>CM039736.1:78412378-79757006 GCA_022539455.1 Dendrobium nobile
TGCCGCTCGCCTCTCAAAGAAAGTGAGGTTCGCACCATCTTCATATTTGGATCTGAGGAGCGATCCCTTCACAAACTTTGCTGACCTTATCGATACCTGCCGAGTACTCCCTTTCATTTCTCTAAGAGGGTCGTCTTCCATAAGAATAGATCCTGTGCCAAAAGGGATTTCGTGTAGTTCTTCCTCCTTTTTCTTGAGAATAATGAGATATGTATTTTTTTTCCTGAAATGAAATTATTCGCTCGGCTTACTGTATTTAACCTGTATATAGGGCTGAGGTTTATGATTTCTCAATCTGACCACCAAAGAAAAATCAAATCTCATATGCATTGGCACAGGGGCTCACATCGAATCAACTAGGTTTTCTTACCATTTAGACTTTGCAAAACTTATAAGATAATTATTAGATTACTTGATAAAATGGAATTAACATTACCAAATTAAAGCTAATGTTTTTGTGGCAACTCCTTCCATTGCTTATCCTTTTTCTTGAACTAGTCTACTTTCCTCTTGTGTTAATGCTTTGATTTTTCTTTGAAGTAGTGAGTAACTAAACTGCCTTCAGCCCAAGAAGCAAGAAAAACACTATGAATCATTTCCTTCTATGGATGTGAAGCCCACAGCGTGTGGGAGTGGGTTTGCCAAAATTGGAATACAGAGATTGGTAGCTGTTGCTAATGAGGTGATAAGTGGAGAGTAGAAGTGGAGACTGAATGTTGCAGGACTGTAAACTAGAAAAGATGGGAAGAGAGACAGGAAAAAGGTGGCAAGAAAGGAGATTTTTTTAGAAAAATTTTAATTGATGATCAAATTCGAATTTGTTTCAATTCCTGTAATTTCATGTTGTTGATAGAAATTCAAGATTTTGCAATGAAAACAAAATAAAGAAACTGTGGCCAATTTTTGATGAGACAAAACATATTAATACAGATTAAGCAATTTTGTTTAATCTCACACACAAAATCTTTTCCATACAAGAAAATTAACCAATTCATTATCCCTGGCAAGATCAAACTAAACCAACAAAGCATTTTTCAACCAAAACCAGCCTCTCAATCCACCAAAAGAAGAAAAAAAAAAACAATAAATGCAAAGCAACTTACGTTCCACCAACTCCACCAGCCGGGTCAGACGATATAGCAGCAACGGAAGCTCGCAATAGCAATAGAGGCACCATAGTTCGCCGCGAAGCGCGAAGCACGGACCCCTCCACTCCCTGCGCCGATCGTGAACAGGTCGAAGTCGAAGTTATGACGTTCGACTACAGCTCCGTTGTCACTTCCTTCCTCGGCTTCCGCTTGAGCGCCGAAGCAACGTTGATAGAGGGAATTGGTACGGCGTATAAAGAGAAGCAGAGATGCAGCAGAGAGGGGGGAAGGAATCTTTCTAGCTAGAATTTGAATCGTTGAGGAAGAGGAGAAGGGGAGGAGCAGTGCGGTGAGGGAGGCGACGGAGGCGGCGGCGACGGTGGTGGGGCGCCATGGATTGGGGTTTTGCGATTGTTCCTGTGGTGGCAATGAGGAAATGGAGAGAGAGTTGGGAATGAAAAAAAAAAACGGAGTGAAGCCGCTGTTAACGGAGTGGTGATTTTGTTATAAAAATAGAGAATAGGTGGTATTAATGTAATATTTATGAATTAGGTGTTAAATATGTAATACATATGTTATTAAGTGGTATGTATGTAAAAATCCCAAAAAAAAAAACCAACAACTAAGCTACCAAAATATCAACCATAGGGAAGCATAAAAGAAAACCATGGAATAAGAAGAAGGAAAGAAGAAAGAAGATGTATAAATATAATGAAAGAGTAATAGGGAATGAAAAGAATAGAGAAGAGAGGTAAGGAGAAGAGATTATCTTGCAAAGGGATAAGGGAATGGCGGCTTGAGTTGGACGACGTCGAGGGGAGGAGCTTCGACTTCAGCTAGTCACCCGAACAAGAAGAGGGGTTGGGGCGTTGGGTCTATCCAATCTCAAGGAGACGGAGAGGGGGCGAGAGAGAAGAGTGCGAATGCTAGGAGGCGGAAGAGAGGGGTCTCGACCCTGGGCTTTGCGTCCGAAGAGAGAGTAGGGGGAAGCCAGAGATTCGGAACTCCTAGAGCAAGAAAACTGAGAGCCTTAGTGTTGGTAGCCGAATGTTGCTCCCCTCCATCCGACTGGAGCTTTTCTTCCCTCAAGTCCCTAGGGTTTCGGTTAAATTCCACGCAAAAAGAAGCACGACAAAAGGCCTGGGCGCACCTGATTTCTACTAAAGCCATCTGAATCCTCACCAAACCTGGCAAGTCATGCGACTATGCCAACTGATAATGGCAGACTTGGAGCTTGGATTAAATCAGGGCCGCAGGATCCATTTCTTGATTTGGAATTAAATTCAAAATTTCTTTGAAAGCATATTGGAGTTTAATTGGGATTAAATTGGGTTGATTTGGATCAAGTATGAGCCCAAATCAAACTTAATTTGACTCAAATTAAATCAATTTGAGTTTAATTTGGTCCAACTAAATTAATTCAATAAAATTAACTTTAAATCGACACCAATTTGGATCGAATCGAGCTCGATGAGGCTCGTCCAACTCGTTCAGACACGCTCGAGGGTAAATTAAGATAAAATCAAGGTCAACAATGCTTCAATATGAAGGTAAATTTTTGCAAAAATAGAATCCAACGGGCATGCATTCTATTAATCATTTTCTAGCTATTTATAAATTGAAGTGATTTGCGATCACTACACAGTACGAAATCTTGAGAATGGCAACAACCAAATTTTCTTACCCTTTCAATCAAAAAAGTAAGTATTTTGTCTACATTCATACACAAACCCTATGTTGTATTTTCACGGTCTACCTAGTATAATGTGGCCAACGTCCATATCAATAATGTCACATAAAACCTCGCATATGTATTTCTTTTCAATTGAAAAAAATGGTTCGACCCATTTTCATTACCAAAACGTCCATACTTTTCTTGTTCAAACTAATTTTATATCGAAGAGGAATTTTTTGTGTTTTTAACTACAAAGCTTAAATCGGGGAGTGGGAAACTATATTCTCAACTATATTCTCAGTACACCCATTATTGATGAGAGATCACACACCTTTCCTTTCATTGTACAATGAGTGTTGAATATTGCATTCATCTGAGAATTAACAAGTTATCCATGGCTAGAAGTATCCTTTCCAAAACACAGATGAGAACATAACCTTCATCTGCCTCCAGCTCCTCAACCTTCGTTTCATGATCCTCATTACCTTGGTGTTTCGAGCCGTCAACTTCCCTTTCAACAAGCTGAATTCATGACCGTGTCGGACAATCGTTAGATTTGTTGCTAAGTTGAAACACCTGAAGCATTTATAAGTGGTAGGTTTTGAATAAGGGTTGTCCTTGCCTCCGGACGAGGTCTGGCAAGCCAGGGATCACCCGCATGTGTGTTAGCTATTCCTGTTCCAGAATTGGCTTGCTATGCTTTATTGGTTGGAGGTGCAATTTGTGGCTCACTAGGCTGTTCAGATATATGTCGGTGACTAGAATAGATGTGAGAATATCGTGTCACCTACATTTCAGCTTTGAGAGCGAAGTAAACATCTTGAGAGAGACCAAACATAATTTAGTCTAATTTGTCTTGTAGATTATCTTTCAATCCACCAATATACATTTGAAACAACTAACTAGACAATTTTCTAAATGAACCCAAAATGACCAAGGGGAGAAAGTTCCCAAAACTAAACATAACACAAGTTTCCTCTTTTTCATATTTTTCCAAAAATACAACTTTATAAGCAAACATTAAAAAAAGTCAATTCATATAAGAAGATTATTTTTGCTCTAAAAAGACATCAAAGAGTTTCCAACTCAAAAGTCAATCATAAGATCATTAATTCCCAAAAAAGACTTATAAAACCTTTTAAATGGAGTGGCATATAAAACATCTTTCAAAAGCAACCCACCAAAACTTTTTAACACAAAAAAAACGAAACAACCAAGTGCTCTTATTATATTTGGCGTGGGGTAGAACTATCAAAAATTTTTCAATAAGAAAACTTCGCAAATCCTTCTCATTATAAAACATTCATAAAACTTTTCCAACATAAAATCATTCATGAGACCTTCAACGTAAAACAGCTCGTAGATCCTTCCAACCATAAAGCAAATCATAAAATTTCCTGATATAAGATAAACCACAAAAGCCTTTAAGTTATAAAATGATTCATAAGCTTCCTTAGCAAATTCTCTATGTTGCATGCCACCAAATATCCAAGAGAGAGCACGAGGAAATCCTACAATTTCATTTCAATCCATCTTGAGCCAAATGCAAATAAGAAGAGAGAGGTTTTGAAGCTAATTCACTTCCCTAAAATGTTAGAAGCAATACCCCAATCACACTATGAATCACTTTCCAACAACTTCCACTTGATACAAAGTATTATTCCCATTTTTCATTTCTCCATTCACCACATGAGACTAAGCAAGAAAATGAAGCACGACTCATATGAACCCTATCTGACAACTCAAGAAATCTTCCAACACATACACTCCCTCTTTTATTCCGACATTCACAAAATATCTCAAATAATTACTAACCTCTTCATATATTTGCAAAGAAGTCCCATTCCTTTCTCGCAAAACACAACATGATATATGTCAAACATCATACAAAAATTCCATCGCAAAAGACATAAATGTATATAATAGGATTTTGCAAAATGGCCTCAAATTCTCTTCCACCATACTAAAAATACTTCTCAAAATACAACCCACCTTAGATGCATATTGATGAAAGAGAAGAGAGCATCCCATCAAAACATTACAACATTGATTCAAGACATTAGATGCATAATTGCTTTCCAACAAGCTTCTAATCTCCACATTACATGCCATCAGATATCCACCATGGTCCATATATTTGGCTACTTCACTTGTACAATGGAATTCATATGCTCACAATAATACCCCTTTCCCTCTTCACTGAGGGTAATGTTTCATGTTATCAAACTAAAGCTCATAACCAGATAAAATAAAACACAGAAAACCCAAATTCAACTCAAGAGATTTTCCAATACAAATCATCAAATCCGCTTTTAAAGCTTGAGGAGAACAATCCAGCACACAACATGTAAAACTTGCATTAAGTCAACTTGAATTTTCAAGTGGATCATAAATCACGTGAAGATTCTCTAAACTTAGTGAGGCGCGTCAAATGACCACAAGTGCAGGTGAAAAAAGTCATGAAATTTCATCTTCATTTATTTTTCTTTTAACTCACTTTGAGTAAAGCTCATGGTGACAAAACATAAACCTCAACAAAGCTCATTTCACAAGAGCAAATCACAAACGGATGACACAAGCATGTAAGCGATCTCAAACTAGCCTTCGTTTATGAATGAATCACAACCATAAAAGCATGGGGTTGTAGATTTCATATAAATCTCTGATACAAACAAAGACGAGAAAGTTCAAAATATTTGTTTCCAAATTTATCCCGAGAATCAAGTATTAGCAAGGCTCAAACATATCAATTAAAGGAAAATCTCTCAGATTTTATGAGAATCTAAACAAACAACCCATTATTCAAGATAATGTTGGCATTCACAAACACATTCCGACAAACATTCATTCATATGATATTTAAATATTTATATCAAAATTTGCAAGTTTGAAAAAAGCATCGCCGTTGAGTGATTTCCCTTTCCCTTTGAGATAAGCATATTCCCAAATCCCAATCAATCCTGACTCATATGGATAAGAGACAAAATTAAATTATGAAATTAGCCCTCAACAAGCATTAACACATACGCCTTGCATACATGTTTTGCTAAAGGGTAACATGGCTTCTCATGACCCTAACAATTTTACCTAACGTTTTAAATAACCTATCCTAAGATAATTCATAAATAAACACAAAATTCGCAGCCAAAATTCCTTTTCAAACACACAAATCTGCATAAATAAGTGCACAAATTTTGCCTATGCCTCACGAGCCACTTATAGAAGAACTAAGGAACAACAAAAATACATGAAGTTAATTACAAAGAATGAAAGATTGCTCTCCATAAACAATTTTATCAGAGAAATAACAATGGGAAAACTCCAAGTTCCATCAATAATTCAATATTAAATGGATTTCCCTCTACCACCATGCTTTGAAAACAAACAATGAAGCTACCATGCTTCTTTGAAAAATATCAAGCTCATTTACATGTGCTAAAAGAAAGAGATTTATGAAAGGTGCTCTTATCACATCCCAGCAAGCAATTTTGATTGATAAACATCTATATAAAGCATTTGGGGAAGTCTTCATAAGAGCAAGGTTGTATTAAATTTCAATACAAGCAAAATAACGATAACTTTCTTTTAACAACATTTCATCAAACATCTTGAATGCGATATTTAAGTCATGAAGATTATGAAACCTAGGATTTAAGATCGATGCCTCCTACCTTATATTTCACAACAAAACTCAACCTATGATGATAAAACGAAAACTACAGTAAGAAGATAAGGCAAGTATCATCCGATGCCAACATCAATGTATGCTCCTTTTGTCACATCCCCAAAAAGAAACTTCTGTAACTTATCACCAAAATTACATTGTGAATACTAGAGGTGAACTAATCAAATCAGCTCTTTATACATGAGCACTAAAGAGATTCATTGAGAGAATAGTTCTCAAAATCAATACAACCCAAACACAAGTAAACAAAGAAAAAAAAAAAGAGAGGAAACATGGCAAGAAATAATACAGAAGAAGGCAGAAATGAAGCATAAGGAGGAGGAAGAAGATGAAGGGTAAGAAGTTACCAGCCTTAGAGAAAAAGAAGAAGCTCCGGTTGAGTCGTAGAATGCGGGTGAGTTCGGTGACGGTGTTAGCGACGGCCGCGTCGGATCCAAAGAAGGTTCTGTCTAAGTCGGCTACGCGAGAGAAGAAGAGGCGGTGGAGGTGGTTTCGCATACCCAAGGTCCGACGAACGAGAGAGGGGCTTCCGCGCTCTTGGTCTCTGCAAACCGAGAGAAGCCGAGAGAGGGAGCCGGAGGTAGGGCTTCGATTTTGCTGGTCATGCAGAGAGAGAGAGAAGGGCGGACTTCTTCCGTCTGGGACGTGCGAACCGCCAGGAGAGACCGAGGGAGCGGGGTCCGTCCGTTTAGGGCTTCCGCGAACTAGAGAGGGAGAAGCAGAGGGGTTCGGCCTGGCTTGTGACGTCGGGATGGGAGCAGGGCTTCGGCTAGGGCGCGAGCGAGGGACCGAGAGAGGAGTCGGAGGCGGTGGGGAGTTTTCGCCTGGAGCTCCTATGCCAACCGAGACAGAGAGAGAGGGGGTCGGGATGGAGAGTTGGGTGATCGGGGGCTTCGGCTTTACCCTAGAACTCACGAACCAGAGAGCCGATCCAAGGAGAGAGGGAGTGGGTGCCAATAATGCCCCCCGCTTGAGATCTGGGATCATCCGTCTCTTTTGTTCCAGCCGGCTTCTGCCTTCTCCAAAGCTTCTCCGGCCTTCTGCTCCTGCTAATACACTGAAAAAGAGCTGCTACACTGCTTCCATCAAAAGCCATTCGAATCCACTTCTCCTTCGAGGACTCACGTGACAGACAGAATTTGAATTTCGGGGAGATTGGAGCCGTTGATGCCCCTTGATGCCATTTCCTGATCTAATATCATATTCAAATTTGTCAAAAAGCAAATTGGAATTTAATGCCAATTAATTTGGGCTGAATCAGGTCAAATTCGAGTCCAAATCTGACTCAATTTTGAGTAGAATTAGGCTCAATCTAATTCAATTAATTTATTTATACAAAATTAATCCTTAAAAAAAGGTTAATTAAAATTAAATCGGGCCCGGCAGGGTCGACATATGTTGATAGAAATTGATCGAGTGCAATCGAGTCAAATTCGACTCAATCCGAGTCAACTCGAAAATAAATTCTAATTGACACCGATTCGACTCGCATTCGACTCATCGTGGCTCGATCAAGTCGATCAAGCACGGTTGAGGAAAAAACTGACAAAAATGAGGTCAACAGATTCATAAAAGTTTAACTTTAAATTTAAAACATACTCCATTAATTTATAAAAAATTCAATTTTAACTCTTTACTTGTTTTTGTTTTACATTTCATTATGGTTGTCATAGTGAGTGTGATTCTTTGGTTTGTTATATTCATTTATTATTGATTAAGGTTTTGTTTGGGACAATTTTTTTATTGTTTCTTGAAACAGCTTTTCATTATAAAAATTAAAATTTTTATACTAGAAAGCTGCTTCAAGAAGCAGTAAAAAAGCCGTCCCAAACAAAACTTAAGACTTCGTTTGTAAAAGGTTTTTTATTGCTTCTTAAATCATCTTTTTTATATAAAAATTTTAATTTTTTTTACTAAAAAGCTTATTTAAGAAGCAGTAAGAAAATCATCTCGTTTGGGACGACTTTCTTGCTGCTTTTTAAAATAGCTTTTTAGTATAAAAATTTAAAATTTATTTTAAGAATCAATAAAAAAGATGTCTCAAATGAAGCCTTAGTCTAATTTCTAAGAGGTTCAGGAAATTCAAGAATTGAAAATTTTAATGTTTGTTGCTTGCATTTAAAAAATTATATATATTGTAAGTGTTTTAATTTTATTGCAATTAAGGCATCATGTCATAGGTTTAAGGTTTTAATGTAACTAAATGATGTAAAATTTGGATCTACATACATTATTTCTTAGTAACTATTTTACATGTGGAGTTTCTTGGCCTTTTGAATGAAATGTATCTTATAAAAGCCCAATGTAATTATTTATCGCTATTCCATTTGTTATATTCTTTTTGTAAATCTACAGTAATATCATAATACAATCACAATGAACCATTAAGTTGTAGAAATGGAGTCATTAAGGTTTCAATTGTGATAATTTTTTTACTATTTTTTAAAGCTATTTTTTTAATAAAAAAATTTTAACTGAAAGTTTTTCATTTTTTTTATGATAAGCTTATCGTCTTAGATTTAGGTCTCGTTTGTTTGTCCATTCCTATAACTTTTTTCGTATGTTAACGATTAAGTAGATAAAATTATTTCTTTGATAAAATTGCTTTTCTTAAACACGTTGGTAATGCCGTGGTTTTAAGTCGAAAAGAGAAAACGAACATTGACCCTCTTTTTTAGAGCAGTCCGCGATCTGCTCTTGTGTTTTGTCTATTCATCCGCGCATATACGCACGAAATCATGTATCGTCTTCTTCACCATTGCGCTTTAAAGCAAATAGAGCTTAACAAAATTTCGCATCCCAATCACCGCCACTACACCTTCAAGCAAATAGAGTCGAACAAAATTTCGCATCCCATTCCTACATCTACTGACATATTTTTATAAGCTCCTTGAAAAAATTTACTACATTTTGAAGTCTTGAAAAAATGTTCACTTGATAGACATGAATCTTGATGCAATATTTATAATTAAAATTTTTAAAATTAAATGTAGAATCTTCTGAACTATGATTTAAATTAGCTTATAATTAAATTCAAAGCCTTAATAAGATGAATCTACAAACAAAAAAAAAATGATCTGATTCAATATAAATGAAACAAATTAATCACCGTAAATAAAGTTTAAAACGTAGAGCATTGACAGATGGAGAATCAACCAACTTCCAAATTATGCACAATTATAGGCAAATCGAGCGGCTCGATGAGATGAATCCAAAAAGTTTAGGAACACCAGATTCTAAAGTCTTTAAGACCTTAAATATTGTTCAATGAATAATTTATGATTAAAAAAATTTAATATTAACCATTCAATAGAATTATAAAATTAGTCGATTATCTAAATACTACTCAAAATGCAATAAATGAATCTTCATCCACACATTAAAGGGACCTATATATTCTTGAATTTGATAAAAACTTAAAGATTTGTAAGACTTTAAAATTTTACTTGACATTTGACACCAACAATTAATCATTGTAAGCCACCGCCGTTGAAAACCTAAGACATAAAAAATCTATCGCCAAAAAAATTATATCCTTGGTAGAATTGCACCGATTCAAGTGATTGGTGGTGCAAAAACTCACGAAGAAAATACATTATTTTTCATAAACAAAAAGACAATAGCAACGTAAATTAACTAGGAACCATAATAGCATTATAAGTATGGGGGAGTAGAATTTGACGAGAAATAGAAGGATTTCTTAAGATAAAATTGATGAGCTTATTTTTGTTGGATGGTGGTGCTGACCAAACCAAAAAATGAAGTGGTTTGAATCCGACAAAAAATTTTAGATAGTTCAATCACCTGTCATAATGCTATATAATTTACACCACAACTTAAGCATTATGTTATATACATTTAAAAAGTTTTTCAATACATTGGTTTAGCAAAGAAAATATCATTTAACACAATTTCGGAGATCAACGTGACATCCAACAGAACCTGCATTTGCAATAAAAAAGAAAGTTGATCAGAATAGCAAAGATTGCATAAGTACCCAGAAGAAAACAGTTTACCTTGACTTTATTTACACTAAATTCCTTCTCAACAAGATCAAAAATTGGGAAGTCTATTTCTTTAGTTATGACATAAATGGAGGAAACCGGAGAAATTTGAAAGTTGTCAGTAATTATAAACCTTGTTTCATCTTTTGCAAAACCTCAACCATAATTAGTCCCTCCATTTTTTAACTTGGGGTTTTGATATATGATTTTTGCCTCACTTAATCTATGCTTGCATGGAGGAGTCAAAGGAGATTTTGATCAATTATTCAAATGGCATTTTACGCAACTAGACAAAAAAATTCTCTTATCTGATGTCATTTCATTCAATTGTAGCATTTGGTCACTACATTCGTAGTATGAAGCAATTTTTGGAAGCACCAATATATTTTGCATCTTTTTGACACAAAACATTCTAAATTTAATCTTGTTACTGAGGAATACAAATTGCTAATGCAACCCTCTAAATATTTTTTATTACCTAGAAGCATGAACACGTAACCAAAGAGAAAATGTGAGCAAACATAACAGCTGATTGACAAAATCTCCCTCATCATCGGCTTTCACTACTCACTTTCTCTCTAATTCGGCGTTACAGACTCTTCACTGCAAACAGATGTAATCCTACGACATTCCAAATAGTGCAAAAGTTCATCATCCTCCAACAAGACCTTGATGCTCTTTTGATACCTTTTTGCTATATATTCATTGGTAACAACATTGTATTGACTTTTTCAATATTCAAAACTAGGTTGCATAATTTTAAAATTTTTGAGTTATTTTCGTTCATCTTCGTCTCGTTTTAACTCCGCTTTAATTGTGCTTTTCTTGCACTTCCAAGGTATCGACTCTATATTGACTTCTGCAAATTTCAAAACTAGGTTGCTTAGTTTTCAAATTTCAAAGTTGTTTCGGTTCATTTCATCTCTTTTTTCTACGCTTTTACCGCTTTTGCTGCGTAGTCACTGCATTTGATGCGCTTTTAGTGTGAATTTACCGCACTTCGCTGCATTATAACAAATGTCAGACATAATTAAAACTTCAACTCACATTTGCAAATATATCTCTCAAAATTTGCTTTTTCTCTCCTTCTCACACCCTTCAATCAATTATCTCTGATATGTGCATTTAATTCATCGCTCTCAATTCATGCTACTTATAGCTTTCTCATAATTTTTCACTTACTAATAATTAATAATAAAATTTATGTGATTATTAAAACAATAATTAATTATTCATTTTATTGATGCAAGCTCTCAAGCAGAAAAATCTACATCACCGGCCCCTAGCTCCACTACAGGTAACTCTCCACATTCTTTACACTGTTGGCCTTCAATTCCACAAAGCTTTCCATCTTCAAAATGAAACAATTCAATCATACAGACCAAAATGAAATTGTTTGAATTCAAGAAAAAAAAAAGATTGTTCAATCATCAACCATAAGACAATCTAATAATAAAAGCATGTGCAATATTTTATATATAGTGGCATCTTCTCCGCTTCTATGACTTAGGAGAGAAAACGTCATAAAAAATAGGAACTTTTATTACGTCCGGTGCAAGGACGTAGAGGAACGTCCGGTGGGAGCCAATTTCCCGCCAAAAAATTAGGTATTTGCTCGGTACAATTAGGTATTATTTGATAATAATGAGGAATACCGTTCTCTGAAGACCAATACCGAGCTGTACCGAGAAATACCGAGTTGTACCGAGTTTTTTCTGGGAAAAACTCGGTACAACTTTTGTATAACTCGGTATTTGCTCGGTAAAGCCCGGTATAACTCGATATTGGGTCTTCAAATGATGGTATTCTTCGTTATTGTTTGGTATTGCTCGGTACAACTCATTTTTTGGCGGGAATTTGCCTCCGACTGGACGTTCCTCTACGTCCGGTCGAGTAACGTCCAGTCGGAGGACGTAATAATTATTCTAAAAAATAGTCTCGGAAATCAGCATCACCCTTAGCAGCGACAAAGCCTGCATTCCAGATAAATAAAAACAGAATTACAAACATTACATAACTACCACACAAGTAAATTGGACAAGGGAGATAAATTACAGAAAGGGCAATTTACCTTGGTCTTATTAATGCTTATTTCTTTTTCAACAATAGTTTATAAAAAATATATTTTTAACTATTTATTATTTTTTTTCATTTGTTTTCTTACTGCTTTCTAAATTTATTTTCTATTACAATTTTTTTTTTTGAAACTCAAGAAAAAAAAAATGGTCATAGTTGACCCAAACGAAGCTAGCCCACCTATTGCAGCTATCATCCTTGATTAATCCACACGTACATATATCATCGCAAATGTCTGCATCAATATATTTGTCTCTCTTAAAATTCTTGTAAAAAATTAGATTTATAGTTTAATTCTCACAATATATTATTATTAGCAAAAATTGCAATAAAAATAATAGAAAGATGAGAATTTTAGCAACACATGCTATTTAGTTTAACCAAATTGAAAAACCATTAGACAAGATGGTTAGAGAATAAGAATTATAAGGATAATATCTTAAGTATCGTATAATTTATCTAGCTATAAGAAAAAGCGATGGTCGCCAACAAGGCAATGAAGCAATGGTGTCGATGATAATGATGGAGGAGGTTGACGGTTGTGATAATTGTTTTTAAAATCACTTCAAACCTCACAAAGGTATTTTGAGTATTTTTAAATAAATTAATGTTTTTAATAAAAAAATAAATATAATTAAAAATCAATATAATGAATATGTTTTTAAAAACAAAAACAAAAGCAAATGTCACATAGTAATAAACTAAGTCTTAGTAAACATGTAAGAACATGTTTGAATATTTTCACGCACATCTTTAACAGGACTTGCGTTTGAGGGCTTGTTAATCTCACAAAGAAAAAAAATCCTCCATTTTTCTCTTTTTGCCAAATCTAGGAGTTCAACAAATTTATGGGGTTCGGCCAAAGAAATGCACGAAAGGGGAGAAAGATGATTACCTTTCCAGCAACAAGCACCAATCATTACTTCTGATCCGACATCGTAGAAGGAGGAGAAGAAGCCTCTTTAGCTACTCTTTCAAGATGCCATTTCATGTGAAGTTAAAGCAAGAACGAATAAATGGCTATGAGGAAAGCCAACAAGACAAAACCAAAGAGGACAAACATTATAGAAATAGGCGGGCAATAGTAGAGAAGAATATCATATTCTAATTCACTCCTATATGCTTTTCTTAATTTTGCGTCCTGAATCTAACATGTTAAGTTCATAATTAATCACAATAGCAGAGAAAATATTTAGTTTCATTGAATGACAATAATATCATAAAATTAAGCATTTGTTCAACATACTTTACATTAGACTAAGGCTTGATTTGGTTATTTGGTACTTTAGTAAATGACAGTTTTAAGAAACATTGATTCAGAAAATAGAGTTTTCTAACGGAGAAGCATATATAAAAAGTTTTCTCAAAACAACAGAAAAATAAAACAAAAGGAGTTATTGGGAACGTGATTTGATGAACCAAATAGTAAAAAAGAAATAAATTTGTCGTTTTAAAATGAAATAAGCACAAAAAATTTCCAATCAAACGAAGCACAAGGAAATTGCCGTCTTTTGCTTCGCCTTGCCTTTAGGAAAGAAATTGGCGTCTTCTGCAACCATGGATCTTTACAGAATCCACAACATCTGAACAAACTCATGCCAAGGCAATTGTCACTACAACCGTTAGATCATAACAATCCCCTCTCATCTCAGCCGCTGGTCATTCTTGTATTTGCTCTGTTTGTATATATATAGATATTATGGCTCCTGGTGAAGATCGATGACGACATCCTCCATCTCTCAAACTAGCGAGACGTCAGTTGTAACGCACAGACAATCCGACCATCCCTTCCTCCGTCAAGTTCTTGATCTCCAATATAAAGATGCTCATTTCTACTCATTTGTCGAATGATAACTACCCCATCTGGAGGTCTCAGATGCTCAAGCTTTTTCGCACCAACAACCATGCCGACTTTCTTGAGTGCACGTCACCACCTCCGTCTCTTTGTCTACACTTGCCCGACGAAACTTCCACCATCAATCCCGACTACGCCTGCTGCAATTCTTCCATATGTCTTGAATCTTGAAACTGCTTCAAACATCTAGCTCACCTTAGAGAAAAGATTGCAAGCCACCAACTGCTTTCAGGTAATTCAGCTGAAGAACGAGCTGCATCACATTTCCATTGGTCAACTTACAATGCTACAATACCTTACTATTGATCTCATTATTCGAGGTCAATTTCCCCGAAATTCATATATAGTTTCTAGGTCTTCGTAACCTAGCATAGACGTCGCTTGCATGATTCTCCTTAGGTGGATACCCGCTAACGTAACATTCACTCGGTCTTATAATTCAACATAAATCCAACCTAGTTCGACCCTTGTATATTTGATCAAAATCAAATCAACTCAATATTTAGTCAAACCCACTCAATTCGAATTCAACATATATATATATATATATATATATATATATATATATATATATATATATATATATATATATATATATATATATATATATATATATATATATATATATATATATATATATATATTAAGATGAAAAAAAAATGTATATCTTTTATGAAATATTTTATAACTTTTAAATATCATAATATATTTTTTTTGTGATGTACTATTATATTTTTAAAAAATCCGAAAAAAAGTATTTGCTATTACTTCATACTAAATAAACTTTTTTTAATAATAATATATAACTGATATATTTTTAAATTTTAATTAAAAATTTTAATAAATTTAATTACATATCATGACTAAACTATTTATATTTCTCTAAATTATAATTAAACTCATAAACTGAAAGCATCTCTTCTCCAACTATAACTCTATAAGTATTTCCAACAATAATCTTTATAAAATCATTTTAACCGGGATAAACAAACTTATTTGAATCAATATAAAAGTAACAGAAATTATACGCAAGAAAATCATCTCTATCATAGTAGGAAATCAGAAAAAATAGCAAATGCATATTATGAACAGGAAACTAAGCTGACAGTGCTGAAGAAGCCAAGCTAGGAAACCACAATTCTGGCGTATGTGAGAAGACAGAAAATGTAAATTAACATATGAACAAAACAAAGCAATATAACATGCATTCTGCAGCTACGAATAATAGTATTCATAAAACAAGAATTGTTGGAGTGCAGTAAGCTGCTCAGCGAGGTTGATGGGATGTTGGCGCCGAATCGGTCGTGAGCTGGGAGCCGGGTTAGGTTGGGCATCGGATTGGGATCGATCGGCTAGGTGGTCGGGGCTCGTTCGATCGAGTGGAAGAGCTCGAGGCTGAGAATCAGCATATTGATCGAACTTTTGAGTTGGGTTGGAAGACTTGGAGAAGGTCGGAGGCGTAGACGTCGCAACTGGCTTCAAACTCGCAAAAGTCGAACTTCCAAACACAGAGGATGGTCGGAGAGCCAAAGGTCGGGAGATCGCCACAAGCATCATAGAACGTGAGTCCGAGATGGATGAGTTTGAGGAGGATGACGTTGGTCTTTAGGGTTTGGTAATTGTAGCCGAAAGTCGTGCAGATGGCGTCGATGGACAGAGATTGAGAATATTTACAAGTGGGGATTTACATCATTTTTTACCTTCGAAACTGCGGAAAGCAGCGGACCGCCAAACATGGTGAATGGTCGTGGGAAGCAGGTACGTGCTGCAAATTTTTTCTAACCCGATTCTGCCGCAATGATCCAAATAATGATTTAATAACTTTTTGTAAAGTAAAGCAACAGTGGCGCCGTCCCAAATTGAATAATGCAGTTGTCGGAGGATTTACATCATTTTGCTTAAAAAACTGCTTCCTTTATTACCATAGAGAACATTGCAAAAGTGTCCTCAAGGAATCGTAGGACTTAGGCAACAATATATTTCATGTGTATTGCTCGCCAATAATGCGGATTTTCATTATTTCACTTGTCTGTAAAAATTGATTTCTCCCCATAGGATGCTACTTTGTCATTTAGGACGTGGTATCATTCATGTTGACCTCATTATTTGAGGTCAATTTCCTCAAATTAATCTCTAGTGTCTAGTTCTTCACAGCCTAGTATAGACATTGCCTCCAAGATTTCTTTTAGGTGGATACCCATTGACCTCAAATACTCACTTTCTAATTCGACCCATCTTAGGTTGATTGAAACCAAATTAATTCTACATTGAGCCCAACCCACTCGATTCTAGTTCATTTTAATTTAGATGGCCCTAATTGTTCCAATTTGATTCATTGCAAGTTAAAGAAAACTAAATCCATATTAATCAAATTAGTAATTTTGTTTATTTACTTATTCCAAACCATCCGAATTAAAGTTTTAATTAAATTCACCTAGTTTAATACATAAATTTCAATAAAAATCATTAATTCCCTAAGGCTAGAGGGGAATTAGGGCTGATTTGGGCATGCAAGTGAAGTTGGCTAGACTTGAGCCGGGTTTGACCATCTCCCCACGTGATCAAGTAGGGAGTTAGGCCCGGTTTGAACCTCAGCCCGTGGCTCGAACTTTTATTTGGTCCGGTCACCTGACCTAATAATTGTTCCTCGCATGCGCCCTCTGTGCATCTCTGCAGTTCGGAAATCCCGTCTCTCTTTCTCCCGTTGGCGTCAGGAGTTCCAGGTGAAACAAAACTCCTCTCCGTCTCCTCCTCTGCTCGCAAGAAGCCCCACACTCTTGGTTTTTGCAAGACCCGAACGCCTCTCACTCGCACGAACCCCTCTCTCTCGCACGAACCCCTCTCTCTCTCGCCATCTCTCTGTTCGCAAAGAACCCCAAGGCCGAACCCCATCTCCTCCTCCCAGCCGTTCGCGAGCCCTAGGTCCCACCCTCTCTGCCGTTCGGGAGCCCAAGCCAAAGACCCCGGTCGATTCTTGCCCTAGGTTACCTCTTCTGCCCAGGTCGACGCCGGCAATCTTCTCAATCTTGGGTAATCTCCTCTTCTTTCTTTCTCCTCATCTCTTTCTTCATCTAAAATAAGATAAAATTCATGAGCATATCCAATGTTGAGGAAGCAAGTAAACGTTTCTCCTTGGATTTTGTAAATCCTAAATATTGTGTTTAGTTTTGTTAGACAAATTGAAAATTCATATTCTGCTATAAATCAATCCATATTCATTTGAAAAGTCTCAGGAATAATAAAAGATGAAAATGCCCGTATTCTGTTTTCTTTTTCAGTGATTTGGGAAGTGTTCTTTGTAGTGAGTTTGACCAAAAGAAATGAAACAACTCACTTCATCTTTGAGATTAGAAAATAAATCTTACAAATGGTTGTGACAATATTTCCTTGATGTTTGATGACAATTTTCATTTTCATATATCTATATATAACCTGTTGGAATTTATCAGTTGAGGCTTTATATAATTAAACAAATTTTACATCCGTTAGTTAACTGTCTCGTTATGCAAAATGGATTTCCCGCTGTTATTTATGGGTAAAACATTTAACGATTGGTTCCACTTTTAATAATTAAGCTTTTGGGGATAGCAAGCAACCTTTTTTCATAATCGTCCCGTAGTGACCTATGGTAATTGAATTAAATTGTTAATGAGGCTTGAGATATCGGTGTACTGAAATTTATTTTCTATGAAAACTGTATGCTGAAATTATTTCTTGAATTTTCTTTTTGTCGCCATTGCTCACAACCCTTGTCGGCGAAGCTCCAAGCATCTATTTGCCACTCTCTTGCTTCCACTTTCTCTTTCAGTCCCATTAACTTATTTCCAAGAGTTAGGTTGCCCTTCTGATTATCTTTTTGTATTTTGATTTACAGAGGAATGGCCAATGGTTTGATTTGGGCAACTGCGGAGGACTTGATGAGGAACAGAGGAAAGGTGCTCTATTTATATCGTCAAATTTTGAGATCCCTCAATTCTTCTGATCTCCCGCTTACTTATGCCGCTCGCCTCTCAAAGAAAGCTGAGGTTCGCACCATCTTCATATTTGGATCTGAGGAGCGATCCCTTCACAACATTGCTGACCTTATCGATACCGCCGAGTACTCCCTTTCAATTCTTAAGAAGGGTCGTCTTCCATAAGATAGATCCGTGCAAAAGGGATTTCGTGTATGTTCCTTCCTCCTTTTTTCTTGAGAATAATGAGATATGTATTTTTTTTCCTGAAATGAAATTATTCGCTCGGCTTACTGTATTTACCTGTATATAGGGCTGAGAGGTTTATGATTTCTCAATCTGACCACCAAAGGAAAAAATCAAATCTCATAATGCATTGGCACAGGGGGCTCACATCGAATCAACTAGGGTTTATACGCAATTTAGAACTTTGCAAAACTTATAAGAATAATTTATTAGATTACTTGATAAAATGGAATTAACATTACCAAATTAAAGCTAATGTTTTTGTGGCAACTCCTTCCATTGCTTATTCTTTTTCTTGAACTAGTCTACTTTCCTCTTGTTGTTAATGCTTTGATTTTTCTTTGAAGTAGTGAGTAACTAAACTGCCTTCAGCCCAATAGAGCAAGAAAAACAACTATGAATCATTTCCTTCTATGGATGTGAAGCCCACAGCTGTGGAGGAGTGGGTTTGCCAAAATTGGAATACAGGAGATTGGTAGCTGTTGCTAATGAGGTGATAAGTGGAGAGTAAAGAGTGGAGACTGAATGTTGCAGGACTGTAAACTGAGAAGATGGAGAAGGAGACAGGAAAAGGTGGCAAGAAAGGAGGATTTTTTTTAGAAAAAATTTTAATTGATGATCAAATTCGAATTTGTTTCAATTCCTGTAATTTTCATGTTGTTGATAGAAATTCAAGATTTTGCAATGAAAACAAAATAAGAAACTGTGGACAATTTTTGAATGAGGACAAACATATTAATACAGATAGAAAATACTTCATGAATTCAAATTGTTTCTTCATTCAAACCCCACTTACTTGGAAAGAAATGTAGTTGTTCCCTAATTTCAACCTATCTAAAAATAGGAATTCAAATTCAAAACAAAATAAAATTGGAACTAACTATTTCATAAAAGCAAATAACTCCTTAATTTCATGAAAAGTAGATGAAATCTTAAATGGATACAACTGATTCAAACAAATCAATTGCCAATTGCCATGCTTCTTGACTTGGCTAAACATAACCTGTGATATGTTTAGTTGCATATTTGTTAATAGACTCTACGTTATAAGTCTCATTAATAACTTACATTTAATTTTGGAACCTAATGCTTGGTTAGACCTGATTATTTTTTTGAGCTGGATTTCCATCTTGATAGAAATCCTCTTAGAACGTTTGAGAAATCTATGGAAGACAAGAAATTTCCTAAGAGTATTAGGAACCTCTTTGATCCTATCTCTTCTTTTTGAGTTTTACCTGCTCCTGCATAGGGTAATTTACTTCATCCTAAATTTTGCTATTGGGCATGTTCTTTTTTCTTATCATTTCTTGGATTTATTTGTGGCGCTCCTGGGGTTGTTGGCGGTGTTATGAACTTGTAGCAAAAAAGGCTAAAATTCTCGCTTCATTGATATTAGTTGATGCTTCAAAAACTCCTTAGCAAAATAATGATTCGATTATGCAAGCTGTATTCAATCCTTCGTTAAGCGATATAATTGTTTTCTTCAGAAGTATACATCTTGATCCACATAAATGGGGATTTCTTTGTGGAATATGACGAACATCTAATAGGACTACATCACACAAAACCTCATTAGTAAAAATATAAGGAATTATGAATTGGTACTCCACAATATAGTGAACGTAGCAAACATCACTATTGATCTAGCTTTAAAGATAATGATGCAATGTCTTGTGATTGGCATGCCCAACCCTTTGAACCAGAGAAAAAGAACTAAATAACGGTCTTTAAATCTTGATCTCAGCTTATGGATATTATTCTTGAACATATTGTCGGTGGAAGTCATTAGTATTTAGTACTATGCTTTGATTGACTTGCTTCTAACCCTATGACTCAACCCCTTTGATGGAAATTAGAATTTGCTTGTCCTTGTGCGACCGCTTTTTTGGTTGTAGATTCACACAATCTACTTCTAAATGTCCTCAATGTTAGGAGTGACTACTATCAGGTATTTTTTGTAGGCCTTCTATTTTCTTATGATTTTTTTTTTCTTTTTGGCTATAGCTATGAGAGAATTTTTTGTTCCTATGGTTTGCTTTTTTGTTCTCCTTTATGGCTATCCCTTTTTAACTAGACTTTGCAATAATAATCATTGAGAAAAGTTTCTATTTTCTGCATGTTGAAAAATTTTCAATCACATGTAGATATCTACATGAAGTCATGCAATAAATTTCATGAGGATTGCCCTTTCTTGCAATGAAATGTGAAGTGAGAAGGCATGTCTTCTGAACTATATAGTATACCGCTGCATTATGATAGGAAATACTCGAGTTCGCAAGTAACCCTAATGGGAATTACTTGAGTTCGCAAGCAAATCTAACAATAATCGGTAAAACAACAAGAAAAATCAAAGAAAATATGGCGGAAGAACAATCAAACGATAGATAATCTTATAGAAAGCAAAACGACACAAGAATAAAACAAGATATAAGAGATACTCAATTCGAGAGGAGAATCGTCTCTTCAAATCTCTAAGCAATATAGTTTAGAGCCCAAGTCGTCAAGAAACCCTAATTCCAATCAATTTAAACATAATCCCTCTCTATACTTCTCATGCTCTTTTATACAAAAACTTTCATAATCTAATTTCCCTCCCAAGTTCAAACTGCCCCCTCCTTTTCAATTTGAAATCAAGTGGACTAGTGGGGTCCTCCTTGTGGGCGGGCTAAGCCATGAGAGGCGGACAGATTCCTCCTCCTGTAATAAATCTGAATCAGCCCTTTAAAAGTCTTGGAACACAAATTTTCAATAATTTATGCCCCATGCCAACTTCATGGCTAATTAAGCTTATAATTAAGAGAATTTACTTGGTTAACGATCCAAAGGAGAGGTCCACGTTGACTTCCAGAGAGCGGTCGTGACTCGTAATCACCTAAAAATTATAATTTTGTGACTCAAACAAATTGAAATGCTCCAACACGTATTTTCGGACTCTGCAAACTTCGACATCCAACAATAGTGGGACAACTGATATATCATAAAAAATAATCTTGATCGAGCACAAATCTCGAGGCAAATTGAATTTAAAACTTCCAAAATTAATTCCAGGACCATCTAAGCTCTAATTTCAGCTAAACTTATAGTTGAACTGAACATCTGAAATAGACTAACCCAACAACACCAAATTCAATGCAATATGAGTCCAAATGGGTCCAAATTAAGGACCTGAAGCGCATTTAGAAGTTTCAAAGCATAAATTGGATAACAAAATGACTCCCAAATGTGATATGCTTATAATCAAATCCAGCGGCTAGAGAAAACGATTCCACAGCCCATCATCGGACTTATGTTGGACTTTTGCCCAATGCCAACATTTCATCCATCACCAGACTTTGGCCCGTCGTTGTAGTTCCTCCCATCGACTAGGGGTGTCAATATTTAATACGACACGAAAACCGACTCAAACCTGACCCGAAAATTTCGGGTTTGATCCGACCCGATTTCAAAACGGGTCGGGTTTGGGTTGACCCATCGGGTTGCCTGGTCAACCTGCTAACCCATTTAAATTGGCTGCCCGTGAACTTGCCCAGTTGCCCGTGCGAACCCGAGCCCTACCCGCGCACGCGCGACCGCGTCTACAAGCCCACCGCCCGCACGACCGCCGAGGTTGATCATGTATGTTGAGGCCGCTCGCCTCCAAGGTTGCCCGTGCACGCGCGAGCCCGCGCGTTCCGTGTCGGGTGGGGTCAACCTGACAACCCGACGTGGCGGGTCCGAGTCCGCATTTTTGACCCGTTTTGATGCGGACATCAGCTATGCTACGTTGCTCTGGCGGAGTATTGGAACTCCAAGGACGTCCACTATCCTTTATTCTCTGAGTTTTTCCCTTTTTCTGTTATGCAAAGGACTATTCACTTTTCAGTTGTTTTTCTAATTACGGTTTTCTTGTGTTTAGCTTATATGGACTGTAGAAGCTGAGAATAGTTCAGCTAATCTCAATTCCATATTTTCAAGTAATACATATCTGCTGCAAGGAACTTCACTGTTCCATTGCCCTTCCCTTTGACTTTTTCTTCTTGTTATTGTTGGCCGCTGCATCAAAACTGGTATCAGAGCTAGTGCCGGCGTCAATGGCGGAGAGCAGCCGACCCAGGACCGACGGCGATCGGAGCTTGGAGGCGTTGTGGGAAACGCAAAAGCAAACGTCCAAGCAATTGGAGGAGCTCATCAATAACTTTTCACGATTCGCGGGAAACGTTCAGGCATCGGTTAGGTCGGAACTCGGAAGAGCAGGTACGCATTGTTGTGGCCTTGACTTTGACATGCAGTAACGAAAGCTTGAATAACTCCTGATTCAGCTTTCTTTCATTCGTCCGCTCAGTACATGCTCGGTACCGCTCAGTACATGCTCGGTACCGTTCCGTACATGCTCGGTACCGAACCAGTACCGCTCGGTACTGAGCAGTACATGCTCGGTACTGAGCGGTACATGCTCGGTACTGAGCTGTACATGCTCGATACTGAGCTGTACATGCTCGGTACTGCTAGGTACATGCTCGGTACCGAACCAGTACCGCTCGGTACTGAGTGGTACATGCTCGATACTGAGCGGTACATGCTCGGTACTGAGTGGTACATGCTCGGTACTGAGCGGTACATGCTCTGTACTGAGCGATACATGCTCGGTACTGAGCTGTACATATTATGTACGTTCGGTATTGAGCATATACATCAAACAAAATTTCAAAATTATTCTTATAATATAATTTTGTTCCGGGGGCGCTACCCCCGGAAACCCCCGCAGGGGCGTTGCCCCTTGACCCCGCGACCTGATTGGGCAGGTCGAACCCCGCCAGGGGGCAGCGCCCCCTTGGACCCCCGACAGACTGGTATATTTTTGTATTCATGTTTTTTTTATTATTGGATTCTTTCATTAGTGATCATGGTTAGAGGCAAGGAAAAGGCGTCTGCGTCATTGCGGAGGGACCCTCTTGGAAATATAGTGTATAAGTTGACATAGGCGGCGGAGAGAAGATCTATGTTTATTTAAAATGCAATTTTTACGAAAAAGTGGTGAAGGGAGGTGTTACCCGCATGAAGGAACACTTATCATGCTCGCATAAAAACTTAGCACCGTGTGTAAATGTGCCGGAAAAGGTGAAGGAGGAAAGTATTGCTTATATGAAGAAAAGTACCATGGCAAAACACTTGCAACAGGAGCAATTTGATGATAGGGTCGAACATGACGCTTATTTTGGGAGCGAGAGTGGAAAGGACTCTTCCTCCACTATACATAATAGAGGTGCACGAGGTTCTATGGATCAGTATATGACTAATCCAGAAGAGGATAGAGGACAAGCACAAATGATGCATGCGGCCGGTACTAGAGAGAGTCGACGCCAGGTTTGCATGGATATTGGGAGGTTTTTTTTTGAAAATGCAATACCTTTTAATGTTGTTACGTCGTCTGCCTACTTTAATATGCTGCGGTCTGTAGGGTTGTATGAGAGAGGGTTGAAGGCACCTTCTATGTATGAGTTGCGAACATGGATTTTAAAGGAGGAGTTGCTGAACACAGAGCACAGCATTGATGAGATTAAAAGAATATGGATTGAGACTGGTGTAACCATTATGTCAGATGGATGGTCTGACATGAAGAGCAGGAGCTTGATTAACATTCTTGTGAACAATCCCTACGGCACGGTGTTTTTACGATCGGTTGAAGCTTCAGATGAGGTGAAAAATGCTACATTCATTTTCAATTTACTTGATGGGGTTATTGAGGAGATTGGGGAGCAATTGGTTGTCCAGATAGTGACTGATAATGCCAGTGCATACAAAACAGATGGTCAGATGTTGATGGAGAAGATGACACACCTATATTGGACACCCTGCGCAGCACATTGTATCGATCTCATTTTGGAGGATCTTGGTGGCTTACCTCAGCACAAGAGTGCTCTTTCTAGGGCGAAGAAGATTACAAAGTTCATCTATAAGCACTCTTGGGTCTTAAGCTTGATGAGAAAGTTTTCAAAGAAAGAAACCATTCGCCCTGCAACCACTAGGTATGTTCTTAATTTTGTATATTGCAAATCATTCATAATGTATGTTCTTAGTTCTTACATTTGTGCATTGTGAATCTATAGGTTTGTCACATCCTATTTGACACTACAGAGCTTGATGGAGGTGAGGCAACCTTTGGAAGCAATGTTTACATCAACTGAATGGCTTAACTCTGCTTGGGGGAAGAAAAGTGAGGGAAAGAAAATAAGAAAGATAATTTTGAATGATAAATTTTGGGCTACTGTGACCTATGCCATTTTGAGCACGAGACCCTTACTGCAAGTACTACGCTTAGTGGATGCAGAGAAGAAACCAGCTATGGGTTTTATTTATAATGCTATGGATGAGGCGAAGGAGTTGATTGCACACAACTTGGGAGGAGATGAGGCAAGTTATAGGGAGATTTGGGATATCATTGATGCTCGGTGGGAGGTGCAGTTACACCGTCATCTACATGCAGCGACATTTTATCTCAATCCTCAATTTCAATATTCAGAGAAGAAATCTTCAAATCCGGAGGTGAAGCTTGGTCTATATTATTGTATGGAAAGACTAATATCGGCTCCGATAGATAGGGAGCTTGCAGATTTACAACTTGTTCTATTCCGGAATAAAGAGGGTTTTTTTGGTTTGAATGCAGCAAAAGCAACCATTTCCAAACGGTCTCCAAGTATAGTTATTTTGGTAAATGCAAGACACTTTATTCAGTTCTAATTATATTTTTTTTTTTGAAAACAGTTGAATGATGGATCTAATTTGGTGATTCCACCCCTGAGTTACAGAGTTTTGCTGTAAGAGTGTTGGGCCTCACTTGTTTTTCTTCTGGGTGTGAGCGAAACTGGAGTACATATAGTCAAGTGCAAACAAAGAAAAGAAATCGATTATCTACACTTAGAATGAACTCCCTCGTATATATAATGCACAACAAGAGGTTAAGAGATAGGAGATTGAGGAAGAAGGGGTTGAAGGATGATGAGGATTCGTTGGTGTGTGATGATGTGTCATCTGATAATGAGTGGTTCATAGATGATGAGACAGATTTGCCATTATCAGACTTACAGCTAGAAGATTTAAATGTGGATGTCTTGAGAGGCGAAACAGATCAAGTGGGCACATCTACTAGTACCACACCACACACATTCCCTAGCTCTGCAGCACAACAATCAAGTAAAGGTATTCCACAACTTTTTATATGCTATCGCAGTATATTTATATCAAGTGAGCAATTAACATGCTAATGATCTTTTCTCTTATTGAACAGGGAAGAGAAAAGTGAGTCATATTGAAGATGATGATTACATGACATTCATAAATACAATTGGAGAATAAGATTCTCTTGAATATCCATTTAGTGATGGGATATGATTGCATTTTATATATTTTTTGTACTTTGGGAATTTTGTTAAACTAATATTTTGTGATTTTGTACTTTGGGACATGATTTTATTGCATCTACTTTCTTACTTTCCACTATTTTCATATATCATTTAGATGTTTTTATTTTAAGATATAATATTGCTATTATTTTCCTGTTAAAACCCTTAATTTTTCATTTACGCAATTCTGTGTTCGTGAGGCTTACGCCTCAGACCGCCTCGAGGCTTACGCCTCGCCTCACGGACGAAAATCGCCTCGAGGCTTATTTACGCAATTTTAAACCTTGATTTAAACTACTGACTGCTAACGCCGCAGCCCCTTCACCATCGTCCACTCATAGCCTCATCTCTGCTAGAATTGTGTCGGGCCAACTCTCTTGAAGAGCCAGGAGGGCCAGCATTCCTTGCTGGCGTTTGTGGTAAAAGATCAGGCTAAGGGAGAGGAACCTGTAATTCATCCTGCCATTAAAACTATACTATAGGAATTTAAGGATGTAACTGCTCTGGAGTTGCAGCCGTCCCTGCCTCCCCTACGATCACTACAACATCAAATTGAATTTGTTCCCGGAGCGGTGTTACCAAACCTTCCCCACTACAGGATGAGTCCTAAGGAACATCTGATCTTGAGCCAGATCGTTCAAGAATTGCTGCAAAAACAGTTCATCCAACCCAGCCTTAGTCCTTGTGCCGTTCCGGCGCTCATCGTTCCAAAGAAGGACGGATAATGGCGACTCTGCATAGACAGCCGCGCAATCAATCGTATCACTGTCAAGTACAGATTCCCCATTCCTCGGATCAATGATCTCCTGGACAAGCTCGCGGGAGCCACGGTTTTCTCCAAGTTAGATCTCCGGAGTGGATATCATCAGATCCGCATTCGTCCTGGTGATGAATGGAAGATCGCTTTCAAGACGGTCGAGGGCTTATTTGAATGGCGAGTTATGCCGTTTGGGCTTTGCAACGCCCCCTCCACATTCATGCGGCTAATGCACGACGTCCTCAAACCTTATTTAGATAAGTGTTGTGTTGTATATTTTGACGATATACTTGTTTTCAGCTCATCTTTTGATGAACATCTAGCACAACTGCAGTCCATTTTTGAAACACTCCGCAAACATCAATTGCTTATCAACTTAGATAAGTGTGTTTTTGTCGCAGCGGAAATACAATTCCTGGGCTTTGTGTTGTCCACGGAAGGCATCAGAACATCACCCCAGAAAATTGCAGCCATCCAGGATTGGCCGGCGCCCAAATCTATATCTGAAGTGCGGAGCTTCCATGGATTAGCTAATTACTACAGGCGTTTCATCAGAGGCTTCGGGGAGATCACGACACCCATCACCAATTGTTTGCGATTATCTACATTTTCATGGGGGCGGGATCAACAGCAGAGTTTTGAATTGATTAAAGCCGCTCTCAGCTCGGCACCGGTTCTGGCCTTTCCTGACTTCGACAAGCCTTTCCAGGTTGATACGGATGCCTCCGCTATAGGAGTGTGAGCTGTTCTATCGCAAGACGATAAGCCCGTGGAGTATTTCAGCGAGAAATTAAGTGCATCCCGCTAGAATTGGTCGGCATATGAGCAAGAATTATACGCAGTGGTCCGCGCCTTAAAACAGTGGGAACACTATCTGCTGCATCGCGATTTCATCTTGTGTAGCGATAATCACACATTGCAGTATATTAACAGCCAGAAGAATGTTAACCGGATGCACGTGCGATGGATCGTCTTCCTTCAGCATTTCACCTTCGTGATCAAACATAAAGCCGGGCGGAGTAACAGAGTCGCCGATGCATTGAGTAAACGTTCCGCATTATTAGTCCGGTTACAAACCGACATTATAGGGCTACAGACGTTGCAAGAGCTTTACATCTCTGACAAGGATTTCTCACAAATCTGGGAAGTTTGTAAAGCAGGCCACCCCAAGCTAGACTATTCCATGCAGCAGGGATTTCTCTTCAAAGGAATAGTCTATGTATTCTGGATTCTTCTTGGCGCCATCAATTAATCCGAGAACTGCACTGCGGCGGCCTGGCCGCTCATCTAGGGAGAGATAAGACTATCGAGCTATTATAATCGCGTTTCTTTTGGCCACACTTACGACGCGATGTCACGAGGTTTATTGAAAAATGTTTCGTTTGCCAACGATTCAAAGGTACGGCCCAAAATACCGGACTTTATCTTCCTCTACCCATTCCCGACTCTATATGGGAAGATTTATCACTTGATTTTGTGTTGGGCTTACCGCGGACCAAGAGAGGTTCCGATTCTATCATGGTGGTGGTCGACCGTTTCTCGAAGATGGCGCACTTCGTCCCTTGTAAGAAAACCTTCGATGCGGTCAACATCGCACAACTTTTTTTCAAAGAAATAGTCCGACTCCATGGGGTGCCGCGCAGCCTCACGTCCGACCGAGATGTGAAATTTGAGAGCCATTTCTAGCGTGAGTTGTGGAAGAGGCTAAATACAGACATAAAACTAAGCTCGGCGTATCATCCGCAAACAGATGGCCAAATGGAAGTGGTCAATCGCACGCTCGGGAACATGCTGAGATGCTTGGTGCAGGACAATCAAAGGAAATGGGAAGAAATGCTATGTCATGCGGAGTTTGCTTATAATGCATCCTTCAATAGGTCTACCGGACTATGCCCATTTCAGATAGTATACACTAAAATCCCCAACCAATTGGTCGACCTCGCCATTCTACCTAAAGGCAACAAAACTCTAGCCGGCAAAACACTTAATGAAGTTCAGGATATCCTCCGAACTGTCAAGGAGAATATGCAAAAGGCCAATTACAAATATAAACAACATGCTGATAGCCACCGCCGGTTTAAATCATTCAATGTGGGAGATTTGGTAATGCTTCGGATGCGGCGAGAGCGATACTCGGAAGGAACTTATTCCAAACTATGCCCCAGAAAAATAGGGCCTTTCCCTATTCTCAGCAAGATCAACGACAATGCCTATGTGATCGATCTACCCCCCGATATTCACACTGCGTCCACCTTCAATGTTGCAGACTTATATAATTTTCATCCTCCTGATGATGCACAACCAGCTACTCCCTCGTCGGAGTCAAGTTTTTCGGAGCCGGGGGAGGACTGATGCGGACATCAGCTATGCTACGTTGCTCTGGCGGAGTATTGGAACTCCAAGGACGTCCACTATCCTTTATTCTCTGAGTTTTTCCCTTTTTCTGTTATGCAAAGGACTATTCACTTTTCAGTTGTTTTTCTAATTACGGTTTTCTTGTGTTTAGCTTATATGGACTGTAGAAGCTGAGAATAGTTCAGCTAATCTCAATTCCATATTTTCAAGTAATACATATCGGCTGCAAGGAACTTCACTGTTCCATTGCCCTTCCCTTTGGCTTTTTCTTCTTGTTATTGTTGGCCGCTGCATCACGTTTACATACCCGAGTCGGGTTAGGGTTGACTTGTTTGAACCCGGGTTAATTCCAGGTTCAACCCGAACCCAACCTGTGACCCGAAATTGACACCCCTACCATTTACGAATTTTTGCCCGTTGCCGGACTTTCACTGGACCACCATCCATCGCCGGACTTTTGCCAGACTTTTGCCCGATGCTGGACTTTCGCCTGATCTTCATTCGTCATTAGATTTCAACCCGATGGTTGACTTGTGTAGTCTGATCATCCTCAATTTCAGGGACGAATCAGTCATTTGTAATCTATTCAAACACTAGTGAATCATTTCAACTGGGCGTGGCCCTGTGGTTTTTCCTTTCAGGGCTTTTCACGTAAAAAATTCTTGTGTTTCTTTTTCGTCTGTTTGTGTGCTAGATACTTGTGCAACGCTAAAATGTGAAGTTTTTCGTATTTTACCGCCACGAATACTAGCCCGCAATAGTTGGGATTTTATTTTATTTTGTTGGTTTTCTTTCAAACCGAACAAAACCTTATGAGTTTGGATTCTGACAAGAATTTGTGCAATCATTGGACGTAAAAAAAAAATTATTTGTTGTAATTTCTTCTAATTTAAATGTCTGGCTTTAAATCCATAGAAGTTAGAAAATTTCGAGGTGCTTGCTATTCACCTTGATTCTCGGCTGAAGAATATACTTTGTTGATACTATCTCTTGCTGATACATTTTCAGCAATGTGTCTAAACGTAGAGCTAAGAAGAAAGGCGAGAAAACTCAACTGTTGTTTGATGAAATAATCCCTAACTTCAGCAAAAATAACATCAATGTTTCTCTTGTTTAAATCTCTGATACAAACAAAGACGAGAAAGTTCAAAATATTTGTTTCCAAATTTATCCCGAGAATCAAGTATTAGCAAGGCTCAAACATATCAATTAAAGGAAAATCTCTCAGATTTTATGAGAATCTAAACAAACAACCCATTATTCAAGATAATGTTGGCATTCACAAACATATTCCGACAGACATTCATTCATATGATATTTAAATATTTATATCAAAATTTGCAAGTTTGAAAAAAGCATCGCCGTTGAGTGATTTCCCTTTCCCTTTGAGATAAGCATATTCCCAAATCCCAATCAATCCTGACTCATATGGATAAGAGACAAAATTAAATTATGAAATTAGCCCTCAACAAGCATTAACACATACGCCTTGCATACATGTTTTGCTAAAGGGTAACATGGCTTCTCATGACCCTAACAATTTTACCTAACGTTTTAAATAACCTATCCTAAGATAATTCATAAATAAACACAAAATTCGCAGCCAAAATTCCTTTTCAAACACACAAATCTGCATAAATAAGTGCACAAATTTTGCCTATGCCTCACGAGCCACTTATAGAAGAACTAAGGAACAACAAAAATACATGAAGTTAATTACAAAGAATGAAAGATTGCTCTCCATAAACAATTTTATCAGAGAAATAACAATGGGAAAACTCCAAGTTCCATCAATAATTCAATATTAAATGGATTTCCCTCTACCACCATGCTTTGAAAACAAACAATGAAGCTACCATGCTTCTTTGAAAAATATCAAGCTCATTTACATGTGCTAAAAGAAAGAGATTTATGAAAGGTGCTCTTATCACATCCCAGCAAGCAATTTTGATTGATAAACATCTATATAAAGCATTTGGGGAAGTCTTCATAAGAGCAAGGTTGTATTAAATTTCAATACAAGCAAAATAACGATAACTTTCTTTTAACAACATTTCATCAAACATCTTGAATGCGATATTTAAGTCATGAAGATTATGAAACCTAGGATTTAAGATCGATGCCTCCTACCTTATATTTCACAACAAAACTCAACCTATGATGATAAAACGAAAACTACAGTAAGAAGATAAGGCAAGTATCATCCGATGCCAACATCAATGTATGCTCCTTTTGTCACATCCCCAAAAAGAAACTTCTGTAACTTATCACCAAAATTACATTGTGAATACTAGAGGTGAACTAATCAAATCAGCTCTTTATACATGAGCACTAAAGAGATTCATTGAGAGAATAGTTCTCAAAATCAATACAACCCAAACACAAGTAAACAAAGAAAAAAAAAAGAGAGGAAACATGGCAAGAAATAATACAGAAGAAGGCAGAAATGAAGCATAAGGAGGAGGAAGAAGATGAAGGGTAAGAAGTTACCAGCCTTAGAGAAAAAGAAGAAGCTCCGGTTGAGTCGTAGAATGCGGGTGAGTTCGGTGACGGTGTTAGCGACGGCCGCGTCGGATCCAAAGAAGGTTCTGTCTAAGTCGGCTACGCGAGAGAAGAAGAGGCGGTGGAGGTGGTTTCGCATACCCAAGGTCCGACGAACGAGAGAGGGGCTTCCGCGCTCTTGGTCTCTGCAAACCGAGAGAAGCCGAGAGAGGGAGCCGGAGGTAGGGCTTCGATTTTGCTGGTCATGCGAGAGAGAGGAGAAGGGCGGACTTCTTCCGTCTGGGACGTGCGAACCGCCAGGAGAGACCGAGGGAGCGGGGTCCGTCCGTTTAGGGCTTCCGCGAACTAGAGAGGGAGAAGCAGAGGGGGTTCGGCCTGGCTTGTGACGTCGGGATGGGAGCAGGGCTTCGGCTAGGGCGCGAGCGAGGGACCGAGAGAGGAGTCGGAGGCGGTGGGGAGTTTTCGCCTGGAGCTCCTATGCCAACCGAGACAGAGAGAGAGGGGGTCGGGATGGAGAGTTGGGTGATCGGGGGCTTCGGCTTTACCCTAGAACTCACGAACCAGAGAGCCGATCCAAGGAGAGAGGGAGTGGGTGCCAATAATGCCCCCCGCTTGAGATCTGGGATCATCCGTCTCTTTTGTTCCAGCCGGCTTCTGCCTTCTCCAAAGCTTCTCCGGCCTTCTGCTCCTGCTAATACACTGAAAAAGAGCTGCTACACTGCTTCCATCAAAAGCCATTCGAATCCACTTCTCCTTCGAGGACTCACGTGACAGACAGAATTTGAATTTCGGGGAGATTGGAGCCGTTGATGCCCCTTGATGCCATTTCCTGATCTAATATCATATTCAAATTTGTCAAAAAGCAAATTGGAATTTAATGCCAATTAATTTGGGCTGAATCAGGTCAAATTCGAGTCCAAATCTGACTCAATTTTGAGTAGAATTAGGCTCAATCTAATTCAATTAATTTATTTATACAAAATTAATCCTTAAAAAAGGTTAATTAAAATTAAATCGGGCCCGGCAGGGTCGACATATGTTGATAGAAATTGATCGAGTGCAATCGAGTCAAATTCGACTCAATCCGAGTCAACTCGAAAATAAATTCTAATTGACACCGATTCGACTCGCATTCGACTCATCGTGGCTCGATCAAGTCGATCAAGCACGGTTGAGGAAAAAACTGACAAAAATGAGGTCAACAGATTCATAAAAGTTTAACTTTAAATTTAAAACATACTCCATTAATTTATAAAAAATTCAATTTTAACTCTTTACTTGTTTTTGTTTTACATTTCATTATGGTTGTCATAGTGAGTGTGATTCTTTGGTTTGTTATATTCATTTATTATTGATTAAGGTTTTGTTTGGGACAATTTTTTTATTGTTTCTTGAAACAGCTTTTCATTATAAAAATTAAAATTTTTATACTAGAAAGCTGCTTCAAGAAGCAGTAAAAAAGCCGTCCCAAACAAAACTTAAGACTTCGTTTGTAAAAGGTTTTTTATTGCTTCTTAAATCATCTTTTTTATATAAAAATTTTAATTTTTTTTACTAAAAAGCTTATTTAAGAAGCAGTAAGAAAATCATCTCGTTTGGGACGACTTTCTTGCTGCTTTTTAAAATAGCTTTTTAGTATAAAAATTTAAAATTTATTTTAAGAAGCAATAAAAAAGATGTCTCAAATGAAGCCTTAGTCTAATTTCTAAGAGGTTCAGGAAATTCAAGAATTGAAAATTTTAATGTTTGTTGCTAGCATTTAAAAAATTATATATATTGTAAGTGTTTTAATTTTATTGCAATTAAGGCATCATGTCATAGGTTTAAGGTTTTAATGTAACTAAATGATGTAAAATTTGGATCTACATACATTATTTCTTAGTAACTATTTTACATGTGGAGTTTCTTGGCCTTTTGAATGAAATGTATCTTATAAAAGCCCAATGTAATTATTTATCGCTATTCCATTTGTTATATTCTTTTTGTAAATCTACAGTAATATCATAATACAATCACAATGAACCATTAAGTTGTAGAAATGGAGTCATTAAGGTTTCAATTGTGATAATTTTTTTACTATTTTTTAAAGCTATTTTTTTAATAAAAAAATTTTAACTGAAAGTTTTTCATTTTTTTTATGATAAGCTTATCGTCTTAGATTTAGGTCTCGTTTGTTTGTCCATTCCTATAACTTTTTTCGTATGTTAACGATTAAGTAGATAAAATTATTTCTTTGATAAAATTGCTTTTCTTAAACACGTTGGTAATGCCGTGGTTTTAAGTCGAAAAGAGAAAACGAACATTGACCCTCTTTTTTAGAGCAGTCCGCGATCTGCTCTTGTGTTTTGTCTATTCATCCGCGCATATACGCACGAAATCATGTATCGTCTTCTTCACCATTGCGCTTTAAAGCAAATAGAGCTTAACAAAATTTCGCATCCCAATCACCGCCACTACACCTTCAAGCAAATAGAGTCGAACAAAATTTCGCATCCCATTCCTACATCTACTGACATATTTTTATAAGCTCCTTGAAAAAATTTACTACATTTTGAAGTCTTGAAAAAATGTTCACTTGATAGACATGAATCTTGATGCAATATTTATAATTAAAATTTTTAAAATTAAATGTAGAATCTTCTGAACTATGATTTAAATTAGCTTATAATTAAATTCAAAGCCTTAATAAGATGAATCTACAAACAAAAAAAAATGATCTGATTCAATATAAATGAAACAAATTAATCACCGTAAATAAAGTTTAAAACGTAGAGCATTGACAGATGGAGAATCAACCAACTTCCAAATTATGCACAATTATAGGCAAATCGAGCGGCTCGATGAGATGAATCCAAAAAGTTTAGGAACACCAGATTCTAAAGTCTTTAAGACCTTAAATATTGTTCAATGAATAATTTATGATTAAAAAAATTTAATATTAACCATTCAATAGAATTATAAAATTAGTCGATTATCTAAATACTACTCAAAATGCAATAAATGAATCTTCATCCACACATTAAAGGGACCTATATATTCTTGAATTTGATAAAAACTTAAAGATTTGTAAGACTTTAAAATTTTACTTGACATTTGACACCAACAATTAATCATTGTAAGCCACCGCCGTTGAAAACCTAAGACATAAAAAATCTATCGCCAAAAAAATTATATCCTTGGTAGAATTGCACCGATTCAAGTGATTGGTGGTGCAAAAACTCACGAAGAAAATACATTATTTTTCATAAACAAAAAGACAATAGCAACGTAAATTAACTAGGAACCATAATAGCATTATAAGTATGGGGGAGTAGAATTTGACGAGAAATAGAAGGATTTCTTAAGATAAAATTGATGAGCTTATTTTTGTTGGATGGTGGTGCTGACCAAACCAAAAAATGAAGTGGTTTGAATCCGACAAAAAATTTTAGATAGTTCAATCACCTGTCATAATGCTATATAATTTACACCACAACTTAAGCATTATGTTATATACATTTAAAAAAGTTTTTCAATACATTGGTTTAGCAAAGAAAATATCATTTAACACAATTTCGGAGATCAACGTGACATCCAACAGAACCTGCATTTGCAATAAAAAAGAAAGTTGATCAGAATAGCAAAGATTGCATAAGTACCCAGAAGAAAACAGTTTACCTTGACTTTATTTACACTAAATTCCTTCTCAACAAGATCAAAAATTGGGAAGTCTATTTCTTTAGTTATGACATAAATGGAGGAAACCGGAGAAATTTGAAAGTTGTCAGTAATTATAAACCTTGTTTCATCTTTTGCAAAACCTCAACCATAATTAGTCCCTCCATTTTTTAACTTGGGGTTTTGATATATGATTTTTGCCTCACTTAATCTATGCTTGCATGGAGGAGTCAAAGGAGATTTTGATCAATTATTCAAATGGCATTTTACGCAACTAGACAAAAAAATTCTCTTATCTGATGTCATTTCATTCAATTGTAGCATTTGGTCACTACATTCGTAGTATGAAGCAATTTTTGGAAGCACCAATATATTTTGCATCTTTTTGACACAAAACATTCTAAATTTAATCTTGTTACTGAGGAATACAAATTGCTAATGCAACCCTCTAAATATTTTTTATTACCTAGAAGCATGAACACGTAACCAAAGAGAAAATGTGAGCAAACATAACAGCTGATTGACAAAATCTCCCTCATCATCGGCTTTCACTACTCACTTTCTCTCTAATTCGGCGTTACAGACTCTTCACTGCAAACAGATGTAATCCTACGACATTCCAAATAGTGCAAAAGTTCATCATCCTCCAACAAGACCTTGATGCTCTTTTGATACCTTTTTGCTATATATTCATTGGTAACAACATTGTATTGACTTTTTCAATATTCAAAACTAGGTTGCATAATTTTAAAATTTTTGAGTTATTTTCGTTCATCTTCGTCTCGTTTTAACTCCGCTTTAATTGTGCTTTTCTTGCACTTCCAAGGTATCGACTCTATATTGACTTCTGCAAATTTCAAAACTAGGTTGCTTAGTTTTCAAATTTCAAAGTTGTTTCGGTTCATTTCATCTCTTTTTTCTACGCTTTTACCGCTTTTGCTGCGTAGTCACTGCATTTGATGCGCTTTTAGTGTGAATTTACCGCACTTCGCTGCATTATAACAAATGTCAGACATAATTAAAACTTCAACTCACATTTGCAAATATATCTCTCAAAATTTGCTTTTTCTCTCCTTCTCACACCCTTCAATCAATTATCTCTGATATGTGCATTTAATTCATCGCTCTCAATTCATGCTACTTATAGCTTTCTCATAATTTTTCACTTACTAATAATTAATAATAAAATTTATGTGATTATTAAAACAATAATTAATTATTCATTTTATTGATGCAAGCTCTCAAGCAGAAAAATCTACATCACCGGCCCCTAGCTCCACTACAGGTAACTCTCCACATTCTTTACACTGTTGGCCTTCAATTCCACAAAGCTTTCCATCTTCAAAATGAAACAATTCAATCATACAGACCAAAATGAAATTGTTTGAATTCAAGAAAAAAAAAAGATTGTTCAATCATCAACCATAAGACAATCTAATAATAAAAGCATGTGCAATATTTTATATATAGTGGCATCTTCTCCGCTTCTATGACTTAGGAGAGAAAACGTCATAAAAAATAGGAACTTTTATTACGTCCGGTGCAAGGACGTAGAGGAACGTCCGGTGGGAGCCAATTTCCCGCCAAAAAATTAGGTATTTGCTCGGTACAATTAGGTATTATTTGATAATAATGAGGAATACCGTTCTCTGAAGACCAATACCGAGCTGTACCGAGAAATACCGAGTTGTACCGAGTTTTTTCTGGGAAAAACTCGGTACAACTTTTGTATAACTCGGTATTTGCTCGGTAAAGCCCGGTATAACTCGATATTGGGTCTTCAAATGATGGTATTCTTCGTTATTGTTTGGTATTGCTCGGTACAACTCATTTTTTGGCGGGAATTTGCCTCCGTCTAGACGTTCCTCTATGTCCGGTCGGAGGACGTAATAATTATTCTAAAAAATAGTCTCGGAAATCAGCATCACCCTTAGCAGCGACAAAGCCTGCATTCCAGATAAATAAAAACAGAATTACAAACATTACATAACTACCACACAAGTAAATTGGACAAGGGAGATAATTTACAGAAAGGGCAATTTACCTTGGCCTTATTAATGCTTATTTCTTTTTCAACAATAGTTTATAAAAAATATATTTTTAACTATTTATTACTTTTTTTTCATTTGTTTTCTTACTGCTTTCTAAATTTATTTTCTATTACAAATTTTTTTTTTGAAACTCAAGAAAAAAAATAATGGTCAAAGTTGACCCAAACGAAGCTAGCCCACCTATTGCAGCTATCATCCTTGATTAATCCACACGTACATATATCATCGCAAATGTCTGCATCAATATATTTGTCTCTCTTAAAATTCTTGTAAAAAATTAGATTTATAGTTTAATTCTCACAATATATTATTATTAGCAAAAATTGCAATAAAAATAATAGAAAGATGAGAATTTTAGCAACACATGCTATTTAGTTTAACCAAATTGAAAAACCATTAGACAAGATGGTTAGAGAATAAGAATTATAAGGATAATATCTTAAGTATCGTATAATTTATCTAGCTATAAGAAAAAGCGATGGTCGCCAACAAGGCAATGAAGCAATGGTGTCGATGATAATGATGGAGGAGGTTGACGGTTGTGATAATTGTTTTTAAAATCACTTCAAACCTCACAAAGGTATTTTGAGTATTTTTAAATAAATTAATGTTTTTAATAAAAAAATAAATATAATTAAAAATCAATATAATGAATATGTTTTTTAAAAACAAAAACAAAAGCAAATGTCACATAGTAATAAACTAAGTCTTAGTAAACATGTAAGAACATGTTTGAATATTTTCACGCACATCTTTAACAGGACTTGCGTTTGAGGGCTTGTTAATCTCACAAAGAAAAAAAATCCTCCATTTTTCTCTTTTTGCCAAATCTAGGAGTTCAACAAATTTATGGGGTTCGGCCAAAGAAATGCACGAAAGGGGAGAAAGATGATTACCTTTCCAGCAACAAGCACCAATCATTACTTCTGATCCGACATCGTAGAAGGAGGAGAAGAAGCCTCTTTAGCTACTCTTTCAAGATGCCATTTCATGTGAAGTTAAAGCAAGAACGAATAAATGGCTATGAGGAAAGCCAACAAGACAAAACCAAAGAGGACAAACATTATAGAAATAGGCGGGCAATAGTAGAGAAGAATATCATATTCTAATTCACTCCTATATGCTTTTCTTAATTTTGCGTCCTGAATCTAACATGTTAAGTTCATAATTAATCACAATAGCAGAGAAAATACTTAGTTTCATTGAATGACAATAATATCATAAAATTAAGCATTTGTTCAACCTACTTTACATTAGACTAAGGCTTGATTTGGTTATTTGATACTTTAGTAAATGACAGTTTTAAGAAACATTGATTCAGAAAATAGAGTTTTCTAACGGAGAAGCATATATAAAAAGTTTTCTCAAAATAACAGAAAAATAAAACAAAAGGAGTTATTGGGAACGTGATTTGATGAACCAAATAGTAAAAAAGAAATAAATTTGTCGTTTTAAAATGAAATAAGCACAAAAAATTTCCAATCAAAAGAAGCACAAGGAAATTGCCGTTTTTTGCTTCGCCTTGCCTTTAGGAAAGAAATTGGCGTCTTCTGCAACCATGGATCTTTACAGAATCCACAACATCTGAACAAACTCATGCCAAGGCAATTGTCACTACAACCGTTAGATCATAACAATCCCCTCTCATCTCAGCCGCTGGTCATTCTTGTATTTGCTCTGTTTGTATATATATAGATATTATGGCTCCTGGTGAAGATCGATGACGACATCCTCCATCTCTCAAACTAGCGAGACGTCAGTTGTAACGCACAGACAATCCGACCATCCCTTCCTCCGTCAAGTTCTTGATCTCCAATATAAAGATGCTCATTTCTACTCATTTGTCGAATGATAACTACCCCATTTGGAGGTCTCAGATGCTCAAGCTTTTCCGCACCAACAACCATGCCGACTTTCTTGAGTGCACGTCACCACCTCCGTCTCTTTGTCTACACTTGCCCGACGAAACTTCCACCATCAATCCCGACTACGCCTGCTGCAATTCTTCCATATGTCTTGAATCTTGAAACTGCTTCAAACATCTAGCTCACCTTAGAGAAAAGATTGCAAGCCACCAACTGCTTTCAGGTAATTCAGCTGAAGAACGAGCTGCATCACATTTCCATTGGTCAACTTACAATGCTACAATACCTTACTATTGATCTCATTATTCGAGGTCAATTTCCCCGAAATTCATATATAGTTTCTAGGTCTTCGTAACCTAGCATAGACGTCGCTTGCATGATTCTCCTTAGGTGGATACCCGCTAACGTAACATTCACTCGGTCTTATAATTCAACATAAATCCAACCTAGTTCGACCCTTGTATATTTGATCAAAATCAAATCAACTCAATATTTAGTCAAACCCACTCAATTCGAATTCAACATATATATATATATATATATATATATATATATATATATATATATATATATATATATATATATTAAGATGAAAAAAAAAATGTATATCTTTTATGAAATATTTTATAACTTCTAAATATCATAATATATTTTTTTTGTGATGTACTATTATATTTTTAAAAAATCCGAAAAAAAAGTATTTGCTATTACTTCATACTAAATAAACTTTTTTTAATAATAATATATAACTGATATATTTTTAAATTTTAATTAAAAATTTTAATAAATTTAATTACATATCATGACTAAACTATTTATATTTCTCTAAATTATAATTAAATTCATAAACTGAAAGCATCTCTTCTCCAACTATAACTCTATAAGTATTTCCAACAATAATCTTTAAAAAATCATTTTAACCGGGATAAACAAACTTATTTAAATCAATATAAAAGTAACAGAAATTATACGCAAGAAAATCATCTCTATCATAGTAGGAAATCAGAAAAAATAGCAAATGCATATTATGAACAGGAAACTAAGCTGACAGTGCTGAAGAAGCCAAGCTAGGAAACCACAATTCTGGCGTATGTGAGAAGACAGAAATTGTAAATTAACATATGAACAAAACAAAGCAATATAACATGCATTCTGCAGCTACGAATAATAGTATTCATAAAACAAGAATTGTTGGAGTGCAGTAAGCTGCTATTTGTGGAGAGCAGGAAGTAGGCCGGTCTTCAAACATGCAGAAGGATTTGTTCGGGATCAGAAAGATTTGTGCGGACGAGAGCTGCTCAGCGAGGTTGATGTGATATTGGCGCCGAATCGGTCGTGAGCTGGGAGCCGGGCTAGGTTGGGCATAGGATTGGGATCGATTGGCTAGGTGGACGGGGCTCGTTCGATCGAGTGGAAGAGCTCGAGGCTGGGAATCAGCATATTGATCGATCGAACTTTTGAGTTGGGTTGGAAGACTTGGAGAAGGTCGGAGGCGTAGACGTCGCAACTGGCTTCAAACTCGCAAAAGTCGAACTTCCAAACACAGAGGATGGTCGGAGAGCCAAAGGTCGGGAGATCGCCACAAGCATCATAGAACGTGAGTCCGAGATGGATGAGTTTGAGGAGGATGACGTTGGTCTTTAGGGTTTGGTAATTGTAGCCGAAAGTCGTGCAGATGGCGTCGATGGACAGAGATTGAGAATATTTACAAGTGGGGATTTACATCATTTTTTACCTTCGAAACTGCGGAAAGCAGCGGACCGCCAAACATGGTGAATGGTCGTGGGAAGCAGGTACGTGCTGCAAATTTTTTCTAACCCGATTCTGCCGCAATGATCCAAATAATGATTTAATAACTTTTTGTAAAGTAAAGCAACAGTGGCGCCGTCCCAAATTGAATAATGCAGTTGTCGGAGGATTTACGTCATTTTGCTTAAAAAACTGCTTCCTTTGTTACCATAGAGAACATTGCAAAAGTGTCCTCAAGGAATCGTAGGACTTAGGCAACAATATATTTCATGTGTATTGCTCGCCAATAATGCGGATTTTCATTATTTCACTTGTCTGTAAAAATTGATTTCTCCCCATAGGATGCTAATTTGTCATTTAGGACGTGGTATCATTCATGTTGACCTCATTATTTGAGGTCAATTTCCTCAAATTAATCTCTAGTGTCTAGTTCTTCACAGCCTAGTATAGACATTGCCTCCAAGATTTCTTTTAGGTGGATACCCATTGACCTCAAATACTCACTTTCTAATTCGACCCATCTTAGGTTGATTGAAACCAAATAAATTCTACATCGAGCCCAACCCACTCGATTCTAGTTCATTTTAATTTAGATGGCCCTAATTGTTCCAACTTGATTCATTGCAAGTTAAAGAAAACTAAATCCATATTAATCAAATTAGTAATTTTGTTTATTTACTTATTCCAAACCATCCAAATTAAAGTTTTAATTAAATTCACCTAGTTTAATACATAAATTTCGATAAAAATCATTAATTCCCTAAGGCTAGAGGGGAATTAGGGCTGATTTGGGCATGCAAGTGAAGTTGGCTAGACTTGAGCCGGGTTTGACCATCTCCCCACGCGATCAAGTAGGGAGTTAGGCCCGGTTTGAACCTCAGCCCGTGGCTCGAACTTTTATTTGGTCCGGTCACCTGACCTAATAATTGTTCCTCGCATGCGCCCTCTCTGCATCTCTGCAGTTCGGAAATCCCGTCGCTCTTTCTCCCGTTGGCGTCAGGAGTTCCAGGTGAAACAAAACTCCTCTCCGTCTCCTCCTCTGCTCGCAAGAAGCCCCACACTCTTGGTTTTTGCAAGACCCGAACGCCTCTCACTCGCACGAACCCCTCTCTCTCGCACGAACCCCTCTCTCTCTCGCCATCTCTCTGTTCGCAAAGAACCCCAAGGCCGAACCCCATCTCCTCCTCCCAGCCGTTCGCGAGCCCTAGGTCCCACCCTCTCTGCCGTTCGGGAGCCCAAGCCAAAGACCCCGGTCGATTCTTGCCCTAGGTTACCTCTTCTGCCCAGGTCGACGCCGGCAATCTTCTCAATCTTGGGTAATCTCCTCTTCTTTCTTTCTCCTCATCTCTTTCTTCATCTAAAATAAGATAAAATTCATGAGCATATCCAATGTTGAGGAAGCAAGTAAACGTTTCTCCTTGGATTTTGTAAATCCTAAATATTGTGTTTAGTTTTGTTAGACAAATTGAAAATTCATATTCTGCTATAAATCAATCCATATTCATTTGAAAAGTCTCAGGAATAATAAAAGATGAAAATGCCCGTATTCTGTTTTCTTTTTCAATGATTTGGGAAGTGTTCTTTGTAGTGAGTTTGACCAAAAGAAATGAAACAACTCACTTCATCTTTGAGATTAGAAAATAAATCTTACAAATGGTTGTGACAATATTTCCTTGATGTTTGATGACAATTTTCATTTTCATATATCTATATATAACCTGTTGGAATTTATCAGTTGAGGCTTTATATAATTAAACAAATTTTACATCCGTTAGTTAACTGTCTCGTTATGCAAAATGGATTTCCCGCTGTTATTTATGGGTAAAACATTTAACGATTGGTTCCAGTTTTAATAATTAAGCTTTTGGGGATAGCAAGCAACCTTTTTTCATAATCGTCCCGTAGTGACCTATGGTAATTGAAATAAATTGTTAATGAGGCTTGAGATATCGGTGTACTGAAATTTATTTTCTATGAAAACTGTATGCTGAAATTATTTCTTGAATTTTCTTTTTGTTGCCATTGCTCACAACCCTTGTCGGCGAAGCTCCAAGCATCTATTTGCCACACTCTTTCTTCCACTTTCTCTTTCAGTCCCATTAACTTACTTCCAAGAGTTAGGTTGCCCTTCTGATTATCTTTTTGTATTTTGATTTACAGAGGAATGGCCAATGGTTTGATTTGGGCAACTGCGGAGGACTTGATGAGGAACAGAGGAAAGGTGCTCTATTTATATCGTCAAATTTTGAGATCCCTCAATTCTTCTGATCTCCCGCTTACTTATGCCGCTCGCCTCTCAAAGAAAGCTGAGGTTCGCACCATCTTCATATTTGGATCTGAGGAGCGATCCCTTCACAACATTGCTGACCTTATCGATACCGCCGAGTACTCCCTTTCAATTCTTAAGAAGGGTCGTCTTCCATAAGATAGATCCGTGCAAAAGGGATTTCGTGTATGTTCCTTCCTCCTTTCTTGAGAATAATGAGATATGTATTTTTTTTCCTGAAATGAAATTATTCGCTCGGCTTACTGTATTTACCTGTATATAGGGCTGAGAGGTTTATGATTTCTCAATCTTACCACCCTAGGCAAAATTCAAATCTCACAATGTATCCCACAATTTTTTGGGCATCTTGTTAAGTGGGTCTGTTGGGTTTGGCGTAGATGGCTCACATCGAATCAACTAGGGTTTACATGTAATTTAGGTCGTTGCAAAACTTGTAAGAGTAATTGATTAGATTACTTGATAAAATGGAATTAACATTGCCAAATTAAAGCTGATGTTTTTGTAGCAACTCCTTACATTGCTTATTCTTTTTCTTGGACTAGTCTACTTTCACTTTGTTGTTAATGCTTTGATTTTTCTTTGAAGTAGTGAGTAAGTAAACTAACTTCAGCCCAATAGAGCAAGAACAACAATTATGAATCATTTCCTTCTATGGATGTGAAGCCCACAGCTGTGGAGGTGGGTTTACCAAAATTGGAATACATGAGATTGGTAGGTGTTGCTAATGAGGAGATAAGTGGAGAGTAGAGAGTGGAGACTGAATGTTGCAAGGCTGTAAACTGAGAAGATGGAGAAGGAGACGGGAAAAGGTGGTAAGAAAGGAGGATTTTTTTTGAAAAATTTTTAATTGATGATCGAATTCGAATTTGTTTCAATTCCCGGAATTTTCATGTTGTGGATAGAAATACAAGATTTTGCAATGAAAACAAAATAAGAAACTGTGGACAATTTTTGAATGAGGACAAACATATTAATACAGATAGAAAAGATTTCATGAAATTCAAATTGTTTCTTCATTCAAACCCCACTTACTTGGAAAGAAATGTAGTTGTTCCCTAATTTCAACCTATCTAAAAATAGGAATTCAAATTCAAAACAAAAAAAATTTGGAACTAACTATTTCATAAAAGCAAATAACTCCTTAATTTCATGAAAAGTAGATGAAATCTTAAATGGATACAACTGATTCAAACAAATCAATTGCCAATTGCCATGCTTCTTGACTTGGCTAACCATAACCTGTGATATGTTTAGTTGCATATTTGTTAATAGACTCTACTTTATAAGTCTCATTAATAACTTACATTTAATTTTGGAACCTAATGCTTGGTTAGACCTGATTATTTTTTTGAGCTGGATTTCCATCTTGATAGAAATCCTCTTAGAACGTTTGAGAAATCTATGGAAGACAAGAAATTTCCTAAGAGTATTAGGAACCTCTTTGATCCTATCTCTTCTTTTTGAGTTTTACCTGCTCCTGCAGAGAGTAATTTACTTCATCCTAAATTTTGCTATTGGGCATGTTCTTTTTTCTTATCATTTCTTGGATTTATTTGTGGCGCTCCTGGGGTTGTTGGCGGTGTTATGAACTTGTAGCAAAAAAGGCTAAAATTCTCGCTTCATTGATATTAGTTGATGCTTCAAAAACTCCTTAGCAAAATAATGATTCGATTATGCAAGCTGTATTCCATCCTTCGTTAAGCGATATAATTGTTTTCTTCAGAAGTATACATCTTGATCCACATAAATGGGGATTTCTTTGTGGAATATGACGAACATCTAATAGGACTACATCACACAAAACCTCATTAGTAAAAATATAAGGAATTATGAATTGGTACTCCACAATATAGTGAACGTAGCAAACATCACTATTGATCTAGCTTTAAAGATAATGATGCAATGTCTTGTGATTGGCATGCCCAACCCTTTGAACCAGAGAAAAAGAACTAAATAACGGTCTTTAAATCTTGATCTCAGCTTATGGATATTATTCTTGAACATATTGTCGGTGGAAGTCATTAGTATTTAGTACTATGCTTTGATTGACTTGCTTCTAACCCTATGACTCAACCCCTTTGATGGAAATTAGAATTTGCTTGTCCTTGTGCGACCGCTTTTTTGGTTGTAGATTCACACAATCTACTTCTAAATGTCCTCAATGTTAGGAGTGACTAATATCAGGTATTTTTTGTAGGCCTTCTACTTTCTTATGGTTATTTTTTTCTTTTTGGCTATAGCTTTGAGAGAATTTTTTGTTCCTATGGTTTGCTTTTTTGTTCTCCTTTATGGCTATCCCTTTTTAACTAGACTTTGCACTAATAATCATTGAGAAAAGTTTCTATTTTCTGCATGTTGAAATATTTTCAATCACATGTAGATATCTACATGAAGTCATGCAATAAATTTCATGAGGATTGCCCTTTCTTGCAATGAAATGTGAAGTGAGAAGGCATGTCTCCTGAACTATATAGTATACCGCTGCATTATGATAGGAAATACTTGAGTTCGCAAGTAACCCTAATGGGAAATACTTGAGTTCGCAAGCAAACCTAGCAATAATCGGTAAAACAACAAGAAAAATCAAAGAAAATATGGCGGAAGAACAATCAAACGATAGATAATCTTATAGAAAGCAAAGCGACACAAGAATAAAACAAGATATTCGAGAGGAGAATCGTCTCTCCCAAATCTCTAGGCAATATAGTTTAGAGCCTAAGTCGTCAAGAAACCCTAATTGCAATCAATCTAAACATAATCCCTCTCTATACTTCTCATGCTCTTTTATACAAAAACTTTCATAATCTAATTTCCCTCCCAAGTTCAAACTGCCCCCTCCTTTTCAATTTGAAATCAAGTGGACTAGTGGGGTCCTCCATGTGGGCGGGCTAAGCCATGAGAGGCGGACATATTCCGCCTCCTGTAATAAATATGAGTCAACCCTTTAAAAGTCTTGGAACACAAATTTTCAATATTTTATGCCCATGCCAACTTCATGGCTAATTAAGCTTATAATTAAGAGAATTTTACTTGGTTAACGATCCAAAGGAGAGGTCCACGTTGACTTCCAGAGAGCGGTCGTGACTCGTAATCACCTAAAAATTATAATTTTGTGACTCAAACAAATTGAAATGCTCCAACACATATTTTCGGACTCTGCAAGCTTCGATATCCAACAATAGTGGGACAACTGATATATCATAAAAAATAATCTTGATCGAGCACAAATCTCGAGGCAAATTGAATTTAAAACTTCCAAAATTAATTCCAGGACCATCTAAGCTCTAATTTTAGCAAAACTTATTGTCTGAACTGAACATGTGAAATAGACTAACCCAACAACACCAAATTCAATCCAATATGAGTCCAAATGGGTCCAAATTAAGGATCTGAAGCGCATTTAGAAGTTTCAAAGCATAAATTGGATAACAAAATGACTCCCAAATGTGATATGCTTATAATCAAATCCAGCGGCTAGAGAAAACGATTCCACAGCCCATCATCGGACTTCTGTTGGACTTCTGCCCAATGCCAACATTTCATCCATCACCAGACTTCGGCCCGTCGCTGTAGTTCCTCCCATCGACTAGGGGTGTCAATATTTAACACGACAAGAAAACCCGACTCGAACCTGACCCGAAAATTTCGGGTTTGATCCGACTCGATTTCAAAACGGGTCGGGTTTGGGTTGACCCATCGGGTTTCCGGGTCAACCTGCTAACCCATTTAAATCGGCTGCTCGTGAACTTGCCCAGTTGCCCGTGCGAACCCGAGCCCTACCCGTGCACGCGCTCGCGCGATAGCGTCTGCAAGCCCACCGCCCGCACGCCCGCCGAGGCTGATCATGTCTGTTGAGGCAGCTCACTTCCGAGGTTGCCCGTGCACGCGCCCGTGCGCCTGCCCGCGCGAGCCCGCATGTTTCGTGTCAGGTGGGGTCAACCTGACAACTCGACGTGGCGGGTCCGAGTCCGAGTCCGCATTTTTGACCCGTTTACATGCCCGAGTCGGGTTAGGGTTGACCTGTTTGAACCCGGGTTAATTCCAGGTTCAACCCGAACCCGACCCGTGACCCGAAATTGACACCCCTACCATTTACGAATTTTGCCCGTTGCCGGACATTCACCGGACCACCATCCATCGTCGGACTTCTGCCAGACTTTCGCCCGATGCTGGACTTTCGCCTGATCTCCATTCGTCATTAGATTTCAACCCGATAGTTGACTTGTGTAGTCTGATCATCCTCAATTTCAGAGACGAATCAGTCATTTGTAATCTATTCAAACACTAGTGAATCATTTCAACTGGGCGTGGCCCTGTGGTTTTTCCTTTCAGGGCTTTTCACTTAAAAAATTCTTGTGTTTCTTTTTCGTCTGTTTGTGTGCTAGATACTTGTGTAACGCTAAAATATGAAGTTTTTCGTATTTTACCGCCACGAATACTAGCCCGCAATAGTTGGGATTTTATTTTATTTTGTTGGTTTTCTTTTAAACTGAACAAAACCTTATGAGTTTGGATTCTGACAAGAATTTGTGCAATCATTGGACGTAAACAAAATTATTTGTTGTAATTTCTTCTAATTTAAATGTCTGGCTTTAAATCCATAGAAGTTAGAAAATTTCGAGGTGCTTGCTATTCACCTTGGTTCTCGGCTGAAGAATATACTTTGTTGATACTATCTCTTGCTGATACATTTTCAGCAATGTGTCTAAACGTAGAGCTAAGAAGAAAGGTGAGAAAACTCAACTATTGTTTGATGAAATAATCCCTAACTTCAGCAAAAATAACATCAATGTTTCTCTTGTTTAAAACTAGCTTTACAATAATTCATTGTCATTAAGCTTTTCTATAATCTTTGAAGGGAAACCTACGGTGTCTTTTATGCATGCTATCTTTGATACTAATTGAGGAATGACCTTCCAAACATGTTCAAAGCCTAGATAAGGAATAATTAACTATAAAATTTTCATCACCTGTTTGCAAGTAGGATTTATTAAATTTAGATTTGATGCCCAAATTGACATTATCCTATTTAAATAATATTTAGCATATCCTAATAATTGAATCGTTAGGTTGCCTAATTTTTAAATCTAACTCAGGCTTCATTTGGGATGACTTTTTTACTGTTTCTTAAATCAGTTTTAATTAAAATTTTTGTACTAAAAAGCAATGTTTTAAAAATCGGACCGGACCGATCGGTTCGACCTGTTCAACCGTGAACCGGTAATAAGACCGGTCCGGTTCAGTCTGAGAACCGCTTCTGCATCAAATCGGTCTGAATCGGTCAGAACCGCCATGAACCGGCCGGGTGAAATCCCACAAATTTTAAATATTTTTTAAATAAATAAATAAATAAATATTTAAAACATTTAACTAATATTATAATACATTTTTTATTATAATCATTTGCCCTTAAACCATCATGAAACATCTTCACATGGCCCCATCACTCCACGTGAGCTCTTTAAGCAAAGAAACTCAAAAGGTTATATAAACAATAGCAAGAAAGTGTTTCCAAGAGATGTGGGATTAAATAAAAGACTTGAGGTGTGTACGAGTTCATAACATATATAATGCCTATAAAACCTATTTTTAAATAGATTTTTTAATTAATTATTTTTGATGTGAATGATAATTATTTTTTAGTTAATAATAAAATTTATTTATTTATAGATATAAATTCATAAAATAACTTTGGTATGCAACATAAACATATAAAATATATATAATCATATAATATAAAATAAGAATAATTTATATTAAACTAGTAAAAATGCCCGTGCATTAAATGCACTGGACTAAAATTTTAAAAAATAAAAATTCATATTATAATATTTTAATTATATTATCATTATTAAGACAAAAATTTGTATAAATATAGATTATTTATAATTCTATTATACTTGAATTAAGATAAATTAAAATAAGAAATCATATACATAATAACATCCATTTAAGGTTTATAATACAATTTCAATTTATTTCATTTATCTTTCCTAAAAAAGTTAATAAATTTCCTCCTGAACAAAAAAAGTGAATTTTTAAGGAATAAAAAAAATCGCAACCAATATGTGCTCTTATCAATAGTTAAAGGAATTAATGAAGTTAATCAGGTTTGAAGCATAACCTTCAGATCATTTATCAATTCTCAAATGCTTGAAGCAATTACAAAAAAATGAATGTAAAGTAAACCTTAAATCAACTATATCATTAAAATAGCTTGAGGGTCACAATAATCATAAAACTACCAACCAATCACGAAATATAGCAGTTGTTAAATGAAGATAAAAAGAAAAATACAATATTTACATTGCAAATATGTATATGAAAATGGAACTATTATAAAAAGAAAAATGATCATATATTGTCATCCTATAAGGTCATCTTTTTATTTGTATAGTATGATTCATAAGCATCATTAAAATAAGAAAACTTTATATTTTGAAAATTTGAATCAAGCTTGAAGTTATGTGGTTGCATGCTTTCCTTATCCATCTTTCTAAAAGTAATCGAAATCCTATAAAATTTAAGGAAAAAAAAAACATTAATAAGGAATTCAAGATAGATGTTTAATTGAAAATGAAATTAAATTATGAACCTCTAGTAGGAAACTACAGGAATACAATGCTTACCAGGATAAGCTACATTACCATTTAAAACAAGCACAGATCTGAATATTTGATATTAGAAGTTAACAATCTAGATGATATTAAATTATCTAATATTCATAAAAGACTATATGATAGAACTTAATTAAAAAAATATTAAAATATGATGGGGTGAAAAATAATATATTTTACTTACCCAACTTGAAGGGAAATTGAAGTTGATCCAATGAATTCGCTAGGTCCAACAATTTTTATCTTGTGCCCAAATATTATGTTGCACTTGCTTAAAAATGACATCGGTAGAGAATGACCTTACGAAATCAGGACTTACGAAATCATTACTGTCAATATGAGGTGGTATGCAGTCACCATGTTCATAGATATTAATAATGCAGCTATCAGGTACACAACTAATAGACATAACATGTGATGTAATTAATCGTTTTATCATAATCATGAAGAGATTTGGAATAGGATCAACAATACCATTACGAAAGATATCATAAGGGATCCTGTTCTTTTCCTGTAATGTAAATATTTGAAGATATTTATTTCCAGATTCATAGCTTTATATTTCATAAAAAATGTAAAGATTTGATGATATTTTCATCAAATATTAAATTTAACAAAATTATTTGTTTTTTTAAATGAGATCAATTTAAAAACTTATAATTACAAATAATTTAAAAAAAAATATTAAAAATATTCAAATAAATAGAAAGAGCAAATATAAAAATGATAAATGAATATAGAAAATTATACCCTAAAATTAACATTAAAGAGTTAATACAATTTATATGTGAGAGATTTAATATGATTTTTGTCCTAGTTTTATTATATGCATATTTATATGTTTAATGATTAGTTTTTTATTTTTATTTATATAATATTTAATTCTTTAAATCATATTAAATATATAATTAATATGATCTTTTTCAATTGAAATAAATAATATTAATGATATATAAAAATTTACATACATACTAAAATTTCTTTAAATTTATATATCTAATTTTTAAATTTTTATATTTATTTATGTATATTTAAATATTTAAATATTTAAATTATATTAAATACAACATTAATATTATTGTCTTAATTAAATTTTTTTTTTCAATATGTACCTCATTTCTCTAGCAATGAATTAGCATATATAAATTTGAATTTCAATCATCAAAATCATTCAGCTCATTTATCTGACAATGAATTAACATAAAAAAACAGACAAGACTAACTCAATGATAGATTTGTAGTACCGTTGTCTAAAATTTATCTCCATGATGTTCTCATGTAATATAAAACCCCTAGGACACTTATACATAATAATCTAAGTAATCTCTCTCTCTCTCTCTCACATCAATGCCTGATCATCCTGTTGTTTGGAGATCGCTGGAGAAGGAAGGAAGCCGACGTGATTGGGTCAAGAGCTACTATAGAGGACACGTAACTTTGGAGTTCTACCCAAAATCGAGCATCTTGCCGACGAGGATTGATTGTTTGACTACTTTCATCAGATGAGCGAGAGCTGGACTTGAACGGATCACACCGTAGAAGTTGGATGGCTAGATGCGAGAGTTTGTTGGAGAGGTATGTTTTAAGTATTTATCTAAATCATGCTTAGTCAATAAGGGTTGAAGTAAATCTATTGAAAGAACAATTATTACGTCCTCCGACCGGACGTAGAGGAACGTTCGGTCAGAGCTACATCCGGTCGGAGGCAAAATCCCGCCAAAAAACGAGTTGTACCGAGCAAATACCAATCAATATCAAACAATAACGAGGAATACCATCATTTGAAGACCCAATACTGAGTTATACCGAGCTATATCGAGCAATACCGAGTTATACAAAAGTTGTACCGAGTTTTTCTTAGAAAAAACTCGGTACAACTCGGTATTTCTCGGTACAGCTCGGTATAACTCGGTATTGGTCTTCAGAGAGCGGTATTCCTCGTTATTATCAAATAATACCTAGTTGTACCGAGCAAATACCGAGTTTTTTGACTACTTTCATCAGATGAGCGAGAGCTGGACTTGAATGGATCACACCGTAGAAGTCGGATGGCTAGATGCGAGAGTCTGTTGGAGAGGTATGTTTTAAGTATTTATTTAAAGAATATTAACAGAAATATTTTTGAGAGTAAGATTTTAGAGCTTAAGATTTTATCTATGCATGAGGATGCTAATGTTATGTGTGAATAAGTGGCTAGTGATATTAAGAATATTGCAAATGATGTGCTTGGAGTTTCAAAGGGAAAAACTCCTAATAGTAAAAATAGTTGGTGGTGGAATCCAAATGTGCAAGAAAAGATTAAGAATAAGAATATTTGTTATAAAAATTGGTTTAATTTTAAAAATTCTGATAATTTGGATAGATATAAAGAGGCTCGTAAGGAATCGAAAGCAATATGCGATGCAAAAATCTTAACTTTTAGTGATTTATATAATATATTATATACTAAGGAGGGAGAAAGATATATGTATAAGTTAGCCAAACAAAGAGATAAGAGTAGTAAGGATTTAGTTCAAGTGAAGTGTATTAAGGATGAAGATCAAAAAATACTTTTCTTAGAAGATTATATTCAACAAAGATGGATGAGACATTTTGCTAAGCTTTTTAATGAAAATTGTGATAATAAGATTGACTATAGTGACCTTAGCACCATAAATGAAAATAAAGATTTCAGTTTTTATCGGCGTATTAGTAAAATCGAAGTTAGAGAGGCTTTAAAGAAAATGAAGGGTGGAAAAGCTGTTGGACATGATGATATTCCAATAGAAGTGTGAAAATGCTTAGGAGATGAAGGAATTTCTTGGCTTACTAAACTTTTTAATACTATTTTGAAGACTAAAAAGATGCCAGATGAGTGGAGAATGAGTGTGTTAATTCCTATTTTTAAGAATAAAGGTGATGCACAAGATTGTGCGAATTATAGAGGAATTAAGTTAATGTGTCATACTTTAAAACTATGGGAGCGAGTTATGGAGCATAGGTTGCGGCGTGATACTAATGTTTCTTAAAATCAATTTGGATTCGTACCGGGTAGGTCGACTATGGAAGCCATACATTTATTAAGAGGTTTGATGGAGAAATATAGAGAAAATAAGGAGGATCTACATATGATATTTATTGATTTAGAAAAAAACATATGATAAAGTTCCAAGAGAAGTGCTATGGAGGGTTCTTGAAAAGAAAGGAGTTAATAATGCTTATATTCAAATCATTAAAGATATGTATGCAGGAGCTATTACTTGTGTTCAAACACAAGGTGGTTTGACCAAGTATTTTCCTATTTCGGTTATGTTACATCAAGGATCAGCCTTAAGCCCATATCTTTTTGCTTTAGTCATGGATGCTCTCACTAGACATTTGCAAGAGAATGTACCTTGGTGTATGCTTTTTGCTGATGATATTCTTCTTGTTGATAAAACTAGAGAGGGAGTTGTAAGTAAGCTTGAATTATGGAGGTCAACATTAGAGACTAAAGGTTTTCGCTTGAGTAGATCTAAAACGGAATATATTGAGTGTAATTTTAGTAGTAATAGACCTAGTGTGGGGTTTGTAACTTTGGGCGATCAAGTAGTTAATAAGAGTATACGTTTTAGATATCTTGGATCTATTGTTCAGAGTGATGGTGAAATAGATGGGGATATTCTCAGCAGAATTCAAGTTGGATGGTTGAAGTGGAGGAATGTATCGGGCTTGTTGTGTGATAGAAAAGTACCCCTCAAACTTAAGGGAAAATTCTATAAGATGGTAGTGAGGCCTGTAATGCTTTATGGTGCTGAATGTTGGCCATTAAAAGAGAAGTATAATACTAAGTTAAGTGTGGCAGAGATGAGGATGCTTAGGTGGATGAGTGGCTTTACCCTTAGAGATAGGATACGAAATGAGCATATACGTGAAAAGGTTGGAGTAGCTCCAGTAGAAGATAAGATTAGAGAGAGTCGTCTTAGATGGTTTGGTCACACAAAACGGTGGCCTTCCAATGACCCGGTTAGGAGAGTAGATGTATTAGATTTGACTTATATTAAGAAAGGTAGAGACAGACCTAAAAAGACTTGGTTATAAAATATTAGGAATGACCTTTCTTTATTAGATTTAAACGAGAATTTGACCTTTAATAGGACACAATGGAGAAAAAGGATTCATGTAGCCGACCCCACGTAGTGGGATAAAGGCTTGATGTTGTTGTTGTTGTATTGAATCTTACCACTCGATCGGACTCCTCTGCCTTGCTTGCTCGCTCGCCCCAAACACGACTGATCTATCTCTCGACTGTTTGCAGCTCAAGCTCATTTCCTTCTTTGTGATTTATAGGTAGAAAATGATCTTTCGTCTCCTTCATAAAATTAATTCAAACGACGGTTTCGTCTGTTGCTTTCACGTTCGTCGATTCGGCCTTTGTCGTTTCGCCTGCGAACATTTCGCGGCTCAAGCAGAGGCTTAATCGAGCATTTTGGTGGCTTTGACGATTCGGTCATCGTCCCTTTCGTCTGCTTCAGGATTCCGCGGTTTGGGAAGCAAATAGTAATCAGAGGCTTAACCGGGCAGTAATTAGTTTAAATGAAATTTATCATGCTAATTAAATTTATTGATAAATCAATCGTTCATCCAATTAAATAAGAGTCGTGGATGATAATGTTGATTAATTAATACGTTATCATAGCTGAAAATTAATTAATATATCATTATAATAATTAATACAATATATTTGAAATGAATAAAATCAAAATTATTAATCAATTATAAATAACATAATTGAAATAGTATATTCATATAAATAAAAGTACAATTGTTAATCAATTATACTTAAAATAATTGAAGTAATTTTTGGCTTTTTGGCTCTCATAAAACTGAAATTTTAGCCTTCCAAATGACCATTGGTGTTTTGGCTCTTTTCATTAGCCATTTGAAGATCAAGAGTGCAAATTAATTACATGCTAAAATAAATAGCTGTTCATAATTAATTATTTGGAAGATCAAAAGTATATTTCATATGAATGAATTAAAGTACAATTATTAATCAATTATAGTTAAAATAATTGAAATGAAAGGTTAGGATTTAATTTGAGTGATTAAAATGGAATGCTAGGATTTGCTAAAAGTGGAATCTCAAGCCACTTTTATATAGTAGGATAGATTTATAAACTTATGTTAGAATTAAATTTATATTAAATATGTAACATAAATTAATACTAATTTATATTAAATCATATGGTTATATGTAAATTAAATTTAAATTAAAAATCAAATTTAAAATTTATAAATATTTAAATTTAAAATTATCATATTTTTATGAATGTAAATTCTTATAATTATGAGATTTAAATTTGTTTTGCATGTGAGATTTTAAAATAATTATTTTACTTAATTATATAAGTTTTATGTTTCATAGTTTTTTTTTTAGTTTAATTTTTTGCTCATACTTTGAATGATAACATTATTATTATGTTAATTTTATTAAATTTCAATAATATTTATTATTTATTACGTCATCCGGTTCGACACCTATTAGACCGGTCGAACCGGTTAAATCGTGAACCTCTCTTTTTCTGGTTCATTGTCCGGTCCGGTTCTCTGAACCTTGCTAAAAAGCTACTTTAAGAAGCAATAAAAAGGTCGTCCCAAACGATGCATCAGTTGGTGAGTTTTGTTTTTTGCATCTTTGCCGCTTAAAACAGGCATAATTCTCTTTTTTTCATAAATTTTTCTTTAGTTAAAATCTTATAATGTGTTATCTTGACGCATATTTAGCTTGATTAAAATTTAATCTCGAATCTATTGCTGGCCTCACGTAGTGAGATAATAAAACATCCATAACTCGGACTTCTTTTCTTCATGAATTTATCTTTAGTTAATATCTCATCATGTGTTCTCTTGATCCATATTTGGCTTGATTAAAATTTAATCTCAGATCTATTGCTGATCTCACGTAAGGGGACAAAAGCGTGTTGTTGTTTTTGATCTATTGCATTGAATATGATATATCTCTTTTTTTATTCTTTTCACAAGACTTAAATAAATTATTAAAAATTATAGATTTTGTTTTTTTAGGTAGATTTGCGTGTACATCAATGGAATTCAACACTTTGGTGCATCTTTGGATTTACATTGGGATATTGACAAAATAATATTACTATACTACCTAAAAAAGAATCTAATCAAAAAAATTATATGAGGGTCACTATTCTAGAGACCCAATCAAAATATATGTTTGATTGAGATATGTTTTTATTGCTTTGCCTAATCAAATGATGATATAACAGATGTTTTTGTTGCTTGGCCAAAATTTTCCTTCCTCATCTTTGTTTTCCTCATGATATTTTCCTTAATAAGGCTCTATGTTATGGTTTTGGATTGGTTAATCATTTATGTTGATGAATGTTCAATAAAGATATAGCAGTACACTTCCATTGAACAAAACTAGAAGTATCATAAACTATATATTGAATCTCTGTCGCTTTGGTTTAGAAGAGCAAAAATCAGTGATCGTTGTATGCTTGTCTTTAGGAGAGAAACATCTGTCAACACTGCCTTGGACATCAGCATAGCTCTCAGTAGTGACAAAGCTTGCACTTGGTATAAGCAAAATAACGTCAAGTCGAGAAAATAGAAAACAAAAACACTACTTGTTAGATAGAGAGTATGTATTTATAGTTATGACAAGATTTCAAGACAGCTTGATTGATGAAGGCAGCGGAGAGCTGGAGTGAAGGAGATGCGTTCTTCACAAGAGCTTCATGAAAATAAGATTGACTGATGGAGGATCAAAAACTTCAAATTAGCACAAGTATAGTCAAATCGAGCGGCCGACTATATGAGATGAATCCAATAAGTTCAGGATCACTAGATTCTAAAGTCATTAAAACACTTAAATAATGTCAATGAATAATTTATGATAAAAAAAATTAATATTAACCGTTCAATAGCTTTGAAAAAATTTAGCCAATTATCTAAATATTACACTCAAAATAGTATTAATAAATCTTCATTTACACATGAAAGAGACCTATACTTGAATTTAATAAGAACTTGAAGATTTGTAAAATTTTACTTGAATTTATACACCATCAATTATCGCTAGCCACCCCCGTTGAAAAGCTAAGATGCCAAAAAATTTCTAGCAAGCAACATATCTAGAAAATGCAACTTGAGAAATTCTTCATCCTTGGAAGAATTGCACCGGTTCAAATGACCGGTGATATAAAAATGTATGAAGAATGCATCATTTTTCATGAACATATAGGTGGTAGCAACACAAATTTACTAGGAACCATAGTAGCGTCCTAAGTATAGGGAGTAGAATTTGATGAGAAATAGAAGGATTTCCTAAGATAAAACTGACGAGCTTGTTTTTTGTTGGATATATAGCAGTGCTAGCCAAATAAAAGATGAAATGGTTCGAATCCGATAAAAAAGTTTAGATAGTTCAGTCACCAGTTATAATGCTATCTAATTTGCACCACAACTTAAGCATTATGTTACAAACATTTAGTAAATTTTTCGATACACTTGTTTAGCAGAGAAAACTTTAGTTAACACAGTCTTGGAGATCAACGTGGCATCCAACAATGATAGAATCTGCATTTCGAATAAAAAAGGAAGTTGATCAGAAGAGCAAAGATTGCATAAATTCCCAGTAGAAAATAGTTTTCCTTAGCTTTATCAACGCTAACTTCCTTCTCAACAGGATCATAAATTAGAAAGTATATTCCTTTAGTTATGGCAGAAATGGAGGAAATTGGAGAAATTTGAAGGTTGTCAGCAACCATAAATTTTCTTTCATCTTTCACAAAACCTCCACTAGAATCACTCCCTCCATTTTTTAACTCAGGGGTTTTGTTCTATGATTTCTATCTCTCTTAATCCAATCTTGCATGGAGGAGTCAGACGAGATTTTGATTCGATCATTTTCAAAATTACATTTTACGCATTTGAATGAAATGGTCCCCTCATTTGATGACATTTCATTCAATTGTAGCATTTGGTCATTACATCCATAGTAGGAATCAATTTCCGAAAGCGCCAACATATTTTTGCATTTTTCTGACTCAAAACATTCTAAGTTTAATCTTTTTGTTGTGGAATACAAATTGCTAATGCAACCTTCTAAAGATATTTGATCGCCTAGAAGCATGAACACGAAACCTAGAGGAAATGTGAGAAAATTCATCAACTGATTGACAAAATCTCCCTCAACTTTCGCATATAAAACATTATTGTTTTTCTTGTTAAATGTAATATTCACATTCATTCGATGTTCTTCTTCACCATCATCAATATCCTTTTTTAATAATTGAAAAGCACTTCACACTTTGTTCTATGCACTCATCGGGGAAGAAAAACATTATCAAAGCATGCTTAGATACCAATGATATCGTCAACAAGTTCAAAGCCTAAAAAGAAAAGAAAAAAAAAAAAAAAAAAAATATATATATATATATATATATATATATATATATATATATATATATATATATATATATATACACGTTAAACTAAATTTCATTTGTTTTTCAAGAATTTATCAATAAATTATCTCATCATTGCTAATATTTATAACCATTTCCTCTAAAATGTCTGCATCTTTAATTCGCAGCTTCTCCAACAGAGAGAAACTACTTATCAAAGAAATTGACATCATCCGTAAATCATCAGTTATAATAAAATCAGCTCCATCATTAACAAAGTCCCCTCCTTTTTCTACTGTGCCTTTTGCCCAACTACAATTTTTATCCATTAGTCTTCCACACGGCTGTATCGAGCCTTAGTTACATATGTATAGTAACAAGAGGATTGAATGAAACACACTTTCATTGCAAATATAGAAATATCTTGGATTGACATCATGATTAATTTTAATCTTCAAGTCATTACATATTGTTGCAGCCGCACTTCGAGGTTCACATATTGTTGCAGCCGCACTTCGAGGTTTGAGAAGCATTTTCTTGCATGCCTCGGTTTGTAAGTGCTTGACATCTAGCTGCTCAATGCTCTTATAAAGGTTGTCAAAAGATCTGAAACTCATCTACTTGCTTAAAATTTGGAAGCATCGTTCGACTTTAGGGGAAGTATACATGTTTAAGATATCTCAATAGCCTTTATAAGATCGTTGAGCAGCTTGAAGCCAAGTACCTACATACCGATGCATTGCAGGACATGCTTCTCAAACTTCGAAACGTGGCTGCAAAAATATGCGAGAACTTGAAATTAAAAATATTCATGATGCCAATCTAAGAACTTCCTACATTTTCAATAAAAATGCTTGCTTAACTCAATCAAAATGTTATTATAGCTATGTAAAAGAGGATAGATGCAGCCGTTGTGGCGGATTGATAGATAAGAATTGATTTTGGTCAAAAGATACAATAGAAGAAAAAGGATCTTTGGTAATGACGATGCAAATTTTATTATAATTAACGAATTATGAGAGATGCAAATTTTTTTGAAGAGTGCTTTCTCCCTACTTGAGGAACTGCGAATTAATGATGTCTCTACCATAAAGGAAATGGTTGTAGAAGCTGGCACCAAAGAGGTAACTTACTATTACGTGTTAGAAAAACTATTGAAAAGTAACTTAACATGCAATCGTTGTAATCTTACAATTCTGTCTTTTTTTTTTTGGCAGACTTTGAACTTAGTGAGGAGGTCATTAGTATACAAACATGCATTTACAGAGGTTTTCATCCCCAATGCATGCGTAGAATCAAGCGTGAAGTGCTTTCCAGTGATCAAAGAGGAGATCCATACAGCGAATTTGAACAAAAAATTTAATGTGAAAATCATATTAATTAAGAAAAATAAAATGTTTTATATACCAAAGTTAGGAAAGAATTTCTCAATCAGTTGCCGAGTTTTCTCGCATTTCCTTTTGTGTATGTATTCAGGCTACTCGGGAATCATACATCACAAAAGGGTTGCATCAACAATTTGTATTCCTCGGCTATAAGCTTAGGTCTAGAATCCATTCAGTCAGAAGAATGCAAAATCATGTTGGTGTTTCCGAAACTTGCTTCCAACTATAGATGTGAAACCAAATGTTGAAATTAGTTGAAATGAAATCAACTGGTTTGACGGGCTGCATAAAGTTCTTTAAAAAGATTGGAGATGAAAATTATCTGCCGATTTGGTGCAGTCATGGATTAAGACATGCAAAAATAACAAAACAAAACCCCAAGTTGCGAGATGGAGAGAGTGATTTTGGTGGAGGTTTTGTGGAAGGCTCAAAAAGGTTTATGGTTGCTGATAACCTTTACATATCTCCCATATCAGCCATTTCCGCCATAACAAGCAAGGGCTTTTTCTTTTCTCTCCCTAGTCATAGAAGCGGAGAAGATGCCACTATATATAGAATATTGCACATGCTTTTATTATTAGATTGTCTTAAGGTTGATGATTGAAAAATTAATTTTTTTCTAGAATTCGAACCATTTCATTTTGGTCTGTATGATTGAACTGTTTCATTTTGAAGATCAGCTTCAATAAACACTGCATTCCAAAATAAAGACAACTGATCATAATTAGTATCAATTAAAAAAATGAATATGAAAAAAATAATAATAATGAAACAAAAGAAATGGGGCTTATTATGGCTTTATAAATACAAACATTTTTCTCAACAAGAAAAAAAAAGGCAAATTCATTTGGTTTATGATAGTGGAGATGAATGATAGAGGAAAAATTCACAGAATAGTATACATTTCCTTGCTCGCAAGAATGTGCATGTCATTGATTTCTCACAGTAGAATTTATTATTAATGCAGCTGAGTTTCTGTTTACTGTTGCTAATCGATTGAAACATGGGAGAAGCAGAGCAAAAGCAAATTTTGAGAAAGAAATTTGCAAATGAATGTGAGTTGAAGTTTTAATTATGTCTGACATTTGTTATAGCGTAGCGAAGCACAATAAACGCTCACTAGAAGTGCAGTAAATGCAGTGACTATGCAGTAAAAACACTTGCTTGCTCGCAAGAATGTGCATGTCATTGATTTCTCACAGTAGAATTTATTATTAATGCAGCTGAGTTTCTGTTTACTGTTGCTAATCGATTGAAACATGGGAGAAGCAGAACAAAAGCAAATTTTGAGAAAGAAATTTGCAAATGAATGTGAGTTGAAGTTTTAATTGTCTGACATTTGTTATAGCTTAGCGAAGCACAATAAACGCTCACTAGAAGTGCAGTAAATGCAGTGACTATGCAGTAAAAACACAGAAAAAGAGGCAAAAATATCTTATAAATTTGAAAAATATGCAGCCTAACTCGAAAACTGCAGAAGTCAATATAGAGTCGATACCATGGAAGTGCAACAAAAGCATAATGAAAATACAGTTAAAGTGGAGTTAAAACAAGGTAAAAATGAATGAAAATAAACCAGAAATTTTGAAACTATATGCAACTTAGTTTTGAGAAGAAGTCGATACAAGATCGATACCAATGAATACGCAACAAAAGCGCATCAAAAGCGCATCAAGGTTTTGTTTTTAGATGATGAATTTTTGCACAGTCTGGAATGCTGAAGGATTGCACCTATTTGTAGTGAAGGTCTTGTTTTTAGATGATGAGGAATACAAATTGTAGATGCAACCCTCTTATGACATATGATCACCGAGTAGTCTGAATACAGACCCTAAAGGAAATGTGAGAAAACTCAGTAACTAATTGAAAGTCTCCTACAACTTCGGAATATAAATCATTGTTATTTTTCTTATAAAGGCTATCAAGAGATCCCAAACCTGTCTGCTTCCCTAAAAGCTGGATGATGCTTCCCAGCGGAAGAGTAAGAAAGCTAAACAGGACATCAATGAAATCGCTTCCAGCTTCGGCAAACACAACCCGCTTTTGGTCTTTACAATTACAAGCCTTATACTTATCTCAGGCATGACGTAATGGGAAGGTGTGTTCTGTGCTGCAGTTTTATTGCTCTTGCCTCCACATATAACAGAGAAGCCTAAGGCTAATGGGTGTCCGTGCAAAAGAGTTTAGGGTTTAGCGGGAAATGGTTATAACAGGTGGGTCATAAATGGAAAGACACATTAACCGTCACCTTAACCTTTGGGATCTCGCATCCTCTATTCAAAATGCTATTTGTAAGTCTAATATCACTGATTTCCTCAAAACCTTTTACTGGTCCAACGCTAAATCTAGAAAGAGAGAATAGGCAAAAGGAAGAACACACCTTCAACGAGCAGCCTTATTTATTTCACACTGGTAGTTGATCGAGTGATGAGAAGAAGAAGAGGAGCTACAAATACGACTTCAAGTTCCTCTACAATAGCAGCTCTTCTATTAAAACCAAAAGAAACCCCCTCTCCTGGCTTCTTATTGTCTGCCTCCAACGTTTGAACTAAAACAGCCCAGCTTACGATATCTTCCTCTTCTTGTAGAGCCTCTTGCAACCGTTTTTCTTTTCTTTCCCTTCTTTCCGCATTGTGCCCGATTCAGCTGCTGGTAAGCGGTAAAGATGCTGGGTAATAATTTAAAAGGATAAATTTAAAAGAAAAAAAAAGAGCTAATGCTAAATTAAAATAAGTAATCCTATTCCTTATATTTTAACAACATATCCACGCTACTTCTATTAAAGAGGCTTGAGTTTCTTTCCCCGACAAATCTTAGTCATCCATTTTACTCAAATTATCTTGGCCATCAATTATATTATAACTAAAATAAATAAATAAAATACTTATATAATTTAATTCTCTTTCTCTCAAATTAAATATTACTATTCATTTAAAACTCTCCCATTATTAAATAAAAAAGAGCTCCCGAGAATTCAATCAATTTTAAAATGTCACTTTGATTCTTCTTATAATAATTCTCAATCTTTAGCTTTTAAATCATGACTTTTCATCTCTAAAAAATGTTGGTATTCCCATAATTCTTCTAGCCATCCATGTGTCTATGTCGCTTCGGATTTGGAAGATTTGGTGGCTTGTGGGCGGATGCAAATATTACCTATTTGGAATCATAAATCCGATATGATGTGATCGAAGCGTAAATTAGGGATGTCAATTTCGGATCACGGGTCGGGTTTGGGTTGAACTCAGAATTGACCCAACACCATTTGAGTCAACCAGAACCCGACCTGTTTTTACAAACTGGTCGGTTTTTCAGATCCAAACCCGAGTCGAGTTTGGGCAACCCAACATGACCCGCTAAATCGAATTTGACAGGACGAATCAAAGGGTGAAAACTCAGGACGACGACAACTTCGGACGAAACAGGACTCGATGGACGTTGGAACGGTCGACTGAACGCCGTAACGGGACTAGAAAACAACAGATCGGGAGTCCAGTCGGCACAACGGTAGCGGCAGACACGACATCAAGTCAGCGATGGGCCGACGACATGCCAAAGTTTGAAGTTTGAGCCTGTAAGGGCATGCAGACGACAGAGTGCATCTGGACTCTCGCGGACAGCAGACGACGAATGGCAAGTCCGCAACTACAAGTGGTGACCGGTGGCGGACAACCGACAGCAGGATGACGCGGACGCCTGGATGACGCGACGTGATGAGACAAAGACGTGACGCGGACGACGGATGCGACGCGAGATGATGTGGATTGTAGATGGTTTAGCTGACTCGGTTTCCCGGTCAGTCCGGGTCAATATCGGGTTTCCGGGTCAACCTGGACTCGACCTAGTTTTTCAATCGTGTCAAAACCTTTAACCCGAACCTTACCCGTTTCGGTTTCAGGTTGACCCGAACACGAAATTTTCGTGTCGGGTTTTCAGGCCGTGCAAATATTGACACCCCTAATGCAAATGATCATGCAAATTTAGTCTTATTTATGAATGGATAATTCCCATTCTATAAATTTTATATATAGCCATAAAAGCTCTATTTTAAAATAAATTATATATAATTAGAAATTAAAAAAATAATTTTATTATTACATAAATTTTGATTTTGAAAAATTTATGATTAAAAGTAAATATAAATGATTATATATATATAACCCTAGATTCTATATTATACTACTATTATAAAAAAAGAAAAAAAAATAATAAAAACTAAAAAAAAAATGCTTCAATTAAAAAATAAAAAGAAAATAAAAGTTGCTTGAATTTTCTTCCACAGTAAGTCTTGACCATCAGTTTTATATCTTCTAAAATTATTTTTCTCTTTCATTATATTATAAATAATTAATAATTTTAAAAATATTAAATAATTATACAATTTAAAGCTCATTATCGCAAATTAATGCTGCTTAAATTCCCTTCAACTAAATATTTTTTTTTTTATTCTCAAATACCCACATCAATTTTCCTCCCTCAAAAAAATTTTTTTTTTTGGGATATTTAGGCCATTTAAGGCAAACTCACACACACAACGCATACACATAGGCTCGAACCTTGGACCTCTTAGTTGGAAGCCTAAGCTCTCAACCAATAGGCCAAGGAGAGTTGTGTCTCCCTCAAATTTCATTTAAAAGAAATCTGTAACGTCCATTTCAGGACTCTTCGGATTTCGTTCCTCCAAAACTTTTCTCCAAATCATTTTTTTCTTTTCACAGTCGAACTTGATGGCGTTGCTTCATCGTTGATGTCACTGTCGAACGTTTCTTCTTCTTCACATCCGAGCATTTCTTTCTCTTCACAGTCAAACAGTTTCTTCAACATTCTTTCATCGGAGTGTTTCTTTTCTCCAAAACATTTTCACTGTGAAGCAGTTATACATGCCAATGTTCTCATGGCGTTGTTGTGCCGCAAGATCCAGTACTCGCTTGTGGTCTATGAGCTCTGCCTCTTCTACACCGTTGCTTATTTGGGTATTTATATTTATTTTTTTCTTTTGGCTTCTAGATCAAAGTTGGTATCTTTCATACCTTTTCTAACGATGGAAACAACACTCACTCGTGGCCAACGAACTCGGCCTCTTCTACATCGTCACTTATTTGGGTATTTATTTATTTTTTCTTATGGCTTCAAGATCAAAGTTGGTATCTTTCATACCTTTTCTAACGATTTATGCTTTGTTCCTGCAAAGGTTTTAACTTTCTGGCGTTGCTTGGGCTCATCTTTGTTATGCATAATTTGTTATCTATATGCTTCTTCGTGAGGTCCTCTTGGTGCTCGATGATATTCCCCAAAGTTTTTTTGTTTTATAATGTAGCTTGAAATAACTCAATAAGTTAATTGGTGATTTGCTTTGGTAGTTTTTGTTTGAATTAGCCACAAGTTATAATTTCATCAAATTGGATTTAGTCTTTGAATAAGTCAAATTGTGTTTGGATGAGGGATGAGCAAATGAGAAACGATCTTGTTCTCCGTTTACATATGATGTGAGTTATGTTGCTTTGCTTCTATTGATTATGCTCATAAAACTCTAATCTATGATGCATTGACACTCCGTTTTAAGGGGGTATGTAGTGCCAGACACTGACACGCGTCCGACAGGCGGGGTGATGCGGACATCCAACCGTCCATGCTATCTGAGGAGGAGTTGAAGATCAACGGCCGTGATCTTCCTATGTTATATTAAATTTTATTTGTAATTTTTATTTTTAAATTGTGCAATTTTCGTTTAGACCCTTATTTAAGGGTCTTGTCTTATGTAAGCCCAAGGGACAAAGTTGTCTTTTCATTTTCTTTTAAGGCCTATATATAGAGGCTTTTGCTCTTCTATGAGATCAATGATGGATTATTAAAAAAAAATTGTTTGCACTTGTGTTCTTTGGAGAGAACTTGAGTGAGATTCCTATGGGAGGGAAGTGGAGTTTCCACCAGCTGCAGGATGGGTCCGGGCTCGTGGCGTGAAGTCTCGTGGAGAAGGGCAACGTATCACCCGTCAGTCTTCGGAAGAGTCCAAGGCTCGCGGTTTTATTTTTTATCTTTTATTTTTGTTTCTTCTTGTTGTTCCTAGTCGTCATCTTCATTCTCTCCCTACTTCCACCAAACCGGCCCTAGCTCCACCACCACCTAGCCAAGCCATAGCCGCCAGCCTCCCATTGGCCCCTAACCACCGATCGCCCCTTCCAAACTCCCTCCATGAATTTTAAATTTCAAAATTCAAACCTCCCTTTTATTACCTTCCTAAAATAGCTCATATGAATTTGGAAAATATCTTTATTTGAAATCAATTTTTTATTTGAATTTCAAAGGCTTTCCTTTTTGATAATCCTTAATTAGAAAACCTCCCAACTACATTAAATCTGAAACTAAATTCAGATTTAATTCCAATCCCCAAATTAATGCATATGACCCACATACATTGAACCTAGACACCCATGTCCACTCCTCATATGGCCGGCCCTCCTCTCTCCTATCTTCTCCCTCCAAAATTCAAATCACACATTGAATCCTTTCCATAAATGTCCACTCTTAAATTGGGAAGATTTAATTTTCAAATTTCAAAGTAATTTGAATTTATAAATTTCTTTCCTAATTTAATGAAACCTATTTTAGGAAAGTTCTTGAATTAAGTTCAATTTGAATTTGAAATTAAAAAATGATTTAATTAAAACCTTTCCTATTCCCAATACCCAAATTAAGAAGCTATCAATCCACCTCATCAATCCTCCCCATGCTTGATTGTCGCCGGCCCCTCTAGGGTGGGATTAGGAAATTGTTTCCTAAATCCCAAAATCTCCACTTAGGAAACAATTCAAACCTCATTAATTTGGCCACAAAATCAGCCCCGTCAAGTGGAAATAATCCCAAATCCTAGCCTTACCTGACCGCCTCCTACCCAACAGCTTTGCTAGGATTATCTTCTCCCAATTCCTCCTACTCTTCACCCGGTTTGGTGCCTGCACCCCAAGTTTGCTGCCAGAATTTTGCTGCTGTCCATGAAGTTCGAGTCCAGATTTTGCTATCCAAAAAATTCCAGCCAAGGTTCTTGCTGGCCAGAAATTTTCCAACCAGGACCTTTGCGGTTCCAGCCCTCCTAACGCTAGGAGACTGCTATCATGCAAAGTCAGAGTCGCCCTCTTGCTGTCCACGTCCTCAGAAGCCACCCTTGCCATCCAGAACTTTTTGAAATTGCTGTCCCAGATTTTCTATTTGCTGTCTAAAGGTTTGAGAACGAAATGTGTTGTTATCCAGACGCCCAAGGAGCCACCACTCGATGTCTACTTCCTCTCAAGCCCTCAAACCACCACAGGAACCTTGGATAACTTCTTTCTTTGGGTGGTTGCCATCAATTCCGTTCTACATCATGGGGACACGAGTCAGACACACGTCATTGGTTTGTCTATTTTTTTTAAATGATAAATCGGACACGCGTGATCGGTTTATTTTTTTTGTTTAAATTAAAAAAAAACCTATTATTACCACTTTTTCATATAACCCTTCACGCTCGACCGACGGCCTTTACCCTAATCTCGTAACCCGTATTTGTGGTCTTCCGGAGCGAGTGAGGCGAGCAACAGCTGGAGCGATTTCCCGTGAGCAAGGAGTCTTCCCTTTCGGCCGTAAGCAACGAATCTTCCTCCCGTAAGCAACGAGTGCTCCGTTTCTGCGCGCAACGATTGCGAAGCTAGACGCCAAATTGACCGTGGTAATAGTAGCAAACCTGTAAGTTTATTTCACCATTTTTTTCTTCCATTTGTCATTTATCAATGATTCCATGTATTTGTTCTTTTTTTACCTAAATCAAACCCTAGGTTGTAATTTCCATTTCTAAAATCTGTGTACATATCATGAGATTTCTAAAATCTGTAGATATAAAATCTGTGTTGAGATGTCTAAATTGAGAGATAGATTTCATTTCAATAGTTTTAGTAGATTAGTAGTTTTATTCTTCATTTTGTAAGGGGCTTAGTTTTCATGTTTCTTCTAAACAATACATGCTTAATGCTTTTGAGGTTGTGTGATGTATTACAGTGGTTGTGTGATGCTACTTAAAGAGGTGATTTTGGAAGTCTATAGGTTGCCTTGGCGGTGGATGGTTTAACTTGGTATTTGATTTCATGTTGGTTGGTTTCTTGTAAAGTAGCAAAAGTAGCCTATTTGTCACCCATATATGAAATTCCACTAGTGTAGGGAAAATAAGTGAAACCTAAGTCAAATACAAAGGCTAATGAAATCATATATGCTGTATGTCATTTGATAAAAGTGGTTGTAGATGATGCTGTTCTGATCAGAATTTTTATTATGAATCATTTGATGATACTTTCACTGTTTAATGATTTCTCCCACTTGAGAATGTTAGCTGTTGCTAAAATTCGTTTTACCTCTGTAATAATCATGTTGAGAAGATTCAAACAAATTAAAAATGCTCTTCAATCTATGGTGATTAGTGAGAAGTGGTATTGCTATCGAGAAGATGATGTTGGGAAGGCAATGTATGTTAAAGAAAAGGACTTAGATGATTTATGGTTGGATAATGTAGATTACATTTTGACTTTCATTTATTCAGTATATGATATGTTGAGAGAGGCAGACACAGATAAATCATGCCTATATTTAATTTATGAGATGTGGGACTCTATGTTAGTAAAAGTGAAAGAAATTGTATACAGACATGAAAGAAAGTCACATGAAGAACTGAAGTTTTTGGAGCGTTGTTTATACTATTTTTGAGGATAGGTGGAGCAAAATCAACACACATCTGTATTGTTTGGCTCCTTCATTAAATCCAAGGTACATTTGTATAAATCTTTTAAATCAATTTAAATTTCTTGATGAATGAACATATAATTTTATATGTTTTGTATTATTTGAAGGTATTCAAGTGAATAATGGCTTCAAGAAGACCCTCAATGTGTCTCACCACAAAAAGATTTAAAAGTTTCAAATATGAGAAAGATATGGTTGAAATGATATTCCCCAAATGATGAGGAGAGAAGAAAAATTAATATAGAACTTGCAAAGTTCTTTGGATATTTAGATGATTTTGGTGATCAATAATCTTTGGTTGATAGATAGAGGATGTATCCAAAAATTTGGCAGTTGATTCATGGAGCTTCAGCACCGCTTTTTTAAACCATAGCAATAAAACTTCTTGGTCAAGTGTCATCCTCTTCCTTTGTGAGAGAAATTGTAACACATACTAATTTATTACATCAATGAAGAGGAATAAAATAACTTCAAAACTGGCTGAAGATTTAGTTTATGTGCATATAAATCTTCGTCTTCTATTAAGAAAACCTCACTTTATATGACAGATGATAACAAGTTGTGGGATCTTGCCGGAGATGAGTTCGAGTGCCTTGATGATATGAGATTATTGGAGGTTGCAAATCTTTCTCTAGATGAACCAGAGTTGGAAGCAATGATATTCAATGATGATGATATTGAAGGTCAAAGACCAACATCTGAATCTAATTCTATCATTCCCTCAATTGAGTAGTTGGACCTTCATGTTTTACTAATGGGCTGTTTGGTTGCCTGAATTAGGAGTGTAAAGTAAAACAATTACATGTATTTATTAAATTTGGTTGTTTGGTTAATTTTAAGCGGAACAAAAGAAAATCTTCGAAAGCATTGTGTATTAGGGGGCCTGTTTAATGTGAATTAGAAACCCGCTCATATTGAGCAGGTTATAAATTCATCGGAAGAAATCTCGCATCATCGTCGTTGTTGTTCGGCTTCATTGCTTCGCAGGAGGTGTAAGATTGCACGAGAGGCTTCTTCGGCTCCTTCATTCTTGTTCGACTTCGCTCCTTCAACGACGTTCCCTTTACCTGTCCGATCGGAAGTCGCAACATTTTCATCGGAAGTCAGGACGGCAGCTCGCAGGTTCTGAAGGTAACTTAAGAACAATTCAATCCCGGTCATCCAAATGAAAAAAGCACGGCTAAGATGATTTCGACTGCACCGTTGATTTTCATCGATGTTTGAACTGTTTTCGTATGAATCCTAACTCTAGTCATGCGCATGAATCATCAGCCACCAAACACATCTCTTCCATCCCCCTTTCCCGCAAAATATCGCATTATGGAACTGGATTAATGGCCATCCCCACCTAAGGTTTACATCTCCCTCCCGATCTCAGATTTTTCACTCCACATCTATATATTTTGAATTTCCCCTTTTATTTGGCTTACTTATTTGTTAGTTTGTTGGTTAGATTTTCCTTCCTGTTGTCATCACTCATCAAGGTCTGTTTACAGTGCAGTTTTCCAACCATCTGCTTTATTTTATTTTATTTATGCTATCAGTTCGTATTATTTGCTATTTCAATGACTTGGTTGAATGTTAAAATGTCTCGAAATCATATTGATAGCTTACTTCCTAATTTCTTTTGTTTTCTTGGCATTCGAATTATGACCAGTTTTTTTTTAAAGCAATCTCTTGTAGTTTTGAAGTCAAACGTGGCTTTACATGTGGTAAGTTATCAAACGATCAGAGGTTTAAATTTAGTGGAATGGACTGTTTCTTGCTGTTTTGAAGTGCATTGCTTGCTAGCTGGTCTCATGTTGCAAATTTGATCTTCAATAAGGCTGAGTTTTTTAAATTCTGAAAGCTGATTATTAGGATATAATATAAGTAGGATTTAATAAATCTTTGAGGCTTTAAGTCCTGAAAACTATTTTGGCATGATAGAAAACTGTTTTGGCATCATAGATTTTGAATCTTGTTAAATCCTATTAAATTGTTTGGTATATATTTTTAATATTTAGAATTTTAAATAAGGGGAAGAAAGGCGCAGCAAGGAAAATTGTGCAAATCCATGATTCAGCCTAAAATGGGAGGAAAGTTGTATTTAAGAAAATAATAGGATTTATTTGGCTCAAAAAAATTGCTTGGTAACATTTAGCATAAACAAGGAGGAAATCCGAATTTAAGAAAATAGTTGGATTTATGTGGTTCGAAAATTGTTTGTTAAGATTTAGCCTAAATCCTCGTTAAATATTAACTAAATATTGCAACCAAATAGCCCCCGAGTAAAATGTTCTTAAGCTAATAGTTTGGAAGGTGTTTTTAAAATCAAAGATGGCTTTCAATGTAGTAAGTTATCAAACTATTGGAGCTTTAAGTCTATTGACATGTACTGTTGTTTGCTGTATTGAAGTACATTACATACTTTCTTGTCTCTGCATGCAATTTTAACCTTCATTAAGACTATAGGCTGCCTTTGCCGCTACTTGTTAATGCTAAGGAACTTTTTTGGCTATAAGTACGTTACATACTTCCTGTTGTTAAAATAAATATGTTGGAAAATTTATTCTCATGACAACGAGGTGGGGTTCAATATGGCGGTAGTATTTATTGTTTTTGTATTTGAGCTTTTTTTTGTAGAGCTGATCCTTCTTTTTTGTAATATATTGTCCTTAGAAATGCTTACACAGACTATATAGGCTATTAGGTGGGCAAATTCAACTTCCTTTGGGAGGGTGGTTGTGCTATTGTCAATGGGTGCTCCAAAGCAGAAATGGACAGCAGATGAGGAATCAGCTCTCAAAGCTGGAGTTGTTAAGCATGGAGCTGGGAAGTGGCGCACAATATTAAAAGATCCAGAATTTTTTTTTTGAAAATTCATGTTTTTTTTTTTTTAAATTCATGTAATATAATTGGAAAGTGATTTTTGGCAGGCTAATTTTCGTAGGCACCTGCAACCAGAAAAAGAGTCTCAATCCTTATAACTTATTTACCAAAATGGAGAAAGATCGCTAGATTTGGTACTCTTCCTTATTGTATAAATTTTTATTTTATATGCACCAATGGTCTAGCTTAACTTCTTTTGAATTTTCCCCGTTTAGGTTGAATTTTGAATTAGATTTGAAAATATAAGGAGCAGGCTGAATGCTGGTTATTAGGCTTGACAGCTTTGCTGGCAATGATGATAATCAAGTGGTGGATGATCCATTTTATGATATTTTGCTGTCTTTTGTTCTCTGCTAATGAAAATTGAGTTAGATGAATTCAAGACTAGCAGTTTTTCATGTTTCCATCAGATGTCCTGTTAGGATGATGGAGTTGAAGAGTGTGCTTTAGTTATTAGATGAAGCAGTAATTTATTGAATTTTCATTGACAAAGAAAGCTTGTATTGCATCGAAGTATGCAACACTGACCTCGGCCAAGAGTAAGACTAATAATTTTAGGAGCATGAGATGAGTTAATTTCCACATAGTGATCACAAGATTGCTCGAAATAAGGAAGAAATTCTACCTTAAGATTTTTGCCGAACCTTGTTCTCATTGCTTCCAATGAAAAAAGATGGTTTCCTGGTGAGTAAAAACCCGTTAATAATGAATATTCTACCAAAAATATTAATCATTCCTTCCACAAGTTAAAGATAAACTATGAGGAGCAAATATTTGTTTTTTTTTATTTTGGATTTTTATTCTCTTGCATTTATATTGCAGACAACCAAATAGGTGTAAAATATTCAGAATGCACTGTATTTATTTTACATTGCATTTTTTTTTTCAGGCAAACAAACAACCTCTAAATGATTTTTGCTTACATTTTTGTGGTTGTACTAAATATTTTGTACTAAACATCTTTATGCTATAAGCTAAATAAGTTATTATGACTTTGATTTATTATTGCTTGTCATTTTTAATATAATGTTACCTTAATTTCTATATATTATATTAAAAAATTATTATGCCGTGTCCACGCCGCAACTGCGTCCTATATTTTTAAAAAATATCGTGTCCCGTGTCGTGTCATGTCCGTGTCACTGTGTCTGTGTCGGTGCATCATAGGCTCTAATATTCTATGTTCATTATGTTTGTGTCCGTGCATCATAGGCTCTAAACTTCATAAGAGGCTCCCCTTCGTGCGAATCCAACAGCGATGCCACTTCGTGCACATATAGCAGCCATGTTCCGTCATTGCTCCCTCTCGCGTGAACTCGCAGCCGGTCTCAGGAAAGGTCTGTAGTTGTACCTTTTGTAATCGGTTAGCAATTAGATTTCGTCTGAGAGCTGCTCCTTTCAAACTATGGTTCATCTGTATATCGACAGCTGTTATTGGTTCTTATTTACCACTTGGAAATTGCTTCCCCTTTTTCTCTTGAATAAATCATATTGATTCTTTTAACTTGATGATTATTATTTTTATAGTTTATAGCATATGCAGAATGTTTTTTTGGTTAAAAAAAAATCTTTAGTAGCTTCTTCTTTTTTAAAATTTTTAATGGGGCATTTTACATTCGATTTCTTTTTCTTCTTTAAATTTCTTGGGAGAAGCTTTGCTGTTTTTTTTTTTTCTTTAATTTTTTTTTTTAATTTTTGATGGTGGATGAATATTGGTGCATTGAGGTTTGCAAAGTTTGTTTTTAGACCATATCCAACAAAAAAAACTTATTTTTCGCTTCAAAATATAGTAACACTTAGAAATTCAATGATTCGTCTCCAACTGAAGTCCATTTCTAACACCAAATAAGAATATTCCATTTATATTTGTTCTCATCTTTATTTTTATTCTCAAAAATACATTTTTTGAACTTTTCAAATATGCATTTCTGTGAACAGTGCGACATCAATTATAATCAATATTGGCTTCGCACTGTTCACAGCGGATACAAAACGCGATAATGCGTTTGTGTTTTGGGTCAAGTTGGAGGGTCATGGAAACTGCAAAGGTCTGTTTACAGTTCGGTTTGAGATGGTCTTAGATGAGTTGTATTTATGAAGTTAATTTTGTTTTTAATAGAGGCGAGGATTTTGATTATATGGCCGATGAGGGTGATATGACCAATGTGATGAATGATGAAATGTTTGGGGATTCCTTTGAGAGAGATATTGTTGAAGTTCAAGATGATTTTGAACTGTTCAGAATGCTTTCAGCTTTGCTGCGTCATGCACTGTTGCTGGGTTTTCTCATTTCTTTTTGCATTTACTGATGCAACTCTCATTGCTTTAATCAGCTCACTAGGTTGACAGATACATCCTCAGCACAAGCAAGGATAGGGAAGGATATCCAAGGTATCCCATGGGAGAAATTGCATATAACTCGACAAAATCATAGAAAAATCCGAATGAAATAGTGCAAAAATTATGAAAATGTTTCATCATCAAGGGATGAGATGAATAAGGTTCATTTTGTTATCATCTATTATAATATTTTTTGGAGGATGGCCATTTTCAACTTTTCATCGTGCAATATCGACTAAATTTATCTTTGCAATTTTTCTTTTCATTTTTTGGTGTTTTTAGAAATGCAAGCAACTGGAAATAGGTGGCAACTATTATGACTGTTGAAGCCCACAATTCTTCATTTTCAGGTTATTGATCTTTGACCTGATTTTCTTCATTCCATAGAACATAAAATGCTTAGAATTCAAACTTTTACTTAGTGGCATAGACTATGAATTTATCCGTTGCTATATTTTTAGTTTCTAATTCCTAAAATTCAAATATTTGGATGGCCAAATCAGGTAATTTTTATTTGCTAAGAGGGAAATGATTTAGTGATAATTTTTTTATTTTACTTGATTGTTTTTTAATTTGAAAAGCATGGGAAAATTTTTCCAATTTCCATTATAGAGATGGTTAGATTTGGATTTGAATATCATTATACATTTGGTGGCTCACCTGAATATCATCATACTTTTAACATTAGTTGTTCTTAAGGCAATATAGCATGATCATTTCTTTGATATGTATTATTTTTCTTCATGTTTTTTTAAGGATATTTGTTAAGATATTTTAAAACATCAATGGCTCAAGGTAGCATTTTTCACATTATGTGTACTTATTATTATATTGCTATATTTCTTATTAGTAACATAAATACTTATACTTTTATACAACAACAACAACATCAAGCTTTTGTCCCACTACGTGGGGTCGGCTACATGAATCTTTTTTCGCCATTGTGTCTGGTTAAAAGTCAAATTTTCATTTAAATTTAATAAAGAAAGATAATTTTTAATATTTTCTAATAAAGTCTTTTTAGGTCTACCTCTACCTTTCTTAACATAAGTCAAATCTAATAACTCAATTTTAATGTGACCAACCCATCTAAGGCGACTCTCTCTAATCTTATCTTCCACTGGAGCTACTCCAAACTTTTCACGTATATGCTCATTTCGTATCCTATTTATAAGGGTCAAGCCACTCATCCACCTAAGCATCCTCATCTTTGCAACACTTAACTTAGTATTACGCTTCTCTTTTAATGACCAACATTCGGCAGCATAAAGCATTGTAGGTCTCACCACCATCTTATAGGATTTTCCTTTAAGTTTGAGAGGGACTTTTCTATCACACAATAAACCCGATGCATTCCTCCACTTCAACCATCCAACTTGAACTTTGCTGATAATATCCTCATCTATTTCACCATCACTTTGAATAATAGATCCAAGATATTTAAAATATGTACTCTTATTAATGACTTGATCGCCCAAAGTCACAATCGTCCAAAGTCACAAATATACTTTTATGCATTAAAAAAATCTAATAAGATATAGAATAATAATATCATTATTTGGGTGCTTGAGTAATTTTCTTATGATTATAACCTATACTCTTTTTGAATGGTAGTCCTTTTAATAAAATAAAGAAAATCAAGCACAACTGTAGCATACTAAAATAATTAGATTCATATAAAATAAAATAATTTAATACAATAGATTAAACACTTATTGTAACATGTAACAAATATACTTTATTAATTTTTAAAATACTATTTAATTTAAAGATTATAAACTGATTTTTACTTATATAAAGCTTAGATTATTTAGATTTAATTTTTTTCTAAAACATTAACTCATAAATTGTTATTCTTTTATGTTATAAAATTTTTGAAAATGTATGTGCATTTAAATTAGTTTAAATAAATATATGAAAATTATTAATTTACAAAATAGAATCCATTCATTCTTTATGAAGTCAGAAAGATAATTTTCGTAACTATTGATCTGAACTATAATAAAAAGAGCATGATTTATTTATAATTAAATTATAAATTTATTATTCATTGAAGAATTAAAAAAGTATGTTAAAAATTATATGTAATTAAAAAGGTCTATAAACTTTAACCTAATTTTAGTTATTCAGTATTTATTATTAAAAAGGTCTATAAACTTTAACCTAATTTTAGTTATTCAACATTATGAAATAATTAAATTAATGGAATATTCATATTTCATTAAAAAAAATTATATCTATAATTTTAAAAGCGCAATTCTAAATTTTTAGTGGGTTGGCTTTTGAATTAAAAAATTCATATGATTATTAAAAAATTAATTAATTATTAATTTTATTGATATATGCCTATATGGCTGAAGGTATACGTCTATGGTTCTCCATGACACCTCTAATCTATTTATTTAGATGACTAAATTTAATAAGATTGATTTTGTTAATTTAAAATTGCTATTCTATGTTATTACTCATTCATAATTTTTATAATATCAATTTATTAAAATATATATATTTTTGGCTTATTATTTTTGGTCAAGATATTTAAAAATTATATCACAATTTATTATATTATGTAATTGTTTCTTATATTTCTTATAATTTTTCTTTTTTTTTTTTTCATTTTGTTATAACAGTTGCTTAAGTCATAATTATCTTCTCTCATTCATACTAAATGATCCGGCTTTAAAACTCTTAGAATAAGCTCAGCCGAAGCTCAAACTCGATTATTTAATCAAGCTCAACCTCAATCCAGAAATGACTCGAGCTCGACTCAACTGATTTACACCCCTATTCGCAATCTCATTAAGGTAATGATATTCCGGAAAAAACAAAGAATTGTAGTTGCCTCCTAATCGGAGGTGTAAAAGACAACAATAAATCACAAGTTCATGTATTTCCTAACGATAAACTACTGAGGTGTATGTGCTTCTCTCTGTTAAAGATGGGTGGCAACTAAAGTAATCTGTAAGCAGAGGAAAACAAATAGAAGAAGGAAGATACAGTGCAGGCAAAATGAAATTTCCGTAGCAATAGCTGTTTAAGTGAAACGTTTACATAAAGCACTAAGGAATATTAGTTAGTTACATGAGAATAAAATGTATTGGCTAGATAGTCTATTCTGGAGTGTGGCAAGCTGCAGAAATGATTCTACATATAGTGGCTTCTGCTCCGCTTCTTCTGCTTAGGAACGAAAACATCAGTTAAAACAGTATTCGATGTCAGCATCACACCCAGCAAAGACAAAACCTACGTTCCAGATAAGAAGAAAGCAGCTGATCAAAATTGCAAACATTAAATAATATTATTAGAACACAAGTAATTGGTAAAACAGTGAAAATGGCAATTATATTTACCTTAGCCTTATCAACGATTATTTCCTTCTCAACAAAATCGGAAATGAGGAAGTCTATTCCTTTAGTTATTATGAGGGAAATGGATGATATGGGAGATATGTGAAGGTTATCAGCAATCATAAACCTTTTTGAGTCTTCCACAAAACTTCCACCAGAATCACTCCCTCCGTTTTGCAACTTGGGATTTTGTTCTATGACTTCTGCCTTTCTTAATCCATGCTTGCACGGAGTAGGCTTAAAACAATACCACCCATCCACATAGCACTTTATGCAGCTCGCCGAACAGGTCCACTTAGCTGATGGCATTTCAACCAATTTTAGCATTTGCTTTTCGCATCCATAGTAGGAGGCAAGTTGTGGAAACACCAACATGTTTTTACATTCTTTTGACTTGAACCATTCTAAGCCCAAGCTCTCTGCCGAGGAATACAAATTGCTGATGCACCAATCTGATGATATGTGATCCCGGAGTAGTTCGATCACAGAGCCTAAAGGAAATGCGAGAAAACTCAACAACTGATTGAGGAAGTCTCCCCCAACTTCAACAGATAAAACACTGTTGTTTTTCTTGTTTAATATCATCTTCACATTAAATTTATGTTCTGCTTCGTTGCCGTCAATATCCTCTTTAATCACTGGGAAGCACTTCACACTTTGTTCAACGCATACATCGGGGAAGAAAAACTCCGTCAATGCACGTTTGGATTCTAATGACCTCCTCAGTAAGTTTAAAGCCTAGAAAAAAAAAATAATACAGTCTATAAAATTTCAACAATTGCAAATTAAACTAAACTTAAGTTATTTTTCTAGCATTCATAAATACGTTAATTACCTCTTCATTGCCAACATTTATAACCCTTTCCTCTAACATGCTTGCATCATTAATTTGCAACTTCTCAAGCACGGAGAAACCAGTCATCACAGAAATTGGCATCACCCATAAATTATCAGTAATAATAAAATCAGCTCTGTCATTAACAAAGACCCCTCTCTTTTCTATTGTATCTTTTGGCCAGCTCAAAGCCTTATCCATCAGTTTGCCACAACGGCTGCATTGAGCCTTAGTTACATAGGTACAATAACATGTTGATTGAGTTGAGCAATCACCTTCATTGCAAATGTAGGAAGTTCTTGGGTTGGCCTCATGAATATTTTTAATTTTCAAATCCTCGCATATTTTTGCAGCAGCACTTCGAGGTTTGAGAAGCATTTCCTTGCATGCCTTGGTTTGCATGTGCTTGACGTCAAGCTGCTCAACGCTCTTATAAAGGCTGTCAAGAGATCCCAAGCTCGACTGCTTGCCCAAGAGCTGGACAATGCTTCCTAGCGGCAGAGTAAGGAAGCTAAACAAGACATCAATGAAATCACTCCCAGCTTCGGCAAATACAACCTGCTTTTGCTCTTTATTAATTAGAAGTTTTATACTTATCTCAGCCATGGCGTGATGAAAAGTAAGGTCTGTTCTGTGCTGCATTTTGATTGCTCTTGCCTCCATATATATAGAACAGAGAAGCCTTAAGCTGACGGGTTTCGTGCAAAAAAGATTGGAATGCCAAAGTTGGGAATCCTAATAATAGAATGGGTCATAAATAGAAATGCATTAACCTCCATTCAAAAAACTCCTCGACAATCAAAAACCTCTTTAGGAGCTGTTTGGTATCGGATTTACAGCGGGATTTAAGTTGGATTTACGCTAAATACAGCCAAACGGTTTCTGTGGGCGTGTTAAATCCAGGCGATGCGTGAATCCCGGAATTTACTAAATCCCTCTCGGTTCGGCGGATTTATGGGATTTGGCCGAAGAAGCGGCCAAAGGGAGAAAGTTACCTTCACAGCCGGCGAACTCCATTGTTGTTTCCCATCAAAATGTCGTAACTTCTGATCGGACAGGAAGGGAAAGTCGTCGAAGCAACGAAGCCGAACAGCCACGAAGGAGCCGAAGAAGCTACGCGTGCTATCTCTTCGCCTCCTGCAGAACAGCAACGACGAAAAGAGAAGATGAAAGGCTAGACACCTAGACGCCTCTGAAGTTATTATTGACTAATTTAATTAATATAAGTTAATTAATTAATTAACACTATAATTAGTGCATAAATTAATGATCTAATTTAACTTAATTGAATAATTAGTAATTAAATATTAATATAATTAACTTAATTAATATAACATAAAATACATATTATTAAATATATAATTAATAGTATAAATAATAATTAATGAGCAACTTCTACTTAGCATATTATTAAATTCATAATATATTAGTTTTAATTCTTAATTTATAATTATCATCTTTACTAATTTCAAATTTATAAAATTTTCTGGCAGCAATGATACAGTGAAGGTGATGCTGATTCATAATAACGAAGAAGTGCAAAAAGCCGAATATAGAAACGGAGGAAAGTTTATTGGACCATTCGAAAGTTTATTATTTATAATTATTTGAAAAAAGTAAATTTCTCTTAGTTATAATTAATCATTATTAATTTGTTAGTTTATAAAACAATCATTTTAATATGTTTATTATATATTCTTAGTGCGATCTTATCTTTGAATTAATTAAAAATTTTTAATTGAAATTTTCTAATTAAATTTAGGATCATTCAAAGTAGAATTTCGATAAATTTAGAAACAAGAATAAGCCAAATAAGGTTATAAAAATCGGATATGACACGAAATCATAAGAATAAGATGTTTACGATTCAATAGTTCTATCAGAGTTGAGCTGATGATCCATAATTATGATTTACTTATGCAACTCTCATTGCTTTAATCAGCTCACTAGGTTGACAGATACATCCTCGGCACAAGCAAGAACAGGGAAGGATATCCAAGTTATCCCATGGGAGAAATTGCATGTAACTTGACAAAATTATAGAAAAACTCGAATAAGATAGTACAAACATTATGAAAATGTTTCATCATCAGGGGATGAGATGAATAAAGTTCCTTTTGTTATCATTTATCATAATATTTTTTGGAGGATGGCCATTTTCAGCTTTTCATCGTGCAATATCGACTAAATTTCTCTTTGCAATTTTTCTTTTCATTTTTTGGTGTTCTTAGAAATGCAAGCAACAGGAAATAGGTGGCAACTATTATGAGTTTCAATTCAATACAAGACTGTTGAAGCCCACAATTCTTCATTTTCACATTATTGATCTTTGGCCTGATTTTCTTCATTCCATATATAGAACAAAAATTGCTTAGAATTCAAACTGTTACTTAGTGGCATAGCATTGTACATTTGGTGTTTAGATTTGGATTTGCATATAATTGTACATTTGGTGGCTCACTTGGCTTGAAAGGATTGTGTTCAAATACCAAATTTCAAAGTTCAAAATTCAAATCAGCTTAAAACGATATTTGGGTTTACTTACATACTTAGCAGGTTATATGCTTTCTACAGAGTTTACAAGTTTCATTTGGCATTTTAAATATATAAGTTACATAAACCAAAATAAAAGGAAAAATATGCATTCAATTTTCAATCATTCAAAGTCAAGACGAGCTTAGAAGATTTTTGAACCATTGTACAAAATCCTTTGGGTACCTCTCAAGGCTGTCTTTGTAATCTACAAAATACATGCCAAATCTTGAAGTGTAACCTAATGCCCAATCCCAATTATTCTATTCAAAAAGGACCACACAAAATATCCTTGAACATTTCAATCATTTTTTGTGCATCACACAAGTATAAAATTCAACAACTTTTAGAAAATTAATGTGGATCTTGTTGAGTATTAGAGATGTAAATTCAATTTTATTGAAGTTCTTTGGGCTTATTCAATCTGCATGTTTTATTATTGCATATATTTTGTATTTTATATGGTACATGCTTAAATTATACAAGTATATCTTTGATTAATAAGGCTCAATTTAAAACGCAAATGTTGCATATATTTTGTATTATGCATGTCTGTTTGTTCTCTTCCACTCCACTCATAAACTCTTCAGCCTACTCATTTAAAAATATTAATATAAAATATACTTAAAATATATTAAACTTTAGAATTTTAAATGTAAAGTTGTTAAAAATATTTAAAAATTATATCACAAGTTATTATATTATGTAATTATTAATTTTTTTATAATTTCTCTTTTTTTATCATTTTATTTATTATCATTTTATATCATTTTATTTAAAAATTATAATTTTTCTTTCTTTTATCTTTTTGTAATTATTAATCATTTTATATCATAATCATTTTTTTTCTTTCAAAATAAACAAGTCGGCTTGAAAACTCATAGAATAAAGTTCGAGCTTGAGCTCGAACACGATTATTCCGAGCTCGACTCGACGCGACTCGTTTATACCCCTAGTCGCAGCATTCGCAATCTCATTATCCAATTAGATGAATATTTGTCGTTTGACGTAATGATATTCTAAAAAAGCTAAGAATTGTTGTTGCCTCCTTATCGGAGGTTTAAAAGTCAACAATAAATCACAAGTTTATGTATTTCCTAAAGATAAATTACTGAGATGTATGTGCTAGCTTCTCTTTGTTGAAAATGGGTGGCAACATACCAAGTTTATCATTATAGCAATTTGGTTGATTGTATAATGAATAATCTACCAAATTCATCTAACCAAATAGAGGGTAATTAATATATAGAATTATTCATTGTCTAGCAAAAAATCTATCATATTTATTCATGTAATATATCCTTATTATTGAGGATTTTTTATTATATTGTATTTCCATTATTGTTTTATTTTCTTGTCTTTATATAGTCACATTTGTATTAGCACAAAATCAATCAAACAAAAATATAGCCCTTTTAGAATTTTTGGTAGCCCGTACCACCAAAAATATAGCGGCGTCGATTGATTGTGATAAGGGATGACTCTTTTCCGCTTTCTCGGTCCTGAACGACTGAGGAGGAGAAGTCCAGATCAACCATGTGGAAGCTTTTTCTTTATTTTTAATATTTTTAATATAAATAAATTATGCAGTGTCACGAGACGACGAGACTTGATACAGATTAGCGGTGAGACGAGATGACGCGACGAGTCTGACGAAGCGGGGTTCCGAGTCAGTCCATATCAATTTTGGGTTAGTGGATTAACCCGGACCCGACCCATTTTTCCAAATGGGTCGAATCCTAGAACCTAGACTCGACTCGTTTAACCCGAAAGTTTTGGGTCGAATTTTTAGGTCTTGTCAAATAATGACACCCTAGAAAAATAATTATAAAGATAGACTATAAGATTTGTATCTATTGAATATGAGATTAAAAAATTATAATTATCGTATATTTGTTTGTGTAGCTGCTTCAGTAAAATAAGAAATTTTTTTCAACAGAAAATGTAAAAAAATGCACAAACAAAAAAGTCGGATGGTTATCCCGAAATCTGTTAAAAATTTTTATTCTTTTTCGATTTTATGCGAGTAATATGGTATTTGTATTTGCATAGTTGAATAGAATAGAAGAGTTTTGAAAGATTTGTTAAAGAAACTTTTTATCCTTCTTCTATCATATTTTTTCTGTCATACAAGGATTAGCTTTGCTCTTATCATTAATAAGAGTTTTGAAAGAGTAAATAAAGAAGCTTCTTCACTTTCTTCTACGAGGTTCTTGTTTTCGGATTGGCTTCCCAAGCTTCGCTTGAGGAAGAGTTTTGAAAGAGTCACTAAGGAAGCTTATTCGCCTTCTTCTACACTTTGTTGCGGTTGAATTAGAAGTCACGATGGAAGCTCGAAGGTAACAATATTTTTCTATAACTTGAATGCATAATCTTTATGCATGCATCAGTATCTACATAAATTCCATTATTTATTTATTGAATATTTTGATCTTTGTGCTCTTTCCCTCTTTGTCAAACTTGTGCATGATGCAATTATATTCCAATGCTCAACCAAAGCTATTTGTGAGAATAATACTTATTTTTTTATATAATGAAGGTATTGCTCTATATGGTCTAATTATTGGCATCATTTGACTCGAACATGACCCGTCGACCCGAATTGACACCCCTAGTTATTATTATGGTTGTCCACGGGGAGAATTTCGAGTGAAACTCGATATTCCATTTTTTGATGGCTGAGTACACAAACTATTTGGATTGGGAGAGGCCGGTAGAGACTTTTTTTATATATGATTATTCTTAAGTATTCTTCTTATCTCAATCATATAAACAACACCATTAGAACATTATACTCCCTTTTTTTTCACATCATTTTTAAAATCCTCTCATCCAGTCTATAGAGGATGCATGTTATTGACATTTTTAATATATGATTATTCTTAATATAACTTATAAGTCTCTAACTATTGACATAAAAGCACCAATAAGTGCTAATGTTATTGACATTTAAAATAGGAATTTATAAGTGAAATATAAATTAAATAAAGCTTAATGACAACTAGTGCATGAAACCATTATCTCAATTTACAAATTGACAACACGATCAACCCATTTTAAAACAAATAATTACTTAAAGTCTTCAAAGAACATGATAGTGAGGTTATCATAATATCTTGTCCAATGAGGTTTCTAATACGGCTTACGTGATATTTAAAATCATTCACACTACTAAGATGGAAATAGACAAGTTTCTAGCTGCTCTTCAGTCCAATTTCTGCATGCATCTTGGCAAACTCAGCTACTTTCTAGGCCTGCAAGTCACTTATACACCAAATGGTCTTCACCTCAATTAGGCCAAATATGCTACTGAAATCCAGCTCAAAGCAGCAATGTCCAAATGCAAACCTATCCTCACTCCCTTACCCACCAATTTTTCAGTTGCAGCCCACAAAACCAACCCATATACTCGTCCAGATTTTTATCGACAGCTAGTGGGATCGCTACAATACTCGACCATCACTCACCCTAATCTACTATATGTTGTCAACTTTTTATGCCAACACATTCACAGTCCGCAACAACTACATTTCCAGCTTCTAAAAAGAGTTATGCATTATGTTCAGGGTACACTCTCCATTTTGGCTTGCCCATTACTCGATCCACCCTTGAATTAAAGGCCTTTGCAGACTCGAATTGGGCATCAGACCACACTAATCGCCGCTCTATCACAGGTTATTGTGCCTTCCTCGACCCTACTCTCACATCCTGGACGGTTAAGAAGCAAACTTTAGTCGCTAGATCTTCCACAGAAGCTGAGTATAGAGCCTTATGTACTGCAGCCTGTGATATCATCTGGCTCAGATGTCTTCTGACTGAATTTTAGGTTCCTCCATCTCATCCGACAAAGCTCTATTGTGACAATGTCTCTGCTCTTTCTTTGACAAATAACCCAATCTTCCATACAAGAGCAAAATATATAAAAATTGACCGTCATTTTAACCGAGACTATATTCGATCACAACATATTTTTGTTCATCATATTTCAACTCAAAACCAACCTGCTGATCTCTTCACCAAGACCCTTAAGTGAGGCTCGTTTCTCTCAACTTCGAGACAAGTTAACAATTCAGTCAGGAATTGTTAACTTGAGGGGGGATAATAAGCAAAGCTGATATGCGAACTACCTTATGCATGTGCAGGCTCACTATTCCTCTTACTCAGCTCCACTACATCTGCTCTGAATCAATACCTTATGTCTCTCTACCATAGGATCTCTGCTTCTGTAATCAACACCCTTAAACTCTAACTAACTACTCAATATATACACATATTGTATTCACCTAACGACAGATTTTTGAGATGAAGAAATGCATGCAGTAGTAAAAGCTTATTCGCCTAACCTCTCTGTTACGCTAGTATGAGTTCAGTAACTTGCAGGTAAATTTCTTCACAACGTAGATGGCATAAACATATCCTGGCTTGTTACAGTCATTGAATTTGGCCTATTGAATGGGTTACTATGGCATATTTATTTATTTTTCAAGGTTTGTAAAAGCCCAAGTATATAATAATGTCTTCAAATTCATTCATTTAATATACAGCTAGACAGAGTAGTAACTGGAGATTGAAATGGGGATCCGATGAGATGGGAAATATATTATCAGAACAGTTGTGTATTTGCAAGTTTTTATCATCGACGAACTTTTCTTTTTTACACTGATTGTAGGTTTGGTGGTGCTTTGTGGAGCGTTGGGGGGCATGACGAACTTTTCTTTTTTAAAATTCTCCGGTAACGACCTATCGCATGATGTTATGGGATGGATTGATAGGGCATCTTGGGGTTATATTGTATATCCAGTAACATATCGCAGTAACTTCTTAAATCAAAATTTTAACAAGCCTTGGGGTTATAAAAATTCATCCTTAATATAAAATGGGATTACTGCAGGGCATCTTCATATTTGCCATAATCATGTATATAAATTCTTTAGCAGTACCACAACTTATAAATGAACGCTTAAATAAATGTGAAATGCAAAGCTTGTGTAAACTTTTACGTCTATAAAATGTAAGAAATTAATATTTAAAGAATAATTTGGATGCATATGAGCATCAGAATGAGAAGTGACTATATATAAACATTAACCCAACATTGATATAGCGTTGAACAATACATACATAAAGTAACTAGTCTATAATCACCTTAGGAATTAAATAGCTTTCAATCGAAGGCATAGAAGAAGTAGCTTACATTGGGAATCCGTGACATGTATGCTTCCAAATGAATGAGAACCGTGAGCTTCAACATCCTCTTAATCTTGAAGAAAAAAATTAGTCATGATAAAATATTTCAATGAATCAGTACGAATGCATGATAATTTGAATTGAAACCTTTCAGAATCCTCTTGGCGTCAACAGCTTTTTCGCGAATTACATTGTGGTGGGCTTGCAGCCCGAATCCGTCGTGACAAGACCATCGAGCAGCTGTAACTCCGATTCTTCTAGCCACACTTGCGTCTTGATGTCACCAGATTCGGCGAGCGGTGCTCAGTGCCAATCTTATAAGGGCGGCAAACAAAACATATGTTTGTACTTACCTTTGCCAGTTCCTGATATAATATGGGAAGACCTTAGTCTTGATTTTGTCCTCGGCCTACCATGAACAAAACGAGGTAACGATTCTATCATAGTTGTATTAGACATATTCTCCAAAAAAAATGACACATTTTATTGCTTGCAAAAAACATTTGATGCCCTTAACATTGCTTGCTACAATATGGGAATGCGTGAAGCAGCTAAACGAATATAACAGTAACAGAGCAAAGCAAATAGCAAATAAAAGGGTCCTATATCCTCCTCTATTTTTGTATTCTTCGGCAATACAACTATATGTCCCAGCTGTCTAAATCTAAAGAGATGGAAGTGGAAAAACTAACAAAAGAAAAAATCATACTAGAGATAGCAGAAAGAAAAATTATAGTAGTGGGGATTAAACTACTAAAGCAGAAACGAAAAATAGCAAGAATGCAATAATTATCTTATTAAGTACCGCGTCATTTCTCCCCCACAGGAGAGGACTCTGCTATCTCGGCAGAGGTTGAAATAGGGCGTCGTCGGCTGGATAATACGAATGTAGATCGGCCACGTTAAAAGTAGAAGCCATGCCAAAGTCAGATGGTAAATCCTCACTACTATAATATCTCTTTCTGCTATCTCTAGTATAATTTTTGCTTTTGTTAGTTTTTTCCGCTTCCAGCTCTTTAGACAGCTGGGACATCAAACAGAGGACGATATACGATCCTTTTATTTGCTATTTGGTTTGCTCTGTTACTGTTCTATTCGTTTAGCTGCTTCACGCATTCCTCTCCCGATTACCTACATCACCCGAACTCTACAATGAACTACGCCATCGGCATCATCATCGTCGTCCTCTTCGTTCTCACTACTATAACCTTCATCTGCTACTTAATTTTCTCTCGTTCCAGCGCTGCCCCACTGCTTCAGCCCGCACAGAACACTGAAACTAGGCTCAACGACACCACCCTCGAATCCTTGCCTCTTCTCACCTACGCCGAAGCCAAACGTCAGGATCCGCGGGCTGCCACCACCGACAGCTGCTCGATATGCCTTGGCGACTATAATGAGGAGGAGGAGGAAGGGGAAGATCTGCCATTGAAGCTTTTACCTGATTGCGGTCATTTATATCACGCCGAATGTTTGGATTCCTGGCTGCTGCAACATCGGACTTGTCCGTTATGTCGGTCGTCGGTGATGAATGTTGCCACACAGACGCCTTTGGCCGATGCGATTCCTCTTCCGCTTGAAATTGATCGGGCGTAGGTGTAGATGTATCTATAGTTTATTCAATCCCATCGGTTTCGTCATATTCCTTTATAATGTCAATTACGAGCAGCCGAATAATTACTCGCTGGTCTTCTGGTCTTCTAGATAGGGCTGCAAATTAATACTCGAGTATGTGGTGTTGATGTTTGAATTCATTTATTATTAGTTTGTTCAAATTCGGTTCGTGTTTGATTCAAGATTTATTGTTTGTGTTCATGTTTGATTCATTTAAATTAATGGTATTCAGTTTGATCTATTTAGTGTTTATAGAGCTTTAAATAAACAAGCCTTAATAAGCTATGTTCGTGAACATATTTAGCGATTTTTTTTACACTATCAAACAAGTACGTTCATGAACAATTCTAATGAGTATTCTTGAGCTATCAAATGAGTAAGATCATGAATAAATACATAACTAGTATTTTTGAGCTACCAAATGAGCATGTTCACAAACAAACGATCAATGATTCATCTTATATTTGTTCATGAATATCTTAAAAAAAACAATCTAGCAAACATTGGCAAATGTGAAATATCTCCTATCCATGACCAAATTCATTTTATTGAAGGTATAAAATAAAATGACATTAAATTTATAATAAAAGCAATTGTTTATTTAAAATGAAAATATGATTAATTTATATGAATATATTGATTGAGCTTATTCATGAGTTCTAAATTGAACACGAATCAAGCTTAAGATGTCAAGCTTATTCACGAGCTTCAAATGATGTTATTCGTGAACATAAATGAACCAAACATATTAGTGTTTAAGCTTTTTTATTTGAGTATTAAAAAATGTTTTTCAAGTTTATTTGTTTAGTTAGTTAAACGATCACAAGCAAATTTTAATCGAACGGAGCAACGAGTTGCTCGGCGAACATTTGGTTCGCTTGCAACCCTACTTCTAGAGATTTACGAGGGTTGCCTGAGTTGCCATGGGATGGATCGAAGGGGTATTTTTGGCTTAACGAAAAGAAAAATGGATATTATCAGAATTTAAGTAAAACTCAGCTTTTAATTGCTTGGTGTATGAGTGTTATTAAAGAAGAAAATCACATAAAATTGTGAGGGTATTTCTTACTTTTACTGCTCGGTTGGATGTAATTATTATAATTTGGACATTTTTAAATTATGAGTGATAATTTTGTAATTTTATTTTGGGTTATTTGAGGTGAAAGATTATTTAATAAATTGGTTTATGTATACTATCTTAAATATTTAGTTATTTCTCATTAATTATATTTACTAGTCTTCTATCTAATTTTTTTATTATATTATCTTTAACTAAAGATGATATAATTTTTTAGCTAATATCACATTCAACTTTGTTATTTATAACTTCTATATCACCCCCACACTAAGAGATCCATGTAATATTATCAATGTAATCTTCATTTTATAAAATTTACATTTATATTTTCTTACTAAGCATAAAATAAAAATAGGATCGGCAATCATTCAAATTTTGATTATATCTTGTGCTTAGTGGAGTTTTCTATTTGGCTATATATTTTAATTTCCTTTTATTTGTGCGTATTGTAAAAATTTATACCATTATATATATCTTTATCTTTAACCGACAATTTCATCATGTTATGAGGACTATATATAATCCATATTTATAATATATATATATACTTCTATTATAAGTGTGATTTTAAGTTCCCACCACATCAAATCTTAGTCATTCATAAAAATTATATCATTTTTATTGTAGGTTATTTGAGTGAAAGATTATTTAATAAATTAATTTACACATACTATCTTAATTATTTAGTTATTTCGCATTAAATAACTTAATTAATCTTCTATCTAATTTTTCATTATATTATCTTTAATTTAAGATAATATAATTTTTATGAACAACCATGATTTGATGGGGGTAGATTATATATATATAATCCTAATAACTGTTTAAAATTGTTATTTAAAGATAAAAATATATATGATGCTCTAAATTTTTACAATGCATATAAAATAAAGAAAATAAAAAATTTAACAAAATAGAAAACTCTACTAATCACAAGCCATAATCAAATTTTGAATGAATATTGAGCCTAATTTTACTATACCCTTCATAGGAAAATATAAATATAAGTTTTATAAAATGAAGATTACATTGATAATATTATATGGATATCATATTATAGGGGTGATATAGACATTATAAATAATAAAGTTTAATGTGATATTAGTTAAAAATTATATCATCTTTAATTAAAGATAACATAATAAAAAATTAGATAGAATACCAATAAATATAATTAATGAGAAATAACAAAAAAATTAAGCTAATATGAGTAAATTAATTTATTAAATAATCTTACACATCAAATAATCCACAATAAAATTACAAAATTATCCCACATAATTTAAAAATGACTAAATTATAAATTATAAATTATAAATTATAATTATATCTAATTGAGAAATAAAAGTGAGAAATTGATTTTATGTTATACAATTTTATGTATAATAGAAATGAAAATAATGCTCACAGAAATATTGAAAATTTATTTACAAAATATGTATTTAAATCAGAAATTGAAAATGAATTTTTTGAAAAATGCGTCTGAATTGATTACATTGAAAAAAAGAATTTAAATTGAATACATTGTAAATTAAAATATTCAATTTTACATCATTAGAGGGATATTAAATTTCAAATATTCTGCTTCGAAAAAAAATGATGAATGCAATGCATTAATAGAAGGAATCTAAAAATCAGACTATATAAAGAATGTATTTTAAATTACGAAGAATATATGATAAGATTTCGCATATATATATATATATATGTATGATTTGCTAAATGTTAAAATTCTAAAATAAAAATCAATTGAGGTCATAAAATTTTTTATATTGGGGTATAGAATCTCACTCTACTCCAAAGACTAACAGATTAGCACGGGAAGGAAACTTATCGTTCAATAAAGGAGTGAAACATTGTTACAACGAATTAGCAAAGTCGCCATTGGACCAAATAGCAGAACGGTCATTCCAACAAAAACTGCATCCAATGAACAATTAAATGTAAGAAACCAAGAACCCAAACAGAGAAAGAAGAAGAGCTTTCACGGTAAAGGAAATATATGAAGTTATATTCATAAAGTTTGAGTACAGACAGCTATTTATAGAGTTTACAGAAGAAGGGAAAGTTTTATAATTACAAAGAACCCAAAGGCTTTAGTGACGTGGCAGCTATCCTAATAGGCCCCCTCAAATTAATCATTCTTGAATTTGAATGGTTAATTTGTTCCTGAGAGCCTCGAATCGAGCCGTGTGAAGAGCCTTGGTTAAAATGTCTGCAATTTGGTCCTCGGAGCGAATGTGACGAATGGAAATGGCGCCCCAGGTAAGATGTTGACGGATAAAGTGATAATCAATCTCGATGTGTTTGGTTCTCGCATGGAAGACGGGGTTGTTGGCGAGCGCAATAGCTGATGTATTGTCACAGTGAATGGTGGTCGGAGACTGTTGTGGGATCTGGAGTTCACCCGCCAATCGCCTGAGCCAAATTACATCAGAGGTTGCAGCCGCAAGTGACCGGTATTCCGCCTCTGTGGAAGATTTTGCCACTGTGGTCTGCTTCTTGACGGACCAAGAAATGAGAGTATCTCCAAGAAATGAACACCAACCTGATACTAATTTGCGATCGGAGCTATCAAAAGCCTAGTCGGCATCCGTGTAGCAGCGAAGTTGAAGGTTGCCGAGAGTGATAGGTAGGCCGTAGTGTAGCGATCCTTTGATGTATGGAAGGAGTCTCTTGAGCATCTGAAAATGGTGTTCGGTAGGTGCATGCATATGTTGACATATGCGATTTGCGATGAAGGCAATGTCCGGGCGCGTGATTGACAGGTACTGTAGTGAACCTGCCAATTTCCGGTATAGTTGAGGATCCGAGAACGGAGTGTTTGATTCAAGCTGGTTGGCCTTGGTCGGTGTGATAGGTGTTGGCGCCGAGCTGCATTCCGCAAGACCAGTGGTGTGGAGAAGTTGCTGAGCGTAGTGTGTTTGATGTAGAAAGAACCCTGTTTTTGTTTTGATTGTCTGAATGACAAGAAATAGAGACACTGGACCAAGTTGCTTAAGCGCAAAGTGCGAGTGAAGCTGATGGAGTTCTTGTATCATCGGAGAATTATTTCCTGTAAGCAGTATATCATCGACATAAATGAGGAAATATAGTTGTATTTGATGTTTATTGAAAATAAGAATGGAGGGATCGGAACGACTGAACCTGAACCCGAATTGTAGCAGAAAATCCGTGAGTTTCTGAAACCATTGGCGCGGCGCTTGTTTGAGCCCATATAGCAATTTTTGAAGTTTGCAAACATGTGTTGGTCTGTGCTTGTCTATAAAACCTGGTGGTTGACGCATATAGATGTTTTCTGTGAGGTCGCCATGCAAGAATGCATTAGATACGTCGAGTTGGAGAGTGGAACAGTTGCGGTGAAGGGCAAGGGTAAGAAGCATTCTGATTGTTGTCATTTTCGCTACTGGGCTGAAGGTTTCGTTGTAATTTACACCGTGTGTCTGATTGAACCCTTGAGCTACCAAGCGCGCTTTATAACGATCAATCGATCCATTTGGTAGAATCTTGATTTAGAATGTCCATTTACACCCAAGAATTGGATCGTTGCTGGGTGGAGGAACAAGCGTCCACGTGCCTTTCTGATTAAGCGCCTGTATTTCTTCAGTCATAGCGGATATCCATTGTGGTGATTGTGCTGCTTGTTTGTACATCGTTAGTGTGGCTGCAGAAGTTACGGTTGTAGATAAGTCAAATATTTGTTTGGTTTTATGAATACCTGATTTTGCCCTGGTCTGCATTGGATGCTTAGGAGCGGTAGGAGGTGGGATGATACGAGTTGGAGATTGGATGGCTGCTGTGGATTCGCTGGTTGTAGTGTCCGTGCGAGCCAGAGATTTGTTTATAATTGGTGAAGGAATGCTACTTGATGATATAGAGCATGCTGGTTGCCGTGTCAGAGATGTAGGTATTAGTAGCAGTGGATTAATGGAAGTGGTTGTGTTGGTGGAAGACTGAGGATTGCTTTTAAAAGATGATAAGTCAGCGTAAGGAAATAATTGTTCGTTAAACTTAACATGTCGAGAGATACGAATTTTATTTGTAAGCAGATCCAGACAGCGATAGCCCTTGTGTTGAGACGAGTAGCCGAGAAAGATGCATGATTGCAATCGCGGTGATAGTTTGTCTTGCGAGTACGGTCGGAGCCACGGAAAGCACAAACAGCCGAACGTTCTTAGATGATCATAGGAGGGGTTTTTGTTGTGCAGCAGCTGATATGGAATTCTTTGTGCAATGGCTTTGGACGGAAGTCTGTTGATGAGGTAATTTGCTGTGGATACCGCCTCCGCCTCCGCCCAGAATTTGGAGGGTAGATGGGATGTGTGCAGAAGAGCTCGGGTGGTCTCCAACAGATGCATGTTCTTGCGTTCAGCAGTTCCGTTTTGTTCTGGGGTGTGGGGACAACTAAGTTGATGAGCAATGCCATGAGTAGAGAGGAAAGTGGTGAATTGAGTACTGTTGAACTCGCCTCCACCATCAGATCTAAAAATTTTCGGGGTAGCATTAAATTGATTTTTAATAAGTGCACAAAATTGAGAAAATTTCAAAAATGTTTCGTTCTTGGAACGCATCAGATATAACCAGGTAAATTTTGAAAAATCATCTATGAAAATTACAAAGTAATTGAATCCATTGAAAGATTGTGCTGGGGCAGGACCCCAGACGTCCGAATGTATTAAAGAAAATATGCTGGTAGAACTAGTAGAGTTTGTATTAAATTTGAGCTTATGGCTTTTAGCCAAATTACAAGAAGTGCAAGAAAGTTGTCCGGAGATGTCCGCCCCATTGGATAGAAGCTGGCGAAGGTTGGGAAGAACCCCTTGATGAGGGTGGCCGAGCCTGCTGTGCCACAAGTTTGCTGAAGTATTGTTCGCTAAATGAACTTCTGGTCGCTCGATGGGAGAGTGCCGAATGGTGTACAATCCATTATGCATTTGACCACGAAGAAAAGGGCGATTGTCCTGAAGATCCTTAATCACAAAGCCATTAGCATCAAAACAGATCGAAACTTGGTTGTCGTTAGTTAACTTGGAAATAGAAATTAAGTTATGTGTGAGGGTAGGAACATGAAGGAGATTTTGAAGATGTAGCTTACGAGCCGAGTCGGGTAAAGGAAGAAGACCCTGTCCCGAGTTTTGAATGGAGAGGGAGGATCCATTTGCAATGGACACCGAATCTTGACCGTTATAGTTGGATCGCTGTTGCTGATTTGTGATATCCGGTGTGAGGTGGGCGGAAGCCCCGGAATCAAGAACCCACTCGCTGATAGGAGTTGAGGATTGTTGTGTCATCAAGGCTCGTTGAGGTGCTGGAGATTGCATCGGTGCATATTTGAGATTGCACCGGTGCCAACAGTTTAGAGCGCTGTGACCGCGTTTCCTGCAAATTTGACAAGTTGGGCGATCCGATTGCTTTGGAGCGGCGGTCTGTTCGGTTGGACCCGAGTTGTCTTGTCTTGGTGCGGATGATCGATGCTTGGCCGATCGGTATTGATTTTTCCCACGGTAATTGCCGGTGTTTTGCACATAGAGTGTAGTTGTGTCGGAGGTCGCCGAGCTATCTTTTTGAGTTTCTTGCTGGATATTAATCTCTTCACTGCATAAGAGGGAGTAAAGAGTGTCAAGATCAATGGGTTGAAGAGATGTATGTATTGCCGTTTTGAAGGAGTTGTATGTGGACGGTAATCCATTCAAAATGTAGAGGATAATATCATCGGTGTCGAGTTGTGAACCGGAGACCGCAATGTTATCCACGAGATTCTTGATTTGCATAAGATATTGTTGCATGGACGAATTTCGCATTTGAATGTGGTGTAACTCGTTCTTGAGTTGAATGACTCGAGAACGATTCGTGGGTTGCATTCGTTTTTCAAGAATCTGCCACACCTCCTGAGCAGTCGAGGAGGAGAGTACATAGGGAAGGACGGCAGCGGAGATGGTCGAGAACAGGGCGGAGATTAAATTTCGGTCGATTAATCTCCATTTGTTGTAATCGGCTATGATGTGGTCTGTCGGACAAGGAGATTCGCCCGTGAGAAAGCCAGCAAATCCGTTCGCCATGAACGTTTGAAGGAGCTGAAGACGCCAGATGTGATAATTTTCGGAGGAGAGGGGCAACAGAACCAGAGTTTTAATGTTGGAGATAAGGAATTTTAGAGAAGTTGGGATGATGAGGTCCGGGAGTTTGGTTGTTGTGGTGGAGGAAGAAATCAGAGAAGCAAGTGATTCTTGATCTGCCATGGAAGAGTCTGGAGCTCTGATACCATGTAAGAAACCAAGAACCCAAACAAAGAAAGAAGAAGAGCTTTCACGGTAAAGGAAAAATATGAAGTTATATTCATAAAGTTTGAGTACAGACAGCTATTTATAGAGTTTACAGAAGAAGGGAAAGTTTTATAATTACAAAGAACCCAAAGGCTTTAGTGACGTGGCAGCTATCCTAATATTAAATTCCCTTTTTTTTTTACCTCCTACTATAAAAAATATAACATCCATCACAAAGCACAATAAATTACTTGATCCAAAAAGGACAATTAAGATTGAATAAGATATTTGATCGGTGCAGTGGCTTATAACCTCAAAGACTCAAATTATATGGTGTATGCCAATGCAAGAAAGAACAAAATAGCATGAGCAATCATATAATGGAAACTGGAATGATAAATGACTACATTGAGTGCTGCATACAAAGCTTCTAGATTCATTTTTCACTCAACACAAATAAATGCAATACTTGCAATACACAAACTGGATGAATCATTCTGCATTTCATTGGAAAATAAAAACAAATGTTAACAATACCTTCAACCCAGAAACCTCAGAAGACTTTGATATAAGCTGAATCATCAATAGCAATTGTGGTTCTATAAATTGCAATTTTTTTCTATTTAAATATTCTCTGTTTTTTCTGTTTATCTATGTCCCCTCGTCTAACTAAAAAATACATTAGGATATATAGATATATCAAATTTTTACTCTTAAAAATGATTGTTTGTATAAAACCTTTTTCAAGTAAAGCATCTATTATTAGGCCGGCGTAGTATGCAATTCACTCTGGATTGATATCTCCACTTCCATCTGCCAAGTAGAGCATATCAGCCCTACTAAACGAATGCAGCAATTCTGAAGGAAAAATAAAGTAAAAAATTGGGAATATCTACAACCAGGAGATGGAGAAGCTGTATGCATACATTCCAATATTTTTCATAAACTCCACATCAATCTACACAATTTTGTGTTTTAATCCTTCTATCAATGTAGTGATTGTGATCCATAGGATAACATATACAAGGGTTGCATTATTTGCCTTATATTTGTGGTACTGATCAATTGTAGTGTTGGCAATGTTGAAGTCTAAAATATTTCCTATGTGCACATAGATTCTTTTCCATGAAAATTCTGATAACTAATGACTATTTACATAAGATTTAATTTATCTGTTTGTCATCATAAGAAAAAGATGGAAGCCTTCTTACTTGTATATTGTTTAATCTTACCTGATCTGCTTATGAAGGCATCCCTGATGTTTTCTCCCTTATTCCCCTCGTTCATAGCTCCTTCAAACTAAAGTCATAGCCCAAGACATAGTAGCAATTAACACAACTTTTTCTATGAAAGATCGAATAAAATATAAACAAGAAAATATCATTCATGTATAACAACATTCACACATGAAAAGTAGAAGCTATCCCAAATATAAAAGCGTCAGGACATTCATCCCTCAGAGATAGCCTTAGCACTCTCTAAAAGGCCAATAAGAAGGAAAATACAAACTTAAGCTCATGATTTTCTCCCTCCAAATCTTTTGAGGGAGGCATTTGTTTAAAAGAATTTGCTCTTCAAATCTTCTTTTGTTTGAAGTTTTTTAGAGTATAAGCAATTGGCTTCCACAAGTAGATTAAAAAAGAGTGATGAGAAGTGCAACAATCTTAAATGAAAAGTACTCTTTTTTACTTGGATCCTAATTCTGATTGATTCTGTTGATGATGTAGGATGCTTAATAAAGTTAAAAGATCACTCTGATGATATATACAACTAATGAAAATGTAAGTTTACATTCTTCTTCATTCTCCTTGCTTTCCGGCATGAGAGACTCTAATTTTCGGGCATGTAACAGAGATGCAATAGGATGATATATACAACTAATGAAAATGTAAGTTTACATTCTTCTTCATTCTCCTTGCTTTCCGGCATGAGAGACTCAAATTTTCGGGCATGTAACAGAGATGCAATAGTTATTTATAACCTAACAATGCGAGAAACTATGCCTCACGCCTTACGAGCTATAAATTGTGAATATCACTCTAGCAAATGGGAAGAAGAAATGAGCAATTAAATATCAAGACTAAAATAGCATGACAAAGTAGGTAGAGAGCTATTTATAGAACATTTACCTCACAATACGCAATTGTTAATTCCGAACGCAAAGTGAAGAGATGGAGACAAGAAGCCGAGAGCTTATAACTTGCTAATGTGAGAAAGTATGCCTCACACCTTAGGAGCGATAAATTGTGCCAGATCACTCTAGCAGATGGGAAGAAGAAATGAGCAATTAAATTTCTTGTTGGGAAAGTATGCCTCACACCTAGTATACATTGAATTAATTTTTTTTTCTTTGCAAATCAAACTCTGATATTGTACATTATTTATTTTACCCTTCCCATTTTTTGCTGTCCCTTAGGTGTGCTAAGGTTAAAGTTGTGCCGAGGAAAAACTGATGTTATCTTATGGAGAAATTTCATTTCAACGGCAATTGTTGAAAATATACTCTGTAAATGCAAAATAATTTCAACAGCAAAATTGCGAAAATTGCTGCATAAGTAACAACAATCATTAGAGGAAATGCAACAAGGACCTTATATATGACTAATCAACCAATTTTTTTATCTAATGGGTATAAAACCCTCATTGAACAATTTTTTTTTACAGGACATATTCAAAGTATCATCTTGCAAAAACTATTACCTGATCTTTGAAGCCTAAAAAGTAGAGTCTTCGAAGTTCAGAGAGTAGAGATCCGGAAATGAAATGCAAAACACGAAATATCTAAGGGAAAACATGATGAGATTTGTTCAGAGCAAAGTTTTCCAATTCTAAAAAAGAATGCCAATAAAATACTCATTACCTAAGTTGAGTGGTACGCCAAAATTAGAGTAATATATAAGCAGCAATCAAAATTTACAACTGCAATTAAGCACATATAAATGAATTACCTAATTTTTTAAGCATAAAGAGTAAAGATACTTTGAAGTTGAAAAAATAGAGATCCATAAACTAAATGCAAACCACGAAAGATAAACAGGTGAGCATAGTTTAAGCAAATATATATGATGGAGAGGGAGAGTAGCTTTGACGGTTATCTTATGGAGATTCGAATCATTTCCAAAGGGTTCGACAGTTTCCTTTATCTTCCAAAGAACTGAAATGCGATGAAAACTTGTAGAAGTTGAAGAGACTTCAAGACTTACAGGAGAAGACCGTTTCCGAAGGGTTTAACAGTTTCCTTCATCTTCCAGAGAACTGTGAAATGCTAGAGGAAGCGTTGTAGAAGTTGAAGACCTACCGGAGAAGACCGTTTCCGAAGGATTCAACGGTTTCCTTAAAACGTTGTAGAAGTTGAAGAGATTTAACGAATAAGACGAATGTGGACTGAAATGAGAGAGGCGAAAGTGCTGTGTTGTAGAAGATGAAGAGACCTACCGGATACCGTAGAAGACGAATGCGGGACGATGCTAGGGCAAGCCTTTCAAATTTATTAAATATTTATAATATAATGAATGACTAGGATAATAATTTAAGAAATAAAATGGAAGGTTAGGATTATAATTGAGAGGAATCCGAAGCCATTTTTATCATACTAGTTTTAATGCAGTGCATTAAATGCACTTGAATAAAAATTAAAAACTAAAAATTATATCTTAAATATTTTAATTATATTATCATTCTTTAAAGAGAAAAAATATTAAGTTTATAAAAGAAAAAAATAAATTCTAAATTGGGGGCAGTTATTATTGATATAAATGATTTTATATAAAAATTTAAACAAAGCTAATTATTAAGTTGAAGATGATTTAGCTTGTTCTCATACTTAATTTTTATGTTTTTTCAAAATAGCTTCGAATTTATATAAAAGATAAGAATGAACTTCAATATAGTGTATAAATCAAAAATAGAAAAATATTACATATTTTTTGGCATAAAACCAAACATCACAAATAATAAATGTTCACTTTCTCCTACTATAGCATGATACTGCGTATCTATGGATACAATGTATCTGATTGACGACTAGCCTTAATCGAAAGTTCTCTCTCGTTATCGGGAAAGGTAATTAATTATAGAGGCTCTCGCCTATATGAAACTCGAACTCATATCATAAAGTCCTCACAAAATGAGAGAAAAATCTCTGGGTAGTGTCTTATATACAAATAATTATTACGTCAGGTCAAATCCGAATGTATTTGAATGTATACTGAGCAATACCGAGTGTTCAATATCGAGTTTCAGGTGATGTGGTGCGTTGTTATTGGTCTATGAACGCATTCGGTGACCGGACGTAATAATTGCTCCTTATCTACAAACCCATATGTAGTCCCAAAATTTACCTAAGAACTTAATTTCGTTAAAGCTCCACCCAAAGAAAAGCAGCAACGGGCAGAGGTCGGGGCCAAATTTTCGGAGCCCACACTCATCTCCAACCGAACTCCATTTCTAACAGCAAATAAAAATATTCCATATATATTTTTACTCGTCTCCATTTTTTATTCTCAAAAATGCATTTTTGAACTTCTCAAATATGCATTTCTGTGAACAATGCGACATAAATTATAATCAATAATGACGTCGCACTATTCACACGGATACAAAACGCGATAATGCGTTTATGTTTCGGGTCAAGTTGGAGGGTTATGGAAACTGCAAATGCTTGTTTGTAGTTCGGTTTGAGATGGTTTTAGATGAGTTGTAATGAAAAATTATGAAGTTCATTTTGTTTTTAATAGAGGTGAGGATTTTTATTACATGGCCGACAAGGGTGATATGACCAATGTGTTGGATGAAGAAATATGTGGGGATTCCTTTGAGAGAGATATTGTTGAAGTTCAAGATGATTATGAACTGTTCAGATTGCTTTCAGCAGTGTTGCTTCATGCACTGTTGTTGGGTTTTCTCGTTTCTGTCTGCATTTCATGCTTCGAATGATGATCCATAATTATGATTTACTTATGCAACTCTCATTGCTTTAATCAGCTCACTAGGTTGACAGATACATCCTCGGCACAAGCAAGAACAGGGAAGGATAACCAAGGTATCCCATGGGAGAAATTGCATGTAACTTGACAAAATTATAGAAAAACAACAAAAATTATGAAAATGTTTCATCATCAGGGGATGATATGAATAAGGTTCCTTTTGTTATCATTTATCATAATATTTTTTGGAGGATGGCCATTTTCAACTTTTCATTGTGCAATATCGACTAAATTTCTCTTTGCAATTTTTCTTTTAGTTTTTTGTTCTTAGAAATGCAAGCAACTGGAAATAGGTGGCAACTATTATGAGTTTCAATACAATACAAGACTGTTGAAGCCCACAATTCTTCATTTTTAGATTATTGATCTTTGGCCTGATTTTCTTCATTCCATAGAACAAAAAATGCTCATAATTCAAACTGTTACTTAGTGGCATATCATTGTACATTTGGTGTTTAGATTTGGATTTTCATATAATTGTACATTTGGTGGCTCACTTGGCTTGAAAGGATATTTGGGTTTAAATACCAAATTTCAAAGTTCAAAGTTCAAAATTCAAATTAGTTTAAAACGATATTTGGGTTTACTTACATACTTAGCAGGTTATATGCTTTCTACAGAGTTTACAAGTTTCATTTGGCATTTTAAATATATAAGTTACATAAACCAAAATAAAAGGAAAAATATGCATTCAATTTTCAATCATCCAAAGTCAAGACGAGCTTAGAAGATTTTTGAACCATTGTACAAAATCCTTTGGGTACCTCTTAAGGTTGTCTTTGTAATCTACAAAATACAGGCCAAATCATGAAGTGCAACATAATGCCCATTCCCAATTATTCAAAAAGGACCACACAAAATATCCTTGAACATTTCAATCATTTTTTGTGCATCACACAAGTATAAAATTCAACAACTTTTAGAAAATTAATGTGGATCTTGTTGAGTATTAGAGATGTAAATTCAATTTTATTGAAGTTCTTTGAGCTTATTCAATATGCATGTTTTATTATTGCATATATTTTGTATTTTATATGGTACATGCTTAAATTATACAAGTATATCTTTGATTAATAAGGCTCAATTTAAAACACAAATGTTGCAAAACGAGAAATGCAAGACCTAATAGCAGTAGACAGGTTTCCAAGATAGTTATTGTGATATCCAATCCTTTTCTCATCATTCAGATCATCATCATTTATGGTTATAAGTGGATTATTTGAATCATCCATTTCCAATTGTTTATATTATCAAATATCAAAGTTTGTATTTCCAGAAAAAAAAAATTGTTTAAAATTTTTGTTGTTTGAAAAAATTTGTCAAAAAAGTTTGTAGTTTCTTTGATGTGTGATACGGCATAAAAAAATCATCTTGATCGGGCACGAATCTCGAGGCAAAATCTAGTTGGAAACTTCAAAAATTAATTTCGGGAGCATATGAACTCCGATTTCAGCGAGCTTACAGTCAAACTGAGCGTCTCGGAAATACGAATCCAACGACACCAAGATCAACGCAATCCGAGCCCAAATGAGTCCGAATCAAAGGTTCGAAGCGCTGTTGGAAGGTTCAAACCGCAATTTGAGTTACCAAACGGTCTTCGATTTTGACGAGCTTATACTCGAATCGAACGGCTCGACGAGACGAATCCAACGAGCCCAATATCATCGAATTCCGACATCATTAAGGTCTTCAAATGTCCAACGAACGGTGCATGATCAAAGGATTCGATATCGGCCGTCCATTCAAACCACTCCCTGTTCGCCCTTGATCTCACGCCTATTTACGGGCTATGCCACTCCAGAAAAACTATAAATAGAGCCCTCATTCTACACCAAAGGGACTCAAGTGAAGAGAGAGAGGAGGAAGAGAAGGAGAAGGAGAAAGGGGAATAGGAGATTCCTCACCTCCTCGACCACCGCCGCCGGAGTTTTTCCTGCCGCCTTAAGACGCCGGAACTCTGCCGAATTTTCAGGAAACACAGGGAATTCGCAGGATTTTGTGAATTTCGTGGAAGAAACAAGTTGTATTTGGATTATCCCGACTTGTGGGACGAAATACGCCATTTGTAATCTACAAAAACACTAGTGGAAATTTGCAACTGGGCGAGGCCCCGTGGTTTTTCCCATTTTTGGGTTTTCCACGTAAAAACTCTTGGTGTTCACTCACTTTTTTTATTTGTGTGTTAAACTTACGTGCAACGCTCTGACGCGAAGTTACAAACTCTACCGCCGCGTATTTTCTAACACGCAACAATATGTATTATTTTTCTTCATGTTTTTTTAAGGATGTTTTAAGATATTTTAAAACATCAATGGCTCAAGGTAGCATTTTTCACATCATATCTTCTTGTTGTTATATTGTTATATTTCTTATTAGTGAAATAAATACAAATATACTTTTATGCATTAAAAAAATCTAATTATAATATCATAATTCTCGTATTTGTGTCATTTTCTTGCAATTATAATCTATACTTTTTTTGAATGATAATCTGATTAATAAAAAAAAGAAAACCAAGCACAATTGTATCATACTAAAACAATTAGGTTCATATAAAATAAAATTATATTTATAATTTTGTAATTTATTACAGTAATTAAACACTGATTGTAACACGTAACAAATATTTTTTTATTAATTTTTAAAATACTATTTAACATTAATGATTATAAGCTGATTTTGACTTATATAAAGCTTAAATTATTTAGATTTAAAATTTTTCTAAAACATTAGCTCTTAAATTATTATTCTTTTATATTATAAATTTTTTGTAACATATATTTTATGCACGTGCATTTAAACTAGTTTAAATAAATATATGAGAATTATTAATTTACAAGATAGAATCCATTCATTCTTTATGAAGTCTGAAAAATAACTTTCTTAGCTATTGATATGAACTATAATAAAAAGAGCATGATTTGTTTATAATTAAATTATAAATATATTATGCATTGACGAATCAAAAAGTACATTAAGAATAATATGTAATTAAAAAGGCCTATAAAACTTAAAATAATTTTAATTATTCAGTATTCATAGATGATCAACATTATAAAATAATTAAATTAATGGAATATTCGTATTTCATTAAAAATTTTAAATCTATAATTTCAAAAGTGCAATTCTAAATTTTTAGTGGGATGGCTTTTGAATTAAAAAATTCATGTGATTATTAAAAAAATAATTAATTAAAAAATTTTATTATTGATGACTGAAGTTATACGTCTATGATTCTCTATGCCACCTCTAATCTATTTATTTAGATAACTAAAATTAATAAGATTGATTTTGTTAACTTAAAATTGCTATTCTATGTTATTACAAATTCATAATTTTGATAATATCAATTTGTAAGAAAATATATATTTTTGCCTTGTTATTTTTTATCAAAATACTTTATTATAAATCAATCAAAATAGAATACTTCTTTTTTGGGATTTATGAGATCGCATCTACTTCTTATTTACAGTCGATCACACACACACACATATATATATATATGGAAAATTATATTATGCATGTCTGCTTGTTCTCTTCCACTCCACTCATAAACTCTTCAGCCTACTCATTAAAAAATATTAATATAAAGTATACTTAAAATATATTAAAATCCAGAATTTTAAATACAAAGTTGTTAAAAAGATTTAAAAATTATATCACAAGTTATTATATTATGTAATTATTTATTTATTTTCTTATAATTTCTATTTTTTATCATTTTATTATAAAAGTTGTTTAAATCATAATCATTTTTTTTTCTTTCATAATAAACGAGTCGACTTGAAAACTCATAGAATAAAGTTCGAGCTTGAGCTCGAACTCGTTCATACCCCTAGTCGCAGCATTCACAATCTTTTTATTCAATTAGACGAATATTTGTCATTTGACGTAATGATATTCCAAAAAAGCTATGAATTATAGTTGCCTCCTTATCGGAGGTGTAAAAGTCAACAATAAATCACAAGTTTATGTATTTCCTAATGATAAATTACTGAGATGGATGTGCTAGCTTCTCTTTGTTGAAAATGGGTGGCAACATACCAAAATGAAATCCTTCGAATTCTGGAAAAAACAAATTTGTTTTTTATCCATCAATCATAATAAAAGCATGTATCTCAATATTCTACATATAGTGGCATCTGCTTCGTTGCTTCGGCTTAGGAACGAAAACGTCAGTTAAAACAGTCTTCATTGTTAGCATCACACCCAGCAGACAGAACCTACGTTCCGGATAAGAAGAAAGCAGTTAATCAAAATTGCAAATATTAAATAATTATTAGAACACAAGTACTTGGAAAAACAGTGAATATGAGAGAATTTACTGAAATGGCAATTATATATTTACCTTAGTCTTATCAACGATTATTTCTTTCTCAACAACATCGGAAAAGAGAAAGTCTTTTCCTATAGTTATTATGAGGGAAATGGATGATATGGGTGAAATGTGAAGGTTATCAGTAATCATAAATCTTTTGGAGTCTTCCACAAAACTTCCACCTGAAACACTTCCTCCGTTTTGCAACTTGGGATTTTGTTCTATGACTTCTGCCTTGCTTAATCCATGCTTGCACCAGTTGCACGAATTAGACTGAAAACAATACCACCCATTCGCATAGCACTTTATGCAGCCCGTCGAACAGGTCCACTTAGTTGATGACATTTCAACCAATTTCAGCATTTGTTTTTCACATCTGTAGTGGGAGGCAAGTTGTGGAAACACCAACATATTTTTGCATTCTTTTAACTTGAACCATTCTAAGCCCAAACTCTCCGCCGAGGAATACAAATTGCTGATGGAACACTCTAATGATATGTGATCACGGAGTAGTCCGAGCACAGAGCCTAAAGGAAATGTGAGGAAACTCAGTAACTGATTGAGGAAGTCTCCCCCAACATCGGCAGATAAAACACTGTTGTTTTTCTTGTTTAATATGATATTCACATTAAATTTATGTTCTACTTCGCTGCCATCAATCTCCTCTTTAATCACTGGGAAGCAATTCACACTTGGTTCTACGCATGCATCTGGGAAGAAAACCTCCGTCAATGCATGTTTGGATTCAAATGATTTCCTCAATAAGTTTAAAGTCTGGAAGAAAAAAAAATACAATCCATAAATTTCAACAATTGCAAATTAAACTAATTTAAGTTATTTTTCTAGCATTCATCAATATGTTAATTACCTTTTCATTGTCAACATTTATAACCATTTCATCTAACATGCATGCATCGTTAATTTGCAGCTCCTCAAGCACGGAAAAACCACTCATTAAAGAAATTGTCATCACCCGTAAATCATCAGTTATGATAAAGTCAGCTCCCTCGTTAACAAAGACCCCTCTCTTTTCTACTGTACCTTTTGGCAAGCTTAAGGCCTTATCCATTAGTTTGCCACAACGACTGCACCGAGTCTTAATTACATAGCTACAATAACATGTTGATTTAGTTGAGCAAGTATCTTCATTGCAAATGTAGGAAGTTCTTGGGTTGGCCTCATGAATATTTTTAATCTTCAAGTCCTCACATATTTTTGCAGCCGCACTTCTCGGTTTGAGAAGCATTTCTTTGCATGCCTCGGTCTGCAGGTGCTTGTCGTCAAGCTGTTCAACGCTCTTATAAAGGTTGTCAAGAGATCCCAAACCTGACTGCTTACCCAAAAGCTGGACAATGCTTCCTGACGGCAGAGTAAGGAAGCTAAATAGAACATCAATGAAATCACTTCCAGTTTCGGCATACACAACCCGCTTTTGCTCTTTATGAATCAAAAGCCGGATGCTTATCTCAGGCATGCCGTAGTGGAAAGTAAGGTCTGTTCTCTGCATGGCGTAATGGGAAGTATGTTCTGTGCTGCACTTTGATTGATCTTACTTCAACATATAATAGAGAAGCCGGCCTTTGGCTGTTGGGCTTCCGTGCAAAAGAGATGGAGTGCCGAAGTGGGGAATCGTAATAACAAGATGGATGGGTCATAAATGGAGAGACACACTAACCGTCAGCTTGACCTTTGGGAGCCCGCATCCTCCATTCAAAATGCTTAAAAACTCCTCGGCAATCAACAAACTCATTAAAGAGTGACGAGAGATGTGTAGTAGATTTTTAGATGTAATGACCGATTCATAATAGCTAAGAAGTGCAAATAGTGAATCTAAGGGGCTGTTTGGCAACAAGTGGGATTTAACTTTAGTGGGATTTAATAAATCCTGTAAATCCGGATTTAGTAAATCCGAAATGTGTTAAATCCTAAAAACTGTTTGGTATGTTAAATGTTAAATCTTGTTAAATCCTGAGAAACTGTTTGGTAACATATATCAGGATTTATGGCGGTTAGGGATTTAAGTTTAAAGTAGATATTTATGAAATTAAGATCATTGCATAAAACATAATAAAATCAATTTTAGGTCATATAAAATGACAAAAAATTCAATAAAAAGTTAATTAAAAACTAACATGGACCAAAATGAGAGTTGAAATATTAAATAAGCTAATTATATTAATATTTAATTACTAATTATATGATTAATTAATCAATTAAGTTAAATTAGATAATTAATTTATGCACTAATTCTACTATTAATTATTTAATTAATTAACTTAATTATTATTTGTTTAAATTATATAAATTAAGTTAATCGAAAATAACTTTGAGGCGTTTAATTTTAAATGAGATATTTATGAAATTAAGATCATGCATAAAATATAATAAAACCAATTTTAGGTCATATAAAATGACCGAAAATTCAATACAAAGTTAATTACAAACTAACATGGACCAAAATGAGAGTTTAAATATTAAATAAGCTAATTATATTAATATTTAATTACTAATTATATCATTAATTAATCAATTAAGTTAAATTAGATAATTAATTTATGCATTAATTCTACTATTAATTATTTAATTAAATAACTTAATTATTATTTGTTTAAATTATATAAATTAAGTTAATCGATAATAACTTTGAGGAGTCTAGGGTTTGTATTTCACTATTCTTTTTCGTCGTTGCTGTTCGGCTTCGTTGCTTCGCAGAGGTGTAGAGATTGCGCGCGTCGCTATTTCGGTTCCTTCGTGGCTGTTCGACTCCGCTCCTTCGGCTTCGTTGATTCGCAGGAGGTGTACAGATTGCGCGCGTCGCTACTTCTGTTCCTTCGTGGCTGTTCGACTTCGCTCCTTCGACGACTTTCCCTTCTTGTCGGATCGGAAGTTACGACATTTTGATCGGAAGCAAGAACAGGAGCTTGATCGGAAGCAAGAACAGGAGCTCGCTGGCTGTGAAGTTAACTTTCTCCCTTTCGCGCGCTTCTAATGTTAAATCCCGTTAAATCCACCGAACCGAGGGATTTAGTAAATCCGGGATTTAAGCCGTAAATCCGTAAATCCGGGATTTACGGAATCCCGGGATTTAACGCGCGCACAAAAACCGTTTGGCTGGATTTAGCGTAAATCCGACTTAAATCCCACGATAAATTCGATACCAAACAGCCCCTAAGAAGTGCAAATAGCCAAATAAAGAAACGGAGGAAAGTTCATTGGATTATTTGAAAAAAAATTAATTTCTCTTAGCGATCATTATTCATTATTATTTTGTTAGTTTATAAAACAATCATTTTATTATGTTAATATGTATTGTCTTAGTTAAGATTCTTATGTTAGCTATCTGATCTTTGAATTAATTAAAATTTTTGAATTGAAAATTTCTAATTAAATTTAGGATCATCCAACGTAAAATTTTAACAAATTTAGAATCAAGAATGTGAAAATTAAGACACATAACCAAAATAAAATGAAGGCAAGCCAACGGCTAGTTTATCCAGGTCTAGGGCACGACGATGGGTCAGGCTGGAGCTGAAGTCGGAGACCGGCGACTGGTTAGTGTAGTTAGGGTATCGACTCAAACACGAGAATCTAGCAGATGGAGTCTGGCAGACGCAAGGTTGCAGGCTCCTATTGCAATCGACTTGAGTGGTCGGTGAGGCTAGGGTACGGCGATGGGCAGGCACAGAAGGCAGTCGAAAGGGGCGGAGGTCGAAGTCGATCGCACGATGTTGAGAGAAGTCCAATCATCCAATTCTTGCGCCAGGTATGTGTCGAATGAGATGTTTCATGTCTTTGAGGGAGTTTTGTGTTGTAGAGGAGATCGTGGGGAGCGATTCTGTCCGATCGTGGGGTATGCAGTTAGCTGAGTCATATAGTTATTGGTAGTTAGAGGTCAACATCCATGTCACCTATAATCTATTTATTTAGATAACTAAAATTAATAAGAATGATTTTGCAAACTTAAAATTGCTATTCTATGTTATTACACATTCATAATTTTGATAATATCAATTTATGCAATATTGGCTTGTTATTTTTGGTCGAAATACTTTATTATAAATCAAATAATCAATCATTGTTTAGGATGAGCTTTAAAAATTTTTTACATGCTGCTTAGTTGTCATTCATCTCTTCTTTGATAGACAATTAAAGATATACACTTGCTTGTAGACCAGCGCCAACAAAACCTTTTAAAAGGGAGATTGTAGAGTGCATGAGAGCTAGAAATTGCAGAATGCTCTTTGGCAATTAAATAAGAGATGTTTGCCAATGAAGCTAAAAGTGGGATTACTTTAGAGTTTGTCTTAAATAAGGGGAAAAAATATTTTATATGCTACAGTTGGGCAGGATTTCAGCGATTTCAGCAATCAACTGTTGAGCTTTCTAGCCTCTTTTATGGGCTATGTTTTTAAAAATATAATGTAACTCTTTATTATTTTTCTTATTAACTTTTTTTTTTTTTCATTTTTTTTACAATTTCATTATAACAATTGCTTAAATTATAATCATTTTCTCTCTTTCATAATCATTTTCTCTTTCATAATAAACTAGCCAGCTTGAAAACTAGTAGAATAAAGCACGAGATCAAGCCAGAGGTGACTTTGGTTTGACTCGACTCATTTACACCCCTAACTAATCGAAGCATTCATAATTTCATTACCCAATCAGACAAATGCTTGTGGTTTGACGTAATGATATTCTGGAAAAGCTAATAATTGTAGTTGCCTTCTAATCGAGAGAGATTATTACGTGCGGAGTCAAGATGCGCCACATCGCCCAATGCATATTACATCACCAAATACATTATGTATTGGGTGACGCGACGAGTCCTAATTGACCTCTAAACGTGTCCGAACACCGCAAGCAATCTTAATCGGAAGTGCACTAGTCAATAATAAATCACAAGCATATGTATTTCATTAAGATAAATTATTGAGATGTATGTGCTTCTCTTTGTTGAAAATGGGTGGCAACAGACCGAAATGAAACATTAATTTATAACATACTCCATTAAGTTATTCAAATCAAAATATTCTTTCATTAATTTTAATTAATAGGATCATTCAATTTTAATAATTAATCTATTTTATTTTAGGAAAACTTATATTAATCCAGAAATGGTTGCCATCCTTCAGACTAGTTAAGGAAGCATTAATTTATAACATACTCCATTAATTTATAAAAAATATATTTTTTAACTCTTTATTTTTTTTTTACATTTATTTTCTTACTGCTTTCTAAATTTATTTTAAAGTACTAAATTTTTTTTTGAAAAATATGAAAAAAATAATGGTCAAAACTGATACAAACGAAGACTTAGGCTTCGTTTGGGACGGCTTTTTTATTGATTTTTAAAACGGAGTTGTAGTACAAATTTTTTAATTTTTGTACTAAAACTCCGTTTTTAGAAGCAATAAAAAAGCCGTCCCAAAAGAAGCCTTAATCAGCCCACCTATTGTAACCTATAAACAAAAAAATTAGTTTATAGAAAAATCAGCCCACCTATTGTAGCTATCATAGTTGATTAGTCCACACATAAATGTATCATCGTCAATGTCTGCATCAATATACTTGTCTCTCTTAATTTAGTTCTTGTAAAAATTTAGATTTATAATTTAATTCTCAAAATATATTATTATTAGTTGTTGGATGAGCGAAGTAAAACCCCAATTTCGGAAATATGAGTCTAAGGTTTTAAACAAAAATTGCAATCAAAGTAGTAGAACGGAGAAATTTTTAGCAACACTTGCTATTTAGTTTAACCAAATTGAAAAAACATTAGACAAGAGGGTTAGAGAGAATAAAAAGTGTAAGGAAAACATCTTAACTATTGTATAATTTATCTAGCTATAAGAAGAAGCAATCTGCCGCCAACAAGGCAATGAAGCAATGGTGTTGATGATAACGGCGCTAAGAACCGAACGCCCCGTAAGCTCGTCTGCCTCCCGTCATTGCTCTGTTCACAAGAAGCCCAGGCACGAACCGTCAAAAACCGAACGGTCCGAATGTATACCAAGCAATATTGAGTGTCAAATACAGAGTGTTTGGTGACGTGGCGCGCGGTTATTGACCTCTGAACGCGTTCAGTTGACCGGACGTAATAATTACGGACGCCGCCTCCATTCGCAAGAATCCACATTCCGCGCCATCTCCCTGTTCGCAAGAAGGGTGAAACCCCTCTCTTCTCCCAGTTCGCGAAGCCAACCCGAACGCCCCCGTCGCGAGCCCTAGTCGAGCAGTCAAAGCCCTTACTTCCTCTGCCCTAGCCGACGCCTGCAACCTTCTTAATCTTGGATAATTTCTTCTATATCCTCTCCATCTTCTTCTTTTCTCACTCTTGTTTGCTTAAGTCAAGTATCAAAGAATTGAATCTTGATCTTCTTGATTAAAATATGAGGCAAAATCTACTTTCATTCTCTCTTTTGATAGGCATGGTAATAAGGGAAGTAATGAAGGTTTATTGAACATATACACAAACATGCATGTTATTATATATCTTGAAGGAAAATATTTGAGATGAAACTTTGCTGAAATCTATAGTTAACTTACTCAAGTTTTGTTTTAGATATACGCATGCAGGTTCTCTTACGACTAACAGTTTCATGTTTTGTGATGTTGTTTCAATCCTTTCATGGAAAATACATTCGCATTATTTGCAGTGGTGGATTCAGTCAAAGCTTCTCGTGATAGATTTTATTCATTTATGTTTAAGTAGTGACCTGTTTCTTGCCATTGTAGTATGCATGCTCAACATTATTTTAATCTCCACCGGCATTTTATCCCACCCCTAAGGCTTCAGGATTATAGCTTGCAGCACATGCAATATTATATAGAATAAAGACCATCTTTGCTTCCATAATTATCATTGATGAAAACTGCAATAACGTGTTTCCACTCATACAAATCAATTAAATTAGCCATGGCACCCATCTGATAAGAATCACTTTGCCATTTAGCCATTTTATCAAATTGCAATTTTATTAAATTTCAACACACAGCAATGTAGAAGAATACCGCGACACAAATAATGTCGCTATCGAAGATGGTCGCATGCTTCCAATCTCTCACTCAGGACGTAGTATCCTTCCTGTTGACCTCATTATTTGAGGTCGATTTCCCCAAATTAATCTTTAATGCCTAGGTCTTTGCAGCCTAGTGTAGACATCGTCTCCAGGATTTCCTTTAGGTGGATACCCATTGGCGTAGCACCGACTCAGCTTTCTAATTCAACCAATCTCAAGTTGATCGAAACCAAGTCAATTCGACATTGAGCTCAACCCACTGGATTCGAGTTCATTTTAATTTAAATGGCCCTAATTATTCCAATTTGATTCATTGCAAAATAAAGAAAACTAAATCCATATTAATCAAATTAGTCATTTTGTTTATTTACTTATTTCAAATCATCCAAATTAAAGTTTTAATTAAATTCACCTAGTTTAATATATAAATTTCAATAAAAATATCCTCTTAGTCGCTCTCTGCAGTTCGCAAGGCTCCCATTTGGTCTCTCTTTCTCGCCATCTCTTTGTTCGCAAAGAACCCCAGGTCCGACCCTCTCTGCCGTTTGCGAGCCCAAGCCAAAGACCCCGGCCGATTCTTGCGCTAGGTTGCCTCTTCTGCCCAAGTCGACGCCGGCCATCTTCTCAATCTTGGGTAATCTCCTCTTCTTTCGTTCTCCTCATCTCTTTCTTCATCTAAACTCTATTTCGGGTGATTGACAATTTATATTCTGCTATAAATCAATCCATATTCATTTGAAAAGTCTCATTAATAATAAAAGATGAAAATGCCCGAATTCTGTTTTCTTTTTCAATGATTTGTGAAGTGTTCTTTATAGTGAGTTTGACCAAAAGAAATGAAACAACTCACTTCGTCTTTGAGATTAGAAATAAATCTTACAAACGGTTGTGAAAATATTTCCTTGATGTTTGATGACAATTTTCATTTTCAAATATCTATATGTAACCTGTTGGAATTTATCAGTTGAGGCTTTATATAATTAAACAAAATTTACATCCGTTAGTTAACTGTCTCGTCACGCTGTTATTTATGGGTAAAACATTTAACGATTGGTTCCAATTTTAATAATTAAGCTTTTGGGGATAGCAAGCAACCTTTTTTCAAAATCGACCCGTAGTGATCTATGGTAATTGAATTAAATTGTTAATGAGGCTTGAGATATCGGTGTACTGAAATTTCTTTTCTATATATGAAAACTGTATTTTGGTTATCTTTTTGTATTTTGATTTACAAAGGAATGGCCAATGGTTTGATTTGGGCAACTGCGGAGGACTTGGCGAGGAACAAAGGAAAGGTATTCTCTTTATATCGTCAAATTTTGAGATCCCTCAATTCTCCTGATCTCCCACTTATGCCGCTCGCCTCTCAAAGAAAGCTGAGGTCCGCACCATCTTCATATTAGGATTTATACGCAATATAGAAATTTGCAAAACTTATAAGAATAATTTATTAGATTACTTGATAAAATGGAATTAACATTACCAAATTAAATCTAATGTTTTTATGGCAACTCCTTCCATTGCTTATTCTTTTTCTTGGACTAGTCTACTTTCCTCTTGTTGTTAATGCTTTGATTTTTCTTTGAAGTAGTGAGTAACTAAATTGCCTTCAGCCCAATAGAGCAGAAACAACAACTATGATTCATTTCCTTCTATGGATATGAGGCCCACAGCTGTGGAGGAGTGGGTTTGCCAAAATTAGAAAACATGAGATTGGTAGCTGTTGCTAATGAGGAGATAAGTGGAGAGTAAAGAGTGGAGACCGAATGTTGCAGGGCTGTAAACTGAGAATATGGAGAAGGGGACAGGAAAAGGTGGCAAGAAAGTAGGATTTTTTAGAAAAAATTTTAATTGATGATCAAATTCGAATTTGTTTCAATTCCTGAAATTTTCAATGTTATTGATAGAAATACAAGATGCAATGAAAATAAAATAAGAAATTGCGGACAGTTTTTAAATGAGGACAAACATATTAATACAGATAAAAAAAAATTTCATGAAATTCAAATTGTTTCTTCATTCAAATCCCACTTGGAATGAAACGTAATTGTTCCCTAATTTCAACCTATCTAAAAATATGAATTCAAATTCAAAACAAAAATAAAATTGGAACTAAATATTTCATAAAAGCAAATAACTCCTTAATTTCATGAAAAGTAGATGAAATCTTAAATGGATACAACTAATTCAAACAAATCCCTTGCCATGCTTCTTAACTTGGCTGATCATAATAACTTGTTATATGTTTATTTGCATATTTGTTAATAGACTCTACTTTATAAGCCTCATTAATAACTTACATTTAATTTTGGAACCTAATGCTTGGTTAGGCCAAAATTTTCCTTCCCCATCTTAGTTTTCTTTATGATCTTTTCCTCACTAAGGCTCTCTATTATGGCTTCTGATTGGTTAATCATTTATGTTGACGGAGGTTGAATAAAGATATAGCAGTACACTTCCATTGAACAAAATTAGAAGTATCATAAACTATATATTTCTTCTCTGTCGCTTTGGTTTAAAAGAGCAAAAATCAGTGATCGTTTTATGCTTGCCTTTAGGAGAGAAACATCTCTCAACACTGCCTTGGACATCAGCAGAGCTCTCAGTAGTGACAAAGTTTGCACTTGATATAAGCAAAATAACGTCAAGTCGAGAAAATAGAAAACACAAACACTACTTGTTGTTAGATAGAGAGTACGTATTTATAGTTATGACAGGATTTCAAGACAGCTTGATTGATGCATGCAGTAGAGAGCTGGAGTGAAGGAGATGTGTTCTTCATCAGAGCTTTATGAAATAGAAGAAAACAGGAATTTCGGATCCTCACCTGGGAGAAGACACTGTAAAACTCTCTCTTTCTCTCCAGAATATTTCTTCTCAAATACAAAACTCAAAAGCTTAACTCACTCTGTTCCATGGAAAGCTTAGGTACTATCACTGGAAATAAAAAAGAAGCACAACTCACTCTCTCCCACGATGCTTTTTATTAACAACAATGGTGTTAACCACTACCATAACATATTCCATCATCAATTGGTGCTTGTTCATCATATGTATGAGGATCTACTATGTGCGCACTTCTATTTCATTTGTAAATTTTAAAAAAGAAATTTCTAAACCGCAACACATGTAAAAAATGCAACTTAAGAAATTCTTCATCCTTGGAAGAATTGCACCAATTCAAATGACTGGTGGTACAAAAATGTATGAAGAATGCATCATTTTTCATAAACACATAGGTGGTAGCAACACAAATTAACTAGGAACCATAGTAGCGTCCTAAGTATGGGGAGTAGAATTTAACGAGAAATAGAAAGATTTCCTAAGATAAAACTGGCGAGCTTGTTTTTGTTGGATAGCAGTGCTAGCCAAACCAAAAATGAAAAGTTCGAATCCGACAAAAAAGTTTAGATAGTTCAGTCACCAGTTATAATACTATCTAATTTGGACCACAACTTAAGCATTATGTTACAGACATTTAGTAACTTTTTCGATACATTGGTTTAGCAGAAAAAACATCAGTTAACACAGTCTTGGAGCTCAATGTGGCACCCAGCAACGATAGAACCTGCATTTCGAATAAAAATGGAAGTTGATTAGAAGAACAAAGATTGCATAAATACCCAGAAGAAAAAAATTTACCTTGGCTTTATCAATGCTAACTTCCTTCTCAACAAGATCGGAAATTAAAAAATCTATTCCTTTAGTTATGACAGAAATAGAGGAAATCGGAGAAATTTGAAGGTTGTCAGCAATCATAAATCTTCTTTCATCTTCCACAAAATCTCCACCAGAATCACTCCCTCCATTTTTTAACTTTGGGTTTTGCTCTATGATTTTTGCCTCACTTAATCCATGCTTGCATGGAGGAGTTAGACGAGATTTTGATCGATTATCTAAATGGCATTTTACACAGCTAGACGAAATGGTCCCTTCAGTTGATGAAATTTCATCCAATTGTAGCATTTGGTCACTACATCCATAGTAGGAAGCAATTTCTGGAAGCATCAACATATTCTTGCATTTTTCTGACTCAAAATAATCTAATTTTAATCTTTCAACTGTGGAATACAAATTGTTAATGCAACCTAAAGATATTTGATCGCCTAGAAGCATGAACACGGAACTTAGAGGAAATGTGAGAAAACTCAACAGCTGATTGACAAAATCTCCCTCAACTTCTGTATATAAAACATTGTTGTTTTTCTTGTTAAATATAATCTTCACATTCGTTTGTTGTTGTTCTTCACCATCATCAATCTCCTCTTTATTCTCCTTTTTAATCTCCTCTTTAATCACTGAAAAGTACTTCACGCTTTGTTCTATGCACTCATCAGAGAAGAAAAGCCTTGTCAAAGTACGCTTGGATACCAATGATATCCTCAACAAGTTCAAAGCCTAAAAAGAAAAAAAAGAATAAAAAATAAAAGTAAAATTTCAGCAATTGCACATTAAACTAAATTTCATTTGTTTTTAAAAAATTTATCAATAAGTTACCTCATCATTGCCAACATTTATAGCTCTTTCCTCTAACATGTCTGTATTTTTAATTTGTAGCTCCTCCATCAGAGAGAAACCACTCATCAAAGAAATTGGCATCACCCGTAAATCATCAGTTACAATAAAATCAGTTTCATCATTAACAAAGACCCCTCTTTTTTCAATTGTACCTTTTGACCAACTCCAATCCTTATCCATCAGTTTGCCACAACGGTTGCATCGAGCCTTTGTTACATAGGTATAGTAACATGAGGATTGAATTAAGCAATCACTTTCATTGCAAATATAGAAATGTCTTGGATTGACATCATGAATATTTTTAATTTTCAAGTCATCACATATTTCTGCAGCCGCACTTCGAGGTTTGAGAAGCATTTCCTTGCATGCCTCGGATTGCAGGTATTTGGCGTCAAACTGCTCAACGCTCTCATAAAGGTTATCGAGAGAACCCAAACCTGTTTGCTTCTCCAAAAGTCGGACGATGCTTCCTAGCGGAAGAGTAAGGAAGCTAAAAAGGACATCAATAAAATCACTTCCAACTTCAACAAACACAACCCGCTTTTGCTCTTTATCAACTAGAAGCCTTAATTTTATATCAGACATGGCGTACTGTGAAGAAAATTTCTGTTGCAAGCCGTCTTCCCTTGATATAACTATGAATACTTATGCCTAAGGTTGGTTTTTTTAACAAAAGTGATGAAGAATCGTTGCAAAATGCGTAGTTAATGATAACAGACTGACAGTCCCCAGCCTTAACAAATGGGAGTCGGGATCTCTGCATTCAAAATAGTAATTGGACAGTGCAACATTAGCCATACAATCTCTTCGCGAATGTCCCGCTTGAAATTTTGCTTCTTTTATACAATTATGATCCTCTTATATGAGAACAAGATCACTTACTAACCATCTAATTTTTACTTAATAAGAAACTTAAACAGTAAAAATAGTAAACACAGAACTGAAAATAGTAAATAAACAAAGATAAAAAAGATATCGTGCTCAGCAACGCGGGTGCCTAAACTCTGTGGGAAAAGTTCAAAGTTAGTATTTAGCTTTTATAGATTCCAAAGTTAAATCTTTTACACTATTTGTAAGTCTAATGTCACAGATTTCCTCAAAACCTTTTTCCTGGTCCAACGCTAAATCTAGGAAGAGAAAATATGTAAAAGGAAGAACACACCTTCAGCGAGCAGCCTTATCTGTTTCCCACTGGTAGTTGATCGAGTGATGAGCAGAAAAAGAGGAGCTCCAACTACGACTTCAAGATCCTCTACAACAGCAGCTCTTCTATGAAAACCACAACAAGAAACCCCCTCTCCCGGCTTCTTCCTCTCGTCTACCTCCGACACTCGAACTAAAACAGCTCAGCGTAGCCTCTTGCAACCCTTCCCCTTCTTCTCCGCACTGTACCCGATGCAGCCAGCCACTGGTGAGGGGTAAAGAAACAGAGTATTAATTTGAAAGAACAAACTAAAAATAAATAATAAAAAGAGAACTAAAGCTAAATTAAAATAAGTAATTCTATTCATTATATTTTAACAACATATTTAAATAAATATATGAGAAATGTTTGATTTATAAGATAGAATTCATAATATTCATTCATTCTTCATGGAGTTAGAAAAATAGTTTTCGTATGAACTATAATAAAAAGAGCATGATTTATTTATAATTAAATTATAAATTTATTATTCATTGAAGAATCAAAAAATACATTAGGAATAAATATGTAATTAAAAAGGCCTTTAAAATTCAACCTGATTTTAATTATTTAGTATTCATAGATGATCAACATTATGAAATAATTAAATTAATGGAATATTCATATTTCTTAATAAAAATTTTATATCTATAATTTCAAACGCGCAATTCTAAATTTTTAGTGGGATGACTTTTGAATTAAAAAATTCATGTGTTTATTAAAAAATTAATTAATTATAAATTGTATTGATGGCTGAAGTTATATATATATATATATAGAGAGAGAGAGAGAGAGACTTGATATTTTTGGTCAAAATACTTTATTATAAATCAATCAAAATACTTATTTTTTAGGGCAAATTATTTTGTGGGAAGTCCAAACGTCATCTAGAGATCAATAAAAATATGTCATCGCGCCCCAAAAATGTACCAAGTGGTATAGGACGGTTCTTCCGTCCGGTGTCTGCACAAAATTATCTCTCCTTTTTTGGATTTATAAGATCGCATCTACTTTTTGGAAACAGTCGATCACATATATATAAATGGAAAATTATATTATGCATATCTATTTGTTCCACTAGCTTCAACTCTACTCATAAACTTGTGAGTCTACTCATTTAAAAAAATTAAAATAAAATATACTTAAAATATATTAGAATTCAAGATTTTCTTTCATAATGAACGAGCCAGCTTGAAAACTCGTAGAATAAAGCTCGAGCTTAAACACGGTTATTTAATCAAGCTCAGGCCAAGGGTGACTCGAGCTCGACTCCACTGGTTTACACCCCTAGTAGCAGCATTCGCAATCTCATTATCCAATTAGACAGATACTTGTCGTTCGATGTAATGATATTCCAGAAAATATAATAATTGTAGTTTCCTTCTAATCGGGATTCATTTTTCTATGTGGACGCCTAACGCAATCCAAAGATCAAACAGAAGTACCACATCAGCGCATTCTGATTGGTCTTCAGACAGGATTCTGCATCGCGCCTCCGAAGAGATTAATTTCTCCTTAATCGAACGTGTAAAAGTCAACAATAAATCATAAGTTTATGCATTTCCTAAAGAAAAGTTACTGAGATGCATGTGCTTCTCTTTGTTCAAAATGGGTGGCGACGGACCAAAATGAAATCCTTCGAATTCTAGAAAGCAATTTAATCATCAGTCATAATAAGGCATCTGTAGAGCACTTATTATCTAAACGCTTTAACTTCTTATATATTCATTTGATGCCTCATTCAATTTATTACCTCCAAACTTAAAAATTCTTGGTTTTGCTTGATGATATTCGCTTTCTAAAATGAAGTTAAAGCTCTAAAGCAGTGCTTTAAATTGGAATTTAATATTTACAATTAATTATAATTTAATTTTAAGTTATCTTTTACAATTCATATGTAATAATATAAGATAGTAGAAATTTTTAATTGATGACAGAATTCGAATTTGTTTCGATTCCCAGAATTTTCATATTTAGGATAGAAATACAATATTTTACAATGAAAACAAAATAAGAAATAATGGACAATTTTTGAATGAGGATAAACATATTCATATAGATAGAAAAGACTTCAAGAAATTCAAAATGTTTCTTCAGAAAAAAGGATTCAGAAAACAGAAACAAAAACACAACAGAATTACGTGGTTCGAGTTCTTCTGAACTCTACATCCACGGGATAAAATCTCGATCATCTCTTTTTATTCAAATATGAGTGGGAAAAATGAATACAAGAATTATATAACAGAAAAAGAAACTCTCTATGCAAACAGCCAACAACCAGGCTGAAAAGAAAAAAATGCAGAAACAGTAATACAGCTAAAGAGTCCTCAGACAAAAGATCTCTTACAGATCTTTAACAAATAAACAGTAACAAAATGCCTTCTCAACTTATTTTACCAAAATCTAAAAGAATTTAAGCCAAAGAGACGAGATTTAGCCGGATATGCCAGAGAACAGAGAAACCCTCAAACCGAAAAACAATACTTCAATGCAACCTTCCTTTCTTATCTAAATAGGAAAGATATTACCTGCATGTAAGCAAATAGTCAAGTATTGCAAAAGGATCAAGTCTTACGGCATGGATTTAGCTTCCAACCGACAACCCCTTTCGGTTGCCTTTCTCGGAGAACAAAAAAAAAAAGCAAGAGAGACAAGAGAGATTCACCCCACTTCAACACATACAAGAAATCTTATAGATTTCTAAACCCTCTCTTCTTCCTCCTCACACAAGAAGCAAAACCAAAACCCTAACCCTCACTTTGGACGGCTTCCTCACTCTCAACCTGAAAACAGAGAATGGAAATTCTCTCACTCAGGACTTCTCTCTTATCCCTCACTTCAAGGAACTTTTATTTGGTCCGGTGAACGTATATAGAGCTACGTTCGGCTGGCACTAAGATCGCAGGCACAAAACGAGAAATACCGAGCAATACCAACAATAACGAGAAATACCATTATGTGAAGATAAAATACCGAGTAATACCGAGTAATCCAAAAAATACCGAGTTTTTTCTAGAAAAATTGAGATTACTCGGTATTGCTCGGTATTACTCGGTATTGATCTTCACAGAGCGGTATTCCTCATTATTACCAAAGAATACCTAACAATACCGCGCAAAAACAGAGTAACAATCCTCTGACCGGACGTAGAGTACGTCCGGTCTGAGGACGTAATAAAAGTTTCACTTCTAAGTACCCGAACTTTCTTTTATAGAGGAAAAGACCAACAAGCCCTCATCCAAGAAATAAAAAAGCCTAGTTGATCAAAAGAGCAAAGATTGCATAAATACCTAGAAGAAAACAATATACCTTGGCTTTATCACCGTTTACTTCCTTCTCAACAAGATCGGGAATTAAAAAGTCTATTCCTTTAGTTATGGTAGAAATGGAGGAAATCGGAGAAATTTGAAGGTTGTGAGCAACCATAAACCTTCTTTTATCTTTCACAAAACCTCCACCAAAATCACACCCTCCATTTTTTAACTTAGGGTTTTGCTCTATGATTTCTACCTCACCAAAATCACACCCTCCATTTTTTAACTTAGGGTTTTGCTCTATGATTTCTACCTCTCTTAATCTATGCTTGTTTGGAGGAGTCAGAGAAGATTTTGATCCATTATCAAAGTTGCATTTTACACAACTAGATGAAAAGGTCCCCATAGTTGATGTCATTTCATCAAATTGTAGCATTTGGTCACTACATCTATAGTAGGAAGCAATTTTTGGAAGCACCAAGATGTTTTTGCATTTTTCTGACTTAAAAACATTCTAAGTTCAATCTTTCAGCTTAGAAATAAAAATTGCTAATGCACTCTAAGATATTTGATCGCCTAGAAGTTTGAACACGAAAGTTAGAGGAAATATAAAAAAACTTAACAGCTGATTGACAAAATCTCCCTTAACTTCTGCTTATAAAATATTGTTGTTTTTCTTGTTAACTATAATATTCACATTCATTTGTTGTTCCTCTTCACCATCATCAATCTCCTCTTTAATGTCCTCTTTAGTCATTGAAAAGCACTTCACACTTTGTTTTATGCACTCATCAGTGAAGAAAAACCTTGTCAAAGCACGCATGGATACCAATGATATCCTCGGCAAATTTAAAGCCTGAAAAGAAATAATAATAATAAATTTCAGCAATTGCACGTTAAACTGAATCTCAATTGTTTTTCAAGGATTTATCAATAGGTATGGTAACACGTGGATTGAATCAAACAATCACTTCTATTGCAAATGTAATATATCATTGGATTCTCATCATGAATATTTTTAATATTCAAGTCAACACATATTTTTGCAACCGCACTTCCAAGTTTGATAAGCATTTCCTTGCATGCCTCAGTCTACAAGTGCTTGACGTCAAGCTGCTCAACGCTTTTATAGAGTATGTCAAAAGATCCCAAACCTGATTGCTTGCCAAAAAGCCGAACGATGCTTCCCAGCGGTAGAGTAAGGAAGCTAAACATGACATCAATGAAATCACTTCCAACTTCGACAAACGCAACCCTCTTTTGCTCTTTATCAACTAGAAGCCTTGCACTTATATCAAACATGGCGTACTGGGAAGAAGATTTATGTTGCAGGCCGTCTTACCTTAATATAACTATGAAAACTTATGCCTAAGGTTGGATTTTTGTGACAAAAGAGATGAAGAATCGTTATAGGATGCGTAGTTAATGATAACAAACTAACAGTCCCCAAGCCTTAAACAAATGGGAGTCCGGATCTCTGCATTCAAAATAGTAATTGGACAGTGCAACATTAGCCATACAATCTCTTAGCAAATGTCCCGCTTGAAATTTTGCTTCTTATATACAATTATGATCCTCTTATATGAGAACAAGATCACTTACTAAATTCACTAGGAAAGGTTCAAAGTTAGTATTTAGCTTTTATAGATTCTTTTTTTTGTGAAATTTGGGGCCTTAGCTCATATATTGAAGAAATAAAACATCACAAGTGAAGTTAAGTAAAGTTCCAACCCAGTTGAGCTAAAGAGAACATAGTAAAAGAGGGTGGAAAAAGAAAAACAAAAACCTATACCACCCAAAACTGTAAGAACAAAACAGCAGGTAAGAGCAAAAAAAGTGGCAGCAAAGCTCTAAGGACTCAGGCTGTGGTCCAAGCAAGAAGACCGAAAAAAGCCATCATATTTGATCAGAATTCCCCTGGTTGCCTATATGAAGACCCTCCAAGGGGAGGTAGGAGCCACAACGAACATTATTGTCCTTCAAAAAACTAACTCCAGGCAGCAGCGACGAGCCTTCTGGTTGCCATAAAAGCCATCCAGAAAGGTGTATAGATTGCATGCGCAGGAGTTGTATAGATCGGAAGTTAAGACTTTTTTTTTTTTGGGACATTTAGGCCATTTAAGGAAAACTCACACACACAACGCATACACAAAGACTCGAACTCTAGACCTCTTGATTGGAAGCCTAAGCTCTCAACCAACAGGCCAAGATGAGCTGTGTAGTTCCGACATTTTGATCGGAAGCAAGAACAGGAGCTCGCTGGATGTGAAGTTAACTTTCTCCCTTTGGCGCACTTCAAATGTTAAATCCCGTTAAATCCACCGAACCGAGGGATTTAGTAAATCAGGGATTTAAGCGGTAAATCCGAAAATCCGGGATTCGGAATCCCGGGATTCAACGCGCGCACAAAAACCATTTGGCTGGATTTAGCGTAAATCCGACTTAAATACCACGATAAATCTGATACCAAACAGCCCCAAAAAGAAAGGCAGTTCTTAATATTATTAGCAACCCTACTCTGAGAAATTTCCGATATGGAAAGGTGTTTGGTGAGTCCATTCCAGAAGGAAATCAGGAATGGTATTTGGCTCTTCTCTCATTTGGAGATTCCTCAACTCGGGCAGCTTTTATAGATTCCAAAGTTAAACCTTTTACACTATTTGTAAGTCTAATATCACTGATTTCCTCAAAACCTTTTACTAGTCCAACGCTAAATCTAGAAAGAGAGAATAGGCAAAAGGAAGAACACACCTTCAGCGAGCAGCCTTATCTGCTTACCACTGGTGGTTGATCGAGTGATGAGAAGAAGAAGAAGAAGAAGAGCTCCAACTACGACTTCAAGATCCTCTACAACAGCAGCTCTGCTATGAAAACCACAACAAGAAACCCCCTCTCCCGGCTTCTTCCTCTCGTCTGCCTCCGACACTCGAACAAAGAACATCTCCAACCGTAGCCTCTTACAACCCTTCCCCTTCTTCTCCGCACTGTGCCCGATGCAGCCAGCCACTGGTAAGGGGTTAAAATACAGAGTAATAATTTGATAGGACAAATTAAAAAATAAAAATAAAATAAAAAGCTAAAGCTAAATTAAAAATTTAAAATAAGTAATTCTATTCATTATATTTTAACAACATATTTAAATAAATATATTAGAAATACTAATTTAAAAGATATAATCCATTTATTATTCATGGAGTTTGAAAAATAATTTTAAGATTAATAAGATTGATGTTGTTAACTTAAAATTGCTATTCTATCATTCTATGTTATTACACATTCAAAATTTTGATGATATCAATTTATGAAAAAAAAAAAAATATTTTTGGCTTGTTATTTTTGGTGGAAATTCTTTATTATAAATCAATCATAATGAGCTTTAAAAAAATTTTACATGCTGCTTTATTCTCATTCATCTCTTCTTTGATAAACAATTAAAAATATACAGTGCTTGCAGACAAGCGCTAACAAAACCTTTAAAGGGCATCTCCAACCGAAAACTTCATTTTTCATTCTATAATGGCGGAAAATTTCAAAATGCCGCAATATATCTCCAATGGAACTCCATTTCTCTTCTTTTCCGCGCTCTCTTGTTTCGCGCCTTTCCAGCGAAGCGAAAAAATAGAGCGATTTTTTTGGCGTAGGTGAACAGTCAGACGCCAATATTGGCGTCGGACTGTTCATCCGCAGCCATTGACGTATTTTTTGGCGATCCATTGGAGCAAAAAGCCACTCCATACACGCGACTGCAGTTCAGCTGGAGAAGCTCTTTGAACTTGCAGTCTTTGGCAATTAAACAAGAGATGTTTGCCAATGAAGCTAAAAGTTGAAATACTTTAGAGTTTAGAGTTTGTCTTAAATAAGGGAAAACATATTTTTATATGCTACAGTTACGCAGGATTTCAGCAATCAACTTGAGCTTTCTCACCTCTTCTGTCGGATATGTTTTTTAAAAAATAAATTTGTTAAAAATATTTAAAAATTACATCACAATTTATTATATTATGTAATTCTTTATTATTTCTCTTATAATTTTTCATTTTTTTATCATTTCATTATAATAGTGGCTTAAATCATAATTATTTTCTCTCTTTAATAATAAACGAGCCACCTTGAAAACTCATAGAATAAAGCTCGAGGTCAAGCCAGAGGTGACTCGATCTTGGCTCGACTCATTTACACCCCTTATCTCAGCATTCACAATCTCATTATCCAATTAGACAAATGTTTGCCGTTTGACGTAATGATATTCCTGAAAAGCTAAGAATTGTAGTTGCCTCATAATCGGAGGTGAAAAAGTCAACAATCACAAGTTTTTGTATTTCCTAAAGATAAATTACTGAGATTTATGTGCTTCTCTTTGTTGAAAATGGGTGGCAATAGACCAAAATGAAATATTTCGAACCCTGGAAAAAATAATTTGTTGTTTAATAATGAGTCATAATAAAAGCATGTATCTCAATATTCTACATATAGTGGCATCTACTCCGCTGCTGCTACTTATGAGCGAAAATGTCAGTTAAAATAGTCTTGGATATCAGCATCACACCCAGCAAAGACAAAACCTGTGTTTCGGAAAAGAAGAAAGCAGCTGATAAAATTTGTAAACAGTAAATAATTATTAGAACAAAATTAATTGGAAAAATAGTGAATAGGAAGGAGTGTCAATTCGGGTCAACGGGTCAGGTTCAAGTCCAACTCGAGTTGACTCGAGCATAAACGGGATGACCGGACCCGACCAGTTTAGTTAAACGGGTTAGGATTTTCAGCCCAGATCCGACCGACCCGTGAACCTGAACTGGGCGAGGTCAAAGGAGCGCACGAGGACGCTAAATTGCATGAGCCGTCGGGCACGTAGGGCTTGGGCAAGGTCGAAGGCAACTGAAGTAGGGCCCAAAGGGCTGGCCTAGAACTCGACCTTAGCCTTATCAACGATTATTTCCTTCTCTTCTTCCTTCCCTTCCTGTCTCCTTGCTTGATTCCGATGTCGGTCGGCTGCCTAATTTATGTCCGGCGGTGGTCGAGGAGGAGTTACTTCCTTCTCTTTCTTCTCTTCTTGCTTGGGGTCCACTCTTAAAAGAAATGAGGGGCTATTTATAGTTTTATGATAGCGGCATAGCCAGTAAATAGGAGGAAGATCAGGGGAAAATTGGGAGTGATTTGAATGGACGGCTAATGTTGAATCTCTTGATTGTGGACAATTCATCAGACATTTGAAGGCTCTAATGATATCAAAATTCGACGATATTGGACTCGTTGGATTTGTTTTGTCGAGCCGCTCGATTCGATTATAAGCATGCCACATTTGGAAACTTTTTGGTAATCCAAATTATGGATTGAATCTTCCAAATGTGCTTTGGGTATTTGATGTGGACAAATTTGAGCTCGGATTGGGTCGAATTTGGTGTTGTTTGGTTCCTATTCTGAAATGTTCAGTTCAACTATAAGTTCGCTGAAATCGGAGTTCAAATATTCTCCAATTTAATTTTTGATGTTTCCAACATCATTTTTGCCTCGAGATTCATGCCCGATGAAAATAATTTTTCCATGATATATCAATGATAGAAATTTTATACGATTTATTTTGCGATTATATTCACTCCATGATTTATTTCCTTTTGCTTCAAGAATAATTGTTTGAAGTAAAATCTTTAACATTACTCTTTTATTTTCAATTATAATCATGTAATCTTCTTAAATATTTTCAATATTTTGCCTATAAAATTAATTATTTTATTACAATAATATATAATGAGTGCATTTTAATTTTATCAAATTCTTATTGATTTTTAAAATTCCATCAATCCATATTATATGTAAAAATTTTATTTATAATTAGACATGTGTTTCATAAAATTTTTAACTTAAAACTTATAACATACTCCATTACTTTATAGAAAATCTAATTTCAACTCTTTTACTTTTTTTTTTTTACATTTCATTATGCCTGTTCTAGTGGGTGTGATTCTTTGGTTTTTTATATTCATTAAGACTTCGTTTGTAATAGATTTTTTACTACTTCTTAAATAATCTTTTAAGTATAAAATTTTAATTTTTTTTACTAAAAAAATGCTTTAAGAATCATTAAGAATAATGTCTCGTTTGGGATGGCTTTCTAACTGCTTTTCGAAGCAGTGTTTTAGTACAAAAATTAAGAAACTAATTTAAGAAGCAGTAAAAAAGTTGTCTCAAATGAAACCTTAGTTCTATTTTCTGAGAGATTCAAATAACTCCCTAATGTAAGAATTGAAAATTTTAATGTTTGTTATTTGCATTTAAAAAATTATATATATTGTAAGTGTTGTAGTTTTTATTGCAATTAAGGCATCATGTCATAGGTTTAGGGTTTTTAATGTAACTAAATGATGAAAATTTGGATCTACATACATTATTTCTTAGTAACTATTTTACATAGGGAGTTTCTTGGCCTTTTGAATGAAATATCTTACAAAAGCCATTGTAATTATTTATCGCTATTTGTTATATTTTTTTTTTGTAAATCTACAATAATACCATAATACAATCACAATAAACCATTAAGTTGTAGAAATGGAATCATTAAGGTTCCATTTGTGATAATTTTTTTACTATTTTTTAAAGTTTTTTTTTTTTTTTTTATTTTAACTGAAAATTTTCTAATAAATCCAATTTATATATCACCTTATGGGAATATAGAAAGTTTTTCATTTTTTTGATGATAAGCTCTTCGTCTTAGATTTAGGCCTCGTTTCTTTCTCCGTTCCTATTACTTTTTCCGTATGTCAACGATGAAGTAGAAAAAATTTATTTGTTTGATAAAACTACTTTTCTTAAACACATTGGTAATGTCATGGTTATATGTCGAAATGAGAAAGCGAAAACTGAGCCGCTTTTTAAGAGCAGTCCGCGATCTGCTCTTGTGTTTTGTCTATTTCATCCTCGCATGTACGCACGACATCACATATGGTCTTCTTCACCACTGGGCCTTCAAGCAAATTTAATTCTCACAATATATTAGTGAAGTAAAATCCCAAATCTCGACCAACTTTCAATATATGCATAATTTAGGCAATCGAGCGGCTCGATGAGATGAATCCAATAAGCTTAGGAACACTAGATTCTAAAGTCATTAAGACCTTAAATATTGTTCAATGAATAATTTATGATTAAAAAAATTAATATTAAACATTCACTAGAATTATAAAAATTCAGTTAATTATCTAAATACTACTCTCAAAATATTATAAATGAATCATCAAATACACATGAATTCTTGAATTTGATAAAAACTTGAAGATTTGTAAGACTTCAAAATTGTATTTGACATTTGACACCAACAATTATCGCCAGCCACCGCCGTTGAAAAGCTAAGACATAAAAATTTTATCGCCAAAAAAATTATATCCTTGGTAGAATTGCACCAATTCAAATGGCTGGTGGTACAAAAATGCATGAAGAAAATACATTATTTTTCATAAACAAAAAGACAGTAGCAACATAAATTAACTAGGAACCATAATAGCGTCCTAAGTATGGGGAGTAGAATTTGACGAGAAATAGAAACATTTCCTAAGATAAAATTGAGGAGCTTGCTTTTGTTGGATGGTGGTGCTAACCAAATTAAAAATGAAATGGTTCAAATCCGACAAAAAAATTTAGATAATTCAATCACCAGTCATAAATCTATATAATTTGCTCCGCAACTTAAGCATTATGTTATATACATTTAAAAAAACTTTTCCAATATGTTGGTTTAGCAGAGAAACAACCACTTAACACTGTTTTGGGGATCAATATGGCACCCAGCAATGATAAAACCTGCATTTCTAATATAAATGAAAGTTGATCAGAAAATCAAAGATTGCATAAGTACCCAGAAGAAAATAGTGTATCTTGGCTTTATCAATGCTAAATTCCTTCCCAACAAGATCAGAAATTGAAAACTCTATTCATTTTGTTATGACAGAAATGGAGGAAATCGGAGAAATTTGAAAGTTGTCAATAATGACCAAAAACCTTGTCCCATATTTCGCAAAACCTCCACCATAATTAGTTCATTCATTTTTTAACTTGAGGTTTTGCTATGTGATTTCTGCCTCACTTAATTCATGCTTGCATGGAGGAGTCAGAGGAGAATTTGATCAATTACCCAAATGGCATTTCACGCAGATAGACGACAAATTCAGCTACTGGAAAGCGGTAAAGATGCAAGTAATAATTTGAAAGAACAAATTTAAAAGAAAAAAAAGAGCTAATGCAAAATTAAAATAAGTAATCTTATTCCTTATATTTTATCAACATATTTAAATAAATATATGAGAATTACTAATTAAAAAAGCCTATAAAATTTAAGCTAATTTTAATTATTCAGTATTCATAAATGATCATCATTATGTAATAATTAAATTAATGGAATATTCATATTTCTTTAAAAAATAATTATATCTATAATTTCAAAAGGGCAATTCAAAATTTTTAGTGGGATGGCTTTTGAATTAAAAAAATTAATATGATTATTAAAAAGTTATTTAGTTATCAATTTTATTGGTGGCAGCAGTTATACGTCTATGGTTCCCCATGTCACCTTTAATCTATTTATTTAGATAACTAAAATTAATAAGATTGATTTTGTTATCTTAAAATTGCTATTCTATGTTATTACTCATTCATAATTTTTATAATATCAATTTATTAAAAAATATATATTTTGGCTTGTTATTTTTGGTCAAAATACTTTATTATAAATCAATCAAAATTTTAAATAATCTTATTATATATATATATATATATATATATATATATATAATATTATATATATATATATATTATATATATATATAAATATAATTTTTTTCAAAAACTGTGATTAATTATCAACATGACTTGTTTTTTGGATTTATGAGATCGCATCTATTTCTTGGTTCCAGTGGATCACATATATATAAATGGAAAATTAAGTTATGCATCTATCATTTAAAAATATTAATAAAAAATTTACTTAAAATATATTAGAATTTAGAATTTTAAATAAAAATTTATTAAAATTATTTTAAAATTATATCATAATTTATTATATAATGTAATTCTTTTTTATAATTTATCTTCTTTTTTTTATCATTTTATTATAACAGTTGCTTAAAGCATAACCATTCTCTCTCTTTCATAATAAACGAGTCGGCTTAAAAATTCGCAGAAGAAAACTTGAGCTCAAGGCAGGGATGACTCGACTCATTTACACATCTAATTAATCGAAGCATTCACAATCTCATTATCCAATCAGACGGATGCTCTGTGGTTTGACGTGATGATATTCCGGAAAAGCAAAGAATTGTAGTTGCCTCCTAATCGGGAGATATTATTATGTGCGGAGTCAGGACGTGTCCGTAAGCTAATCCGGATGCGCTACATCATCAAATACAATATGCATTGGGTGACATGGCGAGTCTGAATTGACCTCTAAACGCGTCCAAACACCGCATGTAATCTTAATAGGAGGTGTAAAGTCTACAATAAATCACAAGTTTTTGTATATGCTAAAGATAAATTACTGAGATGTATGTGCTTCTCTTTGTTGAAAATGGGTGGCAACAGACCGAAATGAAATACTTCGAATTCAGAAAAAAAAATTGTTGTTTAACCATCACTCATCAGTCATAATAAAAGCTTGTATCTCAATATTCTACATATGGTGGCATCTGCTCCGTTGCTTTCGCTTCGGAGTAAAAATGTTAGTTTAGGGTACATCAACCAAAGGCCTCCCAACATTGGAAACAACAGATAAAGGTACATCAACCAAAGGCCCCCCAAACACCGTCAATATCCTCCCCATAACTCACATCATCAGAATTACCGAGTTCATCTGACACTCAGGCATCCCTTGAAGCATGAATAGAGCACGAAATCCCACCCACAGGTGAGTCACAATGACTGTCCCCAGAATCATCAGGAAGAGCATTATCACGCTCATTAACATCACCATTAGGATCAGGAGTTTCGGTAGGACTTGCTACCAAATTAATTAAGCAATTGTTAGGTTCATCAACATCAATAACATTTGGATCAAGCGCCATATCCTCCTCAACATTCAAGGGAGAGACTGAAGCCAACACACGAGTATAATCCAAATTCAAAGCCAAAACCTTGGCATCAACAGACACAACATTACCCAAATCTAATGCTAATTCATTCACACCAAAATCTTGACAAATAAGGCTAGTATATGCCACAACCGTCAGATCAGACAAAGCATTCACAAACAACAAGGTAAGCAATCAAACATTAGAAGAACTACCTTCCACCAGCCCAAACAACCTGCAAACAGAGCCAACCAACATGAAAATAGAAAAAAGAAAAAACATAAAAACCAACACCCCTAAGAACTAGAAAAGAATAAGGAGCAACTCAAAACCACAATCAGAAACCAAGCCAAACTCAAAAGAGAACCAACCAACAGACCCCAATAATAAAAAAGAAGCACAAAAGATGCAAAAAACCCCCAAAATATCCCCAACAACATATAGTAGCTTATGCTCTGTTGCTTTCGCTTAGAAGCGAAAACGTCAGTTAAAACAGTCTTGGATATCAGCATCACACCCAACAAAGACAAAAACTGTGTTCCAGGATAAGAAGAAAGCAACTGATCAAAATTGTGTACATTAAATAATTATTAGAACAAAAGTAATTGAAAGAACATTTAGTAAGAGAGAATTTACCAAAATGGCAATTATATTAACCTTAGCCTTATCAACAATTATTTCTTTCTCAACAACATCGCAAATGAAAGTCTTTTCTTAGTTTTTTGAGGAAATGGATGTAAGGGTGAAATGTGAGATTATCAGTAATCTTCTTTTGAGTCTTCCACAAAACTTCGACCAGCATCATTAGTTTTTTTTCTATTTCGCAACTTGGGGTTTTGTTCTATGACTTTTGCTTCTCTAAACCCATGCTTGCACGGAGTATACTGAAGACTTTTGCATCCATAGTGGGAGGCAAGTTGTGGAAACACCAACATGTTTTTGCATTCTTTTGGCTTGAAGCATTCTAAGCCCAAACACTCTGCCGAGAAATACAAATTATTGATGCAACACTCTGATGATATGTGATTGCAGAGTAGTCTGATCACAGAGCTTAAAGGAAAAGTGAGAAAACTTAGTAGTTGATTGAGGAAGTCTCCCCCAACTTCGGCAGATAAAACACTGTTGTTTTTCTTGTTTAATATGATTTCAAATTTTTTTGTCTGTTTTGGTGTCGTCAATCTCCTCTTTTTGATGAGAAGCACTTCCCACTTGGTTTACACAGAACGGGGAAGAAGAAACTCGTCAATCGTGTTTGGTTCTAATGAACTCCTCAGTAAGCTTAAAGCCTGAAAGAGAAAATACAATATAATATTTTCAACAATTACAATTAAACAAAATTTAAGTTATTTTTCTAGCATTCATCATACGTTAATTACCTCTTTATTGCCAACATTTATAACCCTTTCCTCTAAGATGCTTGTATCATTAATTCGCAGCTCCTCAAGCACGGAGAGAACATTTATATAAGAAATTGGCATCATCCGTAAATCATCAGTAATAATAAAAGTAGCCCCGTCATTAACAAAGATCCCTTTATTTTCCACTGTACTTTTGGCCGCTCAAGTTTATCCATCAGTTTGCCACAACGGCTGCATCGAGCCTTAGTTACATAGGAACAGTAACATGTTGATTGAGTAAAGCAACCATCAGCACATATTCTTGCAGCCTCACTTCGAGGATTGAGAAGCATTTCCTTACATGCCTCGGTCTGTAGGTGCTTGACATCAAGCTGTTCAACACTCTTATAAAGGCTGTCAAGAGATCCCAAACCCGACTGCTTGCCCAAAAGTGGACTGTCCTAGCGGCGAAGTAAAAAGCTAAACTGAAATGTCATGAAATCGCTTTCAGCTTCGGCAAACACAACCTGCTTTTGCTCTTATTAATTAGAAGTTTTTTTACTTATCTCAGCCATGGGTGATGGGAAATACGATTGTTCTGTGCTGCTTTTGATTTTCTTGCCTCCATTTATAGAACAGGAAGCCTTAGGTGCGGGTTTTGCGAAGAGATTGGTGCCAAGTTGGGATCCTAATAATTGGATGGGTCATATAGAGGCCATTTTACTCCATTCAAAAACTCCTCGGCAATCAACAACCTCTCTTTAGGAGCTGTTTGGTATCGGATTTACAGCGGGATTTAAGTTGGATTTACGCTAAATATAACCAAACGGTTTCTGTGCGCGTGTTAAATCCAGGCCATGCTTGAATCCCGGATTTACTAAATACCATCGCAGCTAGCGAACTCCATTGTTGCTTCCGATCAAAATGTCGTAACATGGGAAAGTCGTCGAAGAAACGAGGCCGACAGCCAATATAAGATCGAAAGGCTAGACGCCTCTGAAGTTATTAACTTATTATTGATTAACTTAATTAATATAATCCAAAATATTAATTAATTATAAATTAATTGAATAATTAGCAATTACATATTAATATAATTAGCTTAATTAATATAACATAAAATATATATTATTAAATATATAATTAATAGTATAAATAATAATTGATAGTATATACGTGAAAAGGTTGGAGTAGCTGCAGTAGAAGATAAGATTAGAGAGAGTCGCCTTAGATGGTTTGGTCACATAAAACGGCGGCCTTCTCATGACCCGATTAGGAGAGTAGAGGTATTAGAGTTGACTTATGTTAAGAAAGGTAAGGGTAGAACCTAAAAAGACTTGGTTTGAAAATATTAGGAAGACCTTTCTTTATTAGATTTTAATGAGAATTTGAATTTTAATATGACACAATGGAGAAAAAGGATTCATGTAGGACCACCAGTAGTGGGATAAAGGCTTGATGTTGTTGTTGTTGTAGAGTGATACGTGGGATAAAGGCTTGATGTTGTTGTTGTTGTAGAGTGATACCAATTCATAATATTGAAGAAGTGTAAATAGCCAAATATAGAAACGTAGGAAAGTTCATTGGACCATTCGAACGTTTATTATTTATTATTATTTGAAAAAAAATTTAATTTTCCTTAGTTTATATTATCATTATTATTTGTTAGTTTATAAACAAATCATTTTAATATGTTTATTATATATTCTTAGTGCGATCTGATCTTTGAAATAATTAAAATTTTTGAATTGAAATTTTCTAATTAAACTTATGACCATCCAAAGTAGAATTTGGGCAAATTTAAAAATGAGAATAAGCCAACTCAGGTTATAAAAATCTGATTTGGCCTGGAATAAGAAGAATAAGATATTTACGATTCAATAGTTCTATCAGAGTTGAGCTGAGATTAAACCAAATGATATAATAAATATTAAATTCATTAAATATAATATGACAAAAAATTAAATAGAATCATTATATATATATATATATATATATATATATATATATATATATATATATTGCCGTAAGTGTGAACCTGCAAAAAAAAATAATACATAAAACAGAGAAAGAATTCAAGAGAAAGAGTGAGATTTCTGTAGAAAGTATTTTCGTTGTCCTTCCTTACTGTAGCAGCTCATACATATAATATATAGGAAGAAGACGATAGTGACATCAACGGTCAGGATGAGACCGTTGGCAGGCAACGGTGATAAAGTATACATTGAGTAAATGGTAGAGATCACATGGCACGATCTCCTCGTACGAGCTGTTGCTTATAATTATGTTTGCTTATCACCTCATCTCAAGATAACAGGAGGTTCCGATATAGTTAGCTTGCTTTTTAGAGTAGCAAAATGAGGACTGGATAGTGACTGATGTACCGGTTAGCTATACTACACCGCGGATCTCTCCACACCACTCCCCCCGGCGTGTCGTCGTGCCACTAACCAGTTTTCCCTTTTCTGTTTTAAGTACCAGTAAACCTTTTTGTTTTTGGCTTTTTCTCTTTTACACAAATAGAAGTAAAGCTCTACAGATTACTATATAGGGGAAAAGGAGTAAAACCGGCAGTCCATCCGATTTTATCTTTATTCTTCTTTTTAATACAAGATAATACGAGAGGTATTCCTTCTTTCCTTTCCTTGGTTATTTGTTGTACATTGCTCATTTGTTATTCCAGGTAATTCGATCCTGCAGAAGGCATCAATTGGTATCAGAGCCCACTGATACCTGGAAGTAGAATGACGGACAAAGGCAAGGAACCTGCGACAGAGGGAGTACGGTCGGTTGAGGCGTTGTGGGCAAACCAAGAGAACGCCAATTGCCGGATAGATGAAATCGCCGCTTTGTGCAGCGACTAGCTGTTGTATATCGCATGGAGTTCAATTCTGCGAACGAGCCCGTGAACCAAGAGCATCTGGAGAGGAGGCCGAGCAAATCGGCATATGCCTAGGAGGAGAAGAGATGGTGAACACTTTGGGAGACGGCACCAGATCAACCGACTTGAACTATCTGATTCAGAGGAGGAGCCCGTTCTGGTGCGAGGCTTGAATCCACTTTACTCTAGTGGCGGGGAGGTGGATGAATTTGAAGTCGCAGATCCACCGCGAAATCGGCGAGCACCACAAAACAGACAGCAATTTGGAGAGTTCAAGGTGAAGATGGACATTCCATTTTTTGATGGTCATCTACATATTGAGGATTTCCTTGACTGGGAAAAAGCAGTGGAAAACTTCTTTGACTATATGAATATAGATCCGGATAAGAAGGTTAAATACGTAGCTTGTTGGTTGAGGGCCGGGGCAAGCGCATGGTGGGAACAAACACTACAATCACGCCGCCGAGAGGGGCGTGATCGAGTACGTACGTGGACACGGATGAGCAATGTGCAGGGCGGACTTTTTCACACGATTTTGACAAATATCTTATACATGAGGTCAGCATATTGTGCTAAGGTACAAGGTCCGTGAGTGAATACACGGAGAATTCCCAGGTTGAGTGCCAGGATGATCTTAACGGTCGACCACACAGTTGGTAGCTCGGTATATCGGAGGCTCTAAGGATTCCAAACAAGATCAATTGGAATGAATTCCGTTTGGTTATGCCGCAAGCCGTCAATCTAGCCCTGAAGATTGGGTACAACAAACCGCAGCCAAGTACCGTTTCGTCGGATGGCAAGGCCGACTTCCTCGGTACGAGTTAAAGCATTTCCTCAGTCACGAGATCTCCGACCCACAACCCTTCGGCAGCAGCTCATCCTACTTCCTCAAGCGTGACAACTGAGGGGAAGGCTATACAGAAACCAAGAGGAGCCAACACAACTAATCGTATGCTAAACCCTCTAACCTCAAGTGCTTTCGTTGTTTTCAGCCAGGGCACAAGTCCAACGAGTGCCCACAACGACAGCAAGTACACATGGCCGAACTAGAGGAAGGAACGGACTCAGATCATTCAGCATCTGAATTGGCAGAGGCGGCCGTCGATGTTCAAGCAGATGAGGGCGATCCTTTTATTGGGGTCATGGGAAAATTATTGTTGGCTCCCCGTCACAGTGGCATGTCACAACGCCACGCCATCTTTAAGACAAGGTGTATTATCAATGGCAAGGTGTGCGACTTGCTTATAGATAGCGGCTGCATCGAGAACATTGTACCCAAGGCTGTTGTCCAAGGGTTGCAATTAAAGATGACCAAACACCTACACCATACAAGATCAGTTGGGTAAAGAAAGGGATGGATATCGCCGTCACAGATTCTTGTCGCGTGACGTTTTCAATTGGGAAAAGTTATCCTGCGAAGTTCTATGTGATGTTTTGGGTGGACGGATGTCACTTGATTTTGGGAAGGCCTTGGCATTCGATGTGGGGGTTCACTACGATGGCAGGCAATCTATTCCCTCGACTGGAAAGGAAAGAAGTTACGGCTGTTACCTGGGCCGACCGAGACACAATCCATGAGTAAAGATGCACCCCGAAGGGCCGCTATCTACTTCGTCTCGGGTCGCAACTTAGTGCAAGAATGGCAAGATCAGGCTCCCATGTTCGCCTTACTTGTCATAGAGTTAAACCAACAACTGCAGCTGCATGAAGTTCGGCCCGATGTATCAGAATTTTTGGGTAGTTATCAAGATGTGGAGCTGGATGTCTTGCCCGCCGAATTACCCCCATTGCGGCTTATACAGCATCAAATCGATCTAATACCAGGTGCCACATTACCCAATCTCCCTCATTACCGCCTTAACCCCAAAGAACAAGTCATCCTTCAGGAGTTGGTTGACGAATTGCTTGCAAAGCAACTGATACAAGTGAGCCGCGGTCCCTGTGCAGTTCCGGCGTTACTCGTGCAGAAGAAGGATGGTAGTTGGCGAATGTGCGTTGACAGCCGCGCCATCAACAAAATCACAATTAAATATCGCTTCCCCATGCCGCGGGTTGATGAGTTGTTAGACCAGATGACCGGCTCGACAGTCTTCTCCAAAATCGAACTGCGCAGCGGATATCACCAGGTTCGTCTTCGGCCTGGTGACGAGTGGAAAACGGTGTTTAAGACGCCTCAGGGGCTCTATGAATGGAAGGTAATGTCGTTTGGATTGTGTAACGCGCCTTCAACGTTCATGAGGATCATGAACGAGATATTGAAACCACATTTGGGAAAATTTTGTATCGTCTACTTCGACGATATTTTGGTCTATAGTGTCGATCGTCTACTACACCTACAACATCTGAAGGCCCTCTTCGACATCCTCAGTGAACAAAGATTATATGTTAACTTGCCCAATTGTGAGCTGGCCACCGCAAGTGTCAACTTCTTGGGATTCATTATCTCGGGTGGCGGCATCCATGTTGATCCACAGAAGGTCTCCGCTGTTAAGGACTGGCCGCAACCCAAGTCCTTCTTTGACATTCGAAGCTTCCACGGTCTAGCAAATTTTTACTAACGCTTCATCAAAAATTTCAGCATAATCATGGCACCAATAACTGAATGCCTTAAGCTCAAGACATTTAACTGGGGAGCCGAGCAGGAGCTTAGTTTCAATAAAATCAAGGAAGCACTTACGATAGCCCCAATTTTAGCCCTTCCGAGTTTTGAAAAAGCCCTTCACCGTTGACACGGATGCGTCGTCAATTGGTATTGGTGCAGTGCTGTCGCAAGAAGGTAGGCCTGTTGCTTTTTTTAGCGAGAAACTCTGTCCGGCGAGAAGGAAATGGGCGATATATGAACAGGAGCTGTATGCGGTCGTCCGGGCACTGAAACAATGGGAATCTTATCTCTTACACCAGGACTTTGTTTTGTGTAGTGATAACAAAGCTCTCCAGCATATAAATACCCAAAAAAATATCAGTCGAATGCATGCTCATTGGCTTGTCTTTTTACAACGATTTTCTTTCACTTTGAAGCACAAACCCGGCATTGAGAATCGCGTCGCCGATGCCCTCAGTCGGCGGGCTATATTACTCACGAGACTACAAGCAGAGCTTGTGGGTCTTGAGCATGTCACGGAGTTGTATGCAGATGATGAGGATTTCGCTGCAATTTGGGCTACGTGTCTACAGTCTTCCCACTGCGAGGAGTATTCAATTCGACATGGATTTCTTTTCAAGCACCACCTCCTGTGCATTCCAATCTCTTCATGGCGCCAACATCTAATTCGTGAAACCCACTGCGGAGGACTTGCGGCGCACCTGGGACAAGATAATACCCTCCGTCAGTTACAAGCTCGTTTTTTTTGGCCACGCCTTCGGCATGATACTCTCCGATTTGTAGAAAGTTGTGCTGTTTGCCAGGCATACAAGGGGGGAGCACAAAATAGTGGGTTATACATGCCTCTACCGGTACCTAACTCTATATGGGAAGACATCAGTATGGACTTCGTCTTGGGCTTACCGCAGACTCGGCGGGGCAATGACTCAATTTTGGTGGTGGTTGACAGGTTCTCTAAAATGAGTCATTCTTTCTTGTAAAAAGACTTCAAATGCTCTAAATATTGCTACTCTTTTCTTTAACGAAGTCGTTCGTTTGCATGGGCTACCAAAGAGCATTACCTCGGATAGGGATGTCAAATTCATCAGTCATTTTTGGCGCGAACTGTGGAAGCGCCTCGGTACTGATCTAAAGTTTAGCTCCGCCTATCATCCACAATCCGACGGCCAGACGGAAGTTGTAAACCGGACATTAGGCAACATGCTTCGCTGCCTAGTACAGGAACAACCGAAACAGTGGGAGGAGGTGCTTGCCAAGGCGGAATTTGCCTATAACGCGATGCCTAATCGCTCTACCGGAAAGGCCCCATTTGACATAGTTTACACTAAAGCTCCTAATACTGTTCTTGATCTTTCAATTGTTCCTAAATTTCATTCACAGGCCGCCGTCTCTTTTACCCAAGACTACTCTCAAATGCTTGCCGAAGTTCAACTACAAATTATCAAATCAAACGCTCGTTACAAGGCTATTGCAGATGTCCACCGAAGGGAGTGCCAATTCCAGGAAGGGGATTTAGTTATGGTCCGTCTCCGCCGCGAGCGGTTTCCACCAGGAGCTTATTCGAAGCTCGCAAAGAGGAAGATCGGCCCTGTTCCAATTCTTGCCAAGATCAACGATAATGCTTATCGTATCGGTCTACCAGCTGACTGCAACACTTCTTCCACCTTCAATGTAGCTGATATTTCGCCGTATAAACCTGCGGACGACGCCATCGTCTTAATCAGCTCGTCGGAGTCGAGCTCTTCGGAAGCCGGGGAGGACTGATGTACCGGTTAGCTATACTCACCCACGGATCTCCCCACACACTCCAACGGCCTGGCGTGTGCCCACTACCCAAGTTTTCCCTTTTCTGTTTTAAGTACCAGTAAACACTTTTTATTTGGCCTTTTCTCTTTTACACAAAAATAGAAGTAAAGCTCTACAGATTACATATAGGGGAAAAGGAGTAAAACACAGCAGTCCATGTTATCTTTATCCTTCTTTTTACAAGAATACAAGGAGAATACAGAGGTATTCATTCTTTCCTTTTCCTCTGGTTATTTGCTGTCCATTGCTCATTTGTTATTCCAGGTAATTCGATCCTGCAAAAGGAATCAGTGAGTTTGTAAACAAATCAACTAGTTGGTCTTGTGTATGAACATGAGAAATTTGAAGAACATGATTCTTGATGCAATCACGAACAAAGTGAAAATCGATTTCAATGTGTTTAGTTCTAGCATGAAAAATGAGTTTATTGGCAAGGGCCAAGTAGAGATATTATCACAAAATAACGTTGTAGGTTAAGAAGAAATAATGTTAATTCCTTGTAATAGACCACGAAGCCAAATGAAATTGGTGAAAGCAGTTGCAAGAGCTCTATACTCAGCCTCAGCTGAAGATCTGACAACTGTTTTCTATTTCTTAACATACCAAGAAATAAGGGCATCACCAAGGAAAGCATAGTAACCATATGTTGATTTTCGATTAGTAGGATCACCTGCCCAATCGGAGTTAGAAAATGCAGATAATTCTAGTAATCCTTGTTAAATCGGTAAACCGAAATGTACGGTGCCTTTTATATACCGAAGAAGACGTTTCAATAATTTGAAATAATCCTCAATAGGCTGATGCATATGTTTGCATAACTTATTAACAGTGTATGCTATATTTTGCCATGTAATAGTTAAGTATTGTAAGGAGCCAACAATATGTTTGAAGTGTTCAGATTGAGAGGGACATAGGGGAGAATTCAAAACACGTTTTTTTTAGTCATATCACTATTAAATTTGAAGTCATGTTACTAGTAATTACTTATATTTTTATCTATTTCAAAAAACAAAAATGCTGGTAAATACATTTGATTATTGTTGATTGAACGAGTTGAGTTCAAGTTGGAGCTTATTGTTGATTGAACAAACCGAGTTTGAGTTAGACACGACTCTCGCTCGGCACGACTCGATTAGACCAGACATATGCTTATAAATGGGTAGAGAATACCATTCCCTGCTGCCACTTGAAGAAGTTAATAGGCACATTGCCATTCAATAATTTTTTTTTTTTTTAAACATTTTACCACCTCGTTTAATTAATATCCTTTCAATAATTCAACTTATGCTAGCATAAATGAATATCAAAATTAATTAATAATTAATAATTTATATAAACAAATTAAAGATTCTAATTCTATTTAATGAAATTAAATAATAAATAACATTAAGTTATTCAAATCAATATATTCTTTCATTAATTTTAATTATTAGGATCATTCAATTTTATTAATTAATCTATTTTATTTTAAGAAAATTTATATTAATCCATAAATGATAGCCATCCTTCAGACCAGTTAAGGAAGCATTAATTTATAACATTCTCCATTAATTTATAAAAAATTCTATTTTTAACTCTTTATTTTTAGTTTTTACATTTGTTTTCTTACTGTATTTTGAAGTATAAAATTTTCTTGAAAATTATGAAAAAAATAATTTCTCTCTCTTAATTTCATTCTTGTGAACTTTGAATAATGAAAAGTGTGATTTTGAAAACTGTTTGCTTTGGAAAATGAAAGCATGCGAGTTTTTGAAAAGTAACACTGTGAAATGCTTTGAAAAGAGAATGTTGGGCTTATGAAAATAAAGTGTTTAATGAATGAGTATAAGTTTGTGTGTGGAGGAAGAGCTGGAGACGCGATTTCTTGCGTGGGTTGCGATTGTCGGCGACGGACGGGAGGTTCAATTCGGTTGGCTTCCGATTTCCAAGAAGGAGGCCGACATAAGACTTGATTATATATATATATATATATATTATATTATATATATATATATATATATATATATATATATATATATATATATTTATATTTATATATATATATATATATATATATATATATATATATACATTTTATCCCACCCCTAAGGCTTCAGGATTTTAGCTTGCAGCACATGCAATATTATATAGAATAAACACCATCTTTGCTTCAATAATTATCATTGATGAAAACTGCAATAACCTGTTTCCACTCATAGAAATCAATTAAATTAGCCATGGCAGCCCTGATAAGAATCACTTCATGTCATGTAGATGAAGAATTTCTTCATTCTCTGCCCATGTGGTGTTTGATGAAATGCTTCTTGGAGTTGGGATTAAAATAATTTCCTAGCTTATGATTTGTTCTTGATGTGAGGGTTATTCAAGTAATTGCAAGCACAAGGGATTTGTTCATATATACTTGTGGAGATGTTGCTACGTACGTGTAAATCATAGAAGCAAATAACTATTTATATATATAACATCTGGTGGAGTCAAAACTTGACAAACAATCTGTAAATCAATGAGTTCTATATGCCTTTTTGAGTCAAAGATTTGGCATAATTTTCTTCTTCTTGACCATATAAATAATTTTAGGGGCATTTTATAAGCTTTTGGATCTCCATGGTCATTATTAACTATAGCAAAGATATTAATTCAATCTCCATTTTATGCTTATAGTGACCCCTTCAATTGAATAATGCAGCTATCAGAGGATTCACTTTATTTTGCTAAAAGGAAGCTGCTTCCTTTAGTGCCATAAAGAACATTGCAAAAGTGTCCTGAAAGAATCGTAGGAATTATGCAGCAATCTATTTCATGTGTATTACTCAACAATAATGCATATTTTCATTATTTCACTTGACTGTAAAAATTGATTTCTCGTCATAGGTTGCTAATTTGCCATTTAGCCATTTTATCAAATTGCAATTTATTAAATTTCAACACTCAACAATGTAGAAGAATACCTCGACATAGATAATGTTGCTATCGGATATGGTCGCACGCTTTCGATCTCTCACTGAGGACATGGAATCCTTCCTATACTGAATCGTAAGCTCTTACTTCCGAAAATTCTTCATATTCCTCACATATCTCACAATCTTCTCTCGGTATCTACCCTTGTTCATGATAACAATCTATCAATTTATTTTGACTCATATGATTTCTCAATAAAGGATCTGACGACAAATACGACCCTTCTTTTGGGACATTGCCAAGATGGCATCTACCCCATCGGCGCCAGAAACACCACTTACAGTGGTCAACATGCTCTGACTGCCACTCTTGCTCCCTCTCTTCGTTGGCATCACTGTGTGGACCATTCACACTCAATTCCTCGTCACCATCTCCAAATAGAACAGTTCTCTTAACATTCCTTTAGATTGTTTCACTTGTATACCTTGTAAGACCTCTAAATGTCACAAATTGTCTTTCCCTCTTCTATAAATCATAAATACAAAATTCGTGAACTCATTCATATCGATGTATGGGGACCCACTCCAATTTTTTTTCTAATCAAGGATTAAAATACTACGTTATCTTTGTTGATGACGCCGTTCACTATACATGGGTGTTTTTACTTAGAAACAAATACGATATCTACTCAACCTTTCTAAAATTTCATAAAGCTGTCGAGAATAAATACTCTCGTAAAATTAAACACCTTCAAAGCGATTGTCACGACCCAACCCGACCGGGACGGATCCCGCTCGCATCGGGTCATGGCCAAACTTGAACTGACTTAACTTATTCCAGGATCTGGCTTTGAAATTTATTTCAGAACTTTCTTCCAAACATACAGACAGAAACAGACGCACACAGAGCTACTATAAACATCAAATGCAGCGGAACAGATCATCTAACTTTTCTTCCTCAAAAAGAATCATATCCAATTACAGCTCATGCCTTTCAGACAAAAAGGAAAACAGAACAGAAAAGTCATGACTGTACAAAAATCTAAATTACAAAATACCTATAACAGATCAGACTCTGAACTCCTACTCCAAAACTTTCTTCCCTCTCCCAGAACCTGAAAACCACGCAGAAAAACAAGGATGAGCTACAACAGCTCAGCAAGACAACAAACATGCAATCAAAATCCTCAGAATCCACAACAAACACATCAGACCAAATCCGTACAGAAATCAGAACAGAATCGGACAGAACAGAACAAAAATCAGATCAACAGAATCGTACAAAGCAAATCAGAACAAAAATCCTACAGATCGGATCAAATCAGAACAGAACAGAAATACATCACATCAGAGCTGACACAACGTACCGAAATCAGAAATCAAATTAAATCATATCAGATCAGAAGTAATGTCACAGAATAGATAGAATCGTACGGAAATCATAAAGTCATATCAAATCAGAACAAATATTTCAGAACAGATATTCCTTCCAGATTTCAGAACTTCCCCTTATATCTCCCTTGTGCATACAGCACCAGAACTTCGCCTTATAGCTCCCTTGTGCATACAGCACCAGAACTTCCCCTTATAGCTCCCAATTGTGCTCATAGCACCAGAACAGAACAGATATATAAAATTTCAGAACTTCACAGAACTTCTCAGAACTTCCCCTTATAGCTCCCTTGTGCTTACAGCACCTTCCCCTTATGACTCCCAATAGCATGCGAATAATTAATTCAATTCAGAACAAATCCGGACAAATTCAGAAATTGTACGAAAATCCGGCGGCATAACGGCAGTATACAGAATTTACACAAAATTCACCAAATCAAAATTTTACCAAATTACCACAGAACATTCACAACAATATTATAAGACTTTTATTCTACTGCCCAGACAATTTCAGACATCATCAAAAATTACAGTCAAAAGAAAACAATGCCGAATCAAAACTATCCGGTCAAAACTCCAGAAAATAATCAAAATGTGCACACTCGGCACCTCAGAAACATATCAAAAGTTACGCGGTAAACACTGAACCAATCGGAAAATACGGACGAAATTCGCTAACGAAAACAAAATCCGGACAGAAAATTTGTTCAAACTTCACCGTTCTGAAAATTGAGAAAGGCAGAATGTGCCTTACCTTGCGTACACCAATTTCTTGAGCTGTCTCGACGGACGAAAACGGCCCGGCGTCGCCCAAAAATCAACTTTTTCCAAATTTCTCTCGACTTTCTCTCTCCTCAGAAATCAGATATTTTAATTTTGATTTTCTCTCTCTTCAAAATGAGCTGATTTCAGCTAAATAATACACTGATCGGCCTGGCCGATCGCACGATCGTCTTGGACGATCTGACCAAATTCACATCGGCCTTGGACGATTTCTCAGGACGATAATTAATTTTCTTGGACGATAAAAACCCCTACTCTCTGACTTGTGCCATGCTCTGATCGTCCCGGGACAATACCTAGATCGGCCCGGACGATGCCTACAGGAAAACTTTCCTGTAACTTCTGTACAAAATCTGGAGCAAACTTGAACTGATCGTCCCGGGATGATACCCAGATCGGCCCGGACGATTCTGGAGCAGATCTGATATTACAATCTCCCCAACTTCAAAAAAATGTCGTCCTCGATATTGTCCAATCAAAATTCAGTCAGAAAAAATACGGATAAGCTTGCCTCATATCGGACTCCTTCTCCCATGTTGCTTCCCGTGCTGTTCGGTGCTTCCACTGAACCTTAATCATCGGGATCTGTTTGCTCCCCAACTTACAAACATCGTAAGCTAGAATCAACTCGGGTTTTTCCTTATAGCTCAGATTCTCCTGAATCTCAATCTCATCAGCAGACACTTTCTTTCCAGAGTCAGATATCCACTTTCTCAAAGTAGATACGTGGAACACATTATGCACATCGGACGTCTGCTCAGATAATAACAACCGATAAGCAGATTTACCAATCCTTTTAAGGATTTCAAAAGGTGTCAGGTATGTCGGACCTTGAACTGAACTTGCTCACCCTTCCAAAGTCTGGAAGTAAACCGTCCATCTCGATCAGAAACAATCACCTTAGGCACACCGTGTAATCTGACAATCTCTTTCACATATACCTGTGCCAATCGATCCACCAGATCGGTCTGCCTGATCGAAAGAAAATGAGCAGACTTCGTCAATCGATCCACAGTCACCCAAATGGCATCGTGCCCTTGCCTTGATCGAGGAAAACCCATAGCAAAATCCGTCGTTACCTCCTCCCACTTCCACTCAGGGATAGGCAACGACTGCAAAAGTCCTCCTGGTCGCTGATGCTCTGCCTTCACCAACTGACAGACCTCGCATCTAGCAACAAAATCGACTACATCCTTTTTCATTCCTGGCCACCAGAATAAACTCTTCATATCTCCGTACATATTGCCACTTCCCGGATGAACTGTGTAGCCTGAATGATGAGATTTATATAGAATCTCTTTCCTCAGATCTCCAAACACAGGAATCCACAACATGTTCTTGCAGAAAATAGTACCAGAATCAGAAACTCGGAGTTCAGGCTTCTTACCATATTCTATCTGAGCAATCAACGTCGAATAATCAGAATCTAACTTCTGGGCTTCATGAATCTTTTCTTCCAAAGAAGATTGAATGCTCAATTGAGTCAAAATTCCAGAATCCAAACTACTGGAGGAAATCACCTCCAACTGCAATCGCTCCATATCACGTATTAGAAAAATATCAGAAGTGAGCTGAATACCTGATAATCCAGTAGACTTCCTGCTCAGAGCGTCTGCTACCACATTAGCCTTACGAGGCTGATACTGAATCGTCAGATCATAATCCTTGATCAACTCAAGCCACATTCTTTGCCTCAAATTCAGATCCTTCTGAGTGAAAATGTACTTTAAGCTCTTGTGATCCGTGAAAATCGCACATCTGACGCCATACAAATAGTGACGCCAAATCTTCAAAGCAAATACAACTGCAGCCAATTCCAAATCATGTGTCGGGTAATTCTTCTCATGTGGTTTTAACTATCTCGAGGCATAAGCAATTACCCGTCCATGCTGATGCAACACACATCCCAAACCTTTCAGTGAAGCATCACTGAATACTTGAAATCCTTCCGTACCTGACGGAAGTGCTAACACTGGAGCTGAAGTTAGACAATCCTTCAATCTCTGAAAACTAGCCTCACACTCCGGTGTCCAAACAAAAGCTACTGACTTCTGAGTTATTCTCGTCAGAGGCGTAGCAATCTGAGAAAATCCTTTCACAAACTTCCTGTAGTATCCAGCCATGCCTAAAAAAACTACGTACCTCAAATACCGTAGTAGGCCTTGGCCAATCCGCAACAGCCTGAATCTTCTGGGGATCAACAGAAATACCTTCTCCGCTAATCACATGCCCCAGAAATGAAATGCTCTTCAGCCAGAATTCACACTTGGAGAACTTAGCATACAACTGATGCCGCTCAGATTCTCCAACACGATGCTCAAATGTCTGGCATGATCATCCTCAGAAGCAGAATACACCAGAATATCGTCGATAAAGACGATCACAAACTGATCTAGATACTCCATGAACACTCTGTTCATCAGATCCATAAAAATAGCAGGTGCGTTGGTTACCCCAAAAGGCATAACCAAGAACTCGTAGTGTCCGTACCGAGTACTGAAAGCTGTCTTCAACACATCAGCTTCCTTTACCTTCACTTGATAATATCCAGATCTCAAATTAATCTTCCAAAACACAGAAGAACCAGAAAGCTGGTCAAACAAGTCATCAATCCGTGGTAAGAGATACTTGTTCTTGATCGTGACTTTATTCAAATCTCTATAGTCAACACACATACAGAGTGTTCCGTCCTTCTTCTTCACAAACAAAACAGGTGCTCCCCAAGGAGAAACACTAAGACGAACAAATCCTCTATCCACCAACTCCTACACCTGAACTTTCAGCTCAGAAAGTTCCTTCGGTGACATCCTGTATGAAGCTTTTGATATCGGAGCTGTACCCGAAAAAATATCAATAGAGAACTCCACGTCTCTATCCGGAGGTAAACCAACCAACTCCTCAGGAAATATATCTGCAAACTTCGTACCACAGGGATATCAGAAATAGAACCAACATCCAAGTTCATATCCCGTACAGAAGCCAAAAAGACTGAACAACCCTTCTTCCACATTCTTCTAACTTCCAGCCCAGAAATCAAACTGGAGAGAACACCTCGTAAGCCTTGGAATACACACCTATCTCCAGACATAAGCAAACTCACTTGCTTCTTCAGACAGTCAATCTGAGTCTCATACAGACTCAGCCAATCCATGTCCAAAATCACGTCATACGAAGAAATTGACAACAGAATCAAACTTGATTTCCACTTCTTGCCCGCAATATCAATCTCACAAAAACAAAACTTCCGAGCAATCAAATTACTTCCAGCCGGCAAAATCACAGAAAGAGAAACCGGAAGCAAAATCGAATCCAGATGCAAAGCATCAAAACATTGCTCGGACAGAAAAGAGTGACTGGCTCCCGAATCAAACAAAATACGACATGGCTGATCAGAAATGTAAATCGTACCTGTCACCACATCTGGAGCATCTCGAGCCTCCTGCTGACTCAGACTGTACACTCGTGGCTGAACTGGAGCTGGAGCTGAAGCAACAGAACTACTAGGCTCCCTCTGACTAACAGTAGGTGGTCTCCGTGGCACAGAACTCGAACCACCACCTCTACCAGAAAATCCCTCAGTAACAGGGCATGGAGGAACAGTCCTCGGTCTTCCTGCTGAACCGGCAGGTCTAACAAAGCTCTCGGATCGGACGTCAGATCGTCGATCAAATTCAGTCTGTGGACACTCTGCAATCCGATGTCCTGGCTGACCACATCTGAAGCACTGACCAGTCATCCTGTAGCACTGGCCAAAATGTCGTCGTCCACAACTCTGGCACACAGGTGCCCCACTAATAAATCTAGAGCTGATCGTACTAGTCGTAACAGTACCAATAAATCCTGACTATCCACTCCTCCTGGAGTCTCCAGAACTAGAAGCAAATCTCCTCTTGCCAGAGGAACCACTACCAGAAGCATCACCCCCAAACCTCTTCCTACTCGCAGTCCACCGCTGCTGAGTAGCCATCAGATCGTTCTCTATCAGAAGAGCTCTCTCCACAAGCTCAGAAAAATCAGAAATATGAAACGGTACCAGGGGCTACCTCAGACTATCTCGTAGTCCCCTCAGAAAGCGATAGCACTTCTCAGCAGAAGTACTAACCAGCTGCGGAGCATATCAGGCTAAGGCAGTAAACTCTACCTCGTACTGCATCACAGTCCTGCTCCCCTGAACCAGCCTCAGAAAACTCTCCTGCATCTGCTGTCGTGTAGAAGGGGGAACAAACCAAGATCGGAATACCTCAGAAAACTCTTCCCAAGAAATCAAAGAGTTTAATCTGCCCTGAAACTTGGTCTCCTGCTGGCCTACCCACCAGTGCTCAGCTTCTCCATCTAACAAGAATACTGCCAAAGGTACCTTCCTATCTGACGGACACTGCATGCCGTCAAAAGTCTTCTCTATCCTTCTCAGCCATTCCTCAGCTGCTCTGGGCTCAACAGCGCCCTCAAACCTCGGTGATTTCAATCTCAGAAACATCTGCAGATGTCTATCAATATCCTCAGATCGAACAGTAGAAGCTCTACTGTGAGTCTCGCTCATCATCTGAGCAACCAATGTAGCAAACTGGGAAAGTGTATCTGCACCAACCACTGGGGTTGTACTACCCACTGGTGCTGCCTGACTGGCACTCTGACCGTCTGTCATATTGGGGTCTGGCAGATCCATACAAAAAATCCAGAAAATCCAGAAAACTAATCACAAAAACAACACTAAAAAATCCGAACAAACCAAAACTACCCCCCAGACAGACTCAGATCACTTCCTATAGCTCTGTCTTACAATCCAAATTCCAAAACCATTGCTCTGATACCACTAAAAGCTTATCACGACCCAACCCGGCCGGGACGGATCCCGCTCGCATCGGGTCGTGGCCAAACTTGAGCTGACTTAACTGATTTCAGGATTTGGCTTTAGAATTTGTTTCAGAACTTTCTTCCAAACATACAGATAGAAACAGACGTACACAGAGCTACTATAAACATCAAATGCAGCGGAACAGATCATCTAACTTTTCTTCCTCAAAAAGAATCATATCCAATTACAGCTCATGCCTTTCAGACAGAAAGGAAAACAGAACAGAAAAGTCATGACTGTACAAAACTCAAAAGTACAAAATACCTATAACAGATCAGACTCTGAACTCCTACTCCAAAACTTCCTTCCCTCTCCCAGAACCTGAAAACCACGCAGAAAAATAAGGATGAGCTACAACAGCTTAGCAAGACAACAAACCTCCAATTAAAATCCTCAGAATCCACAACAAACACATCAGACCAAATCCGTACAAAAATCAGAACAGAATCGGACAGAACAGAACAGAAATCAGATCAACAGAATTGTACCAAGCAAATCAGAACAGAAATCCTACAGATCGGATCAAATCAGAACAGAAAGAAATACATCATATCAGAGCTGACAGAATGTACCGAAATCAAAAATCAGATTAAATCATATCAGATCAGAAGTCATGTCACAGAATAGATAGAATCGTACGGAAATCATAAAGTCATATCAAATCAGAACAAATATTTCAAAACAGATCTTCCTTCCAGATTTCAGAACTTCCCCTTATATCTCCCTTGTGCATACAGCACCAGAACTTCCCCTTATAGCTCCCTTGTGCATACAGCACCAGAACTTCCCCTTATAGCTCCCAATTATGCTCATAGCACCAGAACAGAACAGATATACAGAATTTCAGAACTTCACAGAACTTCTCAGAACTTCCCCTTATAGCTCCCTTGTGCTTACAGCACCTTCCCCTTATGACTCCCAATAGCATGCGAATAATTAATTCAATTCAGAACAAATCCGGACAAATTCAAAAATTATACGAAAATCCGACGGCATAACGGCAGTATACAGAATTTACACAAAATTCACCATATCAGAATTTTACCAAATTACCACAGAACATTCACAACAATATTATAAGACTTTTATTCTAATGCCCAGATAATTTCAGACATCATCAAAAATTACAGTCAAAAGAAAACAACGCCGAATCAAAACTACCCGGTCAAAACTCTCCAGAAAATAATCAAAATGTGCACACTCGGCACCTCAGAAACATATCAAAAGTTACGCGGTAAACACTGAACCAATCGGAAAATACGGACGAAATTCGCTAACGAAAATAAAATTCGGACAGAAAATTCGTTCAAACTTCACCGTTCTGAAAATTGAGAAAGGCGGAATGTGCCTTACCTTGCGTACACCAATTTCTTGAGCTGTCTCGACGGACGAAAATGGCCCGGCGCCGCCCAAAAATTAACTTTTTCCAAATTTCTCTCGACTTTCTCTCTCCTTAGAAATCAGATATTTTAATTTTGATTTTCTCTCTCTTCAAAATGAGCTGATTTCAGCTAAATAATACACTGATCGGCCCGGCCGATCGCACGATTGTCCTGGACGATCTGACCAAATTCACATCGGCCTGGGACGATTTCTCAGGACGATAATTAATTTCCTTGGACGATAAAAACCCCTACTCTCTGACTTGTGCCATGCTCTGATCGTCCCGGGACGATACCTAGATCGGCCCGGACGATGCCTACAGGAAAACTTTCCTGTAACTTCTATACAAAATCTGGAGCAAACTTGAACTGATCGTCCCGGGACGATACCCAGATCGGCCCGGACGATTCTGGAGCAGATCTGATATTACAGCGATAGTGGCACCGAATTCACTAATCATAATCTCCAAAACTACCTGTAATCCCATGGCATTTCTCACCAACTTAGTTGTCCTGAGCAAAATGGAATCGTCGAAGGTAAACATCGACGCATAATCGAAACCACTAGAACTCTTTTCAACACTGCCAACCTTCCCTTTCATTTCTGGCCTGACACCCTTCTAACTGCAGTCTACCTAATAAATCTCATGCATTCCCTTAACACATCTCATCATTCTCCATATCAACTCCTTCATAAATAACCCCCCTCTTATAAACATCTCAAGGAGTTTGGTTGCTCATGCTTTCCCCTTCTACCTCCTACTTCCTACCACTCGTCACAAACTCAACATCAAATCTCCTCACTTTGTGTTTCTCGGATATGCCACCAACTACAAATGCTACAAATGTATGGATCTCACCTATGATATAATTATCATATATTGTTATGTAACCTTTGATGAGTCTACCTTTCCTTACTCCTCTTCTTCCAGCATCACTTCACACACTCCCATCACTCCACCTCCAAATCCCAATCTCCTTCTTCCACCATCTCTTATCAATTCCTCCAATTCATCCAAGTTTCCCATCACTCCCTCCATACCAGCACCATCTTCTCCCATTCCCGCTCATGATATCTCCTCCAACACCACTCGGTCTCCCACACCTCACACTCTCCTCTCCTCTACGGACCCTTCATCTCATATACCCGCTCCTCCCCTTACCATACGCCCGCTCCTCCCCTTCCCATACGCTACTCTCGTCCTATGGTTACCTCTTTGCAAATGGGTTACTTAAAGCCACGTCAACTTGTGAATCTCACTCATCAAACTTCACCTATCCCGCTCACACCCACCTACACTTAAGCATCCAAATATCCTCAATGGAGGGTAGCAATGACCTTCAAATTCCTTGCCCTTCAATAATAAAGCCCTTGGTCCCTTGTTCCTCCTACTTCCAACATCAATATTATTGGCTCTTGATGGACTTAAAAAACTAAATTAAACACCGATGGGTCCATCGCTAGACACAAAGCTCACCTTGTAGCTCAAGGCGATCATCAAGAATACGAGTTAAACTATAATGAGACATTCAGTCATGTCGCCAAATTCTCTATTATTCGTGAACTTCTGTCGGTCGCAATGCATAACAACTAACACATACATAAACTTGACATCACCAATGCCTTTCTTCACGGCCCCATTCATAAATAAATTTATATGAAACCACCTCGCGGGTTCGAAGACTCGAAACAACTCCATAATTTTTGCCTTCTTCTAAAATCTATTTACGGCTTAAAACAAGCACCACAACAATGGTTTCATACCTTCTCTTGTTCCGATTTCAGAAAAGTCACGCCGATCCCTCTGTTATCACTCATCGCAATAGCAACAATCAAGCTTACCTGCTTATCTATGTCGATGATATTCTTCTCATCGGTGATCATTCTCCCACTCTTCTTCATATCATTTCATCCCTTAGCAAACACTTCTCTATTAAACATCTTGGCCAACCATCCAAATTTATTGTCATCGAATTTAATCATCATCCCACTCATTTCCATCTCTCCCAATCTTCTTACGTCGAGACTATTCTTCAACAAGCCGGTCTCTTGCATTGTAAACTAATTTCCAATCCTTCCTATACAAAGCTACCCGTCAATGTTCTCACTAATTTTCACTTCTATGATCCCACCTCATATCACCAACTTGCCGGCTCCTTACAATATATTATTATTACTTGTCCTAATATTTCCATCGTTGTCAATCACCTTTGCCAACATCTTCACAATCCCTTGCCCATACATTTTCTACAACTCAAACGTCTTCTTCGCTGCATTTATGGCACTCTTACCTTCGATCTTCCCATTTATAAATCACCTCTTCACCTTCAAATTTTCTCCAATGCTGATTGGGCCACGGATTCAACTACTTGACGATCAACTTCAGGCTATTATTCGTTCCTTGGGAGTACACTCATTTCTTGGACAGTCAAGAAACTGTCATTCGTTACTTAATGGAAGCGGAATATAGAGCTTTTGTTACAGCTACAACTTAATTACAATGTCTAATTGGGCAATTATTGGTTAATTATCAAATAAATCAATAGCCTATAAATGATTTATCATATGAAGTCGCTCCTTGATTAGTCACTAGGGTAGATTTTATAGATCATATTTGTTAGGACCGATTTAATGAATCGTATTCACTTGCTTGGGATGAGCTGATAGATAGAAGTCGCTTGAGTCAATTTCATTTGTAAACAGATGAGTGCCTCTTGAGCTGAGTCCAAATATATAGAATGAGTTAGCTTGGCATGAACTTAGTCGGCATGGCTTGAATCAGGTCAACTTGGCTTCAATCAGGCATTCTTGACTTAAATTCGATTTTTTAGATATTTGGGTGCACAAAATCATTCATGTGCTTTAGCACAAAGAGAAATAGCTGCAAAAACAAATTTCATGCACTTATATTTATTGACCCAATGCAACTGCAAGAATCCAAATATGTAGAAACAAATAAAATATATGTTCATCTCTCTTTAAAATCAAAGAACAAAATAGCTTAATCAATAATTAATCTGGATAAAAAGTAAAAAACTGACCTGTTCAAGCAATAGGAAATATGAATATAGATATTCACATTCTTGCTCATAATACTCAAAGAATCAAGATAGCAACACAGCGGTTCAGGCATATGTTGACCTCATTATTCGAGATCAATTTCCTCGGAATCAACACCTACTGATGTAGAAATGACTCGTCGTGATCCAATCAAACTGAAATGACTTTAGTTTAATTAAGAAAATGAATTTGAATTAGTCTAATTTTAAAATGTTAACTAATTTTGTTTAAATAAATATACTTATAAATCAAATAGTAAAAAAAATTGTTTTTTAAGCATGCAAATCTGTCTACATTAGAATTAAAACCCATTCGAATAACGACAAGAATTCCTCTCCGGTCGCCCAAGTGCAGGTCGCGAACGAGCCCCCTCCCACGTCTCCTGGGCAGTTCGCAAAAACAAAAGAAAAAAAATCCTTTCCCACTCTCTGTTCGTTCGAACGGAGCCGGAACATCTCCGCCTCTCTCTCTTGGATTCGCATACCCGACCCAGGTGAAAACCCCAAGCTCCGATCTCTATCTCTGTTCGCAAGAAGCTCCAAGAACCGCGCCTCCCCCTCTAGCCCGTCGCTCCCTGCTCTCGTTGATTTGTCCTAGCCGCCGGTCATTTTTGCTATAGGTATATCTTCTACATCCTCATCTTCTTTCTCTTCCGTTTAGCAATCTTGATGATAGAAATGATTTGGAAAAGTTTATTGCTATCGTTTTTTTTTTTTGGAAGGAAAAGAAAGTATGCGAAGTTGAAAATAGAGAAATGTTTCTTTCTCTTGCTTTCTCTTATTGCAAAGAGAATGATTTTCTTATGGTTGTTTAACCGGATCCTGCTGTGATTCTCAATGATTCTTGAATGTATAGACTATTAGATTGGAGTGCATGCTTATTTTCCATTACCGTTAGATGAAGACTAAATGCATTTCTTAGAAGATGTTTTTTGAAAGGAAAATCTAAAAAAATCTGCTTAGAATTTATAGGTTTTCCTTTTCACTTGAAAGAAAATGTTTGAGATGAAAATTTGATGAGTTCTATTAGTGATAGCGATTGCGATATAGGTTTTGGAAAGGTCTCCTTGATTGAAAATATTTGTTAGTGATGAGAAGATGCTTTGTTTGCTTTATATCTTTTATTCTTAACATCTAGTTAGTCATCTCATCATGAGTTTAGAAAGGAATAAGGGATTTCTTTCCTCTAATGGTTCTTTGAAAGCTTTACCCCAAAATAGCTTTCTCTTGCCTCTAATGACTATATATTTTCATTATCACTTTAAGAATCTTGTTGATAGGGAAGATAATGAGTTTTGCTATTATTTAATGTAGGAATGGTGATGAGATTTCCCATTTCAATTTGAATAATGTGTGATTTAAGAGTTTCCAATACTTTTATCCACTATAGTTTTCCTTCTCTCAGTGAGTAGAGTTGAACCACTATGTTCTAATGATTGAGCATTCATGAAAATTTTGCAAAGTTGCTTTATGATTGTCGAAGTGTATCTTGAGTTGGTTAGAGGAGAATTTGGTGATCTTTTACAAATTTTTGTCTTTACATTTGTAGTTTAGTGTGATGAAGGCTCATTGGATTCATCTTGTTGAGTTGCTTAATTTAACTCTAAGCACATAAGATTGATGATCATTTGGTCCTTTAATTAATTTCATAGAGCTTCTAATTATATTTTAAATACTCAATTTGCGCTCATTTGGAGTCATTAAATATATTGTGGTGTCGATGGGTTCATCTTGTTAATACATTTAATTTGATTATAAGTTTATTAAAATTAGAGTTCAGGTGATCTCAAATTTAATTATAGTAGTTTCTTTTTTTGTATTATTATCTCCAGATTTGTATATATATATATATATATATATATATATATATATATATATATATATATATATATATATATATATATATAAAGTAATATTGTTTGAGATGCTTTAGGTGCTTTGTTGCATTTCTATTCTGTTCGGGATTGCCCCTTGTTGCTTGATTTTTCACTTATATACATCGAGTTCGTTGTGATCAACCGTTTCTGATGTGGGGATAATTGAAGCTTGACTTTATCTTTGGAGCATTCCAATCACCGAGAAAGTGATTTCACAAGTGGATGAGAATTTAAACAAGCCTATTTACTGGCTTTAGTCATGTAGCCAATTACGATTCCCATCTCTTTTGCCATTGAAACCCAAGTATCATCCCTACTCTTCACTGTTAAATAAGTGAAGGCACTAGAGTAAGATCGTGCCTATCTTCTCAATAGGTCATGTCCAATCAAGGTAAAATTTCTAATTGATCACTTCGAAAACTGGGTTGTGTATGCTGAGAGTGAAAACAATTTCATTGACATTTTGTTTAACTTCCTGACTCTGCCATTTGGGAAGTATCAGTCAGCTTTTACTCAAACAATCATAGTTGGGATCTCTAAACAGCCTCAATAAAAGTGTTGAACTTTGACGTCAATTCATGCAGATTAAGGCATGCAAGAAAATGCTTCTCAATTCTTGAATTGCAGTTGCAACAATATGTAAGAACATGACAATTAAAAATATTCATTATATCAATTTAAGAATTTTTTACATTTGCAATAAAAGTGATTGCTTATCTCAATCAACATGTTATTAAACGTATGTTAATCTTCATTGCAAATGTAGAAAGTTTATGTATTGTCATCATGAATATTTTTAATTTTTAATTTCTCACATATTAGTGCAGCCGCACTTCTAGGCTTGAGAAGTATTTCCTTGCATGCTTCGGTCTGCAGGTGCTTGGCGTCAAGCTGCTCAATGCTTTCATAGAGTCTGTTAAGAGATCCCAAACCTGATTGCTTATCCAAAAGCCGGACGATGTTTCCCAGCAGAAGAGTAAGGTAGCTAAACAGAACATCAATGAAATTAGCTCTAGCTTCGGCATACACAACCCGCTTTTGCTCTTTCACAATTAGAAGCCTTATACTTATATGAGGCATGGCGTAATGGGAAGTAAGGTATGTTCTGTGCTATAAGTTGATTGCTCTTGCCTCCACATATAACAGAGAAGCCTTAGGCTGATAGGTTTCGTGCAAAAAGATGAGAGTGCTTAAGTGGGGAATCATAATAATTAACAGGATGGATCATAAATGGAGACACATAAACCGTCACCTTAACTTTCAGGAGCCCGCATCCTCCATTCAAAATGCTTCAAATCTCTTTGGCAATCAACAATCTATTTAAATGTGACTAGATGTTAAGATCGAGAATCCTGCAACAGTGATTCGGCACGAAGTTTAGACCAGACTTATGCTAATAAATAGGTAGAGAATATCATTCCCTGCTGCCACAGGAAGAAGTTAATAGGCACAATATCCTTTTTTTTTTCATTTTCCACCTTGTTTAATTAATATCCTTTCAATTCAACTTATGCTAATTAAACTATAATTAGCATAAATGAATATCAAAATTAATTATTAATTAATTAATTATATAAACAAATTAAATATTCTAATTCTATTTAATCAAATTAAATAATAAGTAAAATTAAGTTATTTAAATCAATCTATTCTTTCATTAATTTTAATTATTAGAATAATTCAATTTTATTAATTAATTTATTTTATTTTAGGAAAACTTATATTAATCCATAAATGATCACCATCCTTTAGAGCAGTCAAGGAAGCATTACTTTTTTATTACATTTGTTTTCTTACTGCTTTCTAAATTTATTTTGAAGTATAAAATTTTCTTGAAATTTATGAAAAAATAATGGTCAAAGCTGAGCCAAACGAAGCCAGCCCACCTATTGCAGCTAGCATCGTTGATTAGTTCACACATACATATATCATCGTTAATGTCTGCATCAATATATTTGGCTAGCTATAAAAACCCATTAGAAATTAGATTTATAATTTAATTCTCACAATATATTATTATTAGTTGTTCAATGAGCAAAGTAAAATCCCAAATCTCTGATGCAATTTAGTTTAATTATATTGAAAAATCATTGGACAAGAGGGTTAAAGAGAATAAAAAGTGTAAGGATAATATCTTAACTATTGTATAATTTATCTAGCTATAAAAAGAAGGGATGACCGCCAACAAGGCAATGAAGCAATGGTGCCGATGATAATGGTGGAGAAGAAAGATGGTTACCTTTGCAGCCAGCGAGCTTCCATCATTAGTTCTGATCCGACGTCACAATAGCATAGAAATAACTTAGTTTCATTGAATGACAATAGTATCCTAAAATTAAACATTTTTTCAACATACTTTACCCAAAAACTATAAAGCCTGCATTTCGAATAAAATATAATTGATCATAAATATCCATTAAATAAATGAAAATAAAATGCAACCAAATTAGATATAACAAATGAAATTAGAGATGATTTACCATAGCCTTATCAATGCAGACAATCTTCTCAACAAGATCGGAAATGGGAAAGTTTGTTCTATAATTATTGATGGTGGAGATGAATGATAGAGGAGAAATGTAAAGATTATCTGCAACCATAAGTCTTATGGAGTCAACAACAAAAGCTCCAACACCATCTGTCCTTACCTTCTCTAACTTTGGATTATGCTCTATGACTTCATACTTGCAAAAAGGTGTGTAATAATAATTGTATACATTTTGACAATAACACTTTGGACAAAACCCCGACATAGAAAACTTCTTTGATGTAATTTTTTCCAGTTTTAGTAATTGCTTTTAATAGCACAACACAAGATTAAAATGTGAGATCTTTGAGTGGTGAGGAGTGTTTGTTGAATAGTGAAATAAATGAACTTTGAATAATGAAAAGTGTGATTTTGGAAATGTATGCGTTGGAAAATGAAAGTATGCCTGTTTTTGGAAAGTAACATGTGAGATGCTTTGAAAAGAGAATTGTGTGTTTATGAAAATGAAGTGTTTAATGAATGAGTTTAAGTATGTGTGTGGAAGAAGAGCTAGAGACGCGATTTCTTGCGTGGGTTGCAATTGTCGGTGACGGACGGGAGGTTCAATTCGGTTGGCTTCCGATTTTCAAGGAGGCCGACATAAGACTTGATTACAAAGGGAATTTCTCTCTTCTGATGGAAGCCGGAGAAGTGAGGAAGTGGGCTCGTTCACGTGAGGAAGTCGAAGCTGGAAGTGATTCATTTGGGAAGAAAAATCCAAGAAATCCAGAGAGCCGCAATCGAATTCCCAATCCCTGGTAATCGTAAAGCTTTCTTTCATTTATTTCTTCCCTTTTCTACATGTATGGGGCAGCCTATTGAGAATTGTGTGTTAGGAGGAAATAATATTGTAGCTTATGATTTGTTCTTGATGTGAGGGTTATTCAAGTAATTGTAAGCACAAGGGATTTGTTCATACTTGTGGAGATGTTGCTAAGTCCGTCTGAATCATAGAAGCAAATAACTATTTATATATATAAACATCTGGTGGAGTTAAAACTTGACAGGCAATCTGTACATCAATGAGTTTTGTATGCCTTTTTGAGTCGAAGATTTGGCATAATTTTCTTCTTCTTGACCATATAAATAATTTTAGGGGCATTTTAAAAGCTTTTGGATCTATTAATACTTTCAATTCATAATGACACCTCCATGGTCATTATTAACCGTAGCCAAGAGATTAATTCAATCTCCATTTTATTCTTCTAGTGACCCCTTTAATTGAATAATGCAGCTGTCGGAGGATTTACTTCATTTTGCTAAAAGAAAGCTGCTTCCTTTAGTGCCATAGAGAATATTGCAAAAGTGTCCTGAAGGAATCGTAGGAATTATGCAGCAATCCATTTCATGTGTATTGCTCGCCAATAATGCGGATTTTCATTATTTCACTTGACCGTAAAAATTGATTACTCCCCATAGGATGCTAATTTGCCATTTAGCCATTTTATCAAATTTCAAGTTTATTAAATTTCAACACTCAGCAATGTAGAAGAATACCGCGGCACAGATAATGTTGCTATTGGAGATGGTCGCATGCTTCCAATATCTCAAACAGGACGTGGTATCTTTCCTGTTGCTGTTGATCTCATTATTTGAGGTCGATTTCCCCAAATTAATCTTTAGTGCCTAGGTCTTCGCAGCCTAGTGTAGACATCGCCTCCAGGATTTTCTTTAGGTGGATATCCAATTATCCATTGATGTAGCACCGACTCAGCTTTCATTCGACCCATCTCATGTTGATCGAAACCAAATCAATTCGACATCGAGCCCAACCCACTCGATTCGAGTTCATTTTAATTTAGATGACCCTAATTATTCTAATTTGTTTCATTGCAAGTTCAAGAAAACTTTAATCCATATTAATCAAATTAGTCATTTTGTTTATTTACTTATTTCAAACCATCCAAATTAAAGTTTTAATTAAATTCACCTAGGTTAATATATAAATTTCAATAAAAATCAGTAATTCCCTAAGGCTTATAAGGGGATTAGGGTTGATTTGGGCATGCAAGTGATGTTGGCTAGACTTGAGCCGGGTTTGACCATCTCCCCACACGATCAAGTAGGGAGAACCCAGCCCGTAGAAAAATTATTACGTTCGGATAAAAAACAAAAAATCTGGACGAATACAGAGTAATACCGAGTGCTCAGTACCGAACACTCAGGGTGAGTGACCCTCTCTGGACGTAGTGGATGTCCGGACACAATAATTACTCCAGCCCATGGCTCTGTCTGCCTATTATTTCGCAGAACTGACTCCTCCCTCTGATTCAGAAAAAATGGCCTCCCCACTCTCTCTGCAATTCGCGAAACCACCCCCTCTTAGGGTATCTCCAACGGAGAACCCCATTTTTCACGCCAAAACTCTTAGTTGATACTTGTAATATGGTCGTCTTCAAGGACTTGTTAGACCATTATACTTTTCTCAAATTCTAGTGGAATCTTTTTCAGCTGGGCTAGGCCCCGTGGTTTTTCCCCTTTCCCGGGTTTTCCACGTAAAAAATATATTGTTCTCTGTGTGTGAGCTGAATATCCGTGCAATGCTAAGACGTAGAATTATAACTCTATCGCCGCGTATATTCTAGCCCGCAACAGTTTGACGCCGTCTGTGGGAACATGATTCCCAACTCGGGGGCAACTTTTGCTCCAACCTCAAAAGGTCGTTCATGTTAACATCCTTGCCGCATCAATTTCATGGGAATTAAATATGGACTGGGGGGCAACCTTGACTACAGTCGTGGTCGAGAAGATTCCTCCAACTCTTATAATATCCAAGGCAATATCTTGTGATCATAAAGCTTCTAGCAAATGCAACGATGCTTCCACTAAATTGCAAGCTTCATATAATCCATGGTTAGACTTCTACTCCTTATACAAGGTCTTAATCTTGACCTCAAAAAGGCAGAAACGGTCTAAAGATAGACCATTCTCCACCTTCGATTCGAGATACATGTGGCATTCGCCCCTTCCCAATCAAAGCATAATCAATCCCAGGGGGATTCGATTCGACCTCTTCCATACAGGTTAACGTCATCGAGCGGTGCTTTGACAGACAACCTCGGATAGGTCATACATCATTGATGGATTCAATTCGACCTCTTCCATACAGGTTAACTTCATCGAGCGGTGCTCTGACAGACAACCTCGGACATGTCATACATCATTGATGGATTCTCTCGACCTCTTCCACACAGGTTAACGTCATTGAGCAGGGCTCTGACATACAACCTCGGATAGGTCTTACATCCTTGGTGGATTCTCTCAACCTCTTCCACACAGGTTAACGTCATCGAGCAGGGCTCTGACATACAACCTCGGATAGGTCTTACATCCTTGGTGGATTCTCTCGACCTCTTCCACATAGGTTAATGTCATCGAGCAGGGCTCTGACATACAACCTCAGATAGGCCTTACATTCTTGGTGGATTCTCTCAAGCTCTTTCATATAGGTTATCGTCATTGAGCAAATTCTATGACATACAACTTCAGATGGGTTATATATCTTTGACGAATTCTACGCTCTACTACCTGTCACCGAATTTTTTGTCATCTTTCTACCCAGCCATCAAGTGTCACCGATCTTTTGCCCGACCTCCAAGTGACGTTATCCTTCTACCCGGCCACCAACTGTCGCCGGTCTTTTGCCCGATCTCCAAGTGACGTCGGCCTTTTGCCCTGCCTCTATGTGACGTCGGTCTTGCACCCAACTTTGGAGTAACGTCGGCCTTCTACACGGCCTCCAAGTGACGACAGTCTTCTGCCCTGCAAGTGACGTTGTCCTTCTACCCGGCCACCAAGTGTCGTCGGTCTTTTGCCCGATCTCTAAGTAGCGTCGGTCTTTTGCCCGACCTCTAAGTGATGTCGACCTTCTACCCGGCCTCCAAGTGACGCCGGTCTTCTGGCCTCCATGTGACGTCGGCCTTGCACCCGACTTTGGAGTGACGCCAGCCTTCTACCCGGCCTCCAAGTGATGCCGGTCTTCTGCCCGACCACTAATTGACGCCGACCTGCTGCCCGGCCTCGATGTGACGTCAGTCTTGCACCCGACGTCGGAGTGACGGTGGCCTTCTACTCGGCCTCCAAGTGACGTTGGTCTTCTGCTAAGTGACGTTGGCCTTTTTCCTGACCTCCATGTGACGTCGGTCTTGCACCCGACTTCGAAGTGATGCCGACCTTCTACCCAGCCTCCAAGTGACGCCAATCATCTGCCCGATCTCCATGTGATGTCAGTCTTCTACCTGGCTTCCAAGTGACACCGATCTTCTGCCCGACCTCCAAGTGACGTCGGCCTTCTGCCCGGCCTCCATGTGACGCCGGTCTTGCACCCGACTTTCGCCCATCATCGGACTTCTACCTGTTACTTGAATTTCATCAGATTTTATACACAACGCCCTACTTTCGCTCATCACCGGACTTTCGACCTCCCTTCTGACAACGGCCTACCCACATACTACAATCTTTCCAACCTCTATTGCCAGTAACGGACGTGAATCTCCTTTGGTCATCAAATCTCTCGAAGGATGGTGATCACCCGTCGTGACCTCTATATAGGAAGTGGAGGAAATTCTTACTCGGTGAGGGGCCTTAGGACTGAACAGGGGATACCCATCTGAACTGAGCTAGGGGAAGGCCTCAGCTTGAGAAAGAAGAGAAGAGAGGGGGAGGTGCAAATTTTTATACCCCAAAGGGGGTATTTATAGTGGTGTGAGGGAGAGATGAAGAGCCACTAATTTTAATTTATACAATAATTATAAATTCTGCCATTAATTTTAAGTTATCCAACATATATATAAAGTGGCTTTATAATTTTATAAATGTTATTATAACGTTGTATAAGTTAACTATATTAATTATAAGTGTTAACCTTATAACGTTATTATAATAAAATTATATAAATTACCTACACTAATCATATCTGCTAACTTTATTAGTTATATATTAATAAAGTTATGCGGTACGTTTACTTATATAGCATTTATTATAATGTTTAATATTTCAGTTATATATTAATATATCATTAACTGTTATATAAGTTATATAATAAGGTTAATATATTAATATATTAATATGTTATTAACGTCATATATAGCTTATTATATATGACATCATTTTTTTAAGAAATATGCTATCAAAGCTTAAGAACAATCTGAAACTTTGTTTTCATGTAAAGTGTGTGTTATCGATTAACTAATTAATTAAATTAGTAATCACATACGTATATATTTATACATATATAATTTTATCTTGTAAAAGTATGATTGAGATATTTTAATTTTTAAATATTGAAATTATACAAGTATTTTTGAACTTTGCAAGATTCGACGTCCAAAAATAGGGGGGCAACTGATACATCATCAAAAAATTACCTTGATCGAGCACGAATCTCGAGGCAAAATCAAGTTGGAAACTTCAAAAATTAAATCGGAGAGCATATGAATTTCGATTTCAGCAAACTTATAGTCAAACTGAGCGTCTCGGAAACACGAACCCAACGACACCAAAATCGACTCAATCCGAGCCCAAATGAGTCCAAATTAAAGCCTCGATGCATTTTTTGAAGGATTGAACCACAATTTGGGTTACCAAAGGATCTCCAATCATGACATGCTTATAGTTGAATCGAGCGGCTCGACGAGACGAATCCAACGAGCCCAAGATCATCAAATTCTGATATCATTAAGACAGTCAAATATCCATTGAACGGTGCATGATCGTAGGAATCAAGATCGGCCATCCATTTGAACCACTCCAAATTTACCCATGATCTTCCACTTATTTACAAACCATGCCACTCAAGAATTCTATAAATAGAACCCCATTTCCTCATGAAAAGGAGGAAGAAGCCAAGAGAGAAGAAGGAAGAGAAGGAAGAAAGCTCTAGCCGCCTAGCTCCTCCTCGACCACCGCCGGAGTGCTGTCACACCACCGCCGTAGGTCTGCCGCACCACCGCCGGACCACCAAGGGACGCCGGAGTGTTGCCGCACCATCGTCGGAGTACTGCCGCACCATCGCCGGAGTTCTACCACACCACCGCCGGACCACCAAGGGACGCTGGAGTGCTACCGCACCACCGTCGGACCACCAAGGAACACCGGAGTGCCATCCGAAGCTGAAGTACCCCCTGACACTGAAGTGCCACTGTCGATCCACTACCGGTCTTCCGCCTGACACCAAAGTTCTGTCGGATCGCCACCTGACATTGGAGTGACGTTGAACTCTTGCAAAACTCTTAGTTGATACTTGTAATGTGGTCGTCTTCAAGGACTTGTCAGACCATTATACTTTTCTCAAATTCTAGTGGAATCTTTTTCAGCTGGGCTAGGCCCCGTGGTTTTTCCCCTTTCCCGGGTTTTGCACGTAAAAAATATTGTGTTCTCTGTGTTTGAGCTGAATATCCGTGCAATGCTAAGACGTAGAATTATAACTCTATCGCCGCGTATATTCTAGCCCGCAACAGGTTCCAATTTTAATAATTAAACTTTTGGGGATAGCAAGCAACCTTTTTCATAATCGTCCCGTAGTGACCTATGGTAATTGAATTAAATTGTTAATGAGGCTAGAGATATCGGTGCAATGAATTTTTTTTTTCTATGAAAACTGTATGCTGAAATTATTTCTTAAATTTTCTTTTTGGAGCATTGAAGAGAATTCATGTGTTTTTTTTTGGTGAGTACTCATAATTCATTTACAAAAATATTCTGGAGAAATATTGGAAAAGGGCCACAGTCATAACTCTTCTCCTCTCTATTCATTACTTTGAATTCTTGCATTGATAAAAGGAAGAGTTGTATGCATTTATTTTCGAAGGTTTTGCAAGCGTTAATCTTCTTGTAGTGAACTAAAAAAAATATATAAATATTCTTGTGATGCATTGTATAGTGTTGAGGTGTCATTGTAGCAAACTACATAATGCTGAAATATTCCTTTAATGAGTTGCAAAAGTGCTGAATTTTGTTTCTTATTCACTTCTACCCATACTCTTGTTTTCTTTTTCTATAAAAGTGTGCAATGAGTTTTGTACATTCATGATTCAAGAGAAAGAGGGCTCGGAATTGTATGATACATTTAAGAAATTGTTGGTTGCATGAATCATGGTTCATAATTGGAAAGCTTTTTGACTTGTTGGAAAGAAATAAAGTTGCTATAATTTTCCTTTCTTCTCTCAAATTTCATTTGACATAAGTATTGATTTGGGATAAATAAGTTGGAAGCTTACAGTTGCAAGTTGGATTCAATTTGAAGTCTAGTAATTCTTTCTTTGCACTTGCATCAAGAATGGTTTCTTGTTTTGATTCGGTGAAGAGGAAAATGTCAAAGTGCATGATTGTGCTTTGTTTTTCAATATGAGCATACATAGACATTATGTAAAGTTTTCATGTGATTGAAAGGTTTCTTGAATTGATGGGAAAGAAATCCGAAGTCTTTGAAAAGATGTTATTACTAATCATGACCCATTTTGATGAATAATTTGCTTTGTTTCATGTGGTTTGTTTTTGGGAAAGAGGAAGTGTTAGATTGCTTTGCACTTAAGGAAGTTGCCCTTAAGAGAAAAATGTTTATAAGTTGAATGGTAAAGTGGAATATGTGCATTTTTGAAAAGTGAACCAAGTGATTTTGGAAAGTGATTTGTGTTTGACTTAAAAGTGAAATGTGTAAGTGTTAAAATGTGTCTTGAAAAGTGAAATTTAAGATGTGTGAAAGGTGAAAGTATATATTGGAAAGGTTTTGTGTAAGGAAAATGAAAAGTAAAGTGTTTGGTTTTGGAGGAAAAAGTGACTTGCGTGTGTGTGTTTTGAAAAGTGTCTTTGTGTGTAAATTAAGAAGTAACTTGTGTGTGTTTTGAAAGGGGTGTTGTGGAGTTTGTAAATGTTTGGAAAAGAGTGTATGTTGAATAGTGAAATGTATGTAAAATGCATAATTGTTTAAAAGTAAAGTGTATTATTTGAAAAGTATAAGAGTGATTTTGGATAGTGAGATGTAGGAATTTTGAGAAAGTGAAATGTGTTGGGAAGTAAAATATGTGAGTTTTGGAAAAGGAGATGAAAAGTAGTTTGTGTTAAAGAATGAGTTAGTTGGAAATTTATTAGAAGATGAAAGTTTTAAAGAAAGTAAAAGCCCTTTTTCTCTCTACCTCTCTCTTTCCCCCTTTTATTCCCCCTTTCTTGTGCCTCGAGGTGAATGTTGGAAAGATATAATGTATGCTTTCAAAAGTGAAGAGTTCAAAAGCAAAGTCAACATCAAGCCCAAAAAGAAGGTACGTTTGAATTTAAATAATTTTTTTAATTATTTCATTTCTAATTATTAAATGTGCTTCTAATACTTGTTTTATTCTTTTTGTTTGCATGAATTGCGAGGAATGATACCAATCAAGTGAGCAAAAAAAAAAAAAAAAAAAAGGAAATGTACCAAAGGGGTCGGTCGCCTCCATCCAACCGGGTGGAGGTGCTACGGGCAAAAATACCGGACGTTGGCTCCGATACTTTGTAAGTATTCTAGAACTTAGATAAACCTTAAGGCTCAAAACCCTTGATGTGATTGTGCGAATTTCTAACCTTAGGGTCCTATAGAAACCTTAGTTTTGTTTATTATGCATTTTAAATTCAAAATTATTTGCAAGTTATTTTTGTTCTACTATTTATATTTATATTTTTTGTTATTTATAACCCAAAACTCATTTACAGTCACGCGTATGTTCAAAGGATTAGTGATACTTAAGGACAAAAATTAAGAACGAGTCTTAGAAAATTTAGATTTAGGATGCATGCACTCCTTAGGAAAGAAAATATTAAACCTAGAAAATTTAGTGACACCTTGCCTTAGGATTAGTGTATACAATGTTTAAAATTGCGTATTCGGGTATTGAGGCGTTTTTCATTCGTGAGGCGAGGTGTAAGCCTCAAGGCGTTTTGAGGCGTAAGCCTCAAAATCAAAAGATTGCGTAAACGTAAAATGATAATTTTTTATATACTAATGAGTGAATAATATAAAACATAAAAAAGCATAAGATGTGAAGTGAAATCAAAATATCTCAATAATAAGACAACATGAAATATAGTTCAACTCAAAATTCTATTTTTCTCAAATCCCAGTATTTTTTTTCATTAACATATAATTCAAATTTCTAAAAATAAATAGCAATGACATATCACATAAGAACTCATAAGTCATCAGCACTGTAATCACTAAGGGTTCTTCATTTAAATCATCATTATGATGAACTGCTCTCTCTCCTTCCTCCTCTCTTATAGAGTCCAATGTTGGACATTTACTTCAAGATTTATGTAAATTTAATATATATTAGCGTGAGGCGTAAGCCTCATGCTAGTGAGGCGAGGCGGGCTTCAAGGCGGGCCTCAACCAAGTTGAGGCGCAAGCCTCATAAAAAAAGTCGAGGCGTAAGCATTGAGGCATTTTTTACTGGAATTGCGCAAAGGCGGGCCTCAAGGCGAGCCTCATATTGCGCAATTTTAAACCATGAGTGTATATTCTATTAATTTAATCTTAATCAAACTTAAATAATCATTAATTAATCATTAAACTCTCTTTAAGATTTAGAAACTCCAACCAATCAAATAACATACATGATTCGAATAAAAAAATATAATGATAAATAAAATTCATTTGTTAAAATACATACATATAATTAACATCTAAATTAAAAAAAAAGACATATAAGAAAATAAAAATAATAAATTTTAATAAAATTTGTATTTCTACATAAATAATAATAACATACAAATCTCAAATATAAAAGTTTAAGATCATTATTAAAATAATAATAATAAGAAAAATCATAAAAGATTAAATAAAATTTGGAAAATTAACAAAAAATTGTAACAAATTAAACAAACAAAACCCAAATAAAAAATGTTAAATTATAAATTACTGTGAATTAAATAATAAGAATAATAGAATAAAAATAGAATTTAAAAATCTAATGAATTATTAAAAATTAAATAAAATCTTTAAATTTTCAATAAATCAATTACAATTTAATAAATAAATTAAAATTCAATAAATTATTTAAAATTAATAAATCATCAAAATTTTAACAAATTATTAAAAACAAAACTTAATAAATTATTAAATTAAATAATATAATGACTAAAAATGATTAATTAAAATATTTGAGACAATCAATTATTAATCAACCTTAACAATTAAAATTAAACTTAAAATGAACCTCCACCAAAATATTAAATCACTCAAAACTTGAATTTGAACATCAAAAATTCATTGACCTTTCAACAAACTAAATTAGATCAATTAAAAAACTTTAACCAATAACTAACCTAGGATATATTCAAACCATACAGTCTACTGTACACACATAAATTTGTTTGTTATGACAATAAACTCTAGTTTTAGGTTAGACTGATGCTTACTTTTTTGCTGCTGTGTGACATGCTTTTTCGTGGTTTTTACCGCATGCTGGTTGTGAAATGATTGGTGTGTTTGTTTATTTTTTTATTGCTGCAATCTAAGAATTGATGTGATGGCCGATAGATTACCAATTTCCAATCCTTCCTATACGAAGCTACCCGCCAATGTTCTCACTGATTTTCACTTCTCCGATCCCACCTCATATCGCCAACTTACCTGTTCCTTACAATATCTTACTATTACTCGTCCTAACATTTCCTTTGCTGTCAATCACCTTTGCCAACATCTTCACAATCCCTTACCCATACATTTTCTACAACTCAAACGTCTTCTTCACTACATCTTCACCTTCAAACTTTCTTCAACGCTGTCTGTGCCACGAATTCGACTACTTGACGATCAACTTCGGGCTATTGTTCATTTCTTGGGAACACACTCATTTCTTGGACAGTCAAGAAACAACAAACTGTCACTCATTCCTCAACGGAAGCGGAATACAGAGCTTTAGCCACAACTACTTCAGATGTCATATGACTCACTCTCAGATTTTCACATCTCCCAAACTTCTCTTACGGATATACACTGTGATAGCATGTCCGCATAGCTCTCACCAACAATCTTGTCTTCCACGTCAAAACCAAGCATATCGAGGTTGATGTCCATTTCATTCCCGACCATATTCAAACTAAGGAGATTCGAGTTGTTCCTATTTCCACTCAGGATCAAATCACCAATGTTCTCACTAAACCACTTTCCACACCTCAGTATTATCATTTTCGGTCCAAACTCACAGTTCTTCCTTCACCGTTCGTTTGCGGGGGCATAATAGCGCAACACAACAAGCATATCTACGAGTAGAATCCACAACATCTCAAGAAATTCACGCCAAGGCAACTGTCACTGCAACAGTTGGATCTTAACGATCCCCTCTCATCTCAGCTGTTGGTCTTTTTTGTATTTGCTCATTTTGTATATATATATATATATATATATATATGTGTGTGTGTGTGTGTGTTATGGCTCCTAGTTGGGAGATCAGATATAACTTCATTTGCCTTAGTAAATCATTTGGCAGTCTTTTCTTTGCCTGTGGCTTTCTTTTTTTCTTGTCTTTAGTTTTTCAATACCATGGAAAGTTGCAAGTTTTGAAGATAGCAACATGTTTATGCTATTTTCTAATTTGAAGCACTCTAGCTCATACTCTTTGCTGATGTATATAAATTGCTGATGCAGCTGCCCAGCACTGATACATTATCATAAAGAAGTTTAAGTATAGAGCCAAGTGGAAATGTTAGAAAACTTGGCAAAATCTTCCCCAACATTCGCAGACAAAACATCATTGTTTTTCTTATTTAAGATGCGATGTGTTTTATATTAATTTCACTTTCTGCTTCGTTGTCACTCATGTCTTCTTTAATCTCGAAAAGGCGTTTTTACACTTGTTTGTGTGGTGTCATCCGTAAAACAAATCCACCGTCAATGAATTCTTGGATACTAGTGACCTCCTCAACAAGTTCAAAGCCTGAAAATAAAAACAAAAGTGCACATTCTAATTTCAAATTTTCAACAATTGTAGGTTAACTGCTTCATTCATCAATTGTTTATGTACCACCTCTGTGTTGAAATCTATTAACCTTTCCTCTAAGATACGTGCATCTTTAACGCGCAACTCTTCAAGAAGGGAGAAGCCCTTCATCAAAGAAGTCGGTATCACCTGTAAATCATCAGTTATCATAAATCTGATTGTTTCATTAACAAATATTCCTCCATCATTGGATGTTTCTTTTCGCCAAAATCAACTATTTGTTATCAGTTTTCCATAACGGCTGCATTGATCATGTTTTGCATACGTTTAGTAACATGTTGATTGAGTTAAGCAATCACTTCCATTGCAAATATAGAGAGTCATTGGATTGGCAACATGAATGTTTTAATCTTCAAATCTTCACATATTATTGGAGTCACACTGTGGGCTCCAAAAATTCGGCCCCAGCCTCCCCGCCGCGCGATTTCTTTTTTTTTTTTGTTTGGGGGGAGTTTTAACGGAATAAGTTCCGGGGTAAATTTTGGAAGGCAGATGGGTTTGTAGATAAGACACTACCCAGAGATTTCGCCCTCATTTTGCGAGGACTTTATGATCTGAGTTCTGGTTTCCTATAGGCGCAAGCCCCTATAGTTAATTACCCCTCCCGATCACGAGAGAGAACTTTCGATTAAGGCTAGTCATCGATCAGATACGTATAGAAATACGTGTTATCTGGCATATAGTAGCAGCATAGGTTTAGGATGTTTGTAGAAATTGGATTTGGAAATTGAAGAATTTAGTTTGGAAGATTTGGGAAAATTTTATATTTAAAATAGAAAATGCACCATCGTTCACTTAAAGCGGATGGTGGGGGAATGGATGATGGGCCCGATCAAGATCCCATGGTTCTGTCGTCCCGGGCCATCGTGGTCCCTAGTCTACTTAGTCAGAGGAGGTAGTCGACCCAACCTGACAGAAGGATCCTTGTCGGCAGCCATGGGTTGCTTCGTCCAAGGGGACCTTGTAGACCTGGTTTGAATGTTTGTCTAAGGGGACAAATTTGAATCCACCTTAGCTGACAGAGGGCTTTGTGCCCTATCGATCATATCATATTGATTCATATCTCAAGGATTTGATGCCAATAAGGAGCGTATTGGCTCTGGCCATAACCGGTATTTCGTGGTGCCATTTGGCGGCAAAATCACTCGGTTCAGAGGGCCCCGGGTCGTCGTAACCGTTTATCCTGCGGTGGCCATTTGGCGGCAGACCGCCGGTTAGAGGACACGTACCACGTCCTTACTAACAGGAGATTGTCTTGAGAATGGATCCTAGTGATATTTTCGACTAGGCATTCAGCTCTTTTGTGAGCTAAAGTAAATTTTGATTTGTCCACCCCAGCAAACTGTTGCGGAGGGCGGATGAATTTTGCTTTGAGTGATTGATGGATTGATTTCAGATTTAAATATCTTTGAATTTTGGGATTTATTGGTTGACATTTGAAAATATTTGTGAATGGACCCCTCCGGTTGAGATTTTCATTCAAAACGGCCATCATCGGGGTGTTTGGGGTCATTTCTTTTTATGGATTGAACCTTGTCAACTCTATCGGGCTGTCGACAGAGGATTGGGTTTCGTAGGCTTTATGCCTTTGAGAGTGAATTCTTATTATTGTAGGCATTGGAGGCCTAATATGAATGTATCAAAACAAATATTATGGTTGTCACGGCCACAAATTTGTTTGTTGGTTCAAACCTTGTCGACTCCTATTGATCCGTATAGGAGGATCGGGTTCGAACTTGAATTCACTTGTCAACCCGCGCAGCATCCCTAGACGTCACGTGCATACCAATAACACGCTCGCCGGGGCCCATGCGGGTGATTTTTATATTGATTTAGACGTACCCCATTGTGTACCTATGTGTATACAATACTACGGTGCACTTGTGTGAGGGTACTTTGAAATATTTTGTAGTTATGCAGGTAACAGCCATTTGAGTGCGCACAACTTTTCATTTGAGGGCTTGTACATGCCTTCTGTCCGCTAATACGAGTGTTGCGGATCCGGTGGCGTGGCGTTGTAGGTTGTAGACGCCTTCTGTCTGCTTGTATAAGTGTTGCAGATCCGGTGGCGTTGGATTTTGATGTTGACTCCCCCTTTCTCAATCACCGGGGAAGGGTCTTTCTGAACTTTGGAGTATTGGACTTGATATTGACTCCCCCTTTCTCATTCACCGGGGGAGGAATTCGTTTGGACCTTGAGATCCACTGATCGTCGTTTTGCTTTGAGAAGATCTCCTTTCAAGATCTTTAGTGTAGTAGAGTTTTTCGTACATCGGGTTGCTATTGTACCCGAAATACTTGAAGATCTTGATCACCGTTGTCGTAGGTGATATTCATGCTTGTGCCCACAGTGGCTCATCATGCCTACGATATGTCCACTGTTGTTATCCACAAGTTATTTGTAGCCATTTGCAGAGGACTGTTGTATCTGCTACGACCTCCTAGTAGTTTTCGTAGGAGAGCCCTTGCTTTTGCATTGAAACCACCTTTTCAACAATCTCAGGTGGGTTTGTTGATTGTACTGATTTGTAGAAGACGCGTCTTTGATTGCTGATCCCCAATATTGCCATCTCAATCAACAGGCGTTCGTAGGGACTGTTGTAGGAGTTCGTTGTATTCAAGCTCCACTTGATACTGCCCAACTCAAATTCAATGTTCACAAGCTTCTGCTTTGAGTTCAAATCCGTTGTATTTCACTGGAGTTCAGGTTCTATTTTAATAAAATTCTCATTTGAGTTCAAGTCTTCTGAAACCTTGTTCAATTCATGTTAGAGTTCACTTGACTTTGAGTTCTATGTTCGGGTCCTCTGATGTCTAAGCCTTCAAGTTCAAATGTTCAGCCCATGTCTTTGCTTGTCTTGCAAATTCAAGTTCAACTGCAAGGTTCAAATGCTTGTTCCAAGCCTTTTGAAGTCCAACTCAAGTTCTTACTTGAGTTCAAATGTTTGAATTATATTCAAGTTCAACTCAAGTTTGAGTCCAATTTCATTATCATTTATTGCAAGTTCAGGATCATTTTTTTTTTATTTCATTTGGTTTTGATTTCATTTGAGCTTGATTTTTAGAAATCATTTAGATTTTGATTAGGTTTAAGTCCACAAGTCCACTGTTCGTCGTACAAGTCCTCTGCTCATTTGGTTCAAGTTCCGTACATTTCTGTTCAAGTACATGTCTTCTACATTATTGCTCAAGAAGGTCTTCGAATTGTTCAAGTCTTTATGCATTTCAGTGAAAATTTCGGCAGCACCCCGACATATCCCCAGTTTGGGGGAAAATAGGGGAGCTGGGCCTTCCCACCACGCTACTAGAGCGTATATGGTAGGTGTCCTTAGACACCGCGGCCGTACAATTTTCATCCCACAACGCTACAAGAGCGTGTATGAGGCCTTCAGCAGTACTCGTACCAAAACAGCAGTGACGTACCAGAACAACAATGACTCCCCACCACGCTACAAGAGCGTGTATAGGGCTCTCCCACCTCGTCGTATGCGTCGCACCGGGCTCCCTCCTACCGTGCTACAAGAGCGCGTATAGGTGGTTCTCCGGTCCGCTGCAAACGTCGAGAATGGGATTTTGGACCATCATACCTTTGTGTAGCAGTGTCGGCGGTGTCGGTGTCGAGGTCGAGGACCGTCCCCACCACGCTACAAGAGCGTGTATAGGGCTTACCCGCCTCGTCGTATGCTTCGCGTCGGGCTCCCTCCTATCGTGCTACAAGAGCGCGTATAGGTGGTTCCCCGGTCCGCTGCAAACGTCGAAGATGGGGTTTAAGATAGAAATTATACCTTAGGGCCCGGCGGGGAGTCGTCGGCGACTGTCGGCGGTGTAGGGCACGAAAACCCATGCGAGAGGAGTATTTTTAGTGAATTAATTATAATTAACGTTAATTAATTAAAATTAATTAAGAAATTATTTTAATTAATTATAATTAATTATACTTAATTAATATAATTAATTAAAGTTTATTAAAATTAATTAAAATCATTAATTATAATTAATATTAATTAACTTTTAATAAATAATAATCAATTAAAATTAATTAATGATAATTAATTTAATAATATTATAATTAATTCTAATTAATTCTAATTAAAATTTATTATAATTAATTAAATTAATTATAATAATTTAATTAAAATTAGACATAATTAATTATAATAATTATAATTAATTAAAAATAAATAACTGTAATTAATTAAAATTAATTAAAATAATTACAATTAAAAAAATTAATTAAAATAAATCACATCTCTCCCTCCCCACTCTCTGTTCGACGGATTCAATGGATTTGGCCGGATTTAGGCTAAATCCAGTCAAACGGTTTCAGTGCTCACGCTAAATCCCGATGATGGTGAAATCCTGGATTTACTAAATCCTTTGGTTCGACAGATTTCGGGATTTGGCCGAAGGAATACGTGAAAGGTAGAAAGTTACCTTCACAGCCACGAGTTCATGTTGTTGCTGCCGATCAAAATGGTGTAACTTCCGATCTAAATGTCGTAACTTCCGGCCGAACAGGAAGGGCAAGCCGTCGAAGGTGCGAAGTCGACCGGCCAAGAGAGAGCAATCGAAGGGGAGGGAGATCACTTCACAGCCGGCGAGTACCCGCTGTTGCTTCCGATCCCGATGTCGTAACTTCCGACCGAACAGGAAGGAAAGGCGTGCAAGGGGCGAAGTCGATCGGCCACGCAGGAAACGGAGAAGCCACGGGAAAGGGAGGAAAGTTGTCTTCACTGCGGGCGAGCTCCCCTCTTACTTCTGATCAAAATGCCGTAACTTTCGATCCGACCCAAAGGGAACGTCGTTGAAGGAGCTTTGTCGAACGAGAGAAGGAGAGAGCGGGAGAGGGAAATCGAGAGAGAGAGCTTGCAGAGGATCCAGTCGAACGATGCCTTCGGCCTCGTTTTCTTTTGCTCTTTAACGACGTGAATGCGTCGTGGGAGAAATGACGCTCGCTAGATTTACGGGATTTGAACAGCGACGACGTGCGGAGTTCGGCGCCGAACAGGTACGAGAGAAACATTTTTTTTTCTTTTTGGCTCCTGTATACAGGTCAACACACACTTCGAGGATTGAAAAGCATTTTCTTGCATGCCTCGGTCTGCAAGTGTTTGTTGTCAAGTTGCTTAACACCCTCGTAAAGGCTGTCAAGAGATCCAAATCCCGACTGCTTGCCCAAAAGCCAGACGATGCATCCCAGCAGCAAAGTCAAGAAGCTAAACAAGAGTTAACAAAATCGCTACCAACTTCAGCAGAAGAGGATAACTTCAGCACACGATCCTCTTCTGCTCTTTGTTAATTAAAAATCTTATACTTATCTTAGACATGACACACTGGGGAGTAAGGTCTATGCTGCAGGGTGCTCAAGCTCCTCTGATTTGGGGATAATTGAAGCTTGACTTTATCTTTGGAGCATTCCAATCACCGAGAAAGTGATTTCTCAAGTGGATGATAATTTAAACAAGCCTATTTACTCTTGAAAGTGATGGTTGATTGCCTCTCAATGGTCAATCATGATGGTGGTTAAAGTTTTTTGTCATATAAGATGTTGCCAATTACGATTCCCGTCTCTTTTGCCATTGAAACCCAAGTATCAGCCCTACTCTTCACAGTTAAATAAGTGAAGGCACTAGAGTAAGATTTTGTCTATCTTCTCAATACGTCATGTCCAAGGTCAAGGTAATATTTCTAGTTGATAAAGATAAAAAGTGGGTTGTGTATGCTGAAACTGAAGACAATCTCATTGACATTTTGTTTAACTTTTTGACTTTGTCATTGGGAAGCATTGTTCAGCTTTTACGCAAGCAATCAAGCTGGGATCTCTGAACAACCTCTATGAGAGCGTTGAACAGTTTAATGTCATCACCTGCAGATTGAGACATGCAAGAAAATGTTTCTCAATTCTTGAATTGCAACTACAATGATATGCAATGAGTTTATGGTTAAAAATATTCATTATATCAATTCAAGTTCTTGGATTGATATCATGAATATTTTTAGCCTTCAAGTCCTCGCATATTTTTGCAGCCGCACTTCGAGGTTTGAGAAGCATGTACTGGCATGCATTGGTCTGTAGGTACATGACTTAAAGCTGCTCAATGCTCTCATAAAGGTTATTGAGAGATCCTAAACTTGTCTGCTTCCCCAAAAGCCGAACGATACTTCCTAGCGGTAGAGTTGGGAAAGCTAAACAGGGCATCAATGAAATCGCTTCTAGCTTCGGCATACACAACCCTCTTTTGCTTTTTATGAATTAGAATCCTTACACTTATCTCAGGCACGGCGCAATGGGAAGTAAGGTATGTGCTGTAGTTTGATTGCTCTTGCCTCCACATATAACAGAGAAGCCTTAGATTCATGGGTTTTCATGCAAAAAGAGATGAGAGTGCAGAAGTGGGGAATCGTAATAGTTAATAGGATGGGTCATAAATGGAGAGACACACTAATCGTCACGTTGACCTTTGGGAGCCCGCATCCTCCATTCAAAATGCTTAAAATCTCTTCTTCAATCAACAATCTCTTTAAGAGTGACGAGATGTTAAGATCGGGAATTCTGCAGCAGTGATACCGTGAGGGTGATATTGTTTCATAATAACGAAGAAGTTCATATAGTCAAATATAGAAATGGAGGAAGGTTCATAGGTCCATCCAAACGTTTATTATTTATAATTATTTGAAAAATGAAAGTTCATTGGACCATCCAAGTTCGAAAAAATAGTGACAAATATTGGTGGATTTTTTGTTGTCGACTTTAGAAGGTTTTTGCTTACAGATAATCTTCACATTTCTTTTCTATTTTTCATCCGTCATTGGTAATTAAATGAATTTGTGTTTTTTTCATTCTTCTTGGAAAGGATGTTTGCCTTAAGAATATGCTAAGTTTTATCTGTCTATAATTTCTTTTGTTCAATTTAATTTTTTTTTATTTGATACTTTTGATCAAGCACTAAGAAATATAAATATAAAATTTCAATTTTTTGCTCATATTTCTTTAAAGAATCAAGATAGAACAACTTAAATAGCGGTTCAAGCATACAGTTGCTGCAAGCAAAGGGAATATCTCAATTAAAAGAAAGAACCAAGCAACCAAATTCAAATTATCTTTTTGCTGATGGTTGCTTATAATGTCTTCATTAAAAATTTTTGCTCGTACCACTAGAACAATTAAAGTAGTGCAACTCATAATGTGAGATAAATAGACATACAATTCAGTTATTTTTACTAGCTATAGCAGACTATTTATAATTTTAAAGATGTAAAGTTGATAATTAATTATAATTTCTAGAAAATATTTTCATTATAATGATAAAATAGCTTAATTTGATTGTATGACAGTTAACAAGTCGAAAATGAAATGGTTCTACTGATATCTCTGAACAGCCTTTATGAAAGTGTTGAGCAGTTTAACGTCAATACCTACAGATTGAGGCATGCAAGAAAATGCATTTCATTTCTTGAATTGCAACTGCAATAATATGCATGAATTTGAAGATTCAAAATATCCATTATATTAATTCAAGAATTTTCTACATTGCAAATGTAGAAAGTTCCTGGATTGACTTCATGAATATTTTTAAACTTTAAGTCCCGCATATTTTTGCAGTCGCACTTCAAGGATTGAGAATCATCTCCTTGCATGCCTCATTCTGTAGGTACTTGATGTCAAGCTGCTCAACGTTCTCGTAGAGATTATTCAGAGATCCCAACCCTGATTTCTTTCTCAAAAGCTGAATAATATTTCTAAGATAAATGATAGGGCACTTTAATCATCACCATGATTGACCGTTATGAGGCAATCAACCGTCACTTTCTAAGATAAATATGCCCCTTTAAATTCTGGAGTGCTTGAGAAATCACTTAGCTTTGCCGTGTTCTCGGTGATTGGTTTATTTTGACAGTTTTTTTGCTGGAAGTCAATCATATTTATGTTTGAATATTATTTTATTAAAAAAAAAAGCTATTATTTTCCAGATATATTTATAATGGAAGACATTTTTTATAATTAAAATAATTAAAATAAAGTTAACTTTATAAAATTTTATAACCGTCACAAACGAATCTAAAATCAAGCTTCAACTATTACCAGATCAACAAGATGTGATAACTTATATTTTGAACTCTGCAAGTCAAACTTCCATTTTGAACTTTGCAAGTGAAAAACCAAGCATTTTAGTTTAGTTTTGATTGAAGTTTTTTTTTTTTTTTTTTGAAATTTAGGTCAATTAAGTCAAATTCATACACCCATCATATATACAAATGTTGAATTCAAAATCTCTTGATTGGTACTCAAAATTTTCAATCAACAAATAAAAAAAAAGCTGTATCTTGGATGTAAAGTATCCCATATTAGCATAATTCATTTAATATAATTCTTAAGATATCGCAATTATTGAAATTTAATTTTTTAATTGATATAATTATTTGCTCAATATTTTATATGTAAGATTAATAAGAAATAATGTTTTAATTTATCCATATTATTATTTGCACAATCTATTTAATATATTTATAATAATAAAAATGAATTTTAAATTATATAAATATAAATAGACCATAAAAAAAATAATAAAGTCAACATTACTCTATCAAATAAAATATTTTAAATTCAACGTACAATCAAGCAGCTTAACATAATTATCATATGCATTAATTGCACAAAATAAAATAATAACCAAAGCAGAAAAGAAAGCTAAAATTATTCAATGTGCAATCACCATTAATTATTTATAGGTAACACAAATCAATAAATTACAAAACTATCCAAAAACCCTACTTGACCAAAAGTCTAATTTTTGTGCGGCTGAGGAATTATAATGAAACTCCATTGCTATGATTGTCACATATATTTTTTTACAGTCATCTTTCTGATCTTTACAAACCGAGAAGAAAAGAAGACGGAATCAATTATTTAAGCAACAGCTTGCCCGTTGGTCTCAACAACGGCTCTGTTCCTCGCCTGGCCGCGCTTCTTTCCTCTGTGCCGGCGTAAAATAGGCTTAGGCTGGACCTTGATATCACCGGACTTCCAGTACTTGTCCTTCTCCGACTCGACGACTTCGCACTCCGGCAGAGGAATGGGATATCTCTGCTGGTCGTAACAGCAAGTATAAGTCATGTATTTCTGTCTGAACCGAAGCATGGCCGCGCGCTTCTCGTGCGACAAGGAGGAGTAGTCGGCGGCGGCGGTCGCGGCCTCGAAGTCGCGGCACTGTTGGGAAGCTGGGAGCTGTTGAATGGGGTCGAGGCGGCAGCCGTGGAGGACGAGGTCGGTGAATTCGGTGACGAAAGGGGCGTATTTGTAGTCGATCTTATATTTGCCGCCGGAAGTGGCCCAGGTAGAGCCGTCCCATATGGTGGCGTAGAGGGACATGGGCTTTGATGGGTAGTCGCCGGCCATGGCGTCGTTCCTCGCCACTTGTCTGATTGGAGTGTCGTCGATGTAGAATCTGGATGAATACGAAGTTATGATGAATCAATCAATGACTAGAGACTTTTGTAGAAGGATAATCAATTTATTTCCAGACTTTTTTTTTTCAATTTAACTTCTTCATTTTATAAAATTAAGAGTATCCTGGATAGCTTTCTCATTAATTTACAAATTAAACTTTTTTTTTTTGGAAAAAAATAGAAAAAAACTAATTTTTTGCAACTAAAATATCTAAGTTTTGCCTTCACAATCAACTTTATAAAACATCGAAGCCGTCCGAAATAGACCATAAATAAATCTTAATTTATATTTTAAAAATTAAGGCTTCATTTTTTTTAACCCGTATAAGGGGCATACAAGTTAAAACAAAATAAGGGTACAAGTCCTTAATGAATCTAAAGCCCTGTAGAAATACAGCATTTAAAAGAAAACATATGGGCCAAAGATTCAAACTAAAGACAGGAATCTAAATAACAGAAAAACAAAGCAAAAAGAGCATCACTTCTTTCTAGAATTACGAGCTCTACGTTTTCCATTTCTTTTAATAAGTTCCGTTCTTGAAAAGGCTTCATTTGAGACAACATTCTTGCTATTTTTCAAAGCAATTTTTTAGTATAAAATTTTCTTAAACTAAAATTATTCTACTAGAAAGTTATTTCAGAAATTGGCAAGAATGCTCTCCCAAATGAAGCCTAAGAGTTTGTTTGGGACTGTTGCTGCTTTGTATAAAATTAATTATGAAATTATTATGGAGAAAACTTAATTTTTTACCACTATTTTTTTATTTTTGTTTTAAATTTTGTGCTAAGTTGTCCCAAATAAAGCCTCTCTAGCTTTAAAAAGCAACTTTCCACAGCCGAAAAAATCTAAAAAGTAGTGAAAAAGGTAGTAGCCAAATCAAATTATGATTGTTGTATAAAAATTAAAATAGCAAAATGATGCCCCAAATAAACCCTAAATTATATCAATTTCTATATTAAAAAAATGATTAATTTCATATCTAAACTTTTACTTGATATAGTTAAGAAATTAAATTGAAGAAATTTGATAATTTTAGATTAAAGGTCCGTATGAGATAGCTTCCTAGCTGTTTTTTTTTTTATTATTATTTTGCTGTTCTTCTAAATATTTGTGGTAAAAAATAAAAAGTTATGTTTTTCAACTAAAGCAGCTAACTTATGTCATATATGACGAAGCCAAACTGATGTTCAAAATTTAGCTGCAAAACGCATTGTTATTATATCTTAGGCCTCCTTTGGGATGGCTTACTAAAAAGCTGTTTCAGAAAGCAGTAAGAAAGCGGTCCCAAAGAACCTTAATCAAACAAATAAAATAAAAAATTGATGAAGAAGCTCTTACATGATATTAGTTCTGGTCCAAAGAATGGAATAGCGGTGGGCTTCAGCTGTGGGATCAAAAGGCAGCTGATACCGCTCCTCGCGGCCGCGACTTGTGCTCCCATTGCCATACACGTTGGTCTGAATCCGCCATTCTTTTCCCTTTATGTTGCCGAGGAATTCGAAGTCCAGTTCGTCGTGATTTTTCTCGAATATGTCGCCGTTGGACATCTGCGTGTCAAATTATTACAGCAAATATTAATTGATCAGTTCCTTAATTATTTTATTACTGTAATTTGGTGAGATTGTTGAACAGACGCAACCACCGCCATATGCGTTTTTATATGGCTATTTTCAGTTTAAGGGTTTAGGGATTTAAATATTGCTCAATCTGTTTGAAAAGTAAGAATGCATGCTGATTCTTAGAAGGTAGCTAAAGAGTTTGTTTGGAGGAGCTATAGTATTTTATAAAAAGTAGTTTGTAGAGTGTTAAATTTTAAAAAGAGTGGATATTTCTTCCCTCTCGTGCCAACAGAGCGATAAATCTGTTGAATCACAGGACTTTGTAAATCCCGGATTTATCACGAAAAGGGATAATTTTTCGTCAACGGCGGCTTTCATTTACCGTGAGTTTTGGTTTTGCATTTCTGGCCGTTTGGCTGGGTTTCGCCCAAATCTGACCTAAATCCTGCTACCAAACAACCCCAATGATAAGTTATGAATAAAATATTGAACATTTGTAAAAGTTATGTTAATTTTCTATATTTTAGGATAAAGATTCTGACAAATAATTTTCTAACTTTTTTTCATGATATTGTGATCAAAATTTATTTATTTCAGATTGATTCAGAATCATTGATTTCATTTGAGATGAATTCAATGTATTCATCTGAATCATTTTAAGTTTCACTATAATCACAAATTTAATTTGGATATTTTGAGTTAAATTTCTTGAAATTTTAAATAATTATTTAAATCACATTCAATTTAGATTAAATTTAATTATTTAGAGCTCATATTGATTTATTTTAAGGCTTCGTATGATTCTGTTTTTTTAATGTTTTAAAAATAGTTTTTTTTAGTAAAAAAATTTTAAAATTAGTAAGAAAAAAATGGTCAAACGTTGGTTTTTTTACTGTTTTCTAAAATAATTTTTTAATAAAAAAATTTTAGCTAATGCAATTTTACTATGCGACAAGGATAGTTTAAATGACAATAATACCCTCTCAATACTATTGATAATTGTGGATAGCCTCGGCCTCGTTAGGCCGCTCCACGCATTAAATAAAAAAAGGCAGAATTTTATTTTCTGATTAATAAAAACAAAATATTAGGAACGAGTAATCGGCCAGAAGGAACAAACGTTCACGTAACGGAACGGAGCAATAAACGGAAAAAAAAAATCTAAAGGCACCACTCACGTAGAACGCCACGACGACGCCGGCCGTGTAATCTGACGGCAACTTGATCGACGCGCTGAAGAATCCATGGTAATAAATATCAGACGAGATGAACCCCGATCCTGCCATGACAAACGGAAGAGTAACCAACCATAGAAAACGAACGGCGATCGTCAAGTCATCACCGGCCGGCAACGAGATCGCTTACCGGAGTATTTGTTGAGGAGAATCTTCACCGTTCGTCCGCCGGCGGATTGAATGATGTTTTTATCGCCAAACAGAGGCGCGTATCCCTCGTCGAAGGTAATCGCCGGAACGTTAAAAGCCGCCGCCGCTACGACCGCCGTGGCAATGATCAACGTCGTCACGATCGCCGCCGCCTCCGCCATCGCCCTTTAACCCCTTTGTTTCTCGCCACCTGAATATAAAGTGGGAGAGGAAGAGAGAGAGCAGAAATATAATAATGAAAAATAGAAGGTGAAAAGGAATTGTAGCGTGGGAAGGGAAGGGAAGGGAAGGATACGGGATGCCGTGCTGACCTGGGCAACGAATGAACTGCTCCCTAGTCTTCGAAGAATTTACAGAATGGCACATGATGTGTAATCTCGTGGAAGGATCCGGGATTTATTCGATAGGGTCGGCTTGTAATATTAGGGATAGCTGAAGGGTAATATGGTCAATCCAAAGGGGAATAGTTGGAGCGGTATGATGCCACGCTGGGCTTATTAGTTAGAGCTTAATTGTTATAGAGGAAAGATTAATTAGTATGATTAAGAAATGAAAAATGGTGCTTTCTCTTTGTCTTAGAGTTAATTTTCACTTCCAAATGGCAACCTAATGAATTAGAGCATTAGAAATGTTTTTTTTTTTAACAATTTTACAACTTCTTTGAAGGCACAAAACATTATTTTTTTAGGAATCAAGAAAGCAAATGATTCACCTAATAATTGGAGTTTGGTTGACCACAAATAGATTAAAGTTTCGTTTGGGACGGCTTTCTTACTGCTTGTTAAAGCAACTTTTTAGTACAAAACAAATGTATGAAAAAGCTGTTTTAAGAAGCAGTAAGAAAACCATCCCAAACGAAGCCTAAATAGTTTGGTGATAGAGTTTTTTTAAGAAGGATATTGTTATGTTGTTGAATTTAGTGTTCTACATATGAAGTCATTGAATGAATTAATGACATGTAATGTATTTGTGTTATTCATCCAATGATCTTGAAGGGTTACTTTGGGGTTCAAGTTAGGTATCAGATTATTTCATTTAGTTATACCCCTAAAAATTTTATGATTCATTATGAATATTCTGTGCCAAAAAAAATTATAGTATTAGAGAGATATTTACGTCATAATTTTGCACAAGAATCCATGACACAAGTAAAAAGAAAAATGAAAGAGAGAAAAATTAGATTTTCTAAGGCTCAAATCTTCTAAAGTTTTTTTGTTGTACATGTATCTATTGAGGTTTGTGTCATTTAAGATATTTGGAATTATTTATCATCTTAGGTTTATAGCCTTTTGAGAGTTTTGGAGAATCAAAGAAATATGTATTTTCGAATTCTTTTAATCATCTAATATTTCAAAAGAATCAAAGAAGCATTTACATTCGGAGATTTTTAATCTTATAAGAAGTTTGGATAATCAAAGAAATCTAAAGCTTGAGGCTTTTAGCCATATGAGATTTTTAGAAAATAAAAATAATATGAATATTTTGAGACCTTTAGCTTTCCAATATTTTTTAAAATTGAAGAAAGCTGTATCTGCTTAGGCTTTTAGTTTTCTGAAATTCTTAGAAAATCGAAGAAACTTGTATGATCTTAAGCTTGTAGCCTTTTTTTTTTTAAAGAACTAATACATTCGAATATTTTTTTCTTAGCCGGTAACTTCATCAATCATTTGCTCACTTGGAATGTTTATAGTGAAAATCATGTTCATTACTAACTTTTCATCGAACAATCTCATAGGCATGCCTTCCAAAGGTTATGAGCAAAAGTCCTATACTTTCCTTCTTAGGGTTTTTCTAGCGAGAATCACGTCAACAAGTAGCTTCACATCGATGCTACCTCATGCATGTTCTTTTGAGGGATTTTTTTAGGTACTAAAAAAATTTATTGGTAATTTAAATAAAAATTTATTGGTAATTTAAATAAAATATTAATTGAAAGATAAACATTTATCTCCAATATATGTCAAAATATAAATTATTTAAGAAATCTTAAGTAGATAAGTAGTTATACTTCATTGGATTGTTTCAGTGATGAAAATTTTTTGTGTTTGTGCTCTAATGTCCAACATTTATAGTCAATAGTTAGTTAACATCTACTAGTTTATGACATATGCTTGACATTTGACATCCGCCTTCATGCCACATAAGCGGAGAACAGTTGAACAAACCAATGACTGTTACTTAGAATCCAACATTCATAACGATTATTTCTCAATACACACTACTTCCTAACATTTGTTAGCCATTGAAGTTTGTAGTCAACTTTGATATTGTCTCTCTTCTAATAAGGAGAATGAACAATCATGAGCATACCACTAATTAATCATTATCTAATGTGCGTCTAACATTCAAAATTGACCATATATGACTCTTATTAATGTTGGCATTTAACATCCATCAATCATCTGCATCTAACATTAATCTTTTTGATCATCTAATCTCCTATCTTATACAAAGTGTGATTTAGATAACCTCCCAACATCATTTAATAAGCAACACGTATTAGAAGCTTGTGGTCATTATACATGTGCATCCTGAAAAATTCATGGCAATATAAATATAGAGAATTTAACGTCCTAAGTTTGTATGAGGATCAAACATACAAACAGATACAAGAGATGGGTGTAGCATTCATAAGAGATGCTAAGATATATAAATGAAAACCCCTAGAAAGGGAGAAAAAAATACGAGGTTTGGCCCAGTTTGAATGAATCCACTAGTATTAGTGGTTGATTACAAATGATGTCCTTCCCTAGGGGAAAGGCCTTTGGCTCAATGTAGGAAATACACATTATATATAATTCATTACATGGACATTATTCTTAAAAGAGTGTTAACATGTTTGTTTGATCAGTAAGACCATGATCAGGTGATAAAAGTCAAAGGGATCATAGTCGGTAAGTGATAGAGGTCAAAAGAATAGTAACTGGGCAACGGCGGTCGGCAGTTGGGTTGGCGACAAGGTCGGAAGGACCATAGTCGGGCTATGATGGTCAGAGAGACCATGGTCAGTGATAGACATAGGTCGGAACAACCGTAGTTAGACAACGGTGGTAGTGAGGATCGTAGTTGGGAAATAGTTGTCAGAAGAACTGTAGTTGGACAACAGTTGTCAGAAGAACCATAGTCGATCGGTGATGGAGGTTCGAAAGAGCTTAGTCAGTGGGCGAAGGTGGTCGAAAGAGTCGTAGTTGCGCGACGATTATCGGAAAGATCATAGTTGGTGGGTGACTAAGGCCATAATGACTGTAGTCGGGTGATGGTGGTTAGAAGGACCGTAGTGAGCGACCGAAGGAGGCCATGATGACTGTAATCGAGTGACGATGGTTGGAAGAATCGTTGTAGATTAATGGTGGTCGGAGGAAGGCTTGTTAGTGTCTTCCATATGGAGGTTCGATAGTTGTTGTTGGCCAGAGGTTCATCAGTTGCGGCCTGGTGGCACAAATTCATCAGTGGTGGTGTCAGGGTGGAGCTCCAGGATTCTTCAAGCTCTAGAGCCTTTCTCTTCCCTTACCCCTCCCCCATGTGAAGAATAAGGGATCTATTTCTAATTCTTTGGGAGTGGGGCATACCACAAAAATATGGAAAAGATCAAGAACATGTTGTGAGTGTTCAATCAGACGGCCCATATTGATCCCCTTGATCATAGAATGTTTGTCGAGCATTTATATGCCCAAATGATGTTAGAATTAGGCGATATTGGGCTCGTTGGATTCGTCTCATCGATCTGATTGATTTGACTATAAGTCTATTATATTTGGATATCATTTGGTCATCCAATTTATGCTTTAAATCTTATAAATGTGCTTCAAGCCCTCAAGCCCTCTATTTGGACCCATTTGTGCTCAGATTGGACCTATTTTGGTGTCGTTGGGTTCTTCTCCTTGTGTTGTTCAATTCGACTATAAATTTTATGAAATTGGAGTTAGGATGGTCCTGAATTTAATTTCGGAAGTTTTAACTTGAATTGCCTTGAGATTCACGCCTGATGAAGACAATTTTTTGTGACATATCAATACATTCTCGTAGTTCTTTTTACAAAGTACCCCCATCATTATGTGGTTGAGTTGAGCATAGTGCTGGATCAAATGTTTATCCCACCTTATGATTTGTCTCTTGACTCGAACATTGTAGAGTTTCTTACTTTAATTTGACACACTCTCTCTCTCTCTCTCTCCACTATATATATTTCAGATTTGAGCTCTCTCCTCATCAAACGCACTTGTGGCCCCACGCTGCAATTATGGCCTTTAAGATATTATTAGAGTTCACAGCGTTTCCCAAGGTGCTCCATCTCACAGAATTCCCTTCTGGAGAAGCTGCTTCTCGCCTAATAGAATCTTTCATTGAAGGTGATCAAATTAATCAGATCCTCCAGTACCAAAAAAGCTATATATGCTTCTCAACAATTATTGACAACCATAACCATTTCTCTGCAACCACTGATCCTTTATCACAATCAAGAGAAAAAAAAAAAAAAAAACTTCAGTGACAGCTGATACTGACACGCCACTAGCTGATTGATATGGCTTCTTCATTCTAAGCCACCGCTCTGATAAAGTTAAAGTATATGGAAATATGAATCTTTATCAACTTCTGCAACTGCACAGATTCAATAGATATTCCATCAGCTCATTACATTCAATTAAGTGCAGGTTATCTGCCTTGTTTCTCTTCTTACGCTAAGAGTCTACGAGCCATTGATGGCCACAACACAGCTTCCTCAAGGAGTTGGATTAGTTAGCGTCCCATCAACGAAAGCTACTGCAAATAATGCTACGTTTTCAACGAAAGAATATTAATTGCTGTTACTATCAGCTGTCTGTATCATTTGGCATCTTTCTAAATTGATTAATATTTAATCTTTTTTTTCTCTTTAACTCATTTGATTTTATGTTTCTTTATATCATAAATTAAAATATTATGATTTGTCGATTAAGACAAATCAAATGGAACTCAAATCACACAAATTTGGGCTTGTTTGTGATGGAAAGCTATTTTCTGCAACTATAATAATAAGTTCTTTTTTTCAGGGTAACTTTAGAATCAACTTTATAAATATTGCAGTCATCCCAAATAAATCATAAGTTAAATAAAAAATATTATGTTCGATAAAAAGATATTTGACAATCGATGTATGACCTATGATGTCTTCTATATATTGTTGATCATTTATTTGCATATAGAAGAATTGTATAATAATATTAAAATGGTAAATTTTATAATTTTAGAGCTTATGATGTAGTTAGTTATATTAATTTAGCTCTCTTTGGCTTCTCTATAATTTGTTTTAGTTAATATGAGCATAGAGCTAGAAATGAACCGAGCAAAGCCGAGTAGGTGCTTGTTCATATTTGAGTTTGTTTTATTATTAGCTTGGTTTGAGCTCAATTCAAACTTTTTTGTTTGTGTTTAAACTTGGTTTGTTTAAAAGAATAGATGTTTATATTTGGATTGTGTTTGTTCATGTTTGATTTGTTTATGCTTATCAAGTTTTAAACAGATGGGCCTTACTAACAAAACAATAACTTATATAAAGAGTGATATAAATCTATCAAACAAGCCCATTCAAGAACAAAGAAGCTCATAAAATAATTCTTCTTATAAAAAATTTGTTCATGAACACTAAAAAAAATATTGCAAACATAAATAAATCCCTCTTGTTAACAAATCTATTATGATAAAATAGTATAACATAAAAAATACAATTAAATTTTTATTTAATAAGAATAATTTATTGTAATAAAACTAAAAATTATATAAAATATATAAAATAAAAATGTAATCAAGCATCTTAACGATATTATTCATGATTTTTAATTGATATTGTTGATGATCATAAAAATTATTTTTATTTCTTTAAGAGTATAGTATTTAAAAAATTGTTCAATACTTAGGTGTCCAATGGTCTACAGCTGTTCACCGGCAGCCGGACCCACAACGCGCGTGCAAACTATGACGGCGCCGCCGTCTCAGCGTGACAAGCAACGGCTGCAACGCTCTGGCCCACTTGCACAGCTGGCATCATTTGAAAAAGTTAAAAAAATAAATAAATAAATAAATTCGAACTGATTTCGATGGATTATTTTAAGGGCATGCAGGCGAATAAGATAGACCTCAGGCACTGTTACTCAAACCGTTTCCTGGCGAATGAGAAATGGAAGCGTGAGATCAGTGGTTTTGGTACTTTGGGTGGGCTGCAGTTGAAACCATGCTATCGTGGGCCAGCCGTGGAGGTTGACCGGTCATCGGATGGAGGCTGACTGGCTGAGGAAGCGAGCAGTTGACACGTGTTTTCACCATTACCGGACGATTAGCCTGGTGGTTGAACGGCTCTTGCACGTGGCTGATAATACGCGGTTCGGCTTTCTTTGGCGGCGGGTTAGGAAGTTTTCCGAAGCCCCTTTCAGTTGGTTTTAATGACTGGGCCAACGACAGCTGCCGGTTACACCTGCTGCAGCAAGAGCCAAGAGGTGCAAAAAATAATGCCGAGCTCATTTGATGTGATGACTATTCCTAGTCCCATTATTCCTAGCCACGTCCGCTGCGGCCTCCACTAGTTCTTTTTACTTTCTGTTATTTTACAGACTTTTGGCAGCATTACTTTTCCTAGTCAGCTTTCTTCTTAGTATAGATAGGGAAATACCTCACTGGAGGCGATAGTTCTGTTTTTACTGATATAGTATTCCCGAAAACGGGTTCTCCCCTGCCTTTCTTCCTCTTCTCGCTCTCTCTGGACTGCTTGTTCTCCTCTAAATCTCTTGTTCCTCTAACTATCTCCTCTTCCCTACTAGTTTCTCTTATTATTTGCAGGTTTCCACACCAAATTGGTATCAGAGCTCGGCACGTGAGCAGCCATGGCGGAAGGTAGCAAACGACCTACTATGGAGGAGGATCGGAGCTTGGACGCCCTCTGGAATGCTCAGACGAACATAGCGCGTCAAATAGAATCACTCACCAATGAGTTCGCCAGATTTTCTACCGAGATACGAACAGAACTTCGTTCGATGAGAACCAACAGGCCGCCACTAGTGGGCGCTCGCCTTGCGACACCAATCCCTGCTACGAATCCACAGCAACCACGACATCGGCGACAGGCAGCTGCTGGCCACATGGATTCCGACTCGGAGAATGAAGCAGAGTTTCAATATCGGGAGGCGTCCGACTCAGACGACGAAGAGCGTCAGACGTATTATGAACCCCGTCGACGGCCAATGCATCACCGGCAGCAGGGCGAGTTTCGCATCAAGCTTGATATCCCGTTCTTTGAAGGCCGTCTAAACATCGAAGAATACTTGGACTGGGAAAGAGCCGTTGAGGCATTCTTCGACTATATGGAAATTGCTCCAGAAAAACAGGTTAAATATGTAGCCTGTCGTCTGAAGGGGGGAGCTGGAGCTTGGTGGATGCAGCTGTTGCAATCCCGGCGAAGAGAAGGAAAGGGTGGCATCACCAGCTGGTACCGGATGAAACGCCTGCTCCGCGGACACTTTCTGCCAGTTGATTTTGAACAAATGCTGTATGTTCAATATCAGCATTGTTCGCAAGGGGGGAGGACAGTGAACGAGTATACTGAAGATTTCTATAGATTGAGTGCCCGCAACAACCTGAACGAATCAGAAAACCAGCTCGTCGCGAGGTATATTGGCGGACTGCGAGAAGCCATCCAGGATAAGCTAGAACTTAACTCGGTCTGGACATTGTCACAGGCAGTGAACTATGCGCTTAAAGCCGAAATGCAGCTCAGCCGACATCCTAGAAATCGCATAGTTAACCGGCACAATGTGGAGCAAAGCGGAGAAACTAGTAAACCAATTGGTAGCAGCAGTAACAAATTGGCAGCTCCACCTCTGGGTGGTGCGGGCATCCTCGGTCCGGAACCCAAATCTGCATCTCCGCTGCATCCAAAACCTCCCATTAAGGATGCTAATCCGTATGCTAAGCCGACTACATTCAAATGCTACCGGTGTTTCCAACCGGGGCACAAATCTAATGATTGTCCTACGCGACAACAATTGCATTTGGTTGAGGGAGAACAAGAGGAGGATCAGTACTGTGGGGAGAATGTAAACGAACAAGATTTTGAAGACCTTCAAGCGGATGATGGGGAACAGTTGGTATGCATATTGGAGAAGTTGCTGTTGGCTCCCCGACAAACCACCAATACCCAGCGACACGCCATCTTCCGGACGCGTTGTACAATTAATGGCAAGGTATGTGACATGCTCATCGACAGCGGGTGCACTGAGAATATAATCGCCCGTTCAGTGGTGCAAAAGCTTCAACTGAAGACAACGAAGAATCCGCAGCCATACAAGATCAGTTGGGTGAAAAAAGGAGTGGAAATTCTCGTCTCGGAGATGTGCCGGGTAACATTTACAATTGGGAAGAATTATATGTGTGAAGTGCTGTGTGATGTTTTAGAAATGGATGTATGTCACATAATACTCGGAAGACCTTGGCAATTCGATGCTGGAGCGGTATACGACGGACGTTTAAATACCTATGCATTCGAATGGAAAGATCGAAAAATACGACTGCTACCGCACACCCCTGCGGATAATACTCAGAAGCTGCTGGGTCAAACCGCAATGTACTTGGTATCTGGACCGAACATTGTCGAATCCTGGAAGGAGGAAGCCAACATGCAGGCCTTAATTGTGTCAGTGAAGAACTATGGAGATAAACTCCAATCACTACCAATAGAGGTGCAGAATTTATTACAGTTGTATGGAGACGTCTGGCCGGAAGAATTGCCAAACACCTTACCCCCTCTCCGCAGCTTGCAACATCAGATTGAATTGCAGCCTGGAGCCACACTCCCGAATTTACCGCATTACAGGATGAGCCCGCAGGAACATGAAGTGCTTCAAGGTATCGTAGAGGAGTTGTTACAAAAGAACTTGATACAACCGAGCTTGAGTCCCTGTGCAGTCCCTGCCTTGCTTGTACCGAAGAAGGACGGAAGTTGGCGGATGTGCGTCGACAGCCGGGCAATTAATAAGATCACCGTGAAGTATAGATTCCCGGTGCCTCGACTCGAGGATATGCTGGATAAGCTCACTGGGGCTGTAGTCTTTTCGAAGCTTGATTTGAGAAGCGGCTACCATCAGATACGAGTCCGTCCGGGAGACGAGTGGAAAACAGCATTTAAAACTCGGGATGGACTGTATGAATGGCGCGTGATGCCGTTCGGGCTTTGCAACGCCCCTGCTACATTCATGAGGCTCATGAATGAAATCTTAAAGCCAGTCCTAGGAAAATGTTGTGTCGTTTATTTCGACGACATCCTTATATATAGCTCGTCGTTAGAAGCTCACCTCATCCATCTTCGGGATATTCTTGACATCCTGCGAGCCAACCAATTGTATTTGAATTTCTCTAAATGCGAGATTGCAACAGCATCGGTGCATTTCCTCGGGTTCATCATTTCCGGTCATGGCATTCAGACGGATCCACAGAAGATTATGGCAATCACGGGCTGGCCAACGCCCAAAACAATCTCGGATGTGCGAAGCTTCATTGGCTTAGCGAATTTTTATCGCAGATTTGTGAGGGGATTCAGCATTTTGGTGGCACCACTCACAGCTTGCCTTAAAGGCAAAACGTTAAGTTGGAATCAGGAACAACAAACAAGTTTTGACAACATCAAGGAGGCGCTGACCACTGCTCCCGTATTAGCCGTCCCCGATTTCAGCAAACCTTTCAGTGTCGATACTGATGCCTCAGCCGTCGGGGTCGGTGCAGTGCTATCACAGGAGGATAGACCCCTGGAGTTCTTTAGCGAGAAGCTCAGTCCGACCAGACAGAAGTGGTCCGCCTATGAACAAGAACTATATGCAGTAGTTCGAGCCTTGAAGCAGTGGGAACACTATCTGATACATCAGGATTTTGTTTTGAGCAGTGACAACCGTGCCTTACAGTTTATTAATAGCCAGAAGAATATCAACCGAATGCACGCCAGGTGGGTGACATTCCTACAACGATTTAGCTTTGTTTTGAAACACAAGCTGGGTACACAGAACAGAGTCGCCGATGCTCTCAGCAGGCGGTCTGCACTAATCACTAAACTGCAAACCGATCACCAAGGTCTTCAGTACCTCACGGAGCTTTATGCCTCCGATGCCGACTTCGCCGATATCTGGAATGCTCTGTCACGGGATAAAACTCAAGCTGTTCAAGACTACACTCTTCGGCACAACTACTTATTTAAAGGCAATCTCCTCTGCATTCCCCAATCATCTTGGCGAGAACACTTAATTAAAGACCTTCACAGTGGTGGCTTGGCTGCCCACACGGGGAGAGCCAAAACTCTGGAGCAAATGCAAAGCCGTTTCTACTGGCCTCACCTCCGGCGAGATGTAATTAGATTTGTGGAACGATGTCCAATATGCCAGATGTATAAAGGTAACGCCCAAAACACCGGATTGTATACACCTTTACCAGTGCCGAACTCAATCTGGGAAGATTTGAGCATGGATTTCATATTGGGACTGCCAAAAACAAAACGGGGAGCGGACTCCATAATGGTGGTTGTCGATAGATTCTCCAAAATGGCACACTTCCTAGCCTGTAAGAAGACCTATGATGCATTGAATGTCGCCATTCTCTTCTTCAAAGAGGTCGTGCGCCTTCACGGATTGCCCCGTAGCATCACATCCGACAGAGATGTGAAGTTTATCAGTCACTTCTGGCGAGAACTTTGGAAACGGCTACGGACTGAAATCAAGCTGAGTTCAGCATACCACCCTCAAACTGACGGCCAGACGGAAGTCGTCAATCGCTCTTTGGGAAGTATGTTGAGATGCATTGCTCATGAGCACCCAAAACAGTGGGACGATTACTTGGGGCAGGCCGAATTTGCTTACAACTCCATGAGCAACCGATCAACCGGCCAATGCCCGTTTAGCATAGTGTATACTAAAATTCCTAATCATATCGTTGATATTGCTGTTTTACCAAAGTGCAGGAGCAAGGCGGCTGCTGACACCACCGAACAATATGTCAAAATTCTGGAGGACGTTGTAATATCAGCTTTTGCTTCAGGTTCGTCTGGACGAAGTTGGATCGTCCGGGACGATCGGTGCAGGTTGTGTAGAAAATCATGTTTGGCTGTATGGTTCGTCTGGACGAAATCAGGATCGTCTGGACGAAAATAAGTCAGAGAACCCTTCGCCAGGGACGATATGTAATTTTTCGTCTGGACGAAATTCTTCTCTTCATGGATCGTCCGGTACGAATCTCGATCGTCCAGGACGATCAGTCTGGATATATATAGAAATGAGATATTTTGAAGAGAAAGAAATATCTGAAGAGAGAGAAAGAGAAAAAGGAAAAAGAGAAAAACTGGTTTTTCGGAGACCGCGGAGCGCTTTTCGTCCGACGCTGCTGTTGGGAAAAGTGAAGATCTCGTGGTAAGGACTCCGAATCCTGTTTCTGTTTTCAAAGATGTTGAGTTTTGACCGAGTTGTGATTTGTTTTGTATTTTCGTAGTCAACTTTTCGACGTGATTTGAGATTGACACAACTTTCACCGCACAACTTTTAGAGTGTTATAGATATGATTATTCTACACGATTTGACTGTATTCTACGAATTTTCTTCCGGTCGGAATTGGTTCTACGCGGTTTTTATCGAATAGAAAATTATCAGGATGTTTTCTGACTTGGTTTCTATAGAATAATAATCTTGTATTGATGCCGTGGATCTTCGTCTGTAATTTGGAAAGATTTGGAATTTGTGTCTTTTTTGCAGGATTTTTGTGTAAACTTGACCGACTACTGTTACGCTGCCCGATTTTCGTATGATTTCTGATTTTCCTGAAATTGATAGATTGAATTGATATGTGCATGACTATTGATATGATTGTTCTGGATTGCTTTAATATTGATTTTTGCATTGATTATAAATTGATTATTGAATTGCTTACTGAATTGACTATTGATACTGAAAGACAAGTGGGAACATGGTTGAACATTGGTTGGAGATGATACCTGTACAGGATGGTGGGCCGACGGGCTTTCCTTTAAATCATAGATCATGGATCATGGATATAACGATGGGAGTCATAAGGAGATTATATGCCGACGGGCGGCCGACGGGCAATAGAGTGACGACTCTTTTTCATAGAACCAATGTATAGATATCTACAACAGCAATACGGATTCTACAACAGCAACATGACCAGCGTTTGTGCTTGTCTAGTAAGACCATTGAATGATTGCATCGTACGGATTTTCTGATGTGCATGGATTTACGGATTTACTGTTTTGTACGAATTCATTGATTTTATTGACTGATCATTGATAATCGTCGAACATTGATACTATTGACCATAGATTATTGTTTTGGACATAGATATTGTATAGATTCATTGATGATTGATCATCGAGCATTGATACTATTGATTATTGACATTGATACATGGATATGGACGGCATAGATTTATAGATTCATTGATACCATTGATCCTGCATTGATTCGACTTGCTACTATAGATTTATCGTATTGTCTTTCCGATTGATTTTATCGACTTGATCGTATAGATTTGATTTATTTTGATTGATTTTCTCGACTTGATTGACTTGACGGATTTATTGTTGGATTTATGGGTTTAGCATTTCGATTGTACGTTATGGATTCATAGATACCGGCACCAATACTGATATGGATTCTGCGTATTGATTCATAGAGATTGACACTGATATTGATATAGATTGTATCGATTGATAGATACCGACATCGACATTGATATGGATATGATATGGACATTGATAGATATAGATACTGTATTGATAGCATGAACATGGACATCGTACTACTGCCTACCGATTCATTGATATTGCTGCCTATAGATTTTATAGACTCGCTGTTGCTACTGTTCTGCACCGTATTGACTGTCGTATAGATTCATTGTTCCGTATTGCTTTTCTCGACTGATTTCATTGATTTGACCGTATTGATTTGATTGACGGATATTGATTGATTGATTGATTGATTGAATTGAAATGATTGATTTGCCTGCCGCTGCATTGACTGGTTTTATTGACTATTGATTTTCGGATTGCATCGATTACTGATTTGATTTCCACTGCATAGACTCATTGACCATTGACTGATATAGATTGATTGACTGTGATTGACTGACATGCATATTGATAGCATAGCCGTGCTTTGATTTCAGTTATAGGTATTAGGTGACCTGCTGGGCTTTGTAAAGCTCATTATATGTGGTTGAAATTTTCAGGTCCGAGCATGGGAGCTGCAATGGAGATTGATCAAGACTGTCAGACGAATCCTTTCACTATTGATATCTGGGGCATCACAGTTGGTATCAGAGCAAGTGTAGTGAAAGGATTTGATTGATAGTTTGATAGAATGGATTCATTTTGCATACATAGTGATTGACATGTGATTGATTGCATTGTGTGATTGTATGGATTTCGACGAGTTTTGTTTTGGATTTGGATTTCGATCGATTTGGTTTGCTTCGTGTTTTGCTTCGTACCTTTAGGGAAATGTCGGGACGACATTTTTCTAAGGTGGGGAGATTGTAATATCAGCTTTTGCTTCAGGTTCGTCTGGACGAAGTTGGATCGTCCGGGACGATCGGTGCAGGTTGTGTAGAAAATCATGTTTGGCTGTATGGTTCGTCTGGACGAAATCAGGATCGTCTGGACGAAAATAAGTCAGAGAACCCTTCGCCAGGGACGATATGTAATTTTTCGTCTGGACGAAATTCTTCTCTTCATGGATCGTCCGGTACGAATCTCGATCGTCCAGGACGATCAGTCTGGATATATATAGAAATGAGATATTTTGAAGAGAAAGAAATATCTGAAGAGAGAGAAAGAGAAAAAGGAAAAAGAGAAAAGCTGGTTTTCGGAGACCGCGGAGCGCTTTTCGTCCGACGCTGCTGTTGGGAAAAGTGAAGATCTCGTGGTAAGGACTCCGAATCCTGTTTCTGTTTTCAAAGATGTTGAGTTTTGACCGAGTTGTGATTTGTTTTGTATTTTCGTAGTCAACTTTTCGACGTGATTTGAGATTGACACAACTTTCACCGCACAACTTTTAGAGTGTTATAGATATGATTATTCTACACGATTTGACTGTATTCTACGAATTTTCTTCCGGTCGGAATTGGTTCTACGCGGTTTTTATCGAATAGAAAATTATCAGGATGTTTTCTGACTTGGTTTCTATAGAATAATAATCTTGTATTGATGCCGTGGATCTTCGTCTGTAATTTGGAAAGATTTGGAATTTGTGTCTTTTTGCAGGATTTTTGTGTAAACTTGACCGACTACTGTTACGCTGCCCGATTTTCGTATGATTTCTGATTTTCCTGAAATTGATAGATTGAATTGATATGTGCATGACTATTGATATGATTGTTCTGGATTGCTTTAATATTGATTTTTGCATTGATTATAAATTGATTATTGAATTGCTTACTGAATTGACTATTGATACTGAAAGACAAGTGGGAACATGGTTGAACATTGGTTGGAGATGATACCTGTACAGGATGGTGGGCCGACGGGCTTTCCTTTAAATCATAGATCATGGATCATGGATATAACGATGGGAGTCATAAGGAGATTATATGCCGACGGGCGGCCGACGGGCAATAGAGTGACGACTCTTTTTCATAGAACCAATGTATAGATATCTACAACAGCAATACGGATTCTACAACAGCAACATGACCAGCGTTTGTGCTTGTCTAGTAAGACCATTGAATGATTGCATCGTACGGATTTTCTGATGTGCATGGATTTACGGATTTACTGTTTTGTACGAATTCATTGATTTTATTGACTGATCATTGATAATCGTCGAACATTGATACTATTGACCATAGATTATTGTTTTGGACATAGATATTGTATAGATTCATTGATGATTGATCATCGAGCATTGATACTATTGATTATTGACATTGATACATGGATATGGACGGCATAGATTTATAGATTCATTGATACCATTGATCCTGCATTGATTCGACTTGCTACTATAGATTTATCGTATTGTCTTTCCGATTGATTTTATCGACTTGATCGTATAGATTTGATTTATTTTGATTGATTTTCTCGACTTGATTGACTTGACGGATTTATTGTTGGATTTATGGGTTTAGCATTTCGATTGTACGTTATGGATTCATAGATACCGGCACCAATACTGATATGGATTCTGCGTATTGATTCATAGAGATTGACACTGATATTGATATAGATTGTATCGATTGATAGATACCGACATCGACATTGATATGGATATGATATGGACATTGATAGATATAGATACTGTATTGATAGCATGAACATGGACATCGTACTACTGCCTACCGATTCATTGATATTGCTGCCTATAGATTTTATAGACTCGCTGTTGCTACTGTTCTGCACCGTATTGACTGTCGTATAGATTCATTGTTCCGTATTGCTTTTCTCGACTGATTTCATTGATTTGACCGTATTGATTTGATTGACGGATATTGATTGATTGATTGATTGATTGATTGAATTGAAATGATTGATTTGCCTGCCGCTGCATTGACTGGTTTTATTGACTATTGATTTTCGGATTGCATCGATTACTGATTTGATTTCCACTGCATAGACTCATTGACCATTGACTGATATAGATTGATTGACTGTGATTGACTGACATGCATATTGATAGCATAGCCGTGCTTTGATTTCAGTTATAGGTATTAGGTGACCTGCTGGGCTTTGTAAAGCTCATTATATGTGGTTGAAATTTTCAGGTCCGAGCATGGGAGCTGCAATGGAGATTGATCAAGACTGTCAGACGAATCCTTTCACTATTGATATCTGGGGCATCACAGACGTGAAGACCAAGCTCTCGGCATCAAATGCACAGTACAAAGAACATGCTGATCAACGTAGGAGGGAGCAGATTTTCGAACCCGGCGAGCTGGTCATGGTCCGCTTGCGCAAAGAAAGGTTCCAACCAGGAACTTATTCCAAATTGAGTCCACGACGAATTGGACCAGTGCCCATCCTACAGCGTATCAACAATAACGCCTACGTCGTCGACCTACCTCCTGGTTTTCTAACTCCTGCAACTTTCAACGTAGCAGACATCATAGCTTATAAATCCGCAGATACTGGTATCGCCCAAATTCATTCCTCAGGCGAGGAATCTCTTACAGAGGGGGAGATCTGATGTGATGACTATTCCTAGTCCCATTATTCCTAGCCACGTCCGCTGCGGCCTCCACTAGTTCTTTTTACTTTCTGTTATTTTACAGACTTTTGGCAGCATTACTTTTCCTAGTCAGCTTTCTTCTTAGTATAGATAGGGAAATACCTCACTGGAGGCGATAGTTCTGTTTTTACTGATATAGTATTCCCGAAAACGGGTTCTCCCCTGCCTTTCTTCCTCTTCTCGCTCTCTCTGGACTGCTTGTTCTCCTCTAAATCTCTTGTTCCTCTAACTATCTCCTCTTCCCTACTAGTTTCTCTTATTATTTGCAGGTTTCCACACCATCATTGGGGCTAACTCGAGCTCAGCTCACCATATGTCAATGTGAACCTCTCATCAGAGAAAAATTATTACATGCGGTATTCAGATATGTCCGGAAGTCAATTCAAACATATCATATCACCTAATGTACAATGCATTGAGTAATATGACGCATCCGAATTGACCTCCGAATGTATTCAGACACCGCATAGAATTATCTCTTCTCATTAGGGCCTTCAGTCAAATAAAATATCCTTAATATAATTTCAAGCTCTCATGAGATTGGCGCTCAATTAGATTGAAATTATCAAAAAATTTTGTTATAAACTTATATTTGCTCGAAATTAATTATAGATACTCCAACGGGCTCCAAATAAGTAAAAATGAAGTCCTAAACATTTAAATAATATTCTCAAGATTTCAAAAAATATAAAATTGTCAAACTTTTAAAAACATTTCATCCTCCTTTCAAGCATAAATACCTTCTAAATGAGAGAACTTTTCACCAACACTTGCAATCTGATCTCCTTTGAAAATAAGTTGACTCTCTCTACTTGAATGTGTTGGTTCCAAGTGCCTGTGCTGCTGTGCATGTAGCTCTATGCCTCAGATGAAGGATTAATTAGCGGACGCCGAATGCTGTCATGAGACTAATCAGAATACATCACATTATTCATTCGCTTGGTACTGTGACTTGGTACCGCTCGGTACTACTGATGTGACACATTCTAGTTGATCTCCGAATAACGTTTTGTGTCCAACCTCTGCATAAAATAATTTCTCCAGGTGAAGGGGATGCCAGCTTTTTTCTGCCCAAGTTAGGTTTTTTTGGTATGTAGTTGGCAGATTCAAGCCTCTCAGGCTCCCATTCATCCCTTCTTTTGCTGCTCCAAACTAATTTTGGTACATTAGTTTTTACATGACTGTGCTGACCTTAGTTGCAATCAGATGTGTAATAGAATTTTATATGAAGAATGATCAAAACCAAGATATTAGGCACACTGCAACAGACATGCCGGTTCGAAGCTCATAAAATTCATCTAAAAAACTTTTTTCAAGCAAAAAAATAGAGTTTGGCAAACAAAACTCAACACCTATATCAGCTGCATGTAATATTTTTGAGATATAAAAGAACTCTAAACACTTACACTATATTCTTTACAGAAGATGATCAGAAGAGCATTACTTTGTCAAGAAATGGTACTTGGACTCCACATAGCTCTCAGCTTCCCATAAAAAAGATCCAAATGCAACGGCCTCCAAGACCAGCATTGTAAGCCCAGAGAAGGAGATACCCACAACCTCATCATTGGAAGCGTCCAGTGTTCCATCGTCTGCTATTTTGATATCAGGTCTACCAAACAAAGCCTGTGTTTGCTTCTCAATCAATGAGACGGCTTCATTTGATCTAATGGTTGCATATCTATGCAGTGTCTCTGCATCCAAGTACATGACATAAGATCTCAATTTATATGATTTTTCGTCTTGCTCGTCACCCACGTCTTCGTCCGGCGAAATCATTACCAGTGAGTCCATGTCCCAGAGAGGGTTCGGTTTCAAGCCGTCGAGGATTCGTTGATCTTGAATCCTCTTGGGAAGAGTGTTCATGGATCTTTCAAGCTGGTATCTCTCATCCACTCTCTTGAGGAAGTAGCCATACATGATGGAGGCGGCATAGAGCTTCCCAAGCTTGAGTTTACTGATCTGCACAATGGTGTTCAGAGGGCCGATGACTCTTTCTCCGAGAATTAGGGTGAGATGGCTCTGGATCATATCCATGGCATCAGGTGAGTGGATGGATTCTAGCTTTTGTCCTTGGTTGGGCCAGAAGTCCACCTGACCGGTTGGATAAGCAGATCGAGAAATTTTTGGGATCATTAAGATGTCATTCTCCAGGAATTTCTGCACAATAAAGCAGTAGACTATCTCCTCTAGGGACTTCTGCCTGTCCTTTTCCCTCACTTCTGCGATTCTCCTGAAGGATTTAAATGGAAAGCATCAATGATCGTAGGAGATTACATAGATACAAGTGATAAATTATTGAAAGGTGTCCTTGAGAAGGACGCAGTTGTATAAAAGCATATAGATTAGTTATCCTTCTAAACAATACTTCAATGGGGAAGCAAGGAGTCATGGAACGTTCACATCAAGAAACTCAACAAAGACAGGGTACGATGAGGCTGAATAGCACGGTCTACTGAGATAAAGGTGGCTGGATTGTTGAAAATGGAAGCAGGAGATAATTCGCAGGCACATAATATTATACATAATAATATAATATTGTTTAGTGAGCTTTTGTGAAAGAGAGGGGATAAGAGAGAGAATCTCTAGTGATATAGAGTTGGTAGAAATATTTGTGGTGTGCAAAACTAAACATATGCAGCAGTTTTGAGAGAAAATATTGAAACTACATTGGAAAGGTTCTTCAATTTTGAAGAGTGGTTTATATTAATTGTAGTGTACCCTAGAACCTTATGCACATTCCCTTATTATAAATGAAGTGAGTCTCTATTGAACAATACAAAAGCTTTCCACTGACATACTAAGAGATGTTTGCCACCGTAAACATCTTTCACCCTTCCGAGTTCATAAAACCTTGATAAAGATTTCATTATAGGAAACTTGTCTTGAAACGAAATATCTGAGGCAAGTTGAAATATATGTATTAGGATCTAAAGTTTATTAATGAAGACTCAAGATAAGATGCACAACGTAACACAAAAGAATTAAATTTATAATTTTCCAACTTTTAGTTTGAACAAAATGCAAAATAAATACATTCATACTATATATATTATATTGAAAATCACCAAAATCTAAAGTTCTACAAGAAAATTGAAAACAAATATGAAAGTCCACAATAATTAAGATTCACATCCAATAAATGGAACCAATATATATTAGCTTGAAGATTTCTCAATCACCACACAAACCGATCACAAATTCATTTAGACAAAAAAAATAATAATAAAGATATAAATCACAAAATGAAAGATTCATACCTCATGTTGGTGCAAGTAGAATCATCCCTTCAAAATTGTAGCAAATACTTACAAAGGGATCAAAGAATCCACATCCAATAGTGCACAAAAGAATTGAAAGGAAATTAAAAATTTTCAACAGATAAATGAACTTTGCATGCCTAGGGGATCCTATTTATAACCCAAAAAGATCGAAAATTATAAAATTCTCATAATTTGACGCGGCAGTCAAACTGAAGAAGACAGGAGAATCAAAAGAAAAAGAAATGCTCACGAACAAAGTAGTTTTATATATGTTCCATGATTTCTAATTCTTTTCTTACAACATATATAGCAACAAAACCAACTATTACTATAGAGGAACAAAACAACTAAAAGTATCTTTTAGTACTATAACAACAGTTAGAGAAAAAATGGTAGTGGAGAATAGAAATGAAAAAGGTAAGATATTCCTACATAGCTGATTTTCTCTAAAGATCCTTTTGACGCAAATTTACTCTAAAGATACTTCCTTTTTTTACGCCAATAATAAGTTCTTAAGTAATTTTTTTTATTTTTCTTATAGTTTTAGTTGCTTCTTATCATAACACAACTAAGAAAAAAATTCATGTAGACGACCTCACAGAATGGAATAAAGATTTGATGTTGTTGTTTGTTATTGTTGTATGGTTTTGGTTGTTTGATTTAAGACTAATGGATAAATCAGGCTTTGAGAAACGAAGTCTATTTCCTGTGTTCTAGTTTCAAGCCAATTCATCTTATCAGTAACCATCAAAAAAGAAACGTCTTCCAAAAATTCATTGCATCTCCATGCATTTCTTCACACTAAAAGCAAAGATTATCACAACCAAATCTTTGATATCAAAGCTGATGCAAGATGGCAAGGGGAAGAAGAATACTTGATGTTGCTAGACATACATTTTGGAATTATTCCAAGGAGAAAAAAGACCAGCTTCACTTTTTAGGAGTAACTCCAAAAAAGAGTAAAGCCTCAAGTTTTTTTACAACAACAACAACATCAAGCCTTTATCCCATTACATGGGGTCGGCTACATGAATCATTTTTCTCCATTGTGTCCTATTAAAGGTCAAATTCTCGTTTAAATCTAATTAAGAAAGGTCATTCCTAATATTTTCTAACCAAGTCTTTTTTATGTCTGTCTCTACCTTTCTTAACATAAGTCAAATCTAATACCTCTACTCTCCTAACCGGGCCATTGGAAGGCCGCCGTTTTATGTGACCAAACCATCTAAGGCGACTCTCTCTAATCTTATCTTCTACTGGAGCTACTCCAACCTTTCACGTATATGCTCATTTTGTATCCTATCTCTAAGGGTAAAGCCACTCATCCACCTGAGCATCCTCATCTCTACCACACTTAACTTAGTATTATGCTTCTCTTTTAGTGGCCAACATTCAGCACCATAAAGCATTGTAGGCCTCACTACCATCTTATAGAATTTTCCTTTAAGTTTGAGGGGTACTTTTCTATCACACAACAAGCCCGATGCATTCCCCCACTTCAACCATCCAACTTGAATTCTGCTGATTTCACCATCACTCTGAACAATAGATCCAATATATCTAAAACGTGTACTCTTATTAATGACTTGATCGCCCAAAGTCACAATCCCCTCACTAGGTTTATTACTACTAAAATTACACTCCATATATTCTGTTTTAGATCTACTCAAGCGAAAACCTTTAGTCTCTAATGTTGACCTCCATAATTCAAGTTTACTTTCAACTCCCTCTCTAGTCTTATCAACAAGAAGAATATCATCAACAAAAAGCATACACCAAGGTACATCCTCTTGCAAATGTATAGTGAGAACATTCATGACTAAAGCAAAAAGATATGGGCTAAAGGTTGGTCCTTGATGTAACCCAACCGAAATAGGGAAATACTTGGTCAAACCACCTTGTGTTTGAACACAAGTAATAGCTCATGCATGCATATCTTTAATGATTTGAATATAAGCATTATTAACTCATTTCTTTTCAAGAACTCTTCATAACACTTCTCTTGGAACTTTATCATATGCTTTTTCTAAATTAATAAAAATCATATGTAGATCCTCCTTATTTTCTCTATATTTCCCCATCAAACCTCTTAATAAATGTATGGCTTCCATAGTCGACCTACCCGGCATGAATCCAAATTGATTTTGAGAAACATTAGTATCATGCCGCAACCTATGCTCCATAACTCGCTCCCATAGTTTTAAAGTATGACACATTAATTTAATTCCTCTATAATTCGCACAATCTTGTGCATCACCTTTATTCTTAAAAATAGGAATTAACACACTCATTCTCCACTCATCTGGCATCTCTTTAATCTTCAAAATAGTATTAAAAAGTTTAATAAGCCAAGAAATTCCTTCATCTCCTTCATCTCCTAAGCATTTCCACACCTTTATTGGAATATCATCAGGTCCAACAGCTTTTCCATCCTTCATTTTATTTAAAGCATCTCTAACTTCGATTTTACTAATACGCCGATAAAAACACATCTTTATTTTCATTTAGGGTGCTAAGGTCAATATAGTCAATCTTATTTTCACAATTTTCATTAAAAAGTTTAGCAAAATATCTCATCCACCTTTGTTGAATATCATATTTTATGAAAAGTATTTTTTTATCTTCATCCTTAATAAACTTCACTTGAACTAAATCCTTACTACTCTTATCTCTTTGTTTGACTAACTTATACATATATCTTTCTCCCTCCTTAGTATCTAATCTATTATATAAATCACTAAAAACTAAGGTCGTTGCATCGCATATTGCTTTCTTAGATTCCTTACGAGCCTCTTTATATCTTTCCCAATTATCAGAATTTTTAAAATTAAACCAATTTTTATAACAAATTTTCTTATTCTTAATCTTTTCTTGCACATTTGGATTCCACCACCAACTATTTTTACTATTAGGAGCTTTTCCCTTTGATACTCCAAGCACATTTTTTATAATATTCTTAATATCACTAGCCACTTTTTCCCACATAACATTAGCATCCTCATACACGGATAAAATCTTAAGATCTAAAATCTTACTCTAAAACATATTTTTGTTAATATTCTTTAAATGCCCCCATCTAATCCTAGAATATCGTTTTACTTTATTTTTTATTATTTGCCCTTTTATCTTAAAGTCCTAAACTAATAATTGATGTTAGGTACATAAATTTTCACTCGGAATAACTTTACAATCTTTGCAATCTAAACGATCTAATTTTCTAAATAGTCAATCTGGGTTGTATTATATCCATTTTTATAAGTGATGAGATGCTTATTCTTTTTCTTAAATAAGGTATTAGCAATTGAAAAATCATAAGCTAAACAAAAATCTAATACGGTCTTGCCACCGTCATTTGTTGTTCCAAAATCATAGCCACCATGAATGCTTTTAAAATCATCTATCTCTCTACGAACATGTCCATTTAAATCTCCTTCAATAAAAACTCTTTCTTCTAGAGGTATCTTTTGTAATAATCCTTCTAAGTTATTCCAAAAATTTAATTTAGAACTCATATCCAAACCTACTTGAGAGCATAAGTACTTATAATATTAACAATCTTATCATCAACAATAATCTTTAAAACTATAATTCTATCTCAAATCCTATTAATTTTTATAACATTATCCTTCAAACTCTTATTTATAATAACACCTATACCATTTCTAGTACGACTCCTACCTGAATACCAAAGTTTAAATCCTAAACTATCAATTTTCTTAGCCTTCTCTCCAACCCATTTAGTTTCCTAAATACACAAAATATTTATCTTCCTATGAAACATAATATCTATTAATTCCATTAATTTTCTATAAGGGAACCTATATTCCAAATTCCTATCCTAATTTTAGTTTCATGGACTAGCTTCTTTGCCCACATCCATCCTTGATGTGGGAACCCTTGCCTATTTAACACTCCACCCGGGCGCCGGTGCAGCGACCCTTGCACACTTGTCACTGTATTCAGGCCATTCAGGCCATCAAGCCTCAAGTTTTTTTGTTTTGAAAAAAATTGTTGCAGCTATAAAAGAGAAAAAAAAAAACTTCATTGATGACATTCAATGAAAGGAAAATAAATCATTGATGACATTCAAGTTTTTTTGTAGGAAGTTAATACTTTTGTTTTAACTTCCTACTCCTGAATGGAGCTTTAGCTAAGACAATTTTAAAAGCTTTGAAAGTTCAATATTAATTTTAGTTGTTACTAGACTTTTTAACTAATATGTAAAGGAAAATAAATCAAATATATTTCATTATTTCAAGATATGCACGAAAATAATTTAGATGAATTTTATAAATAAACCTCCATTGCTAAAAGGTTACACTTTTAAAAATATACTTCATTTCAAATGATAATGACTTACTAAACTGCCTGAAGCATGAGCAATACTCAACCGTTTTGGCTCATTGAATCTTTGGTTGCAAGCACACAATTCAGTGAATCTAAGTAGTATCTTTGACTAAAGCAACAACAAGCCTTGGCTCCTTCTCACCACCTCTCAATGGATCTCTAAAGCATTTCAAAAGGGTTGAATTCATAAGATAATTAGAAATTTTTTGTGATATTTATAGTTTATATGGATATATCTTTTGGGATTTTGAGAATTTAAAGATATAGATGTTAGCTTGTTTTTTATGCGTTTGGATATTTATATGAAATTCTTTTGCTTATCCTTCCCAATCAGGCACTTTACTGTCAAATTTTCAAACAATATTTATGTTTGTGTTAATACATTTTGAATGTCAAAATATGAATGAAATGAGTATGGAAATGAGTATGGATATTGAATTTAAAATTCATTTAAATTTTTTTCCTTATATTTGATTCTTTTATCATGCTTTCTATTTATGAATACTAAAAATACAAAAAATCATGGGGCTTATGCCTTTGCCTGATGCCTCCCACTTCTAAGACATCACTGGCAACAGGTCCTTGTGACTCTAAGGATGTTGATCCATAAAGAGAAAAATGAGTGTCAACATGAATGGATTAACAAAAGAGGTTGCATAGGAGGAAAACGAGGTTGCATGCAAAAGGATATGATCCTTGATCACAAAATATTGAGAGATACATTAGAGTACTTGTTCCTTGGTGATGGTGCCTCAGTTGGAGATTTGGAGCCTTAAGGTTATAGATGTGATAATAAATCTGTCATTAACATTACTCATATTCTAATATAACATAATTGTACATGTGAAGGTGAATACACGTTTCATAAAAGAAAAACTGAAAAGTGTGTTGATATGCACTCCATATATGTCAACAAAAAATCAACTTGTAAATATTCTCACAAAAAAACTCTCATCCCACGTTCAAAAAATATTGTAAGCAATTTAGAATTGTAGATTTATCATCCAATTTGGAGGCAGCCATAAGTCAACCAATCTTGATAGGGATCCTTGAGCATGCAAATTAAGGGTTTTAACTATTTGATCTATTCTTTTATGACCTTCATATTGTAATCAGTGATCCTACTCTTCCTCTTCTAGCCGGCGGCCCTCTCGAACACTTTTTTTTCTTTTTTTCAAATAATTTTGATTTATTTCTATTGTAAAAATTTTGAAGAAGTCTATATATACTTTCACATTTTGTACATAATCAAATAATAAAACTCAAAATGATTTCTTCTAATTTTCCCACTTTTCTAAAAAGAATTTGAAGAATTATCAGTATAATCATCTAAGTACTTCCATCTCATACTAGATTATATTTGTCCTGCATCAAGCAGTAGCAATTTTTTAGTTAAGCAGCAGAGGTTTAATGATATTTCCCACCAAAAGCGCCTACTGCAAGTTGTTCCACCATTCAAGATAGTAAGAAACTAACACTATCATTTTGAAGAGGAGGATTTAACCTAAAGCTTGCTCCGTACCAAATGGGTGATCTGACAAACTGGCTGAGATAAAAAGCCGCAATTCTATAATTTAATAAGAGAAAGAAAATAATCTGTCAAAAGCCTGTAATTTTATAGAGAAAAAAGAACACGTGGAAAATAAAAATGAAAGAACAACTTCCTCCCTGCCTTCACCCAACAACCTATCCCCCTCATTAAATGCCTCATTCTATTTATCAATATTCTCTATTTATACTGTGCTTTTCTTTCTGTCCACTCGTGCCATGTACCCCGTACCACAATACAACCCTCTACCTATCCCACTAGCATTGTTCTCTTGACAATATTGTGATACATTCGTAGCATCCATAATTCTCAGAACAGTGCTATAAGTAATTCTTTCATTGAATATCTCAAGCAACCCCTCTGTTTTTAATTTTATAAATGCATGCTTCTCATTTTCTTCTCTTTGAAAATGGGTTTATAATGTTTGATTTTAGCATTAAACTTGAAATGTAGGTTTCAAATCTGAATTGGATTATGCATTTGCTCTCTTCATTGATGTTTAGTTGTCTTTTATTTCAGGATTCAACTTGAGATGAATTGAGTTTTAAAATTAAAATTACATCCTGTAAAACAAAAGAATACTAGTTTTGCATTGAGAAGGCTGCTAGCGCTCTAATTAACAATTTTAGGAATTTTACAAGATTTTAATGGTTAATAGTAAATAATGATTGTGATTTTGATTGCAAGTATGATGACCTTTATGTACATTTCTAATTTACAGCATTTAGAAATAAAAACGCTAAATTATGGAAACATGAACATGACGCGTTAACCATGTAATTTCTCGTAAAGGAATGCCAAACAGTTTCATTTAACATCCAATTCATCACAAAGTTTTCTGCTTGTTTGGTAAAAGAAAGAGTATGAGTGAATATGTTATAAGAGAAACTATTTGTCGACTGTTGAAAAATGCGCCTTTACCACCACAATCTCAATAGCATAGTAATCTATCATGAATTTTGACATTTGTAGTGGACAGACACTACTCTAAGTATCAAGAAAAAACAAGTGGACAAGGAACTTATTTGTAAAATTCGTAAAAATATTCTTCCCAGAATTGGCGATGCATATAGAAAACCAAATTATCAACAGGAACCACCGTTAAATGTATCTATTTATTGGAATCCAGGAGACTTGATTCATGCATGCTTTTAGGACACTTATGTGCGCATATTAATATCACATTAATTTACTAGATACCATGCATATCTAGTGCAGGGAACCATAGGTTAGTCTCCTAATTATGAATTAAATGAACAGCGTGATAATAAAATTAATCATTCATGGTGGCCTAAAAAAGTAACCCTACAATGATATAGCAGTTGGCTTAATACAAAACCAAAAAGAAACTGAAATAAAAACTACATATATTACAGGATAAAAATATGCAGAACATGAAATTATGCGGAAGGTCAAAATTAAGTTGAAAATATGCGGAACATGAAAATCGCTATTGTCATTTAAAAACTACTTATATTGCATCATTATTCAACTTCCCCTTAAAAAGTACTACATTTTTAATAGCAAGCTTTCTATGTCTTTAAACAAGCAAATTCCCAGAAATCTAAAAGTCCTAAACCCAAAAAAAACAAGATCTGCTGTTTACATATAAGAAGAAATTTTTTGGATCTGCACTATAAGCTGATTGTATTCATTATTACCACTTAATATATTCAAGGAGATGAGAGTATAAACCCTATCCATAATTTCTGGACAAAATCAGGCATGTTGCAATGTTAGCTGATGAAGATATCCATGTTCAAAACAAAAATACAACACTATTAATAAACTGAAACAGGATTTTAATTCTGCTAAAATAATTAGCTACACTTCAAAAATCTAGAAGCAATGATAATTGATTTTTTTTTTTTCGTTCACTTGGATATAGCATGCAGGGGAAAAACTTATTTATATAAATGTGACTAAATTATCTGTGCAAATTAGTAACCTGTAAAGGAGAGGGTCTTGTGAAGGTGGAGGCTTTTCCAATTTTTGTGTATCTCGATCTGATTGAAGTTGATCAAGCTGCTGATCAATGGCCGCTGGAAGTAGATGGGGATGGGTTTGCATAATCTGGGAAAGAAGTTGACCTGTAGGAGATTGGAATTGGAGAGGGGCGACGGGCATCTGGCTCTGCCCAGAAGAATTCTCTAATGCTCTTACTTTTAAGCTCTGAAAGTGGCGACTCTCCAAACAAGCTCCAATCTTAGGCCAGCCAAAATGACAGCACTGAAATTTTAAACAGTGTACTTATGTTAACGATGTAGCAGTGGAAGCACTGGATTTATTAGAAGAATGGAAAGAAAAATTGGTGTCGTAAGATTAATAAAGGAAGAGAAGGAAAAATAATTCATAAAACCTCCATCCAACTAGGAAAAAGATGGAGCAAGAGCATCAAATCCAATTTATAAAAATACAGGGAAAATGGTAGTCGCTAAAACATTTCATAACTCAATAAAGATAAATCTTCAGTTAATCAAATATTGTGAACGCCAAATCTTATAGCTCAAACTACCCTATAGTTGTCAATAGGCCATTTCCAAGCAGCCCTAGTGTGTAAACCTTTGATAAGCTTTCCTTCACGTCCTCTCACCATCACTAATAGGCCCAGATATCCAGCATCTAACTTCTATCACTACTACCTTCAGCAAGACTGTTCCAATTAAGAATATAGCCAAAAATCCATATACTAGTCCCCATGAAACAGCCTGAATAATTCAACTTGCATCTCACCATGCCCGTTAGAACGTTAAAACTGCCACGTTAATTGAACATATTCAAACCCGGAATATGACTTCCAACCATTGACTTTCCAGATTCAAAAAGCAGAATAAAATTTTTATCTGTCACATTGGTTATGACTACTTGATGATTGCATATGAATAGCCAAGAAATTCATTGGATGTGGCCGGCAATGTCCTGCATGCCCCTGCCTGCCCAAGGGTATTTGTTAATCTATTTAGTGTACAATATACTGTCATATTTTGGTTTTGATAAAAAAAATCAAAATGGTCTCAAACTATATAAAAGTCTTGATTTGATCCCCAAACCCTTTTAATGGTGACCAAAATGGTCCCACTATTCAAATTTAAGGCTAAATTTAATAGAAATTCTTTTGGATTGATTGAGAGCTCACAAAGCATGCATAACTTGTAGAGTTGTAGGGTATTTTTTCTTCACGATTCATCAATCACGGAGCATGCATAACTCACAAGAGAGGGAGCAGGTGCAGCTTCAGCTGTGCAGGCAACAAGTGGTACTACTGTGCAAGCTTAGAGATGGGATGAGTAACAACACTACATATCTTGGAGTCACACGCAAGAGACTATCACGCATATTCCCGAACTGGAAAATGCTTCCCTGACCAAAAGGAACGAAAAGGAACAGAAAAAAAAATGGACAAAGAGGAGAGGATGAAGAATTCACCCTAGAAATGATGCAATGAGGAAGAGGAGCAAAGATTGCAAGCGCAAGAGAAGGAACAAGCGTAGCTTCTCCCTAGTAGGCAATGAACAAGACTACCAATTAGGGTCGTAGAAGAGGCGACCAATGACACTACTATTCTTGGCACACAAGACTATCATGCATGTTCCCACACTCGACAAAACTTCGCCAACCAAAAGAGTTGAATAATACCTCCTAGTAACAAAGAACAGGAGAAAAAATCCCCCACCCCCAAAGCAGTGACAATGTAATGTATTTTTATTTTTATTTTTTATTTTTCATATATAAGATATTGAACAAAGTGGCAAGATATATGATAGAAGAAATTAAGACATCAAGTGAGTAGGAGATCAGGAGAATTTACCATCCACATTAAGGTAAGTTTTATGTGAAAGGTTGTTTCTTTTTTAAGTTTAGGATATTTTGTAGGAAAATTATCATGCATTTATTTCATTACAAAATATCTAAAAATGAAGTAAAAGATATTGGAAATATTACAGATATATTATATGATTATCATGAAATTTAACTTTTGAGTGGCTTGAATATTCAAAAATTCGCATTTATTTAGTAGTTAAACAAGATGGTTGATATGCAAACGAAGAATGGTGATGATAGTGATGGACCACTAATTTGATTGTGAAAGAATTAAGAAGTTTTCTAATCAAGAGATAAATGTTTCATAATTGAATATGGGGATTAATTAGGAAATATTTCATAATTGAAGATGACAGATTTAGGGGTTGATTTGAGAGTTGATTTGGGAGGGAAATAATTAAAAAAATATGAGGGAATTTGTGGAGGGTTGTTTTGGTATTTACTAGTTATTGTTTACTTTTAAATATGTGATTTTCCTAGGGTTAGGGTTATGTGTTGTTTGATGTAATTAGATTGTTCTTAGGGTGTTTGGGCACTAGCCGGCGGTTGGAGATTTGGGAGAGCCGGATCTTCCTCTCCAATTGAAGATCCACTTGTATCTTATCTTTGCTTTCATTAAACTTTCAATAAAAAAGTGTTCGTGTGTTTTATTCTTGATTTTCTTATCGTTAGTTTTCTTAATTAGATTGTTCAAGGTTTTTTCTGAATTTCTGCAAGCTCTTCCTATCAAATTGGTATCAGAGCTGTTCGATCCGGACACCCATGGCTCGAAGAAAAGTAGAAGTATTGGAATGGGAGATCGGACAAATGAAATCTGAAATTTCAGATCTCCAAACTCAAGCTTCAGATTTAAAAAAAGATATTTTAGTCCTCCATGATAAGTTCGATTCAAAATTTTTCATCCTAGAGGAGACGCTGAAGAAAGTGCTCAAGGGCCAAATCAAAACGGCATCGCCAGATGCAAGGGGAGCCACCAATGACCAAGGGAGTGGAGGAAACCCTAATCCAATAAGGAGAGGAAAAGATCAAGAGATGGAAATGTTGGGGGAAGAAGAGGGGATGCTACTTTTGGAGCCACTTCCAAGGAGAGAAAATGGTGAAAGAGTGGAAATTTTAGTGGAGCTGTAGAATTTGGAAGGAGAAAAGGATTGGGAGAAGATAGAAGCACTAGACATGATTCTACCGCCACTACAACTTTATCGAGGGGTGTTCCAGCAAGTTCAAGGGTTGAATCCTTTGTGGGAATGTGAGTATGTTATCATCTTGAAGAAAGGAGTCTCACCTATAAGTATTCATCTATGTCATCATCCCTAAGTCCAGAACAAAGAGATTGAGAGACTAATCAAGGAGATGCCCGAGGTAGGGATTGTTCGATCAAGTGTCAATTCATTTTTCAATCCAGTGGTATTAGTCAAGTGCTTCAGCAACAATTTCGTTCGTTCCACCTTGAGGACAAGGTGGCACTTTGGGAGGAGAGTATTGATGGACCAGCTGATTTGATTGTGAGGGAATTAAGAAGTTTCTTAATCAAGAGAGAATTATTGTTCTTAATCAAAAGGAATTAATAAGAAGATGTTTCCTAATTGAAGAAAGCATATTTGGGGGCTGATTTGGGAGTTGATTTGGAGAGGATTAATTAGAAAATATTTTCTAATTGAATATGACATATTTGGGGGCTGCTTTGGAGGAGATTAATTAGGAAATGTTTCCTAATTGAAGATGACATATTTAGGGACTGATTTGAGAGTTGATTTGGGAGGGAAATAATTAAGGAAATAGGAGGGAATTGGAGGATGGCTGTTTTGGTATTAAAAAAAACAATTAGTTCACGACGCCTTCATAATGGTTTCCTTCTAATCATGGGCGGATCCACGTAGGCCTGAGGGTGGGCAATTGCCCACCCTAAAACCACAGAAATGACTAAGAGGGGAGGTCACTTTCGACTTTTTCCCCCCCTAAAGTTAATATTTTTGCCCTAATCCAACACATTGCCCAACTCCCGCTGTCATTCCGTCTCTTCACGCACACGACACAAGCAACCACAGCCGCGAGGGTTTCGAACTCGAAGCTACCCCTGGTTCCTGATCTCCTCCTTTGTTTCACTGTCGCTTTCCAACGGCTACCTCGATCTCTATTTTTTCTGGTCTGAAGATGAGCTGAAGAACTGTGACAACAAAGAGTTTGCCAATGCCTTTTCTTCCGGTCACGCTTCTAGCCCAAGCGAAGATATATGAAGAGGTTCTTCTTGAACACCTTCCCTTTTACTTTTTATGATCTGTTTTTAACTAAAATTTGGTATGTTTTATGATATGTAGCAATGATCAATTTTTTATGGTCTGTTTTTCACTCTTTACCGTCATCATCTTCTTCGCAGCCTTCGGTTTGTTTTTAACAAAAATATGGTCTGATTTAGCAAAGTTCTGATTTGGTTTCTTCGCAGCCAAAAGCTTGAATCAGGTACACATGTTCCTTTCCTTTATAATGTCATGTGAATATATTGAAACTGTATGGAATGCAGATATTGTAAGTCAGATTTTTTGGTTTGCTTGAATATGTGTTTTGAAATTTCATTTACTTGTATTTTGTATATTTTTCGGTTTTAAGAAAGCATTAAATAAACCAATGTTAACCCGAATGGTAGACTTGCCTCTCTGTATAGATTATTCATTGAATTTTTGGTTTTTTCCTGAATAGCAAAGTTCTGTAGAAATGATTTTTTTCTGAATAGCAATATTCTGAAGCAAGAAACTTAGCAAACAAATCTTGTAAAAAACCTTTGCAATACAGTTAAAAAATCTTCTCTAATCTCCAAAATAAGTTTCCTCCATTAAGCAATAGAAGGGGGAAAACTAGTATAGCCAATCTAAGACAACTGAGGAAGAACACTTGTTTCCACAAGGCCAATCTTTATAATGAATTTATTTTCTTACAAAAACAGAGCATCTAAAAACTCAACGGTGATGAATTTATTTATTTTTTTCTGAATTTATTTTATTATTATTTTATTATTTTATTATTTTATTATTTTATTTTATTTTATTTTTATTATTTTTATTGTTGTTGTCTGATTAATTTAAATTTTGCCCACCCTAAAAAAGGAAGCTGGATCCGCCCCTACTTCTAATAAGCCTAGCACTTTCTAAAAAATCCACCTCCCTTCCACTTTGTGAGAACCTCCACCTCTATCACTACCTAGTTGACTCGAGCATTAGAGGAAGAGGAACCCTGTTGGGACCGAGCGACGATTTTATATACAAGAAGGCATATAACCCAAAATTTAATTATCGCTGGATCTCCTAAATTTTGCAGGATCTCGATCGCGATCGAGCAGTCAGCAGCATCCGAACCATGAATCATCGAATTGCATGATTGCCGGGATTAGGTTCTGTTTAGCAAAGAAAAAAATTGCATTACCGAAGCAGAGGGGCATCGCAAATGAACATTCTTTTGTCATCCTCCTTGGAAATAAGCGAATAAGCAAACCTAACTCTCCAAAACTATCCCTGCAATTACCAAGCTTAAGCATCCGAATGTAGCATAAGAGCAGCGAGTTCATCCAGGGTTTATCTCAGAAAAGTAATATCCAACTGAATTTCCAAAAAAAACCAACGAATAATATTTGCGACAGCCACGTTCTACAAACTTAAGAAAAGTTCGGAACGAGGAGGGAATGAATATATAAGTACCTTGTTGAAGAAGGACGTCTTGGAGTCGACCGGAATGTAAGGGACGAGTCTAAAGTCCGGCGACGGCGACCTGAACCCGGCGGCAACAAGGTGGCTACGCGGGAGAACTATCAGCCCGTCCGCGCCGGCGCCCCAAAGCGGCATCGTCCTCCAGTTCTCACGACGATACAAAGGGAATCAGCAGTAGGCTTCTCGAAACAAATTGCAGCGAAAAAAATTGCGACCAAAAAAAAAATTCAATCGGGACTGTAATCTGTGGGGGAAATAATTATACATTCTTAAAAAATAATTCACACGAAAAATTTTTATTTTATTTTTACGCGACATATAAAAATAAAATTTTATTTCATACATGTTTGCTTGACATGCAAGAATCTAAGATTTTTTAAAGTAAATTTATTTAAAGAAAAAATAGTGTTTTATTTGATACATTATCAAATAATTTTTATGATCTAGCACGAATCTCGAACCAATTTTGTATTAAAATTTTTCAAAATTAAATCTAGGACTATCCAAATTTAATTTCTACAGATTTATAGTCGAAATGAATGTCTCGAAATGACGAACCCAACTACGCTAAATTCAACTAATTTGAGCCCAAATAATTCCAAATCGAAGATCTGAAACGCATTTGGGAGGTTTTAACAATGAATTAGACGATCAAACGATTTCTAAATGTGTTATGTTTATAATCAAATCGAGCGGCTCGACGAGACGCCAACGAGCGAAAAATAGTTGAATTCTAATATCATTAAGACATTCAAATAGTCGATAAACATTCTATGATCTAGAGAGTAGTATCGACCGTCCATTTGAAACACTCCCAACATGTCCATGATCTTATTCATATTTATTGGTCATGTCTCTCCTAAAAAATTATAAATAGACTCATCATTCTTTATTGAAAGGGGACCAAGGAAGGAAAGGAAGAGCAATCTGATAGCTCTCTTACCATCAGACTTCTCTTCGACCAACGACCAACAACCGATTGTCGTCGGACTTACGTCGGGCCTTCGATTGCCGCCGGACTTCCACCTAACCACAACATAACACCGAATTTACTACCAGCTACCGCCCGTTGTCGAAATTTCATCCGGCCCCTATTTGTTTGTTGGATTTCTACCCAACAACTAACTATAGTACTAATAGTTCTCAAGTTAAAAGATAAATCAACATTTGTAATCTATTCAAACATTAGTGGATTCATTTCAATTGAGTGTGGCCTCATGATTTTAACTTCAAGATTTTCTACGGAAAAAAATATAATGTTTCTACTCTCTTTTGCAAGCTGGGTACTAGTTCAACACTAAGACACCAAATTTAATACTTTACTGCCGAGAATATCCTAGTCCACAATACTATCATATATATATATATATAAACTAAAAAACTTTAATATGAAACAATATAATGTTCAAATTTTATCATATGAAAAATAAAATTATTGGTATTGTATTGTATTTTTATTTATATAAAATTTATCATATACAAAATATATTCTTATGTTAAATAAAGCTTTAAATTAATTTTCTTATAAAATATATATGTAAAATCCTAATTTAAATTTAAATTTGTTTTTCGAATTTAAAATGAAGGTTCAAATCATTTAAGAAATAATTAAAATCAATCATTCTATGCTTGTACTTAAATCAAATAAAATTAAAATTTTTAATTTAGGTAAACTTCAAAATAGTCCTTCGATCATTCGTACATGACCAATTTAGTTATATAGTATCATGTGCTCTAATTTAATCCCTCAATTATATAAAATTGATCTAAATTATCCCCATTGGGATAAAATTGTGATCAATTTTATATATCAATGAATTAAATTGGAATTCATTTTATAACATAAGTATAATATAAGAGACTATTTTGAATCAAATTTATATAGTAAAAGAACTAAATTAAAGCATCGTGATACTCTGGGACAAAATTAATTACACACAAATAATGAAAGGAATTAAGGTAAAACTGACTTTGTGGCAGGGATGACCTACCTACAATAATCGAATTAATATCAACAAATTTTTTACACTTAAAACTATCCCCAGAATCACTCCGGGAATCTGAGCCATTAAAAAAAAATAAAGGTAGAAATAAGAGGGGCAATAGTACTGATAAACTAAAAATCAGGTGGTGGCAGAGCCTCAATTTGAGGCCTGCACAAAGAATCAATTATGTGAACTTAATCTGATCTAAGTGCCAAACCCATTTCCCATAGTTAATGTTAGCAACCATCACACTATCAGATCACGCTCTGAGAGAAATATCTTCCTTCTCATCGCTCTCAGAAAATCTGCAGCAGTAACTGCTCTGCTCAACAATGGCGGCAGACAAGGAGGGGCCTCTAACTTTTAGCCGCTTTGGGCCGAGCTCTACTGCAGAAGGTGATTCTGCACTGGAAACTGGCAAATAGTGCGCACGGTTCTCCCTCCGCCTATGCTTATTATATAACTTCTGCTGCTCCATTTCTTTATTCCTCCCCGATTTGTCTGACTTAGAATCTAAAGGGTGAGGGTGATGCCTCATCGTCGATGGTGCAGGAAAAACTCCTCCACCGATAGAGCTTCTACCGACAACTTCTTTTGATGCCTCCAAACTGTGCTTCTTCAACCGCTTGAATGCCTGACAAACAAAACAACACGATTTTAGTCTGTCTGCAGATAATTGAGCAATGAAGATCATCACATTATGCATAAGGGAATATTTTAGCAAAAGAACTAAATATATTACAGAACATAATCTCGTGAAGAAGATGCAAAGATATTTATGAAGATTATATTAAAAGTAGCAAAATTCAAGCCAAGGAGTCATGCTAACCTTACAATCAGTTTATTGAAAAAAATTAGCCTATTATAAGCAAATATAATTAGAGTAAGTTCTTATTCACTTCCTAAATAAACTCCAAAACGAAACAAAGACTTTCTCCAAATAATCACCAAAAATTCTCCAATCGAAATCCAAAAAACTGGTTTATCCAGACAGTCTAAAAAAAATTCAAATCCATCCTTATCAAGTTCTATTCTGAAATTTGATCCAACTATCAGTTCAGCCATTTGGTCGGCTAAATTTGGTATAGAATTATTGTTGGCCATTTGATTGGCTTTCTTACCTTTCTTCTTCTTGCACTTTTCTCTTTCTTGACTTTTGATGCATATCTCCAAGATTTAAAAAAAATACTCTCCATTGTTTTTATCCCTTCTTTATTTACGAGGCACCAACGGTTGTACGTGCAGTTGCCAAACATGAAAAAGATACTTCCTTGATATGCAATTATGAATGAACGCGCACACATGGCCAAGCTGAGCACCACGCATTAAGGCCTAGCAACTTATGTTTATATTGAATTTTTGTCCACCTAATAAGCCTAAGTGAAGACGCTTAACGTCGATTCCTATACTAACTGATGGGGACATCAAATTTCGACACGTATACCATCGCCGGAGACGCCGATTGACGGCCATGATTCAGAGCCTTTATTTTTGATGTTTTATATTATTCATGTCATTTATATTTCATGTTTTTCCTTTTGTACCCCTATGAGGGAATTAGTGCTTATTGTAGCCCAAGGACATTGTCGTCTTTATGTATTTTATTTCTAGATAGCCTATATAAAGGCCTTGTCATTGTATTTGAGGGAATTATTGAATGAATGAAAATTTTCCGTTGTGTGTTCTCTTCGTGAGTCCCAAGATCTCTTAGTGAGTTCTTAGCATGAGATCTCTTTGTGAGTTCTCCGTGTATTAGTTCCATTGATCTTCACCTCATCCACAAGCGACGCCATCCACACCATCAACTCGGAAGAAGTCGGGCCATTCCCCCCCCCCCCCCCCCCCCGCCCACCCCCTCTTGCCGCCGTCCTAGACCCGCCCGCCAGCCGGCCACCTTTTTTCTTCCACCGCCTCCCACATCCCCTCCCCCCTACCTTTCATTGAAATTTCAAATTTCAAATTTCTTTCCAAATTAGGAAATTCTATTTTTGAAAAGTTTGAATGAATCCAATTAATTAAATTTAAATTACTTTGGATTTTATTTCAGATTTTCATAGTCACCGTTTTATATTTGGAAACCCCTCTCTCCCTCTCCATAACTCTCTCCCTACCTAGCCATGCCCCCCCCCCCATTATGCTTCCGTTAATTACTCCATTAACTCCTTGATCCTATTTTGAAATTCAAATTAGGACCCATTAATTTCCCTCCCATTGCATGAAAACTGAAATAATTTCAGTTTAATCCCCCTCTCTCCCTATTCTTCTACCGCCGGCCTCCCCTCTCTCTTTCCCCCATTAATTCCTCATTAAGGAATTAATTGCCCTCACATTGAAATTCAAAATTCCCCTCCAAAACTCCCAAAACTGAAATTAATCTCAGTTTTATTTTCTTTGTTTTATAAAACCAACCTCCCCTCACCCACATCTCTACCGCCGGCCTCCCCGTCCCCTCTACAACCCGCCGCCCACCTCTCCCTTTCATTTGAGAATTTCTTGCGGCGACCACCCATTCTCATCTTCAAGAATGCATGGAGAAACCCGAGTGGAACTTCGGGTTTGAGTACGACAACCAAGGAAGAGTTAACATTCTCATATCACCCTTCTTCGACGTAGGCTTTGATTTCGACGACACCGTCGAAGAATATTTGGATCGGATTCTACCAACATTAGTGGATTCCATTGACGACCACTTTTCCGTCTACACGTGGATCATTAAAGGTCGTCCTCCCGTGACACCTCCACGTCCGGCGCCTTCCTCTCCTTCCCTACGGATCTACGGCACCGTCGCCCTCAGAGTGGTTTCATCACTTGTGTGGTTATTCTTCTTCCATCAAACCTAGAAGTAGGTAAATGAGCGTAACCTCAAAGTGAGACAATCGCTTTGTTAACCGCGGGATTCTAGTTGGCTTTTCATTTGTTTTATTTTTTATTACCGTCGTTATTTTATAGATCTTGCTAATTTAGGTGTAAGCTCTTGCCTAAGCATAGTTGAATTCTAAGATCTCTGATAAGCTTCAATTGCGAACCACATTACGATTGCAATTTCACTACTTGAACAAGATTTTATTAATTTCCTAAATCCAATTCCTGGTTTCACATCACTAACCCATTCTAGAACAGCGTAAATTGATTTGATAAAATGATCAAGGTAAAAAATAGTGTTAAACCATAGACACATCTAGTTCAACTTTAAGTCATCATACATATATATCCTAGTCCTTATGGTTCTTAATATCCATTTCTACATTCATTGATTATTGTCACTTAAATCTCCAATGCATACATAGAGAGAAAACTTAATCAAGAGTACCACACCATCACATCCAAGTCTGATAGTCATAATTATTATTTCACCATCAACTTTCCATGTCTACCAAGTCAAATTGACCAATTTTCTAAAAAATACAAAATCTTATAAACCATCCTACTTCTACCTGCGCCAAAATGTATGTAAATAGCTTCATAAATGATAAAATTAGTTAAGAATTTTATTCCAACATTTGTGTAATATTTATCCATCTTAGGAGATCTTCTAATAAGAAAAATACACAATGAAATAATAATTGCATAATAATTATAATAGTCCACATATTGATTAGTAGACAAAATAATAATTATAAAGTAATTACAATAGTTCACAGATTGATAAGTAAGCAATAGAGATCCCACAAATTGATAATGTAGTGATGGAAAAAAATGAAGGACAGAAGTTTTGGTGAATGTTGATTGGAAACTATGCAGGCGTTTCACACTCTCCCTCAAGAGAATGAATGAAATAATCAATTATAGGCTTGTCTGCAATTTTTTGAACTACTAATCATAATAATCCTTTGGTAAAATGTCAGTAAGTTATTCACCTACAATAAATGTTTTAGTTTAAGTGTTCCTAATAAGCCTTTTCTGTCTTTTTATATCTAGTGAATGACTCAATTTTCTTCTTCTCCTTAAGAATCTACAAACCAATCGCAACCATTTTAGATAATTCTTCTCATTCAATAGGCATATTGAATGTATGTTTTGCAATACATCTCTCGATTCCAAGAGAACCTAAGATCAAGGGTATGTTGAAATTGTTATGTTATACATGGAGAGAAAATTTATGATTTTTCAAATAGGAAAAATATAAAAGAAAAAAAATGGTTGCATCGCAATTATGAATGTTGCAAAAATGGGAATAGTTTACAATAATGCATCAATGAAGGTTGCAAACAACTGCAATTGAACGATGACGACTGAAGTAATAAAAAAAGATGAAACGAAAGAGTGTGCAATAATGAAGACCGCATGATGAGGTCATCGATAGGAGGTTTCGGCGCGTCTATCAGAGACGACCACAGAGATCGACGGCCATGAGGGAGAGCCTCTATTATTGATTTTATTTGTATTAGCAGATTATATGTTATGCATTTATTTTCTTAGTTTTCCCATTTTACCCCTGAGGGTATTAGTTGCTCTTATAGCCCCAAGGGACATTTTAGACTTTCGCATTTACTTTTATTTGGAGCCTATTTATATGGCCCCTTGTATCTTGTATGAGGGGATGAATTTGATAAATGAAATTTCTATTGTGTGATCTCTTTGTGAGTTCAAGGATCTCTTAGTGAGTCCTTGTCATGAGATCTCTTTGTGAGTTCTCCTTGTATTAGTTTTCCTTGATCTACACCTCATCCACGAGCACGCCATCCACACCTTCAATTGGAGAGAAGTCGGGCCCCTTTCCTCCCTGCCGCCGCCTTGAGCCCCATCCGCCGGCTCCATCAACCCACCGGCCCACCACCTCTACCGCCGGTTTTGCTCCCCCTCCCCCCCCCCCCCTTCCACCATCCTCCCACCACCAATCTTCTTGGGATCATATTCAATTTTTAATTCCAAGTTCAAATTATTTCCAAATTAGGAATTTTCAATTTTGGAAAGTTTTTGAATTTTGAATCTTATTTCACATAAAATGAAATTGGGTTCATGAGGATAATATTTTCCTAGTCATCATCCTGATTTGGAATAGTTTCCCCTCTCTACCACCCTCTCTCCCCCACATAGATGCCGCCGGCCCCCATTCAAGGAGACCTCATTAATTCTCCATTAATCTCTCTCTCTTACTTGAATTTCAAATTCTAATTTCCCCCCTAATCCCTCCAATTTCACTAAAACTGAAATCCTACTCAGATTTTCTTCTATTTTCAAATCCTAACCCTAGTGAAACCGCCGGCCTCCCCCTCCATTAACTCTCCCATTGATTGAGCAATTAATCCTCCCTTAATTTAGGGATTTCAAACGTGAATCCTAAGTTTTTCCCTCCCACTTCCCTAAAACTAAAACTAATTTCAGTTTTCTAACATCACATAACCTCCCTCTCCCCTCCATACCGCCGGCCTCCCTTTTGGCTCCCCAAGCCGCCGCCCACTACTTCCTCCCTTTAGAGGTTTCCTTGTGTCAACCACCCCCGCTCCCTATCAAGGATGCATGGAAGAACCCGACTGGAACTTCGGGTTTGAGTACGACAACAACGGAAGGGTCAATATCCTTCGATCACAGTTCTTCGACATCGGCTTTGACTTCGACGACACCGTCGAAGAATACTTAGACCGGATCTTGCCGGCGCTAGTGGATTCCATCGACGAACACTTCTCCGTCTACACGTGGATTATCAAAGGTCGATCTACCGTGCCCCCTCCGCCTCCGAGATCCTTCCCCACGGCGACGTTCCTTGGCACCTCCATCTTAGTGGCAACCTCGATGCTAGTCTGGACAATCTTCCGCCGCTCAACCTAGTCTCCGTAGGAAAGAGAGTTAAAGGTCTCAAGGTGTGAACAACTCCGTATTAATTGTGGGATTTTTATTTACTAGTCGTAGCCTTATGTTTTCCTTTGCAATTATTTAAATAGTTTGGCTATCTTGTTGAAATTTCTATGCCTAGCAAGTTGAACATCATGAATTTCTTGTAATCGAATTAACTTTGATACATGATTATATAATTGGTTGAGCTAGAATTTAATTCTCTTTTAACTCTTGTGTAACTCCATCCACGCATCACATCATTTTGGTATCAGAGCATGGTTACCATGCTTGACATGCATAGAAAGCATCCTAGGGTTTAGTTCCTTGCGGTAGTTCAAGAATTTCATGCATATCATTGCTTAGATAAATTATTTTTCACTGTTTTGTTAACTGTTTTTGGCATTTCCAGCAAGCATATAGCTGAACTAGGACATTCTAGCTAGCATCTTAGTGTTGGCCTTTTGTTTGGTAGATTCCTAAGTGTCTGGAACAACTACGGCTTGATTTATCCCTGCTGTCCTCACAATTCTGCAGCTGCTATTCACTGTTTAGGGAGTTGAAACACTTGTTTTGGCTGCTGCCTTTTAATTCCTGCAGTGTCTACAGTTCGTGGGAATTACTAACTTAAGTCCTAAGTGCTGTCCACACATTAGGAGTCATTTAGAATAAGTTTCCTAGTTGTGTACTGTTGCTGTCCACTCATAATCTGCACTTGTTAGAGACTTATAATTGACCGGAAAATTGTCCTGGTTGCTGTCCGCACTTAGCTTCCAACCGTAAACCTGCTAGACTCGTCCCCCCTTGTGTTAGTTTGCTGTCCTTTGTTTTCCTGCAGCAGTTAGGAGCTTTAGGAACCTACTCCCTTAGCTTATAATTGCTGCCCACCTACCCAACTCTTCCCCAAGCAACCCCTAAACTTTCCCCATGGATCCGCAGCATCTCCAAGCTACCCTGGACCTTATTTTGGGACAACTGGGCACCGTGACTCAGCAAATCCGCAACACCCAAACCGATCTAGCTGACTTTAGGCGCCACACGAGTGACCGATTAGATAATATCGAGCGTAACAAGAATCCTGCAATCTATACGCCATCAAGACCTCACTCACCTTATGGCGAAGACAACCGACCCGATCATGAACACCCGCGAGATCCCGGACATTTTCAAGACCATTACCAACGTAACCCTAGGCCCCATCAAGAGCCCATAGGGAATGAGAACCCTTGGAGGGACAACAATGCCCAACTGTTGAAAAACATTAGGATTGACGCCCCGACTTATGACGGAACCCTTGACCCTCAAGTTTTCCTAGATTGGCTCAAGTCAATGGATAGCTATTTCAAATGGTACAACATCTCTGAAGCTAGGAAAGTCATGTTCGCCGAAATGAAGCTCATTGGTCGAGCCAACCTCTACTGGACCAACTTAGAAAACATGCGCGAAGCTCGCGGTGAACACCCTATCAACGATTGGAGAACCATGAAGCAAGAACTTAGGAGGAAATACTTACCACCGTCCTACTACCCTAAGCTTCTGAATAAGTGGAATCGGCTAACCCAGGGGAGCAAGTCAGTTAAAGATTACATCTCCGCCTTCGACGATTTCCTGATTCGTTGCAACGGCGAGGAATCTGCTACCCCAACACAGATCCTGTCTATGTTTAGAGATGGTCTTCGGAAAGATCTTCGCACCGAACTGTTTGCTAGAGGAATAGACACGCTAGAGGCCGCCTGCAGCCTGGTACTTGACTTAGAGGAGTCCAAAACCCATTCCCACACTAGGCAGTTTGAATCCCGACCCAACCCGTATCGTTCTTCCACCAGCCAGCCTCAAAGCCGACCCACAAACTCGACCGGTAGCCGACCCGCTGCTAGTTCAGCCCCCCCTCATCGTCCCGACCTTAAGGGTAAAGCACCTGAACGAGACACCCCAAAACCCAATTCTGGAACCAAATGTTATAGGTGTCATGGGTATGGGCACATTGCCTCGCAATGTTCCAGTCCCTATAAGGTCACCAAAATAGAAGAGGTTGATGACGACGAGGACGAACTCGAGACTGACTTAGTTCACCATGTGGATGAAGAGGAAGATTCTTTTACAAAGGATGAACCTGTCACCCTGCAAGTCGTTAGATGTGCACTGTCCCAACCTAAACCGAGTGATGATTGGAGAAGAACAGCTATTTTCCATACCTTTACTAAGATCGGGGATAAGAACTGTAAGGTTATTGTCGATAGCGGAAGCTGCATCAACGCTGTCTCTTCAGCGATGATTTCTAAGCTCAACATTAAGGCCACACCTCATCCAAATCCGTATAAGGTCGCCTGGATTAACTCAACTTCCATGGAAATCAAAGATAGGAGCCTTATCCCGCTCGAGTTTAATGGATATCAGGAGAAGATTTGGTGTGATGTGTTGACAATGGATGTGGGCCAAATTATTCTTGGTCGTCCTTGGCTGTTTGACAACGATGTCCACATTTATGGGAGGACGAACACCTGCGTGTTCGAGCACAACGGGAAGAAGATTAAGTTGATTCCCTCACAGCCCTGACCCGATAAGAGTGAAACTAAGGTTATTCCCCCTAAGCCCAATAAAGGTTTACACTTCTTACCTACGAAAGAAGTGGACATGGAACTTCACCACAGGTCACCCATATACGCCTTGGTAGCTAGGGAAGTGGATGAGGATCATGAAGGGCAAATCCCTGAAGAAGTAAAACCCCTTCTAGAGAAATTTGCTGATGTCTTCCTCGAGGAGCTACCTGACCAACTTCCACCCCTCAGAGACATCCAACATGTCATTGACTTGGTTCCTGGAGCCTCCCTGCCTAACCTCCCTCACTACCGGATGAACCCAACGGAGCACGCTGAGCTAAAAAGGCAAGTAAATGAACTTCTACAACGAGGATTTATTAAAGAAAGCCTTAGCCCATGTGCCGTTCCTGCCCTCCTAACTCCAAAGAAAGACGGCTCTTGGAGGATGTGTGTTGATAGCCGCGCTATCAACAAAATTACCGTTAAATATCGCTTTCCAATTCCCCGACTAGACGACATGCTCGATATGATGACGGGGGCAACGCTGTTCTCTAAGGTGGATCTTAAGAGCGGATATCATCAGATCAGGATCCGCCCGGAGGATGAATGGAAAACGGCCTTCAAGACAAAAGATGGGTTGTATGAATGGATGGTCATGCCTTTTGGTCTTAGTAACGCTCCTAACACTTTCATGCGGATTATGACCCAAGTCCTACGACCCTTCTTCGGAAAATTCGTAGTCGTCTACTTTGATGATATCTTAATCTATAGTAAGTCTGTAGACCAACATTTGGGACACTTGAAACAAGTATGTGAGATTTTGAGGAAAAAACAGTTATATGCGAACCCTCAGAAGTGTGTGTTTCTTACTGATAGCGTGACCTTTCTCGGATTTATAATCTCATCTCGAGGAATCTCAGCCGACCCCGAGAAGGTTAGAGCGATCAACGAGTGGCCTGAGCCTAAAACTATAAGAGATGTTCGGAGTTTTCATGGATTAGCCACATTCTATCGGAGGTTTATTAGGAATTTTAGTACTATCGTGGCACCCATAACTGACTGCCTAAAGAAAGGCGAATTTCATTAGACATTAGCTGCCCACTAAGGCCTTCGAGGACATTAAGAAGAAAATGGTGGAAGCCCTTGTTATGCGTCTCCCGGATTTTTCCAAAGTTTTTGAAGTAACCTGCGACGCGTCAGGGATCGGTATTGGAGGAGTTTTATCTCAGGAAGGACACTCTGTGGCGTATTTTAGCGAGAAATTAAACGACATCCGTCAGAGGTACTCTACCTATGACAAGGAATTTTATGCGGTCATCCAGTCCCTTAGATACTAGAGACACTACTTGCTGCCACAAGAATTTGTGATATTCTCTGATCATGAAGCCTTGAGGTGCATTAACTCGCAGAAGAAACTCAATGCCCGCCATGGTCGTTGGGTCGAGTTCTTGCAAAAGTACACTTACACAATTAGACACAAAACTGGAAGTGAGAATAAAGCTGCGGATGCCCTTAGTAGGAGGCTGATGATAACCCAGGAGATGAAGGCTGAAGTCATCGGTTTTGAACGCCTTAAGGACGAGTATAAGGACTGCCCAGATTTTCAGGACACCTACTCCCTCTTGACCGATGGAGGAGAACGCACGATAAATGACTTCCTAATAGACAATGGGTACCTATTCAAAGCCCAGAAACTCTGTGTTCCCCAAACCTCCCTTCGCGAATATCTCGTATGGGAATTACATGGTGGAGGTTTAGCTGGCCACTTTGGGCAGGCTAAAACTATCGCTGCTCTAGAAAACCGTTTCTACTGGCCCAGCCTCAAACGCGATGTCGGTAGGCTCTTGAAGCGATGTCATATCTGCCAACTGGCCAAGCAACGAAAGCAGAACACGGGACTCTACTCTCCACTCCCCGTAACTAGTCGCCCGTGGCAAGATGTTAGTATGGACTTCGTCCTGGGTCTACCCAAAACCACTAGGAAACATGATTATGTCTTTGTGGTCGTGGATCGATTTTCCAAAATGGCGCACTTCCTCCCATGCTCCAAAACATTCGATGCTTCCCGAATCACTAAGCTTTACTTTGACGAAATAGTTAGGCTCCATGGCCTTCCAAAGACAATCGTATCCGATAGAGATGTTAAGTTCACAAGCTATTTCTGGAAAACCCTTTGGCACAAAATGGGGACAAAGCTCCAATTTTCCACTGCATTTCACCCCCAAACCGGTGGCCAAACTGAGGTTGTCAATAGAAGTTTAGGGAATCTTTTGAGGACTTTAGTAGGAGAGAACCTTAGGGATTGGGACTCAAAGCTTCCTATAGCAGAATTTGCTTACAACAACTCTATAAACCGAACCACTGGCCTCATTCCTGCTGAAATCGTGTATGGATATCAACCAAATCAGCCCATTGACCTAGTTCCCATGAGTCCTAGGACTAGAACATCTGAGTCTGCATTCGCATTCGCATCTCATCTGCATGAGTTACACAATGAAATTAAAAAGAAAATTGAACAAAGCAATACTGATTATAAAATTCATGCTGATAAGAAAAGGAGATTTAAAGAATTCAAGGTGGGAGATTTTGTGATGGTACGGATCCGCCCGGAGCGTTTTCCTCCTGGGTCCGTAAAGAAATTACATGCGAGAAGCGCCGGACCCTTTAAAATACTTGCGAAGGTTAACAATAATGCTTATGTGCTGGAACTCCCGGAAGGGTTTAATATGAATCCCACTTTTAATATAGAGGATATAGTAGTCTTTGAGGGTCCTGATTTTAACCCAACAATCCACTTTATGATGAGCCTTGTGTGACCCCACCTGGTGAGATCCCTAGCCTTCCTCCACTCCCCAATTTACCCCATTTACCTAGAGCGGAAAAGATTGAAACCATTCTAGATGATGAGATTATTTCCACAAAGGATGGAGGGCGCCAACGATACTTGGTTCATTGGGAAGGAACTCCGGAGACAGAGGACACGTGGATTGATCGAGAGGAGTTACAGAGACTGGACCCAGACCTGCTAGAGTTATATGAGAGCTTCCATAGTACGCACTCGACGGGGTCGAGTTCTCTCCCACCCGAGGAGAATGATGAGGTCATCAATAGGAGGTTTCGGCGCGTCTATCAGAGACGACCACGGAGATCGACGGCCATAATGGAGAGCCTCTATTATTGATTTTATTTGTATTAGCAGTTTATATGTTATGCATTTATTTTCTTAGTTTTCCCATTTTACCCCTGAGGGTATTAGTTGCTCTTGTAGCCCCAAGGGACATTTTAGACTTTCGCATTTACTTTTATTTGGAGCCTATTTATATGGCCCCTTGTATCTTGTATGAGGGGATGAATTTGATAAATGAAATTTCTATTGTGTGATCTATTTGTGAGTTCAAGGATCTCTTAGTGAGTTCTTGTCATAAGATCTCTTTGTGAGTTCTCCTTGTATTAGTTTTCCTTGATCTACACCTCATCCACGAGCACGCCATCCACACCTTCAATTGGAGAGAAGTCGGGCCCCTTTCCTCCCTGCCGCCGCCTTGAGCCCCATCCGTCGGCTCCATCAACCCACCGGCTGACCACCTCTACCGTCGGTTTTGCTTCCCCTTTCCCCCCCCCCCTTCCACCATCCTCCCACCACCAATCTTCTTGGGATCATATTCAAATTTGAATTCCAAGTTCAAATTATTTCCAAATTAGGAATTTCCAATTTTGGAAAGTTTTTGAATTTTGAATCTTATTTCACATAAAATGAAATTGGGTTCACGAGGATAATATTTTCCTAGTCATCATCCTGATTTGGAATAGTTTCCCCTCTCTGCCACCCTCTCTCCCCCTCATAGATGCCGTCGACCCCCATTCAAGGAGACCTCATTAATTCTCCATTAATCTCTCTCTCTTACTTGAATTTCAAATTCTAATTTCCCCCCTAATCCCTCCAATTTCACTAAAACTGAAATCCTACTCAGATTTTCTTCTATTTTCAAATCCTAACCCTAGTGAAACCGCCGGCCTCCCCCTCCATTAACTCTCCCATTGATTGAGCAATTAATCCTCCCTTAATTTAGGGATTTCAAACGTGAATCCTAAGTTTTTCCCTCCCACTTCCCTAAAACTGAAACTAATTTCAGTTTTCTAACATCACATAACCTCCCTCTCCCCTCCATACGCCCAGCCTCCCTTTTGGCTCCCCAAGCGCCGCCGCCCACTACTTCCTCCCTTTAGAGGTTTCCTTGTGTCAACCACCCCGCTCCCTATCAAGGATGCATGGAAGAACCCGAGTGGAACTTCGGGTTTGAGTACGACAACAACGGAAGGGTCAATATCCTTAGATCACACTTCTTCGACGTCGGCTTTGACTTCGACGACACCGTCGAAGAATACTTGGACCGGATCTTGCCGACGCTAGTGGATTCCATCGACGAACACTTCTCCGTCTACACGTGGATTATCAAAGGTCGATCTACCGTGCCCCCTCCGCCTCCGAGATCCTTCCCCACGGCGATGTTCCTTGGCACCTCCATCTTAGTGGCAACCTCGATGAGCTAGTCTGGACAATCTTCCGCCGCTCAACCTAGTCTCCGTAGGAAAGAGAGTTAAAGGTCTCAAGGTGTGAACAACTCCATATTAATTGTGGGATTTTTATTTACTAGTCGTAGCCTTATGTTTTCCTTTGCAATTATTTAAATAGTTTGGCTATCTTGTTGAAATTTCTATGCCTAGCAAGTTGAACATCATGAATTTCTTGTAATCGAATTAACTTTGATACATGATTATATAATTGGTTGAGCTAGAATTTAATTCTCTTTTAACTCTTGTGTAACTCCATCCACGCATCACATCACCGCATGATTGTGATTATGCTACAATGAATGTTGCACGATTGGGTAATGCAACAATGAAGTCTACAATAATGTGATAATGTAGCAATGAAGGCAGCACGCTTAAGGTAATGTGGAAATGAAGGCTAAAATAACGAAAATACAAGAAAGAGAAAAAATGCAAGTCTTTAATACCATGATAAGAATTAGTCAAGTATTATATTCCAACATTTATATAATACTTATACAAATATAGTGGAGCTTATAATAAAAGATATACAAAATCAATAAATAATAATTACAAAATAATTGCAATCTACAAATATAGTATACAATTGGTAAACCACAAATGAGGTGGCAACAAAAAAAAAGAAATATGACAAAAGTTTTAGCAAGTGTGGGTCTCAACTGGACAAAATTATGCATGGATTTCACAATAGCCAAGCACAACTTATTAATCCTTTCATAAATCATCCTTCTTTTGTCTCATTAAAATAGCTAAATAACTAATTTGTTGTATTTATACTTAATTTACTACATATTAACCAACAAAAATCTATGCCATGCTCAATTTTCAGTAGCTCGTCTCTTGATAAACCCTCGCATTTGAACAATCATAATTCAAAAAATACTCCTAAAATCCATTGCATTCTAAAATCCATTTCATTCAACCAGATAGGACATGATACTACAAAATTATTATTACAATTCTAAATCATAATCATATAATATACAAATCCACCACTATTATCTAATGAATAGAAAGCAGTTTATAAATTACACAATTTAAACAACCACCCTACGTACCCTCCATCTCACTTTATGGAAACTTTTTCGCCCCCTTCAATAGTGCTTCCTCTTATTCGCCTTGAGGCTCCAGCTCCACTACATGTTTCTAGTCATTTCTTGATCGTTCAATGGTTGTCAATCGTCCACCTACTCCTACATTCCATACTTCTTCGGATGTTGGTGCTTCGCCCTCAAAACTATAATCTTTCACTCACTGGTGCTATTAGGAAGGTTTCTTTGCATAGAAAAGATCTCGACTAGACAAAAGTCACTCAATACTGCTAATGATAAACTCACTCTTATTTTAAACAATGGTTGGATTTTCTAATATGGGTATCATTTTCCTTTCACTTTGATTGGTAAATGTCTTTGATTGCATAAGCTTGGAGATAATTTGCACATTTATAATAGATCATCGTATGATAAGTGATTTATTTATTGGACTTTTTTGGTGGCCACCACATGCTTATCAAATTATTAAGTTAAATTTAAATTTGTTTTTCGAATTTAAATGAGGTTCAAATCATTTAAGAAATAATTAAAACAATCATTTATGTTGTACTTAAATCAAATAAATTAAAATTTTTAATTAGGTAACTTCAAATAGTCCTTTCGATCATTCGTACATGACCAATTTAGTTATATAGTATCTTGTGCTCTCAATTTAATCCCTCAATTATAAAATTGATCTAAAATGTCCCCATTGGGATAAAATTGTGATCAATTTTATATATCAATGAATTATGGAATTCTTTTATAAATAAGTATAATATAAGAGACTATTTTGAATCAAATTTTTATAGTAAAAAGAACTAAATTAAAGCATCGTGTACTCTGGAACAAAATTATTTCACACAAATAATGTAAGGAATTAAGGTAAAAATGACTTTGTGGCAGGGATGACCTACCTACAATAATCGAATTAATATCAACAAATTTTTTAACTTAAAACTATCCCAGAATCACTCCGGGAATCTGAGCCATTAAAAAAAATTAAAGGTAGAAATAAGAGGGGCAATAGTACTGATAAACTAAAAATCAGTGGTGGCAGAGCCTCAATTTGAGGCCTGCACAAAGAATCAATTAGTGAACTTAATCTGATCTAAGTGCCAAACCCATTCCCATAGTTAATGTTAGCAACCATCACACTATTCAGATCACGCTCTGAGAGAAATATCTTCTTCTCATCGCTCTCAGAAAATCTGCAGCAGTAACTGCTCTGCTCAACAATGGCGGCAGACAAGAGGGCGCTCTAATTTTAGCCGCTTTGGGCCGAGCTCTACTGCAGAGAGGTGATTCTGCACTGGAAAACTGGCAAATAGTGCGCACGGTTCTCCTCCGCCTATGCTTATTATATAACTTCTGCTGCTCCATTTCTTTTATTCCTCCCCGATTTGTCTGACTTAGAATCTAAGGTGAGGGTGATGCTCCTCTCGTCGATGGTGCAGGAAAAAACTCCTCCACCGATAGAGCTTCTACCGACAACTTCTTTTGATGCTCCAAACTGTGCTTCTTCAACCGCTTGAATGCCTGACAAAACAAACAACACGATTTTAGTCTGTCTGCAGATAATTGAGCAATGAAGATCATCACATTATGATTGTAACCTTACAATCAGTTTATTGAAAAAAAATTAGCCTATTTATAAGCAAATATAATTAGAGTAAGTTCTTATTCACTTCCTAAAAATAACCTCCTAACGAAACAAAGCTTTCTCCAAATAATCACCAAAAATTCTCCAATCGAAAATCCAAAAAACTGTTTATCCAGACAGTCTAAAAAAAATTCAAATCCATCTATCAAGTTCTATTCTGAAATTTGATCCACTATCAGTTCAGCCATTTGGTCGGCTAAATTTGGTATAGAATTATTGTTGGCCATTTGATTGGCTTTCTTACCTTCTTCTTCTTGCACTTTTCTCTTTCTTGAATTTGATGCATTCTCCAGATTTAAAAAAAAATACTCTCCATTGTTTTATCCCTCTTTATTTACGAGGCACCAACGGTTGTAACGTGCAGTTGCAAACATGAAAAAGAGAACTTCCTTGATATGCAATTTTGAATGAACGCGCACACATGGCCAAGCTGAGCACCACGCATTAAGGCCTAGCACTTATTGTTTATATTGAATTTTGGTCCACCTAATAAGCCTAAGTGAAGACGCTTAACGTCGATCCTACTAACGTGGGGACATCAAATTTCGACACGTATACCATCGCCGGAGACGCCGATTGACGGCCATGATTCAGAGCCTTTTTTGATGTTTTATATTATTATGTCATTTATATTTCATGTTTTCCTTTTGTACCCCTATGAGGGAATTAGTGCTTATTGTAGCCCAAGGACATTGTCGTCTTTATGTATTTTATTTCTAGATAGCCTATAAAAAGGCCTTGTCATTGTATTGAGGGAATTATTGAATGAATGAAAATTTTCCGTTGTGTGTTCTCCTTTGTGAGTCCCAAGATCTCTTAGTGAGTTCTTAGCATGGATCTCTTTGTGAGTTCTCCGTGTATTAGTTCCATTGATCTTCACCTCATCCACAAGCGACGCCATCCACACATCAACTCGGAAGAGTCGGGCCATTCCCCCCCCCCCCCCCCCGCCCACCCCCTCTTGCCGCCGTCCTAGACCCCGCCGCCGGCCGGCACCTTTTTTCTTCTCACCGCCTCCCATCCCCTCCCCCCTACCTTTCATTGAAATTTCAAATTTCTTTCCAAATTAGGAAATTCTATTTTGAAAGTTTGAAATGATCCAATTAATTAAATTTAAATTACTTTAGGATTTTATTTCAGATTTTCATAGTCACCGTTTATATTTGGAAACCCCTCTCTCCTCTCATACTTCTCCCTACTTCCATGCCCCCCCCATTAAGCTTCCGTTAATTACTCCATTAACTCTTGATCCTATTTTGAAATTAAATTAGGACCATTAATTTCCCTCCCATTGCATGAAAACTGAATAATTTCAGTTTATCCCCCTCTCTCCCTATTCTTCTACCGCGGCCCCCTCTCTCTTTCCCCCATTATTCCTCATTAAGGAATTAATTGCCCTCACATTGAAATTCAAAATTCCCCTCCAAAACTCAAAACTGAAATTAATCTCAGTTTTATTTCTTTGTTTTATAAAACCAACCTCCCCTCACCCACATCCTACCGACGGCCTCCCCGTCCCCTCTACAACCCGCCGCCACCTCTCCCTTTCTTTGAGAATTTTCTTGCGGCGAAAACCATTCTCATCTTCAAGAATGCAAGGAGAAACCCGAGTGGAACTTCGGGTTTGAGTACGACAACCAAGGAAGAGTTAACATTCTCATATCACCCTTCTTCGACGTAGGCTTTGATTTCGACGACACCGTCGAAGAATATTTGGATCGGATTCTACCAACATTAGTGGTTCCATTGACGACCACTTTTCCGTCACACGTGGATCATTAAAGGTCGTCCTCCTCGATGCCACCTCCACGTCGGCGCCTTCCTCTCCTTCCCTACGGATCTACGGCACGTCGCCCTCAGAGTGGTTTCATCACTTGTGTGGTTATTCTTCTTCCATCAAACCTAGAAGTAGGTAATGAGGTAAACTCACAAGTGAGACATCGCTTTGTTAACCGCGGGATTCTAGTTGGCTTTTCATTTGTTTTATTTTTATTACCCTCGTTTTTTTATGTCTTGCTAATTTAGGTGTAAGTCTTGCTAAGCATAGTTGAATCTAAGTCTCTGATAAGCTTCAATTGCGAACACATTACGATTGCAATTTCACTACTGAACAAGATTTTATTAATTTCCTAAATCCAATTCCTGGTTTCACATCACTAACCATTCTAGAACAGCGTAAAATTGATTTGGTAAAATGTCAAGGTAAAAAATAGTGTTAAACCATAGAACATCTAGTTCAACTTTAAGTCAACATACATTATATTCTAGTCCTTATGGTTTTAATATACCTTTCTACATTCATTGATTATTGTCACTTAAATCTCCCATGCATACATAGAGAGAAAACTTAATCAAGAGTACCACACCATCACATCCAAGTCTGATAGTCATAATTATTATTTCACCATCAAATTTCCTGTCTACCAAGTCAAATTGACAATTTCTTAAAAAATACAAAATCTTATAAACCATCCTACTTCTACTGCGCCAAAATGTATGTAAATAGCTTCATAAATGATAAAAAATAGTTTAAGAATTTATTCCAACATTTGTGTAATATTTATGCATCTTAGGAGATCTTCTAATAAGAAAAATAACAATAAATAAAATTGCATAATAATTATAATAGTCCACATATTGATTAGTAGAGACAAAATAATATATATAAGTAATTACAATAGTTCACAATTGAAAGTAAGCAATAGAGATCCCAATTGATAATGTAGTGATGGAAAAAAATGAAGGACAGAAGTTTTGGTGAATGTTGATTGGAAACTACTGCAGGCGTTTCACACTCTCCCTCAGAGAATGAATGAAATAACAATTATAGGCTTGTCTGCAATTTTTTGAACTACTAATCATAATAATCCTTGGTAAAATGTCTAGTAATTATCACCTAACAATAAATGTTTATAGTTTAAGTGTTCCTAATAAGCCTTTTCTGTCTTTTATATCTAGTGAATGACTCAATTTTCTTTTCCCTAAGAATCTACAAACCAAATCGCAAACCATTTTAGATAATTCTTCTCATTCATGGCATATTGAATGTATGTTTGCATACATCTCTCGATTCCAAGAGAAACCTAAGATCAAGGTATGTTGAAATTGTTATGTATACATGGAGAGAAAATTTATTATGATTTTTCAAATAGGAAAAATATAAAAGAAAAAAATGGTTGCATCGCAATTATGAATGTTGCAAAAATGGGAGAGTTTACAATAATGCATCAAGAAGGTTGCAAACAACTGCAATTGAACGATGAACGACTGAAGTAATAAAAAAAAGATGAAACCGAAAGAGTGTGCAATAATGAAGACCGCATGATGAGGTCATCGTAGGAGGTTTCGGCGCTGTCTATCAGAGACGACCACAGAGATCGACGGCCATGAGGGAGCCTCTATTATTGATTTTATTTGTATTAGCAGATTATATGTTATGCATTTTTTTTCTTTTTTTCCCATTTTAACCCTGAGGGTATTAGTTGCCTTTAGCCCCAAGGGGCATTTTAGACTTTCGCTTTACAATTTACTTTTATTTGGAGCCTATTTATATGGCCCCTTGTATCTGTACGAGGGGATGAATTTGATAAATGAAATTTCTATTGTGTGATCTCTTTGTGAGTTCAAGGATCTCTTAGTGAGTCATTGTCATGAGATCTCTTTGTGAGTTTCTCCTTGTATTAGTTTTCCTTGATCTACACTCATCCACGAGCACGCCATCCACACCTTCAATTGGAGAGAGTCGGGCCCCTTTCCTTCCCTGCCGCCGCCTGAGCCCCATCGCCGGCTCCATCAAACCCACCGGCCGACCACCTCTACGCCGGTTTTGCTCCCCCCCCCCCCCACCCTTTCACCATCCTCCACCACCAATCTTCTTGGGATCCTAATTCAATTTTTAATTCCAAGTTCAAATTATTTCCAAATTAGGAATTTTCAATTTGGAAGTTTTTGAATTTTTGAATCTTATTTCACATAAAATGAAATTGGGTTCAGAGGATAATATTTTCCTAGTCATATCCTGATTTGGAATTGTTTCCCTCTCTACCAACCTCTCTCCCCACATAGATGCCGCCGGCCCCCATTCAAGGAGACCTCATTATTCTCCATTAATCTCTCTCTCTTACTTGAATTTCAAATTTCTAATTTCCCCCCTATCCCTCCAATTTCACTAAAACTGAAATCCTACTCAGATTTCTTTATTTCAAATCCTAACCTAGTGAAACCCCCGGCCTCCCCCTCCATTAAACTCTCCCATTGATTGACATAATCCCTCCTTAATTAGGGATTTTCAAACGTGAGACCTAAGTTTTTCCCTCCCACTTCCCTAAAAAAAACTAATTTCAATTTTCTAACATCACATAACCTCCCTCTCCCCTCCATACCGCCGGCCTCCCTTTTGCTCCCCAAGCCGCCGCCCACTACTTCCTCCCTTTAGAGGTTTCCTTGTGTCAACCACCCCGCTCCCTATCAAGGTATGCATGGAAGAACCCCGACTGGAACTTCGGGTTTGGTACGACAACAACGGAAGGGTCATATCCTTCGATCACAGTTCTTCGACGTCGGGCTTTGACTTCGACGACACGGCGAAGAATACTTGGACCGGATCTTGCCGGCGCTAGTGGATTCCATCGACGAACACTTCTCCGTCTACACGTGGATTATCAAAGGTCGATCTACCGTGCCCCCTCCGCCTACGAGATCCTTCCCACGGCGACGTTCCTTGGCACCTCCATCTAGTGGCAACCTCGATGCTAGTCTGGACAATCTTCTGCCGCTCAACCTAGTCTCCGTAGAAAGAGGTTAAAGGTCTCAGGTGTGAACAACTCCGTTTAATTGTGGGATTTTTATTTTACTAGTCGTAGCCTTATGTTTTCCTTTGCAATTATTTAAATAGTTTGGCTATCTTGTTGAAATTTCTATGCTAGCAAGTTGAACATCATGAATTTCTTGTAATCGAATTAACTTTGATACATGATTATAAAATTGTTGAGCTAGAATTTAATTCTCTTTTAACTTTGTGTAACTCCATCCACGCATCACATCATTTTGGTAATCAGAGCATGGTTACACATCTTGACATGCATAGAAAGCATCCTAGGGTTTAGTTCCTTGCGGTAGTTCAAGAATTTCATGCATATCTTTGCTTAGATAAATATTTTTCACTTTTTGTTAACTGTTTTTGGCATTTTCCAGCAAGACATAGCTGAACTAGGACATTCTAGCTAGCATCTTAGTGTTGGCCTTTGTTTGGTAGATTCATAGTGTCCTGGAACAACTACGGCTTGATTTATCCCTGCTGTCTCACAATATCTGCAGCTGCTATTCACTGTTTAGGGAGTTGAAACACTTGTTTTGGCTGCTGCTTTTAATTACTGCAGTGTCTACAGTCGTGGGAATTACTAACTTAAGTCTAAATGCTGTCCACACATTAGAGTCATTTAGAATAAGTTCTAGTTGTGTGACTGTTGCTGTCCACTCATAATCTGCACTTGTTAGAGACTTATAATTGACGGAAAATTGTCCTGGTTGCTGTCCGCACTTAGCTTCCAACCGTAAACCTGCTAGAACTCGTCCCCCCTTGTGTTAGTTTTGCTGCCTTTGTTTTCCTGCAGCAGTTAGGAGCATTTAGGAACCTATCCCTTAGCTTATAATTGCTGCCCACCAACCCAACTCTTCCCCAAGCAACCCCTAAAACTTCCCCATGGATCCGCAGCATCTACCAAGCTACCCTGGACCTATTTTGGGACAACTGGGCACCGTGACTCAGCAATCCGCAACACCCAAAACCGATCTAGCTGACTTTAGGCCCCACACGAGTGAACCGATTAGATAATATCGAGCGTAACAAGAATCCTGCAATCTATTACGCCATCAAGACCTCACTCACCTTATGGCGAAGACACGACCCGATCATGAACACCCGCGAGATCCCGGACATTTTCAAGACCAATACCAACGTAACCCTAGGCCCCCATCAAGAGCCCATAGGAATGAGACCCTTGAGGGACAACATGCCAACTGTTGAAAAACATTAGGTTGCGCCCCGACTTATGACGGAACCCTTGACCCTCAAGTTTTCCTAGATTGGCTCAAGTCAATGGATAGCTATTTCAATGGTACAACATCTCTGAAGCTAGGAAAGTCATGTTCGCCGAAAAGAAGCTCATTGGTCGAGCCAACCTCTACTGGACCAACTTAGAAACATGCGCGTAAGCTCGCGGTGAACACCCTATCAACGATTGGAGAACCTTGAAGCACGAACTAGGAGGAAATACTTACCACCGTCCTACTACCCTAAGCTTCTGAATAAGTGGAATCGCTAACCCAGGGGAGCAAGTCAGTTAAAGATACATCTCCGCCTTCGACGATTTCCTGATTCGTTGCAACGGCGAGGAATCTGCTACCGCCAACACAGATCCTGTCTATGTTTGAGATGGTCTTCGAAAGAACTTCGCACCGATACTGCTTTGCTAGAGGAATAGACACGCTAGAGGCCGCCTGCAGCCTGTACTTGACTTAGAGGAGTCAAAACCCATTCCCACACTAGCAGTTTGAATCCCGACCCACCCGTATCGTTCTTCCACCAGCCAGCCTCAAAGCCGACCCACAAACAGCGACCGGTAGCCGACCCGCTGCTAGTTCAGCCCCCCCTCATCGTCCCGACCTTAAGGGTAAAGCACCTGAACGAGACACCCCAAAACCAATTCTGGAACCAAATGTTATAGGTGTCATGGTATGGGCACATTGCCTCGCAATGTTCCTAGTCCTATAGGTCACCAAAATAGAAGAGGTTGATGACGACGAGGACGAACTCGAGACTGACTTAGTTCACACATGTGGATGAAGTAGGAAGATTCTTTTCAGAGGATGAAACCTGTACCACTGCATGTTAGATGTGCACTGTACCAACCTAAACCGAGTGATGATTGGAGAAGAGACAGCTATTTTCCATACCTTTACTAAGTATCGGGGATAAGAACTGTAAGGTTATTGTCGATAGCGGATAGCTGCATTCAACGCTGTCTCTTCAGCGATGATTTCTAGAACAACATTAAGGCCACACCTCATCCAAATCCGTATAAGGTCGCCTGGATAAACTCAACTTCCATGGAAATAAAAGATATGAGCTTATCCCGCTCGAGTTTAATGGATAATCAGGAGAAGATTTGGTGTAGTGTGTTGACAATGGATGTGGGCCAAATTATTCTTGGTCGTACCATGGCTGTTTGACAACGATGTCCACATTTTGGGGAGGACGAACACCTCGTGTTCGAGCACAAACGGGAAGAAGGATTAATTTGATTCCCTCACAGCCCTGACCCGATATAGTTTGAAACTAAGGTTATTCCCCCTAGCCCAATAAAGGTTTACACTTCTTACCTACGAAAGAAGAGTGCACATGGAACTTCACCACGGGTCACCCATGTACGCCTTGGTAGCTAGGAAGTGGATGGGTTCATGAAAGGGCAAATCCTGAAGAAGTAAAACCCCTTCAAGAGAAATTTGCTGATTGTCTTCCTCGAGGAGCTACCTGACCAACTTCCACCTCAGAGACATCCAACATGTCATTGACTTGGTTCCGGAGCCTCCCTGCCTAACCTCCCTCACTACGGATGAACCCCAACGGAGCACGCTGAGCTAAAAAGGCAAGTAGATGAACTTCTACAACGAGGATTTATTAAAGAAAGCCTTAGCCCATGTGTCGTTCCTGCCCTCCTAACTCCAAAGAAAGACGGCTCTTGGAGGATGTGTGTTGATAGCCGCGAAATCAACAAAATTACCGTTAAATATCGCTTTCCAATTCCCCGACTAGACGACATCTCGATATGATGACGGGGGCAAACGCTGTTCTCTTAAGGTGGATCTCTAAGAGCGGATATCATCAGATCAGGATCCGCCCGGGATGAATGGAAAACGGCTTCAAGACAAAAGACGGGTTGTATGAATGGATGGTCATGCCTTTTGGTCTTAGTAACGCTCCTAACACTTTCATGCGGATTATGACCCAAGTCCTACGACCTTCCTCGGAAAATTCGTAGTGTCTACTTTTGATGATATCTTTTGTTTTTTTTATTATTTTTTTATATATTATTTTTTTTTATTTTTTTTTTTTTTTATTTTTTTAAAAATATAAACCCAAATTTTTTTTTTTTTTTTTTTTTTTTTTTTTTTTTTTTTTTTTTTTTTTTTTTTTTTTTTTTTTTTTTTTTTTTTTGAAACTTTTTTTTTTTCTCTTTTTTTTTTTTTTTTTTTTTTTTTTCTTTTTTTTTTTTTATCTATAGTAAAGTTCTGTTGACAACATTTGGGACACATGAAACAAGTATGTGAGTTTTTGAGAAAAAACGTTATATGCGAACCTCAGAAGGTGTGTTTCTTACTGATAAGCGTGACCTTTCTCGGATTTATAATCTCATCTCCGTGAATCTCAGCCGACCCAGAGAGGTTAGAGCGATCAACGAGTGGCCTGAGTCCTAAAACTATAAGAGATGTTCGGTAGTTTTACATGGATTACCACATTCTATCGGAGTTTATTAGGAATTTTAGTCTATCGTAGGCACCCATAACCGACTGCCTAAGAAGGCGAATTTCATAGGAAAGTAGCTGCCAAGCATAAGGCCTTCGAGGACATTAAGAAGAAAATGGTGGAACGTCCCTTGTTATTTATGCGTCTCCCGGATTTTTCAAAGTGTTTGAAGTTAAACCTGCGACGACGTCAGGGATCGTATTGTGAGGAGTTTTATCTCAGGAAGGGACACTCTGCTGGCGTATTTTAGCGTAGAAATATAAACGACATCCGTCCAGAGTACTCTACCATATGACAAGAATTTTATGCGGTCATCCAGTCCCGTTAGATTACTAAGAACACTACTGCTGCACAAAATTTGTGGAATTCTCTGATCATGAAGGCCGTTGAGTGTACATTAAACTCGCAGAAGAAAACTCAATGCCGCCATGGTCGTTGGTCGTAGTTCTTGCAAAAGTACACTTACACAATTAGACACAAAAACTGGACGTGAGAATAAAGCTTCGGATGCCCCATAGTTAGGAGGCTGATGATAACCCAGAGATGAAGGCATGAAGTCATCGGTTTTGAGACGCCTTAAGGACAGTATAAGGACTTTGCCCCAGATCATTTCAGGACAACCTACTCCCTCTTGAGCCGATGGGATGGACGCACGATAAATGCTTCCTAATAGACAAAGGGTACCTATTTCCAAAGCCCAGAAACACTGTGTTCCCCAAACCTCCTCGCTGCGAATATCTCGTATGGGAATTACATGGTGGAGTTTAGCTGGCCCTTTGGGCAGCTAAAACAATCGCTGCTGCTCTAGAAAACCGTTCAATTTCTACTGGTCCCAGACCTCAAACCGATGTAGGTAGCTCTTGAAAGCGCTGTCATATCTGCTCAACTGAGCAAGCAAGAAAGCAGAAATCTGGGTACTCTACTCTCAACCCCCCGTAAACTAGTCCCCGTGGCAAGATGGTTAGCTTATGGACCTTCGTCCGGGTCTACCCAAAACCACTAGGATACATGTTAGTCTTTGTGTCTGGATCGATTATTCCAAATGGCCACTTTCCCCACCATGCTCCAAAACCTTCGATGCTTCCCGTATCGCTATGCTTTACCTTGACGAAATAGTTAGGCTCCATGGCCTTCCAAAGACAAACGTCCGATGAAAAATAAGATGTTAATTCACAAGCAATTCTGGAAAAACCCTTTGGGCACAAAATGGGGACAAAGCTCCAATTTTCCCTGCATTACACTCACCCCCAACCGATGCCAAAACTGGGATGTCAATATAAGTTTAGGGAATGCTTTTGAGTGGACTTTAGTAGGAGAGAACCCTAGGGGAATGGACTACAAAGCTTCCTAATAGTCAGTTTTGCTTAACAACAACTCATAAAAACCGAACCACTGGCCTCATTACCTGCTGAAATCTGTATGGATACAGCACAAATCAGCCATGACCTTAGTTCCCATGAGTCCTAGGACTAGAACACATCTGAGCTGCATTTCGCATTCGCATTCCATGCTGCATGGTTACACGAATGAAATTAAAAGAAAATGACACAAAGCAATACTGATTATAAAATTAGGCTGATAAGAAAAGGATCATTTATAGAATTCAAGGTGGAGATTTTGTGATGGTTAAGAATCCGCCCGGAGGTTTTTCCCTCTGGGTCCGTAAAGAAATTACATGCGACGAAGCGCGGACCTCTTTAAAATACTTGCAAGTTAACAATAATAGCTTAGTGCTAGGCACTCCGGAAGGGTTTAATATGAAATCCCACTTTTCATATATAGAGGATATAGTAGTCTTTGGAGGTCTGATTTTAACCCCAACACATCCATTTATGATGAGCCTTGTGTGACCCCACCTGGTGAGTTCCCTAGCTTCCTCCACTCCCAATTTACAACCCATTTACCTAAGCGAAAAGATGAAACCATTCTAGATGATGAATTATTTCCACAAAGATGGAGGGCGCCAACGATACTTGGTTCATCGGAAGGAACTCCGGAGACAGAGGACACGTGGATTGATCAGCGAGGAGTCTACAGGAGATACTGGACCCAGACGCTCAAGAGATTATAATGAGTGCTCCATAGTACGCTCTCGACGGGGTCGAGTTTTCTCCCACACCCGAGGAGAATGCATGGGTCATCAATATGAGGTTTGCGGCGCGTCTTATCTCAGAGGTACGACCCACGGAGATCGACGGCCAGATGGAGACGCCTCACTATATCTGATTTTAATTTGTATAGCAGTTTATATGTTGTGCGCATTTATTTTCTTAGTTTTCCCATTTTACCCCTGAAGGGTATTAGTTGCTCTTGTACCCCAAGGACATTTTAAGACTTTCGCATTTACTTGTTTTAAGGAGCTCATTTATATGGCCCCTTGTATCTTGTTTGCAGGGAGAAAAATGATTTGATAACATGAAATTTCTATTGTGTGATCTAGTTTGAGTTCAAGGTCTCCTTGAGTGAGTTTCTTGTCATGAGATCTCTTTGTGAGTTCTCCTTGTATTATTTTCCTGACTACACCTCTTCCACGAGCACTAGCCATCCACACCTCAATTGGAGAGAAGCGGGCCTTTCCACCCCGCCCCGTCCTTGAGCCCCATCCGCCCGCTCCATCAACCCACCGGTGGACCACCTATACCGTCAGTTTTGCTAAACTTAGCAAACAAATCTTGTAAAAAACCTTTGCAATACAGTTAAAAAATCTTCTCTAATCTCCAAAAATAAGTTTCCTCCATTAAGCAATAGAAGGGGGAAAACTAGTATAGCCAATCTAAGACAACTGAGGAAGAACACTTGTTTTTACAAGGCCAATCATTATAATGAATTTATTTTCTTACAAAAACAGAGCATCTAAAAACTCAACGGTGATGAATTTATTTATTTTTTTCTGAATTTATTTTATTATTATTATTATTATTATTATTTTATTATTTTATTTTCTTTTCTTTTTATTATTTTTATTGTTGTTGTCTGATTAATTTAAATTTTGCCCACCCTATAAGAAAGGAAGCTGGATCCGCCCCTACTTCTAATAAGCCTAGCACTTTCTAAAAAATCCACCTCCCTTCCACTTTGTGAGAACCTCCACCTCTATCACTACCTAGTTGACTCGAGCATTAGAGGAAGAGGAACCCTGTTGGGACCGAGCGACGATTTTATATACAAGAACGCATATAACCCAAATTTTAATTATCGCTGGATCTCCTAAATTTTGCAGGATCTCGATCGCGATCGAGCAGTCAGCAGCATCCGAACCACCATGAATCATCGAATTGCATGATTGCCGGGATTAGGTTCTGTTTAGCAAAGAAAAAAATTGCATTACCGAAGCAGAGGGGCATCGCAAATGAACATTCTTTTGTCATCCTCCTTGGAAATAAGCGAATAAGCAAACCTAACTCTCCAAAACTATCCCTGCAATTACCAAGCTTAAGCATCCGAATGTAGCATAAGAGCAGCGAGTTCATCCAGGGTTTATCTCAGAAAAGTAATATCCAACTGAATTTCCAAAAAAAACCAACGAATAATATTTGCGACCAGCCACGTTCTACAAACTTAAGAAAAGTTCGGAACGAGGAGGGAATGAATATATAAGTACCTTGTTGAAGAAGGACGTCTTGGAGTCGACCGGAATGTAAGGGACGAGTCTAAAGTCCGGCGACGGCGACCTGAACCCGGCGGCAACAAGGTGGCTACGCGGGAGAACTATCAGCCCGTCCGCGCCGGCGCCCCAAAGCGGCATCGTCCTCCAGTTCTCACGACGATACAAAGGGAATCAGCAGTAGGCTTCTCGAAACAAATTGCAGCGAAAAAAATTGCGACCAAAAAAAAATTCAATCGGGACTGTAATCTGTGGGGGAAATAATTATACATTCTTAAAAATAATTCACACGAAAAATTTTTATTTTATTTTTACGCGACATATAAAAATAAAATTTTATTTCATACATGTTTGCTTGACATGCAAGAATCTAAGATTTTTTAAAGTAAATTTATTTAAAGAAAAAATAGTGTTTTATTTGATACATTATCAAATAATTTTTATGATCTAGCACGAATCTCGAACCAATTTTGTATTAAAATTTTTCAAAATTAAATCTAGGACTATCCAAATTTAATTTCTACAGATTTATAGTCGAAATGAATGTCTCGAAATGACGAACCCAACTACGCTAAATTCAACTAATTTGAGCCCAAATAATTCCAAATCGAAGATCTGAAACGCATTTGGGAGGTTTTAACAATGAATTAGACGATCAAACGATTTCTAAATGTGTTATGTTTATAATCAAATCGAGCGGCTCGACGAGACGCCAACGAGCGAAAAATAGTTGAATTCTAATATCATTAAGACATTCAAATAGTCGATAAACATTCTATGATCTAGAGAGTAGTATCGACCGTCCATTTGAAACACTCCCAACATGTCCATGATCTTATTCATATTTATTGGTCATGTCTCTCCTAAAAAATTATAAATAGACTCATCATTCTTTATTGAAAGGGGACCAAGGAAGGAAAGGAAGAGCAATCTGATAGCTCTCTTACCATCAGACTTCTCTTCGACCAACGACCAACAACCGATTGTCGTCGGACTTACGTCGGGCCTTCGATTGCCGCCGGACTTCCACCTAACCACAACATAACACCGAATTTACTACCAGCTACCGCCCGTTGTCGAAATTTCATCCGGCCCCTATTTGTTTGTTGGATTTCTACCCAACAACTAACTATAGTACTAATAGTTCTCAAGTTAAAAGATAAATCAACATTTGTAATCTATTCAAACATTAGTGGATTCATTTCAATTGAGTGTGGCCTCATGATTTTAACTTCAAGATTTTCTACGGAAAAAATTATAATGTTTCTACTCTCTTTTGCAAGCTGGGTACTAGTTCAACACTAAGACACCAAATTTAATACTTTACTGCCGAGAATATCCTAGTCCACAATACTATCATATATATATATATATAAACTAAAAAACTTTAATATGAAACAATATAATGTTCAAATTTTATCATATGAAAAATAAAATTATTGTATAAATATTTATCATATACAAAATATATTCTTATGTTAAATAAAGCTTTAAATTAATTTTCTTATAAAATATATATGTAAAATCCTAATTTAAATTTAAATTTGTTTTTCGAATTTAAAATGAAGGTTCAAATCATTTAAGAAATAATTAAAATCAATCATTCTATGCTTGTACTTAAATCAAATAAAATTAAAATTTTTAATTTAGGTAAACTTCAAAATAGTCCTTCGATCATTCGTACATGACCAATTTAGTTATATAGTATCATGTGCTCTAATTTAATCCCTCAATTATATAAAATTGATCTAAATTATCCCCATTGGGATAAAATTGTGATCAATTTTATATATCAATGAATTAAATTGGAATTCATTTTATAACATAAGTATAATATAAGAGACTATTTTGAATCAAATTTATATAGTAAAAGAACTAAATTAAAGCATCGTGATACTCTGGGACAAAATTAATTACACACAAATAATGAAAGGAATTAAGGTAAAACTGACTTTGTGGCAGGGATGACCTACCTACAATAATCGAATTAATATCAACAAATTTTTTACACTTAAAACTATCCCCAGAATCACTCCGGGAATCTGAGCCATTAAAAAAAAATAAAGGTAGAAATAAGAGGGGCAATAGTACTGATAAACTAAAAATCAGGTGGTGGCAGAGCCTCAATTTGAGGCCTGCACAAAGAATCAATTATGTGAACTTAATCTGATCTAAGTGCCAAACCCATTTCCCATAGTTAATGTTAGCAACCATCACACTATCAGATCACGCTCTGAGAGAAATATCTTCCTTCTCATCGCTCTCAGAAAATCTGCAGCAGTAACTGCTCTGCTCAACAATGGCGGCAGACAAGGAGGGGCCTCTAACTTTTAGCCGCTTTGGGCCGAGCTCTACTGCAGAAGGTGATTCTGCACTGGAAACTGGCAAATAGTGCGCACGGTTCTCCCTCCGCCTATGCTTATTATATAACTTCTGCTGCTCCATTTCTTTATTCCTCCCCGATTTGTCTGACTTAGAATCTAAAGGGTGAGGGTGATGCCTCATCGTCGATGGTGCAGGAAAAACTCCTCCACCGATAGAGCTTCTACCGACAACTTCTTTTGATGCCTCCAAACTGTGCTTCTTCAACCGCTTGAATGCCTGACAAACAAAACAACACGATTTTAGTCTGTCTGCAGATAATTGAGCAATGAAGATCATCACATTATGCATAAGGGAATATTTTAGCAAAAGAACTAAATATATTACAGAACAGTGAAGAAGATGCAAAGATATTTATGAAGAATATTAAAATTCAAGCCAAGGAGTCATGCTTTACAATCAATTGCAAATATAATTAGAGTAAGTTCTTATTCACTTCCTAAATAAACTCCAAAACGAAACAAAGACTTTCTCCAAATAATCACCAAAAATTCTCCAATCGAAATCCAAAAAACTGGTTTATCCAGACAGTCTAAAAAAAATTCAAATCCATCCTTATCAAGTTCTATTCTGAAATTTGATCCAACTATCAGTTCAGCCATTTGGTCGGCTAAATTTGGTATAGAATTATTGTTGGCCATTTGATTGGCTTTCTTACCTTTCTTCTTCTTGCACTTTTCTCTTTCTTGACTTTTGATGCATATCTCCAAGATTTAAAAAAAATACTCTCCATTGTTTTTATCCCTTCTTTATTTACGAGGCACCAACGGTTGTACGTGCAGTTGCCAAACATGAAAAAGATACTTCCTTGATATGCAATTATGAATGAACGCGCACACATGGCCAAGCTGAGCACCACGCATTAAGGCCTAGCAACTTATGTTTATATTGAATTTTTGTCCACCTAATAAGCCTAAGTGAAGACGCTTAACGTCGATTCCTATACTAACTGATGGGGACATCAAATTTCGACACGTATACCATCGCCGGAGACGCCGATTGACGGCCATGATTCAGAGCCTTTATTTTTGATGTTTTATATTATTCATGTCATTTATATTTCATGTTTTTCCTTTTGTACCCCTATGAGGGAATTAGTGCTTATTGTAGCCCAAGGACATTGTCGTCTTTATGTATTTTATTTCTAGATAGCCTATATAAAGGCCTTGTCATTGTATTTGAGGGAATTATTGAATGAATGAAAATTTTCCGTTGTGTGTTCTCTTCGTGAGTCCCAAGATCTCTTAGTGAGTTCTTAGCATGAGATCTCTTTGTGAGTTCTCCGTGTATTAGTTCCATTGATCTTCACCTCATCCACAAGCGACGCCATCCACACCATCAACTCGGAAGAAGTCGGGCCATTCCCCCCCCCCCCCCCCGCCCACCCCCTCTTGCCGCCGTCCTAGACCCGCCCGCCAGCCGGCCACCTTTTTTCTTCCACCGCCTCCCACATCCCCTCCCCCCTACCTTTCATTGAAATTTCAAATTTCAAATTTCTTTCCAAATTAGGAAATTCTATTTTTGAAAAGTTTGAATGAATCCAATTAATTAAATTTAAATTACTTTAGGATTTTATTTCAGATTTTCATAGTCACCGTTTTATATTTGGAAACCCCTCTCTCCCTCTCCATAACTCTCTCCCTACCTAGCCATGCCCCCCCCCCCATTATGCTTCCGTTAATTACTCCATTAACTCCTTGATCCTATTTTGAAATTCAAATTAGGACCCATTAATTTCCCTCCCATTGCATGAAAACTGAAATAATTTCAGTTTAATCCCCCTCTCTCCCTATTCTTCTACCGCCGGCCTCCCCTCTCTCTTTCCCCCATTAATTCCTCATTAAGGAATTAATTGCCCTCACATTGAAATTCAAAATTCCCCTCCAAAACTCCCAAAACTGAAATTAATCTCAGTTTTATTTTCTTTGTTTTATAAAACCAACCTCCCCTCACCCACATCTCTACCGCCGGCCTCCCCGTCCCCTCTACAACCCGCCGCCCACCTCTCCCTTTCATTTGAGAATTTCTTGCGGCGACCACCCATTCTCATCTTCAAGAATGCATGGAGAAACCCGAGTGGAACTTCGGGTTTGAGTACGACAACCAAGGAAGAGTTAACATTCTCATATCACCCTTCTTCGACGTAGGCTTTGATTTCGACGACACCGTCGAAGAATATTTGGATCGGATTCTACCAACATTAGTGGATTCCATTGACGACCACTTTTCCGTCTACACGTGGATCATTAAAGGTCGTCCTCCCGTGCCACCTCCACGTCCGGCGCCTTCCTCTCCTTCCCTACGGATCTACGGCACCGTCGCCCTCAGAGTGGTTTCATCACTTGTGTGGTTATTCTTCTTCCATCAAACCTAGAAGTAGGTAAATGAGCGTAACCTCAAAGTGAGACAATCGCTTTGTTAACCGCGGGATTCTAGTTGGCTTTTCATTTGTTTTATTTTTTATTACCGTCGTTATTTTATAGATCTTGCTAATTTAGGTGTAAGCTCTTGCCTAAGCATAGTTGAATTCTAAGATCTCTGATAAGCTTCAATTGCGAACCACATTACGATTGCAATTTCACTACTTGAACAAGATTTTATTAATTTCCTAAATCCAATTCCTGGTTTCACATCACTAACCCATTCTAGAACAGCGTAAATTGATTTGATAAAATGATCAAGGTAAAAAATAGTGTTAAACCATAGACACATCTAGTTCAACTTTAAGTCATCATACATATATATCCTAGTCCTTATGGTTCTTAATATCCATTTCTACATTCATTGATTATTGTCACTTAAATCTCCAATGCATACATAGAGAGAAAACTTAATCAAGAGTACCACACCATCACATCCAAGTCTGATAGTCATAATTATTATTTCACCATCAACTTTCCATGTCTACCAAGTCAAATTGACCAATTTTCTAAAAAATACAAAATCTTATAAACCATCCTACTTCTACCTGCGCCAAAATGTATGTAAATAGCTTCATAAATGATAAAATTAGTTAAGAATTTTATTCCAACATTTGTGTAATATTTATGCATCTTAGGAGATCTTCTAATAAGAAAAATACACAATGAAATAATAATTGCATAATAATTATAATAGTCCACATATTGATTAGTAGACAAAATAATAATTATAAAGTAATTACAATAGTTCACAGATTGATAAGTAAGCAATAGAGATCCCACAAATTGATAATGTAGTGATGGAAAAAAATGAAGGACAGAAGTTTTGGTGAATGTTGATTGGAAACTATGCAGGCGTTTCACACTCTCCCTCAAGAGAATGAATGAAATAATCAATTATAGGCTTGTCTGCAATTTTTTGAACTACTAATCATAATAATCCTTTGGTAAAATGTCAGTAAGTTATTCACCTACAATAAATGTTTTAGTTTAAGTGTTCCTAATAAGCCTTTTCTGTCTTTTTATATCTAGTGAATGACTCAATTTTCTTCTTCTCCTTAAGAATCTACAAACCAATCGCAACCATTTTAGATAATTCTTCTCATTCAATAGGCATATTGAATGTATGTTTTGCAATACATCTCTCGATTCCAAGAGAACCTAAGATCAAGGGTATGTTGAAATTGTTATGTTATACATGGAGAGAAAATTTATGATTTTTCAAATAGGAAAAATATAAAAGAAAAAAAATGGTTGCATCGCAATTATGAATGTTGCAAAAATGGGAATAGTTTACAATAATGCATCAATGAAGGTTGCAAACAACTGCAATTGAACGATGACGACTGAAGTAATAAAAAAAGATGAAACGAAAGAGTGTGCAATAATGAAGACCGCATGATGAGGTCATCGATAGGAGGTTTCGGCGCGTCTATCAGAGACGACCACAGAGATCGACGGCCATGAGGGAGAGCCTCTATTATTGATTTTATTTGTATTAGCAGATTATATGTTATGCATTTATTTTCTTAGTTTTCCCATTTTACCCCTGAGGGTATTAGTTGCTCTTATAGCCCCAAGGGGCATTTTAGACTTTCGCATTTACTTTTATTTGGAGCCTATTTATATGGCCCCTTGTATCTTGTACGAGGGGATGAATTTGATAAATGAAATTTCTATTGTGTGATCTCTTTGTGAGTTCAAGGATCTCTTAGTGAGTCCTTGTCATGAGATCTCTTTGTGAGTTCTCCTTGTATTAGTTTTCCTTGATCTACACCTCATCCACGAGCACGCCATCCACACCTTCAATTGGAGAGAAGTCGGGCCCCTTTCCTCCCTGCCGCCGCCTTGAGCCCCATCCGCCGGCTCCATCAACCCACCGGCCGACCACCTCTACCGCCGGTTTTGCTCCCCCTCCCCCCCCCCCCTTTCACCATCCTCCCACCACCAATCTTCTTGGGATCATATTCAATTTTTAATTCCAAGTTCAAATTATTTCCAAATTAGGAATTTTCAATTTTGGAAAGTTTTTGAATTTTGAATCTTATTTCACATAAAATGAAATTGGGTTCATGAGGATAATATTTTCCTAGTCATCATCCTGATTTGGAATAGTTTCCCCTCTCTACCACCCTCTCTCCCCCACATAGATGCCGCCGGCCCCCATTCAAGGAGACCTCATTAATTCTCCATTAATCTCTCTCTCTTACTTGAATTTCAAATTCTAATTTCCCCCCTAATCCCTCCAATTTCACTAAAACTGAAATCCTACTCAGATTTTCTTCTATTTTCAAATCCTAACCCTAGTGAAACCGCCGGCCTCCCCCTCCATTAACTCTCCCATTGATTGAGCAATTAATCCTCCCTTAATTTAGGGATTTCAAACGTGAATCCTAAGTTTTTCCCTCCCACTTCCCTAAAACTAAAACTAATTTCAATTTTCTAACATCACATAACCTCCCTCTCCCCTCCATACCGCCGGCCTCCCTTTTGGCTCCCCAAGCCGCCGCCCACTACTTCCTCCCTTTAGAGGTTTCCTTGTGTCAACCACCCCCGCTCCCTATCAAGGATGCATGGAAGAACCCGACTGGAACTTCGGGTTTGAGTACGACAACAACGGAAGGGTCAATATCCTTCGATCACAGTTCTTCGACGTCGGCTTTGACTTCGACGACACCGTCGAAGAATACTTGGACCGGATCTTGCCGGCGCTAGTGGATTCCATCGACGAACACTTCTCCGTCTACACGTGGATTATCAAAGGTCGATCTACCGTGCCCCCTCCGCCTCCGAGATCCTTCCCCACGGCGACGTTCCTTGGCACCTCCATCTTAGTGGCAACCTCGATGCTAGTCTGGACAATCTTCTGCCGCTCAACCTAGTCTCCGTAGGAAAGAGAGTTAAAGGTCTCAAGGTGTGAACAACTCCGTATTAATTGTGGGATTTTTATTTACTAGTCGTAGCCTTATGTTTTCCTTTGCAATTATTTAAATAGTTTGGCTATCTTGTTGAAATTTCTATGCCTAGCAAGTTGAACATCATGAATTTCTTGTAATCGAATTAACTTTGATACATGATTATATAATTGGTTGAGCTAGAATTTAATTCTCTTTTAACTCTTGTGTAACTCCATCCACGCATCACATCATTTTGGTATCAGAGCATGGTTACCATGCTTGACATGCATAGAAAGCATCCTAGGGTTTAGTTCCTTGCGGTAGTTCAAGAATTTCATGCATATCATTGCTTAGATAAATTATTTTTCACTGTTTTGTTAACTGTTTTTGGCATTTCCAGCAAGCATATAGCTGAACTAGGACATTCTAGCTAGCATCTTAGTGTTGGCCTTTTGTTTGGTAGATTCCTAAGTGTCTGGAACAACTACGGCTTGATTTATCCCTGCTGTCCTCACAATTCTGCAGCTGCTATTCACTGTTTAGGGAGTTGAAACACTTGTTTTGGCTGCTGCCTTTTAATTCCTGCAGTGTCTACAGTTCGTGGGAATTACTAACTTAAGTCCTAAGTGCTGTCCACACATTAGGAGTCATTTAGAATAAGTTTCCTAGTTGTGTACTGTTGCTGTCCACTCATAATCTGCACTTGTTAGAGACTTATAATTGACCGGAAAATTGTCCTGGTTGCTGTCCGCACTTAGCTTCCAACCGTAAACCTGCTAGACTCGTCCCCCCTTGTGTTAGTTTGCTGTCCTTTGTTTTCCTGCAGCAGTTAGGAGCTTTAGGAACCTACTCCCTTAGCTTATAATTGCTGCCCACCTACCCAACTCTTCCCCAAGCAACCCCTAAACTTTCCCCATGGATCCGCAGCATCTCCAAGCTACCCTGGACCTTATTTTGGGACAACTGGGCACCGTGACTCAGCAAATCCGCAACACCCAAACCGATCTAGCTGACTTTAGGCGCCACACGAGTGACCGATTAGATAATATCGAGCGTAACAAGAATCCTGCAATCTATACGCCATCAAGACCTCACTCACCTTATGGCGAAGACAACCGACCCGATCATGAACACCCGCGAGATCCCGGACATTTTCAAGACCATTACCAACGTAACCCTAGGCCCCATCAAGAGCCCATAGGGAATGAGAACCCTTGGAGGGACAACAATGCCCAACTGTTGAAAAACATTAGGATTGACGCCCCGACTTATGACGGAACCCTTGACCCTCAAGTTTTCCTAGATTGGCTCAAGTCAATGGATAGCTATTTCAAATGGTACAACATCTCTGAAGCTAGGAAAGTCATGTTCGCCGAAATGAAGCTCATTGGTCGAGCCAACCTCTACTGGACCAACTTAGAAAACATGCGCGAAGCTCGCGGTGAACACCCTATCAACGATTGGAGAACCATGAAGCAAGAACTTAGGAGGAAATACTTACCACCGTCCTACTACCCTAAGCTTCTGAATAAGTGGAATCGGCTAACCCAGGGGAGCAAGTCAGTTAAAGATTACATCTCCGCCTTCGACGATTTCCTGATTCGTTGCAACGGCGAGGAATCTGCTACCCCAACACAGATCCTGTCTATGTTTAGAGATGGTCTTCGGAAAGATCTTCGCACCGAACTGTTTGCTAGAGGAATAGACACGCTAGAGGCCGCCTGCAGCCTGGTACTTGACTTAGAGGAGTCCAAAACCCATTCCCACACTAGGCAGTTTGAATCCCGACCCAACCCGTATCGTTCTTCCACCAGCCAGCCTCAAAGCCGACCCACAAACGCGACCGGTAGCCGACCCGCTGCTAGTTCAGCCCCCCCTCATCGTCCCGACCTTAAGGGTAAAGCACCTGAACGAGACACCCCAAAACCCAATTCTGGAACCAAATGTTATAGGTGTCATGGGTATGGGCACATTGCCTCGCAATGTTCCAGTCCCTATAAGGTCACCAAAATAGAAGAGGTTGATGACGACGAGGACGAACTCGAGACTGACTTAGTTCACCATGTGGATGAAGAGGAAGATTCTTTTACAGAGGATGAACCTGTCACCCTGCAAGTCGTTAGATGTGCACTGTCCCAACCTAAACCGAGTGATGATTGGAGAAGAACAGCTATTTTCCATACCTTTACTAAGATCGGGGATAAGAACTGTAAGGTTATTGTCGATAGCGGAAGCTGCATCAACGCTGTCTCTTCAGCGATGATTTCTAAGCTCAACATTAAGGCCACACCTCATCCAAATCCGTATAAGGTCGCCTGGATTAACTCAACTTCCATGGAAATCAAAGATAGGAGCCTTATCCCGCTCGAGTTTAATGGATATCAGGAGAAGATTTGGTGTGATGTGTTGACAATGGATGTGGGCCAAATTATTCTTGGTCGTCCTTGGCTGTTTGACAACGATGTCCACATTTATGGGAGGACGAACACCTGCGTGTTCGAGCACAACGGGAAGAAGATTAAGTTGATTCCCTCACAGCCCTGACCCGATAAGAGTGAAACTAAGGTTATTCCCCCTAGCCCAATAAAGGTTTACACTTCTTACCTACGAAAGAAGTGGACATGGAACTTCACCACGGGTCACCCATGTACGCCTTGGTAGCTAGGGAAGTGGATGAGGATCATGAAGGGCAAATCCCTGAAGAAGTAAAACCCCTTCTAGAGAAATTTGCTGATGTCTTCCTCGAGGAGCTACCTGACCAACTTCCACCCCTCAGAGACATCCAACATGTCATTGACTTGGTTCCTGGAGCCTCCCTGCCTAACCTCCCTCACTACCGGATGAACCCAACGGAGCACGCTGAGCTAAAAAGGCAAGTAGATGAACTTCTACAACGAGGATTTATTAAAGAAAGCCTTAGCCCATGTGTCGTTCCTGCCCTCCTAACTCCAAAGAAAGACGGCTCTTGGAGGATGTGTGTTGATAGCCGCGAAATCAACAAAATTACCGTTAAATATCGCTTTCCAATTCCCCGACTAGACGACATGCTCGATATGATGACGGGGGCAACGCTGTTCTCTAAGGTGGATCTTAAGAGCGGATATCATCAGATCAGGATCCGCCCGGGGGATGAATGGAAAACGGCCTTCAAGACAAAAGACGGGTTGTATGAATGGATGGTCATGCCTTTTGGTCTTAGTAACGCTCCTAACACTTTCATGCGGATTATGACCCAAGTCCTACGACCCTTCCTCGGAAAATTCGTAGTCGTCTACTTTGATGATATCTTAATCTATAGTAAGTCTGTAGACCAACATTTGGGACACTTGAAACAAGTATGTGAGATTTTGAGGAAAAAACAGTTATATGCGAACCCTCAGAAGTGTGTGTTTCTTACTGATAGCGTGACCTTTCTCGGATTTATAATCTCATCTCGAGGAATCTCAGCCGACCCCGAGAAGGTTAGAGCGATCAACGAGTGGCCTGAGCCTAAAACTATAAGAGATGTTCGGAGTTTTCATGGATTAGCCACATTCTATCGGAGGTTTATTAGGAATTTTAGTACTATCGTGGCACCCATAACTGACTGCCTAAAGAAAGGCGAATTTCATTGGACATTAGCTGCCCACTAAGGCCTTCGAGGACATTAAGAAGAAAATGGTGGAAGCCCTTGTTATGCGTCTCCCGGATTTTTCCAAAGTTTTTGAAGTAACCTGCGACGCGTCAGGGATCGGTATTGGAGGAGTTTTATCTCAGGAAGGACACTCTGTGGCGTATTTTAGCGAGAAATTAAACGACATCCGTCAGAGGTACTCTACCTATGACAAGGAATTTTATGCGGTCATCCAGTCCCTTAGATACTAGAGACACTACTTGCTGCCACAAGAATTTGTGATATTCTCTGATCATGAAGCCTTGAGGTACATTAACTCGCAGAAGAAACTCAATGCCCGCCATGGTCGTTGGGTCGAGTTCTTGCAAAAGTACACTTACACAATTAGACACAAAACTGGAAGTGAGAATAAAGCTGCGGATGCCCTTAGTAGGAGGCTGATGATAACCCAGGAGATGAAGGCTGAAGTCATCGGTTTTGAACGCCTTAAGGACGAGTATAAGGACTGCCCAGATTTTCAGGACACCTACTCCCTCTTGACCGATGGAGGAGAACGCACGATAAATGACTTCCTAATAGACAATGGGTACCTATTCAAAGCCCAGAAACTCTGTGTTCCCCAAACCTCCCTTCGCGAATATCTCGTATGGGAATTACATGGTGGAGGTTTAGCTGGCCACTTTGGGCAGGCTAAAACTATCGCTGCTCTAGAAAACCGTTTCTACTGGCCCAGCCTCAAACGCGATGTCGGTAGGCTCTTGAAGCGATGTCATATCTGCCAACTGGCCAAGCAACGAAAGCAGAACACGGGACTCTACTCTCCACTCCCCGTAACTAGTCGCCCGTGGCAAGATGTTAGTATGGACTTCGTCCTGGGTCTACCCAAAACCACTAGGAAACATGATTATGTCTTTGTGGTCGTGGATCGATTTTCCAAAATGGCGCACTTCCTCCCATGCTCCAAAACATTCGATGCTTCCCGAATCGCTATGCTTTACTTTGACGAAATAGTTAGGCTCCATGGCCTTCCAAAGACAATCGTATCCGATAGAGATGTTAAGTTCACAAGCTATTTCTGGAAAACCCTTTGGCACAAAATGGGGACAAAGCTCCAATTTTCCACTGCATTTCACCCCCAAACCGATGGCCAAACTGAGGTTGTCAATAGAAGTTTAGGGAATCTTTTGAGGACTTTAGTAGGAGAGAACCTTAGGGATTGGGACTCAAAGCTTCCTATAGCAGAATTTGCTTACAACAACTCTATAAACCGAACCACTGGCCTCATTCCTGCTGAAATCGTGTATGGATATCAACCAAATCAGCCCATTGACCTAGTTCCCATGAGTCCTAGGACTAGAACATCTGAGTCTGCATTCGCATTCGCATCTCATCTGCATGAGTTACACAATGAAATTAAAAAGAAAATTGAACAAAGCAATACTGATTATAAAATTCATGCTGATAAGAAAAGGAGATTTAAAGAATTCAAGGTGGGAGATTTTGTGATGGTACGAATCCGCCCGGAGCGTTTTCCTCCTGGGTCCGTAAAGAAATTACATGCGAGAAGCGCCGGACCCTTTAAAATACTTGCGAAGGTTAACAATAATGCTTATGTGCTGGAACTCCCGGAAGGGTTTAATATGAATCCCACTTTTAATATAGAGGATATAGTAGTCTTTGAGGGTCCTGATTTTAACCCCAACAATCCACTTTATGATGAGCCTTGTGTGACCCCACCTGGTGAGATCCCTAGCCTTCCTCCACTCCCCAATTTACCCCATTTACCTAGAGCGGAAAAGATTGAAACCATTCTAGATGATGAGATTATTTCCACAAAGGATGGAGGGCGCCAACGATACTTGGTTCATTGGGAAGGAACTCCGGAGACAGAGGACACGTGGATTGATCGAGAGGAGTTACAGAGACTGGACCCAGACCTGCTAGAGTTATATGAGAGCTTCCATAGTACGCACTCGACGGGGTCGAGTTCTCTCCCACCCGAGGAGAATGATGAGGTCATCAATAGGAGGTTTCGGCGCGTCTATCAGAGACGACCACGGAGATCGACGGCCATGATGGAGAGCCTCTATTATTGATTTTATTTGTATTAGCAGTTTATATGTTATGCATTTATTTTCTTAGTTTTCCCATTTTACCCCTGAGGGTATTAGTTGCTCTTGTAGCCCCAAGGGACATTTTAGACTTTCGCATTTACTTTTATTTGGAGCCTATTTATATGGCCCCTTGTATCTTGTATGAGGGAATGAATTTGATAAATGAAATTTCTATTGTGTGATCTATTTGTGAGTTCAAGGATCTCTTAGTGAGTTCTTGTCATGAGATCTCTTTGTGAGTTCTCCTTGTATTAGTTTTCCTTGATCTACACCTCATCCACGAGCACGCCATCCACACCTTCAATTGGAGAGAAGTCGGGCCCCTTTCCTCCCTGCCGCCGCCTTGAGCCCCATCCGCCGGCTCCATCAACCCACCGGCTGACCACCTCTACCGTCAGTTTTGCTTCCCCTTCCCCCCCCCCCCCTTCCACCATCCTCCCACCACCAATCTTCTTGGGATCATATTCAAATTTGAATTCCAAGTTCAAATTATTTCCAAATTAGGAATTTCCAATTTTGGAAAGTTTTTGAATTTTGAATCTTATTTCACAAAAAATGAAATTGGGTTCACGAGGATAATATTTTCCTAGTCATCATCCTGATTTGGAATAGTTTCCCCTCTCTACCACCCTCTCTCCCCCTCATAGATGCCGTCGACCCCCATTCAAGGAGACCTCATTAATTCTCCATTAATCTCTCTCTCTTACTTGAATTTCAAATTCTAATTTCCCCCCTAATCCCTCCAATTTCACTAAAACTGAAATCATACTCAGATTTTCTTCTATTTTCAAATCCTAACCCTAGTGAAACCGCCGGCCTCCCCCTCCATTAACTCTCCCATTGATTGAGCAATTAATCCTCCCTTAATTTAGGGATTTCAAACGTGAATCCTAAGTTTTTCCCTCCCACTTCCCTAAAACTGAAACTAATTTCAGTTTTCTAACATCACATAACCTCCCTCTCCCCTCCATACCGCCAGCCTCCCTTTTGGCTCCCCAAGCCGCCGCCCACTACTTCCTCCCTTTAGAGGTTTCCTTGTGTCAACCACCCCCGCTCCCTATCAAGGATGCATGGAAGAACCCGAGTGGAACTTCGGGTTTGAGTACGACAACAACGGAAGGGTCAATATCCTTAGATCACACTTCTTCGACGTCGGCTTTGACTTCGACGACACCGTCGAAGAATACTTGGACCGGATCTTGCCGACGCTAGTGGATTCCATCGACGAACACTTCTCCGTCTACACGTGGATTATCAAAGGTCGATCTACCGTGCCCCCTCCGCCTCCGAGATCCTTCCCCACGGCGATGTTCCTTGGCACCTCCATCTTAGTGGCAACCTCGATGCTAGTCTGGACAATCTTCCGCCGCTCAACCTAGTCTCCGTAGGAAAGAGAGTTAAAGGTCTCAAGGTGTGAACAACTCCATATTAATTGTGGGATTTTTATTTACTAGTCGTAGCCTTATGTTTTCCTTTGCAATTATTTAAATAGTTTGGCTATCTTGTTGAAATTTCTATGCCTAGCAAGTTGAACATCATGAATTTCTTGTAATCGAATTAACTTTGATACATGATTATATAATTGGTTGAGCTAGAATTTAATTCTCTTTTAACTCTTGTGTAACTCCATCCACGCATCACATCACCGCATGATTGTGATTATGCTACAATGAATGTTGCACGATTGGAGTAATGCAACAATGAAGTCTACAATAATGTGATAATGTAGCAATGAAGGCAGCACGCTTAAGGTAATGTGGAAATGAAGGCTAAAATAACGAAAATACAAGAAAGAGAAAAAATGCAAGTCTTTAATACCATGATAAGAATTAGTCAAGTATTATATTCCAACATTTATATAATACTTATACAAATATAGTGGAGCTTATAATAAAAAATATACAAAATCAATAAATAATAATTACAAAATAATTGCAATCTACAAATATAGTATACAATTGGTAAACCACAAATGAGGTGGCAACAAAAAAAAAAGAAATATGACAAAAGTTTTAGCAAGTGTGGGTCTCAACTGGACAAAATTATGCATGGATTTCACAATAGCCAAGCACAACTTATTAATCCTTTCATAAATCATCCTTCTTTTGTCTCATTAAAATAGCTAAATAACTAATTTGTTGTATTTATACTTAATTTACTACATATTAACCAACAAAAATCTATGCCATGCTCAATTTTCAGTAGCTCGTCTCTTGATACACCCTCGCATTTGAACAATCATAATTCAAAAAATACTTCCTAAAATCCATTGCATTCTAAAATCCATTTCATTCAACCAGATAGGACATGATACTACAAAATTATTATTACAATTCTAAATCATAATCATATAATATACAAATCCACCACTATTATCTAATGAATAGAAAGCAGTTTATAAATTACACAATTTAAACAACCACCCTACGTACCCTCCATCTCACTTTATGGAAACTTTTTCGCCCCCTTCAATAGTGCTTCCTCTTATTCGCCTTGAGGCTCCAGCTCCACTACATGTTTCTAGTCATTTCTTGATCGTTCAATGGTTGTCAATCGTCCACCTACTCCTACATTCCATACTTCTTCGGATGTTGGTGCTTCGCCCTCAAAACTATAATCTTTCACTCACTGGTGCTATTAGGAAGGTTTCTTTGCATAGAAAAGATCTCGACTAGACAAAAGTCACTCAATACTGCTAATGATAAACTCACTCTTATTTTAAACAATGGTTGGATTTTCTAATATGGCGTATCATTTTCCTTTCACTTTGATTGGTAAATGTCTTTGATTGCATAAGCTTGGAGATAATTTGCACATTTATAATAGATCATCGTATGATAAGTGATTTATTTATTGGACTTTTTTGGTGGCCACCACATGCTTATCAAATTATCTTTGAATCAAATCATTTAAGGCTTTTATCTTGATATGCACATTATAGTCATCTTATACGTATGTTAAAATGATACAAAGTGGATGCAGAATTTGTAAAATCCCTTGGTTGGAATTTAATTTCAGCAAAAACTAGAAATTGATAACAAAAGAAAATAGGAGGAAAAACACAGAAGAACACTTTTTATTGAAATAGCTATGAAAGAAAGACAAGATAAAATTAGATCTTCAATTGGAGAGGAAGATCTTACTCTCCCAAATCCCTAGGCGTTGGCTAGAGCCCTCTCAACCTTATTAAAACTAAATTCAGCAAAACATAACTCTAACCCTAGGATAAACAATCTACTTAAAACATAGCAAATCCCCAAAGGGCGGGATCTAAATCCAGACGGAACTCTATTCGACCTGCTATAAACCCTAGCTAGTCTAGGAGGGATCGTTCCATCATAAGGTGGCCTATATCTTTTGATACTTTTGAAAAGCCTCCTATTATCCCCATTTAGTGCTATTTTCCACTTCTTCATATCTGCAACATCAATCAATCTAAACTTTACTCTTTGAGATCATTTATTGGGAAACCAACACAAGTGGATGCAACTACTCTAAACTCTATCATCTATTTGTGTCCCATGTACTTGCTGAGATAGATTTTTCTATCATTCTGGCTCAATAGATACGGATTGGTTCTTCATGAGGTTTTTGGAAAAAAGTGGAATTTGAGTGTTGTTATATTGTCAATCTAGCAAAATCTTAGATAGATGATTACATAGATTGTTTTAAAGCATTCATAATTGAGAAAATTTTCCTATAGGGACCGTATAGTTGGTAATTCTTCTTTTCATAAAGATATAGACACAACTGTTTGTGTTTAATACTAATGATCAATTAAAGCCCTTTCAACTTGTTGGATGCAGCTCTCTCTGCCTTGGCCCCTCTAGGAAGCTCTCATGCTTTGGATACTTCTTTTGATTCCTCTTTTGAGTTAGTGCCTTACATTGCTACAGCTATTTCGTTGGATGTTCTCATTGTTAGGTGATGCTCCTTCAGTCATGGCACTAGTAGGATATTCTCATGCTCTGAATACTCTTAATTTATCTTTTGAGTTAATAACTTCCATTTTTGTTGCTAGTTTGTTTTACGACTTTGAATATTTCTCCTGATTCCTCTTTTGAGTTGGTATCTTCCCTTGCTACTGCTAGTTCTTTGGATGTTCTCATTGTTGAGTGATGCTTCCTCAAATTTGGCTATGCTAGGATGTTATGCTCTGAATACTTCTTTTGATTTCTCTTGTGAGTTAATATCTTACATTGTTGTTGCTAGTATGTATATATGAAGAAGGTGATAATGTCAAATCATTTAACATAATGACAGTTTGATGAATAATAATAGAATAAGCAGGTATTTCTAAAATTCCTAAATTAATGTATAATTCATTCTAATCTACCATTATCAGATCAAGTTGGAGCTCCTAATTTTTGGGATAGGTTATCTCCTTGTACAAGTTTGAGTATGATTTGATATATTTGTTCCTTCCACTTATTCTCTTTGAAATCATGTTATTGATTTACATGAGATGATTTTATTTAGGTTGGATATAATATGTTTTCTAATTGAGCATTATTTTCAATGAATCTTATAAATTTTTGTGGTTTTGAATTTATGTGCTATTTCTAGTATAAAGATATTAAATTATCTTTACCATAAATTTCTCAAAATGTTTTGGGTTTCATTTAAATTAGCAAAAATTATAATGTGATACCACTAGGAGTTACTTGCGAAATTAAGGGGAACAATTGAATAAAACTTTGCCAATGAAAATTTATTGCTTGCACATAAAAGAGAATTAAAAATCTAAAGAAATCAACTTGCTTAGGCAAAAGAAGTGCGATTGAGGTTAGCCAAACAATCCAATCAAAGTTCAAAACAAGAGTAAATGCTAGGTACACATAACATAATTCAACACTTAACAACGAGAGGTTCACCTAGAGTACCTTCTCACTCAATCGCTCGTCGGCTTTAGCGGAGAAAAATGAACCATACGAAGATGGATATTACCACTAGGAAGACGGCGCCGAGAACCTTCTTTGACGGAACGTTAGCCGGTGGTGGGGGAGGCGGTGGGTGGCTGACAATGATCCAACGACTTGGTGGAAGGTGCTCTTCGATTGCCAACGTCAATTGGTACAAGATGCGGTCGATGTACCCTTCAACAATTTCGTCGTTGCCAAAGAAAACGTCAAAGTATGGGGACCCAAGGATATCCGTCCTTCCTCGTCAAATACGAATCCGAGGTCGATCTCAGGATCGGCCATGCATCATTGAAGAGATGGGGAGAGGGCGTTGTTTTCTTCTCTTGGCTTCAAGTATTATGAGCAACTAAAGCTTCACAAGGGAGGGGGCAAGAAAAGGAGCGGCCAAGGTAGAGAGAGAGGGGGCGGGTGACTTGGGTGAGAGAGGAATAGGTTAGATGAATGGAGGGGAGGAAAAATTAATTTCAGATTTCAAAGAGGGTTGGAGGGAATCAATTTTGAAATTGAATTCAAATTTCAAATAGAGCTTAGGGAGTTAATGAGAATTGAATGGGAGGAGCCCATCATGAGGGGGCCGGTGGCATTGAGAGAGAGGGAGGGAATTGGGGAGGAGTTTAGGGAGTTTTCAAACAAGATTTATGAATTAGGAAAGCTAATAATAAATCCAATCTATTTTGAATTTAGATTGGAGTCATGACTAATACTTTCCTAATTAGGAATTCTAAAAATAGAAAGAATTTGAAATTCAAATTTTGAATTTCAAATGGAATTAAATCCTTCCTATTTTCTTGTTGGGGTGAATATGGAAAGTCATTAAGGTGTTGAGATCACCATAATGAGGGGAAAGCATGGGGTGGCCGGCGGCAAGGTTTGTGGGGGATGAAGGGGCATCGGGTTGGGTAGGGGTGAGGGAACTAGGTGGGGGTGGGCTTGATAAGGTGGAAGCGTGGGGCGATTTTGGTGGGGAGATGGCCGGCGGTGGGGGCTAAGGGAGTTGGCGGGTGGGCGTGGAAAAGAACAAAGAGGTAGAGAAGAAGAAGATAAAATAAAAAGCCACGAGTCACGGACTCTTCCAATGACTGGTGGGTATTGCACTCGCTCACCTTGAGCTCTCTCTCCCTTCTCTCTAGTGCACTCACAATAAGAAGAAGAAGACAAAATAAAATATCATATAATTCATCCCAGCAATTACAACATATGAAATCACTATATATAGGTCTCCACTCATGAAAAGAAAAAGTACGAAATTGCACTCTGGGCTACAATAACAAGACAACTCCCCAAAGGGGTAAAAACGAAAAACAACAAATAACTAAATAGCATATCATGAAAAATGAATCAAAAGTAGAGGCGCTAAATCGTGGCCGTAGATATGTGATTCCTTCATCGATAAACATGTCGGTAGCATCTATCGATGTTCTCATCAAATTATCAAAATTAAAAGTTTATGATACGTGAATTAAAGTGTATTTGTATACTTTTACGCATCTTATTATAGATTTGCATTAAAAATCCTTGAAACTTAAAATGTCCTACATGAAATTTGTTATAAGAGCTCGAGATAGAATAACTGAATAAGACTCCTCCCTCCTAACCCTTCCAGTGTGCAGGAAGATCAAGCTCCAGCAATCTTGTGGTGGCTTATTGGTCTCTAAATAGATCCGCGAGGAGGCAAATGGTAAGTTCTTTCCTAAAGCTACAAATTGCTTGTCTTTGTCATTAGATGACGTCAGGAGGGTCATTTTAATGACACTCGGAGAACAGTATGCATTTAATCACCAAAATCAAATGTAACAAATAAAAGCATTTGTATGATCTAGAGAAAGCAGCTAATAGAGAGTGAAAGCTTTTCCTTCCTCAATGGGCATTCATAAATATTCTTCAACTAACTTTCAGGAAAACACACACGAACAGAATTAAAATAAGAAGCAGATAATATAGTAAACACAGATTCATTACTTACCAATTTTTCAGGAAATCTTGAATCTGCTCTATCTTTTTCCTCTGAACTTATAACAGACCTACGCTTAACCCTGAATATTTCAGAGTCCGAATCATCAAAATCTTGTACAGCTGCAGTGTGGGAACCAGCTTCAAATCCATCAATACTCATTTCAGTTGCATTTGATTCAGCAGATATCCGTGGATAAATTAACTCGCTCTGGGAAATTTTCTGATAAGTGTTATTTCTATCTGAAGTTGAACATGGCTGCAGTGTGACATTAGTGCATTAATGGCATATCAACATTTATGGCAAAGTTAATTTTTTTGAACTCCTTGTACTTTTTAAAAGGAAGAAAGAATGGGGATCTTACTTCATTCAGTGCAAAACACTCTTTTGGCAAAGAAAAAGTTGATCCTGACATTGTTTTACATTCTTCTGTAGCATCCCTTTTTTTACCTTCTTCAAATCGTATTTCACAAAACGGACTATAACCATCCTCAACAGGGTAAAGAAGAACGTTCGGCTGTGATGAAATGAATTCATTTTCCTGTAATTGCTTTTCAAACTCTGTTATCCCTTCTTCTTGCTCAAATTTCTTTGCTACAGTCTCAAATTCTAAAAGATCTGACCTTAACAAGATAGTGCGATTAGAGCCACACTGACAGCTTCTTATCTCACTCTCTGCAATACAGATCAGAAACAATATTATTATGAAGACTAACAAGATAGATAAAAAATAATAATGTATCAGGAAGGATAATACCATGATGAAGGCAGATGGGGTTGTTATAGCAATTACACGTGACATAGGCTACATAGCAAGCACGCTTGCAGATGCCACAAAACATAGTTGTTGGAAAATTCGAAGAGTAATAAGCCTGAGCTCCCAACTTCATGAGCCACCAGCGGGCACGATGTTGAAACCTCATCAAGCTCACAAAGGAAGCCTTAACACAATTCTTGTTGAACAACTCTTCATTCCCTGAATCAGAATCTTTAATATTCAAATTTGTCAAATTCCTGAAAAGGAGCATTGCTTCCATGCATAGTAGTTCCTCGTGAGGTAACAATGGAATCCTTTTAAGAAGTGCATAGCGCCGGCAAGCAACAGTACCAAGAGGAAGCCAATCACCAATGGCAAAATTGACAGCTTCACCGCAATTGAAACCTTAAGGAACACAAAGAACAGTTCATTTAGCAAGCAGTTATTCATTAAAAAAGTACAAAACATTTCTGGGACAGATAAGATTTTGCTTCATTGCTGTCATGAAGACAATTATCGTACCATGGCTGAAACCAGCATGATAAGCTCGAGGGAAGGTAATTATGAATTCTCCAGGCTTCTGTACAGCTTTATAAACAGGAACATGATGGTCTAACAAAATTTTTGGAGGAAACATGGTAGTCTTTCCCAGAAGCATTTCGAAAGCTGCATCATCTCCTTCAGTTGGAAAAATCTCACGTTTGTAGACATGTTTCTGTGCCACTTTTTCAAAGTCGGGAGCTGCATGACCAGGGATTCCATACCAAGTTTTAGATGCTCCACAATGATGATAGTTGATGCTGCAAGATATTGTTAAGACCATAAAACATCATTCCACCAACTCCGACAGTGAAAAAAGAGAGGTCAATAACCAACATGTAGAATATTTCTCTGCAAACCTATACAAATAGTGATCTTCAACATGCCAGGCGAACATGCTAAATAGCATTCCAATGTAAAGCATGGGATCAGTTACTCCCTGCAGCAAAAAAAAAAGGTATGAGAGTAGAAAAAGTTTCTAATGAGAGACGTCAAAGATGCCCTTTGGAATCATGCGAAAAAAACGAAATGTTGAAAGTTTACTTACAGGAATAGCAGACCGCAGAAGCCTCAACACAGACTTGGGAAGACGAGAAAGCTTCTGAATGCAAATAAGAAATCAAAACAAAATATTCAGAGGCAAAAGTAGTGAAAAAATACAGACAAAATGTCAAGGCATATTGTTGATCAGGATGCTGGCAACCAAAATGAACACAATTGGAAAAATAGATGGAAAGGCACTGGTAACCAAAATGAACATACCTTCAAGTTCCATTTACTTTTCCCCAATTGATCATTAGGGGAAGATGAAAAAGCACTGCCATCAATGTCACAAGCATACTCAACAAACTCTGTTTTCCCAAAAGCAATTTCCTGCCAAAATTGTTCTTCAACATACTTAGAAGGGAGACATCCAGCGCTGGAAAATCTTCGAGTGAACTCTTTGTTTGCCATCTTCTCAAAATCCCGAAATGTATACTTCCTAGGGCAAAACAGAGATCTATCAGGACAAACCATAGGTACCCAAAAAGTTTAGGAATTACAGACATGTAACTCACCTTCCACTCATAAAAAATGTAACTTTGTCATCCGTAGTCCACTCAGAGAAACGAAAAGGCTGCACACGAGTAGTAAATTTGAATCCAACTTGCTCCTTCATCAATACAACACCAGCAGGTACAGTAGGACAAATAGGGGAAATTATCTTGCAGATACCTGAAATATATCAGCCTTAAAATAGTCATCAACATTGGTATTATCGAAATACTTTTGGTCAGTGGAAGAAAATAAGATGACAACAATATCACAAGAATTTTCAGACCATTCAATCTATTCCCTGACATAACAGATAGCAGTAGCAAGAATATAGAGATAATAGTGTCTACCATCAGTCCGTAAATAGTAACTCACTCAAAAGAGGATTACTAAGAATGTAACATGTGCGAACATGTACGGCCAGAAAAGCAATCCATGAATTTAGTAAGAAAATAAAACATGATATAAAGGTGGCAAAAAATAGATGCAGGAATGCTGAATCAACGATGCGTCTAATACATAAAAAAGAAAGAAGAAAAAATTTCAAAAAAATAACACATGAAGCTGAAGTAAAGAACATAATTGAAAAGGAATTTTTGGCATAGACGTCAACATAGATTTAGATAAAAGAGTTTCAAGAAAACATGCATTTTTAGTCACTTTCCTCTGGCCTGTATCATCAAAGCAAGCTATGGAAATTTCCATGGAAGGAATGGAGAAATTCCTTTTAGAGCTCTACTTCATAGTGAGTACACTGCCTCATGAACATGCAATAATAGCAAGCACATATCATAGAAAAATACCATATTTTGAAGCTATAGGCGCAACCTTCTGGAGATAAATTAATGGATCGTCAAATTCCTCCTTTGTTGGGCAGAATACAGGACATTCAGGAATCTGATCTAACCATTCCAAGTTAGACATATCAAAGCATTCAACTTTGCGCTTTGAATAGGCATCTTTTGAAGAAGCACTGCCATTGAAAAATGCATTTGCAATGCCATGTGATCTATTTCCACATGATATTGGAGCTCTGATAGCATCTCCACAACTTCTAGATGTTGTACTTGCCGCATTAGCTGTTTCAGGAAAAGTGCAAAACTTCATTCGTTCAAGTCTCTTACGCTTCAAAATTTCTAAACCACTTCTAACCTCTCCAGACAAACATGACCTACCCTCCACCTGTCAATGAGTAAGATGCAAATTAAAAAAAGTCAATATGCCGCAGCTGATAAAAAAAACCCAAATATGGTGATTTTAGATTGCATGTAAATTAAGTATGACTTTGTTTCAAGCATAATTTCTGATACAGTATTATTCGCTTTAAGCAAAATTCCTGAGTCAGTATTATACGCTTTTCTAGGCTAGCAAATCCAGATAGGGGAATTCAAGCGAGAAAAGCACAGGTTGTCAAAGAAGAATATCATAGTTAACTACATACAGTGAGAAATAAATAATCTATGTTTAATAACAAGAGGGAGATTTTAACTTGTTACATGAATAATCCAGGGAGTAAGGATTTGTAGAGGAAACTAGAAGAATTGAGCTTTACCAGAATAATGACAGGGGCCTTCGGCAAAACAAAATTTTATTTGGTAAAGAATATGTATTTTCAAAAGATGAACCAAGATCAACAAAGCAATAAATAAAGGAAACATACAACTCTGTCCAGGCTTCATTTCCTAAGGCAAAGAAACATGGAATGCCAGCAAAAAAACCAAACTAGGAAGGAACCGAGCATTCCATAAAGCAAAACATTACAAGATAGGCAGCATAGCAGAGTAGAATAATGTATTATGCTTTAATAGGCATCATGAAATCGTCAATTAATTTAAGAAAGATTCAGCAATGAACGAACCCATGAAGCTAGTAAGCTACGGGACAGGACGAAAACACTATTCAGAAAAGAAAATTTAGTAAAACCGTTGAACAATTTACAAGCAAAGCATAACATGCCGTAATCCATAAATCAACAGCTCTCAGTAGTTCCTAATAACTCAAGATGAAATTGAAGGCGCGAGCCATTGCAAAAACTGAAATACTACAATATAAAACAAGCTAGCCGCCATCCATTAGCTGAACCCAGCTCTAACAAAAATGGCGAAAGAATTCACGAAATTCAAATTCTCTACTGTTGAAAAGCTGCTCATGTAAATGTACAATAATTTCAACAGCAAATTTGAGAAAATTACAGCAGGAGAAGTAACATCAATGATTAGAGGAAATGCAATAGGAATTTTCTCTCTCATCTTTCAACCAGCATAACATAGAAAATCAAAAAAGAAAAAAACACCATTAACTAAAAATAGAAAGGAGGAAAAAACCGTCTTGGTCCTAAAGCTGAGTAAAAACTCTGATATCTATCAATAACGGAAGAACTGAAAAAATGCACAAATTAATAAGTCGCGCAAAGTCGATAATATAAAAACGCACAGGTCGCGAACACAAAATCAAGAAACAAAGAAAAAGGTTTAAAAGAATTGTAAGATCTACAACTCTTGCCATTTCATAACGATCTCGGCCAAATGAAACTCCTCCACAATCCGCCGATCAGTGAAGCGAAACCACCATCCAAGGATTGAAATAGGAAACATAAAATCCTACGCGGCGCGACCGAAGCTAGTTCCTGAGCACAATCCCCAACGAAAGAGTAAGGGAAACCGCCGTCCTCCCCAGCCAACGATCCCACATTACTCTCTCACTGCCAAATCTCCTCGAGATCCGAATCTTTAACCCCAAGGCAAATCACCGGCAACGTAGACGGCAAATTCAGCGGTTTTTATCAGCAACCAAGAGAAACAATCTTGTAGACGGTGACACGGCGGTTCTCGGCGACGGCGAGATGTATTCCGTACGGAAAACAAGGCTTCGGCGGTGAGGAAAGGGGAACGAGAGGAAGAAAACGAGGGAAGGCTCAGAACGGAAGCGCAGACAGTGCCGAACGGGAGGGAGTTCTCAGAAACCGGAAAAAGGTAAAAGTTTCATCTTATATTATTTCCAATTTTCCATTATATGAGATATTGTAAGAGATTCCTGAATTTATTAAATACGATATTGGGTGTAGAACTTGTGCGTATAATTTAATAAAAATAAATAAATAAGTATAAATGCGAAGGAGAAAAGCGGTAGTTGCGGGTGGTTCGACCAAACGCTCGCAAACGGATTCGCGTTTCTCGGGCTCCGTGTGGAAACGCCAAATCGCTAAATTACCTTCTTGCCCTCTTCATTTGGAACAATTATTAGGTCCTCCGACCGGACGTACCTCTACTCCGGTCGGCACTAAAATCCCACCAAAAAACTCAGTATTTTCCCGGTATTCCTAGATATTATTTGATAATAATGAGAAATACCGCTCTGTGAAGACCAATACCGATTTATACCGAGCTATACCAAGCAATACCGAGTTTTTTCTAGAAAAAATTCGATATTTTTTTGCATAACTCGGTATAGCTCGGTATAACTCGGTATTGGGTCTTCATATAATGGTATTCCTCGTTATTGTTTGGTATTTCTCGGTATTTCTCATTTTTTGACGCGATTTTAACTCCGACCGGACGTAGCTCTATGTCCGGTCGGAGAACCTAATAATTGTTCCTTCATTTGGGACTTTTTAAAGCTGTTTTTTTTTTAAGAAATTTTATACTAAAAATTATTTTAATAAGCAGTAAAATCATCTCAAATTAAACATAAATTCAAATCTATTTTAAAAACTAAATTATAATAAGCTCTATGAATAGTATAATTTAGGCTTTGATAACCTCTACTTAATCAAAGATGTTTAGAGAACTAAATTATGATATACTCTATCAGTGATATAATATGATGCAAGTTTTTTTAACCCATAAGAGGTGCAATTTTATTTAGGAAATTAATTACGGCATATTTTATGAGCGAGAGAATATGATTTAGATTTTAATAATCTATATTTAGTTAGAAGGTATTCAAAGAACTAATTGGGGCATGCTTTTTTAAATAAAAAAATTAATTGGGGTATGTTGGATAAGTGAGATAACATAAATTAGGTCTTAATAATTTAGTTTATATCTCAGATTTAAATAATTTGATGATTTTAAGATTTTTTTTAATTTAAAATATAAATTTATAGTGTTCAATTCAATATAATTTTTAAACAGAGAAACATTCACTATGTAACTTTTAGTATTTTGTAGAGAATATAGTTATAGACATTTAGGTATTTTTTATAAAATTTCTTTTGGATATTTTTGAAATGCTATTTTTCTAAAACTGTAGGAAAATATCCATGCAATGAAGAATAGTATTGTAGAATAGTACTGTAAAACAACCAAACCTCTAAAATATAATTCTGCACAATCTCTACTAATATGATGGAATTCTGAGTCAGTAAATTTTAGCTATATTGTACTAGGTTTGACTGTTAAAATGTTGTTCGAAGGGAAAATTTTTGTAATTCATTAAATAGTCCAATTTATGTTTAATTATAATGTTATACAATATAATTGATGTATTGTACATCTTTATATGATAATTTGTTTATATATAAGGAGTTCTATGGGAATTCTATTTGGAGTTATGTTACATATTCATGGAGTTTTGATATAAAAAAATTGAATGTGTTGAGTGCGCTGAAGGTTTGAGGGCAAATCATTCTAAATGGGAGTCATAAGAGTCTAAACTTCTAAATGAAATGCATAAGGGTCCGAAGTTCTAAATGGAAGACACAAGTGTTGGAGTTATGTTTTTTTTTTTTCTTGCACTGTTTTTTTATTTATATTTTATTCAGCATATTTTACATTCTATTCAGCATACTATGCTCCGTATTTTGTAACTTGCTTAGTTATTTGTAAAATATTATACTATTACGACACCAGTCACACCACTATGTTATAAGTCTACTATTGAGATTGGAATAATTAGTTTATTTTAAGTTATTGATTTTGCAATTATTAAGAAATGATTTGTGTAATATAATTTACTGAGCTGAGTTAGCTCATTCTATATTATGCATTTCATTTTCAAGTCAGGGTAGAGAAAATATGTCAATTTGTTGAGCTAATTGGAGTATATGTATTTTTTGTTTTATTTTTTAGATTTTTTAAATAGTCCTGACATTTATGTATTTCTTGTTTTGTGTCTGCATGTCTTTTGTCATGGACTATTATAGCAAGAATATATACTGTATAATTTTATGAATAATATAAAAATAAAGAAATTTTTATGTATGAGTAAATTTATGTATGGTGGAACAATTGGAAGCTTTGGCCTCTATTATTTGAAAAGATATCAAATATTTATCAAAAAAAAATCTTAGTATATTTTATTACATCATTGTTCTGTTACCATCCAACATGATGTAACATGTATTTGTGAGTCATATCGAATTGGGTTGTAACAATACTAACATACATGATAATGATATGATACTTATATATATATATATATATATATATATATATATCATAGTCATGTACATGATAATATTACATGATTACTATTCAGCCATACACAATAATGTCTTAATATGATATGATGGAAAATATATATTGATAATGATATCATGCATAGCATTGACATAGATGAACATAATGATACATATAAACATGACACATGTAATCCTTCATTTGCATACATTGACTATGTCTCCGAAGGAACTACTACAGTTGGCCCCTATCATGGCCCTTCCTTGGAAGAGGAAGAATGGGGTTAAAGATTCTTCTCGAGAGGATGTTATCAACATACTACATATATGATTATTAGAACAAACATGAACATATGATTCCACATGATGATCTTGATCGTGTTTGTATTGTAATCAATACATGTACAAGGATAAATATAGAAGCATTCAGACCCCTCTCACCCACTCCAAAACATATGCATATACTTTTCATGCACATAGATCATTCTCAGACAGATGCTAGAGACTTCAAACATAGAAATTCAATAGGTTACTTGACTTCTACACCAATTATGCAGGTTTGAACATTACTATAATCCTAGAGGCATCACATCGTCTACCTGATGAATCTATGATCTCCTGAATTCTATATTTGATTTTACATAGGGAGCGATTGATACCATTGGATTAAGCCAACATTCAAAAGAAATATCAATGAGTTTTTGTGGCTATGATGTTGTTAATATTCAATTGTGAAGACACATTCTCCTTAGAAGAAGCTCAATATATTATGATGGCACTTAAGGGGATGATGGATCTTACAACTTCATAACAATTAAAAAGGAAATTTAGTTTTAATAACAGCCATGTTACAATTTCAACCATTAAACGGCAGAGGGCAACTTTGTAAATTACATAGATGACCGTTAACGAAAAGGAGGGATTTCTGATGGGGACGCCGGGAGCAACAATGGTTCATTGGACTCGCGCAGCGGCTCGATTCGGTTTAGGGTACGATCTGTCCCGTCGAGCTTGGCTGACACGTGGTGAACCGTAGTGGTGAGGTAAACCGAGGAAATGCCAGAGGAATAGGTGTCGGCTGGCCGTGAGCTTGACAGAGCTGGCTGAGCTGGTGTTTATGGGGACCGTGGAGGCCTTCACGCGCATGACCGGCCTGCTTTTCTTGCTGCCCTCGGACTCACGGGTCTGGGATTCCGCCTCCTGGTTTTCTCACCGCGAGCTTCGCCTGTTTATGGTGACCGCCCAGTGACCTGGAAGAAATAAAAGCGAGCGAGAAAAAGCGGTGGAGCAGAAACAAGCTGGATGCGTTGGTTAAATTTTCTGGTTTTCTGTTGCTTCTCAAATTGCGCATGTACTTGTACTGCGTTCTGCTTAAAAAAAATTATTCAGAATATTTTTGATTGATTTTTCAAAAAAAAAAAATATTTTATTAAAATAAAATAAAAAATACAACAACAAACTCAAGCTTTTATAGTGTGCTAAATGAATTTTTTTAGTCAAATACTCATTTAAATATTATAAAAGCATCATTACTATTATTCTGGAGATGGTGGAGATTTCTGATGTTGATCAGTGATGACGATGTTGATTATTGACAACAATAGTTAGTGGTGGTCATTCATTGGAAAATGCATAAGAGTTCTATAATTATCTTTTTTTTTTTGCCTCCATTCTCATAGGAGTGTCAATTTTTGACACGACCCGAACCCGACTCGGGAAAATCCGGGTTAGTGTCAACCCAGACCCGAAATAGGTCGGGTTCGGGTTTAACAAATCAACCCGTTTTAAAAATCGGGTCGGGTTCGGGTTGACCCAGCAACCTAAAAATGACCCGAAATTGACACAAAAAATTCCTATTTGACTTGGAAACCCGAGATATGTTTTTGACCCGATTTTGACCCAAAAATCAAAGATTGACCCGAAAACTAGCAATTTTAGATCAACTTCGGATCATTTGTGTCGGGTCGGCTTGACTCGGACCTGAATCGGGTCAAGTTCGGGTCCGGAAACCTGACCCGTTTTTAAAAACGGGTCGGGTGCGGGTTGACCCGAACAGTGCCTGGTCAATTCCGGGTTCTACCCGAACTCAACCCGTTGACCCAAATTGACACCCCTACACTCTCATGTGACGACGATGATTGGAAAATGCATAAGAGTTCTATAGCTATTTTTTTTCCTCCACTCTCATGTGAAAAATACGACTCCTTACAGACTTCATGAGATGAACATTTTGATAATTTAACAAGAATTCAAAACACTTCACCGTACGACTCATATTAACTCTCTAGATCACGAAGCTTTTATTCATCATATAAATGTCTTAATAATGTTATAATTGAGTGATTTTTGAACATGTTGAATTCATCCTGTGGAGTTGCTCGGATCAATTATAAGCTTGTCTTATTTTGAGATAATTTGGATAGCCAATTAATATTTGAAGCTTTCAATAATGCTTCAGATATTTGATTTGGACTCATTTAGGCTCGGATTGGTTCACTTTTGATATCATTGGGTTCATCTTATTAAAATGCTTAGTTTGATTATAAGTTAATTTATAAGTTTGTAAAAATTGAAATTTTTATGATTGTAAAATTAATTCCAAAAATTTTCAATTCAAATCAGTTTTATATCTATATATTATATATCATTGATATTTTTTTTTTAATTTTCATATTTTTGAAAATATTGATAATTTAATATAAATTAAAAAAATAAATTATTAGGGTAACGAAAAACTTCACATGAATTTTTTTCGAGAGCTCATCATGACCTTTACTCTGTTCGTCAGCGAGAGAAGTCCGACGGGACGCGAGGCGGCGGGCCGGACCCGTCACTGTCTCGAGCGGCCCGCCGGCTCAGCTGGTCCGGCATATGCGTCCCGGCCCGCCTCGGGCTCCACGCGCTACAATCGGCGCGCGCATTCCACTGACAAGGTGACAAGAAAGTCCTTTTACTCTTTTAGATTTGGGAAAACTACCGCTTGTCCCCACCGTCCGTTCTTCATCAAAGCGCCTTCTTCGTACAATAATTAATTGAAAAAGTTTCGCTCTTAGCCCCCTTTGCTTTTGAAATTTCTAACGGTTTAATTATATTGATTTACTGTTAATGAAATCTGTGGGTAAGTGTAAAAATAAAAAATATGGGCATAGTAATGCAAAAAATACATAAGTTATAAGACGGGAGATTGTGAGTAAGTCTCTCTCTTTCTTTCACATATATGAAATCGAAGTAGATAAGTTATTCATTTTGAATGTACAAAGAAAATTGAGTAAAATAAATATAAGAATTGTAAAGTTTTTTTTTTATTTGGATTTTTTTTTAATTTATATTTTGTCCAACTTGAGTAAATTTAAAATATATTGCGTCACCAATAGATCATATGTGGTGATGATCTCGTCTCACATATGTTCATGTCGATAAGAATGATGCTGATGTTGCCAACATGATATCTCCCATGTGCTGATGTTGCTATCTATGTGTTTTGTCATGCGACTAAAAATATCATCAACTCAACTATCATCCTCGCAAGATTTAACTAATTATTCAGTTGATTCATTTAATAATTCATTTGTCTAAGGAGGATGTTCGACCGGACTAGCAAGCAAGCTCTGTGAATATGACTTGAAAAACTGTGATGAGAGAGAGAGAGAGAGAAACCACTAGCTCAAATATATGTAAAGCAAGTGTTAATAGGTGCCAAGGATATACAAAAGCCCCCAAATATTCATCTTCGCTTTTTATTTATATTTATTAAAAAGCTACATAAAATTTACATTAAAAATGAATAAAAAATACATTATTTAATTACTCTTTAATACATATCACACCAAACACATGTTATACTCTAATTGAAAAAAAGGAATATTACTTTTCCTTAACCTTGTTTATTTGTCTCAACACAAGTTCATAAGTGTTGAGTGCATATGGGCACGCAGACATAGGTGAGTCCATTAGCGTGTCTTGAAGTGAGATATTTGTCATTGGTTGACGGCCTATGTTAGAGCTCTATATCATTTGGAAATGGAAGATGAGAGAACATAAGTCGTAGGAAAGTATGCCCCATTGTCAGTTGGTTGTGATAGGGCAAGCTGAGAGCCCCTCAAGTAGGCTCGTTCATGTAACAGAGACTACGAATATGATTGATGACAATCCACTATGAGTGATGGCAAACATCTTTGATGAATACTCTTCCCTAGGAAGCGAGTGGCAAGTTGCATGATTCACGACAGCCCTTGGTTGTTTGTGTGAGCGATCACATCATTCTAAGCTAGATCTCGTGATACTTAGGGTGAGTTCATTTATAGGCCCATAAATTACAAACTTTTCTACCGCAACACATCAACTACTTACTAAAAAAATTCAATTAAATAAAAAAAGTCAAGATCATCACATCAAATTATCCCCATATATAGAATTTCTCACATTGTCCCTTGACCATATTTCCACTTCATTGGATTCTCCCTCTCACAACTACTAACATAATTGCTACAATAATACCTATTTAAACCCTTTTTTTTTCTTTCTAGAATTGTTGCTATGAAAAAAAAAAAAAACTCCAACCTCAAAAACTTTATTTTCATTAACATCAAATTTAATAAACATAATATTTTTCAATCATGCCATCAATGACTGGCAAGCCAGCTTGCTCACCCACAAAATAATCTAAATCCAACATAACAGTATCCAATGAGACATCTCTAAATTATTAAAAAAAAAAAAAATCAACAACTTGCACAATAAGATGGAACAGTACTTAACTAAAATTGTGAGGAACCTAAATAATTTTGGTGGGAAAGGTGCATTAATTAGATAAAAACAATCATTGACCTTTGAATGATATAAATATGCAGTGGTGATTCAGTTGGCCAGTAATTGGCCCTTGGAATGTACTTGATTGCTATGCTTTCAGATCTGGAAAAGTCAGCTTATCTTATTTAATTATAATTTTATTTTTTTACTTTCTTAATTTAATGCTTGAAGAGTTTGTATTGTTTGTAAAATTAGTCAGAGCATTTATCTATATACCATAAAACATTTATATAAAAAATAACATTAATATTCAATATATATATATATATATAATTTTATGTTAGATATGTAAATATATAAAAAATCTATGATGCATATGTCAATTTCTCATAATAGATTTAATAAAAATATTTTTTTAAAAAAGCTACTATGGATATTTTATAATTTTTATTTAAAAAAAAATTAGTGTAAGCTTTCTTAAAATTATCACATTCATTAAATATAATTAAAATTTTATTTCTAATAATCTATATTTTTTAAAAAATAATAATAAAATTATAGTTAAATAGAAATATAAATGTGATTTGATAATCTAAATAATAATAATTAATAACAAGTAATTAAATATTGTGTATTATAAGAGTGAGATAAGGATTAGGTTTGATGGTCCAATGTGCTGATGCCATGTGTAAGCATCTTAGCCATTCATGATCCTCCTCACATAATACTTTGGTTGTTTTCTGAGGTCAAATTCAAAGCTTGTTTAGATAAGGATTGGTAGTGGTAGGTGGGAAAACCAGTTCATTAATTTAAAGCTGTGAGAGGATAAAAGCAGCTCATCTGTGGCCCAAACTGGAAGCTTTAGGTGAACATCTTGGGAACTTTTGGCTCCAAAAGAGAGCTCATAAGCGCTTGGAATTTTCACTTTTGCAGAGAAAAGAACTATTTACTTGGGGCAGTTGTTTTTAGTCTGTTTATAGGTATGAGTGTCAATTCGGGTCAATGGTTCGAGTTCGGAACTGACCCAGCACTATTCAGGTCAACCCAAACCCGAACCCGACCTGATTCGGGTCCGGGTCAACCCGATCCGACATGAATGACCCGTAGTTGATCTAAAATTGCTAGTTTTAAGATAAAAAATCTGGTCAATCTTCTATTTTTGGATCAAAATCAGGTCAAAAACGGGTTAATCTTGGGTTTCCGAGTCAAATAGGAGTTTTCATGTCAATTTCGGGTAATTTTTGGGTTGCTAGGTCAACCCAAATCCTATCCGTTTCGGGTCCGGGTTGACCCGAACCCGACCCGTTTCAGGTCCGGGTTGACCCTAACCCGGATTTTTCCGGGTCGGATTCGGGTCGTGTAAAAAATTGACACCCCTAATTATAAGCATTGCTTTCATCACTGCACAAATCTAAGTTAAAAAAAAAAAAAAAAAAAAACTTGTCTTAGTTGAAATTTATTCAGTTCTTCTTCACCGTTTTTGTATGAATGTAGTATTTTTTTTTTCTTGTCAATTTACATGAATTTTTTTATATTATAGATGTCCCCTCTCTCTCTCTCTCTCTTTCTCTCTCTATTTATATAATATTAGTTTGAGCATGTGATGAATAACAAGAATTTTCCACTGGTTTCTCACAAGGGAAACTCTTTGTTCAATTGCTTACTATACTCTATTTACAGCCCATTGTTGCCAGTAGACAGTTTTAGTTCAACTGAAACACTACCAAATAGACAGCAACCAAAACCTAAATCCATCGCCATATTTAACAAGTAGAATGCCATCATCTTATTTGTATATCTACAATAACAAAAACAACAAGTCTTTATTCCACTAAGTGGGGTCAGTTACATGAATTATTATTTTTTATTATGTCCAGGTGCGGAACCAACCTTAGTTCTCATGGGGCAAGTGACAAATTTATAATTTTAAAAAATAAAAATATATATAAATGTGCAAAAATAATTTATTTTGCACATAATCATTTTTCACAAACTTATTTGTAAGTGTTAGAAAAGTTTAGGCGGTCAATTGCCCCCCCCCCCCCCCCCCCCCCCCCCTCTCTCACCACTATACAATTCCATCCCATATTGTGTTCTATTAATAGTCAGATTCTCATTTAAATCAAACAAAAAAAGGTCACTTCTAATATTTTCTAACCAAGTCATTTTAGATCTACCTATACCTTTCGTAAATTAAAAAAAAAAATCTAATCTTATTTGTTAACAAAATCACCAATAGTAAATACTAGGGGTGTCAATATTTGACACGACACGAAAACCCGACTCGACCCGACCCGAAAAATCGGGGTTGGACCTGACCCTATTTTAAAACGGGTCGGGTTTCAGAAATCGACCTGTTTGAAAAACGGGTCGGGTTCGGGTTGACCCGACAGGTTGCCGGGTCAACCCGTTTGACCCGTTTAATTCGAAAAATTTCGAATCCCGCCTCTGCCCGCCCGCGCTGCCCTCCCGCGCCCGCTGCCTACTCGCACTGCCCTAGCGCCCACGCCCACTGCCTGCCCGCGCCAGCGCTGCCCAACGTGCCCGCCCGCGCCCGGGCTGTCCGCCCCACTCGCCTCCGCCCCCGCCCCCACCGTCCGCCTGCCGCCGTTCCGGCGCCGGCAATACCCAAAACCGGGTCGGGTCGAGTCAACCCGGCAACCCACCGGGTCGGGTCCGGGTTCGGATTTCCGACCCGTTTGTCTACCCGGGTCGGATTAGGGTCGACCCGTTTGAACCCGGGTCAGTTCCGGGTTCGACCCGAACCCGACCCGTGACCCGAAATTGACACCCCTAGTAAATACTTTCATTCCATAAGAAATAAGTGAGTAAGTATATTAAAAATAAATTAAAAATTTTCTTATATTTATTTCAAGATTATTAGAATAAAACCACTTTATATAAACCACTAATCTATAAATAAATTTAATAACTTTTAAGCTCATTCTAATATAATTTTTATTATTTATCATATCCTAAGATTCTATACAAAGAAATACAAAGCATCATAAAATTTATCTTTAAACAAAAATAAAAGTACACATTATTTATTTATTTTCAAACATTTGGCAAAATCTTACATCTATATCTATAAGAAATGAAGAAGAGGTGGACCCTTTGCTGTTTATATAATAACCACATATCAATAGCATGAATAAAGCCACACACATGACATGCTAATACCTACCTCTCACCCACATGCTCCAAAAACACTGCAGAAATATCAATATTTTTATGTCTTAACTGTTGAAACTGGCCTGCAAATTATAAGCTGGTGGTACTGATTGCCAGAAATATCACATAATGGGATGTTTGAGGCCTTTGCACAGTTACTTCATCACCTGGATTGGAGAAGCAATAAATCAGTACAAATTTAATGATAAATGGAACAGATGATCAGCTTTAAAAATGGTAAATTGATTCCCTATTTTTGTGGTCTGAAAGCTTACTGTAGATATTCAGAATAGGCATGTACTAGGATTTGGTGGATCATTAGATGGTGAGCTCCCACCAGCTGTGTTTTTGGGTGGGAGTGTGGGGCATTGCTTTTACAAAGAGTTGGTGTTTATATGGACTTAATGATAATAATCATATTTTGGAAGGATATATGTGTACAAGTTTACAAGAATTTTATTGGGGATGTAGAAATTGGGTCACGGGCCGGATTCGGGTCTAACCTGGAATTGACCCGACACTATTCAAGGAACCCAAACTTGATCCGTTTTTTGAAAATGGGTCATTTTTTCGAACTCGAACCGACCCGTAACAAACAAATCCCATAAATATGCCTTCTACCCGAAGCAAGGAGAGGGGGTGGCGTCGTCGGGAGCAGGGAGAGGCGGTGATGTCGGCAGCAGGGAGATGCAGCGTCATCAGCTGTCTGGTTAAGCCTATGGTTTGGTAATCGAACCGACGACATCAGGATTCGAGATAGGGAGAGGAGGCGGGGAAGACTGGTAAAGAGGCCGGCGGTGGGATAGCAGGACGTCGTAGGGAGAATCTAGAGGGAGAGCCGGGTCGTGCGGGACATTAGGAGTTCGTGTCTTCGTGAATCGTGAGTCGCGACAGGTGCAAGAGTGGGGCAACTAACACCTTTTACTCATATACCCGCTTAGGCATTCACTGTTTACAGTGGGTTACGAGTTATTTTTGAGTTTCCGGGTCAACCAGAATCCGGCCGACCCATTTTTACAAACAAGTCGAAATCCCTAACCGGAACCTCTTCGAGAAGTTAAGGAAATGGAGGTGTTATTAGAAGTCAAAATAGAGGATATTGGTGCATAACACTTGTTTATGGTAAGTTCTTTGTAAGAAATGTCATCAACAATAGAAAATAATTTCATGAAATTTAATCTATTAGAAGTTTTATTTTCATAACAGATTATTTTGATCATAATTCAAATTGATGGATCCATTGGAATTAGTAGTTCGTCGTAGGATAGCTTGAATTATGCCCGAATAAATATGTAAAAGTGATAAAATAGAGCGTGAAGAATTGAATTATTTATTTGATGAATATTTTGATTTAGCTAATTACTTTATTTTTTGTCAACCATGTCTTTAGCAGTAAGATCATAGTCGTTGAGCAAGTAGGTTATCATCGAGAAAAATATCGTCTACCATGTTATTAAAAATAAGTTCAAGAGCATCATCACTCACCATTGATACAAGGTAAAATGACATCGAGATTAAGGCTTCATTTGAGACGACTTTTTTAATATTTCTTAAAGCAACTTTCTAGTACAAAATTTTAATTTTCGTACTAGAGAGAGTTCTGTTAAGAAACAGTAAGAAATCCGTCTCAAATAAAGCCTAAATTGGAGCGATGTGATCCATTCTAATCCGATTTGTAACCATATGATTCACTGCAACCTACACTTTAGTAACCACACTTTATTATTCCAAAAACATCACAATTCTCTCCATTTTGCCACTATCTTAAACTTATATCATGAAATCAATCACAAATAAGAAGTATTGTAATAGTGACTTCCCAAGTCTAGAAAGTTCTCATATAGTAAATTATATGTATAAAAAAATAACTAAAGATAAAATAAGTAAATACAAAATTAAAAGAGTAAGAATCATCATATAATAATCGAGAAATTGCAATAGAAAAGAAAAAGGGGAGGTTTGTGATGATTTTTAAATCTTTTCTACTAAGTAATCCATTATCCTTATGCATGAAGATAATAAATTCGGTCGTTGTGGTCGGGCTCTATTATGGATTTCTGACCACATTCTCCATAGGGCCCTCTTATCTCTTCCTTCTCCGAGCTCGGGTTATGGAAGAAGGAACCGAGAAGGAGGTATCAGCAATATAAATATTCGACCCCTAAACGAAGAAATCCTCCTTTGGACTAAATGCTAACCCAATCCTCATTTCCACATAGACACTAAAGCACCTAAGGCCATCAATTGGCAATTCCTTGAGAGCCCACAGAAAATATACATGAAAAAACCAATTCCAACTAATGGTATTGGACTACTTAGAACTAGTCAATTGTTAGAAATCCTTTGTCCTTTTTAACAAAAGAAGCCAAATTCCCAATTGAATTTGTATTGCCGACATGCCTGCCTCCAAGTGGAAACCAAAGCAGTAGAACCTGTTGGTACCTTGTGCGAAGGCAAACTTTCTCAAGCTGTCAAATGTCACTACGTAGCTTTAGCTAATCGAGAGAAGGAATGAGTAATCAAAAAGAGAGAGAGAAGAAGTCTAAAGCTCTCACTTTCTCAAAAGAGAGAAAATGTGCAAGGAAAGAAGAGCGAGAGCCCCCACCATTTTTGATTCCTTCTCTCTGCACATCAAAATCTCTCTGCACATCAAAACCTCACTACCCTTTCAAACTATCTTTCCATGTTCGTTCTCTTTTTCTCGTGTTAGGTGAATTTGAAATGACTCTTTGGACTTTGATTCCAAATAGAAAGATTGAAGTGTTAGATTTCTGGTCTCTTTTATGTATCACAATTGATTAGATAAATAACTCAAACTGAGTGAAAGGTATAGCTTAGTTGATAAAGATATTAGAATTTATTACTAAAATTCTGAGCTGGAATCGTCTGATTCACTCTATGAATAGTAAAAGCATAGTCGTTAATAGTTCATTGTGCTTTTACTGTTCACAGAGTCAAAACCGAACCATTCTTTATATCCAATCTCCGCACGTAATAATCTCTCCTGAATTTGAGTTGTATAGTTTATGATTTATTACTTATTGTAAAGGAACAAATATGCAATATTTGCATGTGTGGAAAGCTTTTCTGGCATGATCAGCAAGAATAGAAGCTTCCCTTGTGAGGCCAATGTTTGGTACAATTGGTGAATATGACATGACAGCTGATAGGCTTTTATTTCAGTTACTTGTCATGATTTATTCAAAACTTTGTAGTTGACAACTTCACTTTAACTTTCTTCCCTTGACCAAGCTTGCTTTCAGACTAACATAATGGGGGGAGAATAGGAGCCAAGAACTACTTGAAACTGTAGTTGACTCATCTAGCTTCCATCTGCAGCCCTCAGATCAAAATCTAAGGGCTGCTGCACACATTTGTTTTTATTTCTTATTTTTATATCAATCTTTCATAATTCCCTTGCAAAAGATAATTCCAGAGCTTGGATTTTGATTGATAAATGATAATAATATATTTTATATAGTAACAATCCTAATATTACTATATTAAATTTAACCACATATGTAAAACTAGAATTGGATGTCTCATGCACCTATAGTACTATAAACTTGATTAAAACTGCTGGGAAAAGTCATCTGTAACAGCGATTTTAAAACCGCTACTACTGAGTGTTACGGTCAGTTGCGAAAATAACTCATTTTTTATGGTGGTATTATAATTTTTTTTAAAGAAGCCAAAGTAACTTCTTTTTTATAGCTATAACACTTTAACATATTTAATTACAATAAAAATATTTCTCACAAGAAAAAATTTAAGAGAAGCAAGAAAACAATAGCTAAGAAGCATTGTAGTGTGATGAAAAATTATCTCTCCTTCCCTTTGTTTAAATACAAAATTCCTGTCTTCTAACGATCATTAAAAAACATCTGTAAAAAACCTTACAGATTTATAGTTAATACTTAATAGATCTGCACTTAGTAGTGTTGACTATAAGTTTTAGTAAAATTAAAAGAATAAGCACCAGTTCATGTTAAAGACTTCCATCAATGCATGGGAAGATACGGAATCCTTTCTATGTTAGGCTTTCTTTGGGACTGATTTTTTACTGAATTCTAGAGCAGTTTTTTAGTATAAAAATTTTGTAAATTAGAATTTTTTATGCTAAAAGGTTACTTTATAAAAGCATTAAAAGATCAATGCGAAATGAAGCCTTAAATTATTAGTTTTTGTATAATGGCTTTATGCATGCTTGATTGTTTGAAACATTAATGATTGAAATGTTTAATGGCCTTAAGCATTCAGCATTAATGAAAAGGCCTCTCTGGCGGAAAATATCCGCCAAAAATCCATTGGAAATATTTATTTGCAACTCCACCGAAAAAATCTCCGAAAAATCTACCAGGAAATCAGTCGGAAATATTTCATTACAATCCGCTGGAAATCCAACAGAAAATTGTCCCCCGAAAATTATATGGAAAAATCCATTGGCAATTAACATTTTTCCTGTAGTGCGTGACAAGATTTCTAAGGTCCCTCATAGAGGGAAAAAACAACAAAAGAATACTAATGGGCTTAAGACAGGTTGCGAGTGATAGAGATAGTTTGTGCTAAGAAGAGTGAAAAAGGCTCCCGGCCTACCCATGCCACTCCTAGCCTTCAAACCATCCATCACCATCTGACCATCTATTAACCCTATTTAGCACATGATACGTAGCTCATCTTGATCTCTTAGTTTGGATCTTAGGCTACCAACCAAGAGATCTTGAGTTCAAAGCTTACACATATAATGTCTATGTGAGTTTATCTTAATTGACTCAAAAGTTAAAAAAATAATAATAATAAAATTGGTACATGATTTTTCACGAGCAATGACACATGTGCCATGATCTTCGTTGTATATTTGCCTATGAAAGATGAGATTATACCACCTCAATGGATTTATTATTTGTATACAGCCCTCCTAGGGTTCGTTTGGGACGGATTTTTTACTACTTCTTAAATTAGCTTTTTTAAAAAAACAGCTTTAAGAAGTAGTGAAAAAGCCATCCCAAACGAAGTCTTATTCCTTTAGTGTAGATCTTGGCTCATTTAACTAAACTCATCTTGTAATAAAGAGACTATTGAGAGTTGAAAGAGCTTGTAATCACTTATTTTCTTATTCTCCCAATTATAATAAAGCTCCCATCTTTCCTCGATATTTGCAATAAGTGAAAAAGGCCAAATCACTTAAAATATTATATGCTCTCTTTTCATTTCTCCTTTACTTCTAACCTTTTCTTTGTAGAACAAAACACTACATCAATATTTTAGTCGAGCGCCTTGATGAGACAATGATGCACTCATCCCTGATTCTTATGACTAAGAATAAGTGCTCATAGACCGAGCTCACTGACGCATCGACTATCGGTGAGCTAAGGAGATATTTTCACCATCAAATAGTCTGATTGTCGACATAACCCTAATGATGAACTCACATAAGCACAACTCTCACAACCTCAAATAATTGAAGTGTGGAGATTAGAAATGATAAAAGTGTATAATAATATACAAGAAGCAAAAATAACCTAATCAAATAAATAAATATTTAATTTAAACGTATGAAAAGTAAATAAATAAACAAGTTGTATTTGAAAAAAAAAAAATTGATAATATATGAGCTCCCATCGAGCCTAATGTTAAGCCTTTAACAACAACCAAGTTGTTTGGGAATATAAACAAATAAGTTGGATTGTTTTAAAACTTAGTTCATTTAACATCCAAACTTTTAAAAAATATCAAACTTGCACATAATTACTAACTTGAATGAGATTTAGGTTTTATTTGAGACGACTTTCTGACTACTTCTTAAAGCAGCTTTTTAGTACAATAATTAAAAATTTTGAACTAAAAAGCTGCTTTAAGAAACAATAAAGAAGTTGTCTTAAACAGAACCTTAACCAAACCAAATTAGAGTTGTTCATCAAATGCATTAGCACACTTACCATCCTATATTTAAAAGGAAAGAAACTTTCTTTGACAAAAATGAGATCTATCACTTCTATTGATTGCAAAATTGCCTGTGAACCAAAAAAGGCTGGTGGTTTTGGAACCATCCATCTTAGCATTGTTAGCCAAATGGATTTAGAAAGCTGAATAAAATAAAATAAAATAAAAACCTTCTGCTTGGCTTTGGTGATTGCTGACAAGAGAGAAAGCAGAGCATCCTACAATAAAAATGCTCTAATCATATTTACTCCCCTTTTTTGGACCATATAGGACGATAGAAACTCTAGAATACTGTAAGGGATGGCATCTTATGCTGCGCTAATTTGGGCTAAAATCATTTCAATCACTTTGTTTGAGGAAGAAAGCTCTAATTAGGCAGAACTTTCAGCTTCTTGATCATTAAAATCCTATCTAAAGTTTGATTATTTTAAGAAATTTTAATAAGAATGTTTTTATTTAATTTAACTATCTTTTTATATTTAATGAGGGAGCTACTGACAAGCTTTTATTCAGGGGAAAGAAAAATTAATGGCAGTCTTACAGCCAGCCTCCTGAAAATATGTATATGGTCAATAAATGGGAAAAAAAATTGAAACAAAAATAAGGAAAACAATAAGAAAAAAATATCATCAAGCAAAATGGTTACAAGACTTTATTCAGGATAATTTTCTTAATGCTTTCTACAACAGTTGTTTAGTTCAAAAATTTCATAAAAGCAAACGATAAAGAGCGACCAAAAGCTATCCCAAACGAAGCATAAATAACTTATTAATGCTCAATTGTCTTTTAGCATTAAATTTCTTGTTAATGATCTCTTTCTCAGTTTAAAAAAAAAGTTCTCTTAATCTTCATTTGGGACGAATTTCTTGCTACTTTCTAAAGCAGCTTTTTAGTTCAACAATTTTTTAAATTAAAACATTGCTTTAGAAAGAAAGCAGTAAGAAAACCGTCCCAAACGAAACTTTGAATCTTCCTTTCACCCTATTTTTTACTTTCACACAACAACAAAGAATGCAATTATTCCTTTGTCCCTCATAGAGGCCATATAGAAGGTACAAGAACCTTCCTTTCTGCAGTTGCAGCACTTAAATAACAGCATCACCATAATGTTACACAGTAAAAGTTGAAAAAAAGAAGTCACTGAACAGAATCTAATTCCTTGAATTCATAGAAGAAAAACCAATTCAGAAGAATCCTTATAAATGTAATCTATTGGGCAAGACAATTTTTACAATGGAGAATCTGCCCATTTGCATATTCCATAAAGAACAGAACAAAAGAACTCAAGTGGTGCTTCCAAGTGTCTTTCAAGAGCTAGCTAACAAGAGAAAAAGCTGGGATGTGAACATTATTGTAATTTTGTTATTTTCTGCAATTTTTATAAGGAAAAAGGCTCTGTCTTTTGTTATAATGGGCATGCCGGAAGTGTCCAGATTGGATCATAGCTTAAATTAGATTTAATTAGATTTAATTTAGTGGATGATGTCAATGGGATGATTTTACTGGAACTGATGCTATTTAAGCCCAATTAGGATTTGCAGGGCTTGAAGAAAAAAGATGAGGGCCGTATATATAATGAGGCCCATACTAGACCAAAATAATCTATGATTATTTTATTATATTATATGGAATTATTTAATATTACATAATGCAGATCCTAATCATAAATTGAGTATTAGCCACATTAATGATTTCATGAGATTATCTTTGCGGATATTTATAATCTTAGCTTTTAAAATTATCATTCTTTAAATCTATTTCAAAATTCTTGAAAGTAGGACCGTCAATATTTGACATGACACAAAAATCCGATCCGGAAAGTTCGGGTTAGACCCAATCCGTTTCCAAAACGGGTCGGGTTCGGGTTCCCAGATTCGACCCGTTTGAAAAACGGGTCGGGTTCGGGATGACCCGCGGGTTGCCGGGTCAACTCGGAAACCCATTTAAAATGCCTGTCAGGCTGCCCGTGGACCTGCCCTAGGCTGCCCGCCCCCTGCCCGACTGCCCGCGAAGCTGCCTGAACCAGCCCACCCCCTGCCCGCTCGCCTGTCGAAGCTGCCCGCCCATGCCCTTAGTCAGCCGCCAGCCCGAGGCTGCCCTGCGAGGCTTCCCGCGCACCCGCGCTCGCGAGTCCGTGCGCGTGCTGCAGCGCACTCGGCCGCGCACCTAGCTGCGCACCCTCCCGCACCCCGCGCGCCCGAGCACTCGCCGCACTAGCCAGCCCGCGTCCGCGTCCCCGCCGGCGTCCGTTCTCGACCTCGCTCGCGTCCACACTGATCTCCTTCCAGTGTCGGTCGGGTCTGGGTTTTAATATTCGACCCGTTTACATATCCAGCTCGAGTTAGGGTCGACCCGATTGAACCCGGATCAGTTCCGGGTTCGACCCGAACCCAACCCGTGACCCGAAATTGACACCCCCACTTAAAAGTCTATTTTGTCTCATTTGATATACGTATTTTAATTTATGTAAGCAGAATTTGACCTTTTTTTTTTTTCATTTTTTATGACATCTATTAGAGTTATATCTAAATATTTAACATTTGAGATTAGCATTTGTGATATGCATACCAATCTCTTTCAGGTGATATTTAATGATAAAGAATTCTACCTTATTTTGAGCTTCAATCATTTGCTTCTCCCCTTCCTATCTACTTCAGCAAAACCAGGTGAATGCATTTACGGGGCTACGTCTCTATTGTCAAATCATGTTGGCATACGCTCATAGATGTACAACTATGATGATTTTATTCTATTTTATGATATTATTCAGTATTATATATTACAACTCATTTTTCTCAGATAACTCTAAGCTATACAAATCTTATACATCATAAACTAGGTATTAACTATAATAATTTCTTCATGGAAAAACCTTGCTAGATTTTTATGATCATAGCTCTGAAAATTCTCAATTTTTAAAATATATTTCAAGACCCTATGAAGCCTATATTGCCTTATTCTTCTCATTAAAGGTTTTTTTGTTAATACAATATGACAATATTTTCATATTCTATTATAATCTCTATCAAAGTCTTATGTAATCTACATATTTTAATTTTTAAAAATGTCATTTAATCAAGGTCGTATCAAGTCTTATATGTGTACTGATCACAAGATTATATAAGAGGACTTGACTAATTTTTATGGAGGACCATCATCGTTAAAAAAAAGGAGAGAAATTATTTAGACCTCATATTATTTTGATGAGTATAAATATTATAATCATAGTTGCATGATAATCATTTGACTTTAAGTTTATGAGTTAACTTCTCTTATTAAAAAAAAAGAAAGAGATGTTAATTAAGATTTGTCCAAAGTAAAAGGCTTTAAAATGTACTCCACTCTTCAACTCATATTGAGCGCATTGAACCACTCAACAAATCGAAATCAGCCCTAATTTGTGCATCAAATATAAGGCACATGAAAAATTGAAAATTGTTTTAATATAGTAAAATGCTCAAATAACTAGGTAGATTTACCAAACTACCCTTCAAAAAAATAAATTCAAACATTTAAATTTTATTATTTTTAAATGTAAGGTAGATTTCCCATAGTTTATGGAAGGTTACTATACCTTTGTCTCATTATAGCGCAAAATTAAATAAAAATTACTCTGATTAAAAATATATAAGCCATTACACAAACCTTTAAAAAATAGAAAAAACAAAAAGTATGCCTCCATAGATCGATGTAGGGCTGTCAACAAATGACCCGACCCGAAAACCCGACCCGAACCCGACCCGAAAAATTCGGGTTCGGGTCGACCCGTTTAATAAACAGGTCGGGTTCGGGTTATACTTTTGGACCCGTTTAAAAATCGGGTCGGGTTCGGGTCAACCCGGTAACCCGATTCCGACCCGACTACAACCCGCGTCAAAGTTTTAATAAAATCGAGTCGTCGAGTGGTCGAGGGCCATCGAGCATTCGAGCGGATCAGCGGATAAGTTAGGGATTTCTCATTTCTAAGTTAGGGTTTCGTTTCTCTCCCATCTCCCATTCTCTTGCTTCTTGCCATCCTCCAGAAGTCCAGAGTCCAGGGCTCCAGCCTCCAGGCCGTTCGCAGCTTCACACCTTTGGCTTGGTCTGTAAGACTGTAATAAGTTTGGTTTCGTTTCGTTTTTTTATGAGTATTTTGGCATTTTGCTGAGTTTTGGTTTCTGATCGACTGATCTACGATTCTACAGATCTACTATTCTACGAATCTACATTATTTCTAATCTTCCTTTATTTCACAATTTATCAATCTGGAAGTTAGGGTTTGCAGTTTTTGTAGATTAGGGTTTGCAGTTTGATGTTTTTGACATTTGGTTTTGGACCTTTAAGGTCTTCTGCAACTTCTGTCTAGCACCGTTTATCATATTCTTTTGGCATCTCATAAGTCTGGCAATCGGCATGCCGTCTGCGCCTCTGCGCCTCTGCGGGTTGGGACTCGGGACTGGGGAAATATGGTTTTCAACTTTTCATTTATATTTTCATTATTTTGCCATTACAGTGACTCAGTGAGACTGTGAGAGTGAATCAGTCATTTATATTTTCATTATCTTTCTCAAATTACCTGTTGTTTCTTGTCTTATGAAATACAGAAATAGTGTATAGTGAATATTGAATCATTTGAATAGACTAATACTATCATAGTTCCCTGTTGTTTTCTTGTCCTCTTTAATATTTCGTAAGTAAGTGTTTTTTACTTTTTTTGGTGTTTAGATGGAGGGTTCTAATACAATTGTTGATAGTAATCCTCTCGAGCAAAATGAGGAAGAGCCTATTGATAATGACGTTGAATGTGACAGTGATGAGTATAACAATGTGGATGTGGGTGAGGACCGTGAGGTTGGTGGTAATGCAATTCAAAATGAACAAATAAATAAAAAAAAAAGAGGAGGTTGACCTCTACTGTTTGGGGACATTATGATATGTTGCCAGTTGGTAATGATGGCAAACAACGTTGCAAATGTAAGAAATGTGGGTCAACTTACTTGTCTGATAGTAAAAATGGAACCGGTAATTTGAGACGTCACATTCAGAACTGTAAGAAGCGGGACTCCCATGATATTGGTCAACTTATTCTTCAAAGTAACACAAGCACTTCTATTTCTATGGTTGAAAATAAGTTTGATTATCATGAATTTCGTAGCTTGTTTACTGCATGCATAGTTAAGCATGACTTACCTTTTCAATGTGTGGAATGGTCTGGTGTTAGAACATTACTTCGATACTTGCGTCCTGATTTACAAATTGTATCCAGAAATACAGCACGAAATGACTGTAAGAAGTTGTTCATTAAGGAGAAAGCTCAGATACAAGCCCTTCTATGTACTTGTAAGAGTAGAGTTTCCTTAACTTCTGATTTGTGGACTTCCATTAACACTGATGGTTTTATTTGCTTAACTGCACATTTCATTGACAATAATTGGCGGTTACAGAAGAAGATTATAAGTTTTGATTATATGCCACCCCCCCATGATGGTTTAGCATTATTTGAGAAACTTCAACAGCTTTTGATTGATTGGAAACTTGATAGTAAGCTTTTCAGTATTACTCTAGATAATGCTTCAGCGAATACTGTCTCAGTTGATTTTCTAAGAAATCATTTGAATTTGCAAAATGCACTAATATGCAATGGTGAATTCTTCCACATGCGATGTTGCGCACATATAGTAAATCTTATTGTGCAGGAAGGTTTGAAGGATATAGATTCCTCCGTTATGAAGGTTCGTGAGAGCATTAAATATGTAAAAGGCTCTCAATCAAGAAAACAAAAGTTTATGGAATGTGTACGACAAAGTTTGCTTGAAACTAGTAGAGGTTTGAGGCAAGACGTACCAACTAGATGGAATTCTACTTTCATTATGCTAGATAGTGCAATATACTTCAGGCGTGCTTTTATGCATTTGGAGTTGAGTGATTCCAACTACAAGTCTTGCCCTTCAAATAGTGAATGGGAGAAAATGGTTAAAATATGCAAGTTTTTAGCTCCATTTTATCAAATTACTTGTGCTTTCTCCGGTACAAAGTATCCAACTGCCAATTTGTATTTTCCATGTGTATCAACCGCATATGCTACATTAAAACATGAATTGTCTTGCGGGGAGGAGTACATTAGGAGAATGACTGTTGGAATGCTTGCTAAGTTTGAAAAGTATTGGTCAGACTTCAGTGTTATTCTAGCAATTGCAGTGATTCTCGATCCAAGGTATAAGTTTAACTTTATTGAGTGGTGCTACAAGAGACTTTACTCTGGTCATTATGATTCTGAAATTGAAAAAGTTAAGGATAAGTTGAGCACACTTTATTCATCCTATGCAATCGTACAAAACCAACCATCAACAACGAATGTATCTCAATCATCTCAATCTTCACGACATACTCAATCTAGTAGTCAGTCAACTACAATAATGCAATCACAATTTTTGCAGGTATGTTACATTTCATTAACATATTATGTTATATTGTTCTGTCAAGTTATCAAACATAATTATTAAAAAAAATACAGGATTATGATTCTTTCGAGGTGGATGTAACTATGCCAAGAAAATCAGAGCTTGAACTTTATTTGGATGAACCAAAGATGGATAGGAATAGTGAGTTAGACATTTTGCAATATTGGAAAGTAAATCAATTCAGATTTCCTCAGGTCTCTAGAATGGCTCGTGATGTGTTGTGCATTCCAATCTCTACTGTTGCATCGGAAAGTGCTTTTAGCAATGGGGGTAGACTTCTAGACCAATATAGAAGTGCATTGAAACATGATATTGTAGAAGCATTGGTTTGCACAAAGGATTGGTTGTATAGTGACCAAGGTAATTTCTAATTTATATGTTACGGAGTACACGGATGGTTCAATTTTTGTTGAACTAAATTTAAACTAAATTGTTGTTTTGTTAATAGATATAAAAGACACGGAGCTTGATGCTGTGACAGAAAACATTATATTGGAGGGAAATCAAATGGGCAATGAGAATGAGTCAGGCAATCAAGCAGTTTAGAAATTATTGTGGGGTTTTGTTATAATGAATTAATGACTGTAATAAATAGCTGCTTTGCAGCAGCTGTTTCTGCCTGTGGTGTTTTATTTCCTGACTTCTTACAAGCCTGCTTCTGGAACTCTGGTTGTGGCTTTTGTTTCCTGCTTCTGGAACTCTGGTTTAGTTTTTTTTAAAACATTCAATTTCTGGTTATTGCTTTTGTTGGGGAACTGCCGAACTAGGGCCTTTGCCATGTTGATGCCTGATGGTTGTGCCTTGTGCTGGACGGGTTTTTTTTTTAACATTCAAATGTGAATTTGCACTTGTGTTGGACGGTAATTATGTTGGATTGTTGCAAATTTGCTGGACGGTAATTATGCTAGATTGTTCATATTTGTATTTGTATGCGACCCGTGCAAAATCTGCATATTTGCATATTTGCTGGATTGTTCATTACTGGCAGCAGTGAAGTTTATTATTATAGAATGGCAATGATGAAGAACCTTGTGAATATATAGAACAGTGCAAATACATAAATAAAAAAATTTTGCAACCAGTTTACAAATTGAGGAAATAAGATTTTTTTGATTTGAGCATATACTATTTCACTGAATAGATACTAAACTTATAAAATCTGTATGCTCAATTTGTAATCCTGGAGGGCAAATTTTTAAAATTGTTGCAGACTAGCAAATGATGCTTCAATTTTCACTAGGTTTATTCTGAGCCAAAGGCCCTAAAGCAGTAAAGCCTAAGTGGCTAAGCCGGTTAGGCGGTGATTCACTGATTCCATAACCAGTTGAGTAGTTGACCTTGAGGCTTGACTTGACTCTTGAGCTTGTACATTTTACTTAATTTTGTTGCAGACTTGTAGCCTTGCAGGTTCATTAATACTTCATGCCTTGATGCCTTGATGGTTCAAAGTTCAAACTTCAAAGTTTAAAGAAGCTAATTACTTGAGTGACTGAGTCTTGACTCTTGAGGCTTGACAGCCTTGACTCTTGAGTGCTTGACGGCTTGAGCAATGACTCCAATAGTCGGATAGTCCAATGAGCCAATGAGGCAATGAGGAATGAGCAACAGGCCAACTGGCCAAGTGGCCAAGTGGCCAACAGCTTATTTTGTATATTTCAATATTTGTATTTGTATATTTCAATATTTGTATTTTGTATTTGTAAATTGTAAATTTAAAAATTGTAAATTGTAAATTTGTAATGTATCTTGTATTATCTTGTATTCAAATTTCAAACTGTATTCAGTATTCATTTATTATTTCATTGTTTTTTTTTATTAGTCAATAGTCATATAATTTCTGCAATTTTTTCTGCTTAACATTTTTTTTCCCAAAAAATTTCGGGTTGGCGGGTCGAGTCAACCCGACCCGTGATTAACCCGGGTCGGGTCCGGGTTCTGCTATTGGACCCCTATAGTTAAACGGGTCGGGTTCAGGTCGACCCGTTTAGCTTTGGGTCAGTTCGGGTTCGACCCGAACCCGACCCGGTAACCCGAATTGACAGCCCTAGATCGATGGAGGGTTCAATATCGTTATTTTACTATATTGAGTCCATAGAATGATAAAATTACCAAACTACCATTAAAAAGCATAAATTCATTGAAATATTTAAAAATAATAAAATTGAGGTTAACCTCCTTTTCAAGTTCATAGAGGGTAAATTATCTCCATTTTGCTATTATAGAATACACCATGATAAATTACCAAAGTTCTCCAATACAAAAAGGTCGAAAAATATTTAATAAATCTTTTTATAGAGAGAGAGAGAGAGAGTCCACCTTTGTGAGCTACTTAAAGAATGTGAGAATTCTAATATGATATCTTAACAACTAGGTCAAATCACATAGTTTCTCAAATTAAATATTCATAAAATATTCAATGAATATTAAAAAAAAAGTAAATGTAAGACATTGGGCTCCTTCAATATATATACCAAAGACAGATGTAATCAATTTTGACCGTATTTAAAATTACTTGGCACCATTACCCAATTTTTGAAAAGCATGCATAATTAAGGCTTCGTTTGAGACGGCTTTTTTATTGCTTTCTAAAACATATTTTTAGTACAAAAATAAAAAAATTTATAGTTTTAGAAAACAGTAAAAAAGCCGTACCAAACGAAGCCTAAGTTTACTCAATTTATATTTTATATCCCATAGAGCAATAAGAGGAAAGCATACCTCGGAAAGCATACCTCGCCTTATTTAAAAAAAAAAAGAAACATAATCACAATTCAATTAAGGTGCTTTCAAAGGCCTTAGAAACTAGGTATTATGGTTCACTAATTTGCACAAAGTTCCTCAGGAATTAGGCTTCGTTTGTGACGACTTTTTTATTGCTTTCTAAAATAGAGTTTTAATACAAAAATAAAAAATTTTATACTAAAACATAGTAAAAAAACTGTCCCAAACGAGGCTTCGTTTGGGACCGCTTTCTTACTGCTTCTTAAAATATTTTTTTAATACAAAAATTACTTTAAAAAATAGTAAGAGAGCCATCACAAACAAAACCTCAATGTCCCTTGCTCTGGACTTATTAAAATATTTGGCACATCCATTTACATGCATTCCGAATAATGTTGCTTGTAGGTCACCTCTATATTGAATTGTTTGAAGACCCATTACAGAGTGCTACCTTAAATTGGAGATTATAAATTTCCAATAACAAACCAAAATTTACACTCGTCAGCCAAAGCATTGTTTATTGGGTGACATGGCACATCCGGATTAACCTCTGGAGGCATCTGAACATCGCACGTAATAATTTTTCCCTCAAACACTAGAGCCAAATATTTGATATGATCTATAACCACAAAAGTGTCTTATAACACTGATCTATATCTCACTTATATGCTTTTTAGGTTAAACTTAGTTCACCCATGGATAGTTAGAATGACCATTCCATGCCCTTCAGAAAGGGATAATCATGTAGTCCTGTACTGATGCCTCTAATTACACTCAACCATGCTTCACACCTCAAAGAAAGTCTTAACATGAAAGCAACCACCTCATTGTAAGAGGACAAATATCATTTTGTATACCTTATTATGTTAAAAATCAAAGAGGAGATAACTTATGGTTACTAATTAAACTCCTAGAAGATATGACCTCCTAATCCATTGTTGTTGGTAAATTAAATCCCTTAGATCTACTTGGTGTGATGGAATCGTGAGATCTTTTATTCTTGTTGACTGTTCATTTTCATCCATTCCTCAAAATAATTCTAAGATCTTAACCAACATTTAAGAAGTTAATATCCTTAATGGAGTGTTCAAAAGCGTTATGGGGAAAAAAAACTATAGTTAGCACAATCTGACTATTAAACTCAATCATGCAAAATATCCCTTCCTAAAACTCCCAAAAAGTGAAAAAGGATGATTTGCCTAACTCAAAGAGCATTATCAGAGCCCATAAATCCTTGGCCAATAGGAAAAAAAATTAGAGATACACAGCCTCGTCATTTGAATCCAAGGAAAATATGCATTTGTGAAAAAGGTTGGTCTCCCCAAAAAAAGAGTTGAATGATGAATATAGAGTGTAACGAGGTGAAGTGTAGAGAAAGCAATAAATTGGAGAATATTGAAGACTCTAAAGATTGTCACACCCTCAAGCTTGCACGATCAAGTCCAATCCAACCAAAGGCCAATTTATGTTTGATTGAAACAAAGTGCAACTAACCAATCAGATTCTCTGAGTACAAAACAAGCGAAAGAATCAATAACTTGAAAGAGAAATTAAAACCCCTACTCCCCACTAGAAAGGACCCATGATTCCTTAACTCCGTTCTTCTCAACATATAAAGGCTAAGGTTTTATTTGGGATGACTTTCTTACTATTTCTTAAAATTGTTTTTTAGTTCAAAAAACAAAACTTTTCAATTAGAAAGTTGATTTAAGAAGCAGTAAGAAAGCCACCCCAAACAAAGCCTAAAGCTTGGCACATAATCAACTATGTATATGCATGAGACGCCTATAAAAAAGTCATTTTCTAACAATCAGAGAAGTGATCGCGTCCAAGTCAAATAACACAAAAATAGCATAATCAGGGGAATAATGACACCAAAATATAGATGAGAGTATTTTAGTCAACCTTAAAACGTTACCTATCATTTACAGCTACTTTAGCAGATCATAAAAGGCAAATATCAACATAGAAGAAAACTAAGTCCAGATTATGCTAATTCATTTCGACAGATCTGATCCAAGCATTCTAAACTAACAAGTCCACAAGAAAAGGTCAGCTAACATTGAAACTTCATACTCGTAAAACCTTATATTTCAGCTCACCAAATTTAAGGCTTTGTTTGAAGCTTTTTGCACCCCGACCTTGACACCTCTTGTCTCGCCAATGGAGGCAACTGCCAAAAAGAAACTAATTTGTTTAACTTATAATTCCATGAATGTAATAGCAAGAAGAAGCATAATCCATTGATGCAATTCTATAACCTAGCTAAACTTGAACAGCCAAACTACCAAGTACATTAATTAGATCATACGCTACTTTCATGCAGACAAATGAAACAATTATCATAATCAACATATTCTTAATCATGCCAACTAAAAAATAATTAACAACATCATTAGTCTAATCCCTACCTTTTAGGTTCGGTAACATATCTTGACATCTGCTTTGGTCGCATTCAGGTTACCTAGCAGCAATAAAATTTGATGTAATGTACTTTTAAAGCGCCATAATATTTTCTTACCTGACCTTACTCTTGGAGCATTTTGACATTTAAACCCCTTTAACTAGAAAATTTGTGTTCAACTACATACCATTCTTTGTATAACATATCCAACATACTTGGTTTTGCTATTTTTAAATGATCCTCCAATATATTAATTGATAAACATCAATTACAAGTTAACTAAAATTTACCATCATTATTCCCCATTAAGCAGCTTATTTTGCAAACTTACAAAGTATTCAAATTTCACTACCAAGGAAGAGATCTCATCTATTAAGCTATGCCCTCAATACATGGCAAACTATAAGGCATTAATGTTAGGCGTCTATTATGAATTAGATTGGTTAATAAATTTATTGAGTAGGTTAATGGATCATTGTGAGTAATTGAGTTCATAGATAATTATGCGCATTAAGGGCTAAATAGGTAGATTAAAAAATGTTATATTGTTCTATATTGCAAAAAAATACCCATTTTACAATTTATTAGAGCAAAAATGATATGAACAATCTGATATGCCAAGGGGGGCCCCTTGTGGGGAGGGGGCACAAGGGAGCTATTATTCATTATGTAAGGTGGAATCAAGAGGGAGTTGTTTAGGAAGATTTCCTAATTATGTTTGTGTTGCTTAGGAAAGTTTTAATTGTTTAGGAAGGTTTCCTAATTGTGTTTATGCAATTTAGGAAGGTTTCAATTGTATTTATTATGTGCGGGGGTTATCTAAATGGGAGTTTTGTCTATGGTTAGGATATTTTGTTTATTGAATTTTATTTCTAGGGTTTGTCCAAGGTCCCTAGTGGCGGCTCGAATTTGTGGGAGAGTAGATCTACCTTTCGAATAGTCGATCAATTGTATCTTGTATTATTATTGCATGAGAAATAAAATATCAGCCCTTATCTTTTTGTTCCTGCATTTTTTTTTTCTTCTCTTCTACTACTTATTTTACTTCCAAGACAAATCAAATTGACATCAGAGTGAGTTTTTGGAGAGATGGCAGTAAAAAATGTGGATGCATTGCTAGGGCAAGGTGGAGCAAATCAAATCCGAGATAGAGGAAAAATTCTCAACAATCAAAGGAAGGTTTTCAACCATAGAAAATCGGATGGAGAGCTCATTTGAAGGCTTGGAGGAGATGACGAGGAAGCTCATGAAGATACAATAAAAAACTCCATCGACAGTTCTGATTACTAATCCTACCCAAGATTTGATTGGAATTCCCGTGGCTGAATCTAAGGGAAATGAGATCGAACGGGAGGAGTTCGACAAGTAGAGTTTATTTTATCAAGAGCCACCTCTTAGGGCTCCACGAAGCAGATCAGGGTTCCCGGATAAGAGGACAACAAGGAGATATTTTTAGGTGGAGGTTGTATAGTGGCTGACCATTATGAGAGGTATTTCAAGAGCAAGGGGAATGGGTTACCGGGGTTGGAGGTGGTCAAGGCGATACATAGAGATCGGCTCATGCAAGGAAGAGGGAAGAAAGGTGGGATTCCCACCCTCGAGACACGAGGAGAATCGTTGGAGGGAGGGAAAGTTGGAGGGTAGATACTAGGGTGAGGAAGTTAAAGATGTCTATATTTGAAGAGGTTGATGCCCATGGCTAGGTGAACCACGTGGAGAGGTATTTCGCGGTTAATGATTTGAAGAAAGAGGAGAAGCTTAAGATCGCATGGCTATGTCTGGAGGGGAAGCCCTAGCTTGGTTCTAGTGGAGTGAGTCCAGATATTCAATCCAACCTTAGGAGGAATTTAAAGATTGCTAGTTGGAACGTTTTAGAGAGCCACTCGGAAAGGAGACCTGCACGAGCAATCCTTTGCCTTGACTCTGGAGGAGACCATCATAGAGTATAGGGAGAGTTTTGAGTTGCTGTCAGGGTAGTTGAGAGGGATTTGTAGGCAATGATGGAGAGAAATTTCATGAAGGGCCCGAAGCCCAACATACGGGCAGATCTCCGGCTGTTGAGATCAAGGGGGTTGAGGGAGAGATTAATCTAGCCAAGATAGCGTAGGATCAGAGACTGATGGAAAAAACTAGGAGGTGCGGAGTCAGAGGAGGATCCTATAGGAGTACCTCAACTATATTTGCATCGAGGACCTAGACAGTCTCTTTTCAGCAGGAGGCACTGAGGGAAAAGTGTGAGGGAGTTCGCCGGGAGCCAACTTTAAGCACCTCCCAGAAGCAAAGGTGTGGGACAAAAGAGCGAAGGGTTTATGCTTCTAATGTGATGAGAAGCATGCACCTGGCCATTGGTTCAAGCATCGCACACTCCAGGTCCTTATGGTTTGTAATGAGGAGACTGACAGCAAGGAGTCGGGTGAGAAAGCAGAAGAGGTAGGAGAACACCTACACCTTGTTGCAGAGGAGTATCCCTGAACTCAGTGGTGGGATTTACTCCAAATCACACCATGCTAGTAAAGGGACATATTAGGGAGCGACCAGTGGTGATCTTGATTGATAGCGGGGCTACTCACAACTTCATATCAAATTAGATCATGGACCAGTTGGGTTTGGAGTTGGCTGATAGAGAGAGCTTTGGAGTAATGATGAGAACAGGAAAGGTGGAGAGTAAGGGGATTTGCAGGAGGTTGGCACTGACACTCTAGGACATACAAATAGTGGAGAATTGTCTTCCCTTGGATTTGGGGAGCACTAATATGATCCTAGGAATGAAATAGTTACAAATGATAGGGAAAACAAAAGTGAATTGGAAATCTTTAACTATGGAGATTCACGTGGAAGGGAAGAGAGTGGTGCTGCAAAGAGATGTCAGCCTATGCAGAACCATGGTTTCACTTAAAACCATGGTCAAGACAATACAGGGAGACGGGATGGGCTACTTGGTGGAGCTGCAAAGCCTAAAGGAGGTCATAGATTCAAAACCAGCTAAGAACCCTGAGTGTGTACAACATCTCCTACAGTTGTTTCTTGATATTTTTCAACAACCTAGCAGGTTATCGCTACCCCGGGAGCATGAGCACACCATTACCTTCAAGAAAGGGGTTTCTCCTATCAGTGTTCGATCGTATCGTACACGCAGATTCAGAACGATAAGATAGAGAGGCTCATCAGAGAGATGTTGGAGGCAGGAATTATCAGACCCAGTGTGAGCCCTTTTTCCAACCCAATTTTACTGGTTTAGAAAAAGGACGACAGTTGGAGGTTTTGTGTAGATTATAGGACCTTAAATAAGGAAACTTTGCTACACAAGTTTCCTATCCCCGTGATTAATGAGTTGTTGGATGAGTTGTTTGGTGCGGTCATCTTTGACCTCGAAGATTGACCTGAAGTTAGGGTACTACCAAATTAGAATGAAGAAGGGGGGTATGCACAAGATAGCTTTTAGGACCCGGGAGGGTCACTACGAGTTTTTGGTAATGTCTTTTGGCCTTACCAATGCTCCAGCCATTTTTCAGTCCCTTATGAATCGGGTATTTCAACCCTACCTCAAGAATTCGTGCTGGTATTTTTTACAACATCCTTATCTACAATCTTACAGAGGCAGAGCATGTTCGTCACCTAAGGACTATACTGGAGACTTTGGGGGAGCACCAGCTGTATGTCAATCTGAAGAAATGTTCCTTTGCACAAGCACATGTGGAGTACCTATGACATGTGGTAGGCAGAAAAGGAGAAGCAACAGAGAAGTCCAAGATCCAGGCTATGTTGGATCAGCCTTTGCCTAAGAACCTGAAGGAATTGAGAGGGTCCTTGGGTCTCATAGGATACTACCGGAAGTTTGTATAGAGGTATGGCAAGATAACATGGCCACTGATAGAGCAGTTGAAGGACAATTTCAATTAAGGAGAAACAACAACACAAACCTTCGAATAGTTAAATAAGGCCATGACCAGCATGCCAATATTAGCACTTTTTTACTCCAGCAGACCATTTATGGTGGAGACGGATAGATCAGGATACGAAGTAGGGGCAGTACTCATGCATGATCATCAGCCCATTGCTTATTTCAGCTAGGTGCCAATGACTAGGGCGAGGCTCAAGTCCGTATACGAGCGGGAGTTGATGGCGATTGTCTAAACCATCCAAAAGTGATGACCCTATTTGTTGGGGCAACACTATCATCTAGACGGATCAGAGTATGAAGTTTATGTTGGAGCAGAGGATGGTGACTGAGAAGCATCAGAGGTGATTATCCAAGTTACTTTATGATTTTGAGATTTAGTATAGCCCAGGATTGGAGAACAAAGCCGCGAATGTACTATCGAGGAAGACAAACAAGCCACAGCTAACAAATCTATCAGTACCAATGGTTCTAAACTTCGAAGCCATGAGATAGAAGAGCAAACAAAATAAGGGTTTGAGGAAGATTATAGCTAAGTTGTTGCAGGACCCAGACGTCATCCCAGTTACACGCTGAGGGGGACCCAACTGCAACATAAGGGGCTATTTATCTTACCAAGGACATTGGGATACATTCCCAAGTTATTACAAGAGTTTCATGGCAATGCAGTTGTAGGACACTTAGGAGTTTAGAAAACCTATAGCCAGTAGTCCGCGAAGTAATACCGGGCAGGGATGCACCAAGATGTAAAGAACTGGGTTGTGAGATGTAATATGTGCCAGTAGCACAAGTACTTGGCCATGACACTGAGAGGATTACTACATCCTCTAACTCTGTTGAAGAGGGTGTGTGAGAAGGTGACGATGGACTTCATCAAGGGGTTACTGCGTTCAAAAGAATTTTTTGTGATACTCGTAGTAGTGGATAGTCTAAGCAAGTATGCACACTTCATCCCTTTGAAGCACTCTTACATCATGGTCTCTATGGCTATTTCTTTCATACGAGAGGTGGTGTGCTTACATGGATATTCAAAATCCATTGTGTCAGATATAAACAAAGTGTTCCTCAGTCATTTCTATAGGGAGCTATTCTGTTTACAAGAGACAATTCTGAAGAGGAACATGACATACCATCCCCAGCCAGATGGCCAGACGTAGGTGGCCAATAGAAGCGTAGAGACCTATTTGCGATTCTTTGTATCTAATACACCGAAGAGTTGGACAATGTGGATTGTTTGGGCCAAGTAATGGTACAACACTTTGTACCATTCAACAGTATAAACCAGAGATCCACCTAATTTGATACATTATGGGCATAGCACTACACCAGTATCCAGTGTAAGTTAATACTTATAGGAGAGAGATAGGATATTAGTAGAGCTCGAAGGACAATTAGTAAGGGCCTAGCAGATCATAAAGAAAAAGGCTGGTGAGCACAGGAGAGAAATACACTTCGAGCCTTGCACCCAATATTCATGTCTCACGGTTGAGGCAGGCAATAGATCACCCACCATCCTCATTACCCCTGACTTTTACAGAAAACATAGAGATCATTTTGGAACCCCTAGGAGAAGAAGGGGTGCGCCAAAGGGAAACAATAACATAGAAGGTACAAATCAAGTGAAACATTTGCTAGAGTACAAAGCCATATGGGAGTCATACGAGATGACCAAGAGAATTCTCATCCTTCCACCTTGAGGACAATGTGTGTCTTTGAGAAGAGGTGGGAGGGGGGAGTATTGATACGCCGGGGGGGGGGGGGGGGGGCTTCTGGGGCCTAAGAGAGCTATTAGCCTATTATTCATTATGTAAGGAGGAATCAAGGGAGAGTTGTTAAGGAGGGTTTCTAATTATGTGTATGTTGTTTAAGAAATTTTTAATTGTTTAGGAAGATTTCTTAATTGTGTTTATGCTGCTTAGGAATATTTCAATTGTGTTTATTGTGTATGAGGCCTACTTATGATAGACTTTTGTCTAGGGTTTGGATTTTTTGTTTGCTGAATTTTATTTCTAGGGTTTGTCCAAGGTTTCTAACGGCGGCTAAGGTTTTTGGGAGAGCTTACCTACCTTTCGAATAGTAGATCAATTGTATCTTGCATTATTATTGAAGAAGAAATAAAAAAATCAGCCCCTATCTTTGAGTTCCTGCCTTTTTTCTTCTCCTGTACTTGTTGTTTTTACTTCCTAGACGCATCACAATCCCCTTTTGCTAAGATAATCTCTTCCTCCTCCTTAATCCCCTAATTTCTAGAGTTGTCAACAAGCTCAAAATCATCGCTAATTGATACAATCTTTCAGATCGCATCAATTGGTTCTCTCATTGAATCTTGTCATCATCTCGTCACTCACTCCTTGCAAAACCATCTCGTCACCAACCACCCCATCTTCCATCATAATCATCCACAAACCCATATATGTCCTCAGATTATTTCCACATCTCCCGCCATCGACACCTAGATGCACTTTGCACTTGCTCATCCTAACAAACATAGATCTTCCACACTTGTAGCGATCCATTCATTTCTTCTCAAGTGACGTCCAAATCCTTCTTCCAAACATTGCCTCATGTCATATTATTGGACATCAACATATGGGATTGGATCTAAATATCAGATGTTAAGCATATGCTATAAACATGGCGAGACAACTAACAACTATGAAGCCTATCAAAAAAGATGGTACAAACACATTCCACGAGCATAAATGATAAATGGGTCCAAATATATAATAAAGAACTAGTCTAATCTTTCTTTTAAGTTTGGATAGGTAGATCGATTATATATTATAAATTTGGTCTACCTAAGTAGTATAAATACCTCTCCTATTATAATGAAAGACTTATGGAATGAATAATTTCTGATTTCTCTCTTTCTAGTTTTTCTTCTTTTTCCTCTTCTTTTCTTAGAGTCTACACCTACTCGAAATGTGTCAAAGCTTCTTGGATCACCAAGAAGCATAATAAATGGTGCTCTTGTTGCACTAACCTCACATTCCCTCTCCTCTTCCTGCCGATCAACATCCCTCCTTCCCATTTGTCCGTCCGCCGTCCTCTGCTAGCTTTCCCAGCCACAATCTCCAGTCAATCAAGTGGCTCCAACCTTCCAAACGCAATTTCTAGACGCACTTCATCAGCAATATTGGACATAGCTCTTCAGTTCTACTCTTGAAAGTGCCTATTGCATTAATTAAAGATAAGGAAAGAGTACAAGAAAAGTACGAACTGGTATGATATCAATCTATGTATTCCCAAAACAAAAAAAAAAGGGAAGAGCAACCACTAAGAATTACAATCCATACAAAGCTACACAAAAACGAACTGGCAAAAAGAAACAAAGGAAGGACCTCCTCTAGTGATAAGGTGAGTTCCTTCATGAGTTTGTAGTGTGCACAAGTAAAATAGGATAGGGACCAATACAAAGGGTGGGGACACCAAAGGGGATCTTCGGTTCTACCAAGACTTCTTACAGCTGCGATCTTCAAGCACTTCTTTTACACCCAAGACCTTCAAGAACAACAGCAGTCCACCTATTCCAGCTGATGTAACACCCACCTTATTGCAATTGCTGTTTTCAAGAAACAGCAAACCTCGGTTCCAGCCACATTCCCAGCATTATTTAGACAAGAAATAGCTGCTTGCAGCTGTTTTGATATCTCCTTTTCATCGTTCTACTGCACATTCAATCTTAAAAAATTCCACCCCAAAAAAAAAATTTTCAACAATTCCACCTTTTTTCAGGCATTGTTTGTCCCAAGAATTACAGTTTTAACCTTCCAAGATCTGCAGTTTCAAGGCCAAACAGCTGTAGGTTTTTTTCAAGACCTGCAGTTTTCGCATGCAACAACATTACAACAACTCCGTATGCAATTTTTTCAAGACTTGCGGATTCTTGCTATCAGCCGGTCCTCCACCTCTTGCAAATTTTCTTTTCAAGACCGCATCAGGTTCTCCGTTACTTTGATCCTCTTACTTATTTTGCATTTCCAAATACATATTTCTACTGGATCCTCTTCTTTACTTGTTACAGGTACCGATTTTTTTCTTCTCAAGAATTGCATATTTCCAATTTCCATCATCTTGAGACCCATCACCATGAAGAATTCTGATTTGGATGACACATTAAGATCCATGCAATCTCATCAAGAATGTCAATTTTCCGAAATTCAAAAATCATTACAACAAGCCGATGTTCAATTTGCTTCTATTGGCTCATCCCTTCAACAAATCCATGCTTTCAAGGATTTCATAGACAAAAAACTTGATAGTTTGTGTATTGACCGTCCACATCTCTACTCCAACAAGATACTTACTCTTCCACCGGAATCCTTAGTTCCTCCGACCAAATCCCTTCTCCACAACTACCACCTGCTTCGACCATTGGCCATCGTATTCATCTTTCATCCTTATCTCAACCAGTTAACATCTGGCCTGGTCATTCTCTACATTTTCATATGAATGCTCTTCATATTTCAAGCCCTTTTTCTATTCAATATTGCTTGTTCATAAATTGGATGGTACCTGACATTTTTGCATGAATTCTAAAATCCTTGAAATACTCAACATTCAAGATATATTTCTTATGCCAATAGTACATGAATTTTTAAATGAAATAGATAGAGTTTTTTTTCCAAACTTCATTTTCATTTTGCCTCTCAACAAGTCAGGATACATTCTAAAAAAAATATTCATCAAACTATTCATGATAGTCACTTTAAATTTCTTATATTCTTTTTGTCTTTGCCTTCTCTCAACCTTGAAGACAAGGTTATTTTCCATGGTGATGGGAGTGTTAGACATCACCATATTGGATCCAAAATTAGATGTCAAGCATGGGTATAAACATAGCGGGACAACCAACAACTATGAAGCCTACCAAAAAAGAAGGTACAAACACATTCCACAAGCATAAATGACAAATGGGTCCACACATGTAATAATGTATCAGTCTACTCTTTCTCTCAAGTTTGGTTAGATAGACCAATTCCATATTGTAAACTTAGTCTACACAAGTATATTCTTAATTTTTGACTTAGACAAATTTGAGACAAGCCATAATCTATGCAAAATGAAGTAAAATCTTTTAAGATTAAAGGCCAAGGAAAAGAACTTTTCTTTTTTTCTTTTCTCATTCTTACCAAGACATCCTGCCTTATGAAGCATCAAAACATCCATCATGTCATGCTATACACTGCATTGGACGCTACGACACTCTATGATGGCATATCAAAGATGTCATTTGATGTGTATGATATTTGTTTTTTTTTAATAAATTTTAACACTACTTGGATGCCTCCTGGGGTTTTCCTAAAGACGTCTCACATTTATTGCACACCTCTTAACACATCGTGAATATGTATTAGCGTATATGATCATACTCAACTTATATCATGCATATCATAAAAATTATGATTTATTATATGTGATTCCAAAAAATTACAACATAATGAGTACGATGTTGTAAAAATATATTTACATAAGAAGAAAAATAATTTTTTCATCAACTAGATTTATACTAAAATTTTTTGTTAGCTAAATTTGTACTAAATACCGTTGAACACGTGTCATGCCCTATTGATGACCACATTATCAAAAGCTATGATTAGTACCAAATCTCAAGATGAATTGCAGCAGTTAACCCCAGATATCTGAAAGCAGCTCAATAACAAAAAATAGGCTAAAAACAAAAATAAAATAAATTTCTAGGAAAAACCAGTATAGATATGTTCACCAATCAACTAAAAACATGAGTAGCTTAGCCAGTAACTTCAACAATGTCTTAACACCAAAATAAACTTGTTTATAAAAAATCAACTCTCGCAGTGTAACAACCAGAAAAATTCTGAAAGAAAGAAAAAAAAAATTTCTGTTTGAACTAGAGCGTTGCGACGTTGAGCTTGTAAATGCTGCGGCACTGGGCTTGTGAGTGCAGCGGGGTTAGAAGTTGCCGCCGCAGCATTGAAGGCTCTATTCTACAATAATTCTAGATTCAACATGCAGCACTGCAGCGTTGGGTGGTGACGCTGCGATGCTGCGATTTGTTTTTTTTTTTTTTCTCACTACTTGCCTCTCTCGCTCCACTAGCACCAGCTTTGTCGTGGAAGGAAGTAGGAACAAGAAAAAGGGAGGGGAAAAAAAGAGAGAGCAAGGGAAAATTCATATTTTGGTCACCGATTCATTTAGCCATTTTTGTGAAAATTGCTCAAATTGCAGTAGGCGACTTTTATCCTATTCCAGTTTTTAAAGATTTTAATTTCAACCGTTCAATTTGTTCCAAATTGATTTTATTACATTTTCTCCGGATTTAGTGAACTTCCACCGTATATTTTTTTGTAAGCTGTAATACTAATCATTATGGACATTTTGACTGGTTGATTGTATAATTTCACCAGGTACAATGGAAAATATTATATTTTGTATGATTTGTGCATAATAGTAATTTTAGTATTTTAATATAAAATTATTAATACATGCATAGTGGATGAATATGGGCATGTGATTGTATAATAGCTAATTGTTATTATTTTTGAAATAATATATGTGAAGATAAATAAAGATTGGTTATTTACTAACGTTGGTTGGAGACTGTCTAACCTGTACAGCACAATGGGTCATCCAGCTTCTCATTAAATATTATTATTTGGTGTTATCCTCTATTAATTCATATAATTCACACATTGAGAGTTATAAGTAGTTAATTACTGTACCGATGGGTAAAAAGTGACAACTCTGTTTATTGAGACAATGATTATTGACTTACTAACTATTGAAAAAACACCACGTAAGTCAAAAATCCTTATTTGTTTAGTGTGATTACTAGAACGCATGTTAGTGCACTGCTTCCACTATGTTGTTCTACTTATTATTGTTATTATCATTAATTCATTGTTTATTGTTTCACTGTCACTAGCATATGATTTCTATTACTGAGCATGTGATATTAGATACTAATATACAATAGTTAAACAACATGTGTATACGGATTTGATAGTACTGCATTATTATATATTCCGACAGTCTTCATAGATACTTCAATTTTACCGACCTACATGATTTCTTTATTGATCAGATAGCACTATCATGACGTATGATTTAAAAATGATTGTTTATACTTTATTATTTCAACATCCGCGCCTGTTTATAGATTTTACTCTTTTGTGCAACACTATTTTACTAGCCTCCATACCATACGGATTTATTATTTTACAGGTCTTACAATTACTGCATGTGTTTTACACTTTCTGTACGGATTCGTGATCATATTGATTGTTACTGTTATAAATTAACTGACATCATACATATTGCTTTTTTACCGTGCTTTGAGTTCAGTTGTAAGATTTAGTGACCTATTGAGACTTTTAGCTTATATATGTAGTTTAAATAATTTCAGGTCAAGGAAGATGATCGAAAGTATGAGACTGATTAGTTACAGGAATTCTCAGGTTTTATTGTAGTTTGTTTCATTTTTTTCTTTATATATATGCTTTTGTACTCATAAGTAAAAAGTAAAAAAGAGGGGTGTTACATTTTTATGATTCTTGGATACAACAACAACATCATCAAGCCTTTGTCCCACTACGTGGGGTCGGCTACATGAATCATTTTTCGCCATTGTGTCCTGTTAAAAGTCAAATTCTCATTTAAATTCATTTCTACATGAATCCTTTTTAACTATTGTGTCCTATTATTTTATGATTCTTGGATATTGTATATAATTTTTGGAGATTATATATATATTTCGATCAAAAAATTCATTTCCATTGATATTTATACTATTGATAAAATGAATTAAATAGCTCTAGTTTTATTATTATTATAAAAGATAAAAGAAAGAATTCCTCCGAATTAGATTTTGGGGTGTGACACAAAGCATTGTGCCTTCAACAACATCATCATCAAGCATTATCCCACTACGTGGAGTAAGCTGGATGAATCATTTTTACCCATTATCATGTTAAGAGTCAAATTCTCATTTCGATCTAATAAAAAATATCATTTCTATTATTTTCCAACCAAATCTTTTTAGATCTAACTTTATCTTTTTTTAACATGGGCCAAATCTAATGCAGCTACTCTCCTAACCGGGTCATCAGAAGGCCGACGTTTTATGTGTCAGGGTTGTGCCTTCAAAGAAATTAACTTCCATGACAACATTTTATACTTTTAATAGAGAATATGTAGAAATTACTACTACATGAAATACATAATAGACTAATAAATAGTAATGCTAGTTGATCTGCAAAACTGAAGGCCTTCAAATGCAAATTGGATCCCTTATGTGCGTGTATGCAAGGGAAAAGTGAGCAAGAAACCATGCTCAAACGAAGTCACAACATTAAAAGGGGGGAGTGAGATAAAACAGAAACATCTTACCTTGTGCTGAAGCCTCATTATAGTAGAAATCAAAAGTTTATCACCAATGATGTGCCTCAACCTCTTAACCAGATCGAGCCTAGATATTTGTCTCTTCTGATAAAATGAAAAATAGGAAGATAATCAAATGAGCTTAACTTTTGAAAGGTACAAGCATAAACAAAAAAGATAGATGTCTTAAAAAGAACCTTGAAATCTTCATAATGTTTATTAACAAGATCCATATCTTGAGAAGAAACTTTGGTTGAAATTGCGGCGAACAACATAGAAAAGGGCATCCATGGTGATGTTGGTTTTGGATCTCTACCAAAAGAATCAGATATACCATGTACATTGTTGGTTGATCTAAGTGTCGGGTTATCATTCCCTGCCTGAATGTTTAAACAAGAACATCATAGGCCATCATTCTTTAATTTTATCAAAACTAAATTCTAGCTTGACATATTAAATTAAAACATCAAAAATAAATGAAACCAAAACAAATAAATTACCAACACATGGACCAGCGAAACGACCAAACCTAAACTTTAAAACTACTAAACATCTAATATACCAACTATAAACCCAAGCAACCAATTCGAATTACAAACCAAAGAACTTTAAATTTTGAATTGGATCACATTTCGTGAATAACAAAAACTAAATAAGAAAATCAGTTGTAATATTTAAAAAAAAAACATTTTCAAAAAATCAGTTGCAGTATAGGTAATCTAAGTAATCATTGTATATTTTAAAAAAAACTATTTCCTGAAAAAAAAAAAAAAAAAAAGTTAAAAGGAGCACCTTAATCGGTGGAACAGGCGAAGTGCCATCAGTAATTGTGGAATTAATTGTCCTTTCTTTTCCAAAAATTAACTCTGAATCCAAGATAAGCGTCAACAGTTCCATAGCCAACTTGCCAAAACCTTACAAATACTAAAATAGAAATGTCAAATGACCAGATAAGAACTACCTCTAGCTTCAGAAGGTAACTTGAAAGTCACAACATATTCTAGGTAGATGTGAGTATGCATATTCTTATCCCATACAACATAATGCTTTGGTGCTGTAAGATCATCCACGCCACTATCAAAATTCTCACTACTGGGCTGACATTGTGTGGACCCAGGATGAACAACTTCCACATTGCCCATAATGATGCGGCATAGCATCATATAGGACAAGCCATTTTCGTCAATATCTGAATAGCTAGCACTGAATGAAGATATTATAAGCTTACATGTATAAAAACAAAGTACATATAGCATATTTTCACTCCCTGGGCATGGATTGAAGGTTTTGACAACCCACAATGAACAATTCCTATTATGACCAATAGAAAGAAAACCTCACCAGACATTGGAGCAATTTACAGGAGCAAGATGAATGCCCAGTCCATATGTAGTACCACGAACTGGCTTTTCAATTCTCCTAGCCCCACGCAACAAGATGTCTTCCACAGCAGACTTGCTGGCAGGCAACCATGCATACCGTACATTAGCACTACCACCGCGAAGACTCTTTACGATCTCAACCTGCTTCTGGAAAGTTTGCAAACAAACTTCTCCAAATGTATTATCAGTAGGTGTCCTTGAAATGCTAACTACATCATTGGCCTTAACATGTGGGTAGATTCCACACAGAAAAAGTCTCTGGATGGAACCCAAGATATCTGAAATATAATCTGCTCCAGTTTCTTTCGCCTGCACGGACTCTGAATATGATACATTTGCTGAATACAAAGAGCACGGTTCATTCTCTCCTATTCTTTCAGCAGTATCAATAGAATCATTGTCAACAATAATAGGTTCAACATCCTTGACCTTTTCATCGTCATGAGGGCGTCCCATATTTGAGCTTTCAGAAGCACTTGAAAAGACCACGTCGTGATCCATTTCTCCTGATCCATCTAGCATACTAGAAACATAAACATTTCTCCCCTCGAGGAATCCACGTGCAACACAAGATTCCTGATAAATTTCTGGAAAGAAACATTTGCCATGCTCATCAATCCAAGCAATAGGCTTGCTAAGACCTGTTTTTGTATCTATATGAAGCATATGGACAAAATCCAACAAAATCTGTTGGTTTATATGTGTAATCTCAATTATAGCCTTCTTTGCTTGGAAATCTTCACGCAACAGGTGAGTGATCTCAGCAGTGAAATCCTTCCATTCACCGTCATGGTAAAACAACAACCGCTGGGGCAAGCCACTCTTCATGAAGTTACGATAATTTCTGACAGTAAGATTGTTGGGATGTAGGAACTTCTGAGCATCACAATTACAAGCTTTAACCATATTGCGACATGATAAAGGCAGCTGGGCAACTCCAGATTGAACAGCCAACCTACTGCCAACACAAGTAAAATGTGGGGAAGAGGGTAGTATCTTCCTCTCAAAATTGTTAGGTCCAGAATTATGCAGCACCTTCGCATTTTTTCCTTCCATTTCCATTAACAACAGAAAACTGCAGCAGAAAAAGCTAAATACTATATACCCAGTAAGCTTGCCTACAGTTATTTACAAATACGTCAAGAATATCCATAAGAACTCATGTCCACCATTATCTTCTCAGTTACCCTGAACAGCAAAATAATGGACAAAACAAACTAAGCAGAAAAACAATATCATCGCATTGGATTGTTAACAGAACAGATAGTAGAACGAAGCACTTTAGAGAGATGGAATGCATAAAATCCAAGTCAATGAAACAAAACCCATCAAATAGCACCTTATAATTAATATAAAGTTTAAATAAGTTACACGTGAGAACACACCAGACAGCAAAAGCGCCAAAGTTGAAATAGAAATTTAAAAAAAAGACCAAAATGGCCCCTCAACTCTTTGTAAGAGACCAAAATAATCTTCAACTCTTTTGAGGGACCAATTTGATCTCTCAACTCATTTAAAGGGGCATTTTTTATCTTAACATACAATGTTGGAGTTAATGGTGTTAAATGTAAGAATATTTTGAATTTTTTAATTAAATATTTATTAAATATAATTTTCAAGCAATTATCATTTTTCTAAAAAAATTTATTAAACGTTTCATTAATAAAAAAAATTAATAATAATTTTAGTATTAATTTCTAAAAATTTAGTCATATTTTATAAAATAACTTACCAGACATTTGCAAGAGAATGTACCGTGGTGTCTGCTTTTTATTGATAATATTCTTCTTATTGATAAGACTAGCAAGGGAATTGAAGGAAAATTTGAGTTATGAAGCTCAACCTTAGAGTTTAAAGGTTTTCGTTTGAGTAAATCAAAAAACCAAATATGTGGAGTGTAATTTGGTAGTAATAGATTTAGTGAGGAAATTGTGACTTTGGGTGATCAAGTCATTAAAAAGAGTACACATTTTAGATATTTTGGGTTTATTATTCAAAATGGTGGTGTAATAAATGGTAATATTATTAGTAGAATTCAAGTTGGATGGTTAAAGTGGAGGAATGTAATGGGATGTTGTGTGTAGAAAAATACCTCTCAAACTTACGGGAAAGTTCTATAAGATGGTGATGAGATTTGTAATGCTTTATGACGCATAATCTTGTCCATTAAAATAGAAGCAAAAAAATTAAGTTTAGTGTTGCAGAGATGAGGATGCTCGGATGGATGAGCGGATTTACTCTTAGTAAAAGGTTGGAGTAGCTCCAGTAGCTAAATAAGATTAGAGAGAGTCGTCTTATATGGTTTGATCACATAAAATGTCGGTCTTCCAATGACCTAGTTAGGAGAGTAGATGTATTAGATCTAGCCTACGTTAAAAAAAGTTAGCTATACCTAAAAAAACTTGGTTAGAAAGTATTAAAAATTACTTTTTTTATTAATCTAAATGAGAATTTGACTCTTAATAGGACGCAATGGAAAAGGATTCATGTAATTGACCCCATATAGTTGGATAAAAGTTTGATGTTGTTGTTATTGTTGTTGTAGATAATAACACAGTCTTTTCTAATAGATGAATACATTAAAAAGACACACTTAAGTGTTTTACGATCAAGCTTATCCAGATGTTGTTTGTAGATGTAAATATATAACACAACTACAAAAAAATTGACGAAGTTTTGAGAAAAAATTATTTGAGGAAAAAATTCAATAAAATATTTCAAGAGACTTCCAAAATCAATCACTCTTAAGGCTATTTTATTAATTAGATATGTTGTGGTTAGGACAACTTCTCCCAAATATTCTTTGTGAACTTGATTTTGAAAGAGAAGAGTAAATATTGACTTCTACAAAGTGCCACTTTTTTCTTTCTTCCATCCTATTGTGTTGTGGGGTGTAAGGTTAGAAGGATTGGTGAATATGTTCTTTTTCAAGAAAAAAATATAAATTGGATTAAAATAATCTCATGAATTACCAATCTAGATTTTTTTAATGCTCACACTAAATTCATTTTCCATCATAACAATAAAAATTAGAAGAATATGATTAATATTAGACCTTTATTTGATAAGATATACTAATGTCTTTCAAGTGTGATCAATGAATGTGTAAAATCCTTTAGCTTCAATAATAGTAATGATTTATAATGTTTCTAATTATCGGAATGAATTATCATGAAAGGAGTAGAAAACCTAATTTTGCTTTCAAGAAAGAAAATTCTATAATGTTAGGCAATTTCAAACTCTCACTATGAAAACTTTCTAAGGTTGGCTCAGAGGCATAATGTGCCATTGATTCAATGATTCAAGACAAAATCCCAAATTCATTTCAAGGAATAAAGCATCTTGGAGCATAAGAATGGATATAATTTGGAGCGCCTGGGCACTCCTTAAGAATGCAATTAATATCGAACATTTGAGTTGAGGCAGCTCCCAAAAGTTATTATTGAGGCTAGCATCCATGTAGTAGATGGTATTTTGACATATTTATGAGATGCCTCAAGTTACAAAGCATGAGTTTGCCTAGGCTCCATGTTGGAATGTAACTGACTCAAAGGAAGGAAGACTTTCTTTGTTTCACCCATTCTAGTGAGTAATTGGTTCGCACAAAAAAAGCGAGTTCTGATTTTAGCAAAAGATGGGGACTACAACCTAAGAGAAGGCCCACAAATGGATCAAGGTGTTTTGGCAGGACTTATTAAGTGTTTGTCATGGCCTAAAAATTAATCTGAGCCTGCAAATATGTTTGCATCTTTGAATTTGATAGAGACGACCCAAGATTTTTAGTTTGTTTATTCAATACAGACGAACCAAAAGTGTTTTGGTCAGGGTATTATATCAAAATAACTTAAAAAATAAAAAACTACGAAACAAAACCAAAAAAAGCAAACAATTTGTATTTCTAATGAATGAGAACTTTCAGATTTACATCATTATGCTCTGCTTGAAAAATTTTGACTCCAAAGAATTAACTATTTGGTATTTGTCATGCAAATCTAAGTAAATATGTTGTGCTTCCTGCAAGGCAATCCAGAATTGAAATAAGTAAATCTAAAGGCACTATGAATCTCTAAAATCCATCATCAATAGTGGACGCAATATTTGTATAAAAGATGGCTTTAAGGACAATTGATCAAATACCTCTACTAAGGTGGCGATAAAAAGCATAGTTTCGAAAACCCGACCGGACTGGCCGGTTCTACCAGCTCAACTGTGAATCGTCCTTATGGTCAGTTTGGTCCTCATGAAAAATCGGTAAAGCATCAAACCGGTGAGAACTGGTTTGAACTGTCGGTTCAACCGGCCAACCGTTAAACCGGTCCCAATTTTTAAAAAGCTGTCAGTTCAATTCATAATATATTTAAATAATTTAATTTTAAGTTTTATTAAATAATAAATTAATTTAAATATAACATATTTTATTTAATAATATCCAAATATTGTAAATGATCATATATCAAGAACTAACAAATCATACTCACATAGTTTCACCACCTGTGGACTCTTAACCCATGAATACAAGAAAAGTTATATAAACAACACAATGCAAACCTCCCAAGTGATGTGGGACTAAACAACTAGTTAAAATTTCTACAATCTGTGCATGGTGGATTACTTCCATAAGCATTTTTTGAAAAAAAAAATTGTACAAAATATTCAAATAAAACAATAATTATAATAATTTTTTAAGTTCTTAAATTTATAATTATTTTTGTATTAAATAATTCTTAAACATATTATTTTAAAAATAGTCATGACGACAACATAAATTAATCAAAATATCAAAATAAAAATGTATGCATTTAATATCCTGGTCGAACCATTGAACTTTGAACCTTTCACTTTTCAAGTTCTATCTCTGGTCTAATTTTTACCACCTTGATAAAAAAGTAAAGAATCCATGATATTGTTAGTACAATCACGAAATAAAATCAAAATAAATGCATTTATGTATAAACTAATGACAAAACTTTCAAATATTTCAATTTTAGAAGTAATGGTCCAAATGTGTTATATGATTTTACATAGTTCTATCTTTCTCACAGTTAACTTCTTAAAGGTCATCATAGAAAGTATTTCAAAATATAGAAGTACCATTACTTCATCTCTTGGTTTGAATTTTACATCTCTCTTGTGCACGTCAACAATAGACATATAATTACCATAATTAGCAATTAATTTCAATGAATTTTTTTCATGCAAAACATAGAAATAATATGAAATAATAATAAATATACTAAAATGTCAAGAAGGGTCCTGCAAGATACTAAGAATATACTAATAATGATTTATAATCCAATCCTAAATGATGGAATAAGAAAATTAAAAATATACAATCCACATAAATATGGTATGTCTATATAAATTAACCTCTTTAAGAAGGTTAATCCAAGTAGCTGAAATACTATTAAAATTATTGTTGCTCCTTTAAAAGCTGTCCAGATGAATGAAAAAGTTTAATATCTTATTTACATTAGGGGCATCACTATTTGCAACTTTTTAGAAATGTTGACATAACCAAACTTTCTTCATAAGATTCTCTTTATCAGTTTGGGAATAAAAAATCATTTAAAAAAATAATTTCAATTTGATTAGTATAAATAACTTCACTAGAATTTTTATCAGGAGTTTGAAAAAGTTGCTCAATTATTTCTCATCATTAGTAGGCAAAAGTTCACATTCATTCAAAATACCCTTTATCAATTTGCTTAGTTGATTTAACTGGTATGATTTGCTCACTCCAAATTCAGGAATAGATAGAATATCTTTTAAAAGCTCGGGTTCACATTCAAGAGATTCTATGAAAAGTTCAGGTTCACATTTAGAATTAAATTTAGATTTAAATAGCAACCCAAGTTTAAATATGATTCAATTTCAATCCCAAGTTTAGTTCTTAAAAAGGGCTTAGATTAAGAATTGATATCAAGTTCAAACTGAATTAGAAAGTCATATTACAAATCTTACTCAAGTATAAGTTCATGTTCATGAATAGTATCTAATGTAGGTGCATGTTTACATTCAACAAAATTGCATGTAGGTTTGCATTATAACAACAAATCTCCTCACCCAAAACATCTAATAATCTATGATGTCTCTTGGTGTAGTATTAGTCAAGCCCATTGCAAATCCTTCTGAACATGCCTTCCAATGCATACTTATGACAAAATTTTGTTTACCAACTTGTTGTGGCCTATCAGCAACTGCATTTGCTTCCTTCATTTATGTCATACTCAATCGAGACCAAGGGTACCTCCATCAAAACTTCAGTCTCACCAACACTGCGCTCCTCCACCTTTCTCATCAATTTAAGCATCCAAAACAACCCTAGTTAATTCTCATGCCCTTCCATAATAGCCACGACTGATGCTATGAGTTTCACCTGTGTTGCTCGTTCACGCAACTTGTGTCAAACATTGCACAAAAAGAACATCAAGGGTTGGTGATCACCCTTGCCATCCCCACCATATGAGCTCATCTTGCCCTCATCTCTTGGATTCAAAAACTTCTCATCATGGCAATCGAGAGGAAGCTGCTTTCTCATGCCAATGAGGCTAGGCGCACCTCAACCAAACTGAGGTGCACGCCTCACAAATAAGCTCGAGGTGTATGCCTCGAGGCGTTTTCACCGAAATTGCACTTTTCACCAAAATTGCACTGAGGCGAGAAGTAAACAAGAATAGGTAGAACCTCAAACAACTGGTATACCTTACAAACTAAATGAGAAAAAAGTCATAACAAGAACACCATAGTTGCAAGAAACATTGAAAAGCAACAATATGGATAAAATAAGTTCAACATATCAAGTATGAAAAGTGAACCAGTATCACCTCAAAATCATCAGAATCAAATCTACCAAATGAAGCACTACAAAGATCATGAAACACAAGCCTAAATTTTCGAGAATGACAACTACATCATAAACATCCACAGCGGTGTTTCTGCTAAATGCCAATTATCAGCAGCACAATCGCTTCTATAATACGGGCAAAAAAGAACAATGGGGGCAAAAGAAAATGATGATGCGAATGGCAAATAGATACATTTCAAAAAAAGACACCTATTTACTCCAGTTTGCAATCATAAGCCCCAACCTTCGAGCATAATTCTACTTCCAACCCAAGCCACCAAAGAATTTCACATTCCAGCCTTATAATATGCGCAACTTGCCACCATTCTAACAACCCCAGGTAAAGTATCCGCCAACAAAACAACTCATGCAACAACCTCCAATATAATACTGCAAGGCAAATATGCTCCAACAGGACAACAAGGAAAACAAATGCATGCCCTATCATCCACTTTTTCAACACTCTAAGTCGCCCATGAAGCACTCTCGCCCACATGCACCAAGAAAATCCACATCGGATAAATCAACTGCTCGGAAACCCTACCCCACGCCACTCAAACCATGAACCACTGCAGCGAAGGAACACCTTAAACCTCACGGGGCTCACAATGACCAAAATCATGCCCCTCAATCGACGGATTCGTCAACAAATATAAACAGCTCTAGTCAATCAAACCAAAAGGCTACCGATCTAACCAATAGTTACCGGAAAATACAGCGCCCCTACTCCTCTGTCAAAGAAATATAGACGAAATACATAGACGGAAACAGAAAAAAAATCTGAGCTACGAAAAGGGATGCGATCGAAAGGGAGGAGCTCAGCGTAGGCTATTATACCTCAAGCCGTTCGAGGCTGGATACTTCAAACCTGCGAGTGAGTGGCCTCCTCCCTCATCTCAGTGGACATCTCAGTGACGGTCTCAGACGAAATCCCAAATCCTCGATCGCGAGAGTGTGGCGGAGATCGTCGGCAGTGCAGCAACCAGGGCACAAATGCTGTGGGCCCAACAAAAGGACACCAACTTCATCATCTGACGGCAAATACGCTTCCGGGTCGGATTGAGGAGGTGATCATACCGTTCATCTTCGATGATATTTTCATGTGGCGTCATGCCTATTACGGGGAGCAGGCGGTGCACGAACGTTTAACCGACACGTGGATGTTTCGTCGTTGAAGTGAAGGGGAACAGCGAATGTTAGTAATTTCCAACCCAAAAAAAAAGAACAGCGAATGTTGGGACGATTTTTTTTTATAACATTTAGATCAATTAAAATAAACTCGTTATAAGTTATATACGACTCAAATTTAAAATTTTATAGTTTATAACTAAAGCTCCCAATCAAAAAATTAAGGCTTCGTTTGGGACGACTTTTTTACTGCTTTCTAAAACGGAGTTTTAGTACAGATTTTTTTATTTTTGTACTAAAACTCCGTTTTAGAAAGCAATAAAAAAGCCGTCCCAAACGAAGCACAAGATGAGCTGCCTATTGGGATGAAAATAATATGAAAAAAATATATTATATAATATGATAGTAACAACATCATCAAGTATAAAGCTGACTTTAGTCTGTTTGTTGGAAGTTTTAACTATCAGTTATGAGTTTTGATTTTGAGTCTTATATATGTATTGTGTATGAGTTTTACTTAATTGGCTTAAAAGACCAAAAAATAATAATAATAACATCATCAACTTAGATCTACCATATGAATTATTTTTCTCCATTATATTCTCTTAAAAGTCAAATTATCATTTAAACTTAATAGAAAAAAAAATGAATAAGTCTTTTTAAGTCTACGTCTACCTTTCTTAATACAAACCAAATATAATATATCTATTTTTTCAACCCGATCATCAAAAGGTAGACATTTTATGTTTCCAAATAATTTAAGGCGACTCTATCTAATCTTATCTCACAACCTTTTCACATATATATGTATTTTGCATTTTGTCTCTAATAGTGAATCCACTCATATAATTGAGCATAATCATCTTTTTAACACTTAACTTAAGTTTATGCTTCTCTTTTAATGATCAATATTTTATGTCATAAAGTAGTACATGCCTCACAACCATCTTATATAATTTTCTCTTAAGCTTGAAGGATACTTTTCGATCACACTATGGACTTGATGCATTTTCCACCTCAACCATCCAATTGGAATTCTACTAATAATACCCCCATCTATTTTACCATCACTTTGTATAATAGATATGAAATATCTAAAATGTGTACTACAAAGTCATAATCCTCCGACTATATCTATTATTATTAATATTATATTCAATGTATTGGATTTAGATATACTTAAATGAAAGCCTTTAAACTCTAAAATTGGACTTAATAATTCAAGCTATTTTGTTAAATAAAAATATATATTATATGAAGTAAGAGGGTGTTTGATCTTTGTATAGAGTTCCACTGCATAAATACATAAAAGAAGATTGCAAGGGATACTTTATGTGAAAAACTTGTAAAGAGAAAATAAGTCACCTGTCTTAGTTTAGTTGAAATGGGTCTACTGGTATATATCATATATAAAAATAATATCCTTCTCCATAATTGAGGAAAGCATCAATGGAATGCAGTAGATATGAACTGTTAAGAATGAATTTTATGGTGGAAGTTAGAGGAGCCTCAAGGCATTGGAGTTATCTTTATGAGTCAATTTATGATTGTTTTTTTTTTATAGGAGAGCAAGTTAGAGACGAAGAAGTCAATTACCAATATTTTGGAGTGATATTATGAATTGAAGGTTTTGTCTACTATGTGCATATATATATATATATATTTGATGACAATACACAATAGAGGTGGGGGACATCAATGTATGTATTAATGATATGCATAGGTCATGTAGGTGTTGTCACGCATCTATGATATATGTGGCAAACTCAATTAACATTGGCATGTGTCTACAATATGCATTAACTTTATAAGTGATAGTGCATGTCAACATTGATAATATTAGTGATTGATAATGTTGAGGGGCATTGATGTTTATGTGAAAGAGTCCATATGCCTTATAAGTGATGACGCACATCATTGCTATTGGTAATGTGAGTGACAAAGTCAATAAGCATTGACTATAATGAAGGAATGCATTGACTTTATAGTAGACTTCCTACGCCAGCATTATTAATGACAAAGTTAGCTTGATATGGTTGTTAGACGATTATTGTCTCATGGAAGTAGTTAGAAGACAATGACAAGGAGATCATAGTAGGGTGATGATGCTCAAGTGATGATAGTCAGACAATGATGGATAAGAAACAAAGACCGTTTTGACAATGATCATCATAGTCAAATGTAGGGTGAAGCTTTATAGTTTGTCATAACTCAAATATCTTTTTAATGATAAAGTTGAGCTCCCAATATCTCCTTCATATGAAAAAAAATATATTTATTTCTAACTTTATATAGTGACATTTTAGTATTTTTTTATAATAATAAAAAAAACATTTAATTAGATGGTCTATATCAATTATTTTGATCATAAAAAAATATTTTAGCATTTAAGTGCCTTAGTAACTTTATAACTGAATGGTTTTAAGCTCTTTGAATTTCCTTTACGTAAACAGTCATTTAAACTAAAAGTACACACATTTTGGAGATTATTTAGTTAGTTAACTATTGTCTCAAAGTTTGTCCTTCATGTGTTTAATTTGGGCTTCGTTGTATTCAGATCAAGATATCTATGGTATCATTGGATTTGTATGGTTGAAAAATCCATATAAACTATGAATTTGTTAAAATTGAAGTTTTAGTGATCATCAAATTGATAATGAAAAATTTCTATCAGGATTAGTGCTTGATTGGTTGAATTTCTTGACGACCTATCATAAATCTATACATATAATATGATAATTGATATGCCACCAAAAATTCACCTTGATCGGGCACAAATCTCAATGTAAATATGAGATCAAGGCTTCAAAAATGAAAATGGGGACCATCTGATCTCCAATTTCAACAAGTTTATAGTCAAATTGAAATTCTCAAGGAGATGAACCGAACGACGTCAAGTTTGATCCATATGAACCTAAATCAAAGGTTTGAATTCTATTCGGAAGCTTCAGAGCATTAATTGGACTATCAAATGATATATGAACACGTCATGCTTATAGTTAGATCAAGCGGCTTGATGATACAAATCCAACGAGCCCGAAATCCCTCAATTTTGACAGCTCTACAATATATAAATGCTCGATAAACTTTCCATGATTAAGGGGATCAATATGAGTAGTCCGATGGAACACTCCCAATATGCCATTGATCATCTCTATATTTACTAGTCATGCCACTACCAAAAATATATAAATTACTCGTCATTCTTCACATGAAGGGGAGGAGAAAAAAGGTGGAAGAAAGGAATAGAAGAAGGAGAAACTTGGAGAGTTCATTTGCCGCCGCCGACTGCCAGATCTTTTATCTACCATCAACCGTCATTAGACTTCCTCACAATGGCATACCACCATCATATATCTTCTTGACCGTCGTTGGATTTTCGCCCATTCTTCTGCCACCGCTGGATCTTTTTCCGACCACCGTCCGTCCTCAGACTTACTCCCTACCATCGACCGTCGCGGATCTCTTTATGACTATTGCTAGACTTTTGCCCATTCGTCAAGCGCTACTAGATCTCTTTCCGATCAATGATTGTCATTGGACTTATGCCCATTCATTAGCCGCTGTCGGATATCTTCCCGACAATTGACCGTCGCTGGACCTCCATTTATTCTCTGAATATTACTGGAACTCTTCCTGGATGCTATTAATGTTGTATCTCCTTCAAAATACTCAACTACAGTCTCTCCAACCACCGTCGATCGACTACGGTCTCTCCAACCACCTTTGCCTAACTACGTTCTCTCCGACCACCGTTGCCCGACTACGATCATTCCAACATCCGCTGCATGCTGATTACAGTCCTGCCAACCACTGTTCACTTACTATGGTCTCTATGACCACAGTCGCCCGACTACATTATTTCCATCCTTAGTATCCTGTTGACCATGGTCTCTTTGGTCACAAATTCCAGACTATGATCTCCCAAACCTTCATCGATCGACTACGATCCTTCCAACATACATTGCTCGTCAGCTATATATGGTCTTATCGACCAAACAAATATGTCAACATTGATTCAACTCCCATTTTGTAATGCACTCAATATGATAATATATTTGCTACATCGAGCCAAGACTTTTCCCCCAAGGAAGGGCCTCATTTGTAATCTACTGCAAACACAATTGAATTTATTCAAACTGGGCAAGACCCCGTGGTTTTTCTCCCTTTTTAGGGGTTTCCACATAAAAAATATATGGTTGTTGACCTCGTTTTTCGCTCAAATATCGTCGAGCGCATTCGATCAATTCGATTGAACCTCGTTGAGCCAAATCCGACCTCGAATTCGATCTGAATTGATTTTAATTTGACTCGACCCTGTTCAATCAAGCCCGAATAGTTCGCTTTGACCGCTACGAGTTCAATTTGATCCGAATCGTCTTTAATTTGATTTGACCAAATTGATCGAACCTAGCCCGATTCTAATCGAGCCAATTTGAGTCAAATTCGCATTCAAACCTAACTCAAATAAACCTAATTTAATTCTATTATGGCTCATTTGTCTTTCTAAGCCGTTTGAATTTGATTCCTAAATCAAGAAATGCGACCGATGGCTCTGATCTCCCCATATCCTAACTCTACCGTTACTGCGGTGCTTGAGCTTGTGATATGCTCATTTTGGGAGGAATACAGTCGTCGATCGACGGGGAGCAGTGAGACAGAGCCCGGTCCAGCGTTTGGAAGCGGGATCGAGAGGACGAAACAACGATATCATCTCAAAAAGCTCTCGATTCTCTAGGGCATGAGGATCGGCTCTCTCTCAGCTCCTTCTCCCTCTCTCTCTTGCTTTCACGCTCCCGCTCTCAATCTCTCGCTCCCTCTCCAGCCTGAGGTCGACCTCCCCTTGCCCTAGCCGAGGCCAAAGCCTTTCCCCGGTCCGATCTACAGCAGCCAGGCGGAACCCCTTCCTGCTTCCGCTTTCGGCTTCGCACGTTCGGACCAGTCGTCCGACCCCTAGGATCGACCTCAATGGCCGCCACCGATCTCCCTGCTCTCGCCGCCCGGACCGACCCCGACCTCTCCGGACCGAACCTGAGCTCGACAGCAGCTACCCGACTTTTCCTGCTCTCGGCTTTACACGCCTGAACCAGATCCGAAGTAGCTAGGATCGTTACCTGGATCTACCCGAGCTTCCCCATCTTGCAAGGTGAGTACTCTTCCCTTTCCCCTCCTTTCTCCTTTTTCTCCTTCTTCTTCTTCTTCTTTCATTTCTCCTATTCCTTCCTTCCTCCATCTCCTATTTCTATTTCTTCATGATAATCTTAAAAAAAAATGACAGTACTTGAGTTCTTTACAAAAATCTGAGAGCGGCATTCCCTTTGGTTCCTTTTCCATATGAATGCACATGTATTATTTTGTTGAAATGATTATTGTATGGATCATGAAAGTATTATGCAAATTATTTAGAAGATTCCACTGGAATAGGTGTGTAAATCAAACTCTCATGTTGGCTTGTTTTATGTAACCTTATAAATATTGCACAGTAAGTGTTTGACAAAATGTCTTTAAAGAGAGATTGTGATATTTGCTTGATAACTCATGAAGCCTAGGCTTGCACATGAGGCCACTCAATCAAGTTTTTTTTTGGTAAGTATACCTAGGTCTAAAGGTCTCATACATTTCTAATGAGTTTTGACTGTGCTTGTTTGGAGTTCTTGAAGCATGTAAGGCTATTTAATCAAGTGTTGGGTGGAATGTCACTAGAGGAAAGATATTTGATTTCATTAGGAAATTTAGATTGGGTATCATAAATGTTTAATTTCATATCTTGATTTGGTGAAAAGATAATATGAAACAATGCTTTATGCTTATATGAAACTTCATGTTTTTGATGCTCATCACTTTACTTATTTTTTTTTGCTAACAAAGCTTGTTGTTGTAAGTAAAACTTAACATGAAAAGTGTAGTGAGTGGGTAACTCCATTCTATGTTATTCGCATGTATTGGTGGGATGTGATATCATGGATATATTTGGTATCATACTATGTGAGGTTCGGTAACTTTGTTGGATGACTTAGATCATCCCATTTCTTGAGTATCAATATATGCAAAGTTGATGCATGAGAGTATTTTGTTCATGTTGTAAAAGTATTCGTGTATGATGCCTTCACCATCGTCTCTTACTATCTAGTTTTACTAAGATATTTGGTTATCAAGTGCTGTTTTAATGTTTTCAAGGAAAGATGAAATCACTATTAGCCATAGGTAGTCTCATGAATGGTATGCTAAAGAGTATGTTAGTTCATGTTACTTGCAGGATAAATTTATTTGTTTGATATGTATGCAAAACTTACGCTTCTTTATCACCATTCTTATATGATTTGAAATCCCATGTTTAAGTTGCTAGAGATAAAGAAAGGGTATGTTATTTATGGTTGAAATATGCGTGCAAACTATTTGTGATAATGCCTATTAAGGGTCGATAGAGTTTTCTTTGATAAAAGTGGGAATTTCATTAGTTTCTTTGGAAAAGTTTGCATTGCCGACATAAGTAAATCTTATTTGGTTTGTGCCCCCTCTTCTACGGTTTCTACAAAGCATAGTTGATGTGATTTGGGAAAGCTTCTTACACCTTATAAATACTTGCTACATGAGAATATTGTGAACTTACGAGTAAGCACTATTGCATTCGTATCTCTTTTTGTCTCATTCATTTTATTCTCTTTCATCTTTCAAGCAAATTGGAGTTCTTATGTGATAGGCTAGTTCATATGAAAATTCTCCTGATGCAATGTTTAGAGTTTTGTCAACAAAATCTGAGAATATTGTTAAGATTCAATGAGTAAGGGACATTTCTTTTAAGAGTTTTTCTCCCTTCTACTTAGCACATGAATGGACTTGGTGTTTGTGAGGAAGTATGAGATCTTCCAGCTTATAATGATTAAAGATTTTCTCTTTAGGCTCGTGTGTGAGCTTTGTCTTATGTCTTCTCTATTTCTCTCATAAAGCTTTGGTTGTTTTAGGTGAGCATGGCTATTCTCCTTCTATCCCATAATATGATGTTAGTTTTGAATTCTTGGTAAGAAATAATTATATGCATTGTGTCATGTGCCAACATTAGGGAAGATTTATGGGTATTTGATATCAAGTTGTGAGTATTCATAGACCTTATATAAATATTGTTACATATGGTTGAGAGATATTTCGAGTTGTTTGAAAGGAGATTTGAAGTATTTATAAAAGTTTTGGTGTGTTCATTTAGCTTAGTTAACTGCCTGTTTCATAATTTCATTAATATGGATACTCTTGGTAAAGTTTCTTCGTAGTTTCATCAACATGAGCATGCTAGTTTAAGTTCAGTATTATAAATTTGTTATGATTCCATCGATAGGGATGATTTTAATGAAGCTTAACCTCATAAATAAAGGGAGAAATGATCATGTGCTTTGTGAACTCAGTATGGTACTACTCATGTTATTGAAACACTATTTTAATGGTTGGAGAAAGTGTACTCTTTTTCTTCATTTGCCATCACTTCTTATTCATGAAATCTAAAAAAATCTGAGAAGAAAGCTTCTTTTGGGTTGGTCTTTTATTCTTATGCATATATATTCTTGATGGGCAATCATTATATGGATCATGAGAATGTTTTTTTTGTGAGGTATTCAGAAAGCTTTTGGTTAAATAAATATGTTTATCACGCCTTTTGTGGTTGCTTTCTTTCGCATGAGCTTACAAGTGTTGCAATACCAAGTTGTTTGTGAAGTACCGTTGGAAGGAAATTATAATTGCTCGCTTTGCATCGAAACTTGGTGTGGTAGCATCTTTTATTTGAAGTGTTTCTAATGTGCTATCTAGAGGTTTGCAAATGAGAATGAAAAGAGTGGTTTCCTTGAGTAGTTCTCACTTATGAGATTTATGGGCATACTTATTGATTCCGTTAAAATATTGTCTAAAGCTTTAGGAATGTACTTGGAATGAAAGTTTTATGTATCATCTCTCCTGCTTTTCGTTGTAGTATTTGGTATGAATTGTTGGGTAAATTTTGTCATGAGCCAAGCATTTACATGAGTATTTAAAAGCATGATTTCTATACACTTTTGAAAATAGAGTTTCAAACGTGAGTTGTCTTTCTTTGCTTAGGCTCTCGAAAGGGGAAGTATTGTTGCTTTAGAAAAATATGTAGGCATGAAAATTTTGAGATTGTCTTCTTCTTTACAAGGTTTAAACCTCTTGCAAAATCATATGGTTGGTACTATTAAGGCAGACTTACCGATTTGTGTTGAAAATGCTCTTGAAAATATTAGATAGCTTATAGATTTGGAAACTAAAAGTTTGTTGGAGAATAGTTATACATCTCATATTTCAAATCTATATTGTGTTGTGATGATACCATGTTCTATGTTGGTCTCAATTTAAAAAAAAAAAGGTATATGGTTTTAATGCAAGATGGCATGTCTATGAAGTGACTTTAATGCATTATGTGGTAAAAGTCTTTATACGTTGGTATTCATGTTGTTAGAATACTTTCTTTAAGTATAGAGAGAACAAATTGCATCAAACCCCTCCGTTATTATCGTTTTCTTTTAGTAGAATTGTTGGGTTCTAACATTATATACATGTTGCCTCATATTCAGAAGTTTTGTATTTTGTCCTACATTGAAGATTTTTTTTTTTATGATTTATTTCATATTGAGGAGGTTTGTGATCGACTTCATTATTGGAAAGATTTGTAGATGATTTTGTGTTAAGATTTCATGAGTAGTCTTCAAAATGAAAGATGTTGCAAATTGTTTTATATTTGATTTCATGTTAGAAAGTTTTGACGATTTGTTTTACATCGAGAGGCTTCATCGAAAGTTTTGTGAATGTTTCATGATAAAGGCTTTACAATGAGAAGTTTTCTTTATAAGACTTTCTCGTTGGAAAGCTTTACGTTTTCTACCCCACTCCAAATGAAAGGAGAGGCACTTGATTATGGGTCGTTTTTGGGTAGAATTTTGTGTCGGAAAAAGAAAGATTTTGGTAGATGATTTTTGGTAGGGTCTTGTGTAGTATTTTTGTTTAGAAGTTCTCATAGGGTGTTTTGAGACTTCTAACTTGGTGATTTTGCTTAGTGTAGTAAAACTCCTTAGTAGCCTTGTAGAACCGGTTAATGATTAGTGTATGGATTGCTTTCCTATTGAATCACACTAGTTTCTAAAGGATGAGATTTGGTGTTTAAATCTTTAGGGAGTTTTGGATTGGAAGATCTTTAGTGTCTTTTGTAGTTTCTTCGATTAGTCATTGCTCATTTGGATCTTATCCCTTTTAGTGTTAGCTTCTATAGAAAAGAGATATAGAATTTTGGGAGAAATATAAAACAAAAAGTGACTCTTATTTTGGATCTAGAGTTGGGAATTTATGTCCCCTTAGTTGATATAAGATTTGTTTAGAATGTGTTATGGGTAGATGTCTCAATTATATCAAGTGCCTCATTTGGACCGTGGGAACAGCAAAGGGCATTGTTGATGTTACTTTAGGATACACCTGACTTCAACGAGGTGTGTCCAATAACAACAATGCCTACATTCCTTTTATTTATGATTTTTATTCTTTTCTTTCTATTGCTTCACTATTTGTTATAGTACTTATATCCGTAGATCTCTAAACCTAATGACGTATGTACGAAAGTTCTAAGGGTTAGAAAAACAAAACCTCCTTTTATCCCTACAACACTAGTGACATTTAAGGACAAAAACTAAGGACCAAGTCTTAGAAAATATATACTTAGGGTGCATGTTCCCTATAGGATAGAAACATTAAAACAAAAACTTAGTGACACATTTTCCTAGATTTTGATTTTCTTTAATCTACTAATAATCAACCAATCAATCTTAATCAAATTCTAAAAATCTATTAAAACACTTAATTCTTAATCAAATTATTATTAACATTTACAATTATTAAACTTCAAGTCTAAAATATAAACTTAAATCAATTCTAACTAATATAATAATTAATCCTTAACCAATCTAAAATCTAAAAGATGTAGATTTTATTAGGGATTAAATTACAAACTAAACTCATTAGGATAAAAGATTGTTAAAGATCAAACATAGAGTAATCTTTTAAAATCAATTAACAAATCCCTGAATACATAACAACCACTCCAAAGATGAAGTTTATTGGATGGACTACTCCGGGCTGCGGGGCTAAGTGTCCTAAGGAGGCCTGGTTCCTCGAGCCTGGTGGCACAACGCCACGAATGGATTCAATGGAATGGCAAAACTGTAAAATTAATCTCTTAATTGATTTAAGTCAAATCGTAAGTGATAATAAATTGCCTAATCTATCTTTCTTTTCTAATTTATAACCAACTAATAATTGAACAAAGTTGATTATCACTGGGTAACCCAGGCCTACGAGGCTATTAAGTTAGCCCCAAGGAGGGTGAAATAAACCTCACGGCCTCGGTGTGAAACAAAGGTGGTAATCAATCAAACACTAAAAATAAAATATCTAAAATCAATCCTAAAATATTAATATTTGAACTTCAATCAAAAACCTCCTTTTGGCCTTTAACAAATTGAATGCAAATAATTTCAACTAAATTACCCTACATAGGATCCATCAAAAACTGCACAGCCTACACACACCTTAGACCGGTTTGATTAGGACACTACTTCTAGTCCTAGGTCAGGCTTACATTTTCTTTTGCTATTCAATATTTACTACCTATACATGTTCTATAAATGTAATTCTTACATTTTCTGTCAGTTATATTTTCTTACTTGCATTTCTTTTCTGAACGGCATCTACGCTTATATATATGTTTTCTTTTGTCTTACTTTGCGAGGTACATCCGGTGTTGCATTGTCAATGATCAAGCGGCGTCAATTGCTTATAAGCTTTTAAGTGGCAGCGCCACAGCAGGTACATTGTGTCTTGCACGATCAGGGATCAATGAACCATTTACTTGCTTGGAGCTATTAAGTGGCTGCGCCACGGTCAGGTATGACTTCTGCAACTTAAACTCTTAATTATATATCGGAACTGCTACACTCCACACACATATTGTTGATAGGTATTCTAGTATGTTTAGGTAGTCAGCCATAGGTTAGTGCACTGACGAAGCTTTGGCCCTATAGGTCAAAGCTTTTCCCCCTCCTGTGAGCCCTAGAGACCATTAGGGTCATTTAGGCCTGTAGAGTAGGCCACCTATTATGCCGGTTGGCATCGTTGTTTTCCCACACAAAGTGGGCATCGTTGGTTTTCTACTAGGATTCTGGCCCTTTCCGGTTTTGGGTACGATACCCCCCTCCCTTTTTATTTTTTTTTCTGTGAGCCTTAGAGACCATTAGGGTCATTTAGGCCTGTCGAGTAGGCCGCCTATTCATGCCATTGGGCATCGCTGTTTTCCCACACGAAGTGGGCATGACTATGATGATTTTCTGTGCGGGTATCTTTCTTGAAGGATACCCTTAGGGTGTGTTTATTTATTTTTTCTGTACTCTGGATGTCATGCATATGTTCTTATACACTTTTCTCCACAATGCACCTCACTTACATGCATGCATTGCATTAGTGGACCTAAGGACATCTCTTAATTGTACATCTTTTTCATGCATCATACGACGCTAGATATACTCCTTTGCATATTACAGAGTTTCAAATCATTGCTTCTTTAGGATAGAGCCTTCCCATCTTGCATACATATAAGACGGTTGGTTGTGCCTAGGATTTTAGCTGGCTTCCTTTTTCAGGTAAGGAATAAGTCCAGATTGCATTAGCTAGGTCGTAGATGCTAGTGTTGTGTGTGCAACACTACATCTCTTATAGATTTAGGATCTAAAGGTGAGGGGTACGAGTATACCCCTATACACCTTATTGGTGGGTAAGCTATCCATCATTTCGGAAGCTATAAATCCTACCCATCCGCGTCACACAGATGACGCTACCTCCCTCTTTCTCTCGTGCATGTCTGAGTGCGTTGTCCCTCTTTCTTTTCTCCAGTTTTCTCTTCTTCAGACCGACCGGATGTTGACTGAACCTCGTATGACTGATCGAGCCAAGTTGGGACATTCCCCTTTGATTAGGAAACCTAGAAATCCCCTTGCACTAAACCCATTAGAGGAGATAATCTAACATCCTTAATCGAGAGTTTTCTTAGACCGAGGTCTAAGATGTAATTAACTACGGGGGCTTGCGCCCGTAGGAAACCGATCCCCACAATCAAATAAACCTCATTCGAGCTGATGTATCGAATGGGGGAAATATCGTGAATTTAGGGTTATAGATATTATTATCCATCGAGGTGCGTAGGCGAAAACCCGCTATCCTCCATGGCTAATCGTATCTATAACTCCATCTGCTCTTCCATCGGCCTGCTTGTGCCGGGTGTGAAGGTCTACGACCATTTTGTCCTTCGGGATAGTGTGATCGTACCCTTTGCATTCGAACCACACGAGCGGAATCCTTTCGGAGACCCACAATGGTGTCTCTTATAAACATTGTATCCATACTCATTTATATGTATGTGTCTGGATATCATACAAAACTAAGATGCTAAACTTTATATCTCTCTACCGCGACGAATATTTTAGGACGCAACAATAGCCATAATATATTATTATTATTTTACATAATAAGACCTTTCATAAATTATGTTTGTTACAAAATCATTTTTAAAGAATATACAATTTTAAGTTATTCAAAATGTTTTAAAGATAAATTTTCAATATGAACAACAAAAAGAAAAAAAAAAAAATAACTATATGTGCCTCATAATATACACAATTGATCAAATATATATGAAATTTATTTTCCTCAAGAAATAGGTTTGAAAGTTTGTTTCTAATCTAGATGATCTCATCTTATATTCATTGATTTGTTTTGAAAGTCTAATTAAGTTCGAACTTTGTTGCACCTATCAAACCGATGTTGGAACATAATTCTCGTCATTCTCCAATGTTGTTGACCATACGAACTCCTCTTCTCCTTCATATGTTGTTGATCATGTTAACTTCTCTGTCATATAGGGGTGTCAAAACGGGTTCGAGTGTCCGGTTCGGGTCAAACCCAGATTGACTCGGTTTCAAACGGTTTAACCCTAACTCGACCCATTTTTGCAAACTGGTCAAGAAATACAACCAAAACTCGACATGTGTGGGTTACTAATTTGACCCGACCCGACCCGACCGGATAAAACAATGCATTTAAATTCAAATAACATAAGAACAAAAAAAAGAAGAAGATAATGTTGGACACTTGGACGGCTCCCCATGGCCCGTGGTGCCTGGTTATATATTATATTAAATAAAATAATTTGAATAAGATATAAAAATGAAATATTAAACAGGTCAACTCGGGTCACTTTCGAGTTCTCAGATTAACCCGAATCTGACCCGATTTTAAAAATAGGTTGACTTGCCGAACCCGAATCAGACCTGTAAGTCAAATAAGTTGTCCCAAACCCGAAATTTTTCGAGTAGAATTTTGAGTCGTGTCAAATATTAATACCCCTAGTGTTATCTGATTGAAGAACAATCAACAAATAAAATAATTTATTATAACTTGTTATTCATTAGGACTAATTTCATTCCAAATAAATATTTAATTTTATATAAATAATCAGTATATTTGATTAATTAATTATTACGAGGCAGAAATATTAAGTGAAAATTCGGCTAAAAATTTGGGCAACTAACTAACTCCGTAATCAAAATTATAAATATCCCATTTAATTAAGTTAATATTGTCCCAAAAAAAAAAAAAAGTTAATATAGCAAACCCATCGGCTCGCGCGAACTTCGTTTGATATATAGCCTACTTCCCATGCGGAAATTGGACAGTGTAGGTCAGTCAGTCGATGCTTTCGCCGAGGGACAGGAAAAATGGTGAAGGGAACAGAGCTATGGGACGATTCCGTCCTCATAAACGCTTTCGATGCCGCCATGAAGAGCTATAAGGTTATTTTTCTCTTCTTTCTCCTATTCCAACTTCTCTCTTTCATCGACATGAGAAGGCGAAAGGCCTTTAACTTCTCTTCAGTTCTGCTCCAGTTATGGTTCTAGGTATTTTAGAGGTTGTCGTTCTTGAGATGTTTGGTTAGGGGTGTATATTATAGTTACTGCGCTAATAAAAATTGAAGGAAGAATCTTATATAATTGATTGATTATCTTAGTTTGTACTATTTTAAGTGCCACTTTGGCCCTTGTGGGTTGTTCGAGACAGGTAACAGGGCTTTGGATTGAACGGGAAAGCGGCATTAATATCTGAACAAGCAATCAAGAATGTTTTGTTTAGTTATTTACTGTGTTAGAGAAGTGGATGGGGAATCCCTGTAGTTATCATTGGCTGGGATACAGGAAATCAGAGATGCTAAATTATTAGGAACTCAATCCTAGTTAGAATATTTCAATTGCTCAATCACTCCCAAATAAAGAAAAGAGAGAAAGATAGAAGGGGAACTAATTAAATTTTCAAATGATCATTCTCCCCGGTTGGAGTATTTATAGAATACAAGGTGATACCAAGCTACTTTACTACAATTAACTAACCATTTTTAGCTAATTGAATAATTACAGTACATAGCATTGTGGATCCACTACATAGGATTGTAATTCAATTAGTTAAAGATGGTTAGTTAATTGTAGTAAATTAGCTTGATATCACTTTCTATAAATACCCCAATTGGTTGGGGGGTAGCATTGTGGATCCACGACATAGGATTGCAATTATTCAATTAGTTAAAATGGTTAGTTAATTGTAGTAACTTAGCTTGATATCACCTTGTATTTTATAAATACCCCAATTGGGGAGAATGATTTAGGGTTGAGTCAGATGTTGAGAGATATCATTCAACTTCATAGTGAGCAATGAAATTTGCTTTTTGATTATGCTAAAATGAATTTGATGTTTATGCACTTTTTTAGTTATATTGTGAGTCTCGTCCATCATTGATGATTACATAGCTGCATATGAAGGTTTGCACTTTGCACTAAGAAAAAATAAGCATGCCAAGGTTTGCACTATAAACTTTTAAGAGAACGTGAAAAGAAGAGGATGCAGAGGAGGTTTGATTTTTGCTTTTTACACTACAAGTGGAGACTTAATTTTGCTGATTATTACTAACAAGGAAATTTTTTGGATGGGGAGGTTTGTTGGAGTCATTAGTTGGTATATTTGTATGAAGTGGAGTTGACTGAGGTGGCAAAATATACAATAGCGTTTGACATAATAGAGGAAGAGAAATTATGATCTACGAGCTTGTTCTCGAGTCAATAGAGGTTGTAATGTTTGTAGATCCACGACATAGGCTCGTAATTATTCAATTTGTTAAAAAAATATTAGTTAATTGCAGTAAATTAGCTTGATATCACATTGTATTCTATAAATAACCCAACTAGGGAGAATGATTTAGGGTTGAGTTAGATGTTAAGAGATATCATTGAACTTCATAGTGAGCAATGAAATTTGCTTTTTGATTATGCTCAAACAAACTTGATGTTTAGGCACTTTTTTGGTTATATTGCGAGTCTCGTCGATCATTGATGATCACACAATTGTATCAAGGTTTGCACTAAAAAAAATCAGTGCACCAAGGTTTGCACTTTAAACTTTTAGGAGGACGTGAGAAGATGACGATGTAGTTGAGGTTTGATGATTGTTTCTAGCATTGTGGATCCATGACATAGGATTGTAATTTTTCAATTAGTTTAAAATGGTTATTTAATTGTAGTAAATTAGCTTGATATCACCTTGTATTCTATAAATACCCCAACTTTTGTGGGTGGGGGGGGGGGGGGGGGGGGGGGGGGCGCATTAAGGTGTATCATTGTGGATCTACGACTTAGGATTGTAAATCTTCAATCAATTAAAAATGGTTAGTTAAATGTAGCAAAAGCAAATTTCATTGCTCACTATGAAGTTGAATGATATCTCTCAACATCTAACTCAACCCTAATCATTCTCCCCAATTGGGGTATTTATAGAATACAAGGTGTATCATTGTGGATCCACAACATAGGATTGTAATTCTTCAATCAATTAAAAATGGTTAGTTAAATGTAGCAAATTAGCTTGATATCACCTTGTATTCTATAAATACCCCAATTGGGGAGAATGATTAGGGTTGAATTAGATGTTGAGAGATATCATTCAACTTCATAGTGAGCAATGAAATTTGCTTTTTGATCATGCTCAATAGAAATTCCAACCAGCCACTTGGAATTCGAATTCAACATAGAGAACACCAAGCAGCCAAATAATATGGGTAGGAATGGGCCAAGCCCAATAAGGAAAACATAGCCCAAATATTAAATACCATTTAGCCACCAAGGAGCAGGAAACAAATTCAACATGAGTGGAAAACGAAAGGAGAGAAAATACCTAAGAGCATCAAACCCAAGCATGATTATGGGTTGATTTCCATCATTGGTCACATAAAAAAAAACATAGTCCAAAATTACATAACATCCAAAACACAAGAAATAAAATACAAAATATAAAATGATAATCCTTGATTGCATCAGGATTTAGACATGCTGTCTAGTTTTATCTTGTGAATCTTGAATTATTTTGTGGAGAAGAGAGATGAGATATCTCTATTTCCCATGAGAGAGTGAGATGTTAATCTTGAATTGCCAATCTAAAGTGAAGCTAGGTGAAGTGAAATAAAGAGACTATTTTTTGGAATCTTGCTCCCCTTTCCCCTCCCCATCCACCCCTCCCATATCATGTTGATACGCTGCCAGGGTTGTCGGACGAGAATGCATGCGGTATGGTTAGATTGGCATGGCGATGGTTGTGGGGGCTAATATCCTACTAAGAAGGCTTGCAAATGAAGTAAGAGGGAGTTCGGGTTTCACCGAGTAGGGACAACCTGGTTTCTTGGGTGGAGGACCTTCTAGAGGATTGTCTCAAGAGTGTTTTTGAGGGCATACTCTAAGCGACTTCCAAGGGTGCTCCCGAGAATATCTCATGTTGCAATTGAAGGGTTTGAATTTTTTTTGTGCTAGGAGCTTATCATGTGTGGGGCCAAGACATCCACCACGTGTAGGACTGAGATTAGTTTTTGGAAGGGCGAGATTTTCAACGTAACACATAGAGTGCTCTTATGTTTTTTACCATATACTAAGATTTTTGGATCATTAATGGATAAAGTGGTTTGGTTATCGAAAACTTTGCAAAATTAATCAGAATCTTCAATATTTTTGCTTTTTGTGTTGAAGGATAAAAGGATACCAAATAGGACCATTTCAAAATTTCTTAGAAGATTGTGGAGTTTACCATCGATATGATAGGAAATCACTCGTGCATCTTTGAATATTTTTCTCAGGCTTTGGAAAATTTCTTATTTGTTTCCTTTCTTTATCTATATATTTTCTAGCTTTGGTTATCAATTGTTAACACTCAAGGTTTTTGATTTCTACCAAGCAAATTATCTTCTTTCCCCATTGAGGAATATTAGGATTGATTCTCTCAATGTAATCTATAGGAGAAGTCAACCTGTAAAGCGAAATATTGTGCGTTAGCATACTAACAAAATGCTTAACCAAACAAATATAAGTACTACAAGGAAAGTTGTGTGTCCTCATGTCTTGCATGATTTATGATGCACTTGAGCATTATTTCCCATGATGAACGAGAAACACTTGAGGAGAATTGGTTTGGATATTATTTAAGTTGAGCGTTTTCTAAAACATCATAAATTCAAATGTCCATTCATCAGACTAAAATAATTTTCCATCAGATGGATATATGGTTTTTCCTCTTCATTAGAATGTTAGATGAGTTCATGGTTGGTTTGCAAGAGAAGCATAAGCTTTTGATTGAAACCTCTTTTGAATATTGACTACTTAGGATTTGATGTGTGGAAAAGCTATTGAACATGATGATATTCCAATAGAGGTGTGAAAATGCTTAAGAGATTTACGAATTTCTTGGTTTGCTAAACTTTTTAATATTATTTTGAAGACAAAAAATATGACAGATGAGTGAAGAATGAGTGTGCTGATTCCTATTTTTAGAAATAAAGGTGATGCACAAGATTGTGCGAATTCTAGAGGAATTAAGTTAATGTGTCATACTTTAAAACTATGGGAGAGAGTTATGGAGCATAGGTGCTGCCTGATACTAATGTTTCTCAAAACTAATTTGGATTCATGCCGAGTAGGTCTACTATGGAAGCTATACATTTATTGAGAGGTTTGATGGAGAAGTATAGAGAGAATAAGGAGGAGATATATATGATATTTATTGATTTAGAGGAAGCATATTGATGGGGACATACGTATTGTGCAAAATCTAAATGAGAAGTGCAAAATCTAAAAGTTTTGTTCCTAATTATTCTAATCAAGAATTGTGCAAAATCTAAATGAATTAAAACATTCCATACGTAGTCCTGCATCACATATGATAAATTTCCAAGAGAAGTGCTATGGAGAGTTCTAGAAAAAAAGGGGTTAATAATGCTTATATTCAAGTCAGTAAGGATATGTATACATGAGTTGTTACTTGTGTTCAAACACAAGGTGGTTTGACCTAGTATTTCTCTATTTCAGTTAGATTACATCAAGGATCAGCCTTAAGCCCATATCTTTTTGCTTTAGTCATGGATGTTCTCACTAGACAGGAGGTTTTACCCTGGTGTATGCTTTTTGCTGATGATATTCTTCTTGTTGATAAGATTAGAGAGGGAGTTGAAGGTAAACTTGAATTATGGAGGTCAACCTTAGAGTCTAAAGGCTTTCATTTGAATAGATCTAAAATTGAATATATGGAGTGTAATTTTAGTAATAATAGATCTAGTGGGGTGATTGTGACTTTGGGTGATTAAGTCATTAATAAGAGTATACATTTTTGATATCTTGCATTTATTGTTTAGAATGATGGTGAACTAGATGTGATGAGGACATCGATAGATGCTACCGACATGTTTATCGCTGGCGAAACCGCAGATCGACGACCACGATTCAGCACCTCTACTTTTGATATTAGATGTCATGATGTATTTTATTATTATCTTATTTTATTTGCAGTCTTTCTATTTTTACCCCTGTGGGGAGTTACTTTGTTATTGTAGCCCAGAGGGCAATTTCGTATTTTTTCATTGTATGAGTTGAGACCTATATATAGTGGTCTCATGTATTATTTTGAGCTTAATGAATATTATGAATGAAAATTTGTTTTGATTATCTTGTCTTCTTCTTCTTGTGGAGAGTTAGAGAGGAGAACGAGAGCCCAAGGTGAGGGCGAAAAGCAATACCCACCAGTCATTGGAAGAGTCCGTGGCTCGTGGTCTATCCCCGACATCCGATCCCCCTTCCTCCCCCCCCCCCCCCCCAACCCGCCGGCCTTAGCTTCCTCTCAGCCGCCGGCCGCCCCACCTCCACCACCCGTCCAAGCCAAGCCCATCACCGGCCTCCCTTCCCCATTCCCACTTGGTCAAATTTTGAAATTCAAAATCTGAATTTCAAAACTTTCCTATTTTGGAATTCTCTTAATTAGGAAAGTTTTCGAATTCTCGTCAATTTGAAATTCAAATTGAAGTGGATTTCATGATCAATCCTCCTAAAGCAAACAAGCTAATTTGGAAGGATCATAACTCGCTCCCACCTCCTCCCTCTCCCTCTTGAACCCGCCGGCCACCTAGGCTTCCCCCGTTAATGCCACATTAACTCCCCCCCTCTCTCTAATTAATTTGATTTTCAAATTCAAATTAATTTCCCCCCAAAACTCCCCAAATCCTGGAGTTAATTTCAGGATTTGCATTAATCCCTCCCCCCTCTCTCTTGAAACCGCCGGCCACCCCTTTAATGGGCTCCAATTGATTGCCCATTAATCCCTTAGCCTCTTTTGAATTTTAAACCTCATTTCAATTTAGATTTCCCTCATAATCCACTTAAAACCTGAAATTAATTTCAGGTTTTGGATTAAACCTCTATTGCTCCCTTGCCAAACCTAATTTCTCCCCTTTGGAAGCCGCCACCCCTCTCCTCTCCCATCTTCTTTCTCCTTACTCCCTCCCGTGGAAGATTGGAAGCCTAGAGAAGGAGAAGATGATCGCCCCTCTCCACTTCAATGTTGAATGGCGGATCTCGAGTTTGAGTGGGGATTAGTATTCGACGCCGACGGAAGCATCAATATCTTCCGATCTCCGTGCTTTGACGTAGGATTTGAAGACGACGCCACAGTTGACGAATATTTGGAGCGAGTCGTCCCGATTCTAGTGAGCATCATCGACCGACGATTCTCAGACTACGATTGGAGCCTCGTAAGCCGCTCACTACATCCTTCCCCACCGGCTACCTCTCCACCAACGAAGTTCTTCGGCACCTTCTCTCTAGTGGTGATATCCTTCATCGTTTGAATTTTCTTTCTCCGCTAAAACTTACTAATAGTTGAGTGAGACGGCCCTCAAGGTGAAATTCTCATTGTTAAGCGTTGGATTTTGTTAATTGTACTTTGCATCTAAATCTCTCGGAATTTTGAATGAATTGTTTCAGTTAATTTCAATTGCATTTCTTTGGACCTAATAAAGTTAAAATTTTCAAATTCCTAACTCACTTTTATGTGCTAGCGTTAAATTTAAAGGAGCAAAACTTTAATCTTTTCTCTTCTTAATTTCTTGAAGTAACTCCTAGTGGTTTTCACATCATTTGTATTTCACATCAAGATGGGTATATTATTAGTAGAATTCAAGTTGGATGGTTGAAGTGGAGGAATGCATCGGGCTAGTTGTGTGATAGAAAATCCCCCTCAAACTTAAGGAAAAATTCTATAAGATGGTGGTTAGACTTGCAATGCTTTATGGTGTAGAAGATTGGGCATTAAAAGAGAAGCATAATATTAAGTTAAGTGTTGCAGAGATGAGGATGTTCAGGTGGATGAGTGGCTTTACTATTAGAGACAGGATACAAAATGAGCATATGCGTGAAAAGGTTGGAGTAGCTCTAGTGGAAGATAAGATTAGAGAGAGTCGCCTTAGATGGTTTGGTCACATAAAACGGAGGCCTTTCGTTGACCCGGTTAGGAAAGCATATGTATTAGTCAATTAGATTTGACTTATGTTAAGAAAGGTAGAGGTAGACCTAAAAGGACTTAGTTAGAAAATATTAAAAATGACCTTTATTAAATTTAAATAAGAATTTAACTCTTAACATGACACAATGGAGAAAAAAATATTCATGTAGCCGACCCCACATAGTGGGATAAAAGCTTGATGTTGTTGTTGTTATATTGACTACTTAGGACAAGTTATGATAATATGTTGTTGCAAGATTTAGCTTTTCGTCTTAATGCATATTATAACAAAATTTAGATACCTTTTACCATCAAAAGTTATCTTAATAGTAACATTTTCCAAAAACTAATTGTCACTTTATTATTTGACATAGTTTTCTTTAAAAAGCTCAAGCCGAATTAGATATGATTTTCTTTGTTCCCATGCTATTTTTTTGAGCTGAATCGTTTGTGATTTGATGATTTTTCTTCATTGCTAAGCTGTCATAACTAATGCTTTTAGAGCTCTGATTTGAATCCTTAAGTGGAAATTTGAGTTCTAATGAGCTTATATGAACTTATGTTGATCATCTCACTCTCTATAAATAGTAAAAGGATCTGGATATCTCTTTAATGTGAATTACCTTCTCAGGAAATGCATACTGAATATTTGAATGAACGTGCTCTTGACAGAGAAAAGGATGACAAGAATAATAAGAAAAATGATACTGTACCCATTGAGGAGGCTCTGAGGTAGGTACAACACAAATTTTGTGTTTGAATCCTTTGCTGTTTGCCACAAAAACAGTTTGAGATGGGGCTTGTTTGGATATTTTGATTAGTGCATTTTTTGTGTTTCTCTATTTTCTGATAATATTTTTGTTACTAAACAGCTCTGCGAAGCTTTGTTTCTTATTGATTATGCACATTGATGGTTGCCACTAATGTACAATTTTTAGCATCTCCTTGATATACTTTATGGTCTCTAGCAAGGTTCTTAGTTTAGCTTAAATATATTGATTTTATCAACGAAGGTGCAATATTTGGATTTTAAGTAGTCTTATTTAGTTTCAGGAGTTCTGGCTGGAACTCAAGAGTTTTGGTTTAAACTCAGCATTTTCGGTTGATTATTGTCACTAATGAACTCGTCAGAAGCTTGAAATCTTATCAGAATTTATTTTGTTAGGCCCTTGAGAATCTTTTTTGAGCATTTATCCCACTCTTTTTCATTTTTAGGTTTGTATTCCAGCTATTTTCTAGTGGCTTGAATAATTTAAGAAGTTAAAAAACTGACTACACCAGTGTTATAATATTGAGTTTTGAACTAAAATTTTTATTCATGTTATGTTAATCTCTCAAGTCTACAAGGTAAATTATAAACAAGCTGAGATTTTGAGGATGACGAAGTTATTTTCTTACTATAATGTCCTGTACAAATTGGCATACAAGTAAATTATGCAAAGATTTTTAGTAAATCAGCAGATTAATATAACATTTGGCGTTTATTTGAGAGTTGATGTTACTTTTAGAGAAAAGGATCAAAATGGTCCCTCAACTTTATGTGAGGGGCTAAAATGGTCCCCAACTCTTTTGAGGGACCAATTTGGTCCCTCAACTCCCCCAAATAGGACATTTTTGGGCCTAAGTTAATGGTATTAAGTATGAAGGTAATTTGGTTATTTCTTATTAAAATATTTAATAAATGAGATTGAGTAAGTATTATAATTTTTGTAAAAAATTATATTAAACTTTTCTTTAATAATAAATTATAAATAATTTTAATTTTAATAATTTCACTATTTTTAAAATGTTAATGTATGTAGCAAGCAACCGAATTTGTCATTTCTTTATAAGTTCTACAATTGTAGGACAAGCTCTACAATACACGGAATTAAATTTTTATTTTTATTTTGCATTGTTTTATTACATACATTGTAGATTAAATAAGCATAAAAAATTGCTAAATAAAAGCAAAAATACATTTCATTTAATATGGTTCATTCTATTTGAACATTGTTCATTTGACGAAATATTTTTTTCATTATTTTTTTGGTGGCTTAATGTTGCTAATAACATATTGATTTAGAGGGATAACTGAAGTAGCTTTTATCGAGCATTTCTATTTTCAATCAAAATACATAAGCACGTTGATGCGGACATCGGCACGAAGATCTGACGCATCTATCACAGGAGGCGTCATAAATTGACGGCTCTAATTTAAGTTGTCATTTATGAATTATTTTCTTCATTTTAGTTTCTATTTTATGTTATTTTCTATTTTACCCCTAGGTTAATTTATTTGAGTGTTGTGGCCCAAGGGGCATTTTTGTAATTTTCTATTTTCTTATGTTATGGCCTATAAATAAGGGCCTTAAGCTATTGTAATGGATGATTAATGAATATGAAAATTTGTGTTCCACATTTGTTCTTCTTGTGAGAGAGCGTTAGTGGGATTCCTATGGGAAGGAATCGAAGTTGTCACCAGCTGCAGGATGGGTCCGGGCTCGTGATTTGAGATCCCTTGGAGAGGGAGAATCGTATCACCCACCAACCTTGGAGTCGGCCGGATTCGTGGTTTTCTCTTTGCATCTTTCGTTTTATCTCCTATCTTTTATGTTGTTCCATCTTCCTCCTCCCCATCTTCGGTTGGCCAACGAATTCATCTCTACCCAAAACCCCCCCTCTTTCTCCAAACCCCACGGCCTCCAATTGCCCCAAGCCCCTTTGCCGCCGGCCAAAGCCACAACCGCCGGCCCCCTCATCTCCCTAGCCGCCGACCACTCCCCTCCTTTCTTCCCACCAAATTTATTTCCTATTTTAGATTAAATTGAATGTGGGAAGATTTGAAATTCGAAATTCATCATGACTAATTTTCAAAATCTTTCCTAATTTAAATAGTCCATTTTAGGAAAGTTTCTTAATTAACTCAATTTGAATTTCAATTCAAATTGAGTTTAATTGAACCCTCTACCATTCCATAAATCTCCTCTTTGGGTATGAATTAATTAAGGGATAATTCCGGAAATTCAAATTTCGTTGAATTTGAATTTCAAAATTATTTCCTAAAATAATTCTCCTATTTTGGGAAAGTTTTTATTTTAATCTAATTTGAAATTGAATTTTTTCAAATTGGATCACAAATAATACCTTCCAAAATCTTATACCTATTTTAAAGAGCCTTATTTTTTTTTAATTAAATTCCCTCTTGGCTTATCCCTGCCGCCGGCCACCTATTTAGTCAATTAGGATTTATTTCCTAGCTGACTCATATTTCCCTTTGCAATTAACTCAAATCTTTCCCACCCAGCCGTTACTGAAAACAATTCCCTTCTTTTTCTTGTCCTCTCACCCGGCCCTCTCTCATTCATTAATTCCAGCTGATTTGGAAAAGAATTCCCAAAATCTCGGGGAATTAAAGCACCAATTTAATTCCTATCCCCCACGTGAAACTGAGCCATTAATTCCTTCCATAGGCTGAGCGTGGAATAAGGAAATTATTCTCTTTATTTCTCTCTACGTCCCGTGCATCCTCTCTCCTTTCCAGGAAAACTTCTCTCCCAATTCTTTCACACCAAGGCTGGACAATTGCTGGAATCCTCTCCCAACTTCCTGCACTCCTCTTTCTCCCATAGAAAAATCTGAAAATTTCAGATTTTCTGAAGGGACATTTCAGCTTTTGTGAGGAGACACTTGGAGATTGACCACCTTCCCTAGCAAAACATTTTTCGTCCTGCATCACACGTTCATCCACCATTCAAAAAATCACTAAAATTATGCAAAAAATACATTTCATTAAAGACTTGTCCATCACCTATTAAAGGCAAAAAGGCATGCAGCTGAACCGTGACAAAATTTGGATATATGCTGTGCTTCAAAAAGCTTCTTCATTGAGATCTTTTTTTTCCTTTTAGAGATGTAAACCTACAAAAAAAAAAAAAAGATTTGATTAGATTAACATAGCAAAAGAAAAAGTCAATTATGAAAAAAAGTAAAATCAACATATACTAAAAGTTTAAAATTGTTTTATTTGAAGAACCCGTGGGATACGAAAATTCGCGCCTCTATCTCTCCTGCTTTTAGGGGAGTTTTAACAGATTAAGTTTTTAGGTAAATTTTCAGAAGGCAGATTGGGTTTGAAATAAGAAATTATTTTGTGCGGACACTGGATGGTATGGAGTAGGGGTGTCAAAAATTGACACGACACGAAAACCCGACTCGAACTCGATCCGAATTTTTTGGGTTAGGGTCAACCCGAATTCAAAACGGTTTGGGTTCGAATCCTGATTTTCGACCCATTTCGAATTCCAAGTCGGGTTTGAGTTGACCCGGAAACATGAGAGTGACTCGAAATCTTGTAGTTAAAATATTCACAACGGATTTTTGCTTTCAATGGGGGATCATCAAGCCTTTAATGAAATATATTTTTTTGCTTTTGTTTAGTGATTTTTCGAATGGGGGATGAATATACTTTTATGGTATTGTCTTTTGCTCTAGATTTTTTATATGTGGGATGAACATTCTTATGTATTTTGTTTGAAAATATAAATAATTGATAAAATTGTTTCAGTGATCCCTCTAAATCAATATATTATTAGCAACATTAAGCCACAAAAAAATAATGGAAAAAATGTTCTATCAAATGATCAATGTTCAAATAGAATGAACCACATTAAATGAAATCTATTTTGGCTTTTGCTTAACAATTTTTTGTATGCTTCTTTAATCTACAATGTATATAATGAAACAATACCAAAAAGTTTTTTAAAATTCCGTGTAATTGTAGAGTTTGACCTGCTTTTGTAGAGCTTGTAAAGAAATGACAAATTTAGTTTCTTACTGCATGCATAAATATTTTAAAAATAGTGAAATTATTAAAATTAAAATTATTTATATTTTTTATTAAAGAAAAGTTTAATAAATTTTTTAGCAAAAATTATAATACCTACTCAATCTCATTTATTAAATATTTCAATTAGAAATGACCAAATTACCCTTATACCTATGATGCACAAATACGGACACGTCGACACGGATACAACATGACATGAACATGGGACATATCAATTATTGAAAATATAGGACACGGTCACTGGTTGGACACAATATTATAATTTTTATATTTTGAAAATAATGTATAAAAATTGAATAATTATAATATTAAAAATAATTTATAAATAATAAATCATTCAACTAGAATTTGTGCTTAAAATAATTAATATTAGAATGTCTAGAGTTGGGTGTCAATGCCGTGTATCAAACATCAAAAGAGGAGACGACAATGCTGTCGAGTCGGGTATTGATGTTTTGCAGTAAGTATCTGACGTCGATGTCGAGAGGACATCTGTCATCTATTTTGAAAGGGCATTGGTCGTTGATGTTATGATGATGTTGAACAAAGATGAGTTGTCAAGTTGTAGGTGTAGAAGTTGCTAGCTTCGAGCATCAATGTTAAGACTGTCAGATTTTGATGTTGAGGTGATTTTGAAATGTCGATGTTGTAATGACGTTAGACGTCAATGTTGAGATAACATCGGGCATTGTTGTTAAACAAAGTCATGACCTGCCAAAGAGAAATGAAAATGAGAATATTCGATGAATGGGGTATTGAGTGCGAGCGATTGATTTAGTGTTGTAGAGAGGAAATACGAAATTTAATTTTTATATTTTAAATAAATAAAAAATTTAAATAGAAGAAATTATATTAAAATTCATAAAATATTTAAGACACGCATGTCAGACACGTCTGTCTAATTTGTATTTAATATTTTTTAATTTGACATATTTTCGGCGTGCCCAACATGTGTTAGAGGTGCTTAGAAGCGTGTCGTGTCAGATATATGTCAGACACTGCATGAATCTTTGAGGAGAAGTGTTGGCGCATCATAGCGTCATACTTAACACCATCAACTCTACCATTAAATGATAACCAAAAAAGTCACATTTGGGGGAGTTGAGTGATCAAATTGATCCCTCAAAAGAGTTGGGTACTATTTTGGTTCTTTTCTCTTATTATAAATGGAGTAGTTGGATGTTATTTTTGTAAATAGATAGGATTTGTGTGTTATGTATGTAATTATTCTTTTGATTTTTTTTTATTATAGATAAATCTGTACCTGGCATTTGTGGTAGTTATACAAATATGGTGCATACATTTGGATGCTATAATGAAAACTTGACTCGCATTATGTCCTCAGGGGAAGGCAGATTGAGCCTGAGTACAATAACCTTGATGTGGAGAATACCTTGAAAGAATCTTGTACGTCATCATGTAACAATGCTGCAGCTACCAGTGATCCTTACACTCAAGAAAATGATATTGGTGCTAACTGTTCTGTCCCTGGATTTAATCCACCACTTATATCTGACCACCCTTGTGTGAATCCAAAATTTGATGGCTACTCTGATCGCCAAAGTTTGGATTTCAATGAACTGCTTAAACAGTACAATGAACTTGAGCATAAGAAAGAAAAGATTGTGGAACAACTTTGGCAAGCAAATTACTGGAACTATCAAACCCAGCTTCCGTGTCTGACCAGTCAACAGCAGCAGGTCTCTGTGAGCAGTGTTTCTGAAAATGTCCCAAATACCTCATGTCCTTGGTGCACATATCAGTGTCCCATGACCAGTGCACTGTCTGTGGGACATGGTTGTTGTCCGCTACCGATTTTGTGTTGTTCTGGGTCTCAAGTACAGCAAGAAGTAGGAGGTTTTCCTCTCTCTCTCTCTCTCTCTTCCCCCCCCCCCCCTCCCCCACCCCACAACAATGTATATAGGTTTTTATAAATGCATTCTCATTTGCACAGACATCTTCTTGCAATCGTAAGTGTAATTTGCTGAATGACCCACCTCTAATTTGTAGGTACTCATTGCTCCACTAATCATGAAAAATGTTCATCGGTGACCTCATTTCCCATGAACACCATGAATCATTTAGTTCAAGAGGATGGCAGAGATGTTGAAACAGGGCCCATGCCCGTGGAATTGGTGAAAAATTCTGTTAAGGAAGACTTGGCAATGGCTTTTAATCTCCATGAAGGTAATTATATCAATTACTATTCAACAATTGAAGTGCTTCACTGGGATTGGCCATTGCTAATGATTTTTTTCTAAGTGATGCGTTGATCTTGCTTAATTTGTTTTCCTCTTTTTTTTTTTTTATATTGTTCGATTGGACAACATGTGTGTGTTAGGTTATTCCATTTATTTATTTCCTTTTCTCTTCCTTAATTTTATTGTTTGGGAAATTTTGATAAGGAACATGATTCCTTTCTATGATGCATAGCTGGTTAATTACCTTCATATCATTTAAAGTAACCTACCTAAATCATCAACCGTCCTCACATTTTGATACCAAACGCATTTCTTTTGAATCTTTTCTGTGCGGCATTTGAATGTTCTCATGCCACTTGACGATTAAACATCTGCAACAGTATTTTGAATCTTGATGGTTTGTGGTTAGGTTGATGGTGTTCTCTGTAAAGCAGTGTTTTGAAGTTTAAATTGTATCGTAGGGGCATCAATTAGTTGATTTCTTATAACTTTGGGTTTGTGTGTGCATGCACAGAAAGGATACCACAAGTATGTACGTCATATATTTACTGCACACTTGTGATACTACATTTGCTCCCATTTTGATGTGGACATCAGCCAGAGATTCCAGAATGTTTATCGCCAGAAGCATCGTAGATCGAAGGCTATGATTAGGAGTCCTTATTTTTTATATATGTTTTGTATTAGTTATTTTATTTGAGTTTTGCCGTTTGTACTATTATCTATTATGTGTTGTGAGTTGTAGTCCTGAGGGTATTCCTGTCTTTTTCTTTCTAGTTGTTTGGTGACCTATATATAAGGCCTTAGCATTTGTATGAGGATTGTTGATGAATGAAACAAAATTTTCTGATTTCTCTCTTGAGCTTGTTAGTTCTTGAGTGGGTAAGTCCCTAGGTGAGGGCAAAAGCAATACCCACCAGTCGCTGAAAGTGTCCGGGGCTCGTGGTCCGATTCGTCTTCATTGCGCCAAACTGCCTACCTCCTCCCCTTGCCCTAGCCGACGGCCTCCTCCCTTCCCCACTTCCCATGCCGGCAAACCCAACCTCCCTACCTGACGGCTACCCAAAGCTCCCCCTCGCCTTCTAGCCACCAAGCAATCCCTCCCACCACCGACCACTCCCACTTCCAAGCATGCCGCCAGCCCAATCCAACCAATAACCCCTCTGGATGATGATTTCCATCATCATAATAACCTCCTTGATTTAGCCGAGATAATTTGGAAATAATTTTTAAATTTGAAATTCAAATTTTGAATTTCAAAAACTTTCCTAAATTGTCTACTATAAATTAGGAAAGTTCATAAATTTAAGCCCGAATTAAATCTAATTGGATTTGGATTTCTTTACATCCTTCCAAAAGTGGAGTAATGAATTCGAAGCTTTAAATTTTCCCTCCCAATTCCCCCCACACCCTTTGCATGCCGCCGGCCCCCCTTATGCAATCCCCCCTTCTCTCTCCACTTTACCCCACCCAAGCTTTGGATTTGAAATTCAAATTCAAATTCATATTTCCCTCCCATCAATTAATTCCAAATCTGAAATTAATTTCAGATTTATTCTCCTTTTCCTCCTATCTAAGCCCTAACCCTAACTTGGCCAAGAAGTTCTTCTTCCTCTTTGGCCGACCCCTCATTCCTCTCTCATCTCTTGGGTTTGCTCTTCTCATGATTGGCATCTCTAAGAGGAAAAGAGCATACTACCTTCCAACCGAGCATTGGCGAATCACCGGTCGTCCTCACACAACTCCTCCTCCAGTGAACTTTCGTTGGATTGTAACCATAGGTGTCTTCACAACTTTGGTTGCATCGTTCGGTTTGTTGAGGCTCTCTTTCCGCTAGCCCCTACTAAAGAGCGTGAATGAGGGAAACTCAAATGTGACTTTTCTAATTGTTAATTGTGGGATTTCTTGTTTACATTATTTAAGCTTATCTTTATGAATGAAATTGTTTTTCAAGTGAATGCTACTTATCTTGTAACTAATTTCCCTTACATTATTGATATCCTTAAGTTCTAAGCATTCAACCTTGTGAAATATTAGTTTATATTACAACACTTAATCAATTTTCTTATAATCTCTAATGCAATTTCTAGTGGTTTCACATCATCTTTATAATCTCTAATGCGATGGTAAGAAAACTAAACTCCTACCCTTTCAACCTAAGTCTACCAAGGATGACATAACACCCACACCCTTAAACCTAGTACCGGTTTAAATTTGTTAACCGCCAAAGACTTGGACAATGAACTAGAGTTAGGATCACCCTTATACGCCTTAGTAGCTCGGGAAGTGAGTGCGTATCTTGAAGAACCTATCCCCGAAGAGGTTAAATCCCTCATTGAAACCTTTGCTGACGTTTTTCCTAATGATCTACCCGACCAACTCCCACCTCTAAGGGACATCCAACATGTCATCGACTTAGTACCTATAGCCTCCCTACCCAACCTCACACACTATTGCATGAACCCTACGAAGCATGCTGAACTTAAGAGACAAGTGGATGAATTATTGCAACGTGGGTTTATTAAGGATAGCCTTATTCCTTGTGCTGTTCTTGCCCTCTTGACCCCCAAGAAGGATGGTTCGTGGAGAATATGTGTTGATATCCATGTTATCAACAAAATCATGGTCAAGTATCTCTTATCTATTCCCCGTTTAGATGACATGTTAGACATGATGACCGGGGCCACTCTATTTTCTAAGATTGACCTCAAGAGTGGATATCATCAAATTAGGATATGTCCTGGTAATGAGTGGAAGATGACATTCAAGACTAAGGATGGTCTTTATGAATGGATGATTATGCCGTTTGGACTTAGTAATTCCCCTAGCATGTTCATGAGAGTGATGACCCAATTCGTAGTAGTCTATTTTGATGATATCTTAATTTATAGTGATTCGGTGGATCAACATTTAAATCATCTAAGACAAGTCAGTGAGGTTTCAAGGAAAGAGCAATTGTATGCGAACCCTAAGAAATGTACGTTCCTCACATATACTGTCACCTTTCTCAGATTTATTATATCTTCCCATGGAATATCAGTTGATCTTGAAAAGGTGCGAGCAATCAACGATTGGCCTGAACCCAAAACTATCAGAGATGTTCGGAGTTTCCATGGATTGGCCACGTTCTATCGGAGGTTTACTCGGAACTTCAAGACCGTTGTGGCCCCCATAACGGACTATCTCAAGAAGGGAGAAATTCCAATGGACTGTATCTACTTCTAAAGCTTTTGAGGAAATAAAAAAAAGAATGGTAGAAGCATCAGTCATGCGATTACCTGACTTCTCAAAGGTCTTTGAAGTAAGCTGTGATGCTTCAGTCATTGGTATTGGTGGAGTCCTGTCTCAAGAAGGACACCCTGTCGCTTATTTTAGTGAGAAGTTAAATGATATAAGACAACAATACTCCACCTACGATAAGGAATTCCACGCGATCGTTCAGTCGCTTAGGCATTGGAGACACCATCTACTCTCACAAGAATTTGTCATCTTTAATGATCACGAAGCCCTACGATATATAAACTCTCAAAAGAAACTCAATGCACGACATGGTCGCTGGGTTGAATTTTTTCAGGAATACGCCAATACGATCAGACAAAAGGCAAGATCTAAGAATAAGGCAACAAACACTCTAAGCCGCCAGATAATGATAACTAAGGAAATGAGGATCAAAATAATTGGATTCGAACAAATTAAAGAGGAATATATGGATTGCCCTGACTTTACAGAGACTTACGCCTTATTAACCAATAGAAGCAAGCGTATTGTTGGTGATTTTCTGCTGGAAGATAGGTACTTATTTAAGTTGCATAAACTCTGTATTCCCAACACTTCTCTTAGAGAGTTCCTCGTTTGGGAGTTACACGTTGGAAGTTTAGCTGGGCACTTTGGGCAAGCTAAAACCACCACCGCTGTTGAGCATAGATTTTTCTGGCCAAGTCTTAAGCGCGATGTTAACAAATTAGTGAAAATATAGCACATTTGTCAGTTAGCTAAGCAACGAAAACAAAACACTGGACTTTACACGCCCCTCCTTGTTCCTCATTACGCTTGGCAGGATGTTAGCATGAATTTCGTTTTAGGACTGCCCAAGACTATTAGGGAACACGACTCTGTTTATGTAGTTGTTGACCGCTTTTCTAAAATGGCTCATTTTCTCCCATGCTCACCAGGATCACCAAAATTTATTTCGACGAAATTGTTAGACTCCACAGATTATCCAAAATCATAGTGTCAGATCGGGATGTAAAGTTCATTAGTTATTTCTGGAAGACTTTATGGAACAAAATGGGAACGAAACTTCAATTTTCTACCGCCTTTCACCCACAAACTGATGGACAAACCGAAGTTGTGAATAAGAGTCTAGGAAACCTACAGGACTTTAGTAGGAGAGAACATCCGAGATTGAGATTCTAGACTCCCGATAGCTAAATTTGCCTACAATAATTCTGTCAGTAGAACCACTGGTCTAAGTCATGTTGAAATTGTGTACGGGTACCAACCTAACCAGCCTATAGATCTGATCCCTGTGAATCCTAAGGTTAGAATGTCGGAGTCTGCATATGTATTTGCATCTCATCTACCGGAATTGCATAAAGAAATTTATAAAAAAATTGAATAAAGTAATGCTAATTATAAACTCAATGCAGATCTTAAGAGAATGTTCAAAGAATTTAAGGTTGGAGATTTTGTAATGGTTCGGATCCGTCCGGAGCAATTCCCGCAAGGGGTCGTTAAGAAGTTACATGCTAGAAGTGTAGAACCCTTCAACAAAATAATTTCAAAAATAAACGATAATGCTTATGCGCTAGACCTACTTGAAGGTTTTAACATTAATCCTACATTTAACATCGAAGATCTTGTAACCTTTGAGGGACAAAAGTTTAATCCCATAAATCCACTAAATCATGAGCCTTGTAAGACCATACCGGGTGAGAACCTTAGCCTACCTTCACTCCCAAATATGCCTACTCCACCCAATGCGGAAAGGATCGAAGCAATACTTAATGATGAAATTATCTCCACCAAAGATGGGGGACGCCGAAGGTATCAAGTTCAATGGAAAGGGAAACCAGAGTCCGAGAATACATGGATTGATCGTGTGGAGCTTCAGAGATTAGACCCTGACCTACTAGAGCTATATGAGAGCACTCTTGAGGCTTACTCGACGGGGTCGAGTATTCTCCCACCCGGGGAAAATGATGTGGACATCAGCAAGAGATTCCAGAATGTTTATCGCCGGAAGCATCGTAGATTGACGACTACGATTAAGAGTCTTTATTTTTTGATATATGTTTTGTATTAGTTATTTTATTTGAGTTTTGTCGTTTGTACCCTTATCTATTATGTGTTGTGAGTTGTAGCCCTGAGGGCATTCATGTCTTTTTCTTTCTAGTTGTTTGGAGACCTATATATAAGGTCTTAGCCTTTGTATGAGGATTATTGATGAATGAAACAAAATTTTTTGATTTCTCTCTTGAGCTTGTGAGTTCTTGAGTGGGTAAGTCCCTAAGTGAAGGCAAAAGCAATACCCACCAGTCGTCGGAAGTGTCTGGGGCTCATGGTCCGAATCGTCTTCACTGCTCCAAACCGCCGACCTCCTCCCCTTGCCCTAGCCGACGGCCTCCTCCCTCCCCCACTTCCCACGTCAGCAAGCCCAACCTCCCTACATGACGTCTACCCAAAGCTCCCCCTCACCTCCTAGTCACCAAGCAATCCCTCCCCACCAACGGCCATTACCACTTCCAAGCATGCCGCCGACCCAATCCAACCAATAGCCCCTCTGGATGATGATTTCCATCATCATAATAACCTCCTTGATTTAGCCGAGATAATTTGGAAAGAAGTTTTAAAATTTGAAATTCAAATTTGAAATTTCAAAAACTTTCATAAATGGGTAACTCTAAATTAGGAAAGTCCCTAAATTTAGGCCTGCATTAAATCTAATTGGATTTGGATTTCTTTACATCCTTCCAAAAGTGGAATTATGAATTCGAAGCTTTAAATTTTCCCTCACAATTCCCCCCACACCCTATACATGCCGCCGGCCCCCCTTATGCAATTCCCCCTTCTCTCTCCACTTTAACCCCACCCAAGCTTTGGATTTGAAATTCAAATTCAAATTCATATTTCCCTCCCATCAATTAATTTCAAATCTGAAATTTATTTCAGATTTATTCTCCTTTTCCTCCTACCTAAACCCTAACCCTAACTTGGCCAAGAAGTTCTTCTTCCTCTTTGGCCGACCCATCATTCCTTTCTCATCTCTTGGGTTTGCTCTTCTCATGATTGGCATCTCTAAGAGGAAAATAGCATACAACCTTCCAACCGGGCATTGGCGAATTACCGGTCGCCCTCACACAACTCCTCCGGTGAACTTTCGTTGGATTGTAATCATAGGTGTCTTCACAACTTTGGTTGTATCGTTTGGTTTGTTGAGACTCTATTTCCGCTAGCCCCTACTAAAAAGCGTGAGTGAGGAAAACTCAAAGGTGACTTTTCTAATTGTTAATTGTGGGATTTCTTGTTTATAATATTTAAGCTTATCTTTATGAATGAAATTGTTTTTCAAGTGAATGCTACTCTACCTTGTAACTAATTGCCCTTACATTATTGATATCCTTAAGTTCTAAGCATCCAATCTTGTGAAACATTAGTTTATATTTTAATACTTAATCAAATTTCTTTATAATCTCTAATGCAATTCCTAGTGATTTCACATCACATTTTGTTTCATTAGTCTGAAAAAGGGAGGGTAAAACAAGGGATTACGTGCAACCTTTCATAGTTTTAAAGTCATTTATGCTAATAGTCCTCTTTATGCATATTTAAACCCTAACAGAATTATCCATAAATAGTGTTTCTCCATTGTCTGCAATCCTCTCTACCACTTGTTACATTCTTTTATCCTTTTAGCTTGCCAAGTTGAACTGCTAGTGTCTAGCGCATTCTTACTCAGTGAGAAGCATCTTCTTAGTAGAGCAATATAGTTTATGTTTAATATTGTTTTAATCAGAACATTCTGGAAGCAATGTATCTGCATATATAATTTAATCAAAGGCATAAGATGAGCCCTGCAGGAGATTTTTTTCTCTAGGAATATATCTCATTTACACAAATGCTAGTTTAATGCACATGGATAATCTAAATTAATTTATCATGCGTGCTGGTGATGCTTGACATTCCACATTTTTTATTTTGGGATTTTACCAACTCATTTGTGGGTATAGTTAAACATTTCAACTAGTGAAACACTACACGTTATATCTTCTTTTTATTACAATTATTATAAAAATATATTCACCACTTGTAATTTGCATCATATAAATTTCTGTTGCAAGTTTCACCTATCCACCTTCCCTCCTTGACGGGGAAGTTTCTTACTTAATCAATCTGTTGTTCAGTCATGCAGTTAGTAGAATGATCAATGATACCAGGTGTAGTCATCAATAAAGGGAGCAAATAATCGAGCCTCAGATATATTAGGTGTAGATAATGTTCCTCAAATGTCATTATGAATGAGAGAAAAATGAATTTGAGTTTTGGTGTATTGAAAAACTAACATGCATATAATAGTTAATGAAATTCTTCAATATTAATATTTTTGAATATTTGAAAAAATATAGTTTTGAGAATAATAAAATAAGGATGGCCAACTCGTAGGTGTTGAAATTCATATCCTTTCTTTATTGGATTTAAATATTTCAGAATAATAATAAAAAGGATAATACAACATAAAGTTTAGAGCTTTCTTGGTTTTTGGATTCCTTGAGGTTATAGAGGCCATCTCCTTTTTCAGAAAGTCCAATCATCTCCTGCTAGGCTGCTACTTTCTCTGAAATACACAATATGAAAGGTTAAATAAAACACTATATTTTGAATTGGTAATTTGGATATATAGCGTATTGGTTAATATTTAAGTCGCATGGAGGACCTTCCAAAATTTGGGGATTTATTTATAAGAATGTCTCCATGACCAACAACGATTGTTAGCGGTCCATTGGCAATGGTTCTTTCCTCATTGCTAGGACATGGAGTTTATGATGGTTATATGTTCTATAGCTCTTTAATTAATAATCTAGGGGCTGGGATTGGACATTTCTGAGATTTTAAAAGCATGTGAAGAGAAGATAATATCTGAGAATGCAGGAGAACAAGTATCGTTCTTAGGAATCTTTTTATGTGATAATAGCAAGTTTTTCAATTTTTTTTCTTCTATTTAGAACTCAATAAGTGATTCTTTGGTTTGACTTTCTTCCGCATGCTTTATGTAATGGATGTCCAATTGGGGAATTTATTAATTTTGGAGGGAGAGAAAGAGATGGGGGCCGGCCAAAAAAAGAGAGAGAAGTGTCTAGGTTCGATGAATATAGGAAGATGTGTCTAGGTTCGATGAATGTAGGAAGACGTGTCTAGGTTCGATGAATGTAGGAATTTTGAATTGATTCCCAATCAATTTCAGATTTAATCATTCCTTGATTGATGAAAGACTTTCCAAAATTAAACTAAATAATTTAGGAAAGAATTTGAAATTTCAAATTCGTTTGAATTTGAATTCAAAAACTTACCAAAATTAAAACAACTTAATTTAGGAAAGAATAAATTTAGGAGGGAAAAGGGTGGGGCTAAAGCCGTCGGCTAGGAGGAGTGGGTAGGGTTTAGGTTGGGTGGCGATTTTTGGGGGGAAATTTAATTCAGAATTTTGAATTTGAAATAGGAGGGAATCAAATTCAAAATGCTAAAATTAATTTAGCCATAGAGGTGGGAGTAATTGGTGGGATTGGAGGCTTAATTAGGGGAGCATTAATGGGCCTCTTAATTAGGGGAGAGAGAGGGAGAGGATCTCAATTCAATGCATGTGGGCCATAAGCATTAAATGAAGATTGGAATTAAATCTGAATTTGATCTCAGATTTAATATGATTGAGGGGGTTTCCTAATTAAAAATTATCAAAGAGGAAAGTATTTGAAATTCCCAGATGGAATTGATTTCAAATAAATATCCTTTCCAAATTGATAAGACTTATTTTAGGAAAGGAATTAAGGATGGTTTGAATTTTGAAATTCAAAATTCAGTGGGCCTTTGGAGGTGATTTAAAGCTTACAAAGTGAAGAATCTTAAATTAGGAAGGAGTATTTAAATCAAATCCTATTTGAATTTGAAATAAGTTTGATTGGAATACTTTTCTAAAATAATAAAACTAATTTAGAAAAGGATTTGAAATTTAAATTAATTTGAATTTAAATTCAAAAGCTTTCCAAAATCAAAACAAATTCAAATAGGAAAGAAGGAAACTAGGATGAGAGGGCTAATGAAAGTGGCGGCTTGGTGGAGAAGGTGGCGGTTTGGTGGGGTTTTAGGGTGGAGATGGGGAGGAGACTGGCTGTTGGAAGAAGGGGAGGGTGGTTGCCGATGGGTGAAAATGAAAGAGGGTGGGTGGCCTGTGGTGGGGAAGAGGATGGGAGGTAGGAAGCCGGCGGCTAGGGGAAGATTTAGCCAGCAGTTAAAGGAGGAGGTGAGGGATTAGAGAAAGAAAATGAAACGCGAGTCGCAGACTCTTCCAAAGACTGACGAGTATTGCGTTGTCTTTCACCAAGGGACTTCAACCACAAGCCCGAACACATCCTGCTGCTGGTGGATATTTTATTGCTCTCACATAGGGACTTCCACTCTCCTAAAAACTCCCATCGCTCTCAAGAACAAAGTGCAGAAATAATTTTTTTATTAATCCATCATTGTCTAATACAAGAGCAAGGACATCTATATATAGGCCTTAAAAGAAACTAAAGACAACTTTTCTCCCTTGGGCTTACATAAGATAAGACTCTTTAAGTAAGGGTGAAAATGGAAAATGCATTATTAAATCAAAAGTGCAATTAATAAACTAAGTTAAAATGGAGGGATCTCGGCCGTCGATCTTTGTCTCTTCCTTTGATTAATGTCCACCGTCGGATGTCCGTATCATTGCCTTTTCTATATCTAGCCCTCATCTAATGTGTGCTCCAAAAGGAATTTCAGTTGACCATTTTTGTTGGGTGTGGTTGCTAGTGCTACTCAAAAGAAGGGAGTTTTGAATTGGGATGTTTGTTGTTGATAGTTTTTGTCATCAGGGCCGAACCTTTGATCGCGTATCCTTTCTTTGTTCAAATGATGACAATAACTTTATTTAGGGAAGGTAAATTCTTCATTTCAAGAACTTGCATCCATACATCATCAAACTCAATATTTAATCCAGCACATAAATCATAAATTTGATTTTTTTTTCATGACAAACCTTTTAAGGGGAGCTTCATCTTTACTGCATTCATTTGCATGCATTGATAATAATTTATCTTTGGTGAAAGGCCTTTAAGTAGATTGAGTATTTTATGATGGATCGTTATTCTTGCTTTTTGGTCGTGATTTTTTATTTTGATTTCATAAATTTGAGCCGCATTTAAAATTTTTAATACATTTGAGTTACTGTTTACCAAATTTCATTTGTTGAATGAACTTGCATGTTTCACTTATTTCAGAAACTATGAAATTCTATAACCAAGACATTGCCATAGTCTTGTTCATCCCAAGTATTACATGTATGATCTCCTTGTTGAGGTCTGGTGCCAAGTAAATGGCAAAACTTTCCTTTTCCTTTCTAAAAGGTGCTAATAAATTACGATCACTTGAGGTAATTCTTTTCGTTCAAATGATATGTTGAATAATGTTTTGTGATTCACTTATTGGGTTTGGGTTGTGTTAGGAAATACTTGAATATTTCAAGTAAAACCTAACTATCTTGATAAAAACAGCGAGAAATTTCTACAAATCCAACGAAAAATCAGCGAAAAATAGGAATTTTATTGCAAGAGCACAAACTAACGGAAGAAAAATAACAATATACAATTGATTCTCTATTCGAGAGGAGGATCTATCTCTCCCAAATCTCTAGATGCCACTAGAGCCCAAAAACCTAAACCTAAGAGATATTAAAATTTAGCCAAATTCAATATGCTTGAACCCTAGGAAAACAAATTATTTAATGCATATAATTCAAAAGGAAATCTCTAAACAATCCCTACATTTTTCCTCCAAACTCCGTAAAAAATCTTTCCTAAACAGCTTTTCTGGAATTTGCGGCTCGTTCGTCGCGTGCTGGAGAGGCGGAACTTCGCCTCTGTTCCGCCTGAGCCTGTCCCGTGTGGACCTGCTGGACCAGTCTAACAAGTTGCCAGTCTCAATTTCAAATTGGCTGAAGACTAATGAGAAAATGATCAAAATTGTCTCTTGGCTCTTTATGAAGGACCAAAATAATCTCCAACTATTAAATGATAATTTTGGTCTTTTAAGTCTCTAAAAATGAATCAAAACAGTCCCATGGTGGTTTCTCTTTAAGGAGTTGAGGATCAAAATAGTTCTTTAATATAGTTGGGGACTATTTTGCAGAAAGAGCAAGAGACTATTTTGACTCTTTTCTCGAAGATTAATGGAGCATTTATATTTTTTGTGCACCATGTAAAGGAAAAATTGTGATAATATGATAATAATTGGTCCTAAAGAAAAAGGACATACAAGGCTACAATGATAAAGGCTACAAGTGAGAAGATTAGGTGAAATGGTGAGTAATTTGTTGCAATGAAGGCTTGCAATTTTATGATAATGCATCGATGAGGGTTGCAGGTTTTGGCTTATAGATATGCTAGAAAAAAAGTCTAAAGCTTTGTTTAAGTTGAGAGAATTTGTTGAATATCTCTGATAGGAAATACTCGTATGCACAAGCAATTCCACCCAAAAATAAGTATCGCAGCAGGGAAAACTGCTGTTCGCAGCAGGAAATCAACCAATAACAGCATAAAACTGAGGAAATTGGAGAGAAAACTTGTAGGAAAACCAATAGAGCAATGGTATTTCACTAGATAATCCAAGAAAGCAAGCAAAGATACAATTTCCTTCAATTCGAGAGGAAGGAAAACTCTCCTAATCTCCGGTGTTGCCAAGAGCCCAAAAGAAAACCCTAGATCTCAAAATAAGATTCAAAATTCAAGATAATCCTAATTCCCCCTATCCCCCCTAATTAATCATGAAAGGAGGATTACAAATTACCTAATTACCCTTCTAATTCAAATTTTCCCTCCTAATATTGGACTCAACTCCAAGTGGGCCCCATTGGATTTTCCGCCCCCTCTTTGTTGCCTGGCTTCCGCCGGCTGTAGACCAAGACCGGTCCAGCCGGCCCCTCCTGGGCCGGCCTATCAGTACTCCCCTCCCAAAAACTCACATTGTCCTCAAGGTGAAAGTCAGGGAACTGCCGCTTCACAATCTCATAGGGCTCCCAAGTGGCCTCGTGGTCTGGGAGGTCCTTCCATTTGATCAACACCTCTTTGTTGCCCTTTTTGTTTGATCGGACTCCTGCCAACTCTAGTGATTCTAAAACCACCTCTAAGTCCTCAGTCATGTTGTCTGGAAGTTCTTCACTTGTGGCATGTTCCCCTATGGCCCTTCTCAGCTGAGACACATGGAACATTGGATGTATAGTGGCTGATGGGGGTAACTTCAGTCGGTATGTCACCGCACCAATCCTATTCAACACCTCATAAGGCCCAAAGTACCTGGGTGTTAATTTCTGATTCCTCCTTGCCACTGTCCGCTGTCGGTAGGGTCGTAGTTTCAGGAATACCTTCTCCCCCACTTCAAACTGCATGTCTCGTCTGTGTGAATCTGATGCGGGCCGCCGCCGACCGGCAGAGGAAGGGCCGGCGACCCCGGCGAGCTCGGAAGCGGCCGGAAAGGCGGGCCGCGTCGATCGATCCGCCGAAGGATTGCGCGGAGGGACGCGGGCGTCACGCTCGCGGAGCGTGACGCAGAGCGGAGCGGGGCCTTCGGCTTGAGCGGAACCGGTCCATTTCTGGACCGGTTTGGCTCGGGTCAGCCCTGAGCTGGGCGGTTCAGTTTGGGCAGCCCACTAGTGGGGTTTGGTTTGGTTTTTTTTTTTGGCTTGCTTTAAGTAAGGAATAGAGGGAGATTTCTAGGGTTATGCAAGATTGAAGTTTTCTCTTAGCCTCTTAGTTCTTTCTCTTATTTTTCTAGGGTTTGTAGTGGGAGACCTTGTCCTTCTCGAATTGGACAAATTGTATCTTTCTTTTGTGTTGAACTTGCTTCCCTTTCAATACTAAATGGATTCCCTTCTCTTTTTTATGATTTTGCTCTAATTTTGAGAGTTTTCCTTCAAAGTTTTGGAGGGTTTGTGCCCTAATCCGAAAATCATCAAAGTGCACAACTCTAGGGATTTTACCGTGGAAAATCTTTGCTTTTGATCTTGTTTTGTTCCTCTCATGCTCATTTGAGAGAAACTAGGGCAAAATCGAATTGGTGAAACCCTAGGGCGTATCAAGTTGGTATCAGAGCTCTCGATCCTAGACGGCATGTCATCAAAGAAGGTAGAAGTTTTGGAAGGGGAGATGAGCCAATTAAATGAGGAAGTGGGAGAGAAGCTTTCGTCATTGGAGAGAAAATTCTCATCCCTTGAGGAGAGATTTGGGGGAATGGAAGAGATGATCCGCAAATTGGTAGACGCCCAAGTTGCTCAATCAAATCCTAAGGAAAAAGGGAAATCGCCGATGTCAAACCCTAACCCTAATTTCTCAATTAGGGAAGATGGAGCAAGCCAACCGGGGGAAGCCATGCAAGCACCACCTCACATCTCGCGCCAAGAGCCTTGGTCAAGGGAAGGGTGGGAGGCATCCGGCGTGGGTGGTGCACCGTGGGAGGGGACCGCCGGCCAAGGGGGAGGAGCCGTACGTGACCCTCACGGTCCGTATGGAGGGTGGCCGATGAGGCCGGGAGGAGTGCAAGAGATGGGTCGCACCACTTGGGAGCCACAAGGAGGGTGGTCGAGAGGTCCAGGAGGACCGCCGGAGTTGGGCCGAGCCACAGGAGAGATCGGGGGTGGTTGGCCGAGACAACCGGGAGGCGCATACGAGGGGGGCCGAGCCCCTTGGGAGCCACCAAGAAGGGGGATGCAGACCCCGTATCCAGGGGAGTGGAGGGGAAGACCTCAGTGGGAGGGATTTCAGCATGGGCCATGGGAAGATGGGAGGAATCTTCCTCGGACAGATACACGGATGAGGAAGTTGAAGGTCCCCGTATTCGAAGAGGAAGATGCGTACGGATGGGTCTACCGGGTGGAGCGATATTTCGCCGTTAACGGCGTCACGGAGGAGGAAAAGCTGATGGCTGTCCCGATTTGCTTGGAGGGGAAATCATTGGCTTGGTTCCAATGGATTGAGGGGCGACAACCTATACGAAGTTGGGAAGAGTTCAAGGACCTATTACTGCACAGGTTCAGAGTGTCCAGTGAGGGCACCCATTATGAACAGTTCATGTCTCTTGCTCAGGAAGGCACAGTGACAGAGTACCGGGAGCGCTTTGAGCTTCTATCTCGGCGATTGAGGGGAATGCCCGATGACGCCATGGAGGGGAATTTCATGAAAGGGTTGAAACCCTACATCAGAGCCGCCATCAGGGTGGTCAACCCACGTGGGATAGTGGGAATTATGGAGACAGCTCAGCTTGTTGAGGATAAGCAGAAGGCGGATCAAACACAGAAATCAGGGGGTCTCACCCCACATATCGCTCACCACTCATGCTCGAAGGACCTAAGGTGACTGCCACTACTCATCCAGAGGAGGTAAAACAGGAGAAAGCCACCACTGTGATGAACCAAGAAGGGTTCAAGAGACTGACTGACTCCGAATTGAAGGAGAAGAGGGTCAAGGGCCTCTGCTACCGTTGCGACGAGAAATTTGCACCTGGGCATAGGTGTAAAGAGAAGACCCTGCACGTGATAGTGGTGGGAGATTCAGATGGGGACACAGATGAAGGGGCAACAATGGAAAAGCTATGTGAGGTAGAGCATCCTCACCTAGATATGATAGAAGTGAGTCTGAATTCGATGGAAGGCTTACCATTCCATCCCACCATGAAGATGGAGGGGGAAATTCAAAGGTGCAAGGTGAGAGTTTTGTTTGACAGTGGAGCCACTCACAACTCCTTGGCCTATCGAGTGGCGAAACGGTTGAGTCTTGAGGTGATAGCAAGTAAGGAGGTAGAGGTGACCATATGCACAGGACAGAAGGCCCGTATTTATGGGAAATGCAAGGGAGTCACTATTATCTTACAAGGGGAGGTAGTTACTCAAGATTTTTTGCTGATTGATCTGGAAAACGCCGACGCCATCTTGGGTATGCAGTGGCTTCAGTCCTTAGGAGACATGGAGGTCAATTGGGAGAAGTTGTTGGTTAAATACAACAGTAATGGTCGGAGGGTGGCATTACAGGGTGACCCTAGCCTATGTGGGTTTCCGACAACCGAGGAATCTACATTCTTTAACCTTGAGGACAAGGTTAATTTTAAAGGAGGGAGTATTGATGCGGGCCGCCGCCGACCGGCAGAGGGAGGGCCGGCGACCCCGACGAGCTCGGAAGCGGCCGGAAAGGCGGGCCGCGTCGATCGATCCGCCGAAGGATCGCGCGGAGGGACGCGGGCGCGGAGTGTGACGCAGAGCGGCGCGGGGCCTTCGGCTTGAGCGGAACCGGTCCATTTTTGGACCGGTTTGGCTCGGGTCAGCCCTGAGCTGGGCGGTTCAGTTTGGGCAGCCCACTAGTGGGGTTTGGTTTGGTTTTTTTTTTGGCTTGCTTTAAGTAAGGAATAGAGGGAGATTTCTTGGGTTATGCAAGATTGAAGTTTTCTCTTAGCCTCTTAGTTCTTTCTCTTATTTTTCTAGTGTTTGTAGTGGGAGACCTTGTCCTTCTCGAATTGGACAAATTGTATCTTTCTTTTGTGTTGAACTTGCTTCCCTTTCAATACTAAATGGATTCCCTTCTCTTTTTTATGATTGTGCTCTAATTTTGAGAGCTTTCCTTAAAAGTTTTGGAGGGTTTGTGCCTTAATCCGAAAATCATCAAAGTGCACAACTCTAGGGATTTTACCGTGGAAAATCTTTGCTTTTGATCTTGTTTTGTTCCTCTCATGCTCATTTGAGAGAAACTAGGGCAAAATCGAATTGGTGAAACCCTAGGGCGTATTAGAATCTGTCTGCTTTTTCATGATCTGTTGGGCTCTCATCAAATGTTTCTTCAAATCTTCCAGTACCTTGTCTCTTTCTTCCAAATATTGCTCCACTGACGACACGGGTGTACTACCTCTCCCGCTATGCACTAGGTGTGAAGGGTCCCTTCCATACAACACTTTGAATGGGGTCATCTGGGAGGCCGAATGGTATGAGGTATTGTACCAGTATTCAGCCCAAGGCAGCCACTTTGCCCACATCCGCGGGGTCTCTGACACAAAACACCTCAAATAGGTCTCCACACTTCGGTTCACCACCTCCGTCTGCCCGTATGTCTGTGGATGATAGGCGGTGCTTCTCTTGAGGATAGTTCCTTTCAATCGGAACAACTCCTTCCAAAACTGACTAAGGAATACCTTGTCTCGATCCGTCACTATCGATTCAGGAACCCCATGCAGTCTAACAACCTCCCTGATAAAAGTTGCTGCCATTGACATTGCGGTGTAGGGATGTCGTAGGAGGATGAAGTGTGCATACTTACTAAGTCTGTCCACCACCACCATGATGACAGTGTATCCTTCTGACCGTGGTAATCCGTCGATGAAGTCCATGGACACTTCCTCCCAAACTTTGTTTGGAAGTGCCAATGGTTGTAACAGCCCTCCTGGCGCCATGGCCATGTATTTGTTCCTCAGGCACACTTCACACCTCGCCACCAGCTCCTCCACATCTTTCCGCATCCCTTTCCAATAGAGTTCTGCTGCTAGCCTCCTGTATGTCTTCTGAACTCCTGAATGGCCTCCAATTGCGCTACCGTGGAACTCATGCAACAAGTTGGGGATATGAATGGAGGTTCGTGGCAGAACAAACCTCCCCTGATACAATAGTCTCTCCCCCTCAAGGCAGATCCTTCCTGACCTTTCCCAATTCCTCATCTAACATGCTTTCTTCCTTGATGGCTCCCCAGTCGGCCATCAAGGGTACAGACAGAGCTAACTCCTGGAATTCCCCCACACATCTGGATAGAGCATCGGCGGCCTTGTTCTCCAAACCAGGCTTATACTGGATCTCAAAGTCATAGCCTAGTAGTTTGGATAACCACCTCTGATGCTCTTCAGTCACCATCCTTTGCTCTAGCAAATACTTCAAGCTCCTCTGATCAGTCCGCACAATAAAGTGCCTTCCCAAGATATACGGCCGCCACTTTTGAATAGCCAAGACAATGGCCATCAGCTCTCTTTCATACAATGACTTCAATTTAGCCCTAGCTGAAAGCACTTGACTGAAGTATGTTACTGGCCTGTGGTTCTGCATTAACACTGCACCTAGCCCATATCCTGATGCATCCGTCTCTACTACAAAGACCTGATCAAAGTCTGGAAGAGCTAGAACAGGAACCGTCGTCATGGCTTCTTTTAACCTCTTGAACGCCTGGGTGGCTGCCTCTCCCCAGCAAAAATTGTCTTTTTTTAGCTGCTCAGTCAGGGGCCATGCAATAGTACCGTACCCCTTCACAAACTTCTTGTTGTATCTCGTCAATCCTAGGAAACCCCTCAACTCCTTGAGGTTCCTAGGCAGTGGCCATTTCTGCATTGCCTCAATTTTAGTTTGATCCGCTGCCACTCCCTCTTGGGAAACCACATGTCCCAAGTACTCCACACTCGCCTGAGCAAAACTGCACTTCTTCAAGTTGGCTTTCAACTGATGCTCCTGAACCACTTCCAATACCACCCTCAGATGTTCCAAGTGCTCATCCACAGTCCTGCTGTACACCAGGATGTCATCGAAAAAGACCAGGACAAACTTCCTGAGGTGGTGCTTGAATACCCGATTCATCAAGGATTGAAAGGTTGCAGGAGCATTAGTCAATCCAAAGGGCATTACCAGAAATTCATAATGCCCTTCATGTGTCCTGAACGCTGTCTTTGGAACATCTGCCTCCCTCATTCTGATCTGGTGGTATCCGAATTTTAAATCCAGCTTAGAAAACCTCACTGCACCATATAGCTCGTCTAATAGCTCATCAATCACAGGAATTGGAAACTTTTCTGGTACAGTGCCTTTATTCAGAGCCCTGTAATCCACACGAAATCTCCAACTCACATCCTTCTTCTTGACTAGGAGGACTGGACTAGAAAAAGGGCTATTGCTGGGTATGATAATCTCCGCCTCCAGCATTTCCTGGATAAGCTTTTCAATCTCATCTTTCTGAATCTGTGGGTAGCGGTAAGGACGGACGCTGATCGGAGTCTCACCTTCTTTCAAAGTAATGGCATGCTCCAACTCTCTCTAAGGAGGTAAACCCTGGGGCAGGTGAAAGACCTCGCTGAACTGGTGTATGAGCGGCTATACTGTAGAGGGAACATTGCCTTTCTCCTCCAATCTGACCCCTTCCAGGCGGTGCAACTCTACTAAGTAGCCTCCCCCCTCTTCCTGAATGGTTCTGATGAGGGATTTGAGAGAAACCCCTGTCTTGGTCAGCCCGGAATCATCCTGAATCGTCCTCTTTCTACCCCAACCACCAACTCCATCCTCAGTGTACCCTAATTGATTTTGGTATCTCCCAATGTCTGCAGCCATTTCATCCTAAGGATGACATCCGTACTCCCCAATTTCAAGGGAAGGAAGTCTTCCTTTACATGGATCCCTTGAATCTTCAGTACTACTCGACAGACTCCTCGACCCATCTCTACCTTTCCGGTGCCCATCATTACCCCGTAACCTCCGGTATCCACTAGCTCCATCCCCAATACATCAACAATCTGGGTGGAAATGAAATTGTGTTGCTCCACTATCTATCAACACCACAACCTCACGGTCAGGGATCTCTCCTTTCACCTTCATAGTGTGACTCGAAGTGAGTCCCACTACTGAGTTCAGAGAGACTTCTGCTACGTCCAGATGCAACTTCTCCTCCTCCATCACCTCGGGGTCATTCTCACCTCCCTCTTCATCTTCCTCATCTTCACAAATGAGGAGAACCTGAAGATATCGGTCCTTGCACCTATGCCTCGGCATGTACTTCTCATCACACCTAAAGCACACCCCTTTTGCCCTTTTTTCCCGCAGCTCCTTCTCAGTCAGCTTTTTGAACTGTCCACCCTTACCCCCACCTCCAGACTTATCCTTTGGTGCCTCCTTCAGACTCCCTGAAGATACCCCCCTTTGAAGGTAAGATGGTAGTAGTCATCCTGTACGACCCCCTCGAATAGTTTCCTCGGGCTCCTCTTTCAAATTTCTTCTGATTCTCCACCAACTGTGCTAACTCCATAGCCTTCCCTAGGTTCCTCAGCTCCAATACTTTGACAGCGGTTCGTATCTCTGGCTTAAGCCCCTTCATGAAGTTCCCCTCCAGGGCCGACTCCGAGATGTGATCCAATCGGCTAGCTAGGTACTCGAATATGTCTCGATAATCCGCCACCGTCCCCTCCTGAGTCAGGGCAAAGAATTGCTCATAGAAGTCTCCTCCCCCATCGGCTCGGAAATGTTCTAATAGGCAGTCCTTGAACTCTCTCCAGCTCTGAATGGGCTCCCTTCTGTCACGCCACTGATACCATGCCAAAGTCTTTCCTTCCAGACACAATCCTGCCGCCATCAGCTTCTCATCCTCTGTCAACCCATTGACAGCAAAGTAACGCTCCACCTTGTAGATCCATCCATGGCTGTCTTCCCCCTCGAAAACGGGCATGTTCAATTTCCTCACATTGGGATCTCTCCGGTATCCTCCATAGCCTCCCATTCCTCTCAGAGGAAGCGCTCCCCAATTGTCCCGATCGTCCCTTCGACGAATATACTCGAACCCCTCTTCATACTCTCCTCTCCTCCCTTCAACATCATCACCTCGACGCTGAATACCTTCAAATTCAGCACCTCGACGATGACGTTCCTCCCTTTTTCCTTCAAAATCCCCCCTCGACGCTGAATTCTTTCGAATTCAGCACCTCGGCGATGAGATTCCTCTCTCCTCCCACCAAAATCAGCCTCTCTTCTGTCATATCCCATACTCATCTCTTCCCTCGAAAGAGGCTCTAGAGGAGGCATGTCGTTCTCTTCCTCTAGGATCTCCACCTCCGAATTTCTCCTCCCCCGCAAGGGGTTCGGATTTCCTTCCATGCCATGGCCGTCGGTGGTCTCTCTTACTTCCGATGTCGCCGGATTGGTCTTCATTTCAAGTAGTTTCTTCATCATTTCCTCCATTGCGGTGAACTTCCCCTCCAACCTTTCATTGTTGGAGGTGATTTGATTTTGAAAGTTGAAGAATCTTTCCTCCAAATCGGCTTTCAATTGGCCGACTTCGCCTTCCAAGACGTCAACCTTCTTTCCGGCCATCGTTCTTCCCAACGGATCTAAAAAATATCACTTCCGGAAGCCAAAAGCTCGCTGAAAAAAGGGATTTCAGCCGGCTAAGGTCTCTGATACCAATTTGATAGGAAATACTCGTATGCACAAGCAATTCCACCCAAAAATAAGTATCGCAGCAGGGAAAACTGCTGTTTGCAGTAGGAAATCAGCCAATAACAGCAGAAAACTGAGGAAATTGGAGAGAAAACTTGTAGGAAAACCAATAGAGCATTGGTATTTCACTGGATAATCCAAGGAAGCAAACAAAGATACAATTTCCTTCAATTCGAGAGGAAGGAAAACTCTCCTAATCTCCGGCGTTGCAAAGAGCCCAAAAGAAAATCCTAGATCTCAAAATAAGATTCAAAATTCAAGATAATCCTAATTCCCCCTATTCCCCCTAATTAATCATGAAAGGAGGATTACAAATTACCTAATTACCCTTCTAATTCAAATTTTTCCTCCTAATATTGGATTTAACTCCAAGTGGGCCCCATTGGATTTTCCGTCCCCCTCTTTGTTGCCTGGCTTCCGCCGGCTGTGGACTAAGACCGGTCCAGTCGGCCCCTCCTAGGCCGGCCTATCAATCTCCTTCTAACATTTTTATCGTATTTATACGATCATAGAAGAGCTTTTGGTAGGAAACATACAAAATCAGGGAAGGATAATTATAATATTCTAGAGATTAATGAGTAGGTAAAATAATAATTACATAATACTTATAAAATCCCATGGATCAATGCGGTGATATGAAGTGAATAAGGAAGGTGGAAGATCGTTGGGCTATGTGGAGCCTTGATAAATGCAAAATGGATGGAGATGAATTTTACCACAATAAACAATCAATCTCAGTTTTAGTTAAATCCATAAACTTTTGCATCATTATATCTCATGATGGTTATCTCAGTGTGCTTGCGGGTTTTTACTGTGATGAATGTTATCTTATTTCTCTAATAGTTTTAAAGAAGGGGGGGTGGGGGTGGGGGGGGGGGGGGTTCATGTTCCGCTAACATATGAAGGTGAAGACTTCTATTCAAGCTTATGACATTTAATTAGGGAAACTTCATATCGATTGTGCAAAATGTATGCATAAATTATTATAGGTTATATTTGATTTTGATTTTTTAAGATGGGTTGCTATCAACTTTTTTATCACTTGAATTTTCTAGTATGGTGGTTACATAACTCAATTCATATTTGACTTTTCGAGATGATAGCTTCCTAACTCAAGCTCTATTCATATTCAATCCTTCTCACCTATCACCTCAACCTCATATGATAGCTATAAAAGGAGAATAAATCAATAGTTGCAAGTATCCCACAATAACAAGTAAATAAAGAGGAGAATGATAGAAGAGGAAAAGAGCAAGAAGCTCTTGCTGTAGAGAAGAGAAGAGAGAAGCAGGAGCAACATCAACATTTTATTCTCTACGTTCAGACTTATATTCACAATTGGTGGTTGCGTTCTCTCTTAATCATTAATACATAAAAAATGATGTATTTATATTTATTCTTGTGAAGTATATTATAGTATAATCTCTCTTAGTGTACTTGTTTTGAAGTAAAATATTTTATCTTTGTGCGGCTGTGAACATAGATAATTCTCACCTAATTATGCATGCTTATGCGTTTTGTGTTTGAGTTCTTTTGTATTTGTTCTCATTTTCTTTTATTTTTGCTTTAAGTTTTATCACCAGGCTAACAAAATATTGTCGCTGGATTGTGAAACTTGGAAAGAATTGAAAAAAAATTTGAAATTTGTCTGAGATATAAAACTCAGAAGTTTTGGCCTAAGTATCCTTCTTTTGTTTACAAGGATGAAGTTTTCAAAGATTATTGTATCCGAGGCTTCAGTAAAAAAAGTGCCTTCGTGTTGCCTTGGTAGAATTGTTGGTTTTCATAAGGCAATTTAACATTGCACAAGCCTCCTATTGAAATTACACAAATTAAACTTTTGAGTAAACTGCTGTAAAAATCAACCAACTTTTTTCTATATTACAACTTGTTAATGATTAAAAATCATAATATTTTTGTTTTGATAATAATTTGATTATTTATCGTGAAATATATCAATTATGTGGTGGTAAAATAAGTTATGTTAAATACATGAGCTAAATCAAAGTATAATATAGTTATTTAATTAATAAAATTATCATTTGACCCACGATTCACAAATCACATGACATGTTCTTTTGACGTCGCAAATATATATTGATTTATTGACCATATTACCTTTGATTTATCAGAGAGATTAAACACAACATTCTAAGATCACATATTCAATGCTTTCTATAAGAAAAATCAAACTATAAACCAAAAGGAAAGCATAATAACTTCTTGGTCATTTTGTAAATCCTTATAATCGAACTGTAAAGTAGAATAAAGATAAATGATTTTTAGAGTCAGCTAAACTTAATTTTTGGTGATTAAAAAAAAGAAAACTTCATAATCTATTCTAGATTTGTTGAAGGGATTTCATGTTGTTTTGTGTTGTTTGAACTTAAACTAATTCTTAAATGTACGACTTGTATTTAGATGCATCTTGTTTTATTCTTAAGAAATATGAAACCTTGCTTTTTAACTTCCGTACCCTATCTATGCCATCTTAAAGCAACCGCTCAAATATTTAGCATTTTACGTGTTGCATTACCAAAGCTATCATCTCAAAGAAAACTGCACAATTTCTATTAGCGCAATTTCTATTAGCGCAGAAAAGAAAAACGGGGAGGTTGATTCGTCGAGCAAAGATTTATCAAGTACCAGCCTAAAGACTGATCTCAATACTGTTATAAATGCATGGTATTGGGCAGGCTACCACACTGGCAGGTTAGCAAAACTTTCTTCTCTTATGGCCTCTTTTTTCAGTCTGCAACCCAGCTTCTAATTGGTGCACTTTGGAAAATTTTTGCTTTTACCTTTTAACTGCATCTAATATCAGTTTATATATGAAATGCATGCAAAACCCTCGGCATTTGCAATCGGATACTAGTTTGAGAATTCTATGATAATCTTTACATCAAAATTTGAAAATATTTACTAATCATTCTAAATGTTCTACTAGGGGTGTCAATATTTGACATGACCCAAAAATCTGACTCGAATCCGACCTGAAATTTCTGGTTAGGGTCAGCCCGAACCTGAAACGGGCTGGGTTTAGGTTCAACAATTTGACCTGTTTCAAACCCAAAAACCCGTTTTTGACCCAACAACACGAGATTAATCCGTTTTGACCTAAAAGCAGAGATTGACCTGTTTTTGGATGCGAAAACTAGCAGTTTTTTGATGACACCGGGGCATTCGGGTCGTGTCGGGTTGACCCGGACCCAAAACGGGTCTGGTTCGGGTCCGGAAAACTGACCCGTTTACAATAACGGGTCGGGTTTGGGTTGACCCGAATAGTGTCGGATTTCATGTTTGAACTGAACCCCCGACCCGTGACCCGAAATTGAAACCTTTATCTTCTACTATTATCTATATTTGCAGGAAAAAAAATTTAATTTATCAATCAACAAATCAAACAAGCACTTATTATCTTGAATCCTATCAGTTTGTTTGGATACTTTACTGGTGGAAGAATCTCATTCTTCCTATTGTAATGCAGGTATCTCTTGGAGCAGGAGCAGTCAGACAAGCAAAACGAAAATACCAGCAAAGGGAACAGCCTAACTGTTTCTGAAGAGAAAGGTGTCACTGATTGCCAAAAACCGTAGGTTTTATGGTTTTTATTCCAATGGCTTCATCAGGTATTGCAAATCTTCACACTGAATCTTTTGACAATTCAAAAGAATTTAGGAAGGTGTTCGATCAATGTTTTACTATTGAAACATGAAACTTGATCACTTTATTTCTGCTCGACATGAACTGCTTTTTTACTGAACTTCTTAACCCAGCATTTGTGGGACAGTGAAACAGTCTATTGCTCATTCTATCAAACAAATTTACCTAGGGAACTTGTAATTTTTACCTGTTTGTTTCAATAGGATCTTGCTAATGCTTTTTACTCTCTCCTTATTGCAATTAAAGCTGCTTCAACTGATCCCAATGCTAGAACTGAAATTTGCACATTTTTCAAGATACATTTGTTTACTAAAGTTTTCATAACCGGCAAGTTTCATACTGAAGGCTTGAAAGAGAAGGAAAAAGAAGTTTGATACAATGATTTACTAAATAGAAAGAGATGCTGATTGAGCTGAATTTGGCCGGCTGAATTTCACAGGGGTGCTTTTGCAGTTTCTAGGCAACTCCCCTTCTGAACTATTTGGCTTGTCTAAATTTATTTAAACACCCATCGAGGCTTAAGGTGGTTGGTGGGCGAGCACGATTGGAAACCCTCCATCCTTGATTTGAATCCCCTCTTCTATGGTCTCGCCTCTTCAGTTGGGCAAAACAAGTGTGAGCTTGATGCCAGTTGGTGGTCTTGCTAGGTTCTGCCGAGGGATTAATTACGCCACCGAATATTCCCTTTGGAGTGGCAGTGGGTAGATACCCTTGTTAAAAAAAAAAAAAAAAAAAAAAAAATTAAACTAGCATTCTCTAAGAAGAACATTAGTATATATGGCTTGCTTTTATGACTGGAAAGTCATTTTATTCATTTTTTATTGGTAGTTACAGAATTAGAATTAAAAGATTTAACTCCATTAAGAGGAGAGTAAAGTATTAATAGAATTAAAAAAAGTTTTTGTATTATAAATAATTATATATTGCTGTGCAAAATTTTTATTGTCACTTCTCAGCCTTTCTTTGAGTTCATGATTTATGGTCTGTTTGAGATAGTTTTTTGATTGCTTATTTTTCAGATATCAATCATAATTATATTCAGGTATTGCTTTCTTGCTACTCTCGTTATTTTTTAGAAAATGTTGAAGTATAAAACTGTTTTTTGACATCATAATAATAAAATTATTTTTTCTACAATAATTTCATAACCATATAAAGGTTGCAGTCATCCCAATAGATCCTTAGATTTCGTTTGGCACGGCTTTCTTACTGTTTCTTAAAGCAGCTTTTTAATAATAAAATTTTAATTTTTATATTAAAAAGTTACTTTAAAAGCATTAAGAAAGCCGTCTCAAACAAAGTATTAATGTTGATCGAACAGGACTTTACTTTGTCCAACAGTCGCTATTGATGCATTAGCATGGCTGAGAATCTCTTGAACTGCTGAACCAAATAAATATTACAAATTTCCTTTTTTCAGAGTGTGTTGTGCTGTATCAAAAAATGGATGGCCGGTCCTGAATAAAAATGGTATTACTGAGAAAAAATTGTAAGATATAATGAAACTATATGAAAACTGGAGCATTAATTAATGAATCCTTCTCTTTATTAAAATAAAGTTGAAGACATCGACGTACAAATGTCAAAGAACGATGGCTCACGAGAGAATGGAGATATGCACACGCCAAATATAAGTAAATGGTGCTCCAATGTGTTTCTTCAATCAATTTAAGTTGTTTAATATTTCAATAATTAATGTAATTTAAATTTTGAGCATTCAACCAAATAAAAATTAATCAAATAGTAAAAATAAAAAAATTTAAAATTATTAGCAATAATAAATTGATATTTTAAATTTTTAAAAACTTAAAAGTAGGTGTTTTTTTTTTTTCAATTATTGTGTTATGTATTTTATTTCTCTATCTGACATCAAATCTTCAATCAAAAAGCAACCCTCCTCATTTTTTGTCATTCATATTTATTTCAAGTTCTCAAAATTTTGAATTTTGTTGGCTCGTCCAATTATTTTCGTCTAGTCGTAGCATACTACAACAGTGCAACAACAACATCAAGCCTTTGTCTCACTATGTGGGGTCGGTAGTCGTAGCATACTATTTGCTAGAATTTAACCTAAGCGATATTATGTTATGCTTTTGTCTTAAATCCTATTTAAGCAAAATTTCACTGCACGCAATGATACAAGAATCCATCGGCAAGTTATTAAGCCTAACAATAACTTACATTATCACCTTCTAAGAAATGATAAATTATTCTATGTGGTCATCGAATGCTCTAGAGGCGAATCAAAATACGCCACATCACTTGGTATATAGCTGTACACAACACCAGTACATAGTTAAAAAGTGACGTGATGCGTTATAATTTGCCTCTGGACAGCATCCGGTGACCGCACAAAATATTTTCACCTAAGGAAAAGTCTTTTTTATGATTATTTGAGTTGCGAGCCATGCTAATTTATGGTTTGTTTGTGACAATTTTCTTAATACTTTATATGACAATTTTTAGTACAAAAATTTTATTTTTTTGATACTAAAAAGCTGTTTTGATTCATTCATCAAAACATTGATATGAATATTTAATATTTTATTTCCTATTATTATGGCTTTTACTAAAGCAATGAGGTTGGAGGGTTAAAGTTTAGAGTGGATGTTTTCTAAAAAAAAAAGATTGATTTGCATGTATGATATAACCATATTGGCCAAAGGGTAGACGACAATAATCTAATTCCGACTTATTATCCATACTAAGTCTCAAAAAAATTATTTTTCTCATAATAATTTAACAGCTAATGCTTTATCTACAATAATTTTTTAACTAATTCTACAATTTGATTTTGGACCAAGCTTCGTTCTTCTTTTAATGCACCAAACTCTTTCATCAAAGCTCCCGTTTTGAATTCTTCGCCGTAGAGCAGAAAAAGGTCTACGTCCATATAAGCCTCTTTCAAATTTCAATGCTTTGTCTATTCATCTCCTCCTCCTTCCCTGCTTCTGTTTAAAAAGCAATACATTCTTACAGATTTCTCTTTTCTTTGTGATTTGACTCCCAAAGTTCTAAATTTCAAATCCACTATATCACATAGCTCGAGTTTGGAATTTCAAGTTCGGATTTTGACGAGCGGATGCCCGATCGAAAAAGATGACGTCTTCGGAGAAAAAGCAGGGAAATCAGCCAGCGCCGCCGCCTCCGAAGGTCACGTTTGGTCGGCGAACGGGATCCGGCAGGTACGTTCGCTACTCTCGAGAAGACCTCGAGAGCGAACTGGGCAACGTGGACTTCAGCAAATACGTCGTCCAGTTTCCGCTGACGCCAGACAACCAGCCCATGGACGTCGTTCCCCTTGATCCAGCCGTCTCCGACAAGGCGGTGGAGGGCTGCGACGACAAGGTTCCGGCGGCAAAGACTAAGGCGACGATAGACAGGAGGATGAGATCGATGACTTGGGGAGCGGCAGGGGAGTTCGATTATAACCAGTTGTTGTTCGAGACGAAAGGGACTTACGGGTACGGAAACGCGATTAGGGCGGAGGAAGACGAAGCAGGAGATGGGGAGGGTAGGGGAGAGCCTAAGGATTTCGTCGGCAAGCCGTGGCGGCCGCTCACCAGAAAGCTTAAGATTCCGGCGGCCATACTCAGCCCTTACAGGTGCTGTTGCTCTGTTCTCTTCCTGTCCGTTTATCGTTATTTCTCATACCGCGGCAGCTCAATCATAATATTTTCATTATATTTAATAATTATATTTTAGTGATTTTATTTACTTTTTTGATAAATTTAAAAATAATGAGAATTTCTATTATATATATTATCAGAATAATAAATATATATAAAAAAAACATGTTAGCATGAATTGGTATAAATATTTTAAGATAAATTTATAATTTATTGAACTTATTACAAAAAATTATATTTTCTCCCTAATATTTTGATTTTTGACCTTCAAAATCAGTAATAAGACTTAATTTTTTGGGTAAAAATATAAGTTTTAAAATTTGATTTTTTTTTAAATTTTTTTAATTTCATTTTCCGCTGCAATTCATCTGTGAATTATATCATATTTTTTGAAGAAATTATTATGTGTGGACACAGGACGAAGAGAACCGTTCGGATTTACTATGCTTTTATTGTCATTTTGCTGTACTTTTGTAAAAGAGCAACAAATATTCAATTATGAATGCCTTTTTACTGCTCTTTTGATTTGCTTTTGCAAATACTTAATAAAAGCGCATCGAATATTCAATTATTTAGTAAATATTACATATTTGCTACCTTTTTACTACTATTTTGCAAAAGCACAACAAATACAGATGATTCTTTCCGTCCGGTATCCGCACAGAATAATTAGTCTCTTTTTGGCATTAAGAAAATGCTGACAAAGTTTAGTGATTTATGGGCTCTTCCCTTTTTCAAGAAAATGTCAGCTTATGCTCTCTCTTTGCATTATCATCCAATAACAATAAGCCAAAATAACATAAAATATATTTTTTGCATTGCAAATTGCCTCATTTTGATTTAATTATTATTATAAATTTTGTCTGTTTATTTCATCTATTTTGCAAGGAATCTCTTGTAATAAGATTCATTGGTGGGAAAAAATAATTAAGGATATAAATTCAAAATTATTAAATTTATATTGAAATTTTTGCTATATGGAATATTGAAATGTTGAATTGATCTTAGTCCATTCGATTTCAAAATGCATTATGATCTTCTTTTAACGTAATATCTTTCTTTTTCGGAGAAAATTTCTATATAATAACAATATCATGTATTTATCCAACTACGTGGAATCGGCTAAAGCCTAATTGGTGAAATTTTTTATATGAGCTGAAAATTATGTTTTAATGACCTTGAAATATTTCTCATTTTTTTCCACTTAACATAAAGAGAGCTTTGATGATAGGGTTGTTCATTCATCATTTAAGCTAAAGGTCTGTTTGGGACGACTTTCTGCTTGCTTTGCTTTTTCAGATAGCCACCACAAATTCATTTTGCTCCGCTTCATTGCTGCTTTCTCATTGCTTTTTCAAAAATTTCTGCGGTAAATAGCTATTTTCTGCAACTATAGTAACGAAGTTGTTTTTTTTTTTTTTTTTTCACGGTAACTTTATAACAAACTTTATAAAATACCACAGCCGCCCCTAACAGACTGTAAGTTTACTTATAATATTTGCATTTGATCTAAAAATATTAATTAGATTCATTTCAATATAATTTAGATTGCATAAAATTAAAATTTTATTCCAATATTAGGGCAAGTGTTTATGCATATATAGATGCCTAAATATATAAATATATATATGTATGAATAAAAATGATACATTTATCTAATGTAAATGGATTCATGCTGCCTTCTTTCTGTTCTCTTTCCCTCTTTTTTATTGTTATTTTTGAGACATTTAGGTCAAATAAGTCAAATTCATACACACATCGCATATACAAAATTCGAACACAAAACCTCTTAATTGATAGCCAAAACCCTTAACGAATGGACCAAGCTGAGTTGAGTATCTTTCCCTCTTATAATAATTCAATTGATTGAGCTAGATGGAAGTCTTGTGTAACAATAGTTTTTTCTTTTATCTTCTTGGTGGAACCTTCTCCTCACTGCATTATATGCGGCTATAAGTTATAAAATCAAAACACTTAAATCTTTGTTCTTTATGAGAAATTATTTTCTGCGTAGTACGAATGGGAAGAACTATCTAGACTATGAGTTTACACACTATTTATAAACATTACACATACTGATTTGATACACACTTTGTATACACATAGTGTGTACACTCATATGTCCAAATTGAAGAAATTAACAGAAACAAGAACCAAGCACAAGTCGAGAAGAAGAGGAAATGAATAGAATAATTCATATTGTCTAATCTCTGCAGTACATCTATTTAGTCTATTTAAAGACTTGGCCCACGGCCACATACAAATAAGGCTACAGGAAAAGTAAATACAATATGCATGTTATTTAATTATGTCTTTGTGCTCTAACAGCCCCCTGCAAACTGAAGGGTCTTGAATGACACTTAGTTTGAATCGAAGTTGTTGGAAACGCTGTGTTGAGAGCGGTTTAGTGAGAATGTCTGCGGTTTGATCATGTGTACTGATTGGTAGGAGTTGAATGTGTTGTTGCTGGATGTGATCACGTACGAATCGGTGATCGATTTCTATATGTTTCGTACGTGCGTGGAACACCGGGTTGTTTGCCAAGGCTATGACTGAGGTATTGTCACAGAATATTTCGGTTGGATGCTCTTGCTGGATGTCGAAATCTAAGAGAACCCGCTGAAGCCAAATAACGTCAGCCACTAGTGCCGCCAATGCTCTATACTCAGATTCGGTAGACGAGCGTGCAACAGTGACTTGCTTCTTGACTGTCCATGATATGAGCGAGTCACCTAGGAACGAACAGTAACCGGATATGGATTTCCTGGAGGTAGGATCGCTTGCCCAATCCGCATCTGAAAAAGATTTTAAGCACAAATTAGATTTTGTAATGGGTATGCCGTAGTCTAACGTACCTTTTATGTATCTGAGTAGTCTTTTTAGGAGGTATGCATGTTGAGACTCCGGTTGATGCATGTGTTGAGAGAGCGTGTTGACACTGTAAGAGATATCCGGCCGTGTTAACGTCAGATATTGAAGACATCCTACAATTTTTCTGTATGTCTCTGGAGCAGCGAGTATAGGATCGTCTGGAATAGTTTTCGGAAGTTTGGTACAGTTAGGATTAGAGAGAGAGTTGCAATGTAAGAGCCCAGCCATTGTTAGTATAGACTTCACATATGGTTGCTGTGACAGAAAGTAGCATTGATTGGTATTTGAAATTTGTATGCCCAGGAAGGAGTGAGCGACGCCGAGGTGTTTCATGTCAAAATGTTTGCTGAGGTTTGTAAGAATCTCACGTATAGCCTCATTGTTATTTCCCGTGATGAGGATGTCGTCCACATAGATGAGTAGGAAAATTCTAGTATTTTGTTTGGTATAGGAGAGAAGCGATGGATCTGAAGCACTATGGTTGAAACCAATGGATACCAAATGGGAAGTGAACGTATTGTACCATTGTCTCGGAGCCTGTTTTAGACCGTAGATCGCTTTGTGTAGAAGGCATACATGTTCCGGATGCGTGGAATCTTCAAATCCCTTCGGTTGCGCCATGTACACGGTTTCAGAGAGCTTGCCGTGTAAGAACGCATTTGCCACGTCTAACTGTTGAACCTGCCAATTGTGGTGTATATCTACGGCCAAGAGTATGCGTATCGTCGGTAATTTTGCTACCGGACTGAAAGTCTCGGTGTAGTCGATTCCATACTCTTGATGATTTCCTTGTGCCACTAGTCTTGCCTTGTGCTTAGCAATGGAACCATCCGCATGAAACTTTGTGCGATATGTCCACTTGCAGCCGATGATAGAGCAGTTTGACGGAGGGGAAACTAGGCTCCATGTGCCTTGTTTCTGTAAGGCAAAGAATTCTGAAGCCATTGCCATGTGCCATACGGAATGTTTATTGGCTTCTTTGAATGTCGTTGGGTCAGACATCGGTTCTGCAGCAGAGGTATTATGAATAAGATTTAAGCGTACACATGGTTTTAAGTTACCTGTCTTCTGTCGCGTAAGCATGGGATGAACCGAAACATTAGGCGTTGAATTGATGATGGGGGTATCGGTCTGAGTGACAAGGTCCTGAGAGGACAAATTTGTGGTGGTAGAAGCAGAGACCATGGAAACAGGTTTGGCAGCAGACAAATTTTGGTTCTGTTTGGTAGAATTGTGAGAAGTAATAGTGGTAGTGGGCATGAGGAGAAAGGTTGGTAAGTGTTCAGGTGCAGATTTCGGAATGAGTGTCGTGGATTGAAACGGATAGGAGAATTCATTAAACTTCACATGTCGTGATATAATGATTTTGTTGGTAGGTCTGTGAAGGCACTTGTATCCCTTGTGCTTGTCGGAGTAGCCAAGAAAGATACACGAGTTAGCTGTCGGTTGTAGTTTATGTCGTAGAGACGGAGGGATTAGCGGAAAACACTCGCAGCCAAAGGTACGAAGATGTTCGTATTCAGGTTTAAGATTATGAAGAAGCTCAAACGGGGATTTATGCAATGTGTTGGAGGAGGGTAAGCGATTTATGAGGTAAACCGAGGTAAGTACAGCATCTGGCCAAAAAGAATAGGGAACCGAGGCTTGATGAAGAAGGGTGCACGTGGTCTCAATGATATGACGGTGTTTTCTTTCCGCGACCCCATTTTGCTCAGGAGTGTACGGACACGAGACTTGATGAGATATTCCGTTTTGTTGAAGAAACTGAGAGAAGGAATTATTGAGATATTCGCCACCTCCATCTGTGCGAAGACATTTAATTCTGTGTGAAGTATAATTTTCAATGTTATTTTTGAAGTTAATAAAAATTTATAAAACTTCCGATTTGTAATGCATCGGAAAGAGCCACGTAAAGCGCGAATGATCATCTACAAAAATAACATAATAGATGTAACCAGTATTAGAGGCAACGGGTGCAGGACCCCACACATCAGAATGCAGTAATTCAAGGATCTTATGTTTCCGGTTAGTGGAATGTTCAAAAGAAAGCTTATGACATTTAGAACTATTACAAGAAGAACAAGAAACATTAGCAGCACCCATCTTTAGATGGGGAGTAGAAGAAGCAATGTGTGCCATCGTCGTTTGGTTGGGATGACCTAATCTGGCATGCCAAGGTATAGTGCTGCAGTTATTAGCAAAAAACACTGATTTATTAGAGACTTCAGCAGCCAGCTGAAGAGGATATAATCCTTCACGACACGGTCCTTGGAGAATAATCTGGTTGTTCGTCATATCCTTAAACATAAAACCATCAGCGTCAAAAATTATAGCAATATTGTTTTCCTTCGTGAGTTTAGAAATAGACAGAAGATTATATTGTAAAGAAGGAGAATGTAAAATGTGAGAGAGTTTGATCTTACGAGAGGGAGTCGGTAGCAGCCCTTTGCCTGAATTGGCGATGCTAACCGAACTCCCATCACCAATCGTGATGCTGTCTGAGCCATTGTAAGGAGACGAGATGGAGAGGTTTTCCAAGGATTTCTTCATGTGGGAAGAAGCCCCTGAGTCCAGATACCATTCATTGTAGTCGGGCTGGGAACGAGCAAGAAGAGCTGTATTGGGCGTTCTTGGCGGTCTTGGTACATACTGAGTGTTCAACCTGTGCCAGCAGTCAGGGGCACCGTGACCACGCTTGAGACAGATTTGGCAGAAGATGGAAACATTGGTTGGTTCCCGTTGAGATTGTGCTGACGAAGATGAGCGACCCCTTGTTTTGCGGCCACGACCCCTGGTGGAGTAAAGAGCCGTCTGAGCATGTTCGGATGTGAGGCCTTTAGTAGCGTCAGTGGAAACGTGGATCTCTTCACTAATCAGTAAGACATAGAGTTGATCAAGACTTAGAGGAGTAGTCATAGTCCTAATAGAGGTCTTGAAGGATTGATATGAGCTGGGAAGCCCATTTAGGATATAGAGGATAATGTCCTCTGTATCAATTTTCGATCCAGTAGTGGCGATTTGATCAACAAGATTTTTCACGTTGGTGAGATATTGCGACATTGAGGAATTCTTGAGAGATATGTTGTGAAGCTAGTTTTTCAATTGAATGGCCTTGGACCGACTCGTGGATTGAAACCGAGTCTCAAGAGTGGTCTAGATAAGCGAAGTAGATTCAAGATTGAGAATATATGGAAGAATGGAGGAGGAAATTGTGGAGCAAATAGCCGCCGAGAGGTTCTGATCGGTAAGAAGCCATTGCAGATGGAGAGGATTGGGAGTGTTGGATCCATCTGGTTTGGAGATATATTTGTCCGGAATAGAAGTTTGAGGATCAAGAAAGGATTCAAACCCGTTGGCACGGCAGATCTTGACGATTTGAGAGCGCCAAAGCGGGTAGTTGTCCGCCGAGAGAGGGCTTTGCACAAAGTTCTTGAGGTTGGAAAGAACGAATTTGAGCGATGAAGAAATAACGGGAGTCTCCGAGGAGGCCGTTTCGGTAGTATCTAAGAGAGACGAAGTGTTGGAGGAAGCCATGAAATCCCGGGATTCAAGCCCTGTCTGATACCATGAAGAAATTAACAGAAACAAGAACCAAGCACAAGTCGAGAAGAAGAGGAAATGAATAGAATAATTCGTATTGTCTAATCTCTGCAGTACATCTATTTAGACTATTTAAAGACTTGGCCCACGGCCACATACAAATAAGGCTACAGGAAAAGTAAATACAATATGCATGTTATTTAATTATGTCTTTGTGCTCTAACACAAATGATTCTTCCTGTTCAGACTCCACACAAAATGATTTCTCGTTCATTATATAGTATTCTCCCCTTTCTTCTACACATCTCATTTATAGGAACTTCTTCATGAAGGTTTCTCCTCTAGCTAGATGCTAATTCTAGCCTGACCTCATGATGGATCTCCCCTGATAAATATATATATCATTTAATATACAATCATGCATAGATCCCTTTTATTTGTTGTTCAACGAACTGATAGGATTTTTTTCAAGCATATTTCTGCTAAATCTTCCATTAGTGTTCATCACGGTCTCTGTTGCTGCATAAACTGATGCAGTCTCATAAATTTGCAGGCTTCTAGTTGCAGTCCGCATTGTAGCTCTCTCCTTGTTTCTCGCATGGAGAATAGCCCACAAGAACCCAGACGCCATCTGGTTGTGGGGTATGTCAGTAGTATGCGAGCTCTGGTTCGCGTTCTCATGGCTTCTCGATCAACTCCCCAAAGTCTCACCCATCAACCGCGCCACCGACCTCTCCATCCTCAAGCAGAAATTCGAGTCCCCCTCACCATCCAACCCCACCGCAAAATCCGACCTTCCCTCCATCGACGTCTTCGTCGCCACCGCCGATCCCGACAAAGAACCACCTCTCCTCACCGCCAACACAATCCTTTCCATCCTCGCCGCGGATTACCCCGTCGACAAACTCACATGCTACCTCTCCGACGACGCCGCCTCCCTCCTCACTTTCGAAGCTATCACAGAAGCGGCCTCCTTCGCCTCCGTCTGGGTTCCCTTCTGCCGCAAACACCGCATCGAACCCCGTAACCCAGACAGCTACTTCTCCCTCAATCGAGATCCATACAAAAACAAACTCCGCCCCGACTTAGTCCGCGACCGCCGCCGCATCAAGCGCGAGTACGACGAATTCAAAGTACGCATCAACGGTCTCCCTGAATCCATCCGCCGCCGCTCCGACGCCTTCCACGCCAGCGAGGAGCTCAACGCTTCGTCCGTTGAACCTGCCGTCAAGCTTCCTAAAGCCACTTGGATGGCCGACGGCACCCACTGGCCCGGCACTTGGAATATCCCCGCCGCCGATAACTCTCGCGGCGATCACTCTGCCATCATCCAAGTCATGCTCAAAACCCCATTAGACCATCCCGTGTTCGGCGGAGGCGGAGGCGGAGGCGGTGGCGGAGCCGTGCTCGACTTATCCGAAGTGGATGTCCGGCTTCCGATGCTCGTCTACGTCTCGCGAGAAAAGCGCACGGCTTGCAACCATTACAGGAAGGCCGGCGCGATGAACTCCCTTCTACGAGCCTCTGCTATAATGTCTAACGCGCCTTTCGTACTAAACCTCGACTGCGATCACTATATTTACAATTCGCAGGCGTTGCGGGAAGGAATTTGCTTCATGATGGACCGCGGCGGAGACCGCGTTTGCTTCGTTCAATTCCCGCAGAGATTCGAAGGGATCGACCCTTCCGATCGCTACGCCAATCACAACACCGTTTTCTTCGATGTCAATCTGCGTGCGCTCGATGGCTTGCAAGGCCCTGTTTACGTTGGCAGCGGATGTCTTTTCCGCCGCATCGCGCTTTACGGCTTCGACCCCCCGCGCGCGAAGAACCACCACCCGCTTCATATGCCTTCGCCGGACTTATCGATTTCTTCCAATACCAGCAAATTCGGCAACTCGATCTATCTATTGGATTCAATTCCGGTGACGGAGTACCAAGGTCGACCGCTCGCCGACCATCCGTCGGTGAAGAACGGTCGGCCTTCCGGGGCGCTGATCTTCCAACGCGACCCGCTCGACGCGTCCACAGTGGCGGAGGCCATTAACGTGGTGTCATGCTGGTTCGAGGAGAAGACGGAGTGGGGTAGTCGGGTCGGGTGGATATACGGGTCGGCAACGGAGCACTTAGTTACTGGTTACCGGATGCATAACCGCGGGTGGCGGTCGATCTACTGTGTCACCAAGCGCGATGCTTTTCGAGGCAAAGCCCCCATTAACCTCACGGACAGGCTCCACCAAGTTCTCCGTTGGGCAACTGGTTCGGTCGAAATCTTCTTCTCCCGCAACAACGCTCTCTTCGCCAGCCCCAAGATGAAGTTTTTGCAGCGTGTTGCGTACCTTAATGTTAGCATTTACCCCTTCAGCTCAATCTTTCTCATCGCCTACTGTTTCCTCCCGGCGCTCTGTCTCTTCTCCGGACAGTTTATAGTGCAGAGTCTAGATATGACCTTCATCGTTTACCTCCTCGTCATTACTCTCACTGTCTGCCTTCTCGCCATTTTAGAGATCAGGTGGTCAGGGATTGAGCTTGAGGAATGGTGGCGTAACGAGCAGTTTTGGTTTATCGGCGGAACCAGCGCTCACCTCGCTGCAATATTGCAGGGGCTGTTTAAGGCTGTCACTCGGATTAAGATCCATTATACTCTAACCTCAAAGTTTGCCGGCGGCGGCGGCGACGACAATAACGATGACGAGTTCGCCGAGCTCTACCTCGTGAAGTGGACATGGCTGATGGTTCCGCCGCTGACCATTATCTTGATGAACTTGATTGGCCTTGCAGTAGGCGTGAGCAGAACTCTGTACTCGATTATCCCGCAGTGGAGCCGGCTGCTCGTCGGAGTGTTCTTCAGCTTCTGGGTTCTTGCTCATCTCTACCCTTTCGCTAAAGGGTTGATGGGGAGGAGGGGGAAGACGCCCACTATCGTCTTCGTGTGGTCGGGGCTCATTGCTATCACGATCTCGCTGCTGTGGGTAGCCATTAAACCACCTTCGGCCAATTCTCGGATTGGTGGTTCCTTCTCTTTCGCTTGATTCCATTGCAGATATGGTGATTATTGGCTACTTGATTGCAACTCTGCTTCTGCAAATCTTAATATGGTCCAAATAAACCTTAGTTTTGAATTCATAATTCTTTAGATTATTTTTGGAGATTTCAATGAATCTTTTGTCATCTTTTATTGGAGCCTTTGAGCGGAGGAAAATTAAGTATTTTTTTAAAACTTGACGGTTAGTGAACGGTATGGTGAATTGTTGATTTTGCTTTGCTGCTTAAGGCTTCATTTGGTATGGCTTTCTTACTCTTTAGTAAAGTAATTTTTTAGTACAGAAAATTTATTTTTTGTGCTAAAAAATTGCTTTAAGAAGCATCATGAAAGCCGTCCCGTAAAACAGAGTTTTAGTTAAAAATTTAAACATTTTTGTTTTAAGAAGTAATAAAAAAGCCGTCCCGTAAAACATACAAAAAATGAGTAAGGATTTCATTGGGTAGAAAAAAGAACGAAAAAAATTTTATTTATTTATCTAACATATATAGGGTGAATGATAGGAATGAAACATATAGTAATATATTTGATATTAATGTTATATATGGATAACAATTATGAAATAATAAAATTTTAAGTGTTAGATATGTAAATAGCATAATATAAAATGATATGTATATAGGGCTTTATTTGGGACAACTTTAGTATTAGAGCAGCTGATTTGTACTTAACCATATCATTAAGATTGTAATATATATTTACTTAATTAGCTTTTCCCTTGTCCAATCCTGGTATTACACGTGTACCTACTAATGCCTTTATCAGGCTATTTATTGTTGACCTCATTTTTGTATGAGGTCTTCAATATGATCCTAAACCCAATCCAGACTCAAATCAATTCAAACCCAATCAAATCCAGACCCAAATCCAAGGCCCTTAAGGGTTCAAATGGGGTCTTTGGCCAAATCAACCTCCCCAAATCTTGAGACCACTTCCAATAGACTCAGAAGCTCATTCTGAATCTATTGAACCCATCTCCAAACCCAGATTCTGATTGGTTGACCAGGTCAACCAGTTTTGATCTAAGACTCATTAAGGGCCCATTAACCCTTACTGGCCTTGATAGCCTTTTGAAATCCCAAAACCACCTTCACTAGACTCTAAATGGCTAATCAGACTATCCAGCCCAAATCCATATCTTAGATCAACCTGGTTGACTTAATCAAACAGTCTTCACTGGGTAGCCCATTAAAGGCCCAATAATCTACAACCCATCAATCACCCTTCAAATCAATTCTGGATTGTCTCTGGGCTCCACCAATCTTCATCAAATGTTTATCTTAGTGATTAGCACTTGATCAATTATCTTGATTTCACCAACAGTTGGCTAGACCAAGTGAATCCAAGCCTTAGTCAATTAGATCTATTTAGACCATATCACATAGAAACCTCTTTTTCTTGTATATCAAATCCATATTCTCATACCCTATCAAGTCTACACTTAAACATCACTAGTATCCTATTTTACCAATACTTGCTTAGATTTGGCTAGTCAAACCAGTCAACCTAAAGGCTCTTCTTCATGACCAAACCTATAGACTTAACCCCTTAACCCACGCCAAGACCAAACCAAGCCTTTGCAGCCCATGGGATCCATCCCATAGACTCCCTTGGACTCAGCCTGACCTAACCCAAGCTCTAGTTTGATCCCAAGACTAAACCAACCACTCAAATGAACCCCCCTCGCCAATTTGGGTCAACCCGACCATTGGGCCCCAATCTAGTCTAGTCCAGCCCAGCCCAACTCCTCCAATTGACTCCAGAACCTCCTCTGGACCGAACCCAATCTAGCCCGAACTCTGGCTTGGCCCCTAGCCCTTCCAAGAGCTCAATTGGGCTTGAACGGTCAACATGGTCAACCCGGCCCATTAAATCCAATCCAGCCCAGTTCAGGCCCTTCCAGCCCTTGGACTCTATTCTAGAAGCATCCTGGAGTTTGCCCCGACATCCTCCAGCCTTTGGCACACTCCCCGCCCGAGCCACCAACGCCAGTGGTCCCCTCCACCCGAAAACGACCCCCCGTCGTTTTCACCTGAGGGAACGACCTTCTTTGCCCCTGTAACGGCCAGAGACAGATGTCTCACATCCGGGACGTCCCTCTGAGCGATCCCAGCCGTCCAAGCGAGCTCCCACAGCTGGAATAGAGCAAGAGAGGCGGGAATCCTCATTCCAAGCCATCTTGCAATCCAGAGATCCCCAGAGCTTTTGAGCATTTCGTTTCGAAATCCCGGAGCTCGACGTTCATTTCCCCACTGTTCCTTGGTGTCTGGAGCTCACCGGAGATAAGATCGACGTTGATCCGAGAGCTACTTCCGTCCAAGCTTACTCAACTCCCCGTAGAGGCTTCCTCCAGTCTTAAAGTCTTCAAGGAAACAACACGTGGACAATCTACAAATTCAACCGTTTTTAAATCAAGCCAATCCATCCATCCTGCTGTAAGAACTTCTAAACCCTAGGCGTTTTCATAGGTTCTTAATTAATTCTTTAAGAATTGCATCAAAGGCTGCGAAAACACCTCCCCATTCTTTGTTAGGATCTATTACACCTCTGTCTCAACTTTTAATTCATTTGGTTAAGTGTCTAGCGAAAACGAAACAAAAAAAATAGGTTTAGGGTTTTCGGCTTGACGGAGGTTGAAGACGGGTTCACGACCGTCGGATCTCCTCTGTCGTGATCAACGGCCGTGATCGAGTCCCATCTGAATTCTGTTAATTCACTGGGGTTTGACCAGGTCTCCAGTGACGTCAATCGTGACCGTTGATCCAAACCGCGGGCTCTGATCCGACCGTCTGATTATTCACGGAATGAGTTAACCGCGGGGTCGGATCTGAGCCGTCGAATCAGAACCGCGGGAGATCGGACAGACCCGCGCCTTGCTGACCTGGTTAAGTGGCGGGTCCCCGCGTGAGCGCCGCCACCCGCGTGGCTTTCCCCGAGCGCGCCGCGTGTCCCGGTCGCCGCCGCCGTTTGACCGGTTATTTAAAGTTCTAAAATAATTCCAGAAAATCCTCAGAACTTTAAAAATCCACAGGAATTTCAATTCTTGTCCATTTTTGGAGTTCTTGGGCTTGTTTTGTTCATATTTTCAAGTACGTTTTCTTAAAAATAAATAAAAATTATTTTGACTAATATTTTACTAGTAATTTTAATATACATAAAATCTTATTTTACTTAAATCAAACCTCAAGTCCTTAATAAATTAATAAACCCCTAATTCTTAAAATTTCTGAATATTATTAATTAAAATCCAGTAATTATTTAATTAAATTCTAAATTCCTTTAATCTAAATTAGTTTGATAATTTGATTGGTTAAGATTTCTCTTAATCAATCAGATTTGATAATCAATTTAGATTAAACGAATTCGGGTCTTCTATGCCTAGAGTTGGATTCCTTTTGGAGGACTTTGGGCATTTTAATTTCAAAAGACCCCTAAAACATTTAAATAACAAAAAAAAGATCTCCTATGGATTGTGCACGACTCCTTTCAGGAAGGCACTAATCCATTTGAATTTAGAGATCTTCGAACAAAAATAATAAACTACCGACCTTATACGATGTACTAGATTCCTTCGGGAGGGTATGTTGTATTACACTTGTAAGGTCCCTTCTTCTCTCCTTAATGAATTTTTAAGGACTCTCAAAATAAATACCTATCTTCTGTCTAAGGCGGGTATTTATTCTGAAAGTTCTAGGATTTATAAATTGATGATTTTCTGCACTTAGGAAATCATCAATCTATAAATTCTTTATAACTTAAGCTAAATAACTCTAACATTCAAAATTGGAATAATTCTTAATAAATCTAAATATACTTTACTTAAACTTTAACCAAATTCCTTTGACCTATAATAAATCAATCCTAATAATATATGCAATTTGAACAAATAAACCCATTAGGACTTACCCAAGCCACACAGCTTTCTTCACACACTTAGATGCTTGCTAGGACAACCAACTTTAGCCTAGGCTAGGCCGGTGGTTTGTTGTGGTTTGTTTGCGGGTGTCTTGCCTAGAGGGCACCTATGTGTGATTGCTTACTTTTCTGTACTACATAAACATAGCATATCTACTTTTTCTGTCTGTACACCAGAGAGCGAAGTGAATAAAGTGAGGGCCGCTGTACTTACTTTTCTGTCCTTACTTTCCTGCATTTATAACTGTACACTACGCACTCATAACATGCATCATTATATACAACTGCTTTACTTCCTGTCTTCTATATTACTGCTGCAGTAGAATGTTCTTAGGATCTGATGTACTGCTTTCATTTTCTAGAATTGTTGTATATAGATTGAGTCTGTACAGCGTCTGGAGTCTGTAAAAGAATTAAAGATAATTGCTTACAAATATACAAATGGGGCTCCAAGAAGTAATGTCCTTTCCCTAAAAGGATGTTCCTTTTTGGAATTCCATAAGAAGACCTAGAGTCCGAAGACCATAAGCAGTTATATTTAATTCTATTTTTTCTCATAGGCTTAGAACCCAGGTTTGTTGTTGGTGGGGCCTGGCCACCATTACTTTACTGCAAATTCTGGGGTGTAACCGATGAAAATTATATAAATAAAATCTGCTCTTTTATATACAATTACTTCATACATCATTCGCATACGAGTAGATTTTTGGTTTTTTTGTAAGCATATCTCTCTGCATTTATTTTAGATTCTTTAATAAACTCCTTGATTCCTAGGATAGAGCTACCTTAACTCTTGCATCATCGGCGAATTGTTGTGATTAGGATTGTTAGCTGGCAACCCACTCTAGGCAGGTGGTAAGTCCAGATCGTATACACCTTTCTCTGCACATTTCTTTTTCTAAATCAAATTCTAAATCTTTCTAAAGTCAAACAACAACTCTATAATCTAAAGCCTGATCGTGGAAATTTAATTGCCCAAATATTTAATTAAATACATATATATAATTTTGGAAAGTATTTAGTCTTCATTTAAATCGAGAGTATTCTCTTAGGAGATGTAATTAACTACAGGGGCTTGCCCCTGTAGGGAGTCTAAAACCCAGAATAATCTAAACCCTACCAAAGTTCCTTTCTTAGGCAGGGGAAAGATCTGTGGACGTAGATTAGGTTTTATTCACGTTTAGGAGTTATTTCTATAATTAGGAAATAGATAGATAGTTGATTTGTTTCTCACTAACAAATCAAATGTCTTCTATACTTAATTATAGAAATAAACTTACAATTCGTTAATCTAATCAGGTCGATTAGAGAATGTACTCGTCATCCCTTCAGGATGACTTGAATATTCTCTATACTACACCTGATTAGGAGAATGAATTGTACGGCTTCTCCCTTTAAAATCAATAGGAGGATATTTGTCACGACCCGACCCGACGGGGACGGATCCCGCCCGAGCCGGATCGCGACGTGAGACCTTTCTTAACCAGGATCTGGCTTTGGATTAGGTTACTGAACTGATCTTCCAAATTCTTAACTCAACAGAAGCACACCGAACAACAGAGCTACTAAAAACATCAAATGCAGCGGAACAAAACATCTATCTTTTCATTTCCTCAAAATAATCATCTACAGAACAGTACATGGCTTTCAACAGAAAGAAAGACAGAACAGGAAAGCCATGACTGTACAAAATCAAAAGTACAAAAGTACCTAATCTGATCAGACTCTGAAACCTAGTCCTGAACTTCCTTGCCCTTCCCAGAACCTGAAAACCACCAGAAAGCAAGGGTGAGCTCAACAGCTCAGCAAAGCAACAAACCACCAATCTAAATTCTCAGAAAACAGAACCAAATTCATCGGACAGAAATCAGATCAGAAATCGGAACAGAATCGGAAATCAAAACTTACGGACAGATATCAAATCACATCAGAGTCGTACAGATCGTATCAGAACAGAACAAATCAACAGAGTCAGAATCAGAAATCAGAATCGTACGGATCATATCATATCATAATCACAATTTCGTACAGAACAGATGTGGACCTCCGAAAGAGCACCGTGCGAACGGGTCAATTGGAAGGGACAGATTGGATCATGCATACGACTGACCATTGGGGATAGAGACTGTCGCCAACATACCCCGATGGATAGTAATATACATAACCAAATCACGGGTTTCCCCCATCCGATATGAGAGATCGAATGGGGTTTAGTAGATGTGGGATCAAGTTTCCCACGGGCGCAAGCCCCCGTGGTTAATTACATCCCAGGCCGGAGCCTGAGAAAACTCTCGATTAAGGATCATACATTATCCTCTCCTAAAGTGGGATTGGCACGAGGGGGGAGACTAGGAAATCCTACTCAAAAAGGGAGAAAGGTCCCAAAGGGGCTGAATCAAACATACATGGCTCATACCAGCATTCGGAGGCTCTAGGGTACTAAAGAGAAACTGGAGAAAGAAAGACAAGCAATCGATCACATGCGTGAGAGAAGGATGGAGGTGGCGTCATCCTGTGACGCGGATAAGTAGGATTTAGGGTCCCTGAAAAGAAGGAACCTACCTACTATTTAAGGCATACTACGAGACCGAATGTAGTAGCCTCGAATCCTAAATCTAGGTTGGGCTTAGTGCTCTACGAAACACTAAGACCCGTGTCCTAGCTAATGCAGTGCAAAACCTGGACTTATCCCGGCCTGGATTGGGGGAGCCAGCTAACCACCTAATTGATTCAAAACCATGCTGTCAAGTCAATGATGAAAGATGGGTGGGTGGTACAGTTGTTAGAAAATAGGACCGACATCTAGAGAATTTCCTAAGTGGTCCTGGACTTATGTAGGTCAGATGCTCCTAGCTAATGCAATTAAATTTTAATTAGTTAGTTACTAATGCAATGCATGCTAATTGAATTGTCAGATCATGAATGCTTTAGATTTTAAAAACAGGCTTAATATAAAATAATTTTTAGAAAAGACTGGGTCTCCCTAGGTCCGGCACTTCATCCTCATAGGCCAGATTATCCGGACTCTACCCGCAGGCAGGGAGATGTCTTATAGCAAGGAAAGAGAAATGCAGTAATATGCATGCGACCCCGGACGATTCCGGCAATTCCCTAGGTTCGTTAAGTTTCTATGTTATTTAAAACTTAAAGTTTTAAGGGTCAGTTACGAGTAGAAAATTTTTATAGTCCTTAAAGAGCCTAACGGAGATCCAGGCGAAAACAAAACCGGCATGCAAGAAAGAAACCTAGAAAAAGCAGGTAATTCTACTGCGCAATCAGGTAAACACATCAATATAAATCCAAAATTAATCAACTAAATGGCCATAGGCAAATTGCCCTTATTACACCCCAGATATGCATAAAGTAAAGTGGCCGGGCACCACTGCCAACAACCCGGATTTCTAAGCCTATGACAGACGCCAACAACTTTGAGTGGGATATTGGGTCTTCAATCTTTAGCTTTCTGGATATCTTCTCCTTGGACTTCTTGGATCTCTCCTCCTTGGACTCCTTGGATCTCTCCTCCTTGGACTCCTTGGATCCATCGTGGCTTGAATATCCAAACGAAGAGACAATTCCCCCTTTTGGGGAGTATTGCCTTTTCTCTTTGGATATCTAAAGCCATCCAGCTCGATCTTCCAAATGGAAGAAGACTCTCCCCTTAGGGATGCCTTCTTCTTTTAGAATCCGAGCTGGATAAGAATATCCCAACTCATAGTTGTTTTCACAACTCTTAACAATTATTATAAATTTTACATGAATTGAAAACAGTAAATCTAAGAATTCCTGCAAGGTTATCCTAGTAAAAATCATCCCAAGCAGTTTATATGAAAATGAAAATGCTAACACCATTGACCCTGTGCCAAGCCATGCTCTTAATTTTGAGGGCTAAGCAGCTCCACCTGTGCAGTTATAATTATTAATTTTAGCCCTCATTTTTTATTTGGGGGGAAGCTGAGCAAGCACCTGCATAAAACATTATTAGAAATCATTATGATGCTCCCCCCTTTTATTAGCTTGAGCATGGCCACCTGCACGGAAGAACAGTATATATATATGTCGTTCCTAACCTATGGGTAAGTCTAACGCTCACATCCAGAGTACAGAAAAAGTAAGCAAACACACCAATCAATTTACAAACAGCATGCAGTGAAAACTACGAAAAGCTCCGGCACACAACAGAAAGTAAATCCCAACGGCCTATCCTAAGTCTAGAAGAGGTGCCTTAGCAAACAATTCTAAGTGTGTGTAAAGCTGGTGTGGCTTGGATAGGTCTTAGATTAGGTAGTTAGTTAAAGTTGCCTAGAGTTGTAGTTTGTTGAAGGCCAGAAAAGGAAATTTTAATCAAAGTTCAAATATTAATGGATTAGGATCCATTATAATTATTTCAGTTTGTTGATCAATTTTAAGAGCTTAGAACACTGACATTTAAAGTTTAAGTGAAATTAGCCAATTTTAGAAAATTCTAGGTTCTCTTAGGAACTAAACTAGGGGTCCAAAAAGTCACTATGGGAAAAAGGCTAAGTTCGGGATTTCCGTCATCTTAGGAAAATACTAGACCTCAATACGAGTAATTAGCCAGGTAGTACACTGAAATTGGAGTTCTCTAGGCAAAGTTATGAATTTTCTAAATCTGGGGTATTTATGGAAATTTCTAAATTAATAAAGAGAAGGCCCTATTTTGCAATTTTGGCCCAAATCAGCCCCAAACTGAGTCGAATCACTCCCAAAAGTCAGAGATGACCTGAGAAAGTGATCCCCTAGGGTTTGGAGAAGATTTGGGATTTTTAATAATTTTTAATGATTTATTAGGGGCAAAAAGGTAATTTCCACCTATGATCAAATTTAGGGTTAACCTAGAGTCAAACTAAGGAGCCCTATTTATCTAAAGTCAAGGATCAGATTCTAAACAATTCAAGCTATGGTGGGCAATTTTCTGACCTAAAATATATTTATTGTATTTTTCGGAAGGTCTCGGGGCCTTAATTAGCAGATTAATTAGGGTTGGTTAATTAAGGGCTCTAAAAGCTCCTAAAAATTTCCAGAAAATTCAGTGATGTTTTAGACGTCACTAAGTTTAAGTGTTGAGGTTTTCATGTTGTTCTGGGGTCTATCCTAATCCCTAGAAGACTTCTAAGTTCGCTAGACGAGTCCTTAATTTTTTTGTCCTTAGGGTGTCACTACGTTGCAGGAGTTTGAAATGAAGTTTCAACTAACCCTCAAAGTAGTAAATGCATGAGAGTACATAAACAAAATAAACACACCATGTCCTTAGATCTAGGAGAGCCTAAGCTAAGTGCTCGTGGTGCGATCCTACACATGCATACTACGACAAAACAAGAAAAGGAAAGACATCTAATGAAGGGATTAGTGAATGATTGGGAACCAATCACCCACTAACCCACTCCCCCATGATTGCTCTTCATATCTAGAATCCATGTCTAAAATTTCATTGAAACAGCGGGTCTCCCAAAATTGGGATTTAGTTATAAGTAATTTTAAAATAGTTTCAAAATACTTATAAATATAAATATATATATATTTTGGAAAATAGAGTAATTAAAAAGTAAGTCAATTCATAGTACATAAATATAGGGAGACCCACTGACCACCCAATCGTGGCTTCGATACGATTTAAAAATAGTTTGTATCTTGAAAATAGATATTATATTAATAAGTAAATGATAATTAAATAATCAAATAACGCCCCAAAAATAGAAATCTGCCAAAACAGTAAAAATCAATGGCTGAAAACAGCTCCAAAACATAAAGCTCGCTCTTCTGAAAAGAACGAGGGGTTGCACGCAAAAATCCGATTTAAAATGACGAAGATACGAATTTTACAAGTTCAAATACAATAAAAATAATATTTTAAAATAGTGTACTTTTGCTGTTTTTGAAATACCAGAAAATACAGACAAAATTTTCATCTGAAAATAGTTTTAAAATATGCAGAATTCAAAGTACATCCAAAACAAGGTGCTGTGCGTCGACAGCGGACTTAAAACGACGAAGTTATATAATTTCGAAGTTTAAAGGGCAATAATTAATTAATTTTAAAATAGGGCAGCTGGCTGTTTTGAAAATAATTGCACACAGACCCGAAAATTTCAAGTAAATCCAGTTCTAGAATGTGCAGAATCCGAATACGTTCAAAACAAGACGTTGTGCGTTAACAGCGGATCAAAAACGAAGAAGATATTAATTTTGGAAGTTTAAAGCTATAAAAGATATTTTCAAATAAACAATTATTGGAAAATAGTAAAATATAATTAAAACTAATCTAAAAAATAATTAATAATAATAATGATTATAAAATAAAACTTAAACAGCAAAATCATGACTTAAACTAATAGTAATTAACATAAATAATCATTAAATAACAATATAATAACAATTATACAAAAATAATAATTTAAATAAAATAAAAATAAGGTTATTTTACTGTTTTAATAATAATTAAAAATATATACATTATTTTTATAAAAAAAAATTTTCCTAGTGTAGAGAATGAAAATACGAACAAAACAAGGTATTATACGCGAAAATCGGACAAAAAATGGATTTTATACGAATATTTGAAGAAAATAGGGTTTTAAAATAATTTTTGAACTAATTTTAATTAAATAAAACGGTGGCGGGACCCGCGGGACGCGTGGCGCATCCCGGTTCGTTCCGCGGTTGCGGCCAATCATTGGCGGCGGCCCAATGATTGCCGCAATCATGCGGCAATCAAGCCGCCTCCCACTCATCCACGTGGGCAACGGCTCCGAGCCGTCTGATCCGCGCCAGATCCGAGCGGACGGCCCAGATTTCGGCGGACCGAGACCCCTGCAACCGAGCGGCATACACGGTCGGACCGATCCACCGTGCGGCCGGATCAGAACCGTTGATCAGAAGATCAACGGCCCAGCACACGCCTGACTCAGGCGGAAGGGAGACCGACCGGACCGAGAGCCAGAGGGCTATTTTTGCCTCGATCTCCTTCGATACTCAACTAAATAACATGAAATTTGAGATCTAGGTCCTATGTATGAAGAGCATTCATGGGGAATATTTTGTTCGAATTAAAACTCGCTAATGACGATGCTAATTAACCCTAAGTGTTCTAACTAGGGTTTGAGATATACCTCAATCCACACGGTGGATTCGGGCGATCTTGGACTCGTTGGACTCGTGGAATCGTCGAGAACAATTATTTTCTTGAACTCCGACGCCAAAACAGCCTGGATCGGACGGGATTCGCGTAGAAAGGACTTCACGCTCGGGTTCGCCGGACTTCTCGTCGCCGGCGGCTCGAGCAGGTCGGGATCCGATCGGGAAAGGTAGAGAAAGGGTCCAGAAGTCCTCTCACAAAATCTCAGAGTTTATGGAGGTCTCTCTAGAAAGCAAGAGCAAAGAAGATCCCTCAAAACCTAATTTTCTACCTATTTAAACTCCTCAACGACCAAGGGACGGCTAGGATCTAATCTAGATGAATTTAGGAGGGAAATTAGGCTTAAGACCACGGAATTTTGAATTCTAAAACGTTAGAAATCAATTAGGGCATTAATTTGGGTATTAATGGGCTCTTGATGGGTCATATTTAACCCATTATGACTTGGGTTGACCAAGTCAAGGGTTGACTTGGTCAACCTAGTCAATTAGGTCCATGGGGTGAGGGTTTTGAGCTCAAGATGGGATTGGATTTGATTTAAATCATTTTGAGCTCTAAATAGGCTAAGTGGTCAACCCTGGTTGACTTGGTCAACCAGGTTGACCCAGGGTCCAAGTCCAGGCTCAACAGACTCGACTCGACTCACTGAACCCATTGGAGAGGGTCTTGAGGTCTGGCTTGGTCAATTTGACCAAGTCAACCCTTTGACCACGGGTCTGGGCAAAATCGAGGTCTAGGCAAAAAAGCTTGTCACGACCCGACCCGACGGGGACGGATCCCGCCCGAGCCGGATCGCGACGTGAGACCTTTCTTAACCAGGATCTGGCTTTGGATTAGGTTACTGAACTGATCTTCCAAATTCTTAACTCAACAGAAGCACACCGAACAACAGAGCTACTAAAAACATCAAATGCAGCGGAACAAAACATCTATCTTTTCATTTCCTCAAAATAATCATCTACAGAACAGTACATGGCTTTCAACAGAAAGAAAGACAGAACAGGAAAGCCATGACTGTACAAAATCAAAAGTACAAAAGTACCTAATCTGATCAGACTCTGAAACCTAGTCCTGAACTTCCTTGCCCTTCCCAGAACCTGAAAACCACCAGAAAGCAAGGGTGAGCTCAACAGCTCAGCAAAGCAACAAACCACCAATCTAAATTCTCAGAAAACAGAACCAAATTCATCGGACAGAAATCAGATCAGAAATCGGAACAGAATCGGAAATCAAAACTTACGGACAGATATCAAATCACATCAGAGTCGTACAGATCGTATCAGAACAGAACAAATCAACAGAGTCAGAATCAGAAATCAGAATCGTACGGATCATATCATATCATAATCACAATTTCGTACAGAACAGAACAGATACAGAAAATAGTACAGATACATATAGCTAAATGCCCTGACACTGACGGAATCTCTACGGATTCCGGCCCCTTATGCCTCCCTTCCCAGACACTGACTGAATCTCATAGGATCCAGGCCCCTTATGTCTCCCTTTGTGCTCACGGCACCAAAATGAAAGTTCGATGGGGGATGTTAGGCCCTCTTGAACTTAGTCCCAAGCTAATTAAAGAGAGAGGTGAATTGGAAAACTTTAAAACCAAAACACAATCCAAATCACCACAATCAAAGTGCGGAAGAAAAGTAAATGCGGAAGCGATAATAAGAAAAGAACACACCGGATTTATAGTGGTTCGGTCAAACCTTGACCTACGTCCACTCCTTGGAGGCACCCTCCAAGTATTGCACTAACACAAGTGTCTCTCCTTTAGCCCCCACAGCTAGGCGGAGAAGCCCTTACAAAATCACTTCCACCTTCCCCGGTGCGGCGGAGTCGCCGGGTCCTTTGACACCAAAGAGACTTCTTCTTTGGTGAACTTACCTCGAGACAAGCCTTGAATCCGATGGTACTAAGGTGCGAGTTCGCCGGAGCAACCGTGTGGATCCCCCACCACACTCCCTTGAGTTCCTCCCCCTCACAGGATCTTCTCCCTCTCAAACTCCACCCTTTCCTCTCTCCCTTTCAAGCTCTCTCTTCAAGTTTCCCCCACAAGAACGAAGCTACAATGGCTGCCAAAGACACTTACAAAGTGCCTTGCCATAGCTTAAATAGAGGCTCTCAAAACGAGCTCATTAATGCAATTTGCCGCCATTATCGTCCTGGCCGATATCCAAATCGTCCTGGCCGATTAGCACAAATATGAGGAAAATCGTCCTGAACATCGCCCTGAAATGAAGCTGGACGATGTCTAATCGTCCCGGACGATCTTGCGATCGGCCTGGACGAAATTCCCATTAATTGCTTTCCAAAACTGCCTGAGAAATTTTGGAAAAATTGACCTGGATCGGCCAGGCCGATATTTTATAGTCCAGGCCGATACCCAGGACGATATCCAAAAATAAGATTTTCCTAAGTAGATATGGCGGCAGATTCTTGCTGAATTGAGCCGATCGTCCTGGCCGATACAAAATCGTCCCGGACGATGTGTTTTGCAAAACGACGGCTGCTTTAATGAGAATGCCCTAATTAGGATTTCTACTTTTGTCAGATCGTCCAGGACGATATAAATATCGTCCCGGACGATGTTACCAAAAATAGAAATCTTTTAGGGCACAATAGAAAATCTTCCAAGTTACAAATCATCAGATTCCACGCCAAATACAATAGACTCAAGAAAGGAAAAAGATTACAAACTGACACAGGTTTAGTCTACCCAATCTTGAGCTGGTTCCAGATTGCTGTCTGATCGTGTGGACCTGAAACGTTAGCACATAAGGTAATCGTAGAGAAAAAAGGAATGTTTGCTATCATCAAAATCATAAACCATAGATCCGTAACAATCTCCCCCTTTTTGATGATGGCAAAACATTTCAATTTGAATTTTCAAAAAAAGACTATTTTCTCCTAATCTCCCCCTTACTAAAAATCTTTTAAAAATTAGGGGAGATAAAAATATTTTTGTTGTTTTTAATTTTTTGAAAATAAGATACAAAACACGATAACAGTACAAAAATTCAACAATACGTTCTCCCCCTTTGACATTATCAAAAAGAGAGGAGGCACAAACAAAAAAATAAAATAAAAGACAAAAAACGTGTTCTGATCTAGTGAAAAAACAAATATTCTTAAAATGAGAAAGTTACCTCTTAGTTTTAATCAAAAACTTAGTAGAATTGGATTGACAACGCATAGCCCAGAAAAAGGTTAGAAATTCATAATTTGATAATCCAAACTCATTCTTTAAAAAAGGCTCAAAAACTTTTTAATTCAATATCTAGATCAAAGAATAAATTAGAAAAAGAAACAATGATTTTTCAAAAACTCCTTCCATAAAATACATCTAATAGAAGATCAATGCACGAATTTTTGAATCAAGAATCAAGATATTCAAACTCAAGTATCGAAAGTATCAAGGGTTTTCTTGAGTTTTTTAAGAAATACAAGAATGGTAAGCATTAACTTTGTGGGCTCATTTTATGCCTCTTGACAATTGGTTGGCGCACTGCGCATCTTTTAATACACTTTGTGTATTCTATATTTTCAATTTGGCGACTTTGCGCATCTTTTATTTTTGGCATCATTGGCCATTTTTTTTTTAATATGCTTCCTTTTTTAAATCTTAAGAACAAAGGAAAACCCATCTTAGTGACAAATCGAATTTCTTGATTTAGAAAATTATGAGTTAGATTCAAAAGCTTTGCAAATGATTCCTATGCGATAAATAAAACGTAGGGAGATAAAAAAAATTTGTTTCAAAAACCAATTTAAAAGATGAAAAAGATTTTAAATCAAAAGTAGGATAACCTCTTTTAGAAAACAAGGATTTGAAAAAAAATAATGAGTTTCCTTCCTTCGACTGTATTAGAGAAGTCAAAAAAAAATCTACCAAAGATTTCAAGAAAAACAGGAAGTAGATTTTTCATTTTTAGAAAAGTGAGTGTGTGTGTTGATCAGAAAAAAAACTTCAACGAAAGGAAAAAAAATTTCAAAAAAAAATAAACAAAACTAAAAAACACAAAAAAAAAGGAAAAACACAAAAACACAACACAAAAACCACGAAAGGCTCTTAACCATTATCTCTCTCCTGGTCCGATGCTTCAGAGACCAGATCTGCCCATGAGATTTTTTGCCTTTCATTATTTCCCCAGTTCAAAGTTTGTTTTGCCTTGCCCTTTTCTTTTGTAGGAAGAATTCTTAAATTAGGGCACTCATTTTTCATATGTCCAGGTTTCCTACATCGAAAACAAATAATGTCAGAGGAAATATTAACATCCTTACTATTTTTACCTTTTTTCCACTTTTGCTTATGCTTTGGTGAGCTTTGTGATTTGCTTGACAAGACATTGCTATCGTCACCAACTAAGCTTCCTCTTTCCATATCTTCAGTTTTTAGAACGATCGTTTCACCTGCATCCAAAAGTCTTTGACCCAAACCTTGCTCGTAGGCAATGAGTGAGCCAATCAAATTATCAATAGAATAATCATTCAAATCTTTAGATTCACAAATTGCAACAACTTTAGAATCAAATTTATCCAGTAGACATCGAAGAATTTTGTTAACTTTTTCAAAATTTGAAAAATCTTTTCCTAAAGCATGTAATGAGTTTACAATTTGAATAAATCTGGTATACATGTCTAAGATCGTTTCAAAAGGTTTCATGGAAAATAATTCAAAATCATGCATTAACAAATTCAACTTGGATTTCTTGATTTCAATAGTGCCTTCGTATATGTTGTGCAATTTATCCCAAACTTCCTTACCGGTAGTGCACATGGATACTAACATAAAATCATCAGAATTTAAAGCACAGAAAAAGCAATTTAAAGACTTTGCATTCAATTGAGCATTTACTCGTTCTTCCCTACTCCACTGATTAAAAGGAATATCAATTTTAACTCCATTAACAATTCGCGACGGTGATGAATAACCAATTAAAATCATATGCCACATGCGAAAATCAATCGATTGCAAGAAAATAGACATGCGAGTTTTCCAAAAATCAAATGACATATTTTCAAATAAAGGAGGTCTGGTGATTGAATATCCTTCCGCAACATTACAATTTGAAAAATTAGCCATGGATCAAAATTCAAAAGCTTTTAAAAACTTATTTTATGAAAATCGCTCTGATACCACTTGAAAGTTCGATGGGGGATGTTAGGCCCTCTTGAACTTAGTCCCAAGCTAATTAAAGAGAGAGGTGAATTGGAAAACTTTAAAACCAAAACACAATCCAAATCACCACAATCAAAGTGCGGAAGAAAAGTAAATGCGGAAGCGATAATAAGAAAAGAACACACCGGATTTATAGTGGTTCGGTCAAACCTTGACCTACGTCCACTCCTTGGAGGCACCCTCCAAGTATTGCACTAACACAAGTGTCTCTCCTTTAGCCCCCACAGCTAGGCGGAGAAGCCCTTACAAAATCACTTCCACCTTCCCCGGTGCGGCGGAGTCGCCGGGTCCTTTGACACCAAAGAGACTTCTTCTTTGGTGAACTTACCTCGAGACAAGCCTTGAATCCGATGGTACTAAGGTGCGAGTTCGCCGGAGCAACCGTGTGGATCCCCCACCACACTCCCTTGAGTTCCTCCCCCTCACAGGATCTTCTCCCTCTCAAACTCCACCCTTTCCTCTCTCCCTTTCAAGCTCTCTCTTCAAGTTTCCCCCACAAGAACGAAGCTACAATGGCTGCCAAAGACACTTACAAAGTGCCTTGCCATAGCTTAAATAGAGGCTCTCAAAACGAGCTCATTAATGCAATTTGCCGCCATTATCGTCCTGGCCGATATCCAAATCGTCCTGGCCGATTAGCACAAATATGAGGAAAATCGTCCTGAATATCGCCCTGAAATGAAGCTGGACGATGTCTAATCGTCCCGGACGATCTTGCGATCGGCCTGGACGAAATTCCCATTAATTGCTTTCCAAAACTGCCTGAGAAATTTTGGAAAAATTGACCTGGATCGGCCAGGCCGATATTTTATAGTCCAGGCCGATACCCAGGACGATATCCAAAAATAAGATTTTCCTAAGTAGATATGGCGGCAGATTCTTGCTGAATTGAGCCGATCGTCCTGGCCGATACAAAATCGTCCCGGACGATGTGTTTTGCAAAACGACGGCTGCTTTAATGAGAATGCCCTAATTAGGATTTCTACTTTTGTCAGATCGTCCAGGACGATATAAATATCGTCCCGGACGATGTTACCAAAAATAGAAATCTTTTAGGGCACAATAGAAAATCTTCCAAGTTACAAATCATCAGATTCCACGCCAAATACAATAGACTCAAGAAAGGAAAAAGATTACAAACTGACACAGGTTTAGTCTACCCAATCTTGAGCTGGTTCCAGATTGCTGTCTGATCGTGTGGACCTGAAACGTTAGCACATAAGGTAATCGTAGAGAAAAAAGGAATGTTTGCTATCATCAAAATCATAAACCATAGATCCGTAACACAAAACAGATGTGCTTATAGCACCAAAACAGAATTCATCGGATCCGGAACAGAACAGATATCAGATTTGATCTCATTGCAGATTTCCCGTTTCACTAACTGAATCTCATAGGATTCAGGCCCATTATAACTCCCTTTTTATAGCTTATACACATAGCATTTCAATTCAGAATAAATCCGGGCAAATCAGAAATCAGACAAAAATCGGGCAGCACAACGGCAGTATACGGAATTTACACAATTTTTCCTGAAAATCAAAATTCACCAAATTCGCACAGAATATAGATAATCACATTTCAGAATATTTATTCTACCGCACAGAGAATTTCCAAGTTCACAGAAAAATCCAGTCGACTAAAAACACAGTCGAAACAAAAATATCCGGACAAAAATCTTCAAAATATAGTCAAAACGTGCACACCCGGCACGGCAACGATATACAAAAAGTTACGCGGTAAAAACTGAACCGTTCAAAAGATACGGACGAAAATCGCTAACGGAAACAAAATCCGGACAGAAAATACCGCCAAACACGACGGTTCTGAAAATTTAGAAAGTCGGATTGTGCCTTACCTCGTGCACAGCAATTTCCTCAACAGTCTCCTCGGACGAAAACAGCTCGGCGTCGCCCGAAAATCCGCTTTTCCACTTTTTCCTTCGTTTTTCTCTCTCCTCAGCTTTTTCTCTCTCTTCAAAATATCTCATTTCTATATATATCCAGACTGATCGTCCTGGACGATCGAGCTTCGTACCGGACGATCCATGAAGAGAAGAATTTCGTCCAGACGAAAAATTACATATCGTCCCTGGCGAAGGGTTCACTGACTTATTTTCGTCCAGACGATCCTGATTTCGTCCAGACGAACCATACAGCCAAACATGATTTCTCTACACAACCTGTACCGATCGTCCCGGACGATCCAACTTCGTCCAGACGAACCTGAAGCAAAAACTGATATTACAATCTCCCCAACTCAGAAAAATGTCGTCCTCGACATTATCCAGTCCAAACTCAGTCAAAACAAGTACGGGTACGACCGTCTCATATCAGACTCCTTCTGAGTAAAAATATACTTCAGGCTCTTATGATCAGTAAAGATCTCACATCTGACGCCATACAGGTAATGACGCCAAATCTTCAAAGCAAAAACAACTGCAGCTAACTCCAGATCATGCGTCGGGTAATTCTTCTCATGTGGTTTCAACTGTCTCGAAGCATAAGCAATTACCTGACCATGCTGCATCAGAACACAACCCAATCCTTTCAGTGAAGCATCACTGAACACCTGAAAACCCTCCGTACCTGACGGAAGTGCCAACACTGGAGCTGAAGTCAAACACTCCTTCAATCTCTGAAAACTAGCTTCACACTCCGGTGTCCAAACAAAAGGTACTGACTTCTGAGTCAGTCTCGTCAGAGGAGTCGAAATCTGTGAAAATCCTTTCACAAACTTCCTATAATACCCGGCCATGCCCAAGAAACTACGTACCTCAAATACCGTAGTCGGCCTTGGCCAATCAGCAACAGCCTGAATCTTCTGGGGATCTACAGAAATGCCTTCTCCGCTAACCACGTGCCCCAAAAATGAAATGCTCTTCAGCCAGAATTCACACTTGGAGAACTTGGCATACAGCTGATGCCTCCTCAAAGTCTCCAACACAATCCTCAAATGTCTGGCATGCTCATCCTCAGATGCAGAATATACCAGAATATCGTCAATGAAGACGATCACAAACTGATCCAAATACTCCCTGAATACTCGGTTCATCAGATCCATGAAAATCGCAGGCGCATTGGTTACCCCAAAAGGCATAACCAAAAACTCGTAGTGCCCGTACCGAGTACTGAAAGCAGTCTTCACCACATCAGCTTCCTTCACCTTCACCTGATAATATCCGGATCTCAAATCAATCTTCGAAAATACCGAAGATCCGGAAAGCTGATCAAACAAGTCGTCTATCCGAGGCAAAGGATACTTGTTCTTGATCGTGACCTTGTTCAAATCTCTGTAATCAATACACATACGGAGTGTACCGTCCTTCTTTTTCACAAACAGAACAGGTGTTCCCCAGGGAGAAACACTAGGACGTACAAACCCTCTGTCAACCAACTCCTGAAGCTGAACTTTCAACTCAGAAAGTTCTTTCGGTGCCATCCTGTACGGAGCTTTCGATATAGGAGCTGTACCCGAAAAAACATCAATAGAGAACTCCACATCTCTATCCGGAGGTAAACCAACCAACTCCTCAGGAAAAACATCGGCAAACTCCCGTACCACTGGGATCTCAGAAACAGAACCAACCTCCAGGTTCAGATCCCGCACCGAAGCCAAAAATACTGGGCATCCTTTCTTCCACATTCTGCTCACCTCCAACGCAGAAATCAGACTGGAGAGAACACCTCGTAATCCCTGAAATACAACTCTCTCTCCAGCCACAAGCAAACTCACTTACTTCTTCAGACAGTCAATCTGAGCCTCATACTGACTCAGCCAATCCATGCCCAGAATCACATCATACGAAGAAATCGGCAATCGAATCAAACTCGATTTCCACTTCTTGCCAGAAATCTCGATCTCACACAAACAAAACTGTCGAGCAATCAATGGATTCCCAGCCGGTAAAATCACAGATAAAGAAACCGGTAAAACCATCGAATCCAAATGTAAAATCTCAAAATAATGCTCGGACAGAAAAGAATGACTCGCTCCAGAGTCAAACAAAACACGACAGGGCTGATCAGAAATGTAAACCGTACCTGTCACAACATCCGGAGCATCACGAGCCTCCTACTGACTTAGACTGTAAACTCGTGGCTGAACTGGAGCAGGAGCTGAAGCAACAGAACTACTCTGCTCCCTCTGAATCGTAGGTGGTCTCCGTGGTGCAGAACTAGAACCACCACCTCTACCAGCAAATCCCTCAGGGCGTGGAGGAACAGTCCTCGGTCTTCCTGCTGCTGAACCAACAGGTCTGACAAAGCCCTCAGATCGCTGCTCAAATCCCATCTGTGGACATTCTGCAATCCTATGTCCCGGCTGACCACATCTGAAACAAAGACCAGCTATCCTGTAGCACTGGCCATGGTGTCGCCGTCCACAACTCTGGCACACAGGTGCCGAACTGACTGATCCAGAACTCGTCGTACTGGTAACAGTACCAGACGACCCTCCGCTCCTCCTGGAATCTCCAGATCCAGATCCAGAAACGAATCTCCTCTTCCCAGAGGAACCACTGCCAGATGTCTCTCCTCCAAACCTCTTCCTACTCGCAGTCCACCGCTGCTGAGTAGCCATCAAGTCGTTCTCTATCAGACGAGCTCGTTCCACAAGCTCAGAGAAATCGGTGATCCGGAATGGTATCAGGGGCTGCCTCAAAGTATCTCGCAATCCCCTCAGAAATCTGTAGCACCTCTCAGCAGACGTGCTAACCAGCTGCGGAGCGTACCTGGCTAATGCAGTAAACTCAGCCTCGTACTGCATCACCGTCTTGCTCCCCTGAACAAGCCTCAGAAAGTTCTCCTGCATCTGCTGTCGTGCAGAAGGGGGAACAAACCAGTCTCGAAATACTTCAGTGAACTCCTCCCAAGTGATCAAGGAGTTCAATCTGCCCTGAAATCTGGCTGCTTGCTGGCCATCCCACCAGTGCTCAGCCTCTCCGTCCAACAGAAAAACAGCTAACGGAACTTTCCTGTCTGCAGGACACTGCATCCCGTCAAAAGTCTTCTCCAATCTCCTCAGCCACTCCTCGGCTGCTCTGGGCTCAACAGTGCCCTCAAACCTCGGAGGCTTCAACCTCAAAAATAACTGCAGGTGTCGATCAATGTCCTCAGATCTAACAGTCGAAGCTCTGCTCTGAGTCTCGCTCATCATCTGAGCAACAAGTGAAGCAAACTGTGAAAGCGTATCAGCACCGACCACTGGGGCTGTACTCCCCACTGGTGCTGCCTGATCGTCACTCTGACCGTCTGTCATGTCTGGGTCTGGCTGATCCATACAGAAAAATCCAGAAAATCCGGAAAACTATCACAAAAACAACACAAAATAACACAATAAAAAGTCAAACGACCCAAAACTACCTCCCAGACAGACTCACTGATCACTTCCTAGAGCTCTGTTTTACAATCCAACCTGTTTCCAAAACCAGTGCTCTGATACCACAAAAAAGCTTGTCACGACCCGACCCGACGGGGACGGATCCCGCCCGAGCCGGATCGCGACGTGAGACCTTTCTTAACCAGGATCTGGCTTTGGATTAGGTTACTGAACTGATCTTCCAAATTCTTAACTCAACAGAAGCACACCGAACAACAGAGCTACTAAAAACATCAAATGCAGCGGAACAAAACATCTATCTTTTCATTTCCTCAAAATAATCATCTACAGAACAGTACATGGCTTTCAACAGAAAGAAAGACAGAACAGGAAAGCCATGACTGTACAAAATCAAAAGTACAAAAGTACCTAATCTGATCAGACTCTGAAACCTAGTCCTGAACTTCCTTGCCCTTCCCAGAACCTGAAAACCACCAGAAAGCAAGGGTGAGCTCAACAGCTCAGCAAAGCAACAAACCACCAATCTAAATTCTCAGAAAACAGAACCAAATTCATCGGACAGAAATCAGATCAGAAATCGGAACAGAATCGGAAATCAAAACTTACGGACAGATATCAAATCACATCAGAGTCGTACAGATCGTATCAGAACAGAACAAATCAACAGAGTCAGAATCAGAAATCAGAATCGTACGGATCATATCATATCATAATCACAATTTCGTACAGAACAGAACAGATACAGAAAATAGTACAGATACATATAGCTAAATGCCCTGACACTGACGGAATCTCTACGGATTCCGGCCCCTTATGCCTCCCTTCCCAGACACTGACTGAATCTCATAGGATCCAGGCCCCTTATGTCTCCCTTTGTGCTCACGGCACCAAAACAGATGTGCTTATAGCACCAAAACAGAATTCATCGGATCCGGAACAGAACAGATATCAGATTTGATCTCATTGCAGATTTCCCGTTTCACTAACTGAATCTCATAGGATTCAGGCCCCTTATAACTCCCTTTTTATAGCTTATACACATAGCATTTCAATTCAGAATAAATCCGGGCAAATCAGAAATCAGACAAAAATCGGGCAGCACAACGGCAGTATACGGAATTTACACAATTTTTCCTGAAAATCAAAATTCACCAAATTCGCACAGAATATAGATAATCACATTTCAGAATATTTATTCTACCGCACAGAGAATTTCCAAGTTCACAGAAAAATCCAGTCGACTAAAAACACAGTCGAAACAAAAATATCCGGACAAAAATCTTCAAAATATAGTCAAAACGTGCACACCCGGCACGGCAACGATATACAAAAAGTTATGCGGTAAAAACTGAACCGTTCAAAAGATACGGACGAAAATCGCTAACGGAAACAAAATCCGGACAGAAAATACCGCCAAACACGACGGTTCTGAAAATTTAGAAAGTCGGATTGTGCCTTACCTCGTGCACAGCAATTTCCTCAACAGTCTCCTCGGACGAAAACAGCTCGGCGTCGCCCGAAAATCCGCTTTTCCACTTTTTCCTTCGTTTTTCTCTCTCCTCAGCTTTTTCTCTCTCTTCAAAATATCTCATTTCTATATATATCCAGACTGATCGTCCTGGACGATCGAGCTTCGTACCGGACGATCCATGAAGAGAAGAATTTCGTCCAGACGAAAAATTACATATCGTCCCTGGCGAAGGGTTCACTGACTTATTTTCGTCCAGACGATCCTGATTTCGTCCAGACGAACCATACAGCCAAACATGATTTCTCTACACAACCTGTACCGATCGTCCCGGACGATCCAACTTCGTCCAGACGAACCTGAAGCAAAAACTGATATTACAATATTAGTCTGTCCTTCGGGGCAGTATAATATCCAACTATGTAGATCTAATTGGGAGAAATATATCCTAAATATAAATAAAGCGAATCATGTGAGAAAATAAAATTCCTATTTTCAAATAGAAAACCCTGCTATATGTATATTTTTGTCCAGATTCATTTCTTACTATCAAGAAATAGATATATATTTGATCTACTTTCATAAGTAAATCAAATATCATCTGTGCGCTTGATTTTAGGGATGAATCAACAATTCGCTAATCTAATTAGGTAAGTAGGGAACATACTGATCATCCCTTTGGGTGATTTGTATACTCGCTACGTCATACCTGATTAGGAAAGCGAATTGTCTACTCTCTTCCTTTAGAATCAACAGAAGGATACCAGCCCGTCCCTCGAGGCGGTCTGACATCCGACTGTACGGATTCAATTGAAAGAGAATATTTAAGAATATAAATAAAGCAAACTATTTTCCGTAAATAAAATAAAAATATATTTTATTTTTAAAATTATTTTAAAATCTATCCATCTCTTCTTCTCTTTCTCTATTTAAATAATATAGACTTATTATAGAATATAAATTTTATACATTCTATTAAATTAATTATTTACATAAAAGAATTACATTTAAATAACAATAATAATTAAAATAAAGTTAGTTAAAGATTTTATTTTCTCACAGATTTTTCTGGCGACTCCGCTGGGGATAGACTTCTCTCTCCATTTCAAATGAAGACTAAATTCTTTCTAAAAATTATATATAACTTAATTAAATATTTGGGCAATTAAATTTCTATCTAAATTCTCTCTGTTAGCGTCTGTCACTATCTTTGTGGTCATTTTCTACATTTCTGTGTTGTTGTTCTGACGAATGTTTTATGCTGGGGTTTTCTCACCGTGATTTGGTTTTCTGATTCGGTGGAGCGCCGTAGTCTTTTTAGCCCGGTCTATAAGGCTAAGCAGTTGAGTTAACAGTCAGCACTAGTGTAGGCCCCATGGCCTGCCGAAGTGCTGTCCGTTTCTCTTCTGATTTTTGAGTAGCCTTAGCGATTTCTAGTCTTTCAGATTTCACTTCTATAAATTTGGGTCTTTTCGGTCCGCTTTTCTTTTTCTGCTACGATTCTTTTCGTAGATCTTTCTGATTTGCTTTGATTTTGCCGTCTTTGAGCTGTGCTTTGTTTTCAGCCTGATTGAGATTTATACTTAAACTATAAAACTAATAAAATTCCAAGTAAATTGAGTCAGCCCAGCCTGTATGTCATTTGTATGACATTTGCATGTTTACTTTACACTGTTTGCATGTTTATGGCCACGCGAGTAGCCATCACCCATGGTTACCAGAGCTTCTCCTAAAAGCCTGGCGGACGTCCACCCGAAAACGGAGGTTTGGTCCTAAGTCTGGTAGGGGTTATGCCGTCCGTTTGTTGTCTCACATTTGTGTGCCACTTGTATGGTTTTCAGTGTCAGAGTTCTTCCCTAAGTCTTTCTGAAATCTATTCTGAGTTTTTGAATTCATTATAATTTTTTCTACGCTCATTTCTGCTGTTGGATTCCTTTTTTGTGGCTTTGATTTGTAAAGTGCTATTGATTTAATTCTTTCTGTCTTTTATTTTAAACTGCATAACTGTTAGAATTCCGATAAATCGAGTCAACCCAGCCTGTATGTCATTTGTATGGCATTTGCATGTTTACTTTACACTGTTTGCATGTTTATGGCCACGCGAGTGACCATCACCCATGGTTACCAGTGCTTCTCCTAAAAGCCTGGCGGACGTCCACCCGGAAACGGAGGTTTGGTCCTAGGTCTGGTAGGGGTTATGCCGCCCGTTTGTTAACTTGCATTTGCATGTCAAATTGTATGTCATTTTCTTTTACACCTTTAGAGTCTTCTCATTTTATTTGCGCCGGTTTTGGTTTTATTCGATACGTCGAGATCAGGCTTTAGATTATAAATTTCATTGTCTTCTCTCTTTCTTAATCGTATCCGCTCGTGTTTACTTGCGTTTATATTCCAAAATCCGAAAGGACAAAGGTCCTTAATTCAATCTTAAATCTAATGATTTCATCTTATCAAACTCTCTATCAAAACTTCAATCCATTCCAAATCATTCACGGTGTGATTATATCTTTTTGGTGTGGGTCCTTAAACGGACCATCTCCTATCAAAACTTCAATCCCTTCATTCTTTTATCAAAAACTTCAACGATACTTCAGTCAGTGCAACTATCAGAAGTCAGATTATTTGCGGATATTAGCTAAGATCGGTTTTTGATTGGAATTACCGTTATACTACAGAAAATGTCTGGAAAACTGATCTTCAACATCAACATCACCGCTGCCCAGTCTGCTGAGGGCAACCAGATTCAGTTCGGGTCTGGATTCGAGAATCTGCAAGTTACTGTTGGAGCACCACGGGCTGAGATAGTGACTCCTGTCATAGAATCTGTCCGATCTGCTCCTGTTCAGATTACTCCGGAGGGCGGGTCTGCAGCTGCCCCTATAACTGCTAAACCTTCTATTTTTACTCGTCTGACCTACCCTCAATCAGCTGCTATGGCTAAGGGCAAGTCTCCCATTGTGGTTGACTCTCCAACTTTTGGGGATTTCGAGCCGGGATCCTCCTCTGCTGCGCCTGAGATCACTAAATCTCAGCGCCGCAATATGATCCGCCGCGCAAGGCGAAGGGCTGAAAGAGCTCAAGCATCAAGGAACAATCCTGTTACTGTTGCCCCGACTGAAGTATCAAAGAATATAACACCTGAATTCACTGAGGTGTTCTTCAACTCCCCTCAGTTGGCTGGTAGCAGATTTCACCCATTGTCTGCAGCTGCAGGCGAAGAGAGTGTAGTTCGCATAGCTCATTCTCCCCCAACACCCTTCAGGGATGATCCAATCGTCCCCTCATTGCATGAAAAGAAAAGGAAGTTCAAAACTTGCTGAACGGACTGATCCAGGACTGTGCTATTGACTATGGTCAGTCAAAGACTGAATTTCTAAAAAGTGTGAAGGATGTCATCTACACTGAAGTGCATCCTCAAGTAAGAGGAAGGAGAGGAGATTCCCCTCCTACTAAAAGAAGGGTACAGTTCCAAGAAGCGGGTCCCAGTCGACCAGCGACTTCATCTGATCGTCACAGACATCTGAAGAGTGTTCCTTCTCAGGATCAGTATCAAGGTTCTGGTTATCAAGATAGCCAACAGACTTCTATTAAATCTCTGGGATATGGAGTATTAGCCCGAAGAGGGTATAATCCCATATCCCCTCCTTCCCCACGTCAGTCTGGCAATCGTCCGCTTAGGATTTATGATAATCCACCTGTTCGACACCCTTCAAGAGCTGATTCTCAGCGTCACCAGGGTAGCGAACCTTCTTCTGGTTTCGATAGGAGGAGAATGAAGTTTCCAAATCAGTCTTCCTCATTATCTAACCAAGAGAGGGTCTGGCGGCCCAAGATGACTCCGACCCCTACTGTGTTGATGAAGAAGAAAAAAGACATGGCAGAAGAAAGAGCGAGAAGAGGAAAGTTCATCATAGAACCTTCCCCGTCCAGAGAATACACTCCTGTCGACCCACACGATGTGGGAGGCAAAACTATAGAAGAGATGGTTAATCATTTGAAGGAGAGTATTCGCCAGATTGATGAAGAAGAAGGAAAGGAAGGAAATACAGATCAAGAAATGTCTGGAAGTGTCAATATGGTTGACACTCGTTCTTCTTTGCAGAGAGAAAAGGAAAAGGGTAAAGGGGAAGCAGGGGCAGCTGAAGCCGAGGATGATGAAGAAGATACTGCAGATTCTACTCATCGTCTTCGAGAACAGCTGAGTCAGAAAGATGAACAAATACTCAGAATGGAAAAGAAACTCGAGGAAATGATGACGATGATTTCGATTATGCAAGGCAATAATCCTCCTACTCCACAAACACAAGTTAAATCTTCCCCTGACGAGTCAGTACAATTAAATGTCAGGAACAAAGTAGTCAGAATAGAAGAACCTGAAAAACCCGCACAGAAACCTATGCAAGCAGAACCACCATCCATACAATCAGTAGACATCAAACAGATGGTCGAACAACAAGTCAAAGATGCGTTGGCTAAAGTTCATAGTACATCATCTATTACAAAGGGTAGACCTTACCCAGAAGAATTTGATTCGGTTCCCTATCCGAAAGGATTCGTCCCTCCATCCTTTAAGAACTTCGACGGTACGGGAAATCCCAAACAACACTTAGCTCACTTCAGAGCTAGTTGTTGTAATGCAGGAGGTAGTGATGCTCTATTGTTTAGACAATTTGTTAGCAGTCTATCTGGAATTGCATTTGATTGGTATGCTGAACTGCCTAATGGGTCGGTCCATACCTTCAATGATTTGGAAGCAATGTTTGTCAAGAGGTTCGCCGGTGCAAAACATCATATCACAGTTGGTGACCTAGTGGTGGAAACCCAGAAGCCAGGAGAGAACCTTGTGGATTATATTCTGAGATGGAGAAATCTTAGCATGCGATGTGAACCTCAATTGCAAGAACAACATGCTATAGAAATTCTCCTAAAGAATATTCATGGTCCAGTCGCCTTCCTACTCAAGGGTTTTACGATTAAAACCTTTGAGAAGCTGTTAAACAAAGCCTCTAACCTTCAAGAGGAAGCTTCCCAACTCCCATTCTCCAAAGATTCAACTTCTTTAGAGTTAAAGAAGCTGAAACCTCAGAAGGTTTTAGAGAAGAAGTCAGAAACAGTGTCTGCAGTTGATAAAGGGAAGCAGCCGATACAGATTCAGGCAGAGAATCCTAATCGACCTCCCCAGTACCAGCAGTACAACAGGCCTCAGGGTGATCAGCAGACAAGACCCCGACCCTATCTGACTCAAGAGCAACAAAAAGAGAAATTCGATTTCTTTATGAACAAAGTTTATCCTTTCAAGCGAGAATCAATCAGGAAAATGTTCAAGAGTCTGGTTAAGAAGCCGGGGTTCAAACTACCTGAGCTCAGGAGACCGGAAGAAGCAGCTAAAGCAGGCCAACCAAATTTCTGTCCATACCACAGAATGTCAGGTCATGAGTTAGAAGATTGTATTACCTTCAAAGAATGGCTGGACAGAAATCATAAGGATGGTACAGTTGTGATACCCAAAGAATACTTAGTAGATCCGAGCCAAGGATCTGCTAAGTGTATATTTGGTGAGCCTTCTGCACCGCCCTCTCCTTTGAAATCCAATAATGAATGGGATATGGTTCTATCTCATTCTTCTAAAAAGACTCTTAATAAATTATATCGTTCTTCTTTCCAGGAACATCCGAGAGTTTGGAATCCCACCCAGGTTGATTCGATAGCTCAGAAGCATGAGAAGAATAAGGCTCCAATCATAGAGCCTAAAGAAGTACAAGCTGATCAAGCTCCGCTGGTCCCGGAGAAGGAGCAGAAGAAGAAGGCAGAGTTAAGTTCTGATAAGTTAGTTATTTTTGAAAATGGCGAGCATGTGTCGCTCAAGCCATTAACTCTGTATGACTTTTATTTTGTCCCTCCTGGGGCTAAGAAGCCAATGAAAAAGGATTCCGCGTATATCATGTTTGTTTCTGCTGATGAATATCCTGATCATAATTCAAATGATAATGAAAATAACCCCCAAGAAGTAAATACAAATGAAACAGATGAACAGTTCCAATACTATTACGATAGTGACTCCCCTATTCTCGACGTCGAGGGTGATCCTATTAGTATAGAATTAGAACTATCTGACTCAGACACACCGCTAGAAGAAGTTCAGACAGCGATCAACGATCAACAGATAAAGATAACTGAAAATGCTTCATCCGAAGAAGTAGTGCAAGTCAATCTCCGTAGTGGTAAAGTTTTACCCCCATGACTTGCATCTGCTGAGAAGGAGAAGCAAGTTACGGGAAACCCTGAAACTTCTAATCACCCGCAACCAGTACAAGGACCAGAATTACAGAATACCGAGGTTTCAAAAGTCGACTACAACGTTCTAGCGCATCTTAGGAAACTGCCTGCAAAATTAAGTATATACGACGCTCTGGTTCTTTCCAAAGAAATGAGAGAAGCTTTAGTTAAAGCTTTACTCGATCCAGAGATCTGTATGGCTCAATTAGCCTCAACACAGTCTGACAAAGAGGCGTTATACTTCAAAGAAGTTCACGGTGTTACATTTTCAGATGAGGATTTGTTATTAGGGACAGCGGATCACAATCGTCCGTTGTATATATTAGTTAATATTGACAATTTCAAGGTATCTCGCATGCTCGTCGATCCGGGTGCATCGGTCAACATCATGGCGCTCAAAACTCTCGCATATTTAAAGGTTGATACTCGTAAACTCAGTTCCGACAAGATGATGCTACGAGGATTCAACGAGAAGGGAGAGAGAGCCTTAGGCTCGATAACCCTTCTTTTAGATTTAGATACCTTTAAGACCGAAGCCAAATTCCATATAATAGATTCCGAGACTTCTTTTAACGCCCTCCTAGGTAGACCCTGGCTCCATGAATATAGAATGGTGCCTTCCTCCTTACATCAGTGTATCAAATTCTCCCGAGATGGAGTAGAGCACTGTATTAAAGGCGATTTGCAACCGTTCTCAGTTCATGAAGTCGGAATATACGAAGATGCTTCATACTATCTACCTAAGAAGCAGACAGCGTTCTCTAAAAATCTCAAATTGGCTGAAGTAAAAAAACAAAAGGAAAAAGAGAAAGAAAAAGAAAAAGAAAAAGAAAAAGAAAAAGAAAAAGAAAAGGAAAAGGAAAAAAAAAAGAAGAAGAAGAGCGTCCCGACCTCGAACACGATGTTCGTTGGGCACCTACTCCTCCCTCACAAAGAGGTGGTAGAATGTCACAATGGTCTAGAGGGAGAGGTCGAGGATGGCAAAATAGAGGAACTTATGAAAACATGACGCAAAACATACACATAAGGGAACCTGCAATACATATTGATTTGGAATCCAGTTCGGAGGACGAATCATATATGCTTGAAAAAGACCCGCAGGTTGTAGAATATAGGAAACTTCTAAATCAGCCAAAATTTGAGATTTCTATAGAATCTGATAGTGACGAGGACAGGGTCCAAGTCACTGGGGAAGATAATTCGGATTTATCTACTATGGAGAGATTAAAGAAGTATGTGGAAAATATTACCCTAACTCCTTTGACCCAAAATGATGTAAGGAGGTTAGAAGTGAAAGCTTCTCTTCCTCTGAACCCTGGAACCAAGGCCAATAATTTTATACCTTCTACCAGCAAAACCCCTGAGACCGATGTAACCCTGGATGATCCTTTTATGGATGAGATAATAGAGCTACCTTTTGATTGGTATTCGAACTCTGCAAATAGATTTGCTAAACAAGGTTTAACACCGTTGAAATGGACTAGAGGCAAAGCCCAACAATTTGAACATTTGTGGGATAGAAAATACCATAAACGACTTTCAAAACATGGTATTGGCTTTGCTACTCTTTGTTCGTTCGACGACGATGAATACTGTTTAGTAATTTCTAATAATTTTGAGTCTGATAGTCTCTTTTCGGCGAACGTTAAATCTTTTAACAAACTCTGTTTAGAAACTTCAGATGATGTAGATGACTTTCAAGTTCGAGATGCACCTCCAGAACTTGAGGAAGAAATACGGTCTACTATTGATGATCTTAGAGAGATAAATCTGGGTACTGAAAAAGACCCTCGTCCGATCTTCATCAGTTCTCTGTTGAATGAGGACGAGGCAAAAGATATGATCCAACTTTTATCTGAATTCAAAGATTGCTTTGCTTGGAGCTACGAAGAGATGCCCGGACTATCCCCAGATGTAGCAGTGCACAAGTTAGCAATTCAACCAGAAGCATTTCCAGTAAAACAAGCACCCCGACGAATGCGGCTCGACATCGAACAGCAGGTCATCATTGAAGTAAAGAAACTAATTGATGCAGGCTTTATTAGGGAGGAGAAATATCCGACCTGGTTAGCTAGCGTCGTGCCAGTCAAGAAGAAGAACGGTCAAATACGTGTTTGCATCGATTTCAGAGATCTGAACAAAGCCTGTCCTAAAGATGAGTTCCTACTCCCTATACCGGAACTCATGGTAGATATCGCTTCCTCTCATGCGATATTCTCATTTATGGACGGCTCATCCGGATATAATCAAATTAGGATGGATCCCGAAGATGAGAAGTATACCGCATTTCGAACACCGATAGGAGTTTACTGTTACAAAGTCATGCCTTTCGGTCTAAAGAATGCGGGAGCGACTTATCAAAGGGCAATGACGAGGATTTTTGACGAACTTATCCATAATCAAGTGGAATGTTATGTCGATGATCTAGTCGTTAAAAGTTATGAGAGGAATGATCATCTATACGATCTGAGGATCGTATTTCAAAGAATACAAAAATATGATTTGAAAATGAATCCTTTGAAGTGTGCTTTCGGCGTCACTTCAGGGAAGTTCTTGGGTTTCGTGGTTCGACACCGTGGAATTGAGATTGATCCGACTAAGATTAAGGCGATACTAGAGATGCCACATCCTAAAACACTCACCCAACTGAGATCTTTTCAAGGCCGATTAGCATATCTTAGGAGATTCATATCAAATCTTTCGGGCAGATGCCAGCCATTCGCAGCATTATGCAAGAAAGACTCTCCATTCAGATGGGATCAGAATTGCTAGAAAGCTTTCGATAGCATCAAACAGTACTTTATGAATCCTCCAGTACTTGCAGCTCCCATACCAGGGAAACCTCTGATTTTGTATACAACGGCTCTAAGTGAATCTCTTGGCGCCTTATTAGCCCAATCTAATGAGGAAGGAAAAGAGAATGCACTATATTATCTGAGTAGACGTTTACTTCCCACCGAAGTAAATTATCCTCCGATCGAGAAACATTGTCTGGCTTTAATCTTCGCTGCTCAGAAGTTAAGGCACTATATGCTCTCTCACAAAGTAAATCTCATATCCAGAATAAATCCTTTGCAGTATTTGATGACTCGACCAACATTATCAGGGAGATTAGCCCGTTGGTCAATGATATTATCACAATTTGATATCACATTTACTCCTTTACGAGCAGTTAAAGGACAAGCAGTAGCAGATTTCTTAGCAGCTCATCCTATTGAGGATGATTGCCCGATAAATGATGAACTACCAGATGAACAAGTCATGGAACTCAGGACGAATGAGGAGTTCACCTGGGAATTCTATTTTGACGGCGCTGCTTCTATTCAACAAGAAGAATCAGATGAAACTTTGCCCGGTCAAGCAGGAATTGGTATAGTATTCGTTACGCCTAACAGAGGTATCATGTACTACTCCTATCACTTGTCAGAACCACGTACCAATAACGAAGCTGAATACGAGGCGTTGATAACTGGGTTAGAATTGACCATTCTGAATGGGATCGAAGAAATCAAGATTTTTGGAGATTCACAGCTTGTTATCAATCAAATAGCAGGGATTTTCAAAGTGTTAAAAGATACTTTGGTTCCTTATCATCAGTATGCAATGCATCTGCTGGAAAAGATCCCAAACGTCACGTTGTATCGAATTCCCCGAGGAAAGAACTCTACAGCGGATGCTCTTGCTAAGCTTGCTAAAACACTCGCATGCCCTGAAGAAGATTCAATTTCGATAGAAGTACAAGGTCGACAAGTTCTTTCTCCTATAGATCTTGAATACATAAACAAATAACCAATAACTGAGGTGAAAATTGTTTTAGCAATAGACGATGAGGTTTCAGATTGGAGAAAACCCTTCATCGAATACTTGCGAGAAAACAAGCTCCCTCAGGAGAAATCAGCAGCAGATTAGATCAAGAGAAGATCACTATCCTATAGTTTGATTAATAATACCCTTTACAGAAGATCATTCGATCAGATGTGGCTACGATGTCTGAATAAATTAGAAGCACAAAAGATCGTAGAAGAAGTGCATGCTGGTTTATGTGGTGCACATCAATCCGGTCCAAAAATGAAGATGAAAATCAAACGAATGGGATACTATTGGCCATCAATGATAGATGACTGCATGAAAATCGCACGTCACTGTCATCAATGTCAAGTGCACGGCGTAGTTCTTCATCAACCACCAAATGTTCTACATCCAACTATCGCCTCTTGGCCTTTTGAAAGCTGGGGTACAGACATTATCGGTCCGATAGATCCTCCATCCTCCAGAGGTCATAGATTCATTCTAGCAGCTACGGATTATTTCTCCAAATGGGCAGAGGCTGTCCCTTTGAGAGAGGTCAAAGCTCAACAAGTCCTAAATTTTTTCAAAGAGAATGTCGTGTACCGATTCGGAGTCCCTCGTCGGATTATCTCGGATAACGGTCCTTCATTCAGGAGTACTAAAATCAACAGCTTTGCCAGACGACATAACATCGATTGGAGATACTCCACTATCTATTACCCTCGTGCAAATGGATTAGCGGAGGCCTTCAACAAGACCCTGATTCAGATCTTAAAGAAGACTTTAGACGACAATAAGCGTCAATGGCATGAAAAGTTGGTTGAAGCCTTATGGGCATATCGTACTACATACAGAACTCCAACTCAATCTACGCCGTTCGCTTTAGTCTTTGGTTCGGAAGCAGTTATCCCCTTAGAAGTCCAACTGCCTTCGCTCATAGTTGCAGTGAACTACGAGATTACTACAGAACAGAATGCAAAACTCAGATTAGAAGAACTCGAAGGTTTAGAAGAGAAGCGTCTGCAGGCTCAACAGAACCTCGAGTTATACAAGGCTAAGATGATACAGGCCCATGATAAATTGGTTCGATCGAGAACTTTTCAAGTAGGAGACTTGGTACTAGTGCTTCGAAGACCTATCTTATCTCATCGAAAGATAGGAGGCAAGTTCGAGCCAACATGGGAAGGCCCCTTCGTAGTGGAGAAAGTTTATCAAGGAGGATCTTACCAGCTCATAGACTGTAAAGGCAATCATCCTATGTTGCCTATCAACGGACGATACCTCAAGAGATATTACGATAGCTGATGTACTTATAAATTTTTGCAAGGGAATAAATATTGAAATCTAAGTTTGCCAGTGTTGATATCATTGCCTGAATCAGATAATTCGAGCTTTAAGTATGATTCAAGTATTTTGACTATATGCCTGCTTTTGGGAATCGATCTCCCATCCCGATTCTGTCTTTTTCTGGAAATCGATCTTTCAGTCAAAGTTCAGAATCAAACCTTTCCGATAATCGATCTATTGGTTGGGTCCTGATGCCTGCTTTTGGGAATCGGTCTCCCATCCCGATTCTGTCTTTTTCTGGAAATCGATCTTCCAGTCAAAGTTCAGAATCAAACCTTTCCGATAATCGATCTATCGGTTGGGTCCTGATGCCTGCTTTTGGGAATCGATCTCCCCTCCCGATTCTGTCTTTTTCTGGAAATCGATCTTCCAGTCAAAGTTCAGAATCAAACCTTTCCGATAATCGATCTATCGGTTGGGTCCTGATGCCTGCTTTTGGGAATCGATCTCCCATCCCGATTCTGTCTTTTTCTGGAAATCGATCTTCCAGTCAAAGTTCAGAATCAAACCTTTCCGATAATCGATCTATCGGTTGGGTCATGATGCCTGCTTTTGGGAATCGGTCTCCCATCCCGATTCTGTCTTTTTCTGGAAATCGATCTTCCAGTCAAAGTTCAGAATCAAACCTTTTCGATAATCGATCTATCGGTTGGGTCCTGATGCCTGCTTTTGGGAATCGATCTCCCCTCCCGATTCTGTCTTTTTCTGGAAATCGATCTTCCAGTCAAAGTTCAGAATCAAACCTTTCCGATAATCGATCTATCGGTTGGGTCCTGATGCCTGCTTTTGGGAATCGATCTCCCATCCCGATTCTGTCTTTTTCTGGAAATCGATCTTCCAGTCAAAGTTCAGAATCAAACCTTTCCGATAATCGATCTATCGGTTTGGTCCTGATGCCTACTTTTGGGAATCGATCTCCCATCCCGATTCTATTTTTTTCTGGAAATCGATCTTCCAGTCAAAGTTCAGAATCAAACCTTTCCGATAATCGATCTATCGGTTGGGTCCTGATGCCTGCTTTTGGGAATCGGTCTCCCATCCCGATTCTGTCTTCTTCTGGAAATCGATCTTCCAGTCAAAGTTCAGAATCAAACCTTTCCGATAATCGATCTATCGGTTGGGTCCTGATGCCTGCTTTTGGGAATCGATCTCCCATCCCGATTTTGTCTTTTTCTGGAAATCAATCTTCCAGTCAAAGTTCAGAATCAAACCTTTCCGATAACCGATCTATCGGCTGGGTCCTGATGCCTGCTTTTGGGAATCGATCTCCTATCCCGATTCTGTCTTTTTCTGGAAATCGATCTTCCAGTCAAAGTTCAGAATCAAACCTTTCTGATAATCGATCTATCGGTTAGGTCCTGATGCCTGCTTTTGGGAATCGATCTCCCATCCCGATTCTGTCTTTTTTTGGAAATCGATCTTCCAGTCAAAGTTCAGAATCAAACCTTTCTGATAATCGATATATCGGTTAGGTCCTGATGCCTGCTTATCCGGGAATCAAGTTCCCATTTAAAATTCAAATTCACCCCTTTGAGAATCGATCTCTCAACTGGGTCCAGTTATTTATTCGATGAAAATCAATCCATCAATTAATTTCTAGTTCCTAAATTTCACTGATCTACTTTGGTCAACGCCAACATATGTGATTTATTCTTCGAATTCATCACACATGTTGGGGGTCCATTTGTTGACCTCATTTTTGTATGAGGTCTTCAATAAGATCCTAAACCCAATCCAGACTCAAATCAATTCAAACCCAATCAAATCCAGACCCAAATCCAAGGCCCTTAAGGGTTCAAATGGGGTCTTTGGCCAAATCAACCTCCCCAAATCTTGAGACCACTTCCAATAGACTCAGAAGCTCATTCTGAATCTATTGAACCCATCTCCAAACCCAGATTCTGATTGGTTGACCAGGTCAACCAGTTTTGATCTAAGACTCATTAAGGGCCCATTAACCCTTACTGGCCTTGATAGCCTTTTGAAATCCCAAAACCACCTTCACTAGACTCTAAATGGCTAATCAGACTATCCAGCCCAAATCCATATCTTAGATCAACCTGGTTGACTTAATCAAACAGTCTTCACTGGGTAGCCCATTAAAGGCCCAATAATCTACAACCCATCAATCACCCTTCAAATCAATTCTGGATTGTCTCTGGGCTCCACCAATCTTCATCAAATGTTTATCTTAGTGATTAGCACTTGATCAATTATCTTGATTTCACCAACAGTTGGCTAGACCAAGTGAATCCAAGCCTTAGTCAATTAGATCTATTTAGACCATATCACATAGAAACCTCTTTTTCTTGTATATCAAATCCATATTCTCATACCCTATCAAGTCTACACTTAAACATCACTAGTATCCTATTTTACCAATACTTGCTTAGATTTGGCTAGTCAAACCAGTCAACCTAAAGGCTCTTCTTCATGACCAAACCTATAGACTTAACCCCTTAACCCACGCCAAGACCAAACCAAGCCTTTGCAGCCCATGGGATCCATCCCATAGACTCCCTTGGACTCAGCCTGACCTAACCCAAGCTCTAGTTTGATCCCAAGACTAAACCAACCACTCAAATGAACCCCCCTCGCCAATTTGGGTCAACCCGACCATTGGGCCCCAATCTAGTCTAGTCCAGCCCAGCCCAACTCCTCCAATTGACTCCAGAACCTCCTCTGGACCGAACCCAATCTAGCCCGAACTCTGGCTTGGCCCCTAGCCCTTCCAAGAGCTCAATTGGGCTTGAACGGTCAACATGGTCAACCCGGCCCATTAAATCCAATCCAGCCCAGTTCAGGCCCTTCCAGCCCTTGGACTCTATTCTAGAAGCATCCTGGAGTTTGCCCCGACATCCTCCAGCCTTTGGCACACTCCCCGCCCGAGCCACCAACGCCAGTGGTCCCCTCCACCCGAAAACGACCCCCCGTCGTTTTCACCTGAGGGAACGACCTTCTCTGCCCCTGTAAAGGCCAGAGACAGATGTCTCACATCCGGGACGTCCCTCTGAGCGATCCCAGCCGTCCAAGCGAGCTCCCACAGCTGGAATAGAGCAAGAGAGGCGGGAATCCTCATTCCAAGCCATCTTGCAATCCAGAGATCCCCAGAGCTTTTGAGCATTTCGTTTCGAAATCCCGGAGCTCGACGTTCATTTCCCCACTGTTCCTTGGTGTCTGGAGCTCGCCGGAGATAAGATCGACGTTGATCCGAGAGCTACTTCCGTCCAAGCTTACTCAACTCCCCGTAGAGGCTTCCTCCAGTCTTAAAGTCTTCAAGGAAACAACACGTGGACAATCTACAAATTCAACCGTTTTTAAATCAAGCCAATCCATCCATCCTGCTGTAAGAACTTCTAAACCCTAGGCGTTTTCATAGGTTCTTAATTAATTCTTTAAGAATTGCATCCGACCGTCTGATTATTCACGGAATGAGTTAACCGCGGGGTCGGATCTGAGCCGTCGGATCAGAACCGCGGGAGATCGGACGGACCCGCGCCTTGCTGACCTGGTTAAGTGGCGGGTCCCCGCGTGAGTGCTGCCACCCGCGTGGCTTTCCCCGAGCGCGCCGCGTGTCCCGGTCGCCGCCGCCGTTTGACCGGTTATTTAAAGTTCTAAAATAATTCCAGAAAATCCTCAGAACTTTAAAAATCCACAGGAATTTCAATTCTTGTCCATTTTTGAAGTTCTTGGGCTTGTTTTGTTCATATTTTCAAGTACGTTTTCTTAAAAATAAATAAAAATTATTTTGACTAATATTTTACTAGTAATTTTAATAATACATAAAATCTTATTTTACTTTTAAATAAAAATATACAAATCCTTTTTAGCTGAAATTTGGCAGAGATGTAGTAGGGCCTAGGGTAGACTTCCTGTGATTTTTCTAAACCCATTTGATGCAATTTCATTCAGTTTATGGATTTACAAAGATCTAGGTCAAAACTTGATTTAGATTTTTGGAAATTCATGAATAACCCAAACTAAATTCAATCATTGCATTTTAGAGTTCTATGGAGTTAGTGTGAAGTCTCCCTTCCACTAACAATAGGTCTAGATATTGATCATGTATAGTTTAATTAAAAATTACCTTTAATATTATGCTTAATCTAGTTTAAATATGCTAAGGAACTATACTTGATCATCACATCAAACTAGGTTGATTCTTGATTTGGAGATATTGATGTGTATATTCATACATGTATATTTCCCAAAATCATATCATCTTAATTTGATGTTTCTATCCCTTTATAGTAAATTGTTCAAGTTATAAGTCATCAAATGACCTATAATTACAATAATTCACTATTCTCATTCCATAGAACATTAGGAGCACCTTTATTGTTCATGTTTTGTATTGATGTGATTGCAACTTAGTGTTCAAGGGTTAGATATACATTGATTTCAATCCTATGACATAGTGACATTAAGGACAACAATTAAGGTGAGTCGTAGCTAACTTAGTCAAATTTAGGAAGAACTACACTTACATCCCTTCTGGGATTGAACTCAAACTTAGAAAACTAGTGTCGTCAACCTTTGATTAAATTAACCCTGATTTGACATTAATTGATCTCAAAACAACTAGTAGATTAAGGATTCTCTTCTCTCCTTGATTTCAATAAATTCAAATAAATCAAATAAAAATCTCCCAAATTCTAAATCAATCTCAAATCACTGTAATCAATCCAGCATTATAAATTCAATGTTTAAAACCAAAATCCCAACTCAAATCTCACTAATCCTTAACTAAACCCTTAATAAACCCTTAATTACATAACTTCCAGAAAATGCAATAAATCAATATTAAATCCAAAAAAAATACTAATAATACCTCTAATTGACCAGAATCAAACTCTTAACCAATGAAAAATAAAACAAAATTTAGTGGACATTAATTTAAAGCTTAATTTAATTTTAAGTAAAATTCAATATTTAATTAATTTAATTAATTAATAATAATTAAAAATCCCAATAAATTCCCAAACACTTGGAAATCCCTCCTTAGGTCATCCCTGACCTTTGGAGCTGATTTCAAGAGGTTTGGAATCCATTTGGAGCAAAACCATAAAAAGGGCCTTAATTAAACAATTTTCAAATATTCATTAAATAGCCCAAACTTTGAAAAATCATAACTAAATCTAGAAAAATCCAATTTCAGCAAACTCACCTCCTAATTGATTGTCTTAAGGTCTAATATTTTAATAAAATACTAACTTTCCAGAATTTAACCTTAAATAAAAAGTCAATTTTTGACCCCTTAATTAAATGATTAAAATATTCCAAAAATTCCTAAAAATTCAAGAATTATTTTAAAACTCTAAAAATGATTCACCAACTTCTAAAATCAGTAATCCAACACATTTCTAATAAAATTCATTAACTCCTAATTCTTAACTAACTTAAGTTACTTAACTATACCGGGTACCACTGGGTAACCCAGGCCTACGAGGCTATTAGCTTAGCCCCAAAGAAGGTGAAATAAACTTCACGGCCTCGGTGTGAAACAAAGGTGGAATCCAACCAATATTAAAAATCAAATCTCTTTAAATCAAACCTCAAGTCCTTAATAAATTAATAAACCCCTAATTCTTAAAATTTCTGAATATTATTAATTAAAATCCAGTAATTATTTAATTAAATTCTAAATTCCTTTAATCTAAATTAGTTTGATAATTTGATTGGTTAAGATTTCTCTTAATCAATCAGATTTGATAATCAATTTAGATTAAACGAATTCGGGTCTTCTATGCCTAGAGTTGGATTCCTTTTGGAGGACTTTGGGCATTTTAATTTCAAAAGACCCCTAAAACATTTAAATAACAAAAAAAAGATCTCCTATGGATTGTGCACGACTCCTTTCAGGAAGGCACTAATCCATTTGAATTTAGAGATCTTCGAACAAAAATAATAAACTACCGACCTTATACGATGTACTAGATTCCTTTGGGAGGGTATGTTGTATTACACTTGTAAGGTCCCTTCTTCTCTCCTTAATGAATTTTTAAGGACTCTCAAAATAAATACCTATCTTCTGTCTAAGACGGGTATTTTTTCTGAAAGTTCTAGGATTTATAAATTGATGATTTTCTGCACTTAGGAAATCATCAATCTATAAATTCTTTATAACTTAAGCTAAATAACTCTAACATTCAAAATTGGAATAATTCTTAATAAATCTAAATATACTTTACTTAAACTTTAACCAAATTCCTTTGACCTATAATAAATCAATCCTAATAATATATGCAATTTGAACAAATAAACCCATTAGGACTTACCCAAGCCACACAGCTTTCTTCACACACTTAGATGCTTGCTAGGACAACCAACTTTGGCCTAGGCTAGGCCGGTGGTTTGTTGTGGTTTGTTTGCGGGTGTCTTGCCTAGAGGGCACCTATGTGTGATTGCTTACTTTTCTGTACTACATAAACATAGCATATCTACTTTTTCTGTCTGTACACCAGAGAGCGAAGTGAATAAAGTGAGGGCCGCTGTACTTACTTTTCTGTCCTTACTTTCCTGCATTTATAACTGTACACTACGCACTCATAACATGCATCATTATATACAACTGCTTTACTTCCTGTCTTCTATATTACTGCTGCAGTAGAATGTTCTTAGGATCTGATGTACTGCTTTCATTTTCTAGAATTGTTGTATATAGATTGAGTCTGTACAGCGTCTGAAGTCTGTAAAAGAATTAAAGATAATTGCTTACAAATATACAAATGGGGCTCCAAGAAGTAATGTCCTTTCCCTAAAAGGACGTTCCTTTTTGGAATTCCATAAGAAGACCCGGAGTCCGAAGACCATAAGCAGTTATATTTAATTTTATTTTTTCTCATAGGCTTAGAACCCAGGTTTGTTGTCGGTGGGGCCTGGCCACCATTACTTTACTGCAAATTCTGGGGTGTAACCGATGAAAATTATATAAATAAAATCAGCTCTTTTATATACAATTGCTTCATACATCATTCGCATACGAGTAGATTTTTGGTTTTTTTGTAAGCATATCTCTCTGCATTTATTTTAGATTATTTAATAAACTCCTTGATTCCTAGGATAGAGCTACCTTAACTCTTGCATCATCGGCGAATTGTTGTGATTAGGATTGTTAGCTGGCAACCCACTCTAGGCAGGTGGTAAGTCCAGATCGTATACACCTTTCTCTGCACATTTCTTTTTCTAAATCAAATTCTAAATCTTTCTAAAGTCAAACAACAACTCTATAATCTAAAGCCTGATCGTGGAAATTTAATTGCCCAAATATTTAATTAAATACATATATATAATTTTGGAAAGTATTTAGTCTTCATTTAAATCGAGAGTATTCTCTTAGGAGATGTAATTAACTACAGGGGCTTGCCCCTGTAGGGAGTCTAAAACCCAGAATAATCTAAACCCTACCAAAGTTCCTTTCTTAGGCAGGGGAAAGATCTGTGGACGTAGATTAGGTTTTATTCGCGTTTAGGAGTTATTTCTATAATTAGGAAATAGATAGATAGTTGATTTGTTTCTCACTAACAAATCAAATGTCTTCTATACTTAATTATAGAAATAAACTTACAATTCGTTAATCTAATCAGGTCGATTAGAGAATGTACTCGTCATCCCTTCAGGATGACTTGAATATTCTCTATTCTACACCTGATTAGGAGAATGAATTGTACGGCTTCTCCCTTTAAAATCAATAGGAGGATATTAGTCTGTCCTTCGGGGCAGTATAATATCCGACTATGTAGATCTAATTGGGAGAAATATATCCTAAATATAAATAAAGCGAATCATGTGAGAAAATAAAATTCCTATTTTCAAATAGAAAACCCTGCTATATGTATATTTTTGTCCAGATTCATTTCTTACAATCAAGAAATAGATAGATATTTGATCTACTTTCATAAGTAAATCAAATATCATCTGTGCGCTTGATTTTAGGGATGAATCAACTATTCGCTAATCTAATTAGGTAAGTAGGGAACATACTGATCATACCTTTGGGTGATTTGTATACTCGCTACGTCATACCTGATTAGGAAAGCGAATTGTCTACTCTCTTCCTTTAGAATCAACAGAAGGATACCAGCCCGTCCCTCGAGGCGGTCTGACATCCGACTGTACGGATTCAATTGAAAGAGAATATTCAAGAATATAAATAAAGCAAACTATTTTCCGTAAATAAAATAAAAATATATTTTATTTTTAAAATTATTTTAAAATCTATCCATCTCTTCTTCTCTTTCTCTATTTAAATAATATAGACTTATTATAGAATATAAATTTTATACATTCTATTAAATTAATTATTTACATAAAAGAATTACATTTAAATAACAATAATAATTAAAATAAAGTTAGTTAAAGATTTTATTTTCTCACATTTATACATGACCCTGTACAGTGAAATGAGTTGAATAATACAAAATATTATATCCTTTACATCGTCTTCTTCCTCTCCTCTGTTCAGAGCATTCGCACGGCCTTCTCTCAGGCTTGTGTTTCTACATGGTATCAGGCCTTCTTCTTCCTTCCAACTAATCATGGCCGCTTCGCTTTCCGCATCTTTTAATATTTAAAGATCTCACATTCTTTTAATACTTGTAATACATGTATTCAATGCAAGTGTCACAAACTACCATTTGAATTGTCTATGTCTAGAACTAAAACTCCTCTTGCTCTGGTGCATTCAGATGTTTGGGGACCGGCTCCGGTCACCTCTACTCAAGGCCTGCGTTATTTTCTTATCTTTGTTGATGATTACTCACGATACACTTGGATCTTTACTATTGCAAATAAATCTGCTGTAACAAATGTGTTTATTCATTTTACCAAATTTATAGAAAACCAAACAAATAGACGCATTCAAGCACTTCGGACAGATGGTGGCTCAGAGTTCGTCAATCAGCAGATGCAAGAGTTCACTCGATCCAAAGGCATTCACCACCAAGTTTCGTGTCCATATACCCCCGAGCAGAACGGGGTGGCTGAATGCAAGAATCGGCATATAACGGAGACAGCTCGATCACTGCTCCATAAAGCTTCGGTTCCACACTCGTTTTGGCCGGATGCGTGCTCCACTGCGGTTTATCTCATTAATAGAATGCCATCTCCGATCACTCAGAATCGATCCCCACTGCAGCTTATGTTCAATATCACTCCTGAGTACAAACATCTTCGCACCTTTGGCTGTGAATGCTTCCCCCTGCTTCCCAAACACGCTCGAACCAAACTTCAACCCAAGTCACGATCCTTTGTCTTCATGGGATACTCAGATATTCACAAAGGCTATAAATGCCTCGACAAAGAATCCAACTTCATTTTTATCTCTCGCCACGTTACATTTCTTGAAAATTCGTTCCCTTTTAACACAAGCAATTTTTCCTCGCAGGACAAACCTGATGGCATTCCCTCTTCTCTATTATTACCCACATCTAAAGCATTTGAAATTCATCCGGTCTCAAGTCAGCCGCTTCCTTCTACCACTGACTCGAATCAACCTACAACTATGACAACACCGTCCATCAGCAATTCCGAGAGCTATCCAATCCCAGATCAATATCCGCCCGTTCCTTCATCAACTAACAAACACCATATGATCACCAGGCTTCAGACTGGGTCGCTCAAACCATCCCGACGACTCAACTTGCTATCTACTACATCCAAACCAAGTGATCCAGATCCCACTTGCTTTACGGAAGCTAACAAATTCATTGAATGGCGTCAAGCCATGGCCGAGGAGTTCATTGCTCTTCAACAGCAGGATACATGGACTCTAGTACCACCTCCATCATCCGCTCAAATCTTGGGATGTAAGTGGACGTTTCGGAAGAAATTCAATTCGGATGGATCGATCGCCCGATTCAAAGCACGTCTTGTAGCCCAGGGAAATCAGCAAGAGCATGGAATATACTATGAAGAAACATTTAGCCCGGTGGCTAAGTTACCGACTATACGCGTTCTATTCACCGTAGCTCTCTCCCATGGCTGGAACGTGCAGCAACTCGACGTTACGAATGCGTTCCTTCACGGCCAACTTAACGACACCGTATACATGACACAGCCACGAGGCTTCGTCGACGACAACAATCCAACGTTCGTTTGTCGGCTAAACAAAGCGATTTACGGTCTTCGACAAGCGCCACGCCAATGGTATACTACATTTACACAATACCTTATTACGCTCGGTTTCGAATACAGCAAAGCTGACCCTTCTCTTCTCACGTTTCGTCAAAACCAAACACACATCTTTCTTCTGGTTTACGTCGACGACATCCTTGTCACCGGCAACAATGACGCGGCAATTTCATCAATAATGGCAAAATTACATACTAAATTCAACATGAAGAACTTAGGCGTCGCGCATCACTTTCTCGGTATCAAGATTCAGAAATCATCAGATACGTATTTCTTATCTCAATCTACCTACGCTCTTTCTATTCTTCAATCCGTTCAGCTCGGTAATTGCAACCCGTTATCTAATCCTTCTTGTACAAAAATTCCGGAACAGGTTCAGGAGGACGTTCTGCTATCGGCCCCAAGCACATACATGCGGATTGTAGGATCGCTTCAGTATCTAACCTTAACCCGTCCGGACATAGCCTACGCCGTTAACGTGCTGTCTCAACATATGCAAGACCCCTCCTCACAACATGTCTACCTTCTTAAACGCCTGCTTCGCTATCTTAAAGGCACCCTGACCTTTGGCCTTCCAATTCTCAAAGCTCCGCTGATCCTGTCCACTTATTCTGATGTCGACTGGGCCGGCGATCCCACAACAAGAAAATCTACCACCGGCCATTGTACCTTCCTTGGCAACACACTGATATCGTGGGCAGTCAAGAAGCAGACAACGGTAGCTCGGTCTTCAACTGAATCCGAATATCGAGCGTTGGCAGCGGCGACAGCGGACACGATCTGGCTAAAAAGATTACTCAATGATTTCGGCATTCAGCACAGCCAACACATTGATCTTTACTGCGACAATATGTCGGCCATCGCTCTCGCCCATAACCCCGTCTACCACGCTAGAACTAAGCACATAGAGATCGATCACAGGTTCGTTCGTGACCACATTCAAAACAAAGTGATCCGCCTTCTTCCGATCAGCACAACGCACCAACTTGCCGATCTTCTTACAAAGTCGTTGTCTACTCCCAGGTTCAGGGAATTGCGATCCAAACTGACTGTTCGCGAGGAACAATCCGTTTGACAAGGGATATTAGAGCAGCTGATTTGTACTTAACCATATCATTAAGATTGTAATATATATTTACTTAATTAGCTTTTCCCTTGTCCAATCCTGGTATTACACGTGTACCTACTAATGCCTTTATCAGGCTATTTATACATGACCCTGTACAGTGAAATGAGTTGAATAATACAAAATATTATATCCTTCACATCGTCTTCTTCCTCTCCTCTGTTCAGAGCATTCGCACGGCCTTCTCTCAGGCTTGTGTTTCTACATTTAGTACTGTTTTTTAAAATGATTTTCTAGTACAAAAGTTTTAAATTCAAAATATTTTTATATTAAAAATTTATTTTAGAAAGCAGGAATAAAGCTATCTCAAAAGAAGCCTTAAATCTCTCAAAAAATTAATGTTAGGATATTTGATGTAAAAATTATTGTATTTATTATAAAATGATATAATATAAGATGAATGATATGAATGAAATATAAGAGTAATATATTTGATATTAAAGTTATCTATGGGTAATAATCATGAAATATTAAAATTTTGAGTGTGAGATATGTAAATAGCAGGATATAAAATGATATGTAAATAAATCTCTCAAAAAATTAATGTTAGGATATTTGATGTAAAAATTATTGTATTTATTATAAAATGATATAATATATAAATAAATAATTAAAATTATAATAAAATTCATCTTGAAATAAATTTAATTAATACAATACTAATTTGATTAAAAATTTAAAACATTGATCCTATTTAAAGCTTAAGTATAGCTTTTTTGATAATTTTTTTAAGATAAAAAATTGGTAGAAACACCCTATATAAGATGAACACAAGAAAGTTGTAACATTGTTTCCTTAAAAACCAAACAAATGTGTATAGCTAAACCTGTGACTAAGCTGGTTTCATTTAGGAATGTCTTATTACTATTTTATAAAGCTATTTTTTAATAAAAAATTTCTTGAAAAAAAAAAATGATAAAAAAAACTATAATCATCTCAAACATATCCTAAGTAGATAGTGTTCTTTTTTATTAAATGATTTATAAAGTAAAACATTAAAAAAAAATTTAACTTGAACGGAGAGCTATAAATTATGATAAAATACTTTGTCTAGATATAATGAGATAATTTTTATTAAAATATTCTTGAGAATTATTTATTTAATTTGAGATCACTAAGTATTCTATATGAAGAATTTATATTGGGATATTGTAAAATAAGTTTTATTAATAAATCATGAAATATATAACTTGAATATTTAACCACTAAATTATAAAATAAACTTTTGTTGTACAATTCAAGATTTAGATGATAATATTATAAATGAGAATAATTGCCTCCTAAAATTTTAAATAAACAAAATTTGAATGCAAATTTTAAAAAATTGAAGGGGGAAAAACAAAAAGAACTTTATTATTGTCCAAACAATCAATTAGCAAATAAAATATTAAATAAACTTCTAAGATCACCACAATGTTCCATGTAGAAATCCATGTTCGGCATGATAATGCTCATAAGTCTTGTTCCTAACAAATACAGTAATTGCTCAATGTGGTGGTGCTGATAAGGAAGAAGCATTAGCCAATCTGGATCTCAATTCCTTTCGCAATATCTTCCCTGAAGGTGATTTGGGGATGGCATGAACAAAGTACACTTTATGCAATCTTTTGTAGAACACCACCTAAAATAAATGAATTTCATCATAAATTATATATTTTAACAAATGCTATTATCAATGCATTTTATAGGCTCGCGGGGATCAACGAAAGACAGATTAAGTATTCGTTTGGGACATCTTTCTTTATGCTTCTTAAAGCAGTTTTTTAATGCAAAAAAAAATTAATTTTTGTACTAGAAAGTTGCTTTATGAAGCAGTAAGAAAGCTATCCCAAATAAGACTTAAGTGTATCTATCCCATATATTTCTGATGCAAGGAATGTGACTACAAACAAGATTTATTTTAATTATGGGATCAAGTTTTTCGAAAAAAAAAAAAAAACAAGCTTCTAAAGTTAATTATATCCTGGAAGTGCCTGAGAATATTATCAATTGAGGTTTTGTTTGGGACGGCTTTCTTACTGCTTTCTAAACCAACTTTTTAGTTCAAAAATTTGTTGAAATAGAAATTTTTTTCTACTAAAAAGCTGCTTTAGAAAGCAGTAAGAAAGCTATTCCAAACAAATCAAGAGCCAAATTAGCTTGTGTTCAAAATCAAGTAGGATCAATGTAGGTATAAAATCAAAGCGAATCTTATATAGATGTAAATGATGAAATTATAACTTCACATGATGATCAATTAATGAGATAAATGACAAATTTAAATTTTGATTTGGCTGAATTAAACTTGACCAAATAACTGTAAAATAAAGAAATAAAAGAACCTGTTTGGCTATGAACTCTTTTACAGTTTCTTCAGTGAGTTCAGTGTCTTTGGATCGAACAATGAAAGCAACAGGAACTTCACCAGCGACCTCATCATTTTGCCTATCAAATCATAACAAAAGCCAATTAAAATTGTTATATTTGAGAAAAATTAATATGGAGCTTTTTAAGTCCTTGAATAAGTCAAATATATGAAGAAGGTGATAAGTATTTACGGGACAACGGCTGCATCAGCAATGAATGGATGGCTTAGCAGAAGGCCTTCGAGTTCTGCTGGAGGCACCTGCAAAAATGTATCAAATTAGTTCTCTTGGCCATCGTTCTTGGACTATGATCCTATAAACTATGACACTTTGATCAATTCTTCTGACTACAGTTCTCCGACCATCATCTTTTAATTATAATTCTCTAACCATCACGGGCTGACTATAATCTCTAGTCTACCGTAGCCAACTGCAACCTCCTAAGCACAATCATCTGACTACTTTCTCCTAACCAATATCACCCGATTAAGACTTTCCAACCCTAATTGCTAGTCTATGTTGATGCTCCCTCCATCGCCACCAATATTGAAGCCCACCATCACTTATATACAACGATGTGTTTCATCGACATCAACTATGATTCTCAGCATCACCACCAAGATTTATACCGAATTCTTGATTTTTGATCTTTTCTCCTTAATTAAAATGATTGAACATGCAACAAACAATCTTTTAAAGATAGCTTCAATGTCATAATGGTCTTCTAACTTCCGCTATGAAATCTTTGCTACATTGTATTAACAACTTATGCAATCATAAGTAATTAAGGACAATATTTGTAATCAATAATAAATAGTAGTTGAATTATTTCATTTGGGCTAAATAATAATAATAATAATAATAATAATAATTATTATTATTATTATTATGAATTTTTTTAATAATAATAATGGATTATATATTACCTGATATCCTTTAAATTTGATTAGCTCTTTAACCCGATCAACAATATAAATCTCATCATCATCGTCCACGTAGCCTACGTCGCCTGTGTGTAGCCAACCCTCCACGTCTATTGCTGCTAACGTGGCTTCCGGGTCATTTAGATAACCTGTGGCACGACACACTTGAATAAATTATTTGAAGCTCTAATAGAAGCATAGAAACTTTTGAATTTTTTAAAATTTAAATAAATTTGGAGATGAATATAATATATAGATAATCATTTAATTTTATATTATATTTATCTTAAAGTAAATTCAAGAGTGTTAGAATAAAAGTTGTTGGATTTACTTCAAAATTACTAATTAATTTGTTACGAGAATAATATTAAATAAAAAAATATTTAAATATTGTATTGCTATCAAAACAAATTCCGCAATTTTTAAGCCCATTGTACTATAATTTTTATGCAAATAGTCTCAAAAAAATTTCTATATTTTTAAAATTGTATTATGATTAAATTTTGTTCAAGATGTGCTCTGCTAAATGTTTTTAAGAGATTTGCATATATCCAACAAAATTCTTATATTTTTATATATTTAACCACAAAAACATCAAATTAATTAAACATAATTAAAATTAACTTATTTAAAAATATGTATTTTTTTATGAATATATTTTAACAAGATTTAAACATTGAAGTTGTATTTAAATATAATGTGTTACATAGTAGAATGGAAATATAAATATTTAGATGTTAATTATGTAAATATACAAGACTTTGTGATGTGATTTCTAATTTTGTGAAAGTTGTGGGTGGAAAAAATTACCTTTCATGATTTGAGCCCCTCGGATGCAAATCTCGCCAGACTTGTTTCTTCCAAGGGAGAATCCAGTTTCAGTGTCTATCACTTTGAGCTCAGCATTGCGAACCACCGTGCCGCAGGAGCCCGACTTCGCCTCCGTCGGGTGCTTGGCGAAGGCCGGGCACATCGATATCACCGGCCCGGCCTCAGTCATCCCATAGCCCTGAAAATTTTTCTATTTACAAATGTATCCATTGCTCTCCACCATGAAAAGTTAAAAAAGTTGATGTGTATTTTGACAATTTGTTGGGAGATAATTAGACTAAAAATTGAGTTTAATTTCAAATAAGAATGTTATTAATTAATCATTTAATATTTCATTTATCATAAAAATATATAATTTTAAATTTATTCTGATATTTTTATGGAGTAAATAAAAGAAAATTCTCAAGAAAAAAATTAACTTAAAATAGCTGAATGGGGTGATCATAAATTCAAGAAAAAAATAATTTTAAAAATCAATAATATTTTTTTTATTTTTATATAAAATTTTTCAAATACATTATACATTTGTATATAACATTTTATTTGAGATGTGAAAAAAAAAAAATCTTTTTTTTTTTTTTTAAATTACTCTGAATATTACGATTTGTGTGATTAAAAAAGGAACCTGGCCGAAGACGGCATGCGGCAGCCGGCGACATAGGGCGGTCTGGAGCTCCTTCCCGAGCGGCGCCGCCCCCGATAGTACAATTCTTATAGAATTCAAATCGAAGCTCTCCAGCAGAGGACTTTTCGCCAAAGCTAACACTAGCGGCGGCACCACCGCCGTCGCCGTCACCTTATACTTCTGTATCAGTCTCAGCATTGCTTCAATCTCGAACTTCGGCATTGTCAGAACCGCCGCACCCGATCTCAGCGAGCAAAGCAAAGTAAAGTTGAGAGAAAATATATGAAACAGGGGAAGAACACAAAGCACAACGTCATCACTTTTCAGAAAAAGGTTCGGATTTTCTCCATCTACTTGTTGCGCGATGCTCGTTATCATGCTCCGGTGAGTTAACATCACCCCTTTCGGCAGACCCGTCGTTCCGGACGAGAAAGGAAGCGCCACCGTGTCGTCGGGGGATATAGAAATTAGTTCAGAAATTTCAGACTCGTTGGCGTCGGAGAGAACGGTGAACGGAAGGCAGGATTTATCCGGCGGTGGGTCATCGACGGCGATCACCGTGGTTCCAGTTTGGAGCTTATCGACGAAGATGGAGTGGGTGATGATGAGTTTAGCGCCGGAGGCTTTGAATTGTTTGTGAATTTCCGCCGGAGTGGAGAAGGGATTGGCGGCGGTGGCGGAGGCGCCGAGGAAAGAGGCGGCCATGAAGGCGAAGGCGAATTCAGGGATGTTTTGGAGGAGGAGGAGGATGACATCGCCGTGTTTGATGCCGAGGGAGGAGAGGCCGGCGGCTGTGCGGCGGGAGAGAAGGTAGGTTTCGGCGAAGGTATAGATTCTGCCGGAGGTGCCGGAAATGAGACAGGGGTTGTCGGCGAAGTCGGAGAGTTTTTCGAAGCAGTAGGTGTGAAGGGGTAGGTGGTTGGAGATGGGAATGTCGGGTAGTCTTGACCGGAATATGACGGTCTCCGGCGGTGATGACGGCGGGGCTGACGGGGATTTATCATGTTGAGGGGAGGAGACGCTGATCATGGCTTCTCTTGTTTTTTCTCTCTCTTTAATTAGGCTTAGGCGTTGTGACGGAGATCTGATTAAGCTCTCTGATCCGCTAAGCCACATTTTATGGGCATCTACGAGCGTATGCGGTTTCCGCCATTTAATTGAAGCAAAACAGTGCGACGCACTGTTCATGCACGTCATTTTAAGTAAAACGCGCGAAAGAGAAGATCCTTACCTTCCCAAAAATATCATAAATCTCGTTCCCAACCGAGCAGCAACACACACCAAAATGGAGTTTTGCGTTGTTTTGCTTAAAATTTGGAGTTTGCTTATCGAGATGCCCTAAATGGAATGAAAATAGCACAAAAATAGCGAGGAATGAATCTACTACTTTGAAACAGTAAAATATAAATTATTTATTTATTATATATTATTCATCCTAAAATATATTAAATTTTTAAAAAAATTAAACATTTTGTAATATGAATATTCTATAATTTTATTTTAAATAGGAGAAAGATATATTTAAGTTTTTTTTTTCATTATATATATATATATATATATATATATATATATATATATATATATATATATATATATATATATATATATATAGTCTTTAAAATTAACAAATATTAACTACTATAAGAAAAAAATAATAATATTAATGAGGTCATGAGTCCAATCTTTTTAGCTATAAGTCCGAGGTGAAGCTTATCATCAAGCTCATTTATTTATACAAGCCCGAACTCAAACTCAACTAGACTAGACTTATCAAAATAATTAAAAAATTAGTTTTAAAATTTTGAAACTATTTTTATATTAAAAGTTAAATTCTAAAAAATAAAAAATATTAATTTAAAATTAAATAATTAAGCTTAACAATTGAGTCAAACTCTAACTTTCTAAGCAAAATATTTTTTAATGAACTAGCTGAATTTGACCTCAATAAAAATTAACAACTCGATCAACCCTAAGTTTGAAAAAAAAAAAATTAAAAATTAAAATTCTTCTGATCTTACATAAAAATATCAAATAATTTTGCTCTAGATTTATTTCAAAAATACTATTGCAATATTCTCAATAAAAAAATCATAATTGTTTAAATATTTATGATTTTATTTTATTACTCTCTTTCAGAAAAAAAAAAAAAAAAACGATTTTGATTGCTTTCCACTAATCACACCAAGCACATAGAAGCTTAGGTGCACGGCAAGCCATTTGAGAGGACACGATGGCTGTGAAGGTAGGGGTGTCAATTTCGGGTCACGGGTCGGGTTCGGGTCGAATCAGGAATTGACCCGGGTTCAAACGGGTCGACCCTAACCCGACTCGGGAAGACAAACGGGTCGGGAATCCGAACCCGGACCCGACCCGGTGGGTTGCCGGTTGACCCGACCCGACCTGGTTGGCGGCTGGCGAACGGCAGCGTGAGCAGCAGCGCGGGCGGGCAACAGGCCCGGGTTGCGGGCGGGCAGCGGGCAGCGGCGGGAATTTTCGGGATTCAAATTTTTTTGAATTAAATTGGTTCGCGGGTTGTCCTGGCAACCCGCCGGGTCAACCCGAACCCGACTCGTTTTTTAAACGGGTTGAATCTGTGAACCCGAACCCAACCCGGATTTTTCGGGTCAGGTCCGGGTCGGGGTTTTCGGGTCGGGTCAAAAGTTGACACCCCTATGTGAAGGTACTCTACAGTTAAAAGAGTATATATTTTATAATAATAATAAATTTTTTTCTGAGATTTGGTCAGAATTCATGGAAGATCTGAGCCGTATATTTGGAGTTAAGATGGCAAAAAGAGAAGGTAGCTGGGAAGATCCAACGACTAATAATTTTAACTTTGTAGAAAGACTCAGGGAGAGGAATTAGGCTTGCAAGGGCTTCTCACTTATGGTAAGCGGGAAAGGAAGAAAGTAAAGACAGAACAGAAATGAAAAAAGAAATCTATTTTCCATTAATGAGAGAGAGTACATAATCGTCCTTATATAGAATATAGAAGAACCTATACATAATACTAATAAGAGAGTTCTAGAAAGTAGATAAACAAATACATGTGTTTTAAATAGTTACATATTATTACACCCCCTCAAGCTGATCAAGTGGATTGAACCGTCAGCTTGCTTCATAAATGTTGGTAACGAGGAGTGGAAAGATATTTGGTGAATATGTCGGCTATTTGGTCTTTTGTAGAGATAGGAAAAATCTGAACATTTTGCGTTTGAATGTGATCCCGAATGAAGTGATGATCTATCTCTATATGCTTAGTCCGAGCGTGAAAAACGGGATTGTTGGTGAGGGCGATAGCGGACGTACTGTCACAGTGTAGACTGGTGGGAGAATGTAACTGAATGTTGAAGTCCAGAAGTAGGCGACGAAGCCACATGATATCTGCCAGAGTTGTTGCCATGGACCGATATTCCGCCTCTGTTGAAGAGCGGGCCACCGCGTGCTGCTTCTTAACGCTCCAGGATATGAGTGTGTTACCCAGGAAGGAGCAGCATTCGGAAGTAGATCGTCTGGTGTCTTTGTCGCAGGCCCAATTAGCGTCCAAGTAGGAATGTAGGAACAACGGATCCTGCGAAATAGGCAAACCAAATGAGAGTGTGCAAAGAACTCCTTATAGAATTCTTTAAAATTTACCTGCTTCATACGATTCCAGCAAATAATAGCTTTGCCATACATAGAGATGGGAATGTTAAATATAGTATTTCTCATGTGCATGTTAGTGTCCACAGTCAAATTCCATGATGTACCAAAGATCCGATCTTTAAGCCTATCATGATAGCAACTAGTCATGCATGTAGGTAACCCTTTATACAAATTGTAAATGGATTCACCATTACACCAATGATCCAAAAGAGAGGTGGCCGTGCTGTCTGGGTGGATAGGGAAAGTGAATTTATTTTTTACCTTCGCGGAAGTGTTACAAATGCTTCTCCAAAATGTGGTGGCATAAGGTCGGGTAGGCTTCCATGGTGATATGTATCTCATATTGAGCCAATTTGTGAGAGGAGAGCAAGAGTTATAAAATTTCCAGATAAAGCTACAGTTAAGAGCAAATTGCAAGCCTTGCAAAGAAGCAATGCCTAATCCACCCTTAGATAAGGGTTTGCAAGTGTTAACCCACGAGATTAGGTGCAGACGTTTTTGGTTAGAACCTCCATGAAAAAGAAATTTAGCACAAAACTTCACAATGGCTTTGAGGATAGTTTTAGGAATGCTAGATCCACGAATCCAGTAAGCAATCGTGTTGGTAATGGTATGCTTGAGAAATTGCAATCTACCTGCAAAAGAAAGAAGCCTGGCCTATCAACCAGAAAGGTGTTTGATAATTTTTTCTAATAAGTTACTAAAATCAAAGATCTTACATTTCCCAAAGGAAATTGGAAGCCCAAGGTAAGATATAATATTGGATATGTTGGCTATGTTGAGAGCATTTGATATAACATAAGAATTGGGAGATGTCCGAGCATTGCAAAGAGCAATGGGCCTAAAATCATGAATATTATCCACATGTGTTTTTTTGGGAATCAATGAGATAGCAGTGGCCTTGACAAACCTAGGCAAGTAACTCTTGTTAAAGAAAGATCTAACAACAACACATATAGAGTTCCATGTACTACTCCATGTTTTTTTGTAGAATTCGAAATTGAAGCCATCGGGTCCCGGGGATGAGGAGGAGCAGCCAGCAAACACAGCAGATTTGATTTCTTCATTTCAGAATCTGTAAGAGAATTTCCCTTAGGAAAAGTGTTAATGTCCAGATTTTCAGGAGCAGGGGAGTTAAAGAGGATTTCAAAGTGTTTAATAATGCCATGGATACTCTCTAAGTTACCAGAACTAAGAAGAGAGGCGTTCATCCACTGGCAATTTCCATACTTGGTACAATCAAAGGACGAATAACCCGATTCATTTGAGGTTGGATCGCATGCTTGTGAATGAAGCATGGATTAATTGCTATCCCAACTCATTTTACAAGGTGCTCAATAGCTTAGTCTCTGATCATTCTCCTCTTATTTTGAGAGAAGAATTTGGTAATAGACGTGCTCCCAGATTCATGTTTAAAAACTATTGGACTATGATCCCAGAATTATGGAACATTCTGGTTTCTATATTCATCATTCCCTCCCAAGGAAATCCTATTATAAGCTTGTACCAAAAACTGAAACGGCTCAAGGCTGCCATCAAAGGTAAAAAGTGGGAATCTTCTAATGATCTTGAAATCACACTACAAGAAAATAGGTAATTAGCGACCAACAAAATTGGTCGCTAAAAATGTTAATTTGGACGCTAAAGCAACTAGCGACCAAAAATATTTGGGTCGCTGATTTGTCGCAGTAGCCTCGTCGCTGAGGCTTTTAGCGACCAAAAATTTTTTTAGGTTGCTAAATTAGCGACCACTAATTAGTATTGGTCGCTAAAATTGGACATATTAGCGACCATTTTTTTCGACGCTAGTGAATATTTATTTGGATGCTATTTAATAATTTTAATAGTTAATTTTATTTATTATATTTTTCCTATAGCGGCCAAAAAAAAAATTGGTCGCAAAATGATTAATCAAAAAAATCACATGCCCCTTTAATTTCATATAATTTGGATATAAAATTTGTAATATTTAGTAAATAAAATTATTATCCATTTATTATGCATTGGCTATTACAATTAAGACCAATACATCACTCCTTTATATTGCAATTAATTAAATAAATTACATAATAGAAAAAAATACAAATTTTATTAGTTTGAGGCAATAATAATAAAAAGCTTAAATAAAAAAAAAATTATATTTATTCATGAGTATCATTGTTAAGAATTTGCTAGGAGAAAATAAAAATTGCATTAATTCATATACTTTTACAAATACATCAATCAATTAATACAAAAAATATAATCTCAAACATCATTAATCATAAAATCTTAATGTTTATAAAATGATAACATCTAATTAACATAAAAATCTTTTATTAACTTTTATGTTAATAAATATAAAATTACAAAATTATTATTATTCCCTCATATAAATTATATCAAAAATAAATTACAACATGAATCTATAATCATGCTAACGGCAATCAATATCTTGTATTGTTGCAATGTGGGATCCAAATCCAACTCCATATCCATCAATACACATTTCGGATGCAACGAACTTCAACTTGGAGTACAAGCAAGCAACACCTACATAAAAAATTAATAAACAAAATTACCAGAATATTTCAATAATTTTGAAAAAAATCAAGGCAAAAATGTAGGAAACTTGCATACTGCTTGACACCATGATGCAAGAATTCAAAAACCAATTGAGTTCTCAAAGAAGCAAGTTCATCCCTCCTTTATAGCTGCAACTAAGTGATTGTAAGCTACAATCCATGCAATCTTCATCTCTATGCTCGACATATGAGGAACATACTCTTTTATCGTCACCAGCATAGCAAATCTGGTAACATGTAAGCAGAAATACAATATTAAACATTATAATGGATGAAGCTGCTCCAATGAAGATCTAGCACTGACCGTATAATAATAAAAATAACTAAAAAAACCCTCCAAAAAATAGAAGCAAATATAGAAAAAAACCAATTAACATAACTACTGTCTAATTTGACGAGTTAAATTTGAGTGTTGAAGCTAAATACCGCACAAGGGCTCATTCTACTTGCAAATGATGTGGGATCAACAGTTATGTAGAAGAATTTGGCTTTCCTCTAACCCAACCTATAATCTGTAACTGTGATAATTAGGTAGCTATCTACATTGCAAGCAATCATATATTCCATGAAACAAACAAATATATTGAAGTTGAGTTCTCACTTCATCTGGGATGTAAGTTCGCAAAGATCATCACTCCTCATAAATCAAGTAAAAAACAATTAACTGATATCTTTATCAAAACTCTGAGTACTCAAATTTTTTTCCAACCTTTGTAACAAGCTGTAACTTTTGATATATACACTCCAACTTAAGAGAAAATATTACAAAAGGAAAAATTAAAAAAAAAATTAAAGGTTATATTTTTAGTAGGATATTCATGATATTCAACCTATCAATTTTTTTTTTTGTTTGTACTCAACTTATATGGATATATGTATTTACACACCAACTTTCAGTCAATAATACATACGAATGTTTTCTATGTAAATAACTTTTAATTTTAATAGTTTGTTGCAATATTTAGAAAGACTGATTGACTGGTAATGATTAGACCAAGAACAAGGAATCATGCAAGAGATAACAAGAAATACAAAAAAACATTCAACATACCAGTAGAAGAGCTGATAGCATTGAGATTACAAATTGTGTCACATTGCTCTTGCTGAGACTGCCCATGCCTAACAAGATACTCAATCGGATTCAACGAATCAGAATTTTCATCAGGATGAGGGATATCATTCAACTCTTCTTGGGTGAATTCTAGCTCTGCATCCCGTTCTATACGAAGAAGTTCTGACATATGATTAACGAAGTCCTCTATCTTGGCCTGCACTACTGTTGCTTTCTCTAGCTGCATTCCAAGACCACCATGCATATTTTTTGCACCAGACATTTTTCGTACAGCAGCTCGATGTTGAGCTGCAAATACATTTTGTAATGCAAAAATTCTTTATTTGTGTGCTGTGTTTCACGGACAAGGAAGAAAAATGACAGATAAAAAGGTACACAAATAAGTAATTAAGATGCCCATTTATAAGTTATACCATACAAGAAAAAATAATTGGAAGCAAGGTGATTTTAAATTAACCCAAAACTGTTCTTATTTTCCTCTAAACTTCTCCAACTTTAGGTGGCCTGTTTCAAAAATTGACTTAAATTTTCTATGGTGAAATTGTGATTTATTGTATGGAGATCATTTTCAAGGAATTCCAACTGAAGTTAAAGTATTCATGAAAGCTATTCCATCATTATGAATGTTAATAAGCATTCACTCAAAACAGAAAATTTGTTTGACAAAGAAGCAAGTGCTTATGTTTATTTTTCAAATCTGGATGAAATTCCATTAATAACAAAACAGGAGGAAGGTAGGGAAAAAGTTATCGTGCATTCAAGTAGGCCACTGCTCAGTCCAAGAAATTGATAGATTAGATTGTAAAGGAAATTGCACAACTCTGTGAGGTGGTGGAAGTAAAGATAATACCGGTGGAGCAATCTTTCCCGGTTCGTCCATTCTCACATGCACAGATGCCATTTGAATGGCAGGCCCCATGACTACTGCAATTGTTTGGGCAGGATTCTACAGTTGAAGAAAGGATAATGGGAAAAGTAAGAGCTCGCATACACACCAAAAACCATAAAGCTGGCCACCAATCTGCTAATAATGTTTAGAAGCAGTAAAAATGTCAAGCCTGCTTGAAGTCAAAATATTAACAGTTGGTTAAAACTTAAAAGTATAGTTACAAACATATAAAAGAGGCTTTAAGTCATTATTGAATTTCGCTCTGCTATTATAGTGACAATCATTAAAAGAAAAGTACAACTTTTTTAAAAAGGCACCAACGATCGTGAATCAACTTGCATGTACCGAGTAAGGCTTGACAGGCAAATTAGATGGATTAAAACTCACTGACGGCACACTGAAAAGAATCATTCAAGAGCAACTTCTATTTCAATTTAAAGGACCAGGAACGGACCACATGACATCACCAAATGACGTTAGTTTTAGCTTCCAAAGCCCTCTGTCTAGTCCCATTAATAAGCCAGCTCTAGAGAGTGTTTGAAGAACTTTACGGTTTGGGTTGGAAATGGCTATCTGAAACAAATTTTCCATCAGAAAGACCTGTGTATAATCAACAATAAGATTTGAGGGAAACTGAAATTGGTGATCTTCAAACCTGTATTTCACGTGATTTGTATTCTTGATGCAAGTCCTTGAGAGCTTGAACTTTTAAGTATGCACTTTTACATGCTCTAATTTCCCACACTAATTCTACCTGCCCATCTTATAAGAATAAATTTTTGTAGTAGAAAAATAAGCTAGTCAATTAGACAAAGAAGACAGTAAATAGAGTTTGATCAACTTAAATTTGAAACCAGAGAAATTTTAATCCAGTTGGTCTATTCATAATAGTAAAATACTAAATTGTGCTTTGAAAGAAGAGGCAGCGGACATAAGAGATTCACAATATGAAACGTAATAAACAGCATTTAGATGAAATTTTTGAAATATACAAATCCAAGTCGAAGAGTTGCTGCCTCTTTGTCCAATGAGAAGCACCAGCGGAAGTGAAAACCTGAAAGAATCATCATTTGTTAACAAACCTTTCAATCAGTGGTGTTAAAGCTGATCTAACTTCAACAAACAAATGCCTCGCATAAAAAATACGTCTTAAATTTCATAATTGCTTATCACAACAGAGACATTTTAATATTTATTGTGATGCAGAAGCAACATGACAATGAGCAAAAAATAAAGAAATAAAACGTTTAATGCCGAAAATCCTACAAAATTTGCTCCTTCCACTTATCAGCCACTCTAAGGTCCCCGAAACACCCAAGCTTGAGATCAACGAAGAAGTCAAGGCCTCCTATTATGCTCCTACTTGAGCGCACCACTTGTAATGAATAAGATAAAATCTCTATCGCACAAACAAAACAATCACAAATTAGTTTAGATGATGGAACAAAGATAGAGATCACCAAATAAGAAATCCACAACTCATACTAGGAATAGAATAATTATACTTACAAAGTTGGCATCAAAACTTGTAAGCAGTCAAAGAATCCACATCTTCAAACACACAAGAACAAAGAGAAAACATATATTGTTGTAAAATAATTAATGAATTTTACATATCACAAGAGTCATATTTATAACCCAAAAATTAAAAACTAAATAGTTTCTCTTAATCCCACAAGTCAAAGACTCACAGTACAAGTTTAAATTTAGGAAACTTGGATTTAAGCAAGAACGAGAAGTTCTCAATCATAGATAAAATTAAAACAAGAAATTTCCATTTCAAAATTATGTTCCTAACAACGTTCAAATTGCTACAACGGGAATATATTACAAATAGAGAAAACAACCATGTGTTAAAAGAAGGAAATTGATAAAAAAAAATAAGGTAGTTCAAGAGCTAAATTGAAAGTAAATTATTAACATTATAGTTTCAAAAAATAGACATAAATCAGATATCTAGTCATCATTTTCTTCATTTGAGAAGCCTGGACCTACAAGAATAAATTTATAATATTAGTTAAACAAAATTTTCAATTTTATTAAGTCAACCTTAATGTGCATATTCTAAATACTTACCATCATCATTAGGGGGTTGCATGCCCATTTTTTCTGCTATCATTTTTAACCAATCTATAGTTTTTTGTTGAGATTTAATGATCTTACTCTGTTCCTCATATTTCTCTTTTATAACTTTTAAACTGGTTTCAAGCTCGGTCTCTCTCTCGGACGATGCATTTGATCTGACAATTTTAGTTTTCTTTATCGGCTTTGGCCCATAACCAAAAAAATCATTTAATTTTAATTTTTAAGTAAATATTCATAAATAATATGCTTCAAATTTTTTCTCATTTGAATTTTTTTGTGTGAAGATAATAGAAAATTCAAATTATTATGATGATACTATGATTTGAGGGACTAAATTCAACACCTAAAAAAGCTTATGACTAAAATTGATACAATTAAAAAACTTAAGGGATTATTTTTATCATTTTCTTATTTTAAATTCATATCCTCTAATTATTTTCCTTCTTTACCATATTTTATGAGCAATAGGTTCTTATGGATCAACTCTACAATACAAGAGCGTGGAACGGATAAAGCCTATTGGTAAACATACTCTACTTGGTGCAAGTGGAGAAATTAGTGACTTCCAAGAGATCTTGCGTTATCTTACACATGCTATAAATGCGGGTTTTATGGTCATCTCTCTGTCACTTGTAGGAAAAACAATCAACAAAGAAATAATCTCATAGAAAATGATAAAAACTTGGAGGAAGAAGAAGTAAATGAATCCGAGTATGAAAATAACATTTATTTAGAAAAGGTTGATGTTGAAGGAGATGAGGGTGAAGAGTTTCTTCTAATCATACAATATTAACCTCAATTATATTATATGATCTACTAAAATTCTAAAAGGAAGGAGATGGTAAGATGGAATTGAAGAGTGTAAGTGGCAAAGATATCCATTACTGTATAACTTAGAATTGATTGGTCAAGGATGCGAGATGGTGTAATCTAGGCTTTTCAAAATCTATGATAGGCAACTTCATCATTAACTGTTTGAAAGCGATCATCAACAATAACATGAGAGGAAATGCCTTGGAGTTGTTGATAGGCTCGGTTGCCACTTGCCGTTAGGAAGATTGAAGGTATTGAGCATAAAAGAAAAGAGGAATAGAAGAATGGAGTGAGTGAAACTATAAAAATCCCTCATTTTAGAATTTTAGTAGATCATATAATATAATTGAGGTTAATATTGTATAATTAGAAGAAATATCAATTAATATCTTTGTCCTCACTTTGTATCAATATTACTCGTTGAGTCTCTCGGCAAAGCTCATTTGTAAGTTCTATAGAATCACAAGCCTTCATGAAGTTCAGATTTTATAATTTTAACAAAATACTAAGGAAAGATGGTACACCATATAAACAGGAAACAATAGGATTTTATTTCTTTTTCTTTTCCATGATAAAGAGGTGAAAGAAGCAATACAACAAAAAATCAACCCTAACCTCCTAAAGCAAAAATAACAACCAATAATGTTGAACAATGCCATAAAAATAAGGGGAAAGCATAGTTTAAAAAAGATCATATAATTTTTGAAATTAAAACAAGAAGAATGGAATTAGGGATAACCTGTGAAGAAGAACCCGACGGATCCGTCGGAGGATTTTTTTCGGGATTGTCCAAAGAACTGTCCGTGAATAAACTCATATCAATGCACAAATGAGAGAGGTCGTTGCCGCTAGCGTCGATTGCAGTTGGCAATTGCAGTTTGAGGTCGCGCTAAAGAGGTAAGGCGAAAACGAGAGAAGTTAGCGTGCATGAGACTGAGATCGCGAGAGTAGGTTTATATATACATTAGAAGATTAAATTAATCATTTAAAAAAAAAATTACACCAATTTTATGTCAACAAAATAGTCCCTAAGAATTTGATGAATTAATCTTTTATCTTTTTCTCAAATTTTGATATCAAGTTATACATATTGGTTAAAAAACACTCAACCCATAAGGTGAAGGAGATGATAAAAAATTAAGTAGATTTGAACTTCTACTATACCACTTGAATAAAACAAATATGTCACATGAACATGATGGACTAGACCATAGAAGCAACTAGTCTACTGAAATGCTATTCCACCTGGAAACAATGAAATGGAAAATAATTGAACTAGCGAATCCTAGTGTTGAATTGAAATGACTCGCAAACTAAACCTAAAGACGTAATAAAAAAACTGAATACTACAATCCTCTATCAAAAGAATCATCACAATAGGTATATTTTAAAAAAGAATAAAACTCAAACTTATAATACTCATCTTAATGTTCACATTTTGTGCTTCCAACGGATATACACTTGAAATTTCCATCACATTTGAGAAGCAAAGAGAACGATTTTGAAATCAACTCTATCTAGAGCATGAATTTTGGAAAATATTTATTGAATCTCCTTATTTTTCCCTCGTCAACCTCAATTAAGGTATTCATGAGTACATCTATAAGCTATTTCTTTCCTATTGTATTGATGGATTCAAATTTGGAAGTCAATTTGTCACGAACAAAAGCAGATATGATGTATTTTCCATTAGGATAAACAACAGGTTTATTAAAGGATTCCAGTCCCATTGGCTGAATGTATATTGTTCTCGTCGAAAACCTGATTAATTAGTAGTGACAAACTTTTATAATTCGGTGGAAAGCAAGAAACAGAAAAAAAAAAATTGCGAGGGCTCCGATGGTGAAATGCTCGGTGACAGACAGGACAATGCAGCGAGGTGGTTTGCTGATGAGTGGCGAAGGCTGCCCGAGGATCGTGTTGTTAATTAAATGGCAGTAACTTTAATGTAAATGCTCAAAAGAAGGTCCTTTTCTTTGTCATTAACTATATATATAATCATCACGAATGAGAACATCGAGAATAAAATTTGGAGAAGAAAAGAGATTGAGAAAGAAACGAATGAGAAAATGGCATATTCATACCAAAAAATAAGCAAGAAAATAAATACAAATGGTGGATTCTCCATACTTTTTTCGGCGAGGACGACAGACCGATGGCAACCTCACGCCAAGGTCGGTTCTTATGCGAGCGGGAGGACTTTCAGGGAGGAAGGCCTAAGGCGAAGACGACAGGACTTGGCTGAATAGCGAAGGCAGAGAAGCAGATTAGCGGGAACAATCGGCGAGAGGAAGAGAAGAAGTGTCTCGCTGCGTTCGCCTAGGTTTTTATTTTATTAAACACTCGCTGGGAAGGTGCTTAATTGACGGTGAAGCCAAAGGGGAAGTTATTTGAGAACCGTTCGGGTGAAGCTATATGAGAGATGTCGTGGTTGCTTACCTTTAATTTGCAGTTGGCCATTGCAGTTGGCGGTTGTCGTCGCTAAAGAAGCGTCTAGGGCAAATAGCGAAAACTAGAGAATCGCGTGCGTGAGACTGAGATCGCGAGTTGTTTTGGACTTGGTATAATGTATATTTTTTTTGAATAAGTAATTGATAAAATTTAAATAATATATAATATAATTTATTTCATTAATAAATTATTAAATTTATTATCATAAAAATATAAATATTAAATTAAATTAATCATTTTATTTATTGATTTGAATTTTAAAAATATTATTGCAATCAAAAATTTTTCCGGGGGCGCTGCCCCTTGACCCCGCGACCTGACCTGGCAGGTCGATCCCTGTTAGGAGGTACTACCCCCTTGGACACCTGACATATCTGCGAAACATAGGATTATGTACAAAATTAAAAAGAATAATTAGTCTCTATAATGACGGCTTTTTTACTGTTTATTGAATCAATTTTTTAGCATCAAAATTTTAAGATATAGTGCTAGAAAGCTGATTTAAGAAGTTGTGAGAAAGTCATCTCAAACAAAATCTAAGACTTTGTTTGAATTGACTTTTTAGGAAGCAATAAAAAAATAGTCCCAAATATTTAATTGGGTAAAAAATAGAAGGGGGGGGGGGGGGGGGTGGTTGGTTGGTTATATCCTTTTATTTATATATTTTTCATTTATAAGATGAATGATATGAATGAAATATAAGAGTAATATATTTGATATTAAAGTTATCTATGGGTAATAATCATGAAATATTAAAATTTTGAGTGTGAGGTATGTAAATAGCAGGATATAAAATGATATGTAAATAAATCTCTCAAAAAATTAATGTTAGGATATTTGATGTAAAAATTATTGTATTTATTATAAAATGATATAATATATAAATAAATAATTAAAATTATAATAAAATTCATCTTGAAATAAATTTAATTAATACAATACTAATTTGATTAAAAATTTAAAACATTGATCCTATTTAAAGCTTAAGTATAGCTTTTTTGATAATTTTTTTAAGATAAAAAATTGGTAGAAACACCCTATATAAGATGAACACAAGAAAGTTGTAACATTGTTTCCTTAAAAACCAAACAAATGTGTATAGCTAAACCTGTGACTAAGCTGGTTTCATTTAGGAATGTCTTATTACTATTTTATAAAGCTATTTTTTAATAAAAAATTTCTTGAAAAAAAAAAAATGATAAAAAAAAACTATAATCATCTCAAACATATCCTAAGTAGATAGTGTTCTTTTTTATTAAATGATTTATAAAGTAAAACATTAAAAAAAAATTTAACTTGAACGGAGAGCTATAAATTATGATAAAATACTTTGTCTAGATATAATGAGATAATTTTTATTAAAATATTCTTGAGAATTATTTATTTAATTTGAGATCACTAAGTATTCTATATGAAGAATTTATATTGGGATATTGTAAAATAAGTTTTATTAATAAATCATGAAATATATAACTTGAATATTTAACCACTAAATTATAAAATAAACTTTTGTTGTACAATTCAAGATTTAGATGATAATATTTGATACGGCATCACAAAATTAGCTTGATCGGGCACGAATCTCGAGTCGAAAGCTAGTTGCAAACTTCAAAAATTAATTCCGAGAGCACCCCAACTCCGATTTCAGCAAGCTTATAGTCGAACTGAGCGTCTCGGAAATACGAACTCAACGACACCAAATTCGACTCAATCCGAGCCCAAATGGGTCCGAATCATGGACCCGAAGTTCTGTTGGAAGGTTCAAACCGCAATTTGAGTTACCAAACGGACTCCGATTTTGACGAGCTTATACTCGAATCGAAGGGCTCGACGAGACGAATCCAACGAGCCCAAGATCATAGAATTCCGACATCATTAAGGCCTTCAAATGTCCAATGAACGGTGCACGATCGTAGGATTCAATATCGGCCGTCCATTTGACCACTCCCTATTCGCCCCTGATCTCACACCTATTTACGGGCCATGCCACTCCAGAAAATCTATAAATAGAGCCCTCATTTCTCATAAGAGGAGGATCCTAAGCAAGAGAGAGAAGAAGAGAAGAGAAGGAAGGAGTTCCTCCTCGACAGCCGCCGGACCACCGCCGGACCACCGCAGAACCTCGCCGGACCACCGCAGGAATCTCGTCGGACCACCGCCGGACCACCGCAGGAACCTCGCCGGACCACCACAGAACCTCGCCGGACCACCACCTTAAGGCCCGACGTTCATCCCCGACGTCCTGCCAAAGACCCGACGTCTTGTTCAAGGCCCGACACTCAGTCCCTACATCCTGCCAAAGACCCGACGTTAAGTCCCGACGTCCTGCTGAAGACCCGACGTCCTGTTTAAGACCTGACGTCCTGCTTAAGACCCGACGTCCTACTCAAGGCTAGACCATCAACATCCGATCTTCCAAGTGACACTGGGACTAACACCTGACTCCTTATCTCCCACCGCCTACGGTCCTTCAGGCCTTCATCGCCTATTACGGTCCGTCCGATCTCCATCACCAGACAACGGTCTTTCAGACCCCAGTCTCCTACCGCCTACGATCCTTCAGGCCTTCATCACCAACTACGGTCCGTCCGACCTCCATCACCAGACAACGGTCTTTCAGACCCCAGTCTCCTACCAACTACGGTCTCCGGCCGACTACGGTCTCCTGCCGACTACGGTCTCCGGCCGGCTACGGTCTCCTACCGACTACGGTCTCCGGCCGACTACGATCTCCTGCCGACTACGGTCTCCTGCTGATTACGGTCTCCGGCCGACTACGGTCTCCGGCCGGCTACGGTCTCCTATCGACTTCGATCTCCGGCCGACTACGATCTCCTGCCGACTACGGTCTCCTGCTGATTACGGTCTCCGGCCGACTACGGTCTCCTGCCGACTACGGTCCTTCAGGCCGAACAAACCTGTATATGTAACTCTTACCATGTAATGCAATCTATATGATGTACATTTGCTACATCAATCCAAGGCCTTCTCCTAAGGAAGGGCCTCATTTGTAATCGACTACAAATACTAGTGGATTCATTCAAACTGGGCCAGGCCCCGTGGTTTTTCCCCCTTTTTCAGGGGTTTTCCACGTAAAAACTTTGGTGTCTCTTATGAACGCTGCACCCTCTCACTTATCTGATTGTGTGCTGGATCTTCGTACAACGCTAAGACGTTAAACTATATATTTCTCTACCGCCGCGAATATTCCAGGACGCAACAGTTTGGCGCCGTCTGTGGGAAAGTGATTCCCGACTAGGGGCAATTAGTGCTCTAATCTCAAAAGATCACACATATCATCAGTATCATAAGAAGCAAAAGCGGACTGGGGGGCAACTATGACTCAAACCATGGTCAAATAGATCCTCCAATACCTTCAACATCAAGTTGATATTTCAGGAAAATCCAAGCAAATGCAAGGATACTTTCTAACACCTATAAATTTCATACAGTCCCCTACAGGACTCATACTCCTTGGGCAAGGTCTTGATCTCGACCTCAAAAAGGTAGTAACGGTCTAAAGATAGACCCTTCATTATCTTTGATTCGGGATACACGAGGCATTCGCCCCCTCCCAATCAAGGCAAAATCGATCCCAGGGGGATCCGATTTGACCTCTTCCACACAGGTTAACGTCGTCGAGCAGGGCTCCGGCATACAACCTCGGAAAGGTCTCACATCCTTGGTGGATTCTCCCGGCCTCTTCCACACAGGTTAACGTCGTCGAGCAGGGCTCCGGCATACAACCTCGGAAAGGTCTCACATCCTTAGTGGATTCTCCCGACCTCTTCCACACAGGTTAACGTCGTCGAGCAAAGGCTCCGACATACAACCTCGGAAAGGTCTCACATCCTTGGTGGATTCTCCCGACCTCTTCCACACAGGTTAACGTCGTCGAGCAGGGCTCCGGCATACAACCTCGGAAAGGTCTCACATCCTTAGTGGATTCTCCCGACCTCTTCCACACAGGTTAACGTCGTCGAGCAGGGCTCCGACATACAACCTCGGAAAGGTCTCACATCATTGGTTAACGTCTCCAGAATGTCGTCAATGGACTTCTATCTGACTTCTCCACAATGTTAAAATTCTACATGATTTTGAATTTTCTCCTATCGCTGAACTTTTGCCTTGCAGGACTTTCGACGGACTAATACCCGGCACCAGAATTCTTCCTATTGTCGGACTAATACCCGACGTTGGACTTTTGCTCCTCAGTGGACTTCTCCTTGACGTCGGACTTCTGCTCGTTAGTAGACTTCTACCCGACGTCGAACTTCTGCTCGTCAGCAGACTTCTGCCCGACGTCGGACTTCTGCTCGTCAGCGGATTTCTGCCTGACGTCGGACTTCTGCTCGTCAGCGGACTTCTCCCCGTCGTAGGACTTTTGCTCGTCAGCGGACTTCTACCCGTCGATAAACTTTCATCGGTCTTCTGCCAGAGGCCGTACTTCTACACGACATCGGATTTCACCTTGTCGTCGAACTTCTGCCCGTCGACGAACTTTCATCGGTCTTTTGCCCGAGGCCGTACTTCTACACGACGTAGGACTTCTCCCTGTCGTCGGACTTCTACTAGTCGTCGGACTTCTGCCCGTCGACGAACTTTCATCGGTCTTCTGCCCGAGGCCGTACTTCTACACGACGTTGGACTTCTCCCTGTCGTCGGACTTCTACCCGTCGATAAACTTTCATCGGTCTTCTGTCAGAGGCCGTACTTCTACACGACGTCGGATTTCACCTTGTCGTCAAACTTCTGCTCGTCAGCGGACTTCTACTCGTCGACGGACTTCTGCCCGTCGATGAACTTGCATTGGACTTCTGCCCGAGGCTATACTTCTACACGACGTGGGACTTCTCCTTGTTGTCGAACTTCTGCTCATCAGCGGACTTCTACTCGTCGTCAGACTTCTGCCTGTCGACGAACTTTCATCGATCTTCTGCCCGAGGCCGTACTTCTACACGACGTCGGACTTCTCCCTGTCGTCGGACTTCTGCTCGTCAGCGGACTTCTACTCGTCATCGAACTTCTGCCCGTCGACGAACCTTTGTCGGCCTTCTACCCTACGCTGCACCTCTACCCGACTTCGTACTTCTATCGGATGTCGGACTTCTTCCAGTTAATAGACTTTCGTCGGTCTTCTGCCTGACGTTGTATGTCTACGCGATGTTAAATTCCTACCTGTCATCATACTTCTCCCCGACGCTGGACTTATACTCATTACGGGACTATCATCGGTCTTCTACTCGACGTCGAACTCCTGCATATCGACGGACATTCATCGGGCTTTTACATGTCGTTGAATGTCTACTCGTCGTCGTACTTCTCCAACCTTCGTTGGACTTCTGTTCGCTGTCAACCTCCCTCCTTAAAACAGTCTCTCCGACCTCCATCTCCAGCCAACTAACATCAGAACTCCGCAGTATCTCTCGAAGAATAGAGGGAGAAGGGGGAAATCTCCGGACTTCCTTGCCAAGAGAGGGGCCTCGAAAAATCGAGGGAAGGCCTCAATAGAAAGGACAGAGGGAGAAGAGAAGGAGGGGAAATCTCCGAACTTCCTTGCCAAGAGAGGGGCCTCGAAAAATCGAGGGAAGGCCTCAATAGAAAGGACAGAAGGAGAAGAGAAGGAGGGGAAATCTCCGAACTTCCTTGCCAAGAGAGGGGCCTCGAAAAATCGAGGGAAGGCCTCAATAGAAAGGACAGAGGGAGAAGAGAAGAAGGGGAAATCTCCGGACTTCCTTGCCAAAAGAGGGGCCTCGAAAAATCGAGGGAAGGCCTCAATAGAAAGGACAGAGGGAGAGAAGAAGAAGAAAAGAAGAAAGGGGAAGAAGAAAAGAAGAAAGGAGAAGAAGAAGAGCAGAAAAGATGAGAAGAAGGGAGAGGAGATAATTTTTCTAAAGGCCTTGGAGGCCTATTTATAGGTTTTTGGAGAGAGATGGGAAGTTTCTAGATTTTTAAATTTTTCTAAAATTTTTCGGAATTTTCTGGAATTTTTCCGGATTTTTCGGAATTTTTTGGGAATTTTTTGAAATTTTGTGGGCCCCGCAACGAATTAAAAAAAAAAAAAAAAAAATTAAAATAGAACCGCCTCAGCCAAACCGCGCGCCCAGGAGGGGCGCGCCTGTTCGCGCGGCAGTTCGCCGACGCCGGCGGCGGCGGGCGGCGGCCCGCCGGCGGCCGGCCGGTTCGGCCGCCTACGCGAGTCCGGGCCCGATTTTCGCCCCGGACGGTCCGATTCGGACGTTTTTGGGGTCCCCGGACACGTTTTTCGACGTTCCGGACTCAATTTCGGCACTTTCGGAGCTCAAAGGGGCCTCTACAATCAAATTTTGGCAAGCATTTAACTTTTGAGCGCAATTTTTTGCGATTCGGCCAACGTGAAATTTCGGAACAAGTATTTTCGGACTTCTAGGGGTTCGACGTCCGAAAATAGGGGGGCAACTGATACGGCATCACAAAATTAGCTTGATCGGGCACGAATCTCGAGTCGAAAGCTAGTTGCAAACTTCAAAAATTAATTCCGAGAGCACCCCAACTCCGATTTCAGCAAGCTTATAGTCGAACTGAGCGTCTCGGAAATACGAACTCAACGACACCAAATTCGACTCAATCCGAGCCCAAATGGGTCCGAATCATGGACCCGAAGTTCTGTTGGAAGGTTCAAACCGCAATTTGAGTTACCAAACGGACTCCGATTTTGACGAGCTTATACTCGAATCGAAGGGCTCGACGAGACGAATCCAACGAGCCCAAGATCATAGAATTCCGACATCATTAAGGCCTTCAAATGTCCAATGAACGGTGCACGATCGTAGGATTCAATATCGGCCGTCCATTTGACCACTCCCTATTCGCCCCTGATCTCACACCTATTTACGGGCCATGCCACTCCAGAAAATCTATAAATAGAGCCCTCATTTCTCATAAGAGGAGGATCCTAAGCAAGAGAGAGAAGAAGAGAAGAGAAGGAAGGAGTTCCTCCTCGACAGCCGCCGGACCACCGCCGGACCACCGCAGAACCTCGCCGGACCACCGCAGGAATCTCGTCGGACCACCGCCGGACCACCGCAGGAACCTCGCCGGACCACCACAGAACCTCGCCGGACCACCACCTTAAGGCCCGACGTTCATCCCCGACGTCCTGCCAAAGACCCGACGTCTTGTTCAAGGCCCGACACTCAGTCCCTACATCCTGCCAAAGACCCGACGTTAAGTCCCGACGTCCTGCTGAAGACCCGACGTCCTGTTTAAGACCTGACGTCCTGCTTAAGACCCGACGTCCTACTCAAGGCTAGACCATCAACATCCGATCTTCCAAGTGACACTGGGACTAACACCTGACTCCTTATCTCCCACCGCCTACGGTCCTTCAGGCCTTCATCGCCTATTACGGTCCGTCCGATCTCCATCACCAGACAACGGTCTTTCAGACCCCAGTCTCCTACCGCCTACGATCCTTCAGGCCTTCATCACCAACTACGGTCCGTCCGACCTCCATCACCAGACAACGGTCTTTCAGACCCCAGTCTCCTACCAACTACGGTCTCCGGCCGACTACGGTCTCCTGCCGACTACGGTCTCCGGCCGGCTACGGTCTCCTACCGACTACGGTCTCCGGCCGACTACGATCTCCTGCCGACTACGGTCTCCTGCTGATTACGGTCTCCGGCCGACTACGGTCTCCGGCCGGCTACGGTCTCCTATCGACTTCGATCTCCGGCCGACTACGATCTCCTGCCGACTACGGTCTCCTGCTGATTACGGTCTCCGGCCGACTACGGTCTCCTGCCGACTACGGTCCTTCAGGCCAAACAAACCTGTATATGTAACTCTTACCATGTAATGCAATCTATATGATGTACATTTGCTACATCAATCCAAGGCCTTCTCCTAAGGAAGGGCCTCATTTGTAATCGACTACAAATACTAGTGGATTCATTCAAACTGGGCCAGGCCCCGTGGTTTTTCCCCCTTTTTCAGGGGTTTTCCACGTAAAAACTTTGGTGTCTCTTATGAACGCTGCACCCTCTCACTTATCTGATTGTGTGCTGGATCTTCGTACAACGCTAAGACGTTAAACTATATATTTCTCTACCGCCGCGAATATTCCAGGACGCAACAATATTATAAATGAGAATAATTGCCTCCTAAAATTTTAAATAAACAAAATTTGAATGCAAATTTTAAAAAATTGAAGGGGGAAAAACAAAAAGAACTTTATTATTGTCCAAACAATCAATTAGCAAATAAAATATTAAATAAACTTCTAAGATCACCACAATGTTCCATGTAGAAATCCATGTTCGGCATGATAATGCTCATAAGTCTTGTTCCTAACAAATACAGTAATTGCTCAATGTGGTGGTGCTGATAAGGAAGAAGCATTAGCCAATCTGGATCTCAATTCCTTTCGCAATATCTTCCCTGAAGGTGATTTGGGGATGGCATGAACAAAGTACACTTTATGCAATCTTTTGTAGAACACCACCTAAAATAAATGAATTTCATCATAAATTATATATTTTAACAAATGCTATTATCAATGCATTTTATAGGCTCGCGGGGATCAACGAAAGACAGATTAAGTATTCGTTTGGGACATCTTTCTTTATGCTTCTTAAAGCAGTTTTTTAATGCAAAAAAAAATTAATTTTTGTACTAGAAAGTTGCTTTATGAAGCAGTAAGAAAGCTATCCCAAATAAGACTTAAGTGTATCTATCCCATATATTTCTGATGCAAGGAATGTGACTACAAACAAGATTTATTTTAATTATGGGATCAAGTTTTTCGAAAAAAAAAAAAAAACAAGCTTCTAAAGTTAATTATATCCTGGAAGTGCCTGAGAATATTATCAATTGAGGTTTTGTTTGGGACGGCTTTCTTACTGCTTTCTAAACCAACTTTTTAGTTCAAAAATTTGTTGAAATAGAAATTTTTTTCTACTAAAAAGCTGCTTTAGAAAGCAGTAAGAAAGCTATTCCAAACAAATCAAGAGCCAAATTAGCTTGTGTTCAAAATCAAGTAGGATCAATGTAGGTATAAAATCAAAGCGAATCTTATATAGATGTAAATGATGAAATTATAACTTCACATGATGATCAATTAATGAGATAAATGACAAATTTAAATTTTGATTTGGCTGAATTAAACTTGACCAAATAACTGTAAAATAAAGAAATAAAAGAACCTGTTTGGCTATGAACTCTTTTACAGTTTCTTCAGTGAGTTCAGTGTCTTTGGATCGAACAATGAAAGCAACAGGAACTTCACCAGCGACCTCATCATTTTGCCTATCAAATCATAACAAAAGCCAATTAAAATTGTTATATTTGAGAAAAATTAATATGGAGCTTTTTAAGTCCTTGAATAAGTCAAATATATGAAGAAGGTGATAAGTATTTACGGGACAACGGCTGCATCAGCAATGAATGGATGGCTTAGCAGAAGGCCTTCGAGTTCTGCTGGAGGCACCTGCAAAAATGTATCAAATTAGTTCTCTTGGCCATCGTTCTTGGACTATGATCCTATAAACTATGACACTTTGATCAATTCTTCTGACTACAGTTCTCCGACCATCATCTTTTAATTATAATTCTCTAACCATCACGGGCTGACTATAATCTCTAGTCTACCGTAGCCAACTGCAACCTCCTAAGCACAATCATCTGACTACTTTCTCCTAACCAATATCACCCGATTAAGACTTTCCAACCCTAATTGCTAGTCTATGTTGATGCTCCCTCCATCGCCACCAATATTGAAGCCCACCATCACTTATATACAACGATGTGTTTCATCGACATCAACTATGATTCTCAGCATCACCACCAAGATTTATACCGAATTCTTGATTTTTGATCTTTTCTCCTTAATTAAAATGATTGAACATGCAACAAACAATCTTTTAAAGATAGCTTCAATGTCATAATGGTCTTCTAACTTCCGCTATGAAATCTTTGCTACATTGTATTAACAACTTATGCAATCATAAGTAATTAAGGACAATATTTGTAATCAATAATAAATAGTAGTTGAATTATTTCATTTGGGCTAAATAATAATAATAATAATAATAATAATAATTATTATTATTATTATTATGAATTTTTTTAATAATAATAATGGATTATATATTACCTGATATCCTTTAAATTTGATTAGCTCTTTAACCCGATCAACAATATAAATCTCATCATCATCGTCCACGTAGCCTACGTCGCCTGTGTGTAGCCAACCCTCCACGTCTATTGCTGCTAACGTGGCTTCCGGGTCATTTAGATAACCTGTGGCACGACACACTTGAATAAATTATTTGAAGCTCTAATAGAAGCATAGAAACTTTTGAATTTTTTAAAATTTAAATAAATTTGGAGATGAATATAATATATAGATAATCATTTAATTTTATATTATATTTATCTTAAAGTAAATTCAAGAGTGTTAGAATAAAAGTTGTTGGATTTACTTCAAAATTACTAATTAATTTGTTACGAGAATAATATTAAATAAAAAAATATTTAAATATTGTATTGCTATCAAAACAAATTCCGCAATTTTTAAGCCCATTGTACTATAATTTTTATGCAAATAGTCTCAAAAAAATTTCTATATTTTTAAAATTGTATTATGATTAAATTTTGTTCAAGATGTGCTCTGCTAAATGTTTTTAAGAGATTTGCATATATCCAACAAAATTCTTATATTTTTATATATTTAACCACAAAAACATCAAATTAATTAAACATAATTAAAATTAACTTATTTAAAAATATGTATTTTTTTATGAATATATTTTAACAAGATTTAAACATTGAAGTTGTATTTAAATATAATGTGTTACATAGTAGAATGGAAATATAAATATTTAGATGTTAATTATGTAAATATACAAGACTTTGTGATGTGATTTCTAATTTTGTGAAAGTTGTGGGTGGAAAAAATTACCTTTCATGATTTGAGCCCCTCGGATGCAAATCTCGCCAGACTTGTTTCTTCCAAGGGAGAATCCAGTTTCAGTGTCTATCACTTTGAGCTCAGCATTGCGAACCACCGTGCCGCAGGAGCCCGACTTCGCCTCCGTCGGGTGCTTGGCGAAGGCCGGGCACATCGATATCACCGGCCCGGCCTCAGTCATCCCATAGCCCTGAAAATTTTTCTATTTACAAATGTATCCATTGCTCTCCACCATGAAAAGTTAAAAAAGTTGATGTGTATTTTGACAATTTGTTGGGAGATAATTAGACTAAAAATTGAGTTTAATTTCAAATAAGAATGTTATTAATTAATCATTTAATATTTCATTTATCATAAAAATATATAATTTTAAATTTATTCTGATATTTTTATGGAGTAAATAAAAGAAAATTCTCAAGAAAAAAATTAACTTAAAATAGCTGAATGGGGTGATCATAAATTCAAGAAAAAAATAATTTTAAAAATCAATAATATTTTTTTTATTTTTATATAAAATTTTTCAAATACATTATACATTTGTATATAACATTTTATTTGAGATGTGAAAAAAAAAAAATCTTTTTTTTTTTTTTTTTAAATTACTCTGAATATTACGATTTGTGTGATTAAAAAAGGAACCTGGCCGAAGACGGCATGCGGCAGCCGGCGACATAGGGCGGTCTGGAGCTCCTTCCCGAGCGGCGCCGCCCCCGATAGTACAATTCTTATAGAATTCAAATCGAAGCTCTCCAGCAGAGGACTTTTCGCCAAAGCTAACACTAGCGGCGGCACCACCGCCGTCGCCGTCACCTTATACTTCTGTATCAGTCTCAGCATTGCTTCAATCTCGAACTTCGGCATTGTCAGAACCGCCGCACCCGATCTCAGCGAGCAAAGCAAAGTAAAGTTGAGAGAAAATATATGAAACAGGGGAAGAACACAAAGCACAACGTCATCACTTTTCAGAAAAAGGTTCGGATTTTCTCCATCTACTTGTTGCGCGATGCTCGTTATCATGCTCCGGTGAGTTAACATCACCCCTTTCGGCAGACCCGTCGTTCCGGACGAGAAAGGAAGCGCCACCGTGTCGTCGGGGGATATAGAAATTAGTTCAGAAATTTCAGACTCGTTGGCGTCGGAGAGAACGGTGAACGGAAGGCAGGATTTATCCGGCGGTGGGTCATCGACGGCGATCACCGTGGTTCCAGTTTGGAGCTTATCGACGAAGATGGAGTGGGTGATGATGAGTTTAGCGCCGGAGGCTTTGAATTGTTTGTGAATTTCCGCCGGAGTGGAGAAGGGATTGGCGGCGGTGGCGGAGGCGCCGAGGAAAGAGGCGGCCATGAAGGCGAAGGCGAATTCAGGGATGTTTTGGAGGAGGAGGAGGATGACATCGCCGTGTTTGATGCCGAGGGAGGAGAGGCCGGCGGCTGTGCGGCGGGAGAGAAGGTAGGTTTCGGCGAAGGTATAGATTCTGCCGGAGGTGCCGGAAATGAGACAGGGGTTGTCGGCGAAGTCGGAGAGTTTTTCGAAGCAGTAGGTGTGAAGGGGTAGGTGGTTGGAGATGGGAATGTCGGGTAGTCTTGACCGGAATATGACGGTCTCCGGCGGTGATGACGGCGGGGCTGACGGGGAATTATCATGTTGAGGGGAGGAGACGCTGATCATGGCTTCTCTTGTTTTTTCTCTCTCTTTAATTAGGCTTAGGCGTTGTGACGGAGATCTGATTAAGCTCTCTGATCCGCTAAGCCACATTTTATGGGCATCTACGAGCGTATGCGGTTTCCGCCATTTAATTGAAGCAAAACAGTGCGACGCACTGTTCATGCACGTCATTTTAAGTAAAACGCGCGAAAGAGAAGATCCTTACCTTCCCAAAAATATCATAAATCTCGTTCCCAACCGAGCAGCAACACACACCAAAATGGAGTTTTGCGTTGTTTTGCTTAAAATTTGGAGTTTGCTTATCGAGATGCCCTAAATGGAATGAAAATAGCACAAAAATAGCGAGGAATGAATCTACTACTTTGAAACAGTAAAATATAAATTATTTATTTATTATATATTATTCATCCTAAAATATATTAAATTTTTAAAAAAATTAAACATTTTGTAATATGAATATTCTATAATTTTATTTTAAATAGGAGAAAGATATATTTAAGTTTTTTTTTTCATTATATATATATATATATATATATATATATATATATATATATATATATATATATATATATATATATATATATATATATATAGTCTTTAAAATTAACAAATATTAACTACTATAAGAAAAAAATAATAATATTAATGAGGTCATGAGTCCAATCTTTTTAGCTATAAGTCCGAGGTGAAGCTTATCATCAAGCTCATTTATTTATACAAGCCCGAACTCAAACTCAACTAGACTAGACTTATCAAAATAATTAAAAAATTAGTTTTAAAATTTTGAAACTATTTTTATATTAAAAGTTAAATTCTAAAAAATAAAAAATATTAATTTAAAATTAAATAATTAAGCTTAACAATTGAGTCAAACTCTAACTTTCTAAGCAAAATATTTTTTAATGAACTAGCTGAATTTGACCTCAATAAAAATTAACAACTCGATCAACCCTAAGTTTGAAAAAAAAAAAATTAAAAATTAAAATTCTTCTGATCTTACATAAAAATATCAAATAATTTTGCTCTAGATTTATTTCAAAAATACTATTGCAATATTCTCAATAAAAAAATCATAATTGTTTAAATATTTATGATTTTATTTTATTACTCTCTTTCAGAAAAAAAAAAAAAAAAACGATTTTGATTGCTTTCCACTAATCACACCAAGCACATAGAAGCTTAGGTGCACGGCAAGCCATTTGAGAGGACACGATGGCTGTGAAGGTAGGGGTGTCAATTTCGGGTCACGGGTCGGGTTCGGGTCGAATCAGGAATTGACCCGGGTTCAAACGGGTCGACCCTAACCCGACTCGGGAAGACAAACGGGTCGGGAATCCGAACCCGGACCCGACCCGGTGGGTTGCCGGTTGACCCGACCCGACCTGGTTGGCGGCTGGCGAACGGCAGCGTGAGCAGCAGCGCGGGCGGGCAACAGGCCCGGGTTGCGGGCGGGCAGCGGGCAGCGGCGGGAATTTTCGGGATTCAAATTTTTTTGAATTAAATTGGTTCGCGGGTTGTCCTGGCAACCCGCCGGGTCAACCCGAACCCGACTCGTTTTTTAAACGGGTTGAATCTGTGAACCCGAACCCAACCCGGATTTTTCGGGTCAGGTCCGGGTCGGGGTTTTCGGGTCGGGTCAAAAGTTGACACCCCTATGTGAAGGTACTCTACAGTTAAAAGAGTATATATTTTATAATAATAATAAATTTTTTTCTGAGATTTGGTCAGAATTCATGGAAGATCTGAGCCGTATATTTGGAGTTAAGATGGCAAAAAGAGAAGGTAGCTGGGAAGATCCAACGACTAATAATTTTAACTTTGTAGAAAGACTCAGGGAGAGGAATTAGGCTTGCAAGGGCTTCTCACTTATGGTAAGCGGGAAAGGAAGAAAGTAAAGACAGAACAGAAATGAAAAAAGAAATCTATTTTCCATTAATGAGAGAGAGTACATAATCGTCCTTATATAGAATATAGAAGAACCTATACATAATACTAATAAGAGAGTTCTAGAAAGTAGATAAACAAATACATGTGTTTTAAATAGTTACATATTATTACACCCCCTCAAGCTGATCAAGTGGATTGAACCGTCAGCTTGCTTCATAAATGTTGGTAACGAGGAGTGGAAAGATATTTGGTGAATATGTCGGCTATTTGGTCTTTTGTAGAGATAGGAAAAATCTGAACATTTTGCGTTTGAATGTGATCCCGAATGAAGTGATGATCTATCTCTATATGCTTAGTCCGAGCGTGAAAAACGGGATTGTTGGTGAGGGCGATAGCGGACGTACTGTCACAGTGTAGACTGGTGGGAGAATGTAACTGAATGTTGAAGTCCAGAAGTAGGCGACGAAGCCACATGATATCTGCCAGAGTTGTTGCCATGGACCGATATTCCGCCTCTGTTGAAGAGCGGGCCACCGCGTGCTGCTTCTTAACGCTCCAGGATATGAGTGTGTTACCCAGGAAGGAGCAGCATTCGGAAGTAGATCGTCTGGTGTCTTTGTCGCAGGCCCAATTAGCGTCCAAGTAGGAATGTAGGAACAACGGATCCTGCGAAATAGGCAAACCAAATGAGAGTGTGCAAAGAACTCCTTATAGAATTCTTTAAAATTTACCTGCTTCATACGATTCCAGCAAATAATAGCTTTGCCATACATAGAGATGGGAATGTTAAATATAGTATTTCTCATGTGCATGTTAGTGTCCACAGTCAAATTCCATGATGTACCAAAGATCCGATCTTTAAGCCTATCATGATAGCAACTAGTCATGCATGTAGGTAACCCTTTATACAAATTGTAAATGGATTCACCATTACACCAATGATCCAAAAGAGAGGTGGCCGTGCTGTCTGGGTGGATAGGGAAAGTGAATTTATTTTTTACCTTCGCGGAAGTGTTACAAATGCTTCTCCAAAATGTGGTGGCATAAGGTCGGGTAGGCTTCCATGGTGATATGTATCTCATATTGAGCCAATTTGTGAGAGGAGAGCAAGAGTTATAAAATTTCCAGATAAAGCTACAGTTAAGAGCAAATTGCAAGCCTTGCAAAGAAGCAATGCCTAATCCACCCTTAGATAAGGGTTTGCAAGTGTTAACCCACGAGATTAGGTGCAGACGTTTTTGGTTAGAACCTCCATGAAAAAGAAATTTAGCACAAAACTTCACAATGGCTTTGAGGATAGTTTTAGGAATGCTAGATCCACGAATCCAGTAAGCAATCGTGTTGGTAATGGTATGCTTGAGAAATTGCAATCTACCTGCAAAAGAAAGAAGCCTGGCCTATCAACCAGAAAGGTGTTTGATAATTTTTTCTAATAAGTTACTAAAATCAAAGATCTTACATTTCCCAAAGGAAATTGGAAGCCCAAGGTAAGATATAATATTGGATATGTTGGCTATGTTGAGAGCATTTGATATAACATAAGAATTGGGAGATGTCCGAGCATTGCAAAGAGCAATGGGCCTAAAATCATGAATATTATCCACATGTGTTTTTTTGGGAATCAATGAGATAGCAGTGGCCTTGACAAACCTAGGCAAGTAACTCTTGTTAAAGAAAGATCTAACAACAACACATATAGAGTTCCATGTACTACTCCATGTTTTTTTGTAGAATTCGAAATTGAAGCCATCGGGTCCCGGGGATGAGGAGGAGCAGCCAGCAAACACAGCAGATTTGATTTCTTCATTTCAGAATCTGTAAGAGAATTTCCCTTAGGAAAAGTGTTAATGTCCAGATTTTCAGGAGCAGGGGAGTTAAAGAGGATTTCAAAGTGTTTAATAATGCCATGGATACTCTCTAAGTTACCAGAACTAAGAAGAGAGGCGTTCATCCACTGGCAATTTCCATACTTGGTACAATCAAAGGACGAATAACCCGATTCATTTGAGGTTGGATCGCATGCTTGTGAATGAAGCATGGATTAATTGCTATCCCAACTCATTTTACAAGGTGCTCAATAGCTTAGTCTCTGATCATTCTCCTCTTATTTTGAGAGAAGAATTTGGTAATAGACGTGCTCCCAGATTCATGTTTAAAAACTATTGGACTATGATCCCAGAATTATGGAACATTCTGGTTTCTATATTCATCATTCCCTCCCAAGGAAATCCTATTATAAGCTTGTACCAAAAACTGAAACGGCTCAAGGCTGCCATCAAAGGTAAAAAGTGGGAATCTTCTAATGATCTTGAAATCACACTACAAGAAAATAGGTAATTAGCGACCAACAAAATTGGTCGCTAAAAATGTTAATTTGGACGCTAAAGCAACTAGCGACCAAAAATATTTGGGTCGCTGATTTGTCGCAGTAGCCTCGTCGCTGAGGCTTTTAGCGACCAAAAATTTTTTTAGGTTGCTAAATTAGCGACCACTAATTAGTATTGGTCGCTAAAATTGGACATATTAGCGACCATTTTTTTCGACGCTAGTGAATATTTATTTGGATGCTATTTAATAATTTTAATAGTTAATTTTATTTATTATATTTTTCCTATAGCGGCCAAAAAAAAAATTGGTCGCAAAATGATTAATCAAAAAAATCACATGCCCCTTTAATTTCATATAATTTGGATATAAAATTTGTAATATTTAGTAAATAAAATTATTATCCATTTATTATGCATTGGCTATTACAATTAAGACCAATACATCACTCCTTTATATTGCAATTAATTAAATAAATTACATAATAGAAAAAAATACAAATTTTATTAGTTTGAGGCAATAATAATAAAAAGCTTAAATAAAAAAAAAATTATATTTATTCATGAGTATCATTGTTAAGAATTTGCTAGGAGAAAATAAAAATTGCATTAATTCATATACTTTTACAAATACATCAATCAATTAATACAAAAAATATAATCTCAAACATCATTAATCATAAAATCTTAATGTTTATAAAATGATAACATCTAATTAACATAAAAATCTTTTATTAACTTTTATGTTAATAAATATAAAATTACAAAATTATTATTATTCCCTCATATAAATTATATCAAAAATAAATTACAACATGAATCTATAATCATGCTAACGGCAATCAATATCTTGTATTGTTGCAATGTGGGATCCAAATCCAACTCCATATCCATCAATACACATTTCGGATGCAACGAACTTCAACTTGGAGTACAAGCAAGCAACACCTACATAAAAAATTAATAAACAAAATTACCAGAATATTTCAATAATTTTGAAAAAAATCAAGGCAAAAATGTAGGAAACTTGCATACTGCTTGACACCATGATGCAAGAATTCAAAAACCAATTGAGTTCTCAAAGAAGCAAGTTCATCCCTCCTTTATAGCTGCAACTAAGTGATTGTAAGCTACAATCCATGCAATCTTCATCTCTATGCTCGACATATGAGGAACATACTCTTTTATCGTCACCAGCATAGCAAATCTGGTAACATGTAAGCAGAAATACAATATTAAACATTATAATGGATGAAGCTGCTCCAATGAAGATCTAGCACTGACCGTATAATAATAAAAATAACTAAAAAAACCCTCCAAAAAATAGAAGCAAATATAGAAAAAAACCAATTAACATAACTACTGTCTAATTTGACGAGTTAAATTTGAGTGTTGAAGCTAAATACCGCACAAGGGCTCATTCTACTTGCAAATGATGTGGGATCAACAGTTATGTAGAAGAATTTGGCTTTCCTCTAACCCAACCTATAATCTGTAACTGTGATAATTAGGTAGCTATCTACATTGCAAGCAATCATATATTCCATGAAACAAACAAATATATTGAAGTTGAGTTCTCACTTCATCTGGGATGTAAGTTCGCAAAGATCATCACTCCTCATAAATCAAGTAAAAAACAATTAACTGATATCTTTATCAAAACTCTGAGTACTCAAATTTTTTTCCAACCTTTGTAACAAGCTGTAACTTTTGATATATACACTCCAACTTAAGAGAAAATATTACAAAAGGAAAAATTAAAAAAAAAATTAAAGGTTATATTTTTAGTAGGATATTCATGATATTCAACCTATCAATTTTTTTTTTTGTTTGTACTCAACTTATATGGATATATGTATTTACACACCAACTTTCAGTCAATAATACATACGAATGTTTTCTATGTAAATAACTTTTAATTTTAATAGTTTGTTGCAATATTTAGAAAGACTGATTGACTGGTAATGATTAGACCAAGAACAAGGAATCATGCAAGAGATAACAAGAAATACAAAAAAACATTCAACATACCAGTAGAAGAGCTGATAGCATTGAGATTACAAATTGTGTCACATTGCTCTTGCTGAGACTGCCCATGCCTAACAAGATACTCAATCGGATTCAACGAATCAGAATTTTCATCAGGATGAGGGATATCATTCAACTCTTCTTGGGTGAATTCTAGCTCTGCATCCCGTTCTATACGAAGAAGTTCTGACATATGATTAACGAAGTCCTCTATCTTGGCCTGCACTACTGTTGCTTTCTCTAGCTGCATTCCAAGACCACCATGCATATTTTTTGCACCAGACATTTTTCGTACAGCAGCTCGATGTTGAGCTGCAAATACATTTTGTAATGCAAAAATTCTTTATTTGTGTGCTGTGTTTCACGGACAAGGAAGAAAAATGACAGATAAAAAGGTACACAAATAAGTAATTAAGATGCCCATTTATAAGTTATACCATACAAGAAAAAATAATTGGAAGCAAGGTGATTTTAAATTAACCCAAAACTGTTCTTATTTTCCTCTAAACTTCTCCAACTTTAGGTGGCCTGTTTCAAAAATTGACTTAAATTTTCTATGGTGAAATTGTGATTTATTGTATGGAGATCATTTTCAAGGAATTCCAACTGAAGTTAAAGTATTCATGAAAGCTATTCCATCATTATGAATGTTAATAAGCATTCACTCAAAACAGAAAATTTGTTTGACAAAGAAGCAAGTGCTTATGTTTATTTTTCAAATCTGGATGAAATTCCATTAATAACAAAACAGGAGGAAGGTAGGGAAAAAGTTATCGTGCATTCAAGTAGGCCACTGCTCAGTCCAAGAAATTGATAGATTAGATTGTAAAGGAAATTGCACAACTCTGTGAGGTGGTGGAAGTAAAGATAATACCGGTGGAGCAATCTTTCCCGGTTCGTCCATTCTCACATGCACAGATGCCATTTGAATGGCAGGCCCCATGACTACTGCAATTGTTTGGGCAGGATTCTACAGTTGAAGAAAGGATAATGGGAAAAGTAAGAGCTCGCATACACACCAAAAACCATAAAGCTGGCCACCAATCTGCTAATAATGTTTAGAAGCAGTAAAAATGTCAAGCCTGCTTGAAGTCAAAATATTAACAGTTGGTTAAAACTTAAAAGTATAGTTACAAACATATAAAAGAGGCTTTAAGTCATTATTGAATTTCGCTCTGCTATTATAGTGACAATCATTAAAAGAAAAGTACAACTTTTTTAAAAAGGCACCAACGATCGTGAATCAACTTGCATGTACCGAGTAAGGCTTGACAGGCAAATTAGATGGATTAAAACTCACTGACGGCACACTGAAAAGAATCATTCAAGAGCAACTTCTATTTCAATTTAAAGGACCAGGAACGGACCACATGACATCACCAAATGACGTTAGTTTTAGCTTCCAAAGCCCTCTGTCTAGTCCCATTAATAAGCCAGCTCTAGAGAGTGTTTGAAGAACTTTACGGTTTGGGTTGGAAATGGCTATCTGAAACAAATTTTCCATCAGAAAGACCTGTGTATAATCAACAATAAGATTTGAGGGAAACTGAAATTGGTGATCTTCAAACCTGTATTTCACGTGATTTGTATTCTTGATGCAAGTCCTTGAGAGCTTGAACTTTTAAGTATGCACTTTTACATGCTCTAATTTCCCACACTAATTCTACCTGCCCATCTTATAAGAATAAATTTTTGTAGTAGAAAAATAAGCTAGTCAATTAGACAAAGAAGACAGTAAATAGAGTTTGATCAACTTAAATTTGAAACCAGAGAAATTTTAATCCAGTTGGTCTATTCATAATAGTAAAATACTAAATTGTGCTTTGAAAGAAGAGGCAGCGGACATAAGAGATTCACAATATGAAACGTAATAAACAGCATTTAGATGAAATTTTTGAAATATACAAATCCAAGTCGAAGAGTTGCTGCCTCTTTGTCCAATGAGAAGCACCAGCGGAAGTGAAAACCTGAAAGAATCATCATTTGTTAACAAACCTTTCAATCAGTGGTGTTAAAGCTGATCTAACTTCAACAAACAAATGCCTCGCATAAAAAATACGTCTTAAATTTCATAATTGCTTATCACAACAGAGACATTTTAATATTTATTGTGATGCAGAAGCAACATGACAATGAGCAAAAAATAAAGAAATAAAACGTTTAATGCCGAAAATCCTACAAAATTTGCTCCTTCCACTTATCAGCCACTCTAAGGTCCCCGAAACACCCAAGCTTGAGATCAACGAAGAAGTCAAGGCCTCCTATTATGCTCCTACTTGAGCGCACCACTTGTAATGAATAAGATAAAATCTCTATCGCACAAACAAAACAATCACAAATTAGTTTAGATGATGGAACAAAGATAGAGATCACCAAATAAGAAATCCACAACTCATACTAGGAATAGAATAATTATACTTACAAAGTTGGCATCAAAACTTGTAAGCAGTCAAAGAATCCACATCTTCAAACACACAAGAACAAAGAGAAAACATATATTGTTGTAAAATAATTAATGAATTTTACATATCACAAGAGTCATATTTATAACCCAAAAATTAAAAACTAAATAGTTTCTCTTAATCCCACAAGTCAAAGACTCACAGTACAAGTTTAAATTTAGGAAACTTGGATTTAAGCAAGAACGAGAAGTTCTCAATCATAGATAAAATTAAAACAAGAAATTTCCATTTCAAAATTATGTTCCTAACAACGTTCAAATTGCTACAACGGGAATATATTACAAATAGAGAAAACAACCATGTGTTAAAAGAAGGAAATTGATAAAAAAAATAAGGTAGTTCAAGAGCTAAATTGAAAGTAAATTATTAACATTATAGTTTCAAAAAATAGACATAAATCAGATATCTAGTCATCATTTTCTTCATTTGAGAAGCCTGGACCTACAAGAATAAATTTATAATATTAGTTAAACAAAATTTTCAATTTTATTAAGTCAACCTTAATGTGCATATTCTAAATACTTACCATCATCATTAGGGGGTTGCATGCCCATTTTTTCTGCTATCATTTTTAACCAATCTATAGTTTTTTGTTGAGATTTAATGATCTTACTCTGTTCCTCATATTTCTCTTTTATAACTTTTAAACTGGTTTCAAGCTCGGTCTCTCTCTCGGACGATGCATTTGATCTGACAATTTTAGTTTTCTTTATCGGCTTTGGCCCATAACCAAAAAAATCATTTAATTTTAATTTTTAAGTAAATATTCATAAATAATATGCTTCAAATTTTTTCTCATTTGAATTTTTTTGTGTGAAGATAATAGAAAATTCAAATTATTATGATGATACTATGATTTGAGGGACTAAATTCAACACCTAAAAAAGCTTATGACTAAAATTGATACAATTAAAAAACTTAAGGGATTATTTTTATCATTTTCTTATTTTAAATTCATATCCTCTAATTATTTTCCTTCTTTACCATATTTTATGAGCAATAGGTTCTTATGGATCAACTCTACAATACAAGAGCGTGGAACGGATAAAGCCTATTGGTAAACATACTCTACTTGGTGCAAGTGGAGAAATTAGTGACTTCCAAGAGATCTTGCGTTATCTTACACATGCTATAAATGCGGGTTTTATGGTCATCTCTCTGTCACTTGTAGGAAAAACAATCAACAAAGAAATAATCTCATAGAAAATGATAAAAACTTGGAGGAAGAAGAAGTAAATGAATCCGAGTATGAAAATAACATTTATTTAGAAAAGGTTGATGTTGAAGGAGATGAGGGTGAAGAGTTTCTTCTAATCATACAATATTAACCTCAATTATATTATATGATCTACTAAAATTCTAAAAGGAAGGAGATGGTAAGATGGAATTGAAGAGTGTAAGTGGCAAAGATATCCATTACTGTATAACTTAGAATTGATTGGTCAAGGATGCGAGATGGTGTAATCTAGGCTTTTCAAAATCTATGATAGGCAACTTCATCATTAACTGTTTGAAAGCGATCATCAACAATAACATGAGAGGAAATGCCTTGGAGTTGTTGATAGGCTCGGTTGCCACTTGCCGTTAGGAAGATTGAAGGTATTGAGCATAAAAGAAAAGAGGAATAGAAGAATGGAGTGAGTGAAACTATAAAAATCCCTCATTTTAGAATTTTAGTAGATCATATAATATAATTGAGGTTAATATTGTATAATTAGAAGAAATATCAATTAATATCTTTGTCCTCACTTTGTATCAATATTACTCGTTGAGTCTCTCGGCAAAGCTCATTTGTAAGTTCTATAGAATCACAAGCCTTCATGAAGTTCAGATTTTATAATTTTAACAAAATACTAAGGAAAGATGGTACACCATATAAACAGGAAACAATAGGATTTTATTTCTTTTTCTTTTCCATGATAAAGAGGTGAAAGAAGCAATACAACAAAAAATCAACCCTAACCTCCTAAAGCAAAAATAACAACCAATAATGTTGAACAATGCCATAAAAATAAGGGGAAAGCATAGTTTAAAAAAGATCATATAATTTTTGAAATTAAAACAAGAAGAATGGAATTAGGGATAACCTGTGAAGAAGAACCCGACGGATCCGTCGGAGGATTTTTTTCGGGATTGTCCAAAGAACTGTCCGTGAATAAACTCATATCAATGCACAAATGAGAGAGGTCGTTGCCGCTAGCGTCGATTGCAGTTGGCAATTGCAGTTTGAGGTCGCGCTAAAGAGGTAAGGCGAAAACGAGAGAAGTTAGCGTGCATGAGACTGAGATCGCGAGAGTAGGTTTATATATACATTAGAAGATTAAATTAATCATTTAAAAAAAAAATTACACCAATTTTATGTCAACAAAATAGTCCCTAAGAATTTGATGAATTAATCTTTTATCTTTTTCTCAAATTTTGATATCAAGTTATACATATTGGTTAAAAAACACTCAACCCATAAGGTGAAGGAGATGATAAAAAATTAAGTAGATTTGAACTTCTACTATACCACTTGAATAAAACAAATATGTCACATGAACATGATGGACTAGACCATAGAAGCAACTAGTCTACTGAAATGCTATTCCACCTGGAAACAATGAAATGGAAAATAATTGAACTAGCGAATCCTAGTGTTGAATTGAAATGACTCGCAAACTAAACCTAAAGACGTAATAAAAAAACTGAATACTACAATCCTCTATCAAAAGAATCATCACAATAGGTATATTTTAAAAAAGAATAAAACTCAAACTTATAATACTCATCTTAATGTTCACATTTTGTGCTTCCAACGGATATACACTTGAAATTTCCATCACATTTGAGAAGCAAAGAGAACGATTTTGAAATCAACTCTATCTAGAGCATGAATTTTGGAAAATATTTATTGAATCTCCTTATTTTTCCCTCGTCAACCTCAATTAAGGTATTCATGAGTACATCTATAAGCTATTTCTTTCCTATTGTATTGATGGATTCAAATTTGGAAGTCAATTTGTCACGAACAAAAGCAGATATGATGTATTTTCCATTAGGATAAACAACAGGTTTATTAAAGGATTCCAGTCCCATTGGCTGAATGTATATTGTTCTCGTCGAAAACCTGATTAATTAGTAGTGACAAACTTTTATAATTCGGTGGAAAGCAAGAAACAGAAAAAAAAAAATTGCGAGGGCTCCGATGGTGAAATGCTCGGTGACAGACAGGACAATGCAGCGAGGTGGTTTGCTGATGAGTGGCGAAGGCTGCCCGAGGATCGTGTTGTTAATTAAATGGCAGTAACTTTAATGTAAATGCTCAAAAGAAGGTCCTTTTCTTTGTCATTAACTATATATATAATCATCACGAATGAGAACATCGAGAATAAAATTTGGAGAAGAAAAGAGATTGAGAAAGAAACGAATGAGAAAATGGCATATTCATACCAAAAAATAAGCAAGAAAATAAATACAAATGGTGGATTCTCCATACTTTTTTCGGCGAGGACGACAGACCGATGGCAACCTCACGCCAAGGTCGGTTCTTATGCGAGCGGGAGGACTTTCAGGGAGGAAGGCCTAAGGCGAAGACGACAGGACTTGGCTGAATAGCGAAGGCAGAGAAGCAGATTAGCGGGAACAATCGGCGAGAGGAAGAGAAGAAGTGTCTCGCTGCGTTCGCCTAGGTTTTTATTTTATTAAACACTCGCTGGGAAGGTGCTTAATTGACGGTGAAGCCAAAGGGGAAGTTATTTGAGAACCGTTCGGGTGAAGCTATATGAGAGATGTCGTGGTTGCTTACCTTTAATTTGCAGTTGGCCATTGCAGTTGGCGGTTGTCGTCGCTAAAGAAGCGTCTAGGGCAAATAGCGAAAACTAGAGAATCGCGTGCGTGAGACTGAGATCGCGAGTTGTTTTGGACTTGGTATAATGTATATTTTTTTTGAATAAGTAATTGATAAAATTTAAATAATATATAATATAATTTATTTCATTAATAAATTATTAAATTTATTATCATAAAAATATAAATATTAAATTAAATTAATCATTTTATTTATTGATTTGAATTTTAAAAATATTATTGCAATCAAAAATTTTTCCGGGGGCGCTGCCCCTTGACCCCGCGACCTGACCTGGCAGGTCGATCCCTGTTAGGAGGTACTACCCCCTTGGACACCTGACATATCTGCGAAACATAGGATTATGTACAAAATTAAAAAGAATAATTAGTCTCTATAATGACGGCTTTTTTACTGTTTATTGAATCAATTTTTTAGCATCAAAATTTTAAGATATAGTGCTAGAAAGCTGATTTAAGAAGTTGTGAGAAAGTCATCTCAAACAAAATCTAAGACTTTGTTTGAATTGACTTTTTAGGAAGCAATAAAAAAATAGTCCCAAATATTTAATTGGGTAAAAAATAGGGGGGGGGGGGGGGGGGGGGTGGTTGGTTGGTTATATCCTTTTATTTATATATTTTTCATTTATAAGATGAATGATATGAATGAAATATAAGAGTAATATATTTGATATTAAAGTTATCTATGGGTAATAATCATGAAATATTAAAATTTTGAGTGTGAGGTATGTAAATAGCAGGATATAAAATGATATGTAAATAAATCTCTCAAAAAATTAATGTTAGGATATTTGATGTAAAAATTATTGTATTTATTATAAAATGATATAATATATAAATAAATAATTAAAATTATAATAAAATTCATCTTGAAATAAATTTAATTAATACAATACTAATTTGATTAAAAATTTAAAACATTGATCCTATTTAAAGCTTAAGTATAGCTTTTTTGATAATTTTTTTAAGATAAAAAATTGGTAGAAACACCCTATATAAGATGAACACAAGAAAGTTGTAACATTGTTTCCTTAAAAACCAAACAAATGTGTATAGCTAAACCTGTGACTAAGCTGGTTTCATTTAGGAATGTCTTATTACTATTTTATAAAGCTATTTTTTAATAAAAAATTTCTTGAAAAAAAAAAAATGATAAAAAAAACTATAATCATCTCAAACATATCCTAAGTAGATAGTGTTCTTTTTTATTAAATGATTTATAAAGTAAAACATTAAAAAAAAATTTAACTTGAACGGAGAGCTATAAATTATGATAAAATACTTTGTCTAGATATAATGAGATAATTTTTATTAAAATATTCTTGAGAATTATTTATTTAATTTGAGATCACTAAGTATTCTATATGAAGAATTTATATTGGGATATTGTAAAATAAGTTTTATTAATAAATCATGAAATATATAACTTGAATATTTAACCACTAAATTATAAAATAAACTTTTGTTGTACAATTCAAGATTTAGATGATAATATTATAAATGAGAATAATTGCCTCCTAAAATTTTAAATAAACAAAATTTGAATGCAAATTTTAAAAAATTGAAGGGGGAAAAACAAAAAGAACTTTATTATTGTCCAAACAATCAATTAGCAAATAAAATATTAAATAAACTTCTAAGATCACCACAATGTTCCATGTAGAAATCCATGTTCGGCATGATAATGCTCATAAGTCTTGTTCCTAACAAATACAGTAATTGCTCAATGTGGTGGTGCTGATAAGGAAGAAGCATTAGCCAATCTGGATCTCAATTCCTTTCGCAATATCTTCCCTGAAGGTGATTTGGGGATGGCATGAACAAAGTACACTTTATGCAATCTTTTGTAGAACACCACCTAAAATAAATGAATTTCATCATAAATTATATATTTTAACAAATGCTATTATCAATGCATTTTATAGGCTCGCGGGGATCAACGAAAGACAGATTAAGTATTCGTTTGGGACATCTTTCTTTATGCTTCTTAAAGCAGTTTTTTAATGCAAAAAAAAATTAATTTTTGTACTAGAAAGTTGCTTTATGAAGCAGTAAGAAAGCTATCCCAAATAAGACTTAAGTGTATCTATCCCATATATTTCTGATGCAAGGAATGTGACTACAAACAAGATTTATTTTAATTATGGGATCAAGTTTTTCGAAAAAAAAAAAAAAACAAGCTTCTAAAGTTAATTATATCCTGGAAGTGCCTGAGAATATTATCAATTGAGGTTTTGTTTGGGACGGCTTTCTTACTGCTTTCTAAACCAACTTTTTAGTTCAAAAATTTGTTGAAATAGAAATTTTTTTCTACTAAAAAGCTGCTTTAGAAAGCAGTAAGAAAGCTATTCCAAACAAATCAAGAGCCAAATTAGCTTGTGTTCAAAATCAAGTAGGATCAATGTAGGTATAAAATCAAAGCGAATCTTATATAGATGTAAATGATGAAATTATAACTTCACATGATGATCAATTAATGAGATAAATGACAAATTTAAATTTTGATTTGGCTGAATTAAACTTGACCAAATAACTGTAAAATAAAGAAATAAAAGAACCTGTTTGGCTATGAACTCTTTTACAGTTTCTTCAGTGAGTTCAGTGTCTTTGGATCGAACAATGAAAGCAACAGGAACTTCACCAGCGACCTCATCATTTTGCCTATCAAATCATAACAAAAGCCAATTAAAATTGTTATATTTGAGAAAAATTAATATGGAGCTTTTTAAGTCCTTGAATAAGTCAAATATATGAAGAAGGTGATAAGTATTTACGGGACAACGGCTGCATCAGCAATGAATGGATGGCTTAGCAGAAGGCCTTCGAGTTCTGCTGGAGGCACCTGCAAAAATGTATCAAATTAGTTCTCTTGGCCATCGTTCTTGGACTATGGTTCTACCATTATAGTCATTCGACCGTTGCATTTAACTATGACACTTTGATCAATTCTTTTGACTACAGTTCTCTGATAATCATCGTTTAGTTATAATTCTCTAACTATTACGGCTTGATTATAGTCTCCAGACTATTGTCGTCAACTGCTACCTCCTGAGCACGGTCATCTAACTACATCCTCCTAACCAATCTCACCCGATTAAGACCTTCCAACCCTAATTGCTAGTCTATGTCAATGCTCCCTCCATCGCCACCAATATTGAAGCACACCATCACCTACAAAGTCGATGTGTTTCATCGACATCAACTATGATTCTCAACATCACCACCAAGATTTATACTGAATTCTTGAATTTTTGGTCTTTTCTCCTTAAATTAAAATGATTGAGCATGCAACAAACAATCTTTTAAAGATAGCTTCAATGTCATAATGGTCTACTAACTTCCACCATGAAATTCATTCTATGCAGTTTATCTTTGTTATATTAATGTATCAACACATTCTTCAAGCATAAGTAAGGACAACATTTGTAATCAATAACAAACAGTAGTTGAATCATTTCAATTAGGCTAAATAATAATAATGGATCATATATTACCTGAAAGCCTTTAAATTTGATTAACTCTTTAACACGATCAACAATATAAATCTCATCATCATCATCCACGTAGCCGACGTCGCCTGTGTGTAGCCAACCCTCCACGTCTATTGTTGCTAACGTGGCTTCCGGGTCATTCAAATAACCTATGACACGACACACTTGAATAAATTACTGAATCTCTAATAGAAGCCTAGAAACTTTTGGAGATGAATATAATATACAGTCAATTATTTAATTTTATATTATAGTTATCTTAAAGTACATTCAAGTGTTTTAGAATAAAAGTTATTGGATTTACTTCAAAATTACTAATTAATTTGTTATGAGAATAATACATAAAAAATGTTTGTATTGTATTAATTTCAAAACAAATTCAATAATTTTTAAGCCCAATGTACTATAATTTTAATCCAAATATTCTCAAAAAAAATTTCTATATTTTAAAAAATTTATTATGATTAAATTTTGATCAAGATGTGCTCTCCTAAATGTTTTTTAAAGATTTGCATATATACAACAAAATTCTTATATTTCTATATATTTAACCACTAAAATTTTAAATTACCTTAAACATAATTAAAATTAACTTATTTAAAATAATAAAAAAATTTTTGAACAGATTTTAATTTGATTTAGAGTTTAGACATTGAAGTGGTGTAATTTCTAATTTTGTGAAAGTTGAGGGTGGAAAAAAAAGAGATATAGGGTCCACTAAATTAATTACCTTTCATGATTTGGGCACCTCGGATGCAAATCTCGCCAGGATTGTTTCGTCCAAGGGAGAAGCCACTTTCAGTGTCTATCACTTTGAGCTCAGCGTTCCGAACTACAGTGCCGCAGGAGCCCGACTTCGCCTCCGTCGGCTGCTTCGCGAAGGCCGGGCACATCGATATCACCGGCCCGGCCTCAGTCATCCCATAGCCCTGCAAATTTCTATTTACAAATATATCCATTGCTCTCCCCCATGAAAATTTGAAGAAGTTGATGTGTTTTTTGACAATGTCGGGAGATAATTAGGCTAAGAATTGACCAATTAAAAAAAATAAGTTTAATTTAAAATAAGCATGTAATTAATTAATCATTTAATATTTCATTTATGATATAAAATATATAATTTTAAATTTATTATGCAATTTTTATGGAGTAAATAAAATAAAAAAATTAACTTAATATTATAAATGAAAATAAAAATATTTACATAAAATTAGGTATGCATATTTTTATAATGTGATTTGGGCTCTCATTAAATTATGATTTGTTATATTTTGTTAACAAAAAATTATTCCCATTATTTACTAAATTTAAATTAACAAAGCATTCATTTTTTCTAAGATTTTTCAAATTATAATCTTATTTACAATTTTTTGAAAATGTCATATATTTCGTTTTCTCTGTCCAACCATTATTATTTAATGAGCGTCGCTTTTAGCTAATGTTAAATAATGGCCCAACAAATTAATAGCAAAATAGCAAAAATGATTAAAAAAAAATTGAAAAAAAAGGTATTAAACATGTAAATAAATTAGATTCAAATACATATATAATTAAATTTAAAAGTAAAAATAAAGTAAATGAAAAGAAAAGAAAAGAGATTATAATTAAAAAATACATAACAAAAAATACTTTGTTTTAAAATGTTGTGACATGAAGCTCATGTCGATCTATTATTTCGAGAGTTTTAGCGATCAATTAAGGCTTCGTTTGGGATGACTTTATTACTGTTTCGTAAAGCAGCTTAAAGAGTCAGTAAGAAAGCCCTCCTAAATAAAATTGAAGAGGTCTTGAGTTTGAATCTTATATATGTAATATGATATGATGTATGTGCGTTCGTTTTTTTTTTTTTAAATGAGGGTATCTATCTGCTGCCACTGCAAAGAGAGTGTTTGGCGGCGTTAGTAATTCCTCAGCTGAACTTACCGAGGCCATACACCGGCATTGAGCCCACACTTACTTTGCCACATTTTGAAGAGATGATGCCGTAGTAGAGGGGATTCGAACGCAGATGGGAGATTCCCACCAACCATCGTAAGCCTCGGAGTTGTGCTTTCATTTTAATTCGGTGAGAAGTCAAATGATTTTTTTGTATGTTTTAATTAAAAAAATTATTTCTTGGGCACGTGACAATATTTTAAAATGACCATGTGGTGTCATGGCTCATGACACCAATTTTTTACTTACCAACAAAGTAACAAGCCAACCAACTAGCCTGCTCAATTAACTCCCTAAATCGAAAATATTGGAGAGATGGTTAAAAATTAAAAAAAATATAATCAATAATATTTTTAATTTTTATATAAAAAATTTCAAATATATTTGTATATAACATTTTATTTGGGATGATTGTAATATTTTATAAATATTATTTTAAAAATATTGTGAAAAAAAATCTTTTTTTTTAAATTACTATGAATATTACGATTTGTGTGATTAAAAAAGAAACCTGGCCGAAGACGACGTGCGGCAGCCGGCGGCATAGCGCGGTCTGTAGCTCCTTCCCGAGCGGCGCCGCCCCCGATAGTACAACTCTTATAGAATTCAAATCAAAGCTCTCCAGCAGAGGACTTTTTGCCAAAGCTAACACTAGCGGCGGCACCACCGCCGTCGCCGTCACCTTATGCTTCTGTATCAGTCTCAGCATTGCTTCAATCTCGAACTTCGGCATTGTCACAACCGCCGCACCCGATCTCAGCGAGCAAAGCAAAGTAAAGTTGAGAGAAAATATGTGAAACAGGGGAAGAACACAGAGCACAACGTCATCACTTTTCAGAAAAAGGTTCGGATTTTCTCCATCTACTTGTTGCGCGATGCTCGTTATCATGCTCCGGTGAGTTAGCATCACACCTTTCGGCAGACCCGTCGTTCCGGACGAGAAAGGAAGCGCCACCGTGTCGTCGGGGGATATGGAAATTAGTTCAGCAAGTTCAGACTCGTTGGCGTCGGAGAGAACGGTGAACGGAAGGCAGGATTTTTCCGGCGGTGGGTCATCGACGGTGATCACGGTGGTTCCGGTTTGGAGCTTATCGACGAAGATGGAGTGGGTAATGATGAGTTTAGCGCCGGAGGCTCTGAATTGCTTGTGAATTTCCGCTGGAGTGCAGAATGGATTGGCCGCGGTGGCGGCGGCGCCGAGGAAAGAGGAGCCCATGAAGGCGAAGGCGAATTCAGGGCAGTTTTGTAGGAGGAGGAGAATGACGTCGCCTTGTTTAATGCCGAGGGAGGAGAGGCCGGCGGCTGTGCGGCGGGAGAGAACGTGGGTTTCGGCGAAGGTATAGACTCGGCCGGTGGTGCCGGAAATGAGACAGGGGTTGTCGGCGAAATCTGAGAGTTTTTCGAAGCAGTAGGTGTGAAGGGGTAGGTGGTTGGAGATGGGAATGTCGGGTAGTTTTGACCTGAAAATGACGGTCTCCGGCGGTGATGACGGTGGTGCTGACGGGGAATTATCATGTTGAGAGGAGGAGACGCTGATCATGGCTTCTCCGTTTGTTTGTTTTTTCTCTTTAATTAGGCTTAGGGGAAGAAGTTGCGACGGAGATCTGATTAAGCCATCCGATCTGCTGGCCTAAGCTACATTTTAAATGGAACAAAAATAGCGAGGAATGATTTGAAGTCTCAGATCTACTTTGAAACAGTAAAATATAGAATTTATAAAAATTTCACATTTTCTAATATTAATATTCTATATTTTTATTTTAAATAGTAGAGAACTAGAGATAGATATTTAAGTTTTTTTTTCATAATATATATATATATATATTCTTTAAAATTAACATTAACTACTATAAGAAAAAAAAATAATATTAATGCGCTATCCTGTCCAATTTTTTTAGCTATGAGTCCGACATCAAGCTCAAGCTAGAGCTCAACCAGATTGAACTTGTAAGCTCAAGCAGAGCCATTCGATTAATTTAAAATAATTAAACAATTAATTTTAAATTAATATTAAATAATATATTTTAAGCATTTTAAAATATTTCTATATTAAAAATTAAATTTAAAATTAAATAATCAAACTTAACAATTGAGTCAAATTCTAACTTTCGAGATGAGGTCGTGCCTAATTATTTTTTAAACGAGTTCAAGTCAATCAGACATATACTTTATTCGAATCCACATAAAAAAAATCTTCTAATCTTACATAAACATATCAAATAATTTCGCTATAGATTTAATTCAAAAAGACTATTGCAATATTCTTCATTAAAAAAAAAATTCTAATTCTTTAAATATTTATGATTTTATTATATTAGTCTCTGTCAAAAAAAAAAAAAACTGTGAAGGTATTTGAGAGGACACAATGACTGTGAAGGTATCGGCCGTGCTATACAGTTAAAAAGAGAATATATCTTATTATTATTATTTTTTAAAAAATTGATTTTTTTCTGAGATTTGGTCAGAATCCATGGCAGATCTGAGCCGTATATTTGGAGGCATGCTGGCAAAAGGAGAAGCTGGGTAGGAAGATCCAACGGCGAATAATGTTAACTTTGAGAGGAATTAGGTTTGTTAAGGGCTTCTCCCTTGTGGTAGGTGGGAAAGGGAGAAAGGCATACATACTTTTACAGTTTCACCCCCCAAAAATAAAAAAAATTATATTGTATAGCATTTTATTAGATTAATTAGTTATTTTTGTTCTCAAATAAAAATAGGTGAAGTGATTTTAAATTTAAGATTTATTTGTGATGATTGTAACTTTTCATAAAGTTAATTTTAAAGTTGTTGTGAAAAAAATAATATTTTAAAAAATTGATATTAATCTGAAAAGCATAGTAAGAAAAATTATTTTGCGGAGTGCAGTATTAGTGATGTCTTCATGAGTTCTTATTAATTGCCTCCCTATACCAAGAAAGTCATAAATACAACAACAACAACATCAAGCCTTTGTCCGACTACGTGGGATCGGTTACATGAATTCTTTTTCTCCATTGTGTTATGTTAAAAGTTAAATTCTTGTTTAAATCTAATAAAGATCATTTCTAAATAACAACAAAAACACCGCAGTTGTCAGGTCCTAAGTCTTGAATAAGAAAAGTGTAGGGTTGCGTTAGGTTGTTAACAACCAGTATAAAACTTGTCGAATAATCATGACAAGAAATTAAGTCCTAAATATAAGATAAAAATTAGATTAGAGCATCTATACAAAATTTTGATCATGATGATGATTATTATTATTATTATTATTTTATGTTTAGTGTCTTTAATGCATAATTACATATATTAATGCCTTTACTCGAGGGTTAGATCATTAATCATTAAGCGACAACGACAGATGATAAAAGAATTTATGGCCTATTGGTTGGAGGAGAATGTTGTTTTATCTAAAATCACGAGTTTGAGGGATATATACACTTTAGATTTATCGCTAATTAAATAAAATATAAAAGAATTTAAAGCATTTGAATTTACTTTGAGATGTGTGCAATATATGAATAATCGATCAATTATTTTATTACACGCTTTTCAAAATACATTTAATAATTAAAAAAAATTATTATTAAATCTATGAAAGGACAACCTCACCTATTATATTCTCATTATTAAATAATCATAAAGCGCTCATATAATAAAAATTATGTGAAGATTTACTTAAGTTAAGAAGGACAATAAATGAATAAGAAGGGTATGAATTTGGGTGCAAGAAATTATGGTCTCATTAGAGCAGGTGGTAGTTGGCGAAGCTCACACCTACCTTCCCTTCAATAAAACCAACGATTTTTCTCCTCTCTCTCTGTCTCTCTCATGCATGAGAGGTCCAACTAATTTTCATTGAACTATTAAGGCCGAATGAACGTAGAATTTTTTTTTATTTTTTTATTTATTTATTTATTTTTATTAAGGCCGAATGAACGTAGACTTTATGTTACATTATTCCTCTTAATCAAAATTATAACAATCAATGAAATTAGGAGCATTTGGATATATTGGCCAATTGAAGTCTGCCTAGATCTTCTAAAAAAGTCGTTTTTCATATTTTTATCACATTTTTTTTAAAAATATAAATGCCAACAAAAGTGTTTTCTTATTAGGCTTTATTTGGAATAGCTTTCTTACTGTTTCTTAAGGCATCTTTTTAGTACAAAGATTTTATTTTTGTACTAGAAAGTTGTCTTAAGAAATAGTAAGAAAGTCGTTCGTTTGGGACGACTTTTCTTTCTGCTTCTTAAGCAACTTTTTATTACAAAAATTTTTAATTTTGTATTAGAAAGCTGCTTTAAGAAGCAGTAAGAAAGCCGTCCCAAATGAAGCCTTAGGCTTCGTTTGGGACGGCTTTTTTACTGCTTTCTAAAACGGAGTTTTAGTACAAATTTTTTTATTTTTGTACTAAAACTCCGTTTTAAGAAGCAATAAAAAAGCCGTCCCAAACGAAGCCTTAGTCTAGTCTAGATAAGCTCCAATCAATCAACTAAAACATAGTTAAAAACTTCATGATATTGCATAAGGGACCATTTGATCTTCAAATCTTACGTGTTTATGAAAAAACAAGCAATTTCAATTAGAGAAATTTCACAAGCTAGCCCAAGATCACTCAATTATAATATCATTAAGGTACTTAAATTCATGAGGGAAGATTTGTAATTGTGAAAATCAACGTGGTCCAACTGATGGAATGCTCAAATATTTTTATTAGAATAATTAAAGTACCACTCAAAAAATTATAAATATATTCTTACTCTTCGCATGACACATGAACCTAAAATAGGAGAACTTATAATTATCAAAATTCCACTCCATTATTTGTTATTTCTCTACTATATATTATCATTCAATCACCATCAAATTATTATTATTTCTTGATTACTATAACTTTGGTTATCATGTGACCATCGCTATGTAAACTACAACAGGCTTGCTTCTTGTTTGGACCGCCGACCACCTTTTGGTTGCTTCCACCGTTTACTTGCTTCTCTCATTTCTATCAATTGGTTAAAAGCATATCCTCCTTAAAAGGAATGAGAGAGAAGATGGAAGGAGAAGGAGATGATCCAGACTAGACGATGAAGGAGGAGAAAAGACAGACGAAGTAACCGAGTGGTAATTTTGTTGTGAAAATAGAGAATATGTGGTATGAGTGTAATATTTAAGAATTAGGTGTTAAATATATAATACACATGTTATAAAGTGGTATGTATGTAAAAATTAATCCCTAAAAATATTATTAAATATAAATATTTATTTATTCTAAAATTATAGTTAATAAAAATAATGTACTATAAAGCAAAATTGTTAAATAATATGATGATTTTTTTTTTCAAAATATTATGATAAAGATTAGTTATGATATATTTTATAATTTTATAATTTATTTTGCAATGAATATAACATATAAATAATTTTAATTATATTATACATATTTTAAAACAAATTCAAGAAATTTAAAGTTTTGTTTAACTAAAAATTTGAATAAAATAGCTTGACATAATTTTTTCTTAATATAAATAGAAGATCTGTAATTTTTTTTGAATGTAAATAAATGTGAAAATAACAATAATTATACTTAAATTGATTGGCTTAACAAGGCTAGCTCAAAAAAAAAAAAAAAAAATTCCAATATCAATCTAAATAAGCCCAATTCAAGGGTTTGAAACATAATTAAAAACTTTGGGAATAAATTAAAGGACTGAAATGTCTCCAAATTTGACATATTTATAGTCAAATTGAGTATATCGATGAGAAGTCTAACAAAATAAGCTGAAAATTGATTAATTCCTACTATATTAAGGCACTTAAATACTGAATGAACTCTCTCTAATAAAAATAAAAATTAATGTGGGCCGTCTAATGGAGTGTTCTGAATTTTTTCCATATTTAGAGGATATATCACTCTAAAAATTTTATAAATATACCTCTATTCTCTACCTGAAGGAGACATTTTGCTTGATATTGAAGAGAAGTCAAAAAGTTTAAAAGAATTATTAACAAATTTGGTAATCCTAAGTAGTTTTTACGAAAAATTAAGATATTGATGACAAGGACGTACCATCATCTATTATTGTGAATGGGGAAATTAATAGTTTCTTTAATCCTCCATTGAACATTGGTAAGGTTGCCCACTTTTCTCATTTTTGTTTACTATTGATCACATTGATTGGTTCTCATGTGTTATGGATACAAAAGTGTGTTTGAAGTTAGGGGTATTAATATATAACACGATTCAAAAATTTGATCCGAAAAAGTCTAAAAAATTTTATGTTTGGGCCAACCTATTTGGAGAGGATAGGGTTCCAGTCAACCCAAAATTCGAAATCAACTCGGAACTGACTTGGATCCCTGTCTTGCACCGCCCCGTGACCCCACCTTGTGGTCTGCGCTCGTTCTGGCGCTCGCCCCCACATCCCGTGCTTGCATGCCTTACCACCATGCTTGTGTTTGCATCCTCGCGCGCACCAGTGATCCTGCGCTGGCCTGCCCTGCCCGCGCTCCCATCCTTGCGCTTGTGCTCTTACCTTGTTTGCATTTGCGGGTTAGTGGGTCGGGTCGAGTCAACCTGAAAATCTGACGGGTCAGATTAGTCTCTTAATTTTTGACTTGTTTGCTTAGTTGGGTTGGGTTCTTGTCGGAGCAACTGTAGGTGGGTCAATTTGGGTTGGACCCAAACCTAGGCTTGTAAGTGAGCCAACCTAGTTCATGAACAGGCTCTAACTCGACTCATTAACGAGCTCATGACCAACGCTTATATATCAAGCTTCAAGTTCGAACTCGAGCCTGTAATCGAGCTAGTATAATAAACGAGCTCGAGTTCGAGCTTAACCCGGCTCGACTCAAAAGATTATCAAGCTTATTTATACCATTATTCTTTTTTAAATATTAGAAAGCTCAAAATAAAAAAGCTTGACCACCTGGCCCGCCTCACGCCCTAACTTATTTCGTATTTTCATATTCTTCTTCGCCTCACACGCCTACATCTAGAGCGGCTTCGTGCCTTTGTCTTCCACTGCGATTTGTCTAACATAACTTGTTATTGAAAGAAGTTTCTCGTCTTCGTGACTTCGTTTTCCACTGCGACTCCGGCTCTTCTCTTTCTTGCATTTAGTGCGTTAGCCGTTGGGTTTCTTTCAATGGCCTTCAGGCCTGTGTTTTGAAAGTTCCTGCTTGCCATGAGTTCCATAATTTTTTCAAACTATTTGGATTTTCTACCACCTGCTTGTTAGTAGAAATAGATGAGGTTCCCAAGATCATACTATGGCATTTAAAGATCTTAATTTTTGAGGTTTGCATCATATTAATTGGTATTAGATAGTAGGGATGGAAGAGTTTGAAGAATACGGAATATCATAAAGACGAGAAATAAATCGTTCTATCTTTTTTTGAGTTTTTAGTTATGCATTATCATGAAACTTCTTAGTGGGTTGTATAATTCCAATCAAACTAAATACAAAAAATTTCAAATCTCCTACATTCGAAATACTTAGGGGCTGCTTGGTTTGCTACAAAGAGGGTGTAAACTATTTCAAATGTAGAGGTTTTGAAAATATTAGTGTTTGATTTGAAGTAAAAAGAACTCAGGGTGCAAAATGAGTGTATACCACCATTGCTAGTTCATTTTGGCCTTTTGGGTGTATTTGGATTTCCTTAGACTTGAACAATTTCTAAATACGCTGCAAGTACACTGTCATTGCCACCGCTTGTCTGCCACCTCCACCGTTGCTCGCCATTGCTGGTGGCCGCCCTCCTCCGCCGACAATCACCCCGATCACAACACTTTTGAACTTTATATTGCATTCACATAATTTCAAACAAAAAAAGAAAGTAATGTATGACTTTTACAATCATTCAAAAACTTCAAAGCATTTTTTTTTACACTGTATTCGTTTTTTAAGCAACCAAACAAATTCTTAACATTTTTTTTTAGCAAACTAAATAACCACTTGATGTGGCTACCACCCCAACATTGAATGAAATCGGTCTCACATCATTACTATTGCACCCCTATTTAAATTTGTGGGCCTCTTAGCCTAAGGTGACATAATTGGTTCATAATTCAAATTTATAAATATCAACTCATGATGATGATTAATAATTTTAAAGATAATTTTTATAAATTATATCATATGTCACGACTTTTTTTATATAGTTTAGTTCAACTTAATTATCAGTTATAAATAGAAAGCAAACTTCATTATCATTATCATTTTTTCCTTTTGGATATTTATGTATTTACCATAATAAGGTTTATTTGCAATATTAATACATAAATTTTAAAATGAACGAAATATGAAATTTTAAATGCTAAAAAAATTATTGTGTTTACTTTCCTATTAATTAAATAACTCAAATTTTAAAATTCTTATATTTAATATGCTCATATCTTGAAACCAAATAGCCATGACTGACAAAATCGAGTTTATTTTTGATTCGATTTATTTAAAGCTAAATTGAATTTAGGTAAGATTTACATTAATCAATTTTAAATAAATCAATCTTAATTCAGTTTGGGCAACATGATTTATTATTTTTTGAAAATAACATTTACTTATTTCGTAATAATCTTCTAAAACCTTCCAAAAGTGAATTGAAAACAGGTCAAATCGGGTTGATTTCGGATTTCCGAATCAACCCGAACCCAACCTAATTTTACAAACGGGTCGAAATCTCTAACCCAAATCCGAAATTTTTGGATTGGGTTCTGATCAGATTTTCAGGTCGCATAAAATTTTGACACCCCCACCAATGGCTCCTTCATCAGAGTAGATGGTTCCGTTTTACCCTTACGCCAGCTTGGGTGGCAAGGCACATCGAACGGACAGCAATTGCTGATTTTCACGATCAACGGCAGTTTCAGCCATTTCCCTGAAACACCTTCTTCATTCTTAAACCCTACGCTTCTTAGAACCCTTATTTTTCCCCAATGATGAGGGTTGCTTTAACGAGAGCATCTCCAACCGAACGTCAAACGTACGTATGGCGTCGTTCGGTCGCTCCAATCGAACGCCAAATCTTCCGCCATTTACTTGCGGGTGAAATGTGCAACGCCAATATTAGCGTTGCACTGTTCACCTGCACTATTTTGCTCTCACAACCGGAAAAACGCACGAAAGGGAGATGGATCGTTACCTTGGCAGAAGTACTTAAAATGCATTCCGATTGGAGCAGCACCGTGGCATTTTAGAGTTTTGATGTATTTTGAGGTGAAAATTGGAGTTCTCCGTTGGAGATGTCCTCAGTAATCGCCATATTCCGCCAATTACTTCCTGCTCTGGCCTAAATTCTTTGGCGAGGACATGGCTAGAGCGCCCCTTGCACTTTAATCCTCCGCCATGGCCTCGGCGGCGGTGGCGGTGGATTGGTCCTACGCCGATAGCATATTTCACTTTCCTGCTTTCTCTTCTCCTTCTACACCACCTCTGCAAGACTCTTCCACAGTTCCACCGATGCTGCCGCTGGGCTGGCACTCCGCCGCAGCCCCCGTCGCCGGAGGAGAATAGTGTTCGCACCGACAATCCCCGGACCACTGCGTTAGACTTCGATCCAGAAGCGTTGGAAAGGAGAGTTAAATCCTTGAGAGAGATCAACAATTCATCGCACGCCAAGAAGGTGGCAACATGATTTTTAAATTGCTGTATTTTATTGTGTTTGATAACATAGTCTTAGAACATAAACTTAAATCTGGATTTCGAAAATCCTGAGGGACATAAACTCTAAAAACTGTTTGTTAATATTAATGATAAATTTTATTAAATTCCGTGTGACTGTTTGATTATAGAATGGATTTAAAGAGCAGATATTTTCTCTAGAGCCAACAAATTTTATAAATCCGTAAAAAAATAGGATTTCAAAATATGGGATTTAGCTCGAAAAGGCAGAATTTTTCGTCTACGACAGCTTAGCAAATATTTGGTATGACAAATATTAAATATTGTTAAATCATGAGAAATTATTTAACAATATATCTCAGGATTTAAAACAGTTAGAGATTTAATTATGAAGAAATTAATGACGATGTTATTAACTTGTAAATGCAAATCAACCATATCACATAGCACATCCGAGTACACCCCACCATAATAGTACTACATAACTTCATAATTAAGTAGTTGTAAAGTACCGGAGGAATTAAGTAGTTGTAAAGTATTGGAGCTAAATAGTTGAAATAATTAATTATTTACTATTTCTCCTATTAGCGATTTAATAAAATTTAAGTAATTTTTAATTAGTTTTAATTATGATTTATGTCATTAATCACTTAAATATTCTACTATTAATTAATTATTTATAATGTTAATTTTATAATAATTATTTGTATTTTACAATATATTAATTAAACCTTTTATTTTTTTAATATTGATTATACTACTAATTATTTAATTAAACTAAATTAGAGTATTTAAATATATTATTAATCATAATATTAATTATTTATTTAATCGAATTAATCATTGTTACTTAAATTGTTAAAAAAAAATGATAAGTTAGATTAATATCTAATTTAGATAGAGCCCTTATAGGGAACAATTATTAGGTCCTTCGATCGGAGCTAAAATCCCGCCAAAAAATGAGAAATACCGAGCAATATCAAACAATAACGAGGAATACCATCATGTGAAGACCCAATACCGAGTTATACCGAGCAATACCGAGTTATACAAAAAAATACCGAATTTTTCTGTATTTTTTGTATAACTCAGTATTGCTTGGTATAACTCAGTATTGGTCTTCACAGAGCAATATTCCTCGTTATTACCAAATAATACCCAGCAATACCGAGCAAATACCGAGTTTTTTGGTGGAATTTTAGTGCCGACCGGAAGTTCCTCTACGTCCCTAATAATTGTTCCCTTGGGTTTTCTTTTCATCTTCATTTCTTCGTTACTGTTGCTTTTCCTCGTCGCGATTTCTTCGTAGCTCGACAGTGCCGCTGAACGGAGACGACGTACGCTTGCTGGCAGGACTGCGGCCGAAGAAGCGTTAGGAAAACGGCCGGCTGAGCGAGGAATACCACAAATCGGAGAGGCTAGGGCTGCGGCTATGAAAGTATCCTTGGTCTGGTTTCTTTTCCCGTACCATGAGCTCATTGCGGAGCAAAGGAAACAATGCCAAAACAAATGGTAATGGTTTTGGCGATGCAGAGTTTTCTATGTTTCAAGTGTTCTGATTATCTCCAGGAACTAGATTTTGCATTGATGAATGGTGGAGATGTCGCACCATTGGGATCACAGGGAGCAACGAAGATACATCAATTGTTTGATTGGGCGAAGAAATCCAATCCAGGATTGTTGCTCTTCATTGATGAAGCCGATGCATTCTTATGCGAGTAAGTGATTCTTTTCATCTCTAAATGTTGCCTAATGACACCATTCCATCCAACCATCTTCATAATTAAAATTTCAGACACAGCAAAGCTTACATGAGTGAAGCCCATCGAAGCGCTCTCAATGCACTTCGTTTCCGCACGGGTGATCAATCCAAGGACATTGTTCTTGCCCTTGCGACTAATCGACCGGGCGATCTTGATTCTGTTGTTGCACTAATAACTAAGAAAAAAAAAGCTAATGATGATGAGGAACTTAAAATATCTTTTGAAGTAAATGACAATTCAGTATAATATATAAAACCTACGATGAAGGTCTGCTATGTTTAATCATTTACACAGCCAATGGAAGGATATAAATACAAGGAACAAACCCAGAAAATGAAATCACATTGTATTGAGTAAATTACTTCTGCTTCAGGTTTTTGACCCTCCTTCAGCATTCTGGTCTTTTGCTTCGTTGTATTCTTCAAGGAGATTTATTAGATTACCTTCAGGGGCACTAACAGAGGGCAATATAGCACGTCTTGGTGTAGACCGAGGAGTCTTAGCTACAGCTGCTTCAGGTGAAAGCTGTGATCCTTCTTTAACTACCGGCAATTCAATCCTCATCCTTGCACTCACAGAAGTCATTCTTTCTTTCCATATTCTTCCATCCTGGAAAAAAAGAAAAAAGAAAAAAGATCAGAACCTTATAGCTCTCTGATGATTGAATCCAGACAAGTATAGGTTTTAATCAAAAGGGATAACATGGCACAAGAACAAGGGGGGGAGGCGGGGACAAGGGACACACTACAACAATCAGTTCCACAATTTTGATATGTAAACACTTGTAAATCTCAAGTATTTCCTATCAATCTTCGTAAAATAGCGAGAAACTCTTCTCAACTCCAATGAAAATCAGGAAAAACAGTAGATTTTATTGCAAGAAATCAACTAACGGAAGAAAACAACAAGATACAAGTGTTTCTCTATTCAAGAGGAGGATCGATCTCTCTCAATCTCTAGAAGAATCTAGAGCTCAAAACTAAACCTAAGAGATCCCAAAATCAGCCAAATTCAAGATGCCATAACCCTAGGAAAATAAAGTATTTAATGTATACAAATTAAAAGGAAATCCCTAAACAATTCCTACATTCAAATTTCCCTCCCAAATCCCTCAAAAATCCTTCCTAAAATGCTCTATTAGCTCATGCGGTGCGTGCGGCTAAAGCAAGAGGCGGATGCGTTCCGCCTTGTTCGCGCCTGGGCCGGTCCCGTTTAGACTGGCTGGATCGGTCTAACAGTATATGGGCACAACAAAGCAGTTCATCAACTATTGTAATTTGATTCCTGCCATTATCATGCAAGAGAATATGTGAAAAATCTGTATCCTTCAATTGACAAAGAATGTCATGAGAAAACAAGTAGAAAGGTGGGGTTGTGAATGAGCCAAGCTGAAAAATAGACGTGTTCAGCTTGTTTATTTTATTTTATGTTGAGCTTAGGCCAATTTGAAGATGACCCAAAATTTAAAATTTTGTTTCTTATTTATTATTTATTTCTCAAGCACAAACCATAATCAAACTTAAATAAGTTGTACAGAGGAAGATCCTGTTTTAAAATTAATGACCTCTTTATCTGAGACAAACTGGTACATAATTCATAATAGAGTAATTGACAGTCAAGTTTTAGGGGTGTAGGCTTCGTTTGGATGTCTTTTTTACTACTTCTTAAAGTAGCTTTTTAATACAAAAATCTGCTTTAAGAAGCAGTAAGAAAACCGTCCCAAACGAAACCTTAGACCGCAATTCACGTTGGTTCATTCCCTTTTCAAGAAAACCTCATATTTCTTATGGATTAAAACAAAAGAAAAGCATTTATGATGCTTAGGAACTAAGCCTATGCGGTCATAGTTTTCTGAAGACCTAGCGTTCTCCCGTCGATCTGTAGATCTTGAGCTCAGTATAGTTGTGGAGATGGTTGATGCAGAGGAAGCATACTTATATGAACTTTAGTCAAGAGCATGAACAAAAATGAACTTTTAAAATCAGATTTAGGCTTCGTTTGGGACGACTTTCTTTCTGCTTCTTAAAGCAGCTTTCTAGTACAAAAAACTTTAATTTTGTACTAAAAAACAGCTTCTAAAAAACTGCCTTAAGAAGCAGTAAGAAAGCCGTCCCAAACGAAACCTTAATTAGTCAAGAGCATGAACAAAAGTGAACTTTAACAAAACAAATATCAAGTTGTTCATTTTATGTATTACTTCCTAGAATCTGTCTATACACACTAAAATAGTTTCACTACATGCAGGAACCTCAGAAAAAAACTCTTTGAAATTTGTCTAAGAAGCTTAAAATTTACTAATAACTCAATTCATAACAAAGTCAATGATTTACACAGATCTGGCAGGAAGTGTGAAAAATCCTTAGTCAATAAGAATGTCCCAAAGCCCAGATTGCCAACTCAAAAAATAAGAAAATAGTACAATTCATGGAAGATTATCCATGTAACATTGCTGCTAAATGCTAATGAGTAAGTAGCCAAATAGAATAACTGCACTTTCATTGTAAATTCAAAAAAAGAGTGATTTGGACTGTTCAAACCTTTCATGCCGAGTCATCATCTAATTGAAGCTGTAACAAACAAGCTCAAGTTAGCTAATTCTTGTAAAAATTAGACTGTTCAAGGCCATTGAATTACATAATTCTCACCATATCAAACTACTCACAAAAAATTAAAAAACTTAAAAGAGCAAAGGAGAGGCTTAATCATCTATCTAATAGCTAGAGTCATGTGATAAACAAAATTAAGTATGGAAGCCTGTAAATTTAGCAGAAATTATTGAGAAAATAGCAGAAATAAAGGTTTCGTTTGGGATGGCTTTCTTACTGCTTCTTAAAGTGATTTTTCAGTACAAAAATTAAATTTTTTGTACTGAAAAGCCGCTTGAAGAAGCAGAAAGAAAGCTGTATCAAACGAAACCAAAGAATACATTTTGGAGCTTCCAGACTGTCCCATACTCACATTTAGTATGGATGGCTCGGGCATAGGACATCGCACAGGCTGATCATGGTTGAGAGGCTCTATTGGGTGTTCAACTGGTTTAAACTCTACAGCAACCTCAAATCCATGGGTTGTAGAAACAGGAATTGGAATGTTAACCTCCAAGCTCTGTGCCCTTTCTCTCACATTCTGTAAGATGTCACAGTACATATACCAAATAAGTATAGGAAAATTTTAGTAGAAAAAAAGCATTCTCAACAGTCGCTTAGTGGATTAAAAAACAGGGATGTGGTTGCCAATATTGAAGAACTAAAATATCTATATTAGTTATAAAGGAAATTATTCACTATCAATTGACATCATATATTCATCATTAGATATTTTTTTTGGTGACGAGGATCCGTTTGCTGTCACGCCTGACTTCGCCGAGCGCATTTGGTAGCCGTAAACATCGACCGATCTATCGGGTCACCCACGCCACTGTACCCGCAGCCGGCGCTTTGGGGCTCTCACTGAAGGGGCAACTGCCACTCGAGGGAATCGAAATCGGGATGGGGGTTCCCAACCAAGCATGCCCACCAACCGAGCTAAGCTTCGGTGGGTCATCAGTAGAGCTGAAAAGTGAAAATAGCCCACTGGAAGCAATCAAAAGCACTTCATCAAACTCGATTATAAGTCAAATCAAGCACAAAAGTCCCCAATTTCTGCCATCCCAAACTTGCTCACTCAATAATAGCATGAATGCTAATACCTGATATAGGATCAAATTAATATCAAATCATAGCTATAAATAACGAGAACTTCTTGCTTGTTGCCCTAAAAAAATCCAAATCCTGCTATGCTTGCTTCTACCGAGATCAACAGTACCTTTCCACTGGTCGTAAAACACATAGGCAGATAACAATCAAAATCGAAAATTTTACTACCCTACAACAATAATCAAACCCTCGGCGCGAGAAAAAGAATGAAAACCTAAATCTCAAACTCCCGCAATTTAAAAGACCGATGCCCAAAACCTTACCGCTGCGCTCTGAGTCCTCCTGTGTCCGCTCCTCGAAGAGAAGCGAGAGAATATTCCAACCATATCCTTCTCTTCTTCTTCTTCTTCTTCTTCTTCTTCTTCTTCTCGCCACTCTGAAAGCTAAAGCCGAACCATTGTGCTTGTATCAAGAATAGAAAGAAAGGTAGGTGACCGGAACCACTCCACCGGCCAGATAAAGCGCGACCGACCGGATTGGTTGATCGCCTAATACATGGAGGTGAGAGTAGGCGAATAAAGGCAGCCAGGTAATGGCTTCTCGCTTCCCAACCGATCGTCCATTAGAAACCGGAGCTCCAAATAGATGAGACAAGGAGGAAAGAAGGAGACGGGAGAAAAGAGGTCTGTTATCCCTCGAGACAACTAGGTGCCCTAACCTACGGTCTAGATGCGGCCACGTGGACCGACAGCCGTGGCGTGTACGGCAGCTGAACGGGGGACACGGAAGGCGTTGTTTGGGCATTTATTAGTTCCAGATTACAACAGCTTCGTTTTTCTCTCTGAGGTGGGTCCGGATTAATTGACTCTAATCTCGATGTAGATTCATACACGTGTCATTCACTGGTACCTTCGAACTGTTTGAAAATTTCGGTAGAGTTGAAGATCTCAGCCTCGGATATCGGGCGTTGAGATTAGAGCTCGGAGCAGTGGACGGTGGATAATTGGGCTGGGTGTCTAGTATAATAAATTAATTACATTGGTGTTGTTGTTATTGTTGCTGTGGTGATTAAAAATAATTTAACGGAATAATAATAGTCTGATAAATTATGAATGATTGTCCAGTTTCAACAATCTCATGCTTTATAAGATGCTTTTTCAACAAAGTCATCATAAAGCGTTAGCCTTCGTTTGGGACGGCTTTTTTATTGCTTTTTAAAATGAAATTTTAGTACCAATTTTTTTAATTTTGTACTAAAATTTCGTTTTAGAAAGCAAAAAAAAAAAACCGTCCCAAACGAAGCCTTAAGATTATATTTGGAATAGTTTTTTTTCAATGTTTTCTAAAGCATTTTTTTAGTGCTTTTTAAAGCAGCTTTTTAGTATGAAAATTGTTTGAACAAAAAAAATTTATATTAAAAAGTTGCTTTAGAAAGCAATAAGAAAACTATCTCAAATAAAATCCAAGTAAAAATGTACTAAAAATAGATAAAATTCGTTTGCCCAAATATGAAAGATAAGAAAAAGATCATTTAGATTGTTGATGAACTCTTTATTTTTCGGAATTACGAGTCAATGATCAGCTAAAATTAAAATAAATAAAGAGTAAAGTGCTCAAATTTTATAAGCCAAAGATCTCCATATCTTGATGTTTGGTATCTCAATGAGAAGAATCCAATGAACACAAAATTATTTAATTATGATCACTTAATATGATATTGTCTCAGGCTAATCAGTTTCTAATCACTGCATATACTTTATCATTATACATGATATATGTAGATTTACACTAAATAAGAAATATCGTATATGTATAAAAGAAGATTGTACATATCATATAATTTTCATTTAAAAATGTATCATTTAGCAAAACATGTCATTTTCCTTTCAAAATTTGTATATCAATATAAGATTCCATTCAATAATATTTAGAATTGCTAATGAATAATAAATACAATTAGTTCAGGTGTAATTATACATGCAAGAGACTTAATATTTGTTTTCATATGAATTTTATTTGCACCAAATAAAGATATTGGAATTATTCTCAAAATCACATACCTCACAATTTTCTCTCCTCATACATTGTTTTGATTCCTCAAAATTTCACCTTCTTATATACATCGGGATTCCTAAATAATAATTAAATATATTTTAACGGGAAACTTTTCGGAAAATAAAATAATACTTAAAATACAAATTTTTCTTAAAATTTTCATATCTTTCTCTTTTTCACCTTCTTTCCTCTCCTCTTCCTTTTCTTTTTATTCGTGTTTTTCTTCTTCTTCTTCTTCTTATTTTTGTTTCCTCTGTTTTGCCTCTTATCACCACTAAGTTACTTAAATGCCGATGGAATGATGCATAATCAAGGGAAACACTATGAGTTGTTTAATGGAGTCTTTTGAATTTTGACTATATTTATGAGGCATGCTATATATATATTTTTTATAAATATGCATACTCTTTGGATGAGAGCATAATATTGAGCTTAGACTGGGATTGAGATTTAATAGAGCTTAGAGGCTCTAAGAATCTTGAAGTTCCACTTGAGCATCATCATCGATGCACCAACCAGTCGCTGCCATTGGAACACCACCTGGCTAATATTATCACACTACGATCGCTTGACTATTCTTCTAACCGTCATCGCTCAACTATTGTCCTCCAACCGTCATTACAGAACTACAATCCTCTGTTTAATGTCGTCTGATTATAGTACTCTAATCATCATTGCCTAACAACAATCCTCAAACCTCCACCACTCGATTATAATCATTTGACCATCATTTTTTGACTACTATCCTCTGATATCTATCGCTGACTACTATCCTCTAACTTACAATCCTTTGACCATTATCACATGGTTACACCGATGACCACTAACTTCATCACCTGCCATCATTACTAATGTCAACACGCGTCATTGCTTATAAGATCATTGCTTTCCATTAACACCAAATCTAACTTCAAATGTCAATATCATGACTTATGTTGGACTTCTTGATTTCTGGTCTTCCCTCCTCAAAAGAGGATGAAGAAACATACAACAAAAAGTCACTTAAAGTTTTTTTTTCATGCCACATGACTCTTCCAACTTTATCTACGTAGTATGTTCTATACATTGTATGATTACTACATTGAGTCAATGCCTTCCTCAAAGAAATATATCATTTGCAATCGATCACAAACACTAGTTGAATCATTATAGTTGGGTCAAGCCCATGGCAAAACTAAATTTCATATTTGAATTTTTCTTAAAACTAAATCTTTATAATTCCATTTTCTTTTATGAGTATCACTATTAGGGATATTTGCTAATTACTTGTATACTCCTTTACTATTACTGTATGCATATCCTCTTAGTGCATGGATTCATCCCGACATAAATGTCTTCTTCCTTTCTAAATTTTTGCCATCGGAAAGTGTTGGTATGCCTTTACTTAATCATGATATTTTTTTTCTTTTCGGTTAGATTTGGGGATTCGAGCCAGTATCGTCAGGAGGAATTGCTTCTGTTGACCAACAGGCCGCAACACGATCTCAAGTATGCAGATTTGGGGATTCGAGCATGAGATCGCTGGGAGGAATTGCTTTCGTTGACCAACAGGCTGCGACACGATCTCATAGATGATATTATTAGCTGCTTTGATAGTCTGATTTTGATAGCTAACCACCAAGCTATGGAGGACTTTTTTTAATTAAAAAAAAGTTGTTGTAATTGGGAAGCTTTAACTCTTTTTTTGGTCATCTACTTTTACTTTATATTTTTTGAAACTTTATGTCATTCATTCTCTGAAGTTGAAAATAAATATAAATTATTGTAATATTATTGAAACTTATGGCAAAATAAATCTTAAATTCACGTATATCACATATGCAAGCTTCAAAATCTAATTTTTTTTAATTAAAAATTTAAGCTCTCAATCAAGAAATAAAGATTCAACACATATAGTCATACTATACTTAATATTATGAAATATTAGAACATTTGTGTTCAAAAATTGCATTTTATTGTGATTATGTTATTTTTTATTGCTTTTAAATTTGAAAAACTAAGTGCATAATATAAATCAAATATGTTTATATTTTAAGTTATAATAGAAATAAAATAAAAATAATAAATTTAACATAAAAACAATATCATAAATAAAAGTGAACCAAATAATCTCATAATTTACATCAAATATTTTTAATATTGTTCATTCTTCTCTCAAAAGTCTTGTAAATAAATTTATTTATGGGACCCAAATGATTATTTGTAGGAACAAAATAAATTATTAAAAGTTGATAAATTTATGCATGTAAATAAAAATAAGCTTAAATTTTAGGCTTCCTTTGACAAGATTTTCATAATCTTTCTTAAAATATTTTTTTAGCATAAATTTTTTTTTTTTTGCATTAAAAAATTACTTCAAAGTCAATAAAAAAGAGAGATTTGAAATTATCACTTGCCACTAACTTCAATAACACTGATTTTCAATCGCTCATCCAGTCTTCATTTGCCAGAGCAATCAAGACGGTCCCTTGCTCTGATGGCCTTGACGGTACCTCTTCCACCGCCGACGACGACAATCATGGAAGACTTGCGCATCCGTCGCCGTGCCGCACTCCGGCGACTAGACTCCTGCTCCACAATGCTTGAGCTTCGGCAGCACCACTCCCAACTCGTCCGCCTCGGCCTCTCCTCCGACAACGACGCCGTCGGCCGCCTCCTCCGCTTCTGCGCCCTCTCCCCCGCCGGCGACTTTCAATACGGCCTCCGCCTCTCGCAATTCCTCCCTCATCCCGACCCCTACATCTTCAACACCCTTCTCCGCTCCCCCTCTCTCCCATCCCCACTTCTTCTCTACATCCAGATGCTCGTCCGCTCCGTCCAACCCAACCACTTCACCTTCGCCTCCCTCCTCAAATCCCTCTCTTCCGCTGGACACCCCCAATCTATCACCGCCGGCCTCCAGGTCCACGCTCACGTTCTCAAGCTCGGATTCCACCCCGACACCTTCTCACAGAACAATCTTCTCAATTTATATTTTACGTTCGCTCTCCCTGCTGATGCCCGCCGCATATTCGACAAAATGCCTCACCGGGACGTTGTGTCATGGACAACAATGATCACAGGCCTCTGCCGCCTGGGCGTGATCGACGATGCTCGCAACCTATTCGACAATATGCCTGAAAGAAACTCCGTATCATGGAACGCCATGATTTCAGGGTATGTACAGAATCAAAGTTTCCACCAAGCATTCCAGCTCTTCTCCCAGATGCGGGACAATGGAGTGGAGCTCGACAAATTCGCCGCAGCAAGCATGCTGTCTGCCTGTGCAGGGCTCGGAGCATTAGAGCAGGGCCAATGGATTCACAAACAAATTGAAAGGAACCAGATTGAACTCGATTCGAAACTCGCCACCACCGTCATAGACATGTACTGCAAGTGTGGATGCTTGGAGAAGGCCTATGAGGTCTTTGATGGCTTGAAAACTAAAGGGCTTTCATCTTGGAATTGCATGATTGGAGGACTAGCAATCCATGGCCGAGGTGAAGAAGCCATTAATCTGTTCAAAGAGATGGAAAAGCAATTGGTGAGACCAGATGATATAACTCTCGTCAATCTCCTCAGTGCATGTGCTCATGCAGGCCTAGTTCATCAAGGGCGGCACTTCTTCAATTACATGTCGCAAGTTCATGAGATTGAACACAAAACAGAGCATTTTGGATGCTTGGTGGACCTATTAGGGAGAGCTGGCCTGCTACTAGAAGCTAAGAAGGTGCTCGATGAAATGCCCATTGAACCAGATGCCAGTATTCTAGGTGCTCTACTTGGGGCCTGCAGGATTCATGGCAATGTTGAACTGGGGGAACAAATTGGCCGAAGGGTCATTGAGCTCGATCCAAACAACAGTGGCAGATACATTCTCCTCGCTAATCTTTACACAAGCGCCGGTCGATGGGACGATGTGGCCAATGTGAGGAGGTTAATGAACGATCGAGGGGTGAAAAAAGAAGCAGGTTGGTCAATTATTGAGAAGAATGGAGTGGTGAACAAATTTATTGCTGGAGGGAAGTACCATACTGAGACCTCCCAGATTTACGCCATGGTGGAGAAGATGCTTGAGAGAATCAGACTGGTTGGCTATGTGCCTGATAGAGGTGGAGTGTTCAATGGCTTTGAGAATATGGAGGAAAAAGAGAGTCCGGTCTTCTTTCACAGTGAAAAGCTGGCAATTGCTTTCGGGTTATTGCACACAAAGCAGGGAGAAACGATAAGGATTTCTAAGAACTTGAGAGTGTGCAGAGATTGCCATGAAGCAAGTAAGCTCATATCCAAGGTTTATGAGAGGGAAATTATCGTGAGGGATCGTAATAGGTTTCACCATTTCCATGGAGGGCAGTGTTCTTGCAAGGATTACTGGTGAGGTTGACTGTGATTTTATTGTTTGATAAGTAATAATTCTTTAATCATTGAATAGCATCAGTGGAGGAATCTCGGCATAACCGAAAATCTCATTTTTCACTTCAAAATACAGTGAAACTAAAAAAATGGTGTGATTCATCTTCAATCAAACTCCATTCAAACTCCATTTTGTGCGAAGGTAACGGTGACTGGTGAGCTGGTGACTGATGTGCTCACGTGAATCATTAGAAAGTAATAAAAAAAAAAGTTTAAAATATTAAATAGCTATGAAGAGCGAGTTTGCTGAGTAACACAACCTTAGAATTCAAATTCCAAAATTAAAAAAAAAATAAAACAGAGAGCACCGACACCATGAGATCAGATTTCATCAAGTGGTTTGGGCACCGCAAGCGAGATGAATTTGAAGCTTACTCTGCCCAACACTGTTGAGCTATGGAGCTTACCCACTGTTTTCCATGGCTGAAAATCGCAAACAGATATGTGATCACTTACAGGGATCTTCACTGAAGAAACCAGAAGACGTTAACATATAGAATGTAAAGAGTCAAGTTTTGCCAATTCCGCTGACGATGTTCGCCGCCAAAGGCGGCGGCCCAATGGGCTTCTGCAATAGTGCAGTTAGGTAAACCTCGCCGTATTTGGTCCCGCCGGAATCCGTCTTGTTCCCCACCGCCCACTTGATTCTCTTGTAACCCAACCTCGCAATTAGGGGTCCGTACACCGTGTCGAGATCAGCCGCCTTGCAGAAGAAATGGTCGACCCACAGCAGTCCTCCTGCCTTGAGAACCCTATCGGCGTCAAACATGAGGAACTCGAGCGCCGGCAACGGGATCCATCGGTTGACTGCGTGACCAGTGCGCACCAAATCCATGGCGCCGTCGTGAACGGGGAGGCGCTGCTGAAGCGGCGCGTGGAGGGGAACGACGCCGCGCAGGGCAGCAGCCTCGCTGTAGGGCGCCCCGAGGTTCATGGTGGTGGTGAGGAGAGTTGCGTTGAGGGCGAGCTTGAGGCGCGCGGCGAGAGTGCCAGTGCCGCCGGCGATGTCGAGGCCGAGGCGAATGGGGGCGGCACCGGCGGCGTTGGCGATGGCGAGGAGCTGGTGGAGGGGAAGGTCTAGGGCGGATCGGGCGGAGAGGAAGCGGGAGGATTCGGTGGATTTGAGATCGAAGCCAAGGTGGGATGGGAGACAGGAGAAGGAGCGGCAGGGGGAGGTGGGAGGCCAGAGAACGGCGGCGTCGGGAAGGGAGGATGGAAAGGGGTGGGATGGGAGGGAGGAAGGGGGGAGAGGTTTGGGAGGAGTTGGGGAGAAGCAGCGGCGCCGGGGAAGCGGGTGGCAGCCGCGGAGAAGCAGGGGCTCGGCGACGGAGAGAGAATCGCGTGGGCAGGGAGAAAAGGGGGTGTAGTTCATGTAGAGGTGGAGGAGGTCGGGGTGGTCGGAGCAGGAGGAGGCGATGGGGGCGATGCGGGAGTAGAGGAGAAGCTCGGGAGGGGGAGGAGGGAGGGAGGCGGAGGAACCGGACGAGGAAGTGGCGGAGCGTATGCGGGTGAGGTGTGAGATGGTGGCTCGGATGGTGTGGAGTTGGTGGAGGAGATGATCTGGTACGGGATCAGTGTGGGGAGTGGTGGAGGATGGGGAATGGTTGCGGAGGGAGGAGAGGTGGTAGAGAGAGAGGATGTTAGCGGCGACCATGGCCACCAGGAGCAGGAGGTTTAGCCCCATCCCTACCCCCATTCTTTCTTTCTTCATCGCTCTCCGAGACTGATCTTGCATTCTTGCTAGCAATGTGACACTCTCTGCAGTGAAATGGCTATAGCTATTAATATGTAAATTTTTTTTGGAGTAATTAATCGAATTGTTTTGGCTTTTTTCATAAATATATATACAGTGTGCTGTATATTCTTCACATTCACTTGAATAAGCTTGAATTGTAATTTATTTATATTTAAAAATATTTAATTATTATTATTATTATATATATATATATATATTTTAATTTGATAAAACATTATTTAATGATAATTTAGTTATTTGTTTAATGATTTATCTTATATTTTTTAGAGAAACTTTACTTTACACATCTCATAATGCATGAAATTGCTTAAATATCCATGTTATGGTTTTAACTTGAGAAATTGTCTAAAGTTGATTTTGTAAGAAATTACTCCTAATGAGGCATGACTTCTTATATTCGATTGTTCGCTACACTCAATGAGTAATTTAAAATTGGTTCAAACAGTTATCATTAACACGCTATTGTCGATTGTTATTTATCACGGATTACTATTCTCCTTCACACATCAATGACCTTGAAGACACATTCGTCAAGAAGAGGAGTTGATTCTACTAAGCTTGCGTATGTAACGCATGAGTTGCACCCCATAATACTACACCAATCCTTCTATCATATAATTAAAATTATGTGCAAGCACCTATAACATCAATTAATGAATTTGACATTTGTTAATGGTAATGAGCAATAGAATAATAAAATGAGTAATCAATCAATTAATATTCATTTCAAACTCTTAATCTTATTTTCCTTTAGGTGCATTCAAACATATATATGAAGATTGCTACATGTAGCTCTATCTATATTGATTTATAAGGCTCTCTTTGGCTACATGTTTATAAGAAAAACTCACCAGTCCACAAGACTATAAAAAAGCCAACATGTTGGCATCCAACCAATCGTTTCATTTACATGTAATGCCAAAATCCAACAAAGCAGCAAAAATTACAAGTAATTAATTTATCTACATTTAGAAAACTTGTCTTTCAAAATAAAGTTAATAATGTCATTAATTTTATCTTAAATGCCCATTATATTTGGTCATATTCCTAGCTTTCCACATGCGCCATAAAATAAGTTGTGCAAAACTAAGGCTTTGTTTGGAAGAAAATTTTTAATTTTTGTACTAAAAAGTTGCTTTAAGTAGTAAGAAAGCCGCCTCAGATGAAGGTTAAGGCTTTGTTTGGGACGGCTTTCTTACTACTTATTAAACCAACTTTATAGTACAAAAATTTTAATTTTTATACTAAAAAGCTATTTTAAGAAGCAATAAAAAAACCGTCCCAAACAAAGCCTAAATGTAATATGAGAGTTGGGCATCGTTCCAAACGGCTTCTTTATTACTTTCTAAAGCAGCTTTTAGTACCAAAATCTTTTGAACTAGAAATTTTTGTACTATAAAAGTGCTTTAGAAAACATTAAGAAAGCTGACCCAAATGAAGCCTTAGTGACATGATCTTAACCTATATCATTTACACATGAAAATATTAGAATATTGTAGCCCACATCTTAATTAACAGGAAAGCAAAGTTTTATGAAAATATCAGAATTCCATTTGTTTAAAATTTATAGTATAATAACTTACTGGGCAGATATTATCCATAATAATTCTAGCTTTCACGAAATCCACTATGATTTACAGAAATAATTTTCTTCAAAATAAGGACAAGTCTATGAGCAAAAAATTCAGAAAGAACTTGTAAAAAAATGTTGCAAAAACTAGTACAGCCAGAATGTAAACGGTACTCCGTAAACATTGACATTAAGTTGGCGATGTAATAGCTATGATCTGATGATCTCTTCCTTTTGCAACAAAAAATAGAATAAAAGAAGAAAGAAGCAAGCAAGACATACTTCCATAGAGATCAGGTCTGCGGCCAAGTGGTCGACGGAAGAAATTCCTCCCATCTCATCCGGGCTCGAATCCCCTAACCGTCCCACAAAAACGAAATACTTCCATATGACTATGCCAAAGTGGGCAATATCATGACACTAATTGTTCTTGCGGAAGTGATTTGGGTCTCCATCTCTCTTGAATTCGGTCTTTGATTGCAGTTTCCTGTCAGTTAACAGCAATACGCATTGGTTATTATATTACAAATTTCAATATGTTGATAACCAAATCAAATGTTTGGACTGGTCTTTGCTTACCATGATATGACAGCCCTCCTCAAACTTTTCAAGAAAACCTGCAACCCAGCGATCCGCATTCTCCAACCATTCATTGTGAACAATCCCTGCTGTCTTTGCTACCGTATGAAACTAAAGAATGCAAAGGAAACTGTCATGATTTCCATGAAACTCCATATAGATCAAACTGAATTAAGGTAGCATTCTCTTCAAATTATTGGTCATTTCTTCAAATGAAAAGCGGAAAATTGATTTTCCACCATACTTTTACTCAACTGAACAAGTGGATCTAAAGTAGTATCCATTTAATTTCTTTACCGTTTACATTTTGATAGGAAACACTTGAAGATCTCAAAAAATTCCTATCAATTTTCGGAAAACAACAAGAATTCTCCGTAAGAATCCACACAAAACCACGAAAACAATAGATAATTTGTATTATTTGATGAAATAGAAATGGAAAATACAACGATATAATTGATCCTCTATTTGAGAGGAGGATCTATCTCTCCCAAATCTCTAGACGCCGCTAGAGCCAAAATATCTAAGGGATCTCAAATTTTAGCGAAATGCAAGATGCCCTAACCCTAGAAAAACAAACTATTTAATGCATAAAATCCAAAAGGAAATCCCTAAATAGACCCTATATTTAAATTTCCCTCCTAACTCCCCAAAAAAATCCTTTCTAACTCGCTCCATTGACTTGGGCAGCTCGGTCGTATGTACAGGAGAGGCAGAACGCTTCCGCCTCTATTATGCCTGAGCGAGTCCCGTATAGACAGGCTGGACCAGTCCAATCTAACACATTTCCATTTTCATTTCATACACTTTCAATTCCAACAAAACAACCAGAACCTAAATGTTTGAAGAGTAGCTCAAAAAAAAAAAAAAAAAAAAAGTTTCACCCTAGTCTCTTATGAAGCCCTCAAGAAGATAAATCTATCAAGCTGAAAATAAACCAAGTATTTGGTCTGTTATTTATAAAGTCAGCAAGTTTTATAGCACTGATCACCAAAAACCATATAAATCCACAGCACAAAATCTCATTTATAAAATAAGTACATGAAACCATAAGAAATCATGCAAAATAATATACCTTTTCCTGATGCTCCTTGACTTTCTGACGCAATTTAGTTATACCCATATTGACTCTCAGTTGCTTCTCCTGAAAACCAGAGGTTTAATAAATAAACAGCTTAAAATTTTAAGAACATCAACGAAAAAAAGAATACATAGAAAGCAGAAAGTTCTGATAAATTTCTCTTTATTTAATGGCAAAAGATGAGCTCTTCAATGTTTCCATACCTTCACATAACTCACACCAAGATCCTTCCTCGTATATCCACGCGCCAAATTGCGCATAACATACTGATTGTAATCTTTAAGAATCCTCATGATAACATCAGAAGTGGATATTCCATCAGTGCGCTTTGTTTCTTTGAATTTTCCAATGGCTTTAACCTAAACCATGAAAGAATTTTAAGGAACCTATTGGATTAATTGATGTCAATTTGATCAGCCCAATTGTAGAAATGCAGACGATATACTGACAAATTCATAAACATCGTTGCCAGCTCCGCTTGCATCGGCATACCTGCAAAACTCATAAATGTTAATTGAGCTAAAAAACTTGTTTATGACATTCACATCATCACATGGTAGTAGTGCAAACAATATATGCAGTATAAAGTCACAAGTTGAGCTTTGTTTTTTTATGCAGCTGGATTGCTTAACATGAACATATTTTAACTACGCTTATTTAAAAGCTTAAATTAATTTTAACTACGGTTTACATTTAAATAAGATGTGATTTTAATTGTTGGCCTAATTCCAAATACTATGATTTTTTAGTTATTAAACTAGTTTGTGAATGTATTATAAATATTAATAATTTTAATTTATGATAGTAACAAAATAATAGAAAAAATTATTGAGTTGTAACCATAATATCTAAAATAATTAAAAAAATATAAATGGGTTACTTTCTTGTTAAGCAATATTCCAATATACCTGCTCTTCAACTAGTTAGGCTTCGTTTGAGACAATTTTTTTATTGCTTTATAAAACAACTTTTTAGTACAAAAATTTCTAATTCAAAAAATTTTTGTACTAAAAAATTGTTCTAAAAAAGCTGTTCCAAACAAAACCTTTGTCAGATTTTACAAGCCAAAGGCACATACATTCTAATTTGAGTTTAATTGGTGGCATAATAAAAATGGAAGAATTATAGTAAAAAAATAATTGATTTATGCACTCAAATACACGCCACCATAGCCACCATCAGATGAAGATTTATGTGAGGAATAGTGTTGTAGATGCGACGTTAAAATTTAGTGAGTAGATGCGACGTTAAAATTTAGTAAAATTTAGTGAACTATTACATGACCTAAACATTTGTTAGTTTGTACAAGTTGGCATTCCAATTTTTTTTATCAGATGTGCCAGCAAATAGAAAATGATACAAAGCAAAATTAAATATAGAATTTAAATCCTTGCTTTTCGCACATAAATGCTTTTACCAACAAAGCAACAAGATATAACTTCAGTTGATGACATCAATAATTCATGTTTGAATTCTGAGTAGCAAAGACTAAATGATGAATTATGATAAAACTTACGGAAGTGAGTCGTGGGCCACATAATCGATCATATGCTTTTCCATGAACTCTTTTGTGATAACCCATGGAGCATTAGGAATAACCTCATCAACCCATCTATTAAGAAGATTGCAATATTATCAATGGCGAGTACATGCAATTGAAAGAATACAAGGTTGTATAATCATATATTTTCTTGTCGGTGATGTTTGAGGATTGATGGAAAATCAAAGATTACGTTCTAAAAGTGAAAAATAAACACATAAAATTCATAATGTAAAAAAAACTTGTTCTTGTCACAAATAATCATCCCTTAAAAGCGGAGGTGCGGGGTGCAACGAAAGACGGGGGGAGAGAGAAAGAGATTTAGTCACCTCTCAATTGAAGGGTATGCATCTTCAAACAGTTTGTTTATGCAAATTAAAAAAAAAAATTACAGTTTAGGTGAGGATAAATGTAGGATCCACTGCAACTAATTAGAACTCATTTGGTTGCGTTCAAATAGGAAAAAAATAAAAAAAATACAACAATGATTTTATTTTCATTCATTTTGTGTTTGAAAAAATGAATTCATCATATTTGGGGGGACTTGAAAAATTTTTAAGAGATTAAATCAATGTTGATTCAAATTAAATCAAACCAAAAGATAAAATCTAATAAATTTCCAGTTTTTTTTTTTGTAAATAAAGATTCTAATTTGAAGCAACCAAATGAGCTCTTACGTATGTTCAAAATGGTAGCCGACGGCCTGCAATATACAATTGAGAAAACAAAAAAGTTTAGTAAAACATTTTAACCTCGAACTTCACCTGCTAACGCTGCAACTGGAAAACCATTCCATTTATAACAAATAGCAATTTACGAATTACGAGGAATATTAAAAGCATCTCATATCGTAATTTACAAAAAATAGAAGCATGCAATGATAATTCAGGAAACATTTCCAAATCACAAATAACTAATAATAACATTCACATATTTTAAATTCAAAAAGTCTTCGTTAGATGCCTTGATTGATATGTTTATTACCAACCTATTCATGCAAACTGGTTGGGCAAGCAATACTGTGAAGACGAATTGAATTATGCACGAAGCAATTAAATAATTCAATTATATTTATCATTTAATTGTCAATAGATCATGTAATATGCAGAATTCATATCACCCAACACATTAAATTTACTACAACAAAATTATTGACCTAGAAAAATGTTCCCTTAAATCTGTCATAAAAATAATAACATTCAACATATTTACAACTGAGCCTAATAAAAAAAAAAGACATACTTGCAGTGGCGGAGGGATTCATAACGCTCAGCCTCAGTCATGACGGTCTTCCCCTTGTATCTATGTGTAATTTCATCATTGCAACACCCAACAAGCAAGTATGTGTTGGGAAACCTGAAAAGGAAGAAAAGTGAGTCTGGGAGGAGTTGAAATAGGAAATGAATTGAAGCATGGCTTCAACATAAGAAACTTGATAAGTAACATTGAAGCAATCCGTCATTGATCCAAACATGTAATAAGAGTTTCAGATTAATTCGGCCAATCGTATAAAAATTTATATCGCTGCCAGCATAAATTCGCAATACAATCACAGCTCGGAGGTTTTTAAGAGATCGAAGAACTTCTATGCACTCAACATAGCATAGCTATAGGATGCCAATCTATGCACATGTTCACATACACAGGCATTCATACATAGTTTTCTAATGGAAACGATGTAAAGGGCACAAACTAAATACAAAATATCACCTTTTTTGTATATTTAGATAATCTATTTCAAGAGCCGTCATTGTAAGTACAGCTACTTGATGGAACCATAGGATCATCAAAATAAGCATTAAATTATTAAACTGATCATGAAAAACAATTATGCTCACTTGAAAAAAGCCAGAAAAGAAAAACTTCTTTAATATTTCATTTTAAGTACTATAAAACAGTATGAAATAATCAATTACTTAAAGGGTTGGCTAAATGATCTATCGAATAAATGCAATAAAAGAAATTTGATGATTCGTAAAGCCAACCCGAAATAATTTTAATATGACTAATGATAATAATAATGAAGATAATAATCATATACAATAAAGGAAAAAAAGATGTACTAACAAGATAAGTAAATAGAATTAAAGAGAAATAATTAGAAACAAAAGGGATATAAGGTAGTTCTGTTGAAGGTTGTGCAAAAGTACTTATATAAAAAATAATTAATACACTAGCAGCACTTAAGAATGAATAGATAAAAGGAGATGATTCTAATTTAATGTGAACATCAAAGCAGTCAGAATTGAGCTTGCTCGTAATATTTCTTGCCCCTTACATTATAGAAAGCACCCCACAAGCCAAATGGATCTAAGGTGAAATTACAAAGTTACAAGTATGGGCCTATGAATGATCGATTTTTTCAATTTGGAAGTAAAGCAAGTGAAAGAAGATTGCAATCCAATTAGCACCCCCTTGATTGAACTCATTCAAATATTATGAAAGTGAAGTGATTGATCCCACTCTCTATATCCAATTGTAATTAAATAAATATTTTGTAAGCACTAGAAATTTTATGTAATACATATGATATTATATTTTATTTTGAATAAATTTTTTATAGAAAATTTAGACAATAAATACTTTGATTACACGTTTTATTAATAATTCATAAAACTATTGTATTTGACCATGTGGTGTCTACTTTTAGCGGCTATAGATATCGTGCCACAGCCTTCGTGTCGTGATATATCCGTATCTAGTATTGATTTAAGTGCTTCATACTTTTCAATTATTAAAATTTTCTAATTAAGATTGTGGAGAGGATTATATATGATCAAAAAAGATCAAAATTTGTTTTCTAATTGGGTGATACAACATTCACATGGATATTTAAGATGCAGTTTATTATTACTCTCTTTTGTTGTGAACCAAAATATGTTGCAGTGTTATTGGAGGAAATGTATCTTCCTCAACTTAAAGCTACAGATCAATATTAATAGCAAATTGACAATTAGATTAGCCAAGAATTCAGTCCATCATGAAATAAGTAAGCATATCAGCATCTATGATACCATTTCATTCAAGAGCATGTGAAAGGAAAAAAGCAATGGATCTTATTTCTATATGGCTGAATAAAGATGACCAAATTGTGAATATCTTCACCAAATGAATTGTAACAAATTCATTTCATAAACTCAAAGATATTCTTGGAATAAAGGAAGGAAGATAGTGTTTAAATTTTGATTCAATTTAATTATAATTTAATAGTTCTAAGCATCAATAGTACTTATGAATGCATTAAAAGTAAATCATGCTTGCATAGATTATACAAAAAATTTCAGAGATATGCTAAAAGTCAATCCTAATTTCCAAATATGATAATTGGATAATTATGTCATAGCTCCTCCAGAAATCTCGAAGGAGCTCATATAACCGACTCGATTATTTTAGAATGATAGTTAAGTTATTTAAGCATAAGAAAATCTCTAAATTGTATTTTTATTTCTTGTCCAATTGTGTGTACTGATTCTATTTCTTCTAATTTTTACTGCCCAAACTCTGCTTCTCTTTCAAGCTTCATCAGCGTGGAAGCTGTTTAAGCAACTATAAATGGAATTTCCAGCTAGGCTCCTAACTCTCATTCTGAACAATCAGAAACTGTCAAAACGACAATCAAATTTAGAAATCCAAGATAGAAAATATAGCCATAGAGGTTCCAAATCAATTCTAATTCAGTCTCCACACTGCCTCCGTGCCTCCAAACTAAAAAACCACGAGAACAACAAATTAAGCCTTAAAAAGAAGAGAGCGGAACAAATATAACAAGAGATCTCACAATTTCTTCGCCTGTTCCAGAGACCGGGCATGCCCGAAGTGAAACAGATCATAGATTCCGTCAGCGTACACGCGCACAGGCCTGTCTGACCGCGAACCCTCCTCCGGTTCAGCAGATACTCCCGCCGGCGAGGATTCCGACCCGCACTGCCTCCGCTTAGTCATGCGCTCCACCGCCCGATCCCGTAATCCCCACTTCGGCAAAAGAGAGAAGCAAGGGCGACGAGCTTCGGCCGGGCGAAACTATTTATACTGTAGATCTGAAAGCGGCACGCTGCTTTCGAGGAGGGCAGGGGGTGGTGGGAGAATCTAATTTTTTTAAATGACAAAACAATTTACGGATTTGCCAGATGAATTAAGTTTATAATTTTGTAAATGTTGGGGGTCATTGTGAAAGGAGAAGAGCAGACCTGCATGGAGAAGTTATGGACAGTTAGAGGAGACGGTTCAGTGGGGCCGACCATCACGTGGGTCATGGATGAGAACGTTGAACCGGTGGAGGAATATAATACAGACTGCTATTAAATAAATAAAATTAATTTAAATTATTTTTTATTACAATATGAATATAAAATATAATTTATTTAAAATTAATAAATAAAAGCATTCCAATATGATTTCAACTTATCACAAATTGTGCTCATAATTAATATAAGTGACTTCGAATATAATATCATTCAATTATAACATCATTAAGGTGCTTAAACCTTAAAAAATATTTACGATCAAAGAAATAAACATAGATTGTCCTATGAAGTATTGTGAGATTTATGTAAAAATAATCCAAATGTCAATTAAAAATTTATAAATAAGTCTTCATTACCGACGTGAAGGGGACATAAAATTACAGAGAGCTAAGATATAAAAAATCCAGAAGCTGTATACGTTGATCGCCATTAACGATCATCATCAGCAATCATATTTGTTCAATTACTGTCATCTAACATTCATCATCTAACTACGACTATTTGACCATTGTTGCTTAATTGCCATTGCCTTTTCCTAACCTACATTAACAACCACAATTACTTGATTGCCTTCTTTTGTGTGCGTGTGGCTTGTGCAAATTAAAGTTAAGATAAAAAATATTTATATGCATACACTACATCATTTAATAGTACTAAAATAATCATATAACTTTAAATATTTGACTTGTTGAGAAGACAAGTTTATTAGTAATATAAAAAAAAATAAAAAGTTTATTAGTAATATAAGTCAATATGTCATAGCTCTTAAAAATAAAATCTAAATATGCAACAAAAAAGAAAAAGAAAAATTCTTAATGAAAAAGAAAAAGTAATAGTTACTATTTTTGAATGTTACTTTTGCTACTGAGCGTTGAGTACCCACGGAGAGTGAACCCGCTTAGCTAGGGTTTTTTCTCTTCGCCGCCTTTGCGCTCTCTTCCGGTTTTGCTCCTCCTCACTGAGGAGGGGCTACCTCGCATGACCTCCTCTTCTTCTTACCACTGTGATTTTCCTCTCCTTCCTGGTTTGGTGGCTTCTTCTGCTGCCAGCCCTTCCCCCCATTAACTTCGTCTCGAATCTTACCAACCATGACCCGGTTGCTACCAACTTTGCCGTCTCCTTCATCAACCCTGCTGCTAGGGTACCTTTCTCTTCTGGTGATTTGGACTGAGGTGTTCCGAACTGGGAGCTCTCTCTGGTTGGATACTCGGTTGGACCCCGTCCGACATACCTGAGCTTACAAAGCACTATTAAAAAGGTTTGGAACCTGAAAGGTGCGGTAGATCTCCTATCCCTTAACGATGGGTTCTTTCTGTTTAAATTTTCTTCTCCTGAAGATTATGATGTTGCTTGGACTGGTGGTCCATGGTTTTTCTTTGGGCGACCATTCGTTCTTCACAAATGGACGCCCAAATTTAAACCCAAGCGCGATGAATGCAATTCCATCCCCATATGGATTAAGATTGTGGATCTCCCTTTGGCTGTGTGGAATCCTTTGGGCATCTTAAAGATTGCTAGCTTTGTAGGTCATCCTTTGGCGGTTGACGCTTTGACGGCACGGAAGACGCGCTTAACTTATGCTCGTGTTTGTGTGATGGTCAACAGCGACTCTTCTTTTCCTGATGAAATACCCATTTCCATGGATGGGGATGAATGGTCGCTAAAGGTTCTTTATGATTGGAAACCAGTTTCCTGCACTGGATGTGGCTCTCTGGTACATCCATCCAATTTATGCCATAAAAATCCTCAACCCAAACCTCCTGCTACGCTGCATACTAGAAGGAGGAGTTCCAGCCGGGCTCGCTCTGCTCATTCTCGCCAGAATCTCCCCCCCAAGGTATCGGCTACCCTACAATCTCCTGCTTTGCTGCCGTCCTCAGTCACTCTCGCTAATGTCAGCAAAAATCCTCCGGCCACCTCTTCTCCACAGGACCCTTCGCCCTCTGTTATCGTTATCCCATCTACCACCGACCCTTCTTCTGTTACCACCACTCTTCCTGAAATTCATATTCCACCAGTTTGTGCAATTGTCACTCCCCTACCACCAATCCTGTTGAAACATCCCTACCTTCTGCCATTCCTCTTGAAACATCCTTACCACCTCATAAATCTGATTACACTCCTCCCAGTGATGACCCAATACCCAATTTAAATTCCCCTGTGGATGTCAACTCTTCTTCTGAACACAATCCCTCCTCCTCTACTGATAATAGTCAATCTTGTTCCTCCCAAAGTGCGCTCATATCTTCTTATGAACGTACCAGGCAAAAATCCAATTTGACAACATCCCCTAACAAATTTTCTATTCTTCAAATGGATGATCAGCAGGATGTGGGTTCGCAATATATGGACTCTTCATCTCAGTCTCAACCAAATGATGATACTGGAAATCCGGATAGGGGGCAGACTCAAAAATCTCAACATGCTAAGTCTACAAGATCTAAGGGTGCTAAGAAAGCACAAAACCCTCCAAAATCTAAATGACCCTGCCAGCTATTGGTTGTTGGAACATTCGTGGTTTTAATAAGCCTGAAAAGGTTCTAGCGTGTAAGAACTTGGTCACTACCCACCATCTCGATCTTATTTGCATTTTGGAATCCAAAGTCAACTCTGTTTCTCTTTTGGATCCGTGGTACATCAACACTCACAAAGTTTTCAACATTGAACACTGTTGCAACAATTTTAGTTCTTCCAATCCTGGGAGGATTTGGCTTAAATGGAACCCCTCTTCCATCAGCTTCAACCTCATTACTGCTGATTCTCAAATGATCCACGGTTCTTTGATTTTTGGTAATGCCCCCCCCTTTTCTTATTACCTTTGTTTATGCTGCTAACACTCCTGCTGAAAGAGTCCCTTAGTGGAATAACCTCTCTGTTCTGGCTGATTATATCTCCTCACCTTGGATTGTGATGGGAGATTTTAATTGCTTTAGAGATCCTAAAGATAAATCCGGTGGTGTCCCTACTCATTTTAGTCGCTTGGGTGAGCTTAACGGTTGGGTTTTCAACTCTGGTACACATGATCTGAAATCCATCGGCTTAAGGTACACTTGGTTTAATGGGCGTGTGGATGACCCTATTCATATTAAACTGGACAGAATGTTGGTCAATCAGAAATGGCTTGATAGTTTCCTTCACTCTTATTATAAGGTGGTTCCTCCTAACTGTTCGGACCATACCCCACTACTGCTTCAATCGGGTGAAAAGTTGTCTACTTCTAACAGATTCCAGTTTAAGAATTTTTGGATTAACATGGAAGGTTTTTGGGACATTCTTATCAAGTCTTTTGCTAAACATCATGGTGGCAGCCCTATCTCTAATCTTTATGGGAAACTTTGGGATCTTAAGGCTCAGCTCAAGTTAAGAAAGTGGGGTAAGGTTCATTTTCTTAAAACTAAACTTGAGGATCTGCATCATAAATAACATCTTTGCCTTCAACTTATACAAGGCAACCCTCTGGACCATTGTCTTAATGCTTCTCTCAAGGATATCAACAATAACATTTCTGCTTTGCATGGAGCTTGGTGTTCCTAGATTATTCAACGTGCCAAAGCTAAATGGTTGCGCAATGGGGAAGATGATTTGGGTTTTTTATATGCCCGCATTAATGCCAGAGCCAATTCTTCCAATATTAGAGAAATTTCTACTGAAAATGGCCATTTTTCTTCTCCTCCTGAGATTGCCAAAGTTATTGTGGATCACTTCCAACAACTTTATAACCCTTTGGAGCCTCATTTTTCTCCGGATCTCACTTTCCCTTGTGGTGATTCTATCCCCCCTCACCTTTTTGCTTCTCTTACTGAACCTATCTCGGACATGGAAATTAAGAGTGGTTTTTTCTGGCCATTCATCCTCTTCCCCGGGACCTGATGGCTTCACCTTTGAGTTTTATAAGGGTGCTTGGGAGATTATTGGTTTCTATGTTACTAATGCGGTTAAGAATTTCTTTTCTACTGGTCACCTTCCTAAATGTGCTAAAGCTACCGCTATTTCTCTCATCCCTAACCATCAGCATGCTGCTACTATCTCTGATTATAGGCCCATCTCCCTTTGCAACGTCTTCTACAAGATTATTGCAAAAATTCTTGCAAATCGACTTAGATGTGTTCTGCCTCACATCATTCATAAAAGCCAAGCCGGGTTTATTCCTAAAAGGATATCTACTGATAATATAATTTTGGCTAATGAATTGCTTAGAGACTTCAATGGCTCTTCAGTGAAGTATTTTTGTGCTAAATTGGATATTACCAAGGCATTTGATTCAGTTTTTTGGGAATTCCTCATCTCTAGACTGCGGTTGAAAGGCTTTCCGGAATTGTTTATTTCCTGGATTAAGAGTTGCATCTATGATGTTCCATTTTCGGTTTGTATTAATGGCAGCCTTGAGGGTTTTTTTCACTTCCAAAGCTGGTTTGAGGCAAGGTTGCCCTTTATCTCCTCTCCTTTTTGCTATTGTTATGGATGCTTTCTCTTGCACTTTGGATGTTGGCTCTTTTGTGGGTATTCCTTGTGCCTCTACCTCCCTTACCCACCTTCTTTACGCGGATGATGTACTGATTTTTGGGAAAGCCAACATTTCTAATGCCAGGGTTCTTTCTAAGTTTTTAGGGGACTTTGCTGTGAGCTCGGGCCTTCATACTAATCTTAGTAAATGTTCTGTGCTTTTCACCAACAACACTGTCTTGGCTGCAGAAATTTCTCTTATTCTGGGTTTCACCACAACTGACCATACTTTCAAGTATCTGGGCCTTCCCATCTCCACCAAAAAACTTATTTTTGCTGACTTCCAACCACTCCTGAGTAGAATTTCTACTCTACTTGATGGTTGGAAAGTAAAATTCCTTTCTTTTGCAGGTCGGATTCAATTTCTTCGATTCACTATTGCTAACACATTAGCATATTGGATCAGAGGTGCTATTATACCTAAAGCGTGCTCCAAATACATTGATAAGTTATGCTCTAGATTCCTTTATCATGGCACGTCCAAGGGTAGGAAGCTTCATCTTGTGGCTTGGCACAAAACCTGTTTGCCCACCTCTTTAGGTGGACTTGAAATTTCTGATTCTCAATATCTTGCTCACGGGTTTAGCTGCTCTTTTATCTGGAGAATGTATTACTCTAACTCTCTTGTTTTTGATTGGTTTAGAGCTAAATTTTCATCCCCCTGGAAACCCATCCCTAAGAATTGCTCTAAATTTTGGAAATTTATACATTCAGTGGCTGACAAAGTTAAACATGAGCTTAAATTCACTGTCACAGCTGCTTGCTGTAGTTTCTCCCTTTTTTGGGACCCCTGGGTTGACGGGATTTTACTAGCAGATCTTATTAATCCTAATCCTGTTTTGACGGATAAGTTAAGCTCTTATGTGGTTGGGGGTATCTGGAGTCTACCGAATTTTTTTCCTGCTTGGGTGAAACAAATTATTTTTAATATCCCTATCTCTACTACTGCTTCACCTTTAAGTTGGAATAATCAGGATAAACCATCTTTTAAGACTTTCAGATTACATTTCTTTACTGGTTTGCATCTGGTTAATTGGCACAAATTTATTTGGCATAAAAGGGCCGCTCTCAGATACTCTTCATATGCTTGGCTTTTGATCCAGGATGGATTAAAAACTGCGGATACTCTTGCCAAAAGAAATAACATTATAAATCCTTTATGCCCTCTATGCCGACGCGAGAACGAATCTGGAATGCATTTATTTTTTCTCTTGTGATTACTCATATGCTATTATTTCAACCTTGCTCCCGGTTTTGAATTGCTTTCTGATGAGGCCAACTGTTCTACAACTTTTTGAATTTGTGGAAGAAATTTGCATTTATAAGAAGGGGGGAAGTTTTTTTTGTTACTTTGTTATTTGCTGTGCCATTTACTACATCTGGAGAGAAAGGAATGCTCGTAGATTTGCTGGGACTCATCTTTCTGAGTTTGATTTGTGCAAAATGGTTATTCTGGCTATTTCTAGCAAAACCATTAATTGGAAATCTCTGGATGTGTTGCATGCTACGTTCCCATCGTGCTTTCCTACTGGTGCCGGCTTTCAAGAGTTTTTGGGACGATGATGACCGGAACCTGCCTGCGCCCCTGGATGGCCTTTGTTCCAGCTTCTGCAGGTTTATCTTTGGCATGGCATTAATTCTTGCAACCAGTTTCCTGTCAGGCTGTGTTCTTCATGGCAACCGGGGCGAATTTTCGTGGATTTCTCTGGACTTTGAGCTCTGGCTCTGATTTTGTCCTGCCAGGTTCCTTTATCCTGAGTCCTTTGGTTCGTTTAATTTCCTTTTTGGGTCAGCTGTAATCTCCTTTTTCTTGTTGTGTAGCTGTTTGTTTAGGCTGCTTTTTGTAAGCCTCTTTTTTGTTTGTCTTTTATAAACATCAATTTTTGGTATATCAATTTATACGGGCTCTGCCCCAAATTTTTCCAAAAAAAATAAATAGTTACTATTTTTGAAAGTTTTCAATTTCTCCCTCATGTACTATATAGTAGTCTTATTTTATAATGATAGGCCGCAAATTTTAACTGCACAAACTCTCATCTTTATATAATTTATTCTTTCTTTCCCTATTTTATTGGCACCCATAAAGCTCCAATAAGTCTCTGGCAACTTGATTCTTCAATCAGGATAAATCTATCAGACTTTTTTTATCTCTCGTTTCCCAAGTCAAAAAGTACCGTAGGTCCGAACAATTATTACGTCCTCTGACTGGACAAAGAGCTACGTTCGGCCGCCAATTACATGTCGCCACGTGCTCTTACTCTTTACTGCGTGGCCCGACAACTTGAACCGGACCGGAACCCGGGAATGCTATGTTCGCGTATTGCAAGGTATTACTCGGTATTGCTTGGCAATAACGAGAAATACCACTCTGCGAAGACCAATACCGAGCAATACTGAGTTGTACCGAGTTTTTTAGAAAAACTCGGTACAACTCGGTATTGCTCGATAGTACTCGGTATTTGCTCGGTATTGCTCAGTATTGATTATTGCCGAGCAAAATCGACCATTACCTAGCAATACCGAGTAATATCTAGCAAAATCGAGAAATATCGAGCCATCCTGGGTTCCTTACAGGTCGGGTTGTCGGGGCGCGAGGTAAATATTGAGAACGCATGGCGCGATTCTACTGGCGGCCGAGCGTAGAGCTACGTCTTGTGACAGGACCAAATAAAAGTTTCATAGGTCGAGTGCTCTTCATAAATCATCCTATGTGTCATCTCCTTAGCCACCAATCAACTTTCTTCATTCATAATCAAGCATTTCTTGTTAGCCAATTTTAAATAAACCCTAAAAAACTTATACATTTTTCTTGGGCTTCGTTTGGGGCTGTTTTTTTACTGCTTCTAAAAGCAACTTTATAATAAAAAAAATTAAATTATATACTAAAAAACTATTTTAAGAAGCAATATAAAAGCCATCCCAAACGAATTCTTAATTGAGAAATAAATTTATTTCCTAAAACTAAAATTTTCATTTATTTAAATAAGCAATTAATTTAGGTGGGTTTGTTTGAATGATTGGAAGGCAAAATCATGAAGAGTTGAGGCAAATAGGGTATGGTTGTAGTGGGAATTTTATGTCAGAATTGCTATTTTACTTAATAATAATAATAATAATGAGAAATATAATAATTTAAAATTTAAAATTAAAAAACAAATATGGGTATTAGTTGAAAATTATATTTTATAATTTTAATCTTTGGTAGTTGGGCGTTGGTGATGGGCCAGCCCATGTAGCCATTCATTGATAGCCACGTGCTCACATTTTGTCAAAGTTTTATAATTAAAATTTATTTATTTTTTATCATTTATTTTAGGAGGATCCTTGATCATGATGCAAGTAGATCACTAAAAAGGATATTTAGATTTTTTGAAGATCCGAATGTGACTGATTTTTTTAAAAAAAAGAGACAAAGGTTTTCAAATTATGTTTTTGTCGGCAGAAAATCATCCAATTATATCACCTTAAAAAAATTTAAGATATTTTAATATATTCTATATTTTTATTTGAATAAATATAATTTTTTATTAAAAATATTGAATTTTTATTCTCTTCAAAATTTCAAGATTTAATAATTATCAATGTTTCTTTAAAAATTTTTTTATCATATATTTGAAAGTGATCACATGAAATTTATCTCTTTAATTTAATTTCCAAGTGCACATATTTGTAAATGAATGCAAAAAACTCAAGTCTAATAAAAACATTAACCATCACTTGTTTTAGAATTATTTTAAAATCATAAATAAAATTTAAGATATGATTGGATCAGCTGCAGCATTTTATAAAGTTACTACGAGAGAAGTAACATAACTATTCTAATTGTAATTGCTATAAGAAAATTATCCCAATTAGACACTTAGTGCAAGAGAACACAATTCTTGTAATATAAACGGTGTTAAAATAGGCTTATTATTTGCCAAAGTAACATAACTTGTCCCCTAGGCTTATATATTTAGACTTCGGCTTCGTTTGAGACGACTTTCTTATTGCTTTTAAAGCAGTTTTCTAGTACAAAAAATTTAATTTTTGTACTACAAAGCTGCTTTAAGAAGCAATAAGAAAGCCGTCCCAAACGAACCCTTCTTCTTGGACAGCTTTCTTATTGCTTTTCAAAACAATTTTTTGTTAAGAAACTTCATGAACTATCTTAAAAAACAGTAAGAAAACTGTCCCAAACAAAACCTTAATCATACGAAGAATAAGTAAAATAACAAAGCATCTAAATAAAATAGCATTGCCCCACAATGTCCTACCAATGCTTTTCAAGCTTCACTTCAAAAATAAATCTTCCGTAGCTCACTTTGGTCTGCAGGTTGAGAACTCTAGCTACCAAATAAAATGTCTTGGACTCGAATCTTGCGTATGTGATATGTCTGTGAATTTGACTTAATTGACCTAAATGTCTAAAAAAATAAAAAAAAACTTCACCTAGAAAAGAAAAAGAGAGTTCCATTTGTTTTGATAACACAATCAAATATTTCTCAAGTACAAGTTTATTACACATTCTCAATTTGTATTGGACCACCTATACAAAGAGAATTCCAATTTAATTTTTGTATTTACTTTAAACTAATTGATATATATCATACATGCATAGGTCAATGAAGCCATATCCTTCAAAGAGGTGTATGAAATTTAAAGCAGCTTTCCATTATTATCACTTATAAGGCTTCTAGTAAGGTTTGCTAATGGTGTATAAATAATATTTTATAAGATCTTGGCCTCTATCTCCTCTAGCGTAAGCCCCTTGGTTTCTGGTACAAGTAAGAAAATAAAGACTAACGATAGAAGAGCAATCACTCCAAAAGCAGCAAAGAGAATACCAGCTCCCACCAGTTCCTGCAATCAAATAAATGAAAGTCACCTCCTGAGATCTTAGATGCAGAAGCATGCATTCATGGAAGAGAACATATTGTATTAAAATATAACAAAATTTATCGCATGTACATTTTAGCTAATGTTTCATCTTCTATTTGGGTTTATGGTTTAGATTTGCGCGTAAGTCATAAATGATCTAACATGAATCTAATCAAGTTGAATTCAACGCAAATTGACAAGAAAAATATTTATATTGTGAAGCATTAAAGTCAAATCAATCTGAAATTAACACTAACTAGATTTGGACAAGAAAACTAAGAAAAAAAAAATCATTAAAAAAAAGAGAACTAAATAGGTAAGTCAATATATTTGGGTTGACTCGAATCTAACCCAAATTTCTTTTGATTATTATGTGAATTTAACCTGAATATTATATGGTTTAACCCAAAATGAATTTTTCATGTCGGGTCCAATATTGACACTCTTAGGTCACACATTTAGTTTATGTAAATGAGTAAAACTCTCGACCAATCAACCGAAACCGCCTAACTAAAAAATGTGATATAGTGTACAAGGTTGATCGTTATAGAGAGTAGAATTTACTAGCCATCGATCGAATGTACTCCTTATGTTTGAGCTCCATTAACTAAGTGTTATAATGTGCAGTATTCTACTAAGGTTGAAGTAAATGTAGATAATATTTTGATAAAAAATCAATCGACGTTATTGGATAAAATAGCACGAAAGCTCCATATGTTTGATAAAAACTGCTAACAATGTCATGTCAATTAAAAATTGATCAAAATTTGTTGCTACTATACGCTCAACACTTACTGCCTTTCTAACAATCAGCCTTAATCGAAAGTTCTCTCCTGCCATAGGGAGTGATAATTAACCATCAAGGTATGCACCCATAAAAGACGTGAAACTGGATCATAAAATCCTCATAAAATGAGGATGAAATTTTTGAGTAGTGACTTATCTGAAATATACTCTTCCTTCTAAAAATTAAACCTAAAAAACTCTAACAATTTTCGCACGAGAGTTGGGGCTCAAATTCTAGGAGTTCTCAATTAAATGTGGTACAAATAAAATGAAAGAGCATTTTTTTGAGTCTCATAAAAATGTTGCACCATATGATGAACTTGCTTTGAATTGTTAAAATCTCACTCCGATATTTTACTTTGATGTTAGTATGACACTTTTTACTTCATACTATGATGTTGAGATGTTAATATGACACTTTTCCCTTCATGCTTTGATGTTGGTATGGTACTTAATGCAATTTATCAATTCTACGGCTTATGCATCAAGTCTCATGCCTCGCCTCACGAACAAAGATTGCATCAATACCCACTTGCGCAATTTCAAACATTGGTCATCGATACAACAGGAGAATAGATAAGAGGAGAAATCTTCCCATGCTTGTCAAACCTACAAGGAGTTGGTAGAGTAGGCATCCTTGATGCCTAAAGAGGTATCGGAGGCCTTCTTGTGTGTCCTCGGATTAGGCACTCTATATGCCGCTAACATGAATCATGAGCTACAACCCATTCAATTGAGAATATTGTTTGAGCTAACGAAAAGGATGATTTAAGTCGATTGTTTTATCTCCTTAGCATTGATGTATTCGCTAGTCTTGGCCAACAAGTCCTCCATTATCTTTAGCAAATTCATAGGAATAAGAAAGTTAACTTTTCCATTCTCGAACAAAGTTATCTTTGAGATTGAAGGGTTTGGGCAGTGGTTCTTCAACATCTCTTAGGTGATCCTCATTATATCAACGGTTCATTATCCTTGTGCTTGACATTGAGGTTTTGACAATTACCTTCTGGGAGCTCAAAAAACATGGCGACAAGCTCCCACTTTAATTTGGCAAAAGATGGATTGCTTTGCTTAGCTGAGAGTTTGAAGAGCCATCATAATGTTGTGTCCTTTAAGGGTAAGTAACAAGCAAAACCTGATGGCATCGGATGCTTGTATGAAGAGCCATCAAGGCAAATCTAGTGTGGTGCTTTTCTCGGTCAGTTATTCCACAATTGGAATCCAGTTGAAAAACCTTTGATTCAGTAGGGAGAAGAACCTACATTATCTTTGTCATAAACACAGGTGGACAGCACAACCCCTAATAGCTCTGCTCATGACAACGCTCCTTCAAGGTGTCGAAATGAACTCTTCTATGTCATCTATCCACCCGGATCTTTGGGGCAATATACTCCGCATCATCTCCCACAACAACTATTTGCTGCTTAGAATAATGGTTTCTCTTCAAACTTTGAGAGGAAGTGTAAACTCAGTAAACATAGACGCTAACAAAAATTGATTTAGATTAGCAATGTCTTCTTCTATCACAACGAACTTTGACTTGGTGATGAAAGTCACCTTTCCTCAAGTTCATGATTGGGAGACGTCACGAAGGCTTCATTTAGATACCCTCCCACTATTCCTTCATCCATCTCATCAAAAACACCAAAATGTTGATGTCAAAATTTATTACCTAGAAAATAATTATGAAAAACTTTATTGTGGATATCTTGGAGTGGGAGAGGTGGCAACAAAATGAGAGAGTGAGAAAAGAGAGGGAAAGAAAGAAGGGTACAGAGAAGCATACAGTGGGTAGAGAAGATTATGCTTCTCCTTTTATTTTACTTGGCAAAACATGACAAGATTATGCTTGGCACGCTTAGCTTCATGCTGATTGCTCTCTTAATGGTGGCTAGGGCTCTCAAACGGAAAGAAGGCATACCAATGTTTCTTGGAATATTCAATACATGGAGATTTTTTAGTCATAAAGGCTTTGAATGTTTCTCCCTATGACAGCTTAGATTACTGCACCTCTCTACTGGTAACAAATTAACGATTCATAAAGGCTTTGAATGTTTCTCCCTATGACAGCTTAGATTACTGCACCTCTCTACTGGTAACAAAAACCAAGAGATGCATCTTCTCATTATCCATTGTGAAGGCATTAGACAAAAGTGATCATACGACGCTAGCTAATTGACTAGCAGATTTGTTGTCCAATGACTTCTAGTATGGTGGGAAAATGAGGATAGATTACTATCGCTTCTTATTTGGCATGGCCACTTGTCAACTATTGTATGCAGCAAAAATCTTGGTGAGCTGCCATCACAATGATTGCCAAGCACTGGAAAGGTTGTCAAAAGGTACCCAGACACTATATTTTAAGACGGTTGGCTTCTGTAAGAGATTTCAAATGTACCCTTCTGTCACTTCTTGCATCAACTTCGATTGCTCCTCTTAATATTGGTTCTAGGTCTTCCTAGGTCCTGATTTCTGGGAGGCTATACCAACAAATTCCTGAATTGATCTCACCGTGCGGTCCTCGAGTTTTACTCGAGTTTTACGATTCAAAGGGTGTCAAGCTCTAACCCCACAGTCCTGACTGGTGGGCCCGAGGTCACCGGCAGCTTGTCTGACTGACATGCCGAGGAATCGGTGTGTGGGCCCATTTAGATATTGCTTGATGCATCTTGAAAATTACGATCCATAGGTTGGTTCCAAGCAAAGCTTCACATTGTCCTACTTATTTCAATCGCCTCTCAATATATAACTCAACCATCTTGATAGTTTGTATTTTGAAAAAAGGTGTTAGATAGGATAGTGCCAACCCAATGAACAAAGGCAAATATAATGCATTCACTTAAGAAATTAAATAAAATTATGATTCCAAATCCCTAGTCTCTTGCAAAAAGTCCGTGAAGCAAACTATTTAGATCCTTGAGCAGCTGAGATAAATGAGAGATACTTCTTCTCATTACTACAACACATATTGTGGCAACTTAGCAATTCCAACCAAAAGGCATTGCTCAAACGTGCATGGATGCATGCAATGCAATAACTAATGCTGGAAAGAAAATGTGAAAGCACGGCAAGATATCCTTCAATATAGTATACATGCCAATCATTTATTTAAACTGATCCTGCGTGTATAAAATGGGTATTTAGGGAAAAAAAATTAATGAACATACCTGCAGAGGAGAGAAAGCAAAAGTCACCAAAGCATTTGTGGCAAAGTTTGCAAGGACCGCAATACTCAACCCTCGCCCTCTTATTCGTAAAGGAAAAATCTCTGAGATCATTAGCCAACCAATGGGACCAAAAGACAACTGCAACAGAAGCTCATATAAGAAACATAACTTGTTTGTCGTTATTGATAGCAATAATGAGTTTCTCAACCCCTTAGACATTAGACTAAACTTTGTATAAAATTGCAACATCAGGTAAAACTAACATTTTGTATGAGAATTGAAACGCAGAACAGTTTTCTCCATCAATGTTGATGATTAATTCGCTCAACAGATGATGCACTTCCTTTGCAGAAAGTGTCCATATGATATAAAAGTCAAATTTATTTAGTTTTCTCATGTAAATTCCCACTCTTTTTGCTTTATTCATGGATGTTCTCACTAGACATTTGCAAGAGGATGTACCTTGGTGTATGCTTTTTGCTGATGATATTCTTCTTGTTGATAAGACTAGAAAGGGAGTTGAAGGTAAACTTGAATTATGGAGGTCAACCTTAGAGTCTAAAGGTTTTCGCTTGAGTAGATCTAAAACAGAATATATGGAGTGTAATTTTGGTAGTAATAGACCTAGTGAGGGGATTGTGACTTTGGGCGATCAAGTCATTAATAAGAGTACACGTTTTAGATATCTTGGATCTATTGTTCAGAGTGATGGTGAAATAGATGGGGATATTATCAGCAGAATTCAAGTTGGATGGTTGAAGTGGAGGAATGCATCAGGCTTGTTATGTGATAGAAATGTACCCCTCAAACTTAAGGGAAAGTTCTATAAGATGGTAGTGAGGCCTGCAATGCTTTATGGTGCCGAATGTTGGCCATTAAAAGAGAAGCATAATACTAAGTTAAGTGTGGCAGAGATGAGGATGCTCAGGTGGATGAGTGGCTTTACCCTTAGAGATAGGATACGAAATGAGCATATACGTGAAAAGGTTGGAGTAGCTCCAGTAGAAGATAAGATTAGAGAGAGTCGCCTTAGATGGTTTGGTCACATAAAACGGCGGCCTTCCGATGACCCGGTTAGGAGAGTAGAGGTATTAGATTTGACTTATGTTAAGAAAGGTAGGGGTAGACCTAAAAAGACTTGGTTAGAAAATATTAAGAATGACCTTTCTTTATTAGATTTAAACGAGAATTTGACTTTTAATAGGACACAATGGAGAAAAAGGATTCATGTAGCCGACCCCACGTAGTGGGATAAAGGCTTGATGTTGTTGTTGTTGTTGTATGTAAATTCCCACTCTCATTGTTCATTTATATTCATGCTTATAAAGTTGTATCAAAGCTTTCTTCTGTGTTTTACTATATGACATCAGGTGTAAGAGGTCAATAAAAAAAAAGGTAAGCATCAAGTAAACATCGAGCAAGCATTACATAAACCAAGAAAAACGAACTAAATAAGGTGCTTTTGCAAAAGTTTTTGCAGACATGGAACCCTAAAGATTGAAACGAGGGAGAGAACATAGGAAGTTAATAATATAAGTTGGGTGCTAAGAGCCGATAAATGCCTGACATTGCTTAAAGGATGACACGGTGGCACATTGATGGAAAAGAAAAGAGGCCGTACAAAGCAATAAGGAATAGATGCTTGCCATACGAGAACCATGAAACAATGCAATCTATATTATGGAAATCAGAATGCCGACTATGACCGTAGAGGATACATGAAGTTCTATTACATAAAAACCAAGCAAACAAATGTATATTGCGAGCTCCAAAGGTTCATGATCGGCTCTACTAAGAGAGTTTATGATTTCATATAAAATTTTCATAAAGTACATTATAATACAGAGAAGACACTACTCAAATATTTTCTCATTTTGCAAATACTTTAAGATTTGGTTTAAATTTCACAGAGGTGCAAGCTCCTATAGTTAATTAGCCCTTCTAATGATGATTGAAACTGTAAAACCCGAAAAATGTTGATCGTAAGTATTGCATGCATCTCGATGCGCCGCAACGAGATTTAAGTGACTTTTTCAAAGTCTTCGGAATTTGACGAAAATAATTTTATAAAATTCTACGCTAAATTTTGAACAAAACGGTATAAAAAACTTATATGAAATTCTGCTTAGATTTGAAATTAAAAATCATGAAAGATTCATAATACCTAAACTACCCCTAGTGAATATTAAAGCGAATATATTTTAAGTGAGGGTAATTAAGACATTATGCATATAACAATAACCCACATCCCTCTTAAGGGGACCGAATGAAATTTGGTCCCCATTGTTTCGTGTGGCTTAACGTGAGGCGGAAGGGAGAAGGGGCGGACGCAAGGCTTGGGCAAGGCGGTTTGGCCGACAGTGGAGACGTTTTCCGACGGCTTTCTTTGACGGAAAGTGTAGAGAAGACTAAGAGAAGGCTTAAGGTAAGTTTCTATCCCTAAAACCCTTTCTTTTTACTTAGATTTTTCATGATTAAAATCTAGGGTTATGTCCAAAACTAAAAATATTTCAAAGAATACGTTAGGAAAGATTTAAGAATGATTCCTAACCATGAAAACATATTTTTCTTTAAAATTTTTTGGGCTTTTAAAATTAGGGTTTTCCTAAATGTTGATTTTTTAATGAAATCTCTTAGCAAAGTTTATTCCTAAGGGTTTTAGGAAGGGTCTATGGTGAGATTTTGTGATTTTTCTCAAAATATTATTTTTCCTAATTTTTATATTGAAATAATCCAAAAATATATTAATCTAATTATTAATTAGGTGAAAGGGGAATTTCGACATGCTTTTATGATAAATTAATGAAAATATAATTTTCAAAAATATAGTTTTTAAATAAAACTGAAAATAGAAATTAATTTAAATTATTTTAGATTAGGGTAAAGGAATTATTTGGATAAAATATTAATTTAGACCAAAAATATGAATTTTTAGAAATTTTTTACATGCTTTATGTGTTAAATTAGAGAGAGGGAGAGAGAGAAAGAGAACCTATGAAAATTTTATAGGAATAGAATAATTAAGTTTGCGATGATTAGCTTTAGCCTATGGATATTAAATTATTTCTTATAGGTGTTATTTGTCGTGACCACGAAGGAATGAGTACAAGTGAAGAAAATCAATATTTCCCAATTTCAAAGTGAGTAAACATGTTTATATATTATGGTAATTTTATCGTTTCAATTTTTATTGAATTGTTATTACAATTTGTTCATTTTACTGCATTTCAAATAATTTCATGTTTCATATCTCGCATATTAAATAATTCACTATATTATCGTATAAGACATATGATAGAACTTAATATTATGATATATAAATATGATATGAATGATATATTGAGTGATTGTATGTGCATGCTGAAATAATGGAGCTCACCTCCTTATGGTACTAGCTGGGGACGCTGTACTCGTGCACGTTAAAATGATAAAAATTATGAAAAAAGAAATCGTAAAGGACTACATTCATTGGTACTAGACAGTGGCTCCTATGATAGTTGTACTATATATGAAATGAGAAAGTTACGAATATTGATATGATAAATGTAAACTGAATATGAAAGGATATAAATTTAAGATTTATGTGTATGCTTCATAATATGTTTAGAAGAAATAAAATTTATGATATATTTAAATGAAAAGTGACATTTAGCATATTACTCATTCTACCTTGAATTATTGTAATTTAGAGACATGTTTTACTTACTAAGTTTTGACTTACTATTAGTTGTTCAAAAAAAAATTTAGGTATAATTATTTTAATCATAATGAGTAGAAGGGGTGGAAACATGTACCATAGGAGAGGCGCGCCGCAAGAAAGGTAACTATATGAGTCTTAATGATTTTTTTATATTTTTGTGCTTTTGAATTTAATGTTTTAGTAGCTCTTTTAAATGTTATGGTGATAGATTTAGAGATTGGATATTTTAGTCTATCGTTCGACCTCCATTCTCGCCTCGCCTATGCGAGCTTACTGGGCCGGGTCGTGACAAAAACATTCAATTGAAGCTAATCATTACATCCTAAATGCTTAGCATATAGTAACAATAAATTTGACTTAAGATTGAGAAATTTACCTCCATAAACTTAAAGTCTCCGAAAATTTTGGCTTTTGGGTCAATCTCTCCACATATGTTCTGGGAGAGTTTTAACAGATTATATTCGAAAGAAAATCTTTGGAAGCCAAATCACTAGTTAAGGTACAACCCAGAGATTTCACCATCATTGGCGAGGGCTTAAAGATCTGAGATCTAATTTCCCATAAGTGCAAGCCCTTATGGTTAATTACATCGATAACTCGAGAGAACTTTCGATTAAAGACAATCATTAGATAGGTACTTAGTAACCAATGTACAGTAGCAACAGTTTTAAATGTTTAAAATTAAAAAGTTACAACTTAGCACTTAAAGTGCATGGTTAGGGGAATGAAAACAAACTTGATCAAGATCCCATGATTCAATTGTCTTGGGCTGTCATGGTTCATCGTCTACTTATAGGTGGAAATCGACCCAACCTGATCGAAGAATCCTTATTAGTAGTCATGAGTTGTTTCGTACAAGGATTCATGTCTACCCTATGATTCGTTATTCAAGTGTATTAGCCATTAAGGAACTTGTGGGCTATAGCCACGACCATAATATAGTGGGGTCATTGGGCCAAACTATTGTTTTATGGATCCGTTAGACCAAACCATCGATTAGAGAATCCCATCAAAATCATTTATCTCATAGAGTCGTTGGGCCAAACCACAAGTTAGATGATATATGTCACATACTTACTAGCAATATATTATTTGAGAATGAATTTGATAGGAAACAAGTGCGGGAATAGAGAAAACATTAGCTGAAATTTAGAATTTCAGTAAGATTCAAGCAGATTTTGGAATAAATCCATTGGCAAAGCACTAGGGAAACTTGATAATAAATAAAAAGTAGAATATAGCAAACAAGATACAAGGGATCTTCAATTCGAGAGGAAGATCCAGCTCTCCCAATCTCTAGCCGGTGACTAGATCCCAAAACACATAAGAGAAACTCAAAAACAACAAAACATCACATAAACCTAACCCTAACCTTGCCCTCTTATTTAAAGAATCCAAATAAAAGCATAAATACTAAACAACCCTACCCAGACTAATTTCCCTCCTAAACCGCCCCCTCAAATTTGAAATTGCCATCAAGGAATGGGCCCCACAAGGGGTCGGCGGCTCCTGTAGTCCGCCTGGAATAAACCAGGAGCCGGCCCTGGTTTTGGGCCGGCTGGACTGATCCATCTTGGATTGGTCTATCAATACCGCCCTCCCAAAGAACCACATTATCCTCAAGGTGGAAGGATGGAAATTGATGTTTCATCTGCTCATACGGCTCCCAGGTAGCCTCGCACTCATGTAGGTTTTTCCACTTAATCAACACTTACTTCCTCCCTCCCCCTGTCATACTCCTACCAACTCGAGGGATTCCAACACCACCTCCAAGTCCAATTGTCAACATCACCAGTAACTCTTCAATGGCGGTGTGATCCCATATAACACTCCTCAGCTGTGTCACATGGAATACTACATGTATGGTCATGGTCAGAGGTAGCTTCAATCGATATGTCACTACTCTGATCCTCTCCATTATCTCATAAGGGCCGAAGTACCGTGAAGCCAGCTTCTCATTCCTCCTACTCACCACTGTCTGTTGCTTGTAGGGACGAAGCTTCAAATACACCCTATCCCTTGCCTAAAACTAAATGTACTTCCTATGCCCATCAACCTACCTTTTCCTAATCTGTTGGGCTCTCACCAGATGTTTTTTCAATTCCTCTAGTATCATGTCCCTCTTTTCCAAGTACTACTCCACTGAAAAGACTGATGTGCTACTCTGCCCAAAGTGCACCAAGTGAGGCGGATCCCCATCATACAACACTTTGAAAGGAGTCATCTGGGATGCCGAATGATACAAAATATTGTACCAGTATTCTACCTACGCCAGCCACTTTGCCCACAGTCGATGCGCCTCTAAAGCGAAACATTGTAGATATGTCTCCAAGCTCCTGTTGACCACCTCCATCTGCCCATCAGTCTGAGGGTAATAAGCGGTGCTCCTTTTTAGTACGGCCCCCTGCAACCTGAATAACTCCCTCCAAAAGTGACTTAGAACGGATATCAACAACTAGTCTCTCGTATGACTTCTGTACACCAGAGTGACCCCCAACAGTGCTCCCGTGGAACTCCTGTAGCAAGTGTGAAATATGAATTGAGGTTTGTGGAAGCACAAACCTCCCCCGGTAGAGAAGTCTCTCCCCATCTGCTAAATAGCCAAGATGGCTACTCTCATCCCTCAGTAGATCCTATCGATTTTTCTCAACTTCTTGTTTCGCGCACTTTTTTCCTTAATAGCCCCCCCCCCCCCCCAAAAAAAAAAAAAATCCAACATCAGCGGTATTGAAATAGCTATCTCATTGAACTCCCCCATGCATCTCGACAATGCATCAACCATTATTTTCCAGTCCTGACCTATAATGGATCTCAAAACTATAGTCCAACAACTTTGACAACCATCTTTGATGCTCCTCCGTCATCATCCTCTGCTCTAATAAGTACTTCATCTCCACTGGTCAGTCCTGATGATGAAATATCAGCCCAAAAAGTACGTCTACCACTTCTGAATTGTACAATGGCCATCAATTCTCTCTCATAGACTAAATTCAGTCTAGCTCTAGCTGTCAACACTTAACTGAAGTAGTCTATGGGTCTGTGATTTTGCCTGAGGCATCAGTCTCCACCACGAACATCTGGCTAAAATCAGATAGTGTTAGGACCGAAACTGCGATCATGTCGATCATCAATCTGTCACCTTTGAGTGGCTGCCTCTCCCCACAAGAAACTATCCTATAATTGCTCTGTTAGAGGCCAAGCAATTATGTTGTATCCCCTCACAAACCTCCTATAGTATCACGCCAATCCTAGGAAACCTCTCAGCTCCCTCAGGTTCCTAAGTAGAGGCCATTTCAGCATTACCTCGATTTTGTCCTGATGAGCGGTCACCCCTTCCTGGGATACCAAGTGCCCTAAATACTTCACACTTGTCTGGACAAAACAACACTTCTTCAAATTGGCCCTCAAATGGTGCATTTGCAACACCTCTAAGATCACCCTTAGATGCTCCAAATGCTCCTCACTAGACTTGCTATGCACCAAGATGTCACAAAACAAAAACAGAACAAACTTCCTAAGGTAAGGTCGAAACACCTTGTTCATGATGGACTGAAAAGTAGTAGGGGCATTAGTGAGACCAAATGACATCACTAAGAACTCATAGTGTCTCTCGTGTATCCTCAAAGCTGTCTTTGAAACATCCTCTTCACTCATCCGGATCTGATGGTATCCGGACTTCAGGTCTACCTTCGTGAATACCGCCGCTCCACAAAGCTCATCTAGCAACTCATTTATCACTATAATAGGAAACTTGTCTGGCACAGTCTCCTTATTTAGGGCCCGCTAGTCCATAAAATCTCCAACTTTCATCTTTCTTCTTGACCGGTAAAAATATGCTAGAGAAAGGGCTCACGCTCGACCTGATGATCCTTGCCTCCAACATCTATCGGATCAGCTTCTCAATCTCATCCTTCTGGATCTAGGGGTAGCGGTAAGGTCTGACACTGATCGGTGATACCACCTCCCTCAGTGTGATGGCATGCTCTTATCCCCTCTGTTGTGGCAATCCCTGAAGTAGCTGGAAAACTTACTAGAACTGCTATAAAACTAGCTGTATGGAAAGAGGGATGTCCCCTCTGTGGCATACGGACTTCAGGTTTACCTTTGTGAATACCGCCGCTCCACAAAGCTCATCTAGCAACTCATTTATCACTATAATAGGAAACTTGTCTGGCACAGTCTCCTTATTTAGGGCCTTGTAGTTCACACAAAATCTCCAACTTTCATCATTCTTCTTGACCAGTAGAACTATACTAGAGAAAGGGCTCTCACTCGGCCTGATGATCCCTGCCTCCAACATCTACCGGATCAGCTTCTCAATCTCATCCTTCTGGATCTAGGGGTAGCGGTAAGGTCTAACATTGATCAGTGATATCCCCTCCCTCAGTGTGATGGCATGCTCCTCTCCCCTCTGTGGTGGCAATCCCTGAGGTAGCTGGAAAACCTACTAGAACTACTATAGAACTAGCTGTATGGAAAGAGGGATGTCCCCTCCTTCCTCCCCTATGATCCCCTCCAAACTTTGCAGCTCCACCATAAATCCTCCTCCCACCTTCTATATGGTCCTCACCATAGTGTTTAGCAACACCGTGACTGGAGATTCCTCCAACATCCTTCTCCCTTCCACCATCAGCTCCATTGTCAGCACCCCCCAATTCACCTTGGTATCCCCCAATGTTTGTAGTCATCTCAATCCCAGGATGACATCGGTGCTCCCAAGCTCCAATGGGAGAAAATCCTCCCTCACCTGGATCCTCTGTATGGTCAAAACCACTCCCCTACACAACCATCTAAACGTCTCCATCTTCCTCGTCCCCATCATCAATCCATAGCACCCTGTTTCTACCAGTTTCAACCCCAATTAGTCTATGACATGGATGAAATAAAATTGTGGGTGACCCCACTGTGAAACCCTTATGTTTGAAAAAAAAAAATTTTGTGCTGTTAGTACGGGACGAACCGTCCGTACGAACTGAAGAAATTGTGAAGAAATCTGTATGGTTAGTACGTATGAACTGCCAGTACGAACAAAGAAAATATGCATGTTCGTCTGTACGAACCTGGAAGGGTCGGGACGAACCTTCGGGACGAACCCAAACAGAGAGTTTCGTCCAGGGACGAAAAATATGGAATTTATTTTCGTCCGGACAATTGAGTCCAGAGAAGATCGTCCCGGGACGATCGGGACATCGTCCGGGACGATCCTGTTTAATAAATATCTGAATAGTGCCGATTTTGAAGAGAGAGAAAGCCCAGGAGAGAGAAAAACGAAGGGAAAAGAAGAAAAGTGGATTTTTGGGCGACTTCGACTCGTTTTCGTCCGTCGCCGTAGTTGGAAAAGTTGATCGACTCGAGGTAAGGCACATTCCGACTTTCTCAATTTTCAGAAATGAGATTTTTGATGCATTTTCTGTTCCGAATTTTGTTTCCCTTAGCGAATTTCTGGTATTATTTCTTCCGACAAAGGTTTTACTGCGTAACTTTTGGTATGTTTCTGAGATGATAATTGTGCACGTTTTGAGTATTTTCTGAAAGATTTTTTACCGGATATTTTGGATTCTGCGGCGTTTTAATTGAACTGCAAATTATCAGGATGTTGAAAAATGTTTTGTCAGTACAATGAAAGTCTTATAATGTTGTTGTGGATATTCTGTGATAATTTGATAAATTTCTGAATCTGTGAATTTTGTGTAAATTCCGTATACTGCCGTTATGCCGCTGATTTTTCGTATGAATTCTGATTTTTCTGAATTGATATATTGAATGAATTGATTAATTGTATGCTATCAGAAGGGAGTTATAAGGGGCCGGAATCCTATGTGATTCCGTTGTCTAGGTCCGGAAGGGAGGCATAAGGGGAAGTTCTGAAATCTGAAATTCTGTATATCTATTCTGTTCTGGTGCTATAAGCACAAAAGGGAGCCATAAGGGGAAGTTCTGGTGCTATAAGCACAAGGGAGATATAAGGGGAAGTTCTGACATCTGGAAGGAAGTTCTGTTCTGAAATTATCTGTTCTGTAAAGCTGTAATGTGATTATTTCTGCTATGACTTCTGTACGTTGTTGGTTATTCTGTATGATCCTATCTGATCTGTGATTTGAAGCTTATGATCTCTGATTTGAACTTGGGTTTAGATATGACTTCAGTTTTCCGTATCCGATGTTTGATTTCTGATTGAGCTGTTATCTGTTCTGTCTGTTATACGATTTCTGTACGATTGTTCGAATTCTGTACGGATACTTTTCTGATATGTTTTCTGATGTGAGTTTCTGATTATTTTGATTGGTGATTGATGTCTTGCTGAGCTGTTAGCTCATCCTTATTTTCTGCGTGATTTTCAGGTTCTGGAAAAGGGAAGGAGGTCTTGGACTAGAAGTCCTGTATCCGATCTGAGATTAGGTATTTTGTACTTTTGATTTTTGTGCAGTCATGGTTTATATGTTCCGTTATGCTCTTTCTTTCTGTAAGCCATGTACTGTATCTGTATATGCTTATTTTGAGGAAAGAAAAGATAAATGAATCATTCTGCATTTGGATGTTTATAGTAGCTCTGTGTTTTTTTGTCTGTTTAATACTTGGAAGAAAGTAATTCTAAAGCTAAATCCTGGATTTCAAGTTTAAGTTCCGTCGCGACCTGATGCGAGCGGGATCTGTCCCGGTCGGGTTGGGTCGTGACACCCACTGTCTATCAGCACCACTACTTCCTTGTCAGTTATTTTTCACCTTCATAGTGTGATTCAGGTTGAATCCCACTACTGAGTTCAAGGAGACCTCAGCCATGTCCAAATGCAACTTGCCATCCTCCGTCAATACCTCACTCTCACCTCCCTCCACAGCTTCCTCGTCATCACAAATAGTGAGAACCTGAAGGGTTCGGTCCTTAGATCTATGCCCTGGTGTGTACTTCTCATCACATCTGAAACATAGCCCCTTTGCCCGCTTATCCTACACCTCTGTAAGTCGCTTGCAGTTGCCCCCCGGGCGAACTCCACCGCTCTTCTCCCTAGGAGCTTCTCCATAGAAGGATATTGTCAGGGTTCTAGGTGTTAGAGTAGTAAATGTACTTCGGTAGGCCCCTCCCATAATGTTGCTTCTAATGGCCTTTCCCTCCTATATTTTTCCTCCACCCTCTGAGCATGCTCTATTGTCTCTCTCAGCCTTCTAGGCCTCAATATCCTAAGCTATGCCCGTATGTCCTCCCTAAGCCCCTTCATGAAATTCCCCTCCGGTCCTTCCTTAGAGATTCCTCTCAATCTCTCTAACATCAACTCAAAATTCTCTCGGTATTCCATAATGGTCCCCTCCTAAGTTAGGGCTTAAAACTGCTAGTGGAGATCTCCTTCCTAGATGGTTCAGAAATGTTCTAACACTCCTTAAATTCTCCTCATGAGTACATCGGATACCTAGCCTCCCTCCATTAGAATCAGGCTAGGGCTTTCCCTTCCAAACATAGACCCGCCACCATGAGTTTTTCCCCTTCTTTCAGCCCATTGATAGCAAAGTAACGTTCCACTCAGTACACAACATTGAGCATCCTCCCATTGAAAGACCGGCATCTTTAGCTTCCTTACCCTCGCATCCATACCCCATTGGTTTCTTCCCCAACCATGCCTGGATAATCTCCCAATGGGGCCATCTTCCTTCCTCCTTGTCCTCTCATCGAAATAATCCGATCAACCAACCAATGGGGCTCCATGTGACGGTCCTCGATGAAAAACACTTTTAAATTCATCGTCGTCCTCTTGGATCACCTTTCCTCGCGGTTCCACCCTAGGAATCGTCGGTGATGCTTTTAATTGCATCTCAAGCATCCTTTTCAACATCTCTTCAAAGTTACCGAAGCGGTTCTCGATTGTCGAGTCTTTCCTCCACCCCAAAATACTTTTCCTTTACTCCAGCCTTGAGTTGTTCCATCTCGCCTTCCAACGCATCCATCTTCTTTGCTGCCATTAATTGGATCTAGGTTCCAATTGCAAAAAACAACGATGAAAACTTGTTTTTCCGCCCAAGAAAGTGCTCTGATACTAATTTGATAGGAAACAAGTGTAGGAATTGAGAAAACCTTGGCAGAAATTTAGAATTTCAGCAAGATTCAAGCAAATTTTGAGATAAATCCCTTGGCAAAACACAAGGAAACTTGATAATATATGAAAAGTATAAGAAAACAAGCAAGATACAATGGATCTTTAATTTGAGAGGAAGATCCGGCTCTCCCAATCTCTTGACGGTGGCTAGAGCCCAAAACACCTAAGAGAAAACTCAAAAAAAAAAAAAAAACATCACATAACCCTAACCCTAACTCTTGCCCACTTATTTAAAAAATACAAATAAAAGCATAATTACTAAACAGCCCTTGCTAGACTACTTTCCCTCCAAAATTGCCCCCTCCAATTTGAAATTGCCATCAAGGCATGGGCCCCACAAGTGGGACGGTGGCTCCTGTAGTCTGCCTGGAATAAACTAGGAGCCGGACCTAGTTTTGGGCTGGCTGGACCGGTCTATCAGAATCATAGCAATATTCCCAACTGAAAATTCGCTCTTTGTGAGCTGAAATTGTTCTTGAATACATCGCCATCACCAAATAGTTGTGGAGAGTAGATGAATTTGCTTTAAATTATTATGTGATTAATTTCTCTTGAATACTTAAATGTATTATATATATTGAATTTTAAAATTTTGATAGAATTTGAGAATTGACTCCCAATTGAAATTTACTAACACAGACACATCGAGGCAACATTAAAAATCACTTTAAATATTGGTATTTTGTTGAGGTCTGGAAGCATCCAAAATGCATACTCATCTTCGGTTGAGATCAACTTTCAGCACGGCCATCTCGGTAATTTTAAATAATTCACATTTGGTTATTTGAACCTTATCAACTTTGCCATTTGTTGGTGAAGGAAAGAGTTCAATCTGAGTGCACATGGCATTTTGATGAAACATACCCCTCTGGTTGATACTCTCTTTGAACACGCCATCACCAGGGGTTTAAATAATTTGTATGTGAACCACGTCAATACTATTTTTCCGCTAATAGAGGATCAAAATCGATTTGATTTTAAATTGTATTTTGGTAATAGAGTCCCCTCCGGTTGAGATTCACTTAAAATACGATTAACGTCGGGGGAATGAGTATTTCAATGCTTCATACGAATCAGTGTAATATGTTTTATGAACGAACAATATTTGAGTGACTTGGATTGGGATCGAGGCATTTTGAAATTGGTTCGTGCAACGTTGCATTAGTTGGACGTCGTTCTCATCGTGCTTGATCAAATTGGTCATGAGATACATGCAGAGGTTAACATATAATTCAAAATGTAAAACTAGGGGAGTCAAAATAGTTTTTTGTATTAGGTTCAGGTCAAACCCAAAATTGACTTGCTCATAACTCGTCCGACCCAAATCCAACCAACTTGTCCAAAAGGGTTAAACATCTACACCCAAACCTAACCTGGCACCAACCTGGCTGGCTCGCTAACCTGCAAGTGCGAGCAAGAGAGCGTCAGGCGAGGCTGTGAGCGCGATGGACTAGGGCCGCAACCCGCGAAGCGAGATGGATCAAGCAGGTTCAGGTCAAACGGTTTGATTTTGGGTCCGTGGGGTAATGCGAACCTAACCCGATATGTCAAACGGGTCAAAAAATCAAACTCAAACTTGACCCGTTTGTTAAAACGGTCGACCCAAATCTAGGATTTTCGGGCCGGGTCCGAGTATAATTTTTCAATTGTGTCATATATTGACACCCCTATGCAAAACTATCAAGAAATAACATAATTGTATGAGTTCAGATAGATTAGAAGGAAACTCAAAATAAAGCAAATGAATCATCAATTTGAAATGAGCAAATTCTCAAAAAAAGCTGTGACCAACCAAACCAAACTGCATCGCTAAAAAATTATATTATAATGTGAATGAGAACTTTGCTTCCATGAAAAGAAGCATTGACCACCATACTGCCATAAGTGTAACAGACGATAACATTTGAAAACCCATTATGCGGGAAATTTTTAGCAAAATCTATACACAAATAAAATAATAGGGAAGAGCTTCATAACAAAATCATACTCATATGAGGGTATCAATTGCCAAGATTTTGGTGAAAGACTAAACTCACAGGAAGCTAGTAGACAAAGAAAAACTTATCAGTTTTCTTTCGTCAGCCACTCCAAGTTTTTGGAAACTAATAAAGGTAACAGCATATTTTAAGCTTTAGAACTTTGCTCTTCAGTTTCTTCCAGAAACATCCAAAATCATCTGCCTCTTCAAGCTTTTTTCAGTAGGGAAAGTATGTATCTTCTTTTTCTTCTTATTTAAGTGTAAGGTACCCTTTATTTTTAACATTTTTTTTTTTTGCGTTGAGGGGGGTTGGAGAGTGTTGTTGTTGAAGCGTTCAGATTCATGTTAAGGTTTGCAAGGGGTTGGAGCACATTGCGGAAGTTTTCGGAATAAAAATTATGAGGTGCTTTCTTTCTAAAAGAGGAAACTTAAGGGAATTAAGGGAGGCCAGTTTCCAGAAATTCCTAGTATTCTTGTTTTAATTTTAAACTTTTCTTTTTGAGGTGTCCCTGTTTGTGAGGTTTCTTCTTTTTAGCCTTTGTAAAAGAGAGGAAGGCTTCATGTTGTGGACAAACATACAACAAATAACACAACCAAACGGCATTGAACTCAATAGAGAAGCATGTAGATTCAAGTCAGATTGTATTCCTTGCTATGTATCATTTAAGGACTGGATATTTTACACCTCGTAATAGAAAAAATACTATAGTTGTATGCATGCGTTAAAAAGATTGCATATCATTACTGAAATTGTAGCTTGAATGTGTGAATAGATAACTAAGAGCATTTTAAAGGAAAAAATTTGATTGCATGAGATGTAAAAGTTTTGATTCATTCGAAAGAACGGACTAGCAACAGTTAGAGAATTCATTGTCACTCAAAGCATCAAAATTTTTTGAAATTTTCATTGTGAAACAGAAACGTAGGCAGACTTATGCAGAATGTAAACACGCAGAGACAACAGAATAAGTACCTGATAGCTTCCCACATACAATAGTAGTGCAATTACAGCTACTACAGGTAAATCCTTCAATATTGTGTAATACAATGATAACAGGAACAGTGAGAATGCCTGCAAGATCACACACGTATTTCAAGCTTTAGAATGATAAAATACGTATAACATTAGTGACTGTAATACAGTGTATGCCAACTTAAAAGTCATAACCACTCTTCATAAAGAATGTAGCATTTGCACTTTAACAAAGCATAAGAAAATAAATAAGCATATCATTAAAAATATTTGATGATTAACATAACAAATTCAAAGAATCAATCAAAAGTGTGACACAAATTTGGACAAATAACATCAGCCTGTAAGACAGAATCATGACTGATGTAAAATGACTTAGAATCAATTATATGACATTCCTCAAGCAAATCAATACATAAATGTTTCTCCATACATTTCCAAATAAAGTTTTAATGTTTCTGCTCAGAATTAAGAACAAGAAGTTCATAATAGAAATTGATAGGCTTATAACAGGTAAGGAATCAATTAGATAATTGTAGTCAATAAAGTGTCAGTACTAGTGCTGAAAAGACAATAAAAATATACCAGGCGAAATAATCGTGAATCCGTAACCAACAGATTGCCATCTATAACAACCCAAAAATACATAGAGAACTTTTCAACCACAGCGATTCAACAATACATGATCATCATTTTCATTTATAACAATCTAGCAATCTGTGGAGAGCATCATTCTATCTACAATGATATATCAATCTATGGGCAACAACATTCCAATTCTAATGTGTAGTTAATTCTATATTCCATAATTATATGTTAGTTTTAACATTTATATCTTTCATTAATAGTTATTTTTCTACCAATTTATTTATAACTTCTCAATCTTCTTTTTGATACAAAACAAGGGAATGAAATTTAGTTAACAATTTTTCATTTTTCTACTCTCCTTGCTTCACATTATAATTTTCAAGATAGATCAGAGCCATTAAAGTTACTCCCTGTGAGGCTGACGAGTCCTTTAATATGGAGTGTTTTCTCCAAACTAATGGATCATTCACCAACACTGAATGCCAGTCTTCATCCAATAAGAGCGGCAAAACATATGTAAAAGTTCCTCCCGAAAATAGGAATAATAGCATTTGCCATGAAGAAGTCAACAATGAAAAAGCTAGCAATTCCAACACTAAAAATTAATATGAAAAGCACACGATGAAAAATTAAATATTCCAATAAAAATAGCAATAAAGATAAATCACAATAGCTCTCTCATTCCACTTACAATCATCTACACAACAAAATGAAAACAACCAACTACTCTCCCAATAAAAGCTTATCTACAACATCACCCAATTAAGCTCGGTTGCTCCAAAAGGTAAAGTTTTAGATGCATGATTGCAAATAAGAAGCAAACTACTATTTGGATTGTAAGCTCGGACTGACAGATGATATAAGATGAGACAAAACTTCCATAATTACAGCCTTGCCTTGAAAAATATAATTTCTGAATTGCATATGGATCACTATTTTGTTGAAACAGTTTTGTCATTCTCTTTAAATATCAGACATCTGACTTTGTGCTTATAGTGTCTAACCTAAATTGTTACTATTAATCAGTAAACTCACTTGAGAAAAAAATTATATTGCAAATTTCTCATATAATATTTATGACTTCCAGGACTTCAACTCAACGAGAGTGATTGGAAATTCAAAGGTATGTTAAAGAATGGACCTTAAAAAAAACGATCTCTAAACAAGGCACGGGCTCAAACAAAAACCCCTATATCCAATAAAACCCTCACTTCAAATTTCAAACACACTTCAAATAACAAATATAATGTTTAGCTTTGACATTATTGTCTAAGATACCCAACTTTACTTGCCTTGAAAAATTAATTACTTGTGTATTAACCAATAAAAATTCAAAGGAAATTCCGTGTAAAATTTCTCATTTGGTTAAATAATACACTTGTAGTTTATATCCATCAAACCTACAAACTTTCCAACCTGATGCTTTAGTTCAAAGCAAAACTTCCCTGAAAGAGGGGAGGCCAGGGTGCGAATTTTTGAAGCCCACAAATAGGTGCTACTCCTATATCCCCTCTCATAATTTTTTTCTTTATTTATCACTTCTATTTCACTACCCATCCTTCCTAACTTATAATGTTTAGTCACGCACAACTTACCTGTAACTATTTTGTTGCCAAACTAACGGATCCTAAAGCATTGACAATGTAAACACAATTTCAAAAAATTTACCATTAAGATTATGATATTCGCTCATAGCATTGTACCAGTAATACACAACTTCATTAACCATCCAGCCTTAACCTATTACTCCTCATACATTTATCCATTATAATCACCCAACCTTAAGTATAAAAATTATATCCTTAATATATTCTTTATTTTGTACAATAAATTTAATGTACTCAAATCAATCACCCCTCAGCATTGCTTAATCTTCTAGCAATATAACTCGCAAATATCAATTTAACATAACTAAATGCAGGTCATAAGCCCAAAAATATGTTTCCATTGTTTAAATGTTGGCATAAATCAATATCATGAGCCCTTTAACAAGATTATGGCAGCGTCTCAAAGATTCCTAGCACATCTTAATGCTAGTATAAAGGACAACTTCCTTTTCTTCTCTATATGATTGTGTGTAAACAATTTTTTTCATGAATGAAATTCTCTTTCTATATATGTGAAGCCCTCCCTTCCAAGAGGAAGCTGAAGCAAAACAGGTGGAATTGCACATAACAAATTAAGTTTTACCTTTCCCTTGTTCTTATATTTTTGCTCATTTTGTTCAAAGTTCATGAGGAGATTCTTTGTGAATTTCTTTAGAGTTTGGTAAAAATTAAGTTCTCCTTTTCTCCTGTTCTTACATTTTTGCTCATTAATTTCAAAGTTCTTTAGGAGATTCTTTGTGAATTTCTTTAGAGTTTGGTAAGTGATTGTTGATACTTGATGGTCAACGTGGCCAGAGTAAGGTTTCAAGTTGCTTAAATGGTTTTTACACATTAAGTTTCAGGATATCTTCACTTTTCTTCTCCTATTCTTTGACTCCTTTGTTTGTATCAATACTTATCTTGGCTTATAGCTAACTCAGAAAGTATGTTGCATGTTAGATTCAGAGTTTGCATATATCACATAGAAAATCCTATAAAAATTACTGCATATACTAAGCATTAGTTTCAATATCCTGCATTTATTTACGTTCTAAGGTCTCTATTTCATGTGTCATTAGATTTCCATATATCCTGCATTACCCAGCCTCCAACAAGTGCTGCAGCCCACTACAAATGTTTGCCAATTCATTTACATGTATAGCATTATAGACGTATATAAGCTACTTAAAATATAAAAGGCAATTTCCCAATTTAGAGTGCTACTTACATCATAATTTGCGCTTCAAACCAAGAAAGGGCTAGCACTTGCTTTGGAAAGTGTGCATTGAACATATTGAATGTGACCCACCTAATTGCTAAAATAATATGGAATTCATAAATGAAAAATATTCCACTTTTTTTTTTTTTTTGGAATGATAGAAACAAATCACATATTTTAAAAGCGGGTGCAAAGCCGATTATAGAATTTAATAGAAATCACTATAGGGGGATAACCCTTAATGCAATAGCCAAATAGAATGCATGGCTGATATTTTTTTTTTCAAGAAGGGAACAACAATGTGAGTATAGATAAAATCCATGATCTCATGGCTAGAAGCTGAGATATGAACCATAAAGTTAATGCCAAATTCAATATTCTACATTTGATAAAGTACATGTTGCCTACTAGGTCAATGAGAATTGTAGGATAAGAAAAGAATCAAAATAATCCCTTGACTTTTTGTGAGGGACCAAATTGGTCATTCAAAAGAGTTGGGGACCATTTTGGTCCCTCAACTCTTTAAAGCGGGATAATTTTAGTCATAACATCCAATGTTGAAGTTAATGGTATTAAATGTAAGGGTATTTTGGTTATTTTTAATTAAAATTTTATTAAATGTAATTTTCAAGTAGTTATAAATTTTCTAAAAAAATTATTAAATGTTTGAAATTAAGACTTAAATAACCATTATTATTTTGAATTAAAGAAACATTTAATATTTTTTTTAGAAAATTTATAATTACTTGCAAATTATATTTAATAAAATTTTAATTAAAAAATGACCAAAATATTCTTATATTTAACACCATTAACTCCAACATTGATTGTTAGAACCAACAAAGTCTCATTTTAAAGAGTTGAGAGACTAAATTGATCTATCAAAAGAGTTGGGACCATTTTAGTCCCTCACAGAGTTGAGGGGTCATTTTGATCATCTTCTCATAAAAGTATTCATTTGAATGTATCATAGAAACAAGCTGATAGGAAACACTTAAATTTTAAAATTAAAATGCCTTAACAAAAAAAAATAAAGTTGATAGGAAACACTTGTAGATCTCAAGTATTTCCTATCAATCTTCAGAAAATAGCGAGAATTCTCCACCAAAATTCACAAAAACAGGAAAACAGTAGATAATTTGTATTATTTGCTGAAATAGAAACGGAAAATAGCAAGATACAGTTGATCCTCAATTCGAGAGAAAGATCAATCTCTCCAAAATCTCTAAACGCCGCTAGAGCCCAAAGGAAAACCTAAATCTAAGAGATCTCAAATTTTAGCCCAATTCAAGATGTCCTAACCCTAGGAAAACAAATTATTTAAAGCATGAAATTTAAAAGGAAATCTCTAAACAGTCCCTACATTTAATTTCCCTCCCAAACTTCCTCAAAAAACCTTCCAAAGATGCTCCGTTAGCTCTTGAGGTCGGATCAGCCTTCAGTAGAGGCGGAAGATTTCCGCCTCTGTTTCGCATGGGCCGGTCCCGCAGGATCAGTTGGATCGGTCCAATGGACCGGTCTAACACAAGCATAGAAAGCAACAAATATGATTTTTTTATGAATGCATAAACAATTAAAAGATTAGAACTTGCAGCGACATGCTAATAGCATTACTACATGAAATTATAAGCAATAAGATCAAATCAACTAAAAATCTAACGACAAATTTGATAATTAATATTGCAGGAAAAAGTATTCAGCAGCTAGAATTTGGTTTTGTATTGTTGATATGGTGGTAACAAGTGTAATTCACAGGAATAATAAGCCTTATCATGCATAGTTAGTAATTAAGCTCCAACAATAAATTCTGCTCTAAACAAGAGTTGCATCACACAACATGCAAAATGACCATTATCCTTTCACATTACCTTCACATTTTCAAGAAGCAGGAAATAAAAGTAAACGAACTAAATCTATGCAAACAGTTAGTTATTGATTCACCAATTATCATCAACGCACGGTTAAAGAACAGACAACATAGCAACTCTAAAAGCTTTCTAATGGTTTCACGGATGTTCTCGTCTGAGATTGTGAATGGTGTTAAAGAAAATTTATTAAAGAAAGAAACTAGAAATTCTCGTCTGAGATTGTGAATGGTAGAAAAAACAATTTATTAAAGAAAGAAACTTACAATTCCGCTAACACCTCCAAGTAATAGTGGCCTCCGGCCAAGCCTGTCCACCGCAAGAATAGCAACTCCAGTTGCAAACAACTATAAATCAGAGTTAAGAATTAGCCATCTATAAAGAATCTAGGCAATGCTCATTATGAATCATATCCCAAAGAACAGAAACAATAAAACCTAATTCATTCGTCCATGATATGGTCAAGTTTCTTTATTATGAACACGCAAAAACACAATAGATTTTAGAATATCCCAACAAAAGTTTCAAAAAATAGAAAACTACATGATGCAAATAAACTCCCGAGAGTAAATAATGAATGCAAAGTGCGTCAATTATGAAAAGCAGGAAACGTAATGAAGTAATATTATGAGTCTCCAGGTGTCTAGACCATTTGGTTTTGTACTTGACAGACGTGACATAGATACGGAAAGATATTGAAAATTATTTGAGGATACAATGAACAAACTACTACATAATAATCATACAAAAGTAATAGAGTAACTATGAATCTATCAATATCATCCAACGACTCGTCCAATCAACCAACATCCATATCTACACATACATTAGTAAAGACAAATAAAAATAAAGAAACGTTAGTATCTTTAAACAAGGACAATTTTATCTCATAGCTCTTCTTAATCTTTGATCATTCAGCACCATAATACAGGATCAAAACCACTCATCAAGATCCATACATTAAATGATAAAGGAGGGCAACAGACCAAAATCCAACAGCCAAAACATAAAGCTAGTCAATCAACTGAAAGTGTGATTGACGATTCCAAATTCTTATGTAGAAGTGCTAAAGTAATGAAATTGTTTGCACGCATTATATGCTTATTAAGTTGATGTGTTCTGATAATAAAACTTATGGAGAATTAGGATCTTCTTGCTCCACCTTTTCTACCTGTCTTTCAAATTTTCCTTTGAATAATTGATGTATACAAGGAATATAGGGGACCCTATATTTCTTGAACACAAAAGACACACAAGAAGAATACTGACAAAATGAGTAGAACTTAAAACAAACTTTGTTAAATAAATTCAAACGACCCAAAACTTGACAAACACAACAAAAGATGCTAGGAGATTTTAAAGAAATAAAGAAACTTAAAAAGACGCTATCCTCAGACAACCGTCAGAGCGGGTTCCTCACATGCATCGAATTTGTAGGTTAAATAAGTAAAGTGCATAGAACTAGCAAACCGATGGTCCACCACTGCAAGATTGGCCAATTTCTTCAACAGATGCTTCAAATCAACTCTGATACGACACCCTAAAGTTGCTTTACTTTGAGAAGAAGGATACAGATGGAGTGACACTTGCGGAGAGACGAAAGAGGTTAGAAGCCCGAGAAGAAAGGGTGGAAAGAGCTCGCAGGATTTCCGGAGGGGATGAGAAAAGAAGGTTGGAAAGAGCCCGCAGGATTTCCGAATAAACCCGCAGGTTAATAGCAAAATGCTCACAAATATCAACTCATTTTTATAGGCAAAGAAAAGGAATGCCAAAAGCCACCTTAATGAATGCACACTTCATCCCAAGCATTATGTTCCATAGGATTTCCAAAAGCTCTTTTCGGAAAATCAACCCTGCAGCTCACGGAACCAAGGCACCAGCAAACAGGCGGAACTTTCAAAGCAGGACAGTAACATTCCATTTCGGAAATCAGCCCCATATTAATTCTGAAGGGATAGATTCAAGAAACATTGGCACCAAGGAGCCATAAAGCAAACAGTCCATAAGAATCCAAAGCAGCAAAGCATCGGGAAAAACAGCACAAAGACTGGCTGAATTCCCAAAGGAAAATTAATAACTTTCCATTGAATTCTCAGCATAGAATTCAGCCCTCATTAAATACAAGCCACGGAATCCCAAGAGACAAGAAGAAAAGGGGAAGGGGAAGGGACAAGGCCACTCCAAAAGTAAACTTCATAATGATGTACCTTTTTGGATATTAATGAGCTACTAAACTTCAGCTCAAGCAGCTTAGGGAACAAGCTCAATACTGAATGCTCCAAAACAGCCAACCCGTGAACCACCAGCAGCCTGGGACCAATCGAGCCAGCAAACCAAAGGTCTGCCAAGCCATATGCACTACCTCCCATGATCATTGGATGCTTTCCCACCATTGGATAGCTAAAAAAGAAAAGAAAACAAAATATACTATTGTTCAAACAAAATAAAAAGTACATAAATCCTTGATATCATCAATTCTCCCCTGGTGGAAAATTCTCAGCTCCTGATGAGAACGTATCAGCAACTCGTTCATAAAGCTCCAAATTTTTCTTTTTTAGATCAGCAGCATTAATCCAGGTACAGTCAGTCAATGGCCGATTGCTCCATTTGACCAAAAACTTTTTGTGTTCTCCATGCCTTGTTTGAATAACCTTCACATCAATAACGTCTTCGATTTGATCTTCAGACTTTACCAAAGGAGCAGAGAGTGGTAAAGTTTCAATATCTACAAAATCGTCAGAATCTCCTTCATACAAAGACAGGTCAAAAACATTAAAAACAGGTGAAGTGCCAACAGTATCTGGTAAATCTAGCAAATAGGCATTAGCACCTAATTTTTTAATCACACGAAATGGACCAAATTTCTTTCTGCTTACCTTTTTAAAAGTGCCAACAGGAAACCTTTGGCGACAAAAGTAAGCCATCACTAAGTCACCTTCATTGAAATTTGCTTCTTTTCGATGTTTATCAGCCTCAGTCTTATATTTAGCAATAACCTTCTTAAGTTTTTCAAAAACCTGTTGTTGGACAGTTTTTATATGATCAAATGTTTCAAAAGCCTCAGCACTAGTTTTTTTAGGAAGAGATAAAGAATTTCTATCCAGAATGTGAGGAATAGGTTGCCCATAAATAATTTCAAAAGGAGTTTTGCCAGTAGAACGGTTAACAGAATTATTATATGCAAACTCAGCTTGAGGCAACACTAAATCCCATTGAGATGGTTTTTCTCCAGCAAGGCATCTTAACAAATTTCCCAAGCTTCGATTTACTACCTCAGTCTGCCCATCGGTTTGAGGATGATAAGCACTGCTAAATTGAAGAGTAGTCCCAAGTTTTGCCCACAGAGTTCTCCAAAAATGACTTAAAAATCTAGTGTCACAATCAGAAGTAAAAGTTCGAGGAATACCATGCAAACGAACAACTTCTTTAAAAAACAAATCAGCAATATGAGAAGCGTCAGAAGTTTTCTTGCAAGGAATATAATGTGCCATTTTACTGAATCGATCTACTACCACAAAAACAGAGTCATATTTTCGAAAAGTAACTGGTAAGCCTAAAACAAAATCCATAGAAATATCTTCCCAAGGTTTGTTTGGAATAGGCAGAGGAGTATACAAACCAGAATTTTGTGTAGTTCCTTTAAAAGCTTGACATACCTTATATTGTTTAACCAGTTTAGCAATGTCTTTTCTCATGTGGGGCCAGAAATACTTTTCTTCAACTAAAGCAATTGTTTTTCCTTGCCCAAAATGTCCTCCCAATCCTCCACTATGCAATTCTTTCACAAGTTGTTCTCTCAAAGAACTTTTTGATATGCAAAGTCTAATTCCTTTAAATAAGAAACCTTGATGTATAACAAATTGAGCAGAAGAATCAGTCCCAGAAGCACAACAAGCATTCCAAATATTTTCAAAATCAGAATCATTTGCATAAGTGTCTTTCAAAAAATCAAAAGAAGTAACAGTCGGAAAAACAGTTATTAACAAATGAGATCTTCAGCTTAAAGCATCAGCAACTTTATTCAAAACTCCAGTTTTATGTTTGATATGAAAAGTGTATTCTTGCAAAAAAGAAACCCATTTGGCGTGTCTTCTGTTCAGATTTTTTTGTGACCCCAAAAATCGTAAAGCCTCGTGATCAGTATTCAAAATAAATTCTCGTTGAATCAGATAACATCTCCAAAATTTCAAAGCTTGAACAATGGCATATAATTCCAAATCATAAGTAGAATATCGAGATCGAACATCATTTAGCTTTTCACTAAAATATGCAATAGGCTTTCCTTCTTGACTTAAAACAGCACCAATACCAACATGTGAAGCATCGCAATCAACTTCAAAAACTTTTTCGAAATTTGGTAAGCTAAGAATAGGAGTTTGACTCATTTTTTATTTGATCAATTGAAAAGTAGCGTCAGCCTCGGGGGTCCATTTAAAAGTTCCTTTTTTTCAAACAGTCAGTGATGGGAGCAATAACAGTACTGAAATTTTTAACGAATCGACGATAAAAAGATGCTAACCCATGAAACCCTCTTACCTCTCTGATATTCTTAGGAACAGACCAACTTTTTATTGCTTCGATTTTCACAGGATCTACTTTAATTCCTTTAGCAGATATAATGTAACCCAAAAATGTCAAACTCGAAGTCATAAAAGAGCATTTCTTTAAATTGATGTACAGCTTCTGTTCTCTCAAAGTTTTCAGAATTTCTTTAACATGAAAAAGGTGTTCAGATGGACGAATGCTATAAATCAGAATGTCATCAAAATATACAACCACAAATTTTCCAATAAAAGATCGTAAAACATGATTCATTGTTCGCATGAAAGTACTCGGAGCGTTAGACAATCCAAAAGGCATAACAAGCCATTCATATAAGCCCTCTTTGGTTTTAAAAGCAGTTTTCCATTCATCTCCAGGTCTAATTCTTATCTGATGATACCCACTTTTCAAATCAATTTTTGAAAAAATTTTAGCACCACTTAACATATCCAGCATGTCATCCAGTCTAGGAATTGGAAATCGGTATTTGATGGTTATTTTGTTTATAGCTCGGCTATCTACACACATTCTCCAAGTTCCATCTTTCTTAGGAGTAAGTAAAGCAGGCACAGCACAAGGACTCAGACTTTCTTGGATTAAACCCTTTTCTAGAAGTTCAAACACTTGTTTTGAAAGTTCTTGATGTTCATTCGGACTCATTCTATAATGTGAACGATTAGGTAATGTAGCTCCAGGAATTAAATCAATTTGATGTTGAATGTTTCTCATCGGGGGTAATCCAGCTGGTAATTCATCAAGTATTAAATCAGAAAATTCATCAAGCAATGGTTGTATTTCCTTAGGAATCTCAAAATCTAAATCAGTTTCTTTTCCAAATAACAGATATATCACATCAGATTTTGTTAACTCGTTTGTGTTCAAAAGCAATTCAGAAGACTTGACAGGTTTCTTGTTCTTTGTTACCGGATCGGGAATGTTTTTTTGTGGAAAGAGTGTGAATTCTTTGTTATCCATAATGAAAGAATATGTATTCTTTTCTCCATTGTGGATGGTTTTATGATCATACTGCCAGGGATGACCTAAAAGGATGTGACATACTTCCAAAGGCACAACATCACAAACAATTTGATCTTTATAAGTTCCTCCAATCGTTAAGTTCACAGTGCATTGTTTATTTATAGGAACCTCACTTCCCTCTTTGAACCAAGATATTTTATACGACTTATCAAGAGGTTTCGTTTTCAGCTTTAGTTTCTTCACCATATCTTGTGAAACAAAGTTTCCTGAACTTCCACTATCAATCATTAAAGTGCAAACTTTTCCTTCAACAGTACAAGTAGTTCTAAAAATGTTCCTTCTAAGCCATTTATCTTCCTTCTCAGTTTGAGCAGTTAAGACTTGTCGAATTACTAACAATGGTTCTCCTTCATCACCTTCTAAGTTAAATTTTTCTAACTCAGCCTCATTTTCAGATTCTGTTTCATCTTCTTCCTCTTCTTCTATTTCATTTTCATCTTCTATGAAATTAGCTCGTGGAGGATTATTCTTTCTGCAAGTAGCTGACAAGTGACCATATAACCCACATTTATAACAAGGACCAATTTGCTTAGACTGTTCAGATGGTTTATTTCCTGCTACCCCTTTTCCTTTTTCTTGATTTTGACTCTCAACAGCTTTAACTTTTGCACTCGAAGTTCCCATAGAAGTTTGAGTTTTAGACCCACTCGTTTGCTTTCGTTTATATGTTTCAATGATTTTACAGCTTCCCCTCAAATGTTGTTTTTCAATTTTCAAAGACATTCGATAAGCTTCATCTAATTTAACCACATGATGAAAATTGAGTTGATCTTGAATTGTCCATTTTAGCCCATTGAGATATCTCGTTATAGTTTTCTCTTCAGACTCATCCAAATCATTTCTAGCTTGCAACTTGTAAAAGTTTTCAGTGTATTCCTCTACAGTTTGATTACCTTGACGTAAATTGTTAAACTCCTGAAAAATAGTTCTCGAGTGATCAGAAGGTAAAAATTTTCCTTTCATCTTTTCTTTCATCCTATCCCAGGTTTGAATTTTTTCTTTGCCTCTTCTTAATATGTTGTTTTGTAAATTTTTCCACCACGTTAATGCATGTCCCGTTAGTTTCAAACTTGCAAATTTAACTTTTCGATTTTCTGGAATTTCTTTCCATTCAAAAAACTGATCCATTTTTTCTACCCATTCTAGGAATTGTTCAGGTTGTAATTTTCCTTCAAAGTTATGAACGTCGATTTTAATTCCATGATCCCAATTTCTTTGTCGCCAATTTCGATTTCTAGGTTCTTCCTCTTCACTCCCAGAAGATATAATGCTAGGATTAGAATTAGCTTGATTGACATTTAGACTAGCAATGACCTCAGCTACCGTATTAATTTGATGTTGCAAATCATTTAATTGTTGCATCACTTGTTGCCAATTCCCTTGTTCATTAGCCATTTTTTTTTTACACTAAAGAGAAAGACTCCTAAAAACCAAAAAAAAGACGAACTTGCTCTGATACCTAATTGATGTATACAAGGAATATAGGGGACCTTATATTTCTTGAACACAAAAGACACACAAGAAGAATACTGACAAAATGATTAGAACTTAAAACAAACTTTGTTAAATAAATTCAAACGACCCAAAACTTGACAAACACAACAAAAGATGCTAGGAGATTTTAAAGAAATAAAGAAACTTAAAAAGACGCTATCCTCAGACAACCGTCAGAGCGGGTTCCTCACATGCATCGAATTTGTAGGTTAAATAAGTAAAGTGCATAGAACTAGCAAACCGATGGTCCACCACTGCAAGATTGACCAATTTCTTCAACAGATGCTTCAAATCAACTCTGATACGAGAAGAAAGGGTGGAAAGAGCCCGCAGGATTTCCGGAGGGGATGAGAAAAGAAGGTTGGAAAGAGCCCGCAGGATTTCCGAATAAACCCGCAGGTTAATAGCAAAATGCTCACAAATATCAACTCATTTTTATAGAATTTCCGAATAAACCCGCAGGTTAATAGCAAAATGCTCACAAATATCAACTCATTTTTATAGGCAAAGAAAAGGAATGCCAAAAGCCACCTTAATGAATGCACACTTCATCCCAAGCATTATGTTCCATAGGATTTCCAAAAGCTCTTTTCGGAAAATCAACCCAGCAGCTCACGGAACCAAGGCACCAGCAAACAGGCGGAACTTTCAAAGCAGGACAGTAACATTCCATTTCGGAAATCAGCCCCATATTAATTCTGAAGGGATAGATTCAAGAAACATTGGCACCAAGGAGCCATAAAGCAAACAGCCCATAAGAATCCAAAGCAGCAAAGCATCGGAAAAAATAGCACAAAGACTGGCTGAATTCCCAAAGGAAAATTAATAACTTTCCATTGAATTCTCAGCATAGAATTCAGCCCTCATTAAATACAAGCCACGGAATCCCAAGAGACAAGAAGAAAAGGGGAAGGGGAAGGGACAAGGCCACTCCAAAAGTAAACTTCATAATGATGTACCTTTTTGGATATTAATGAGCTACTAAACTTCAACTCAAGCAACTTAGGGAACAAGCTCAATACTGAATGCTCCAAAACAGCCAACCCGTGAACCACCAGCAGCCAGGGACCAATCGAGCCAGCAAACCAAAGGTCTACCAAGCCATATGCACTACCTACCATGATCATTGGATGCTTTCCCATCATTGGATAGCTAAAAAAGAAAAGAAAACAAAATATACTATTGTTCAAACAAAATAAAAAGTACATAAATCCTTGATATCATCAATAATTAGGTCCCTCCTTGAATTCTGATAGGAAATACTTGAGTTCGCAAGTAACCCTAAGGAATACGAGTTCGCAAGCAAACCTAATCGAAATCGGAGGGGAAAACAGCAAGAAAACTGCTGATTTCAGCAGGGGACAGCAGCCAACACAGGGAAAACAGTGAGAAACCTGTGAGAAACCTCAAGTAGAGACTTGTATTCCACTAGAAAATGAAGTAAATGGCAAAGATACAATTGTTATTCAATTCGAGAGGAAGAACAACTCTCTAAATCTCCGGCAACGCCAAGAGCCCAAAACGAAAGAACCCTAGATCTCAAATCCAAGATCAAAACTTAATTCTATCATTACTCCCTAATTAAGGCTAAAGGAAGGATACAAATTCCCTAAACACCCTTCTAATTCAAAATTTCCCTCCAAACAAAGTGTTTAAATCACATGTCTGGGCCCACCAAACCTTCCACCCCCCCCCCCCCCCCTGCCTCGTTCCGCCTGGCTCTGGGCTGCCGGGTGTAGAATAAGACCGGTCATGGTTGGACCGGTCCATCCGGCCCCTCCTGGGCCGGCATAACATTATTCCCCTTCCAAAGATTCACCTTGTCCTCAAGGTGGAAGGAAGGGAATTGATCATTTATTCTTTGAAATGGCTCCCACATCGCATCAAACTCGGGAAGACCTTTCCATCCAATCAGCACTTCTTTCTCTCCCTGTTTATCGAACCTGACGCCTCGTAGCTCCAGTGGTTCTAATATCATTTCCAACTCCCCAGTCAGTGTCTCTGGTAACTCCGTACTCACTGCATGCTCCCCAATAGCTCTCCTCAACTGAGACACATGAAAAACTGGGTGTATGATAGCTGAGGGGGCTACTTCAGTCGGTATGCCACTGCCCCAATCTTGCCCAAAATTTCATAGGGGCCGAAGTACCTTGGTGCTAATTTCTCATTCCTCCTCGTCATTGTCCTTTGCCTATAGGGTCTTAATTTTAGGAATGCCTTCTCCCCCACTTCAAACTGCATGTCCCACCTGTGTGAATCCGCCTGTCTCTTCATAATTTGTTGTGCCCTCTGCAGATGTTTCTTCAACTCTTCTAGCACCTTGTCCCTTTCCTCCAAGCACTGCTCCACTGACGAAACTGGTGTGCTTCCCTTCCCATAGTACACTAGGTGTGGGGGGTCTCTTCCATACATCACCTTGAAAGGCGCCATTTGAGAAGCAGAATGGTACGAGCTATTGTACCAATACTCGGCCCAAGGTAACCACTTCGCCCACATCTGTGGTGTTTCAGAGGCAAAACATCTCAAATATGTTTCCAATCTCTAGTTTACCACCTCCGTTTGTCCGTCTGTCTGTGGATGGTAAGCAGTACTTCTCTTGAGAATCGTGCCCTGCATTCTGAAAAGCTCCCTCCAAAACTGGCTAAGGAACACTTTCTCTGTTAGAAAAATTAACTCGGGAACCCCATGTAATCTCACCACTTCCCTGATAAATGATGCCGCTACTGATACTGCAGTGTAAGGATGTCGTAAGAGAATAAAATGAGCATACTTAATAAGTCGGTCCACCACTACAAAAATGATTATGAATCCCTCTGAGCGGGGGAGGCCGTCAATGAAGTCCCATAGATACTTCCTCCCACACTTCATTTGGAAGTGCTAATGGTTGAAGTAGCCCTCCTTGTGACATCGCCATATATTTATTTCTCTTAACACACCTCACACATTGCCACCATCTCTTCAACATCCTTATATATTCCCTTCCAGTAAAGCTCAGCTGTTAGCCTTCTGTATGTCTTCTGTACCCCTGAATGCCCCCCAACAGCACTGCCGTGAAATTCATGTAGTAAGTGGGGAATGTGTTCTGATGTTCGTGGCATCACGAACCTCACCTAATGTAACAACTTCTCCCCCTCTAAATAGTACCCCGAATGGCTACTGCTATCCTTCCTCAAGTCTTCCTTGATCTTCTTCAGCTCCTCGCTCTGCAGGCTTTCTTCTTTGATGGCCCCCCAGTTCACCATCAGTGATATTGAGACTGCCAACTCCTAAAGCTCCCCAACTCATCTGGATAAGGTGTCGGCCACCTTATTTTCCACCCCTGGTCAATAATGGATCTCAAAGTCATAGCCCAAAAGCTTTGATAGGCACCTCTAATGTTCCTCAATCACCATCCGTTGTTCCAACAAGTAATTCAAACTCCTTTGGTCCGTATGAACAATGAAGTGCCTTTCTAAAAGATAAGGGCGCCATTTCTGAATGGCCAAGACAATGGACATCACCTCTCTCTCTCATATACTAACTTCAATCGAGCCCTGGTCAATAGCACTTGATTGGAATAGGCTACAGGCCTGTGATCCTGCATCAACACTGCTCCCAAGCCATACCTTGATGCATCAGTCTTCACTATAAAGGTCTGGCTAAAATCTGGAAGAGCTAACACTGGAACCGTCATCATGGCATTTTTTAATATTCTCTCAAAAGCCTGGGTTGCCGCCAATGTTTAAAATTGCGTATTCGGGTATTGAAGCATTTTTCATTCGTGAGGTGAGGCATAAGCCTCAAGGCTTTTTGAGGCGTAAGCCTCAAAATCAACAGATTGCGTAAACATAAAATAATAATTATTTATATACTAATGAATGAATAATATAAAACATAAAAAAGCATAAGATATGAAGTGAAATCAAAATATCCCAATAATAAGACAACATGAAATATAGTTCAACTCAAAATTCTATCTTTCCTAAATCCCAGTATTCTTTTCATTAACATATAATTCCAATTTCCAAAAATAAATAGCAATGACATATCACATAAGAACTCATAAGTCATCACACTGTCATCATTAAGGGGTTCTTCATTTGAATCATCATTATGATAAGCTGCTCTCTCCCCTTCCTCCTCTCCTAGAAAGTCCAATGTCAGGCATTTACTTCAATATTTATGTAAGTTTTAATATATATAGCATGATGCATAAGCCTCATGCCAGTGAGGCGAGGCGGACCTCAAGGCGGGCCTCAACCAAGTTGAGGCGCAAGCCTCATAAAAAAAACTCGAGGCATAAGCATCAAGGCGTTTTTTACTGGAATTGCGCAAAGGCGGGCCTCCTATTGCGCAATTTTAAACCATGGTTGCCGCCTCTCCCAACAAAAAATTGTCCTTCTTCAGTTGCTCAGTCAAAGGCCACACGATGGTACTGTATCCCTTCACAAATCTCCTGCGGTAACCAGTCAGACCTAGGAAACCCCTCAACTCACTTATGTTCCTAGGCTTTGGCCATTTCTGCATTGCCTCAATCTTGGACTGGTCGGCTGCCACTCCCTCTTGAGACACCACATGTCCCAAATATTCCACCCTAGATTGGGCGAAACTGCACTTCTTTAAGTTAGCTTTCAGCTGATGTTCTTGTAGGATCTTAAGGACCTCCTTTAAATTCTCCAAGTGCTCCTCCTCCGTTTGGATGTACACCAAAATGTCATCAAAGAAGACCAGCACAAACTTCCTGAGATGCTGCCGGAACACTCTGTTCATCAAAGACTAAAAAGTAGCAGGGGCGTTAGTGAGCCCAAATGGCATCACCAAGAACTCGTAATGCCCCTCGTGCATCTTGAAAGCCATCTTCTGAATATCCTCCTCCTCAATTCTGATTTGATGGTAGCCTGACTTCAGGTCCATCTTAGAAAACACTACTGCTCCGTGCAACTCATCTAGTAACTTGTCAATCACCGGAATAGGGAACTTATCCGATACTATCTCCTTGTTCAAAGCCCTGTAATCCATGCAAAACCTCCAACTCTCATCCTTCTTTTTGACTAGTAGAACGGGGCAAGAGAAAGGACTCACGCTGGGTCTGACTATTCCTACCTCCAACATCTCCCTGATCAACTTCTCGATTTCATCTTTTTGAATCTGGGGGTAGCGGTAAGGTTGAACACTAATTGGTGACACCCCATCCTTCAGAACTGTTGTATGAGCGGTTGCACCACCAGTGGAATGTCTCCCTCATCCCCCACACTAACCCTCTCCAAGCGCTGCAGCTCCACCAGATATCCACCTCCCACCTCCTATATGGATCTAATCATGGATTTGAGAGATACCACAGCCTTGGTCAACCCAGCATCACCCTGAATCGTCCTCCTTCTTCCTCCCATTACCAGTTCCATCCTCAATGTCCCCAAATTGATCTTGGTCTCCCCCAATGTTTGCTGCCACTTCATCCCTAGGATGACGTTAATACTCCCCAATTCCAAGGGAAGGAAGTCCTCCCTCACCTGGATCCCCTGAATCTTCAGCACTACCCCTCTACAAATGCCTCTCCCCATTTCCACCTTTCCTGTGCCCATCATCACCCCATAGCCTCCTGTATCCACTAACTCCATCCCCAACAGCTCAATGATCTGGGAGGAAATGAAATTGTGGGTTGCCCCACTGTCAATCAACACCACTACCTCACGGTCGATTATCTCTCCTTTCACTTTCATAGTGTGACTCGAAGTGAATCCCACTATAGAGTTCAAAGAGACTTCTACCACATCCAGGTGCAACTTCTCCTCCTCCTCTTCAGATCTGCTCCCACCTCCCTTCTCGTCTTCCTTGTCTTCATTGATAAGGAGAACCTGAAGAGTTCGATCCTTGCACCTATAGCCCGGCATATACTTCTCATCACATCTGAAGCACAACCCCTTTGCCCTCTTATCCTGCATCTTCTTCTCTGTCAGATTTTTTAATTGTCCCCCATTTCTCCCTCCAGTTTTCTCCTTTGGCGCTTCCTTCAGGCTCCCTGGCACTGCCCCTTTTGATGGCAAGATGGTGGTAGTCATCTTGTATGATCACCCTGAATAGTTCCCTCGAGCTCCTCTTTCTGATTTCTTCTGATCTTCCACCAACTGTGCCAGCTCCATAGCCTTCCCCAGGTTCCTTGGCTCTAGCACCCTGATTGTTGTTCGTATCTCAGGTTTAAGCCCCTTCATGAAGTTCCCTTCTAGGACGAACTCTGAAATATGATCCAATATGCTAGCCAAGTACTCAAACCTATCCCGGTAATCTGCCACAGTCCCCTCCTGAGTCAAGGCAAAGAATTGCTCATAGAAGTCTCCTCCCCCATGAGCTCGAAAATGCTCTAATAAGCAATCTTTGAACTCTCTCCAGCTCCGGATGGGCTCTCTCCTGTCACGCCATAGATATCATGCCAAAGCTTTTCCTTCCAAACACAATCCTGATGCCGTCAGCTTCTCTTCCTCTGTCAACCCGTTGACAACAAAGTAACGCTCCACCTTGTAGATCCAACCATGGTCGTCTTCACCCTCAAAGACGGGCATCTTCAGCTTCCTCACCCATGGGTCTCCCCCGTGACCCCTGAATCCTCCATAACCTCCCATTTCTCGGAAGGGAGGTGCTCTCCAACTGTCACGATCTTCCCTTCGGCGATTATACCTAAACCTTTCATCGCATTCCCCTCTTCTCCCTTCAAAATCAGCACCCCGGCGATGAAATTCTTCCCTTATCCCGACGAAATCAGCACCCATTCGATCATTTCCCAAACTCATCTCCTCTCTAGAAAGTGGCTTTAGAGGTGGCATGTCGTCCTCTCCCTCAATGATCTCCACTTCCAGGTTTCTCCTCCCCCTATATGGGTTCGAATTCCCTCCTACGTCATTGCCTCCGTTGGTCTCTCTCGCTTCCGATGTCGTAGGATTAGTCTTCAACTCCAGCAATTTCTTCAACGTCTCTTCCATCACCTTGAATTTTCCTTCTATCATTTCATTGTTGGAGGTGATTTGGTTTTGAAAATCAAATAATTTTCCCTCCAAATCTGATTTCAATTGACCGATCTCGCCTTCCAAGACTTCTACCTTCTTTCCGGCCATTTCTCTTCCCAAGAAACACAAGATCTTCCGGTTAAACCAAAAATCAGCTGAAATTTCAAAATTTCAGCAACCAATGGTCCCAAATCGATGCTCTGATACCAATTTGATAGGAAATACTTGAGTTCGCAAGTAACCCTAAGGAATACTTGAGTTCGCAAGCAAACCTAATCAAAATCGGAGGGGAAAACAGCAAGAAAACTGCTGATTTCAGCAGGGGGCAGCAGCCACCACAGGGAAAACAGTGAGAAATCTGCGAGAAAACTCAAGTAGAGACTTGTATTCCACTAGAAGATGAAGTAAATGGCAAAGATACAATTGTTCTTCAATTTGAGAGGAAGAACAACTCTCCAAATCTCCGGCAACGCCAAGAGCCCAAAACGAAAGAACCCTAGATCTCAAATCTCATTCAAATCCAAGATCAAAACCTAATTCTATCATTACTCCCTAACTAAGGCTAAAGGAATGATACAAATTCCCTAAATACCCTTCTAATTCAAAATTTCCCTCCAAACAAAGTGTTTAACGCATGCCTGGGCCCACCAAACCCTCCCCCCCCCCCACCCCCCCACCCCCCCTCTGCCTGGTTCCGCCTGGCTCTGGGCCGCCGGGTGTAGAACCAGACTGGTCCAGCCGGCCCCTCCTAGGCCGGCGTAACAAATTCACCCTTATTTGAAAGAGGAATGAATTAGAATTGTAAAGGAAGAATTGTCGAGAGAATTGATGTAGTATTCTCAATTTGGTGGGAATCTTGAGAGCAGAGAATTCAGTCTTGAGCCTTGTGCGATGAGAAAGAAAGATCATTGAATTAGAAATAGATAGGGTATAAGATTAGTAATAAAGAGGGCAGATCAGCTTCAAAGAGAGAAAATTCAAAGAAGATAAGAGCGGAGAATGGAGACAAAAGAGAGAAATTAAGAGGAAAAGGAGAATATTCATTTAAATTCAATTAATGATAAGATATCCACTAAAATGCATTCATATCCTTACATGATAAAATCCAACTAATTTAAATTTAAACTAGATAACTCCTAGGAAACAAGAAAAATACTAAAGAAAAGGATGATTAAACTGAGTTTTTTTTAGCATGAAAATAAAATGCAATAAATGGAAATAAAAATACTACAATAATCCCAACAATGCTAAAATAATTAAAAGATAGCCTTGACATAGATCTTATATTGCATCAACTCCTTACGGGTCAATAGAACTCTTCTCTTAATGGTTAAGCATTTGCCTAGAAGTTTGGTGTCTATAAAGAAGATGATGGTAAAACTAGCTCATGGGTATATTAAGGAGGTTATGGTAGAACTAGCTCATAAGTATCTCTCAACTCATCAACACGAGCAATATAAACACATGTAATGAGATCTAGAGGCTAAGGATCCAAAGATAGTCATGCATCATACAACTTCTTATATCTGTAACATGGTTAAGGATCCTATAGGAACATCGTGGTGGTAGCAATGTTAATACAAACTCAATTTATGTTCCTGGTTAAAAGGACAGTGCTTGTGGCTGAACGAAATGATTAATATAAGAAAAGGGAGGCTTATCCTAAAAACTCTCCAACAACGGGAAGGAGATAAAATAAGCCAAAAAATGGTGAGAAATACAACAACAACAACAACAACATCAAGCCTTTATCCCACTACGTGGGGTCGGCTACATGAATTCTTTTTCTCCAGCCTTCTAGGAGAGATAATTCCTTCAAAATATTGTATTCACCATCAATTAACTTTCTTATAAGAATCCTCTATTTATAAGAGGGTTTATGTGTGATGAAATACAACAAGCCTTTATCCCACTATATGGGGTTAGCCAAAAGAATCCTTTTTCTCCATTTTGTCCTATTAAGAATCAAATTCTCATTTATTTATAATAAACAAATATATCATTTTTAATACTTTAAAACCAAATCATTTTAGGTCTACCTCTACCTTTCTTATGGGCAAATTTTTAAAAAGATCATGTTTCACACTTACACGTAAGATTTAGGAGAAGGAACGTGATATAAATTAAATTTAAAAAGAAACAAAAACGCACTGCATGTTTGTGTTTTAATAGAAAAATGCAATTAGTACTCGTGTTTTTGTTAAAACATAATTTTTTTTGCGTTTTCCATTTTAACCTATTTTTCTGTTGCGTTTTTGTGGAATTTTTTTTCTTGTCGGCGGGAATGAGAAAGTGGGAGAGAGAGATGATAGAGATAGAAAAAATGGGGAAGAGAGAGAGATTTTAAAATAAATATAATAGTTATAATATTTCAAATTTTTAAGTTTTAATAGTTATAAAATATTTTTCGTACAGCCTATTTTTAATTTTTTCAAATTTTATATATATATATATATATATATATATGATTTAATAGTTATATTAATTGAATATTAAATATTAAAATTTTAAATTTTAATCTTTAACAAATATAACTATTAAATTTTTATTATATATTTTTATAACTTTAAATTTTAATAATTTTTTAATATATATTTTTTACATTTTTAAAATTTGAAAAACTAATAGTTATAATTATTAAATTTAAACATTGTAATTATGATTAATAAATTATTTTTAAATTATATTTCTATTTAAGTTAACTAAAAATTATGTCTTAAAATAAATATAATAGTTATAATATTTCAAATTAATTTTATTAAATACTTAAAATATAATTCAAAAGTTACATAAAAAATTAAAATTAAATAAAATAAAATAAAAATTATATATATATATATATATAACTTTAAAATTTTAATATTTAATATTTAATAATTATAACTATTAAATTTTAAATATATATATTTTTCTAACTTTAAAATTTAAAAAAAAAATTAATAGATATTTTTAATAACTTTAAAATTTGAAAAACTTTAAAAATTTAATAGGCGGTACAAAAAATATTTTATAACTTTAAAATATAACTCTCCCATTTTTCTTTCTCTACCGTCTCTCTCTCCCACTTTCTCTTTCCCCTTCTCTCTCCCGCTTTCTCTTTTTCGCCGATAAGACAACAAAAAAAAATTCACATATAACGCAGCAGAGAAATAGGTTAAAATGGAAAATTCAAAAAAAAATTGTGCTTTAATTACTAATTGCATTTTCCGTTAATTTTTTTTTTTTTTTTTGCGTTTTCAAACAAAACGCGAGCATACAGTGCGTTTTATTTTTAAATTTAATTTATATCAGGTTCCTTCTCCTAATCCTATGTGAAACATAATCCTTTTAAAAATTTGCCCCTTTCTTATTATAGGCTAAATCTAATACATCTACTCTCCTAACAGGATCATCGGAAAGTCAAAATTTTGTGACCAAACCATCATCTATGGCCAAAAAATATATCATTAAAGAAACATTTAATATTTTTTTAAAAATTACAATTACTTGGAAATTACATGTAATAAATAGTATAATTAAAAATTAACCAAAATACCCTTACATTTAACACCATTAACTCCAACATTAGATGTTAGGACCAAAAAAATCTCATTTTAAAGAGTTGAGGGACCAAATTGGTCCCTCAAAAGAGTTGAGGACCATTTTGGTCCCACACAAAGAGTTGAGGGAACATTTTAATCCTTTTCTCATATATGAAGAGTACAATATTAAAACTATCATTTTCAAGGGTATGAATCATATGTATTGTGAAAGGCTGTGTGATACCCCATAGTATATTAATGAACTTCATAATATCATGACAACAATAATGATGTTTATGTGAATAATAGAATGCTTGAAATTTTTTCATGAGGATAACTATTATAAAAATCAATATATAAGCATAACTAAATGTATGATAATATGAATGCTTAATGAAGGTAATAGTCCTATCAAGATAATTCCTAAAGAGAAAAGCACAAATATTCGACCATGGGTGGCAAAATGGCTCATGTAGAATAGTTGGTAATTTAAGTTGTTGGCTTCCGAAGCAACATGAAGTGTATGTCAACAGAATGAACCAAAGTGCTCAATATAAAAGTAATGACAAATAAAGTGACAAGGGCATAAAATTAAATATTGCTCAATTCTAATGGGAAATGAAGGAGATAAAAGTTAAACTACTGAAAGGTGTCAACAGGGACAAGGTATATCTAAAAGCTAGACTTTGGGGAACTTGCGTCATGTTCAGTTGCATATGAATTGGGATGAGTTAGGTTAAGAGGTCAATCGGGAGAATGAATTCACTGGGGAAGTGAAAATTTGACCATTGTGACTTCTATGCATGGGAATTAGAAATTAGTATTAAAATGGGAAAGTTTTAAATGGATTCCTTTAAGCCCAATGTTCAAGGAGATCAAGAATTTCAAGCAAAAGAAGAATGATAGGAATCAAAACCAACCATGATTTCTCACTTGGGCGCTACAAAAAATAAGAGAATAGATAGGTTGTAAGAGCTAAGCAGCTTCTTAAAAGAGAAAGTGATGATAATAAAAATTCTTAACTTAAATGGCACAATTACAATGAATTAATTTGACTCGAATACCAACTAATAAGGATGGTACTTTTGGCCTAATTGATACAATAAAAGTGTGGGCTCCGAAAATTCGGCCCCGGCCTCCCCGCCGCGCTTTTTCCTTTTATTATTCCGGCGAGGGAGTTTTAACATAATAAGTTCCGAGGTAAATTTTGGAAGGCAGATGGGTTTGTAGATAAGACACTACCCAGAGATTTCGCCCTCAATTTGTGAGGACTTTATGATCTGAGTTCTGGTTTCCTATAAGCGCAAGCCCCTATAGTTAATTACCCCTCCCGATCACGAGAGAGAACTTTCAATTAAGGCTAGTCGTCAATCAGATACGTATAGAAATACGTGTTATCTGGCATATAGTAGCAGCATAGATTTTTGGAATGGTTGGAGAATTTGGAAATATGGAGGATTGAAAGATTTGGAGAGTTGAAATTTGATATTTAAAAATAGAAATTTCACCATCGTGCACTTAAAGCGGATGGTGGGGGAATGGATGATAGATCCGATCAAGATCTCATGGTTCCGTCGTCCCGGGCCATCGTGGTCCCTGGTCTACTTAGTCAGAGGAGGTAGTCGACCCAACCTGACAGAAGGATCCTTGTCGGCAGCCATGGGTTGCTTTGTCCAAGGGGACCTTGTAGACCTGGGATGGATATTTGTCTAAGGGGACAAATTTGAATCCACCTTAGCTTACAGAGGGCTTTGTGCCCTATCGATCATATCCTATTGATTCATATCTCAAGGATTTAACGCCATTAAGGAACGTATTGGCTCTGGCCATAACCGGTATTTCGTGGTGCCATTTGGCGGCAAAACCACTCGGTTCAGAGGGCCCCGGGTCATAACCGTTTACCTGCAGTGCCATTTGGCGGCGAAACTGCCGGTTAGAGGACACGTACCACGTCCTTACTGGTAAGAGATTGTTTGAGAATGGATCCCAGTGATATTTTCGACTAGGCATTTGGCTCTTTGTGAGCAGAAGTAGTTTTCAATTTATCCACCTCGGCAAACTGTTGCGGAGGGTGGATGGAATTTGCTTTAAATGTTTGAATGGTTAGATTTCAAGTTTTAAATATTTTTGGGATTTTTGGGTTTTGGAGATTTTTGGAATTTTGGATATTTGGAACGGCATTTGAAAATTATTTGTGAACCCCTCCGGTTGAGATAGACATTCAACACGGCCATCATCGGGGTGTTCGGGGACATTTCTCTTTGTTGGTTGAATCTTGTCAACTCTGTCGAATGATCGACAGAGGATCGGATTTCGTAGGCTTTTTGCCCTTGTAAGTGAATTCTCTTGATTAAAGGCTTTGAAGGCCTGATATGAATGTATTGAAACAAAAATACTGGTCCTCTCAATCGTGTATTTGTTTGTTGGTTCGAACCCTGTCGACTTCTATTGACCCGTATAGAAGGATCGGGTTCGAACTAGAATTCACTTATTGACCCGCGCAGCATCTCTAGACGTCACATGTGTACCAATAACATGTTCGTCGGGGCCCATGCGGGTGTTTGGGGGCATTTTAGAATTGAACCATGTCTACTCCTTTTTACCTGCTTAGGAGGATCGGGTTCAAATTTAATAACCCGCGCAGCATCCCTAGACGTCACGTGTGTACCAATAACACGCTCGCCGGGGCCCATGCGGGTTGAAATTGTACTTTCCCCTTTAGTGTACCTATGTGTATACAATTTATAGTGCACGTGCAGGGGTACTTTGAAAGTATTTGTAGATACCTTCTGTCTGCTTGCATAAATGTTGCAGATCTGGTGGCGTAGTGTTGTAGTTGTGGACGCCTTATGTCTGCTTGTACAAATGTTGCAGATCCGGTGGCGTGGCGTAGCAGCTTCTGAATAGACTTGTTCGCTGCTTTGTACAGGTAGACTGTCGTACACTACTCGTTGCTTTCTGCAGGTGGATCGTAGTGGATTAACTAATCTCCTACCTTAAGTCGTAGAAGCTGGTATTATTTATGCATTCTGCTATGATTTTGGCCTTTACGATACAACCACTACTGCTGGAAGTAGATGTATTCATTCTTAAACTGAAGTTGACTACAGGATACTGCATTTACTGTAGTCTGTATGCATCTACACAGGGGTGGCATGTGACATAAACATTTGTCTTCGTAGAGAGATCATATGTGTTGCAGATCTTTTGGTTCTTAATTGCTTACTGATCAATGTGCTTATTTGTATCTTGATGTTGACTACGAGGATGCTAGAGTACCCTTGCTACATCTCCCTTGCTTTGCTTGTGAACAACTCCTTCACTATTGTATTTCTTCATGCTCATCTACTTTGCAAATATGTCGCTTGTGTGAGAATTATGTTGAATATCATAAGCTTCTTGTTGCCCTTGGAAGTAGTTATTAGCTTGATTTTGATTGGTACAAGAGCTTTTCAACATGTATTTGGGAACTCCTTTTTTATTAGCACCTTGATTGGAATGCTACCACATTTGTCACACATCTTCTACTAGTATGTCAAATGTGTTCGTAGAGAACTGCTCTGTATAACATAAGAGGCACTTATTATCACTTGCAATTTGATGGATTGAAAATCATAAGATAATCTTATGTTTATTTCATTTGATTGTATCCTCTTGGAGTTTGATCGTTGTATTCAAGTTATACCCATTACAACTCCTCCAAGCATATTTTGTTAGCAAATCAACCTCCCATTTGCATGTTTATTAGTGTCTTCTTTGTATTCAAATTAAGCTCAAATTTGAGCTCAAGTATTGCATGATTGTTCAAATCAAGTCCGCTGTAGTTGTCCAAATTTTGTACAAGCTTGAGTTCAGTTTGTTCTTCCTGAGTTCATGTATGAGTTCAAAACACAAGTTCAAGCTTACAAGTTTTCACCACTTGATTCAACTTTGAGTTCATTTGGTTTAAGTTTGGATTTAAACAATCCATTGCATATTCAGGTTCAAGTCTGAAGCCAAAGTCCTCTGTTGTTCAAATGTGCTCAAGTGATCCTTGTAGTTGTCCCAAACTACAATCTCAAGTACAAGTTCTTTGCATTTGTTCTTTTGAGTTCAATCAAATCCAAGTCCCAAATTGTTCCAAGTCCTTGTCTGTATTTCAGACAAAATTTCGGCAGCCTCCCGGCGTCTCCCCCGTTTAGGGGAAAAACCAAGAGGCCGCCTACCCGCCACGCCACCAAAGGCGTGCACGGTTGGTGTTGGTGAGACACCGCGGCGGTTGTATTTTTTGTTTTCTCCCACCACGCGCACCAAAGGCGTGCTTGGGGTTTTAAAAAGTATTTTTTTTTATGAAAAGAGGCAGTTTTGCTTTCGCCCCGCACGGGGGTACTTATAAGTGACCCCGCTTCGCCACACGTGTCGCACCGGGGTTCCATCCTACCACGGCCAACAAAGGCGTGCTTAGGGCAGTTCTCCGATTTGCCACGAATATTGAAATAGGATTTTAATTTTAGAAAGATTCATACCTCCGCGGGGTTGTCGTGGTTGACACGTGGATCGAGGGGTCACTCGTCTATCTCGTCGTAGGTGTCGCACCGGGTTCCCTCCTACCACGGCCAACAAAGGCGTGCTTAGGTGGTTTGCCGGTCCGACACGAACGTCGAGGTAAGAGAGTGGAGGGAGCATTTTATTTTATTTTTTTACCATAATAATTAATGTAATTAATTATAACTAATAATAGTTAATTAGAATTAATTAATAATAATTGATTATTATTTAATAACTAATTAATTACGATTAATCAAAACTAATCGTACTTAATTATATTAAATCATAATTATACTAATTAATTAAAATTAGTTAAAATTAATTATTAATTATTAGTATTAAATAATTATTATCTGAGGATTAGAAGGGATTTAGGTGTTTTCATGAGTTCAGCGGATTTACTGGATTTGGCCGAAGAAGGGTCTCGAAGGGAGAAAGTTACCTTCATACAAGCGAGCTCCTGTTATTACTTCCGATCCGAACAGGAAGGGAAAGTCGCAGATGGAGCGAAGTCGGAGGGCCAGAGGGGAGTCGGAGCTAGGTCGGGATCGGGACGTCGAGAGGAGCTCGGCGGGTTCGGCCAAGTAGAGATCGCCTCTCTCTCTCTCTCTCTCTCTCTCTCTCTCTCTCTCTCTCTCTCTCTCTTTCTCTCGGCTTGGGTGAGAAGGTGGAGTTCGGCCTGAAGGAATGAGGTAGGGGATTGCTCTCTCTGTTTCTCTCTGAATCGGGATCGGCACAGGCAGAGCTTCGGAAGCTCTCGTGTAGGTAGCGAATGGAAGAGAGTTGGGATTTGGTATGAGAGCCGAGCGTGAAAGAGCAGCGGGAAGAGTGGCTTTGGGTCGGTATTTAACGAAGAGAATGGACTCTCGATCGAGGAGAGGTCGCAGGATTAGCGAAGGAAGCGACTGTTTCGGCGCCGAATTCAGCGGGATATCATGAAGGCCTCGGCGGGATTTCTGCCGGCATTCGTGGATCCGATAGGTATTATTTTGATCGATTTTTTTTTTTTTTGTTCCTTCGATACAGAGGTTAACAAAAAGAGAGGCAATATTTGAAACAATACAAAGACAAAAAGGAGTCGAAGAACTTAACAAAGAGATAGGGCCGAAAATAACGACAGAATGAAGTGCTCATCCACCAGTTTAAGGAACAGATAATTCCTTAAAAAGATTAAATTCACAATCAATTAATTTAATCTCCTAAAGTATACACTATTTACAAGAGAATTTTACCTATCATCAAATAACAAAATAAAAGTAATCTAAGTATGATCAAAACAAATCAATTATAAATATGTATCTTTTATGAAAAAATTCATAAACAAAGAAAATTTTGAAAATGCAACTTTATTACACATCCTAACAAAATAGTTGCTGACATGTCTAAATATAGCAGATCTACATAAGGCAATTGATTGTGTCACCTCATGACGAATCGAGCAGCAATACACAATTATCTGAAAAACTTATGTGTATGGTAATGAATTTGATCATAGTACAAAAATATGTGGAGTAACTTATTTCTTCATTTCAAGGTGTTTGTGAACAATAACAGTAACATACGACATCTTAGTCTCAGAAACACCAACAAAATTTGGTGAGATCTCATATTTAGGCTCAATAATTGCCTTGAGCATAGCCTTATATTTATGGACAATAAGAGGCTCAAGCAATAACTAATATTGATCATCATCAAGCTCATAGAAAAGCGTAGATACCAATAATCTTACCAAGCCATTTCATGAAGTGTAGAAAAAATCACGTATGATTAAGTCAATTAGGTACTAAAATAAATATCAAGAGATGATTTATGATCCCTTTTGCATTGATTATGATTTGATGGCATACCTAATCAAATTGTAATATGACATTATAATTAGCATATTTACAATGAACAAATCAAAGATCATATGACATAATATGTTGCAGTAAAATATTATTTCTGAGACTTATTATCATCATGATAATCGTTATAGTGATGACAATAGTTTCTATCTAAATAAAAAGTCCATAGTATTATAGCTATCAATAGCATATCCAGTTTTAGGGACATAAAATACGTCCATCATGGAATTATTTGATTGCTATGAAAGAATGTGCAGTTAGCTTTAGGGTTATGATTTTCTATTGTAAATTGGGATATGAATGAGGTGGGTAGGGGAACAGATAGTAGTTGGCACTGGCAGTACAAACTTAGATGATTCACATTTTCAAGATGTGTGAAAAATAGTATTTTTAATATTTCACCATCATATTTTTGTTCAAAAATTTATATAACTCATTAAACTCGAGTATTATATTATACAGTGAGATAAATGGTTTTCATTTGCATTTGAATACCAGGCCAAATTTGAATAGAACAAAAAACAATTCTCCTTCCTTTCAAGGGGACAGCCGTCTAGCTCTCAAAAACACATGCATATATGCAAGTATTGTTCATGTAAATGCATATATGCAAAGGCAGCGTATAAAACAATCAAACATCCAATTAATGAACTAATTACTACAACAGAGATAACTGATTTCAATCAGCTCATAGCAGCAAAACACAGAGCTGGAGAGAGAGATACCTTCAGTATACCAAGAAGAACTGAAACACGGGTGGCATCTGAGGCTGCTGAAAACCCTGCGCTCTGTCCCCAGAGAACGAAATGATCAAACCACAAGCACCAGAAGTAATTAACTCAGAATCCATCTAAGAAATTAAAAACAAGATCACCTGAAGGATTTTTGCAGCATAATATAAAACACTTGGTTGCCCTGTGACCTAAAATCAGGGAATAAACAACGGGTTTAGCTTCACTGAGTAACATTAGAACAGGGACAAATATAGGTCATAAGCAACGCAGTAAAACAGTGAAAATACCTGCTGAAAAAAGAGCAATCCTACACCGATAATAAGAGCTTTCAAACATTTTCCTTGAAAGATTTCAAAAAATGTTGCTTGCTTGTGTTGATCATCAAGAGAAAGCTCATGCAGAATGGCATCAATTTCCTCTGAAGCTGTGTCATCAATAGCTTGACCCCTTAGCCGGCACAAACAAGAAATAGCAGTTGTTCTTACATCTGAAATGTTTACTTTTCCCTGTACGGTGCACAATAACAGCCAACGAGGTGAAGGTGGTAACCACCACATTCCAACACCCATAACTAGACAAACAGGAGCACCAATAGCATAGATGTAACGCCATCCCGCAACAATATCAACAAAGAGACTACTGGATATGTAGCCACACTGCACGGAAGGCAACACCTATGAGTTTTCAGAAGCAGAAGAATTTGATATTCACTTTCTTGGGATTCAAGACTTACAAGCATTCCAATAACTATGAAAAATTCCTTTAAAGATATCAATGTGCCACGTATTTGGCTTGGGGATGTCTCCGCAATGTACATTGGAGCAGCATGCATGGCCTAACGATCAAAAACCATGACCATGGACAAATTGCAAAAAAGGATGTAGCAAATACATTAGCTAATCGCATTATGGAAAATATTTGCAGAAGATTCATACATTTCACATTCAACACATTTTAGAAAATAATATTCCTTGAAAATCAATAGGAACACTGGCTTAAGCTACAAGAGTTTTGTATGAACATTCAATGACTAACTGAAAATGCACTGAATTATTTAAATTAGGATGGTTAAATAAAACAGCAGACTGCTTTAATAAAAGCATACACCACCAAGAAAAAATAAGAGACATTTATAGGATTATATAAATAGGATTCCATATCAACTAGGTAAGAAAAACACAGTGAGTATAATGACATGACCATGCAAATAGGTACTGGTTTCTGATGCGTCTTGGAAGCAAAAACAGCAAAATAGAGAAAAGAAATGCAGGAACACTAGGGGCTAATTTTTTATTACTCCTTCAACAAATAATGAAAGATGCAAGTGATCTACTATTCAAGAGGTAGATCAACTCTCCCACCAATCCTAGATGCCACTAGGAAGCTCTCCAAAATAAAACTACAGCAAACACAAATTATCTCATGTCCTAACCCTAGACAACTTTCTCTTAAATAGTTCTAACACACAATAATACAAATAGAACTTCCCTAAACAACATAAATATAATTTAATAAACCTTCCTAAAATATTAAAACCTTCATAAACATAATTAGGAAACTTTCCTAAACAGCTCCACTTGATTTCTCCTCCTTCCATAATGCATGATAGTTCTCTTGGGCCCGACAAGGCTGGTTGAACCATCCCCTTGGCTCCCTTCCTAATTCCGCCCAGCCCCTTCTTGCAGTAACAATACTCCCTCCACAAAAACGCACCTTGTCCTTAAAGTAGAAGGATCAAAATTGTATCCTGGTCATCTCATATGGCTCCCAAGCAGCTTTATTTTTCAGCTCGAGCTTGTACTAGATCTCAAAGTCATAGCCTGATAACTTGAAAATCCACCTCTGATGCTCCTCTGTCATCATCCTTTATTCTAGCAGGAACTTCAAACTCCTTTGGTCGGTCCTGACTATGAAGTATCTCCCCAACAGGTAAGGAGAACGCTTCTGTATTGCCAACACTATTGCCATCAGCTCCCTTTCATACACAGACTTTAGCTGGCACTAGCAATCAAAACCTAGATGAAATAAGCTATGAGTCTCTGAATCTACATGAGGACTGCCCCCAACTCATAGCATGATGCATCAGTCTCCACTACAAACGGATGGTTGAATTTGGAAGTGCTAACACAGGAACACTCAACATGGCCTTTTTTAGATACTCAAATGTCTGGATGGCAACCTCCCCTCATTTGAAACTATCCTTCTTAAGTTGCTCTTTCATTGGCCATACTATAAAGTTGTATCCCTTCATAACTTCCTGTAGTATCCTGTGAGTCCCAAAAAACCCCTTAACTCCTTGAGAGTTTTAGGTAAGATTCATTTCAACATCTCCTTGATTAACCTCTCAATTTCATCCTTCTGAACCTGTGGGTACCGGTAAGGTCGAACACTGATAGTGTCACGACCCAACCCGACCGGAACGAATCCTTTTGCGTCGGGTCACGATGGATAGAAATCCAGGATCTAGTTTTGGAATTTGCTTCAAACTTTCTTCCCATAATCAAAACATACATAAAATACAGAGCTACTAAAAACATTCAAATATACAGAAATGCATCACTATTTTCTTCTTTCTTTCTTTTCATCAAAATAATCATGTACAATACAGTGCATGACTATCAACAGAAAGAACAGAACAGAAAAGCCATGACTGTACAAAAATCAAAAGTATAAAATACTAATCACTGATCAGACACAGAACTACTAGTTCAAGACTTCCTTCCATTCCCAGAACCTGAAAATCACGCAGAAAACAAAGATGAGCTAACAGCTCAGCAAGACTACAATCGCCAATCAAAATCTCCAGAAACACACATCAGAAAACATCTCAGAACAAGTTATTCAAATAACCGTACAGAATTCAAATGATCGTACAGACATCGTATAGTCAACAGAATACAGATACTTGATCAAACCGAAATCAAACCATAAACGGAATTCATTTCATATAACAGAATATCCAAGTCAGATTTCACAGAACAACAGAATCGTACAGAACAATCAGAAATCGTACAGAACAGATTTTCAAATCAGATTCAGATCACATATCACATAACATCACATAACCCTGACCCTGACAAAATCTCGATGGATTCTGGCCCCTTATGCCTCCCTTCCCTGACACTGACAGAATCTCAGCGGATTCTGAACCCTTATGTCTCCCTTTGTGCTTATAGCACCAGAACATAACAGATATACAGAATTTTTAGAACATAACAGATATACAGAATTTTTAGAACATAACTTGTTTTCAGATTTTCCTGACACAGACAGAATCTCAAAGGATTCTGGCCCCTTATGACTCCCTTCTGATATCACAGCACATCAAAACATTCAATTCAGAAAATCAGATTTCGTCAGAAAAATCGTCAGCGGCATAACGGCAGTATACGGAATTTACACAGAATTCACAGATTCAGAAATTTACCAAATTACCACAGATAGTGTAAAACAGCATTGTAATACTTTTATTGTACTGAGACAGTAAATTCAGACATCCAGATAAATTGTTATTCAATCAAAACTCCGCAGAATTCAAAATACCCAGTAAAAATATTTCAGAAAATACTCAAAACGTGCACAATTATCATCTCAGAAACATACCAAAAGTTACGCGGTAAAATCTTTATCAGTACAAAATAATACCAGAATTTCACTAACGGAAACAAAATTTGAAACAGAAAAGTCGTCAAAATCAACGTTTCTGAAAATTGAGAAAGGCGAAATGTACCTTACCCCGAGTCAGTCAACTTTTTCAACTACCGTGACGGACAAAAAAGGACCGAAGTCGCCCAAAAATCACTTTTCTTCCTTTTTCCTTCGGTTTTCTCTCTCCTGGGTTTTTCTCTCTTCAAAAAGATCTCAAACCCATATATATCCAAACTGATCGTCCCGGACGATCCAAAATCGTCCCGGGATGATTTGCCCACTGGACGAATTTCGTTCTGGCTAAATAGTAATCGTACCTGGACGAGTTGCCCTATGGAAAAATTTCGTACGGGTGAACCCCAGTTCATCCTGGGACGAACTTCTCTGTCCAGAAATTCCTCTACAACCTATATCGATCGTCCCCGGAAGATCCAACTTCATCCGGAAGAACCTGGAAGGAAAAAATGGCTTTCACAGATAGTTGATACCCCTTCTTTTAGGTTGATGACATGCTCATGCTCCCTTGGGGGAGGTAGGTCTTGAGGCAACGAGGACACCTTATTGAATTGTTGCAGCAGTGGCCAGACTATCTCTAGAACCTCCTCTTTCTACAACTCCAACAAGTAGCCTAGCTCAACCCTTTATATTGCTTTGACTATGGTTTTGAGTGAAATCATGATTCTACACAGGCTAGCATCTCCTCGTAGCACCAACTTTTTCCCCTCCACCTGAATCTCCATCGTCAAAGATTTCCAATCCACCTTTGTTTCCCCCATCGTCTATAAACACTTCATCCCTAAGATCGCATCAACACTTCCCAAATTCAAGGGATGAAAATCCTCCATAATATGTAGGCCCTGGATTATTAGCACTAGTCTCCTGTAAATTCCCCTGCTACTCTCCACCTTTCTTGTTTCCATCATGACTTCAAAGCTCCTTATATCCATCAACTTCAATCACAACTGGTATTCCGCTTGGTTTGAGATGAAGTTATGGTAGCCCCGCTATCCACCAAGACCACCACTATCTACTCTCTGATTTGTCCCTTCACCTCAATGGTGTGATTTAGAGTAAATCTCACCACTGAATTAAGGGACACATCAACCACATTAAGATATAGGTACTCCCCACCCACTTCTGCTTCCTCCACCAGCTCCTCACTGTCGGTCCCCTCATCACAAACCATAAGGACCTAAAGTGAGCAATCCTTACACCAATAGCCTGGTGAATAACTCTCATTACAACGGAAGCACAAACTCTTCGCTCTCTTGCCATACACCTCTTCCTCTGTGAAGTGCATGAAGTTTGCCCCGGGGAGAAGTCCCCCACTCTTCTCCCTTGGTGCCTCTTGCTGAAATGTCACCGTCTGGGTTCTTGGTTCTAGTAAAGTCAAGGTACTTCTATAAAGGCCTCCCACTACTTAGCTCTTAATGATCCTCTCCATCTTTCACATATCCTCCGCTATTTGGACTAGCTCCGTCTCCTTAAACCCCCCTCAATCTCATTAATCGGGGGTCCACGTGTATGTCGGGTTTGAGGCTCTTTATGAAATTTCCCTCCAATACTGCCTCTGAGACTCCCCTCAACCGCCCTGATAGCAACTCAAATCTCTCCATGTGCTCCATGGCAGTCCTCTCCTGAGTTAAGGCAAGGAATTTCTCGTGTAAGTCTCCTTCCTGAATGGCTCGAAAATATTCCAACAAGAAATCCTTAAACTCCTCTCATGAACGAATCAGATATCTAGCCTCCTCCATTGGAACCAGACAAGGGTTTTCCCTTCCAGACATAGCATGTGGCTATGTTAGAGAAATTTTGTCATCCTCAATTGATTGCATATTTTGTGATCAAGCACGGCATAGAAAATAATATATTGTCTCGAAGGTCAAAAATATCATTTTCATATAGAATCCATAACAAAATTCCTAACTCAATGATATATTTTCTAGAAGAGGGGAACAAAAGTCATAGCTTGATGGCTAAGACTTTGAGATTTCTATAAGGTTTTTGGAGCCCGTAGAAGTGAGAAGAGACTTATAGCTTTGAGGCTTTTGAGGCTACAAATCAAGAGGAGGCTTCCTTGAATTTTATATTCAAAGAGGGGGGATTCATTTACTTGATTTAGAGTTAGGATTTTGGATCCTATGTTTGATGTCCAAATAAGTCACCAATTGATTTTGGCTCAATAGGTGAAGAAGATTGATTTGTAATTTGTGTTGCAAATCAAGAAGAGTTATCATTGAATTTTATGCTCAATGGTGGATGTTTGATTTGCTTAATTAGAGTGAACCAAATACAAAGAGATGATATGTAGATTTAAACTACAAATCAAGAGGGATTCTTTGGACTTTTGGTTGTCCCAAGAAAAGAACTCATTCACCTAATTTAGGCTAGGAGAATGAAAGGGAAATAAGATTTATATTCCTATGCGGGGTATAGGAATATTTGTTGATTTTGACTCAGCAGGAAAATTTGTTAGGTGCGAATTTCCCATAACTTTAAGGTTAGGGGAAGCAAAATTTCCTTTAGCTTTGGAGCTAAGGGAAATAGAATCAAACCTATAGATTTAAGGCTAGGTTAATGAAACTCTCTTTAACTTTTGGGTCAAAAGGGAAATGAACTAACACTTAGTCTTTAGACTAAAGTTAAGAGAAATTCCCATAGTTTGTGAAGCTAAGGGAAATAGGTGTCAAACCTATAGCTTTGTGCTAAGGGTTGGAAAGTTTTCCTTAGCTTTGAAGCTAAGGATATGGAATAAAACTCATAGCTTTGAGGCTAAGGAGTTAGAGAATTTTTTAGGATGTTTGGTGTCATAGAAAGGACAGAAGATTTGTAGCTTTAGGGATACAAATCAAGAAGAATCACTTTAAACTCTTGTATTCAAAGAGGGAGATTCATTTGTTTGATTTCGGTGTAGGTTTGATTCACTCAACATGGATCAAGTGAATGATGGAATTTCCTACAACTCTTGAGTTGTAGAAAGAGAGGAGAATATGCAACTTGTGGGTTGCAAATTGGAGAAATTTCTTTGAGCATTTGGTGTTCTAAGAAAGAGATATTCATTCATCTAACTTGGGTTAGGGGAATGAAAGAGAAATAGGATTTAGATTCCTATGATTGATAAAATTGTTTGTTGATTTTGGCTCAACAAACAGATAGTTGCTTGATCTACTTAACATGGGTTAAGTAGATGCAGGAATTTTCTACAACTTCAGAGCCATAAAAGAGAAGAGGAAACATGCAACTTATAGGTTGTAGGTTAAGGCGATAGTTCATTGAATTTCATGCTCAATGAGACTTGATATTTACCAAATTTTGTATTAAGTAAATATGGGGAAATGGTATGCAACTTAAAGGTTGCAAGTTGAAGGAAATTTTTTGAACTTTTGGTGTTCAAAGAAAGATTTACATTCTCCTAATCTGAGTTTAGGAGAATGAACGTGTTTCCTATGGAGGCTAAGGAAAATGAGAGGTTTTCTTACAAGTCTTCGTTTGTAGGAAAGAAGGAAGAAAATACAAGTTATGGTTGCAAATTCATGAATGTCCCTTGCATTTGATATTCAAAGGGAGGTGTTTATTTGCCAAATTTGAGGCAGTCAAATGAGAGGGAAGAACTTAAGATTTGCCCTCAAGTTCAAGCATTTGCAACATGATGTATTTAGGATCTTAGGGAAATCCACAATATCATGTATGAAGATGATTGATGATAGCTCCTAAGGTGTGCTAGGAGTCATGCAATGGAACATTTGATGCAATGAGGAAGCTCTAAAAGTCATGCATGAAGGAAGGATGGATGAATGTTTGTTGATTTCGTGTCTCAACAAACAAGGGATAGGTAACTTAGAATTTGGTTCTAAGATCAAAAGATTCATATAATGATGTTGTTTGGGAGGGACCTTTGGAGGCTCCAAACATCATACATGAGAAGGAATAGATGATTGTTTGTTGATCTTGTGTTTCAATGAACAAGGGGTGAATGAACCTAGGATTTTGATCATAAGGTTACATGATTTCATGCAATGAAATGTTTGGAGCCTTAAGGTGCTCCAAATTATTCATACATGAGAGGGAGGAGGCTCTATGAAGGAGCTCCTAATGTGGAGCCAAATTCATACAATCTAACATTTGGTGCCTTGAGCATGCTTCAAATATCATGCATGAAGGAGAATTGTTCATTCGTTAATTTTATATCTTGACAAATGGGGGAGGAAACTTAAGATTTGGCCCTAAGATTGAAGGACTCAAGCAATGATATGTTTGAAGGTTTGAGGAAACTCAAATCATCATTCATGAGAGGAGAAGAGCATTGAAAGAGAACTCTCCAAGTATAATATAACCCATGGAACGTGACACTTAGAGCCTTAAAGAAGCTCCAAGCACCATGCATGAATGAGAATATGCATGAGAAAGAGAACTTCCTACTCTTCTATGAATGTTTTGGATTCATTTGGAGAAGGAAGATTCACTTCTACGACTTCTAACGAGTTTTAAAGTCAATTTTAAAATGATCTAAGAAAACCTAGAAGTGTATGCATGATGTGATTCATCATCTTGAGAGTTGGATCATGTGATTGAGTTACTTGCCATTGCATTCGACCTCTCAACTTGTATATTATACTAATCACACAGGTAATTTCGATATATGGTGGAGTATGATCCATAGACCTTTAAAAGTCATGGAATACACCACCTCCGGTTCACACGTGTTTAGAAATTAAATAAGCATGCTAATAAATTCGCAAATTTAGGTAAACGGCGAATTAGCAAAAGACCCAAAATGTGTGTTCATTTAGAATTAGAGTGATGCACACTAATTTGGCTAAGTATGCGGACATTTGGATTAAATGTTTTGCTCGTTTCATCTCTCCAAGTTTGAAAGAACTGTGGACTCCAAAAATTCGGCCCCGGCCTCCCCGCCGCTTTTCTTATTCGGCGAGGGAGTTTTAACGAACTAAGTTCCGAGGTAAATTTTGGAAGGCAGATGGGTTTGTAGATAAGACACTACCCAGAGATTTCGCCCTCATTTTGCGAGGACTTTATGATCTGAGTTCTGGTTTCCTATAGGCGCAAGCCCCTATAGTTAATTACCCCTCTCGATCACGAGAGAGAACTTTCGATTAAGGCTAGTCATCGATCAGATACGTATAAAGAATACGTGTTATCTGGCATATAGTAGCAGCAATGGATTTAGGTATTGGTAGAAATTGGATTTGGGTTTGTGAATTTGGGAAGTTTGGTATTTGAAAGTTTGAAGGTTTTTAATATTTAAAATAGAAATTTTCACCATCTAGTACTTAAAGCGGATGGTGGGGGAATGGATGATAGACCCGATCAAGATCCCATGGTTCCGTCGTCCCGGGCCATCATGGACCCTGGTCTACTTAGTCAGAGGAGGTAGTCGACCCAACCTGACAGAAGGATCCTTGTCGGCAGCCATGGATTGCTTCGTCTAAGGGGACCTTGTAGACCTGAGGTGAATGTTTGTCTAAGGGGACAAATTTGAATTCACCTTAGCTAACAGAGGGCTTTGTGCCCTATCAATCATATCCTATTGATTCATATCTCAAGGATTTAACGCCATTAAGGAGCGTATTGGCTCTGGCCATAACCGCTATTTGTGGTGCCATTTGGCGGCAAAACCACTCGGTTCAGAGGGCCCCGGGTCATAACCGTTTACCTGCAGTGCCATTTGGCGGCGAAACTGCCAGTTAGAGGACACGTACCACGTCCTTACTGGCAAGAGATTGTTTGAGAATGGATCCTAGTGATATTTTTGACTAGGCATTTGGCTCTTTGTGAGCTAGAGTAAATTTCAATTTGTCGGCCTCGGCAAACTGTTGCGGAGGGCGGATGGATTTTGCTTCAAGTGCGTTGATGGATTTATTTCTTTTTTAAATATTTTTGGAATTTTGAATATTTTTTAGATTTTGGGTTTTTGAGATTTTTGTGGAGTTTTTGGGTTTTTGGATGGAACTTGGAAGACATGAAATGTACTTTGGATATTTGGGAGATAATTCAAAGTATTTGGGAACCCCTCCGGTTGAGATCTGCATTCAACATGGCCATCATCGGGGTGTTTGGGATCATTTCTATTTGTAGCTTGAACCTTGTCAACTCTATCGGGCTGTCGACAGAGGATCGGGTTTCGTAGGCTTTATGCCCTTTGATAGTGAATTCTCGTTGTTGTAAGCCTTGAAGGCCTAATATGAATGTATTAAGACAAATATGATGGTCGCTACAACTGTATATTTGTTTGTTGGTTCGAACCCTGTCGACTTCTATTGACCCGTATAGAAGGATCGGTTTCGAACCTGAATTCACTTGTCAATCCGCGCAGCATCCCTAGACGTCACGTGTGTACCAATAACACGCTCGCCGGGGCTCATCCGGGTATTTGATTACATTTACCCCTTTTAGTGTGCCTATGTGTATACAAACTATTGTGCACGTGCGGGGGTGTTCTTGGAATAGACGCCTTCTGTCTGCTTGTACGGAGGTTGCAGATCCGGTGGCGTAGCAGCTTCTGGATAGAACTGTTCGCCGCTTCGTATAGGTAGACTGTCGTGCACTATTTGTTGATTTTCGTAGGCGGGTCATAGTGCACTAACGAGCCTCCTGCCTAGTGTTGTAGAAGCTCGTAAGAACTTGTAGTCTTTATGCATTTTGTTGTGGACTTGGGTCCTTTCAATACATCCGCTACTGCCTTGCTTGTAGGATTCATCAAATGCCATCATTTGTAGGTGATATGTTTGCCAAAGAACTTTGCTCCTTTAGCTATGATCAAACTATATACCTCCTTTGATTTTTATTGCTTGCAAGATTTGGATGATGGCGAGTTGTATTTATCACAATTCTTTATGTACCTCTATTTGTTGAAGATCGATACATTCAACTATCATTGCATAGTTCTTGACTATAAGGGTATCGTAGCATCTACTGCTTGTTACTGATTAGAACTTGCAGACTTATTATGTATATGAAATATTCTTTGTCATCGTTGCAATCATTTCAAATCACCAGTTGCATAATCCTTGATATTATTCATGAATAGTTCACTACACACATTATAAATCCTTTGTTGATCAATGTATTTGCTTGCAATTGAGGTTATTTGTTTGTAGATATTATCATGAATGATCATATTTGTATTGACAGCAAATATGTCATCCCCTTTGTGATCTTCTCATTTTGCTTGTAGACAACCTATGTCTGTAAACTCTTTGTCTTCAAGAATGGTTTATAGCATGCATGATGAACTTGATATTGTTGAATAGAATTTGCACTTTTATTGAGGTGATCATTCCCCAATATTCTATTGGAAACCTTACAAGCATATCATCACATCCTCTATCTTATTCTTGCTTGCACGATTGACTTTACCATCTTACCAAATTATAAGTTTCATTTTAGGCATCAAACTGCATTCCAAACTTTCTATTCAAATTTCAAGTTCTGCTATAGTCTTGTTTAGTCCAAGCTTTTCTTGATGTTATACAGTTCGAGTTCATGCCCATTATAGTCCCAGATCAAGTCTTCTTTCACTTTATTCAAATGTTCAAATCTCTTATGAGTCATTTGAATTCCTTGTGTTATGGTTCGACTTGAATTCTTATGGATCATTCAATTTATCAAAAACCCACTTGATATTGCATGGTCCAAGTTCAAGGCACATAATCAAGTACTTACTTGAATTCAAATGACCAACTCAAGTTCTCATTCTTGTCTGAGTTCAAAGTGCAAATTCAAGTTCTATGTCCAAGCTTCTTTGTAGTCATGTTGAATTCAAGTTCTAGTTTAGTCCTTTGAACCCTTTTGGGAATTCGAACCTCTTATATTTTGATTGAATTCAAGTTCAAAACAAGTCTTCTGCAATCCAAGTTAAATATTTCAAATGTTCAAGTCATGCCACCGTTCATCTTGCAAGTATAAGTCGAGCCCTTGTTGAAGTTCAAATGAGAGTCCAAGTTATGTGCTCTTTGAATTCAATCAATTTCTTTTATATTGTTCAAGTTCATTTTAAGTAGATTGAATTAAGTCTACAAGTCCCAAATGGTTCCAAGTCCTTGTCTGTATTTCAGACAAAATTTCGGCAGCCTCCCGGCGTCTCCCCCATTTAGGGGAAAAACCAAGAGGCCGCCTACCCGCCACGTCAATAAAGACGTGCACGGTTGGTGTTGGTGAGACACCGCGGCGGTTGTATTTTTTTTGTTTTCTCCCACCACGCGCAATAAAGGCGTGCATGGGGTTTTAAAAAAAGGTATTTTTGATAAGCTGTTTTGATTTCCCCCCGCCTGGGGGTACTTAATAAGCGACCCCACTTCGCCATACGTGCCGCACCAGGGTCCCATCCCACCACGCGCAATAAAGGCGTGCATGGGGCAGTTCTCCGGTTTGCCACGGACATTGAAGCAAGGTTTTGAGTTTAGAAGAATACGTACCTTCGCGGGGTTGTCGTGGTTGACACATGGATCGAGGGGTCACTCGCCTACCTCGTCGTAGGTGTCGCACCGGGTTCCCTCCTACCACGGCCAATAGAGGCGTGCTTAGGTGGTTTGCCGGTCCGACACGAACATCGAGGAAAAAGAGTGGGGGGGAATTATTTCTATTTTTTCATTATTATTATTATTATTATTATTATTATAATTAATTAGAATAAATTAGGTTTAATTAATTATAATTAGTAAATGTTTAATTAATAATTAATTACTATTATAATTAAACATAATTAAAACAATTTAATTATGATTAATTAATAATGATTAATAATTAATTATAATTTAAAGATAACTAATTATAATTATTTTAACTAATTAAAATTAATTCATAATTAATTAATTAATAATCATAATTAAGGTTAATTGAACATAATTAACTTAGTTAATTATGTTTAATCAAATCTTAATTATGCTTAACATAATTAATCATAATTAAATTTAATTAATCTGAATCAGAATTTAAACTAATTAATTATATTTTTTAAATAAATAATAATAAAAATAATAATAATAATAAAATAAAAACCCCAACCCTCCCTTACTGCTCTCGGCTTGGAATTTACGGGATGCGGCCGAAGAAGCGCAGGAAAGGGAGAAAGTTACCTTCAGCCAGCAAGCTCCCTGTTGGTGCTTCCGATCAAAATGTCTTCCGATCCGACAGCAAGGAAGCGTCGTCGAAGGAGGTAGGCCGGCAAGGTAAGGGATTTCAACATCTGTGCTTGCGACTGGATCGAAAGAAGCGAGAGGCAGCGACGGGATTTGGTTGCGGGATCGTGGATTTCGGCTGAATGGGGTTCGGCGGAATGGAGTGGAGGTCAGGGTTGTTTCATGCGGCTGAGAGGAGCAGTCGGGCAAGGAGGTCGGAGGAGAAGCAACGACGAGAGCTCTGCGACAGGGAAGGAGATCGGGAGCTGGTGTGATGCCCCAAGATCTAATTTGGAAAGAATGTCAATCTATTTCTCAAACAATTTACCAGAGTTATCTAAAAATCTTCTAGTAACAATCTATCAAACATCTATAAAATTTAAAACATCAATATACAAGTCGATTCATATCTCAAAAGGTCATGTACACTACTCAGGAACTCCTCTACAATCACCGGTACTGAAATCTATCCTGAGTACAAAAGAATCATCAAAATCATCAAAAGACAAAAACCTGAAGATCCGGATCAATTCCTATCTTCTGCTCCCTTGCCCTGACCTGAAAATATCAATCACATATAATGAGCTTTACAAAGCCCAGCAGGTCACCTAATACCTATAACTGAGATCAAAACACGGCGATGCTATCAATATGCATGTCAGTCAATCACAGTCAATCAAATCTATATCAGTCAATGGTCAATGAATCTGTGCAATACGGAAATCTATAGTCAATAAAACCAGTCAATGCAGCAGCAGGCAAATCAATAAATCTAGCTCGATCCATTCACGTCAATCTCGAAAAAATCCGTACACAGAAAAGAAATCAGTCAATCGAATAGAAAAATATCAGGACTTGATTTGATTTGATTTCTATAGGACAATAGTCTTGTATTGATGTTATAGATATTCTACTGTAATTTGGAAGAATTTAGAAATTGTGCTTTTTGCAGGATTTTTGTGTAAATTTGACCGACTGCTGTTACGCTGCCCGATTTTCGTAGATTTTCTGATTTGCTTGGAATTGATAGATTAGATTGATGTGCTTATGATTATTGATATGATTGTTATAGATTGCTTTAATATTGATTATTGAACTGATTATTGATTGATTATTGATACTGGAACGCAAGTGGAACCTGGTTGAACGTTGGTTGGAGATTGATATTGACCTGTACAGGATGGTGGGCCGACGGGCTTTCCTTTAAACCATTGATCATTGATATAACGATTGGGAGTCATAAGGAGTTTTATAGATATGCCGACGGGCGGCCGACGGGCAAAAGAGTGACGACTCTTATTGATTGAAACCAACGTACGGATCTACAACAGCAATATGAATTCTACAACAGCAACATAGCCAGTTGATTTTACTTGTCCAGTATATAGTATTGAATTGCATGTTTACTGTATTGGTTTATAGATTCATTGTTTTATAGATTCCTGCTTTATCAACTTTGATTGGATTTATTAGATCGTAAGATTTTATTGATTTCACTGATTGATTGCTGTGCATCGACATTGAGCATTGATATAGAAATGGATGGATATAGATATTGCATTGATAGCATGGACATGAATAGTATAGAATCATTGACACTGTTGCCTATAGATTCATTGATTTCTGCTTATAGATTCATTGTTACTACTACTTATGGATTTATTGATCTCGCATATAGATATTACTGATTAGACCGCATTGATTTGATTTGATAGCGAATGAAAATCGCGTAGAATCAATTCCGACCGGTAAAATCGTCGTAGAAAATACTCAAATCGTGTACAATAGTCATATCTATAACATACCAAAAGTTGTGCGGTGAAAGTTGTGTCAAATCAAAATCATGTCGAAAAGTCGACTACGAAAACACAAAACAGATCACAACTCGGTCAAAACTCAATATCTTTGAAAACAGAAATAGGGTTCGGAGTCCTTACCACGAGATCTTCACTTTTCCCAACAGCGACGTCGGACGAAAAGCGCTCCGCGGCCTCCAAAACCAGGTTTCCTCTTTTTCCTTTTCTCTTTCTCTCTCCTCAAATCAGATATTTTGATTTTTAAATGATTTTCTCTCTCATCAAAACGAGCTGATTTTCTTATATCATTAAGCTGATCGGCCCGGCCGATCGCCAAATCGTCCCGGGACGATCAGACCAAAAAATATCGTCCTGGACGGTTCCCAGGACTATTTTCAGGCCGATATTTTCTACAGTGCAGATCGGCCTGGACGATCCCACTATCGTCCCGGACGATTCTGAGAGGAAAATCCAAATCAGAGAGGAACAGTAAGGGAACGAGGTCTCACAGCTGGGGTCGTGCGAGCTTGCGAATTGGAAATCGTCCCGAAGGCTTCGTTCGCTCGGGTATTTAACGACGCGAATGGGGCAGCGATCGAGAGCCGATTTCACGCAGGAAGTGCGGAGAAGTGATCGTTCGCGGCGCCGATTCAGCGGGATTTGTGGATCCGACGAGATACGGGATATTTTTTTTTTGTCGTTATTTTTATCTTCCTTCGGGTATTATACGAAGGTCAACAAGAACATCAAGGATGACTTCAAGCTAATCCATACATTATGGTGTTTAAGACATAAACGGGAGTATTCATAAAAGACCCCACCAATGTATAAATTAATTGAAGCACACGCTCGGACGTTTAGCAAATTCGGAGAAAATCACAAATGCTAACGATGCAAGCCTCTTACATGTGTGTGTTAATTTTGCCATAACACAAAATCTAAGAGAAATGAACATGAGATGAGACCCTTGGAGGGAACTTACATCTCAACATTCGACCCGGCATCAAATGAGATCACCTAACCTAGGGTTTGATCATAGGTGAAGGCTAAGCATGCAATATGAATGATGTTTCATGCATCCGGAGGTTGTCAAACACCAATCCGACAATCATACGAGCGTAGGTGTTCTCTTCGAACTCTCACATGAGAGTAAACAAGCGGAAAACACCAGATTTATGCCATTTTGTGAAGTGGATAGCAAACATGGGGTTATTGGGTTTAGAAATTAAATGGCATGGCTTTCTAAGGAACCTATGGCTTTGGAGCATCAACCACACATCAACGACCAAAAGACCTATGGATTTCCTAAGATTTGAGGGATTTTACCTCACTGGCTATTCACGGCACAACCCACATTCCAATCTCCTTGCAAAGGCGAGAAAGAAGTAGGAAAGAGGTGACGAGCTACTGTCCAAGTGCTCCGGATGTCGCTGCTACTGTCACGAGCTCACTGGAATTAGTTGAAGAGGAAGAAAGAGCTCCAAAGTTGAGATTAGGTAGGCCGGAATGAATGGATGAAGGGGAAGAAACTCCTACAGTCAGAAAACGGCCCCCAAATACTTCCACCGTCCTACTCTCCCTCTTTTGCTTGAGAGAGAGAGAGAGAGAGAAGAGCAAATTAATGATCTTCTACTTGGAGAAATGAAGTGAACAGCGATATATTTACCCCTCTCGATCCAAGGAAGAAGAAAACGACAGTGAGGGTCACACAAATGCTCCCGGGTCTGATCGATTCAGCTCTGATATGCGGGAGAATGGCCTCACTCGATTCCCTTGTTCAATCACTTGAACAACCAGACGTCCCTCCCTCCTCTCGCTCGGTTTGGACGCGCGAACGAGCTGGAGTTTCTGTCGACTCCTGGATTGGGCTTCGGCCCTAGATACGCACGCGAGCAGAGAGTCAGGCCGCCTTTCCTTCCTCTCGCACTCAGCTTGGACACGCAAAGAAGGACCGCCCGACCTGCTCCGCTCCCATGCTCTGCTCAATGCACGCAAACCGCAAGAATGCCTTGGACATCTCTCTCTCCCTTTTCTTGCTCGGATATGCTTGTCGAACTCAGGAGAAGGCCAAATGACACCCTCAACTCCCACTCTCTCTATGCATGAAACAAGGAATGGGCCGCCCAAGACAATATCCTGCACTCGAAATCTTGCTAGAGCCGTAGAAATCAGACGGGATGCGACTTTTGGAAGTTGTTGATTTAATCTTAACCCTCCAATTTGATTTCCAGATTTGGGGAAATGATTAGAAATGGTCAAAAGGTCAATTTAACCTATTTGGAATAAAATTGAACCTGAATTGGGCCAATTTGACTAAAATTGGAACTGAATTTAACCCGAATTAGATTGATTTGAGTCAATTTAGGTTCGATTGGGTTCGATCGAGTCAATTTTACGATATTGGACTCGAATCGGTGTCGAATTACGTCGAGTTTAGTTAGACGAGGCTTGACGAGACTCAATTGGGTTCGACTTGGACCAATTTTGGGTCGATTTGATTTTAATTAAAATAAATTAAGTTTAAATTGATTTAATTAAGATCTGATTTGGGTTAATTTGTGTTGGACAATTCTCGATGGAGTTGATCGAACGCGATGGAGCCCGGTCGGGCTCAAATCGACTCGATTGGGGCTAATTTAGGCATCAATGCAAAAATATACGTCAACAGCCTGTAAGCTTCTACCAATTCACTGTGAAATATCTCTCCACGTAGTATACTCACCCATGGGCATCGTCCCTTTCAAATAACGGCATCTACAACTTTCTCACCCAACAAAATAGAGAAGAAGAAATTCATGAACACAAATATAGGGGCTATTTTTTTATTGCTCCTTCAAATAATTATGAAAGATACAAGTTCTAGACTATTCGAGAGGTAGATCAACTCTCCCACAAATCTTAGACGCCACTAGGAAGCTCTCCAAAATAAAACTACAACAAACACAAATTATCTCATGCCCTAACCCTAGACAAAACTCTCTTAAATATTCCTAACACACAATAACACAACTAGAACACTCTTAAACAGCATAAACATAATTCAGGAAACATTCCTAACAAATAAAACTTTCCTAAACACAATAAACATAATTAGGAAATATTCCTAAACAGCTCCCCTTGATATCTCCTCCTTTCATAATACATGATAGGTCCCCTCCCCTTGGCCCCTTCCTAATTCCGGCCAGCCCCCTCCTGAACCTTAGCAAGGACAGTATTGGTGATCTCTTTCAATGGCTACTGATCCATGGAGGATGGCCTGCAAACCACTATCTCGGTTAGTCTTAGGGTGCGTTTGGGACGGCTGCAGCTGTCAGTAAAGTAGGTTGTGAAATTGTTGTATATAAAGTTATTTTTTAAAGTTGCTGTATAGAAATCAATCAATTTTGTTTGGGTAGTATTACTGTCGAACTGCTGTGCTGCTGCTGTTTGACAACAAATTACCTTGTTACCCTTATATATGAAGATGAATAAAATTTGTTCAATTCCTTCAATTCAATCAAAAGAAGCCGGTCTTAAGGAATTTCTTGAGCTAAATGATTTTTTTTACTGAATTTTATTTAATTTTCTGCACTTATTTACAATCAAAGCAAACAAATTCCTCGTCATCTCACAATTTCATTAAAAGATTTATCTGTTGAAAATAAGAAACTTATGAACAAATCTTGATGAAAAATTAAACGATCAGAAGTTGTTATTAAAAAAAATTAAAATTAGATTTCTGCCCCTTCTAAAATAATTAACAATTTCTTTTAATCAAATATGGTCACTCATCGCCGGCCGGCTTCCAGGGAGAACAGACAATGAAATCACCACCGACCAATCTGGCCAGAGACCCTCAAAGTAGTCGCCGGCGGTAGGAGGAGCGACAAATTTCCGTGAGCCTGCGAGGAGCACTTCCACCCCTGAGCCTTTTTTTTCATAGCAACACCGACATTTTCAATATTCCTAGTTAATCACCACAACTACTGTCGCCGACTAGCCTCCTACAGATTTTGGGATGGAAGAAGAGGCCATGAATTGGTTCCATGGAGCTCATGATCAGTGAAGGAAATATCTTCAGGCGCAAAAAGCAAGAAATTTTACGAAGCCCAGTGAAAGGAAGATAAAGAAACCTGTAATAGCATATAATTATTTGACTTCGGTTTTGCATATAAATGAGTAGAAGTGAAAGGAAGTCTCCTCGCCACCGACACCGTCAACAGCGAGGTCCGCGATGGAGACGCCATGTGCCCGGCGAAGAAACGTATACAGCACCTGGCACTGCGTTTTTACCGAAGAAGCCATCAACATGATGAGGGAGCGTAATGCGTGGCGAAGGCTGGGAGGCAGGAGATACGGTGAAAAAGAAAAAGAGGAGCGATGGAGACGCCATGTGCCCGGCGGAGATTTAAGTCATTTTTCCGCGGAAAGCAGCCGAAAGCAGCGGAACGCAGGACATGGGGAAAGGTCGCGAGAAGCAGGTGTGTGCCGCGAAACTTTTTCTGACGTCGTTCTGCCGCAATCCCCCAAACGACAATTTAATAACTTTTTATAAAGCAAAGCAACTGTACCGCCGTCCCAAACGCACCCTTAGAGTTGGATATTGGAATCGTTAAAACAAGTGGAACTACGAGCCAGAAGTTAAGAATTGCCTTGCCTAGCTGTGCTGCTTAGCTAGAGAAGAGTGTGAAAAATGGAAGTATAAGAAATCATAATATCACTGAAGGCAATAAGTCAAGGCTGTTGTAATTTTGCGTAACTGAGTATGGAAGTATGGGCGCTCATCTATAAAAATTTAATGCGCCTCTATACCCTTGGGATTTGCTATTATTGTAGGCTGATTGTAAGTTCGCATCAAAAGCAGACATCCACGTAAGTTAACTCTTGATTTTCTCTAAATAATGTAAGGGTTTTTGAGTTCCAAACTCAGCTAATAATGATGCCATGGAAAGATTTTAGCTGCCAAACTATAATGAGGCTATGCGTGCCAACAGAGCTTAAATCAAGGTAACTGAAGATATGCTGAAGAGATCCCTGGCCGAGCTATCTAACTGTCCTAGTGATTAAATGACGACAATCAGTCTTGGACCCACTAGGGTTGTAAATGATCCAAATGATCCAAGCTCGAACTGGTCTGACCCCAACTTATAATTGACTCAAATTTATTTATTTCAAACATTATTTGGACGTAGTTATAGGACAGTTCAGTCCACTCTCAATGCCAGCATGGTTAGGCATGATAATTTAAATCAAACGTTTATTCTATTTAATATGAAATTTCTATTCAGATACTTCTCATTAATGTAAACATACATGCATTCAATCTTGATAGAAACATGCATACGTGCATTTTTACATAGATGCAAGTGTCCGTACACATGTTGATGAGGTCATCGATAGGAGATTTCGGCGCGTCTATCAGAGACGACCACGGAGATCGACGGCCATGATTGCGAGCCTTTATTTTTTATTTTACTTGTACCATCAGTTTTCATATTATGCTTTTATTTTCGTAGTTTCCCATTTTACCCCTGAGGGTAGTAGTTGTTTTTGTAGCCCCAAGGGGCATTTTAGACTTTTGCACTTTATTTTCTTTGGAGCCTATTTATATGGCCATTGTATCTTGTATGAGAATTAATGAATTATTGAATAAAATTTTCTACTATTGATCTCTTTGTGAGTTCTCCATTTCCCTAGTTCTCTCTGTGAGTTCTTGAGGGAAATTCCGTGGATCTCTGTGTGAGTTCCGGTATCCTTATTACTTCCCTTTGAAAGCTTGAAGAAGAGGTGCGTGAGTTTAGAAATTCTGAGTTTTCTTCCAAAAATTTTTTCCTGCCTCCAAGCTCTAGAACCCCATCCCCAATTCCTCCTTGCCACCGGTCCTGTTGGCTCGGCCAGAGAATTGGCTGCCGGCCAATTGATCCCACCCGCTGCTAGCCCCTCTGCCGACCCCCATTTCCCCCTTACTGCAGCCGCCCGTGATCCCTAGCCCACCGCCCAGCATCCACTTTGCCGCCGGATCTCCCCCTTGGACCCAAACGTGTTTGAATTTCCAATTACCCCTAATTAAGCTAATTTCCTAATTGGGTTTCATCCAATTAAGAAAGACATTTAAGGGGATAAATGCTTCTTTTGAAATTCAAATTCTATTCCTTCTTAATAACTCAATTTTGGGAGTTACTTAAAATATAATCAAGTCTGAAATTACAATTTCAGATTTGCTTGGAGGAATTATTTATTCAAACGTGGGCCCCACTTTCCAAATTCCAAAGTCTCTCTCCTTGCTATATGGCCGGCCACCCTATCTCTTAATTACCCCCATAATTACCAAATAATCTCTCCTATTATTTCAGTTATTTCTTTTCTCCCGCTAAACAAAATTCTAAGTTCAAAATCTGAATTGGGAATTATTGAATCAGTTTTATTCCTTAAACAAAGGCTGACGTGATTCTGGGATTGATATTTCCTTTTTCTTCTCTTACACAAGGCAGCTACCTCTTCCCCTCCCCCTCCCAACCGAAATCCCCCCCTCCTCCTTCAACTCCACGGCTCAAGTCCTCTCCCCTCTCCAAGACACCGCCCCTCTCCCCCTCTTTTGAAGACATCATTGCGGCGACCACTCGCTTCCCTTGCGAGAATGCATGGACGAACCCGAGTGGAACTACGGGTTTGAATACGACCGCAACGGAAGAGTCAACATCTTGCGATCCCAATTCTTTGACGTTGGATTTGACTTCGACGATACCGTCGAAGAATATTTGGACCGCATCTTGCCGACGCTTGTAGACTCCATTGACGAACACTTCTCCGTCTACACTTGGATTATCAAAGGTCGAGCTACCGCACCTCCTCCGCCTCCGAGATCCTCTTCCATGGCAACGTTCCTTGGTACCTCCGTCTTAGTGGCAACCTCCATGCTAGTTTGGACAATCTTCCCTCGCTCAACTTAGTCTCCGTAGGAAGAGAGTGTTAAAGGTCTCAAAGTGTGAACAACTTGGTATTAACTGTGGGATTTTATTTACTAGCCTTTGTTTTATGTTCTTCTTCGCATTTGCTTAAACGATTTAGCTTTCTCGTTGTAGTTTCTTTGCCTAGCAAATTGAACACCGCAAATTACTTATAATTGACTTGACTTTGATGCATGATTAAATAATTTGTGGAGCTAACATTTAATTCTCGTTTTAAATTCTTGTGTAACTCCCCATTGCATCACATCACATGTACTTTAGCACATGCTTGCATCAATGCAAACATATTTTTTTATTGGATCTCAAGCTAACTCAATTAAAACAAAGCCCGACTCAATCCATGTTCAATCAAAGGGTACAATTCACATTCTTCTCTTGGTTTAGAACCAAGTAAGAAAACCAATCTGATTTTTTGAGCAATCTTTGATCTTTAAATCCTCAACCCTAGTCTCCAATTAATGATCAGTAGACATCTAAATTGTCCTTTCACCAAATAAAGGGTATATCATTTATGGAAACAAAGCACGTCGCTTTTCAAAAAGAAAAAAAAATCTAATTGGTATGAAAATACACACACTAGACAAATAGATAAAATTAGTGCCTACAAATTAGGAAGGAGAAGGGGTAGATCCCAGGTAATATAGATTAAAAATTGTCTAAAAGGATTTACAAATAATATATTTTAAAACCAAATGCAACATTTAAAATGAAAAGTGAGAATTCATGATGCCAAGTTCAACCAGTCGGGCATCTGCTAAATAAAGGAGTTCTTTCCTATAAGTGGAAAATAATAGTAAGAAGAAGATTCACAATGAGGCAACTGATGTTCAAGTGCTAAAGACATAGATCACAACCAGCATACACTCTCAATTAAACTAGTTATTAAATAATGAGCAAGAAATTATAAGGCTATGAAAAAGACATTAAAATAATATTAATAATAACCTAGAAAGACAACATTGCTTTTTCACAATAAATTTAACATGATTTATAAGATAAATCAAGGTTCAACCGATAACTAAAATTAAATCAAAATAATATGAATGTCTCTCTCCAAGTAAGCACTAGATCAATGCCAGTCTTTAAAGCAATCTTCTTTCTCCATTCCTTTTGTGATCTATATCTTATGCTCCATTAAGAATAAAATATGCTACAGAAAAACAGAAAATAATGCAAACAACCAGGTGAAATTGACAAGAAAATCCAGCTATGACTGCATTAAATATGCCATTTGCAGCAAGCTTCATCAGAATAATATCATGCTCTTTTGTGAAATTCAGTTTTAGTGTCTATTCAGAACGTTGATTGTTTATTGAGGACTTCTTTCAATGGTTACATTTTGAATAATATTAGCTCTTTTGTGAAATTCAGTTTTCACGTCTATTCAGAAAGTTGGTTGTTTATTGAGGACTTCTTTCAATGGTACATTTTGCTTAACCTAATGCAGTTCTATTATTACTATCATATTTTGGTTGTTTATGCAACATATGAGAAAGCCAAATGTAGAGCAACTCAACTTTTTCAATTTTACTTTCCAAATAAAAGTGTAATTACCAAAATAATTAAAATGCAGTAATGCAAAGACCGAAGTTCCAATGACAAAGCAACAAGACGTGAACAAAGTAGGCAACCATACAATGCTTTCAATCAGGTCGAAATTGTACCATATGGACCAGAAAGATAAACTTTATGAAAATGCTTAATGCATAAAGTAAGCCAAGAAGCATATTGTCGTTACCAGTCCAATTCCAATACCAAATAACAGGCGTCCAATCACCATAACAGGGAAATTGGGAGCCACTGCTGTTAGCAAAGATCCAACAAAATATACTATAGAGGCAAAAATGAGCTCCCGTCGCCTCCCTTCAATGATAAAACAGTTAAGCATAACAAAAACAAAGTATTAACTACATAAACAGGTTAATCCGGACTAACCTAAATAATCAGCAACAGTGAATGCAAAGGAAGAACCAATCAATGCCCCATACAAAGAACCACTGACCTGCACCATGTAGGCGCAGAAGATGAGATTATGTGCAAAACACCCAACAGGAAAATTGGGCTGCTGGAATAACATTATGTCAACTCACCACAAGTCCAATTTCCAAAGAGTTCAAATTGTACCATGTTGTTCCGCTCAAGGTAGCTGACTACAAAAAGAGAGTACTAGAAGCATAATATTGCAAGGTGAAATTCAGGAGTACAGTTTGAAATTTGACAATTTGAAAGTAAACAAGAAGGGTTAGAGATTGTAACTACTGACAGAAGATACGAAGCGTCTTATACTTTAGTTACTTTACTTGCTTTGACAATGATATATGGTTGTTCTGAGTTATTTGGAAAATATAAGTGATATAAGAGAATTTTACTAGCTCTGAAATTATCTGGTTCTATGACTCTTAGGTCTGTTTTAACATATTTGGCATTTTTCCTACTTGCATGCGATTGGAAATCAAAAGAAAAATCTTGTATTCTTATGAATGAGAGCAGAATTTAGAAGAAAAGAAGGCACTAAAGCGAGAAGCAGCATAACTTGTTAAAGGCTTCAAAGAAACACTACCGCTAGGCACTTTCGCTCTGTTTGATTTTAAGGAATTGAAAGAGAGGAAATGAAAAATAAATGAAAATCAAAATGGTAACTGAAACAAAATTGGTTTTCATCCACTTGTTTGGTTGAACAGAATATGATGATAGCAACATCAAGCCTTAGTCCCACTATGTTGAGCAGAATATGAGTGAAAAAAAAAATCGGCTTATGATAACTTGAGTTATTGCTTCTTGTAGTGAGCAAATATGTGAGTACATTTTATAACCTATAAAATTTCTCGTTTTCACTATCATTGAGTAGGGATTTGACAACATAAAAATGCATATAGTCACATTTTCAAGGTAAATCCAATTCCCTGATAGTTGCATAAACCAAAATCTAAAATTAAAATTATGAGGGAAGTGTATATAGATTCTGATGTGAAACATAATAGGAATGACAGGAATTTAATAAAAATTTGTTAAGCTTGTTAATTTTAAAATTAATGTTTCACCCGATTAGATTTTAGGATTTCTTAGTTGTAGTTGTGCTTTGGCATGCAGTTACAAGAACGATAAACAGGTCAATTTAAAATAACAACAAATTTATAGTAAAGCTAACGGAGTAAACAACAGAAATCCACCGTTTAACAAAAAGAGATTTCACCTTGAGTTCCCCTCACTTTCACTTTTGAGGTGGTTTTAACGAAAAATAATTTTAGCAAACTTAAATATGCCACCAAAAGATAGAAAACGCCAGTAATATTGCCCAACGAAAAGTTAGTCGGAGGGGAAGAAGTTGGTCTCGCGACTACCCGAACATTTGGTGCTCATCGATGGCAGACGTCAAAGTAAAAAGGATCCGATCGACGTAGTTGTCGATCTCCAAGTTGAGGTTGAAGAAGGGAGACCGGAGAATATCTACTCGTCCTTGAAGATCATACACGAATCTGTGGTCTCTTTCAGGATCGGCCATTCATGAGGAGGAGGCCGGTTTGTGTAGCTTCTTCCTTGGGAGTGTATGAAAAAATGGAGAAGAGAAGAAGAAGAGGAGGGGAAGGTTGGAGGGGTCAGCCAAGAGGAGGCCTCTTGAATTTTCAACTTTTGGTTTAGATGGATGGGGGGGAATAAAATTAAAATATGAATTTAATTTCATATTTTATAATTGGAAAAAGAAGGAATAATTCGAAATTCAAATCTCCTTTAATGGGGGACTAAGTGGTGCGGTCAACCATGAAGAAAGGGTGTTTGTTGATTGAGAGCATTAATAGAGAGAATTAATTAAGAGAGGGGGTAAGGTGAGAGGGGGCCGGCCAAAGAAGGGGGGATGAGTGTCCACATTCAATGTATGTGGATCTTTGCATTAATGATTGATTGGGGGAATTAAATTTGAATTAATTTCAGATTTGTGGTAATTGGGAACTTCCTAAAATATGAAATTTTAATTAGGAAATAATTCAAAATTCAAATTTCTTTGAATTCAAATTAGAATACTTTCCAAATCAATAGCGAGCTAATTTAAGAAAGTAATGAATGTAGGGAACAAAGGGCTGGCAGCTAGGGCTTGGGAAAGAGGGCTGAGGGTCGGGGCTAGGGGTGGAGGAGGGAAAGGAGGCTTGGTCGGCAGCTTTTTGGGTGGAGTTTGGCGGCAGTAGTGGGTGATTAGGTTGACAGGTTGGATGGAGGGGAGTATTGGCCGGTGGTGGTGGGAGGAGGAGAGGAAGGAGGCTTGGCTGGCGATTTGGGTGGGGTTTGCCGGCATTAGGTGAGAAGAAAGGGGTGGGGAAGAAGAAAGGGGAAGGGGAAACTAAGAGCCCGGACTCTTCTGGCGGTTGTCGGGTATTTCTTTTACCCTCTCCTAGGGTTCTCTCTTCTCTCAAGAGCTCACAAAGAAACGAAGAACAAGAGCTGAAATTTCATTCATCAAAATCATCCTTATACAGTAGTGAGGGAGGGCCCTCATATATAGAACTTCAAAATAAATAAAAAACACAAAGACTCAAATGCCCTCGAGGCTACAATATAAATTAATCCCTCTTGGGGTTACAATATTAAACCAAAATATAAATAAAAACAAAATACATAAATACATCATAAATAAAGACTCTGAATCGTAGCCGTCGATCTACGATTCCTCCGATGATAGACGCGCCAAAATCTTCTGTTGATGTCCTCATCACATTCCCTCCAATTCCTTCAAACCAAACACACCCTTATTTAATGCAAGACGAGTATTACTTGTTACTTTTTAATTTACATTTTGTTTGCTCTTGACATACATCTTCATGACCAAGCTCGGGCATGCTTTTTATTGTACTTGAACTTCTTTGATAATTTGCATAATAAGAAATTGAACATGGTTCAAAGGATGATCATTCCATTTTAAATATGAACACCCAACATTTCAATATTACTTGTCAAAAACTAAAAACACGGAAGTACCTTCATGCTCACAACAAAGCACCTATATTTTTAAGTTTATATCCATATCATATTCAGATTAATATTTGATCCAACAACACTATAATGCCAGTCTCTCCATTCAACCACATGTCAAAACCACAAGTCGTTCAGATAGCTATCTTGAGTTCAATATAATCAACAATTGAATACTGTATGAGATGATTCATGAAAAAGAGCATAAACTAATAAAAGCATTGTCCTAAAGGCAATATAACGCAATTTTCATTAATGATTATCCAGCACTTTTCTTTACATTTCAAGCAGAAAAAATTTATCTCCCACTTTCTGGCATTTTAAACAATTGTGTTGAGTGTAATTCGATTGATTAGGAAGATTCTATTTATTTAGAAAAGTTTCCTAAATTATGTTTATACTGATTAGGAATGTTCTAATTGTGTTGTTGTGTTCTATGGCTATTTAAGGGGGAGTTTGTCTATGGTTTAGGATATGCTATAGCTGAATTTTGTGTTTTGTCGTGGTTCTTTTCTTTGAGGGCTTCTTAGCAGCATCCAGATTAATTGGGAGAGTCCATCTACCTTTCTAATCGTAGATCACCTGTATCTTGTCTTTTCCTTCATATATAATCCAATAAAAAGTGTTCTTGAGAGTTCTTCTTCATCGTCTACTTGTTACCAATTTTTGTTTTGCTGAATTGAATATTCAACCAGGGTTTTCTTCAAGTTCTGCATCTACTTCATATCAATTACATATACTCTTCCCTATTAAGTTCAACCCTAAGCCTTATATTACATATAAAATGTATATAACTACCCTGGTATGAGATCATGAATCTAAACTTTTTTATCATAACAAATGTCATGCTTGATAAGGCTTTTTTTGTTAAGGTTGATGCATCACTTCTTCTAAGTTGCTTGTATCTAACATGGCCATAGAATCTCAACCTAACTTTTTGACCTTAGGGGCATACAAAATAAGATTTCTTTGATTAAGATGCTTAACAAACCATTTAGCCTTGAGATGCATATAAAATGTTGTGATCTCAAATCCCCAATCTTTCTTATTTGACACACACTTTAGAGAGTCCAATGATTAGCAACCATCCTTATATGACAAATACCCCAAATTAGAGATCATTCTTAAACTTACATTAATAAATTTAACTCACATGATTAAACATCAACAGATGCATGCATTATCGCATTAACGGTTTGTTATTAAAGCCTTTAATTTAATTGATATGACTTATCATTTATTATATGATGGTGTATTTCATTATCACTTCATGTACATGGTTTTTATTTACATTTGCTACAACAAGCCTTCACCTAGAGAATATTTGTATATGTCAGTTGACAGAAAAAGCCCCCTTGCGTTACTACAAGGAACACTAATGTGCCGACATATTTATTACCCTAATCTTTCCTACACTTAGAAAAAAAAACAACGAGTTACACCTTGCTTATGCTGATGGAGGATATATAAGCCAATTTTGTGTTAGGTACCTTCTCGTTACTAAAATTAGTAAAAGTATAGGTTACACCACACTTGAGTTGACAGGAGATGTACATGCCATTGATGGGATAGCACTACAATAGGTTACTATTACTAAAGCTCCCAAAATGAAATGGTTAATTGTAACCTAGTAATTTAAAAGTTACGTGATCATTGTAGGCTATCATCCATGATAATGATGATCATATTCAAATTCTATGACCATGTTTATGACAACAAATGTAATGAGAATTGCAATGATCACTTTACGGTCTATACCATGAAATTAATTGTGATGGAAAATATCATGTTTATGCATATATCTGCTATGATATTGTTGTATTCAATTATTAGAATGCATGTTATTACTTTTCCTGCTATGCTTACTATTATTTAAAATTATGATGTGCCTACAAAATAATATACATATAACCCACTCCCATTAATTGAAGATTATTTTTCAAGAAAGGCGCATATGAAGCAGATGAACAATAGAGAGAATTTTATGTATAGCTCTTGAGGAGCACCTTCTGTTAGGTATATGTGCACATATGATTACTGGATAGTGTGAGTTCACGATACTTTTGGTTCATATGTATTATTTGTGGTTTAGTAGATTTACGTAAATATGAGGTTTATGGTTATGGTAATGATGTTCATTTGTTAATAAAAGCCTTCATAGCACTTTTCTATCATTGAAAAAAAGCTGGATATGCTTGAAATTACAGGTCAGTAGACATTTGCTACCACGTTACATGTACCTTGAAATTATCGCGAAAAAAAAAAAAGATTTAATTTTCATAGCACTTTTCTATTTTGGATTATGTCTTTAGATGATTATGCATTATTATGAATTGCTATTATATATTCATGAATTATCCACATGCAATTGTTAATTTTACTGTTAATCGGGCACACATGGGCAATTCAACCCCTTCCATCATGATTGTCTGCTCCTGTCTCAATTTATTCCAAGCTCTCAGGCTAAATCATGACAATATAATTATCATATTGAATCAAGTCAGCAAAGTAATGTCAACAAATGTACAAGTACTATATTCAATATGTTAAAACCGGGAATTTTAGAGGGAAAAGCTTAACTTTATTCATTACTATCTTCCCTATTTATAGATCTATACAAGATATCTTAATGATGAAATAATCTACTACATAAAATTTCTAATAAAATATTTCCTAAATTCATTCCTTCATTATGGCGTGATCCATGAGAGCATCCCACGGATTGATCTTTGTATCTGTCGGATCCTTTGCACTGGGAACGGCTGGATTTCAACACTCCGCCTCAAGCTGAGAAATATGGATCTGTCATTCCCAGCTTGTCAATCATTCTGAGAAAGGTAGAACTGTCCAATCCTTTGGTAAGGATATCTGCAAATTGATCCTTTGATGATACATGATCGACACTTACTAGAACACTGTCTAGTTTTTCTTTAATGAAATGTTTGTCCACTTCTATGTGCTTGGTCCTGTCATGCTGGACTGGATTGTGGGCTATGTTGATTGCTGATTTGTTATCGCAATGTAGCTTCATGGGCTCATCTCACTTAACCTTTAAGTCTTCTAAGATTATTTTGATCCATAGTAGCTCACATATTCCCAAGGTCATAGCTCGATATTCTGCATCTGCACTGGATCTTACCACCACATTCTGTTTCTTGCTTCTCAATGTAACTAAGTTATCTCCAAGAAATGTGCAATATCTAGAGGTAGATCTTCTATCAACCGGTGATCCTGCGTAGTCGGCATCTGTGTATACTTCTAGGGTTATTCCGTGATTTCTCTTAAAGAGAATCCCTTTTCCTGGTTTTCCTTTAAGGTAGTGCAATATCCTGTCTACCGCTTACATGTGAATCTACTTTGGATTTTGCATAAACTAACTAACCATGCTTACAGCAAATGCTATGTCTGGTCTAGTGTGGGAGAGGTAGATCAATTTCCCTACAAGTCTTTGGTAGGCCCCTTTATCTACATCTGGATCTTCTCAAGCTCCCCCCAGTTTAAGATTAGGTTCTACTGGTGTCGGTGCTGGTTTACAAGCAAGTTTACCTGTTTTTTTAGAAGATCTTTGATGTATTTTTGTTGTGAAATGAAGATTCCTTTGCTGGAGTGAGCTACTTCAATTCTGAGAAGGTATTTTAGTCTACCAAGTTCTTTGATGTCAAATTCCTTAGTAAGATTTTTCCTTAAACTAACTTTCTCCTCTTCATTATTTCATTCAAAATAATATCATCAACATACACTAATAATATTGTGACTCCCCCTGAGTCTGAGTGTTTAAAGAATAATGTACGATCCCCTTGACTCTGTCGATACCTATTAAGGAGCATGAATTTAGAGAATCTTCCGAACCAGGCCCTTGGTAATTGTTTAAGCCCATATAGGGCCTTTTTCAGTCTGCACACCATGTTGCCTTCAGATTTTTCTTTAAACCCTGGTGGTATTTTCATAAATATCTCTTCTTCTAAATCCCCATGCATGAATGCATTTTTCACATCCAACTGTTCCAGATGCCAGTTGTACGTGGCTGCTAGTGAGAGTAGTATTCTGACAGTATTCATCTTGGTTATAGGCGCAAACGTTTCTTGGTAGTCAATGACATATGTTTGAGTGAACCCTTTTGCCACCAGTCTTGCCTTATATCTCTCCAGTGTGCCATCAGCTTTGTATTTTACTGATAACACCCATTTGCAACCGATCGGTCTTTTTCCTATCGGTAGATTGACGATCTCCCATGTTTTGTTCTTTTCTATGGCCTGCATTTCATCCTTCATGGCATTTTTCCAATTTTTATCAGATAAGGCCTCAGAAATATCTTTAGGAATATGGATATCTTCTAATGAAACCAGAAAATTTCTGTGTTACGATGAGAAATTGTTGAAGGATATAGAGTTATTTATAGGGTATAAGGGAGGTGGTGAGCTTACCTTATTTCCCGGAGATGGTTCAGATTCTTGGATCTGCTTTAGAGCACAGCTTGAGCTTGTACGTCTGGAGTAAACCTTTCCAAATCTAATGATAGATTTGTCATTTGTTTTCCCTATCTTGGGTTTCAAGTGGATTTGTTTGAGGTGGTGGAGGAGGAAGGTCAAGAAGTGCTAGTTCATTTTCCTCATCTTCCTCAAGTTTCAGTCTCCCCCTAAAGATGAGATTTTGAAAAATAGGAATTTTGCTCATCAAAGGTAACATCAATAAAGACAAAGATTTTTCTTGTGGGTGGATGATAACACTTATAACCTTTTTGGATAGCTGAATAGCCAACAAAGATGCATTTGAGTGCTCTTGGATCTAATTTTCCTCTCTCCTGGCTGTGAATATAAACATAGGCAGTGCATCCAAAGATTTTGGGTGTAAGATTACAATGGGTTCGAAACTCGGGGTAAAAGGAGGATAAAGTCTCCATTGGAGTTTTGAGTCCTAAGGTTGTTGAAGGTAGTCGATTTATGAGATAAGCTGTTGTTAAAAGAACTCCCCCCCCCCCAATAGGATTTGGGTGTATTGTAGTGAAATAGGAAAGCTCAGGTAGAAGCTAGAAGGTGGCTATTTTTCTTCTCTGCAACCTCATTTTGTTGTGGGGTGTAAACACAAGAGGACTCATGGATGATCTCTTCACTCTGGAAGTATAGGAAAGCTCAGGTAGAAGCTAGAAGGTGACCATTTTTCTTCTCTGCAACCTCATTTTGTTGTGGGGTGTAAACACAAGAGGACTCATGGATGATCCCTTCACTCTGGAAGTAGAAAGAAAGGGTTTGGTTGAAATAATATTTGGCATTACCGGAGCGGAATCTCCTTATTTTTATCCCGAATTGATTTTTGATCATGGAATGAAAGATTGGAAGCATGGTGCTAACATCAGATTTATTTTTAAGGAGATGGATCCAAGAGACTCTAGTGCAATCATCAATGAATGATACAAACCAACGTGCCACAGAGATATTATGGATTTTAGAGGGTCCACATATATCACTATGAATAAGGTGGAAAGGAGTATCACATCTCTCACTCTTGTTTGGGAACGAGATTCTTTTATGTTTAGCCAACTCACAAGTTTCACAATGAAAATTTTTATTTTCTAATTTCTGGAAAAGTTGTAGATACATATATCTTAGGACATCAAAGATGGGTGTCCTAGTTTATAATGATGAAGCCAAATAGTGGAATTCCTATCGACAAGGAATAACATAGAGCAACTATTTTTAGATTGGTTTGGTTCTTCCAGGTAGTACAATCATGCTCTCTCCTTAGCAAGTCCAATCTTCTTCCCCGATCTCTAGTCCTGAAATAAGCAATAAATAGGATTAAATAAGGCTTGACAGTTATGGTCATTGGTAAGTTTTTGTAATGATATTAGATTTGTGGATAATTGTGATACGTGGAACACATTTTTCAGGGTGAGTGAGGGAGATAATATTATGTCTCCTTGGCCAGCTACTGCGGTAAGAGAACCATCAACAGTGATGATTTTCTTGTTGTTTGGGCAAGGAGTATAGTTTATGAGGTGGGTAGGTGAGTGGGTCATATGATCTGCAGCTCCTGAATCAATGATCAATAATTCATTTAAATGATTTATGGAAGCACTTAAACTAATAGAAATTGAAGTCTTACCTGAGAGTGCAAGTGAAGAAGAATCATTTGATTTTTCAATAGATACCAGGAGTCGTTTCAATTTATCAATATCTTCTTTATTGAATTCTCCAAAGCTGGACTGTGCTTTTGGCTTACTTGTAGTGTTGTTGGCATGAGATGTGCTCCTCATTTCACCCTTTTGATTCCACTCCTTGCTGGGGGTTTTCCATGTATTTTCCAACACGTTTCTTTTGTGTGTCTTGACTTTTTGCAATAGTTGCACCAAAGTGAGTCATTGTCTTTAAATTTTGAAGAATTTTTACCTTTCTCCTTCCATGACGATTCTTTATTCATCACCATTGCTGAGCTTTCAACAACCTTTGGTTCTAACATCACTCCTTGTCGGCTTTCTTCTGCGCGGATGAGAGAAATGGTTTCATTGAGTGATGACATCTCCTCTTTGCCGAGAATCTGAACCCTAACTTGGTTAAATTTTGCATTGAGTCCTGCAAGAAAATCATAAACTATCTTTTGCAATAAAGTTCTTTAAGACCGCAGCATCTTCCAGACATCTGGTTTCAATGCACTTATAGTGGTCAAGTTCCTGCCACGGATTTTGGCCCATTTGAAATTTCAAAGAGAGTTGACAGTGTGACTTACAGATTGATTTTGCCATCTCACATGAGTGGAGTACATAATGTATTCCACATCTCTTCCTTGAGGAAATACATTGCAGATGAAGCTCAGAAGATCAGTACTGAAGCAATAAACATCCAACCAGATCTGACATTTGTAGAAGAACCTGAGAAGATCATAGATTATGATGTTAAGAAGCTTCAAAGTAGAGAGATTCCTTATGTCAAAGTTATGTGGAAGCATGGAACGGAGAAAGATGCTACATGGGAGAAGGAATCAGAGATGAGGGAGAGCTATCCTCACCTATTTGACTAAGGTATGGTTTCTTAAGCTTGTTTTAAATTTCGAGGACGAAATTTTTATAAGGGATGGAGAATTGTAAAACCCGAAAATGCCGTCTAAGACTTCGCACGCTTTTCAAAGCGCCACGACGAGGTTTAAGTGAAAAATTCGAGGTTGTCGATTTTCGACGGGAATAATTTTAGAAAATAGAGCGTAAAATTCTGATCGTTTTCAAATATAGAACCTATATTTAATTATGAGTATTTTGAGAATTATGAATTTTGGAAGTTTCTAAATACCCATTTTACCTCTAATATTTCTTTATGCCGGAATTGTTTAAGTAAGGGCATGTATGTCTTTTGGCTTTCCCCCATCTTCCTAATATGAGCCAACCGAGCCCTCATTCTTCCCCATTCGCAATGTTTGAGCGAAAGAAACCGAGAGAGAGCGGCGGCATAGGCGAAGCGGCAAGGGCGACGGGTTCCTCTCCGGCGGCGGTTTCCGGCGGCCAAACTTGGGGAAAATCATAGGGGAGACTAAGGGAAGTGAAAGGTATGTAATAGAACTAGGGTTTTCCCTCTCCTTCTCAAGATTTTTGGATGAGAAGATTTCTAGGGTTTGAGAAAAACTTAAGTTTTCTTTGAGATTCTTTTGAGAAAAGTTTAGGGAAGGTTAGGGGGATGTTTCTAAACCCTAATGTGCTTTTTCTTTCATCAAAATATGAGTTTTGAAAATTAGGGTTTTACTAAAAATTGATCTTCTTTGGAAATGTCTTTACAAAAGATATTTCTAAGGGTATGGGGAAGTTTTTATGGGAAGACATTGTGAGGTTTAAGCAAAGTTTTGAATTTATGGATTTAGGATTTTTTCTCAATCATGATATTTTTTATCCCCATGGTCTTCATAGGTTGTAGGGAGGATTTTAGAAGCAAATACATGGGTTTTGCATGAATTAATTTTTGATTTATTTAATTCCGAAAATTGAATTTATTTTAGTGATGTTTTGAAGGTAAGGGAGGGGTGTTGTATGCTTAGAACCTAAGGTTTTGACCTAAACTTTTAATGAGAGAAAATGAGTTGAGAGATTTCATGAAATATGGGAAGGGTTTGTTTTGAAACTTAAACAAAACATAGAAAGGTCCGTTTTATAACTTTAGAATTAAAGTTTAGTTTATTGTGTAGGAATTAGTCACTTATGTTTTCCTTTAAATGTTTCTTTTAGATATAAATCGTGTGGAGGGAAAGAGTTGATTGGACAAACGAAAGGGGGACACGGATTGAGGTAGGTGGAATGGAAGTTTTTTTTTATGAATAATAGTTAATCTTTCTTTCATTGCATTTACATAGAAATGGTAAATTCCTTCATGCTTATTATGATATATTTTTATAACTCTTGCTTCTTTGTAAATGTTCATGGATACCCAAAGCAAAGGCAAAGATTTTCACTTTATGCAAATGGACAACTCATGAATGATCCCCATATTCTTTTCTTTACTTGTACTACACATGTTTTTCATTTACATGCAAATGACATGAGCATAGCAAGCATACACATTCATATGGAAACATACACTTGTTTAATTCATGAATGGTTTATTTAAAGCCTTTCTTATGGTTATATAAATACTAAATGTATGTGCATGTTGACGCGGGAGTATCACATGGAAAAGGAGGCTCTTATGAGCCATGGAAAAGGAGGCTCTTATGAGCCATGAAAAAGGATGGTTCCTATGAACCAATAGAAAAGGAAATGGCCAATTTATATGTACCTAATCAGTACAAGTGATACTCCTGAGACGGGTGTTATAGTTATATGTATATTAAACTATTATGAATGTTTCATACACATGTTACATGCAAATGAGATTATCCCTTGAGGCATGGTTTTAAAAAGAAAGAAAGGAAAGGTTATGGAAGGAATATGCATATGAAAGTTGAGGTAAATGTATGCTTTTCTTTGAGCACAACTTGTTTTATGATCGATTATTCTTTTGCTAAAAATTTCCCAAAGCATGTTATAGTTTTCTCTCTTGATTTTAAGTTTATTTAAATTTCCATTCTCACCTATTGAGTGTAAGACTCACCCTCGTTGTGGGAATACTTTTCAGGAGGAGCTAGGAAGGGGTAAATGGCCAACCAACCACCGCGAACCTACCGTCGTAGGGAGACGACGGGCGGCAGGTTCTTTTGTGTTTTGGTGTTTTGTATTGAAAGATTAGAATTAGAATGTAAGAGGAAAAGGTTATACTTATGGATCCCCTTTTGTATCTTTTGTAATCTTAATGCTAAATCCATTGATTGGTGATCTTTAAAAGAAAGAAAAGAAAAAGTTTATGTTTGGAATTTGTAGTGGCTCTTTCTTTATGTTAATGCTTCATTTTGGAGTTATATTAATTGTTTTGTAATGTTCCTTTTATCTTCTTTATGTCCGATCTCTGTTCCCGCCTCGCACTTGCGAGCTAACCGAGCCGGGTCGTGACACAGAGAGGGGTCTTGCTCGTGTGATCGGGTTCGTGCGGTTCCTAAAGATCAAGCAGAAGAGCAACGAAGGATCGGGCTTCCGTTCTCTCTCGTTCAGCTTCGTCGCTTCACCATATCTCCTTCGGCTTGTTCTTGGTTGTTCGACTATCCTCCTCCGACGACTTGTCCTTCCTGTCGGATCGGAAGTTTGGATTGGGGCTTCGGCTCCGTCTCAGCTTCCGGCTTCAGCGTGTGGGGAATCGTCCGTCCCGGCTTCGACGTACACAGAGTCGGCAGCGATCAAGTCTCAAATGCTCCGAGCTTTTTCTCTTCCTCCTCCGATGATCTAAGATCGTTCTTCGACGGCAATCAAGGCCGTTGGCTCTAATACCATGTTAAAACCGGGAATTTTAGAGGGAAAAGCTTAACTTTATTCATTATTATCTTCCCTATTTATAATCTATACAAGATATCTTAATGAGGAAATAATCTATTACATAAAATTTCTAATAAAATCTTTCCTAAATTCATTCCTTCATTATGGCGTGATCCATGAGAGCATCCCACGGATTGATCTTTGTATCCGTCAGATCCTTTGCACTGGGAACAGCTGGATATCAACACAATAAAATCCTAGAGATATACTTAATGCATGTAAAATTTAGAATGAGACATAAATTTAGAGCTTTGTGTAATATGAAAACATAAACAATGATAAGTTCGTTCCATAATTTCTACTTTGAAGAAATAAAATTACAAAAAAATAGTGTCAAGATAGAATGAAAACGCAATATTTACTATATAAAATAAGTTCCTTTAACTAGGCTAATATAGAAATTTCATTGGCATACCTCCAAAGAAATTGTAGCACCAGATGTAGCACCAATATCATAGCCATAAAGCAGTCCTCCGAGAGCTGGGAAAAAGAATCTAAATCCAACCTAGTTAATAAAGTATAAGCAAAGAGATGAAAAGAAGATTATTAATTGTTCATATTAAATGCAGTATATGTGCTTGGTTTAGAGGAGAAACCAATCATATGTGCATGGCTTCTATTATAAAAAGAAAACAGAGCACTATAAACTTTCCATTTGAAATATAGAAATAATGTTGTCAAATAAAAAGAAAAAGGAGTAAAACATTGTTCTAGAATTAGACGGGGCATTTAAAGAATATTAACAAAAATATTCTTGAGAGTGAGATTCTAGATCTTAAAATTTAGTCTATGCATGAGGAAGCTAATATTATGTGAGAAAAAGTAGATAGGGGTATTAAGAATGTTGCAAAAAAATGTGTTTGGTGTATCAAAGGGAAAAGCTACTAATAGTAAAAATAATTTGTGGTGAAATAAAAAATGTGCACGAAAATATAAAAAATTTTGTGTGACTTGAAAACCCATTTTGACACCCCTAGGTGGAGGCAACTACTTGCGGCGGCAATGATAAAGAATTTACATATATTTGGAAATCTGCCAAATCTAACAATTTCAAAATGCACCAAAAATGAACAAATGGGTGAATTCCAAATACTTCAAAACTTTTAGTATGCATTTCTTTTACTTCAGACCAACACAAATATTTTCAAAACCACTACATTTGATATAGTTTACACCCCTTCACTTCAAATCAAATAACCATTTGATAACGAGTGATACCTTTTTGCATCTTAAGAGGATAATGACTTTAGCACTTAGTTTCAAATTAAAAAAACTACAATTTGAAGTTCCTTTTCTCTGTAGGGCTCACCACTTGCCAGTCTGCCCCTCCCAACAGCATATTTGAAGTGCTTTTTATTAATTGTATGCTGCAGACTTTTGAGTGTTTCAAAGCATCATAAGTTTTGCTAGTACTTGCGGTCAGTATCTGCGCTATCTTATATTCGGGAACTTATCTATAATTCATGCTTGCAGTTCCTCCAGGAGGCGTTATGAAACCATATGCAAACTCGACATCATCATCATAGTTTGTTGAGATTTAGGAATACTTATAAAAGGATGAAGAATTAACAACCAGTCTGAAAGTTCTATAAACCTATTAAAATGTGCAAGATTACATCAGTTAAGTAATGCATATACTCACGGGAGAATCGCTGCACTGAGTGAGAAGCTCTGATTAGAGCTATCCCCGTCGATAAGAGGCTCTCTTGTGTCATCTTTGTCAATCTCTGTGTGCTGACCATGAAAGCGCAGAATTAGTGTGGCCAAATTGATTAGCAAAGCTCGTACCAATATACCAATCAACATAAAAAAAAAACACAGAATCTATTCCGAGCCACAGGGTGAGAGAGAGAGTGAAAACTACTCACATGTTGCTTGGATAACCTGGAGAAGAACGAGATTTGGGGTTGCTCCGGATCAGATATACTCGACGTCATATCGAGAGGGGAAGCGAGTGGTAGATCCCCGGGCTAGGTTTAGACAGCTGCAGCTTCAAAGAAACAAGAACTGCAACGAGAGCACGAACTGGTTGCTCAGCCCGAGGACAAGCCTAGTGCTTTTTGCTTTTTTTTTCTTCCTTTAAACTTCCGATTAGAAGCAGCCAAGACGCCACCGTTACAAAAAAACAATAAAACGGAATTTATGGCCTGAAAAGCGTGGCAAATTACGTGCGGACTGCGGAGACACTTATTTTTATTTCGCGCGAAAATTCAACGCGAGATAGTCGATGGTTTTTGTTAGGTTTTATTTAATCCGGCCGGCTTCGGTCTGTGGATTTAGCAATGTCGGTTGGTAGGAGGTTTTGAGCAGAATTAAGACTTCTTTTGGGACTATTTTTTTATTACTTTTTAAAATGGAGTTTTAGTACAAATTTTTTTATTTTTTACTAAAACTCCGTTTTAGAAAGCAATAAAAAAGCCGTCCCAAACGAAGCCTAAATCTTGGATAGTTTTCTTTTATTTTGTAAAATATTCTTTTTATATTTTTAATTAAAAATTTTATATTAAAAAATTGTTTTATGATGTGATGTTATACATGAAGCTGCTTTCTAACGTTCTTGTATATAAATCATTATTTTTTATTTGAAAAATATAACTGCCGAACTGTTGTGCTGCAGCTATATGCAAATAAATTACTTTGATATCGTTATATATCTTGAATTAAAAAAATTTGTGTAAATGTCAATTTTTTAAATGTATATAATAACAAATTAACATTTCTAAATTACAATTGTATCTACTTTTATGAATATTTTATGCCTTTAAAATATCAAAGCACTCTTAATTTTTTTTAAAAATAATATCATACTTTAATATTATCTTTAAAAAAAGTATAATATATGATATTACTTTTTAAAAAAATATTTTTGGAAATAATAATAATATAAATGATAATTTTTTTAAGATTTAATTTAAAAGAGCGAACTTGCATAAACTCTCGTCGATCACTGAAGGAGCTGGCATAAACTCTACAGCAATGCAAATATGAGAAGGTTTGTCAGAAATATACCTTTAGGATGCTCGATTTAAGGGTGTTTGAAGTTGCAGGTCTTCAAATGGAGAATTTGTGCAATGTGGCAATAGGGTAGGATTTAGAGGAATAACTCAAGAGGGGATTAGAGAATGAGCAGCTAAGAGTTGGTGCGAGAATGACCTACTTCAGCGAGAGAAAACGTTCAAATGCGTAATTGCTCTAGAATGCGGAGTCGAGGTATTTGGAGGAATAGCGTTGAAGTAATAAGGGTATATGTGTCCTATTAGTCAAAGGCATCAGCCAATGGATTTGTCCATGCACACTTTCCTGCACCTACTTGACACTATTGAACTTCCTCATAGGCAAACCACTAACGCTATATAGTGTTATTCTCCTTTTAACTAGCCAAAAGGCAAAATGTGTTTAGGGTAGTTTTTAATAAGAGTCATCTAAATATTGTACTTATTATTATTATTATTTTGTATGTAGTCTTTCCTATAGTAAGCAGACCCCTATAAATAAAGGGTATAAGTGAGTATTTGGTATCATTTTGACAATTGTGAGATCTTATCGCATCTTGAGCACTTTCACGATAGATCCTCCACAGTGGATTCTTCTTGCAATTCTTGCCATTCTTTCACAATAGAACCTCCATTTCCTTAGGATTGACATGTTAGTAGGGTCAGGTACCATCCATGGATAAATTTAGAGCAGAGAAATATAGGTACTCTTGTAATATAGATATATATAGCATTGTTGTGAACTAAAATAATCATAGTGGTATACATTAAAAAAAATTAATGTCTTAGCTTTGTACGAATATATAATGCATAGAGACACCATAATATTTAAGCAAAAATCAAATAAGAGGAAATTGAAAGGCATAGCCTAATTGAAATGATTCTACTAGCTTATATTGTTAGTTATAAATGATACCCTCCTCTATAATCAAAGGAGGTGTTGACATGATATAACAAACATGAAATATAAAGATCATATTCCATGATGGAAGTTGGCAGAGCCTTGAGGCATCAAAGCTATCTTCAATTGATCACTTATTATATGTTTGATCATGCATTCTCTTTTAAAGAGAAGATAACACTAAGAATCCAAGAGTAAATCTTGGTTTAGACGTCGCTAGTCAAAGTTGGTGTCAATAAAATGCATTTATCTTATAGCCAATGTTGTGTATTATCATTAATAATGATTTGCAATGAAGTTTGTTAATATTAGAGTAGTCATGCAACAATGATTGGGTGACCCTAGTCAAGTGACAATAATCGAGAGACCCTAGTCATATAACATGATAGGGAGATTTGAGAGTGATATTCTTTGTAAATATAATCAAAATAAAAAAAGCTTCATTGAACAACATGCATTGATTCCTTCAATAATAGATCATTATTTTAATGTTTAAGTGCCTTATTGATGTCAGAATTAAGTGACATTAGGCTCGTTGGATTCATCTCATCTAGACACTTGATCGAACTATAAGCATGCAAGATCGGATATCATTTATTTCTTCAATTAGTATCTTAAAGTTTTGAATTATATTTTAAGCATTTGATCTAGGAACATTTGAACTTGGATCACATCACTTTTAATTTCATTTGATTTATCTTACTGAGATGTTTAATTTTACAATAAATTAAAAAAAAAATCAGAGTTTGGATGGTTTTTAATTTAATTCAACAAGTCTTCATTTTAAATATTACCTAGAGATTCATGATTGATTAGAAGAGTTTTTTTATGACATGTCTTCAAAATTTTTATTACTTTTTTTACTTTTGTTTATAATTAAAATGTCTATTTTAGATATTGCATTTAAATGTAGGACTTGTGGCTTCAAAAGCATATATGATGGAGTTCTTTCATTTTTTTACTAAGCATGTAGTTTGATGTTGAAGAAGATCAATGTGTTTCATTTAATGTGTATTCCAACACCACCAACATGCTTCATGGTGTCTATTACTTTTTTTCAACTCTGATCAAGAATTATAGGAGTGTCACTTTAGGTTAATGGGTTGGGTTTGAGTTTGACCCAAACTTGACCCATCTTGAACCTGCTTTACTCAAATTAAAGTCGTTTATTATACTGGTTAGAATTTTTGGCCCGAACCTGCCTAACTCAAACTTGACCCATCTAACATGTTTATTATATGGTTTATATAATTTTTTGGATCAACAAGACCCAATTAAGTAAAATATAACATGTTTAACCTAATAATATACCCGTCTATTTTAACAATATATTTATAACTTTTCAAAATCATAACCTACATAATAATTAGATAGATCAATTTTGAGTTAACTTTATATATTCTAGGAAAATTTAAAGCCAACCTAAAAAATAATCCAATTTAAAAACTCAATTCGAACCTAAACTGAATAGCAATCAAGTCAAGCCATAACTTAATATTTTTTAAGTCAGGCTATCATGTCATTCATTTATTGACACCCACTAACATTAATTGGGAATGAAAATAAAATTTGAACTTTTTCAATCATCATTCTCATCCACGTTGAATTTCATCATTGCCAGACATCCTAAACCCGTCCCGATTTTTAAAACGGGTTGATTTGCTAAACCCGACCCGTTTCGGGTCCGGGTTGACCCTAACCCGGATTTTTCCAGGTCGGGTTCGGGTCAGATTTCGGGTCGTGTCATAAATTGACACCCCTATTTCTAAGTTGTTTGGGATAAGTCCCCGTAATGATTTCACAGGAGTAAATAGTTTTGTATTTACTTTAGTCAATGGGAAATTACAAAATGAGTACGCAGTTATGTTAACATTTTATTTCATAAGGAGTTGTTGACCTTTGTGATGAAAACAAGTCCAATTGGCGCATTATCATCCTTATTTTACTTGAAGCATTCTGCCCATATAATTTAACTCAATCATAGCTCATTTTGTAAAATGAAGCGTGGCAAGGGATTTAGAGTATCAAATTATGAAGGTTCCTACAATAATTTGATCCAAAATTGCGACAAAACTGAATAACTGATGCGATGATGCATATATCTTGATTCAAATGCCACAATCGCAATCAACATCATTGAAAATATTACCATGTGATAAAACATGCTATGTTTACGTGTCCGAATAATCAAAATTATTTGAAAATGACACTCATATTGCCAAGTCATCACACGACAAAATGAAAAAAAAAACACAAGATAAAGTTTTGACACGTACAAGCAACCAGAACTTTTTATTTAAATAAAAAAATCATCAAAGTTCTATACCATGTAATCTCGTTGTTGTCAGACTCATATATAAGCGTCAATCTTGTTGTTGCAAGGAGTCTCATTTTACATTATTAAAAAAAATCTTTAAACCAAAATCTCTGTAGCTTCTTTATAACCTAGCTCTATCTCCCTTTTTTTCGCCTTCTCCACTTATGCTTTGACCCAAATGCTTGAAATCATCTGCAACAAAGCAACGAGAAATCATGGAAACTCATTGGAGAGGCCTCAACAAGTCCTTGCCATCTTTGTCTATCCCTACACAAAACTTGTGAATCCCATGAGAACTACGAAGAGGCGAAGAATGTGTGTCAGGAGCTAATTATTAAAGCATGGTGGGAGCTCTAAAAATTTTTGACCAACATATCATCAATATAAACTTCTATAGTATGATCGGTGAATTCTTTGAAGGTGTTAGTAAGTAACACCAATATTTTTTAATTCAATCAACATGACCTAATTGCAGCATAAGTCTTTACTATTATGGAATGAAGTTGTTTCTTTATTGAACATTAATTTTTCTCTCATAGTAATTTGAATGGGAATTCGTGAAGCTAAGTATTTGATATATAAAAGTAGCATCTACCAATTGGTTGAGAAAGCGGAAAACTATCTTTCGGTCAAGTTTTTTTTTTTATAAAATTAGCATAATTTATATACATCCTCCAAGCCTTTTGGAGCATAATTACTTCCATCAATTAGGTCAAATAATAAACTTCACAAATGAATCTAGCATCCAAAAGTTTATCAACTTATTGTTCTTTTGAACAATAGGTTTGAATATTGGTTATGTTTGGAGAGTATGTGATTATTTCAGGATTAATCATAGGCGCTTTAAGTAAAAATGACATTATTTTGTCATAAAAATTCTATATACTTCAATATCTCCTCATAATGAATAAAGCTTGCTTATATTGTATGTGTAGGATGCTCATTTGACAATGGAATGTGAATTAATTTCTCTATAGGAGAAACCCTATGTAGTATATATTTATTTCAAAAATCAAAGTTCTCATCACTCGAGATCGCTAATAGTCATGGTTAAGCTTACGTGAGATAACATGTTTGTGCTACTTGTTGTTTTCTCATTATTTGTCAACCTTGGTGTGAGTTGGAAACTTTGTCGTTAAATATGGGTCAAGTATGTGGCACATAAGCGATATTGTCAAAGATTAGATGAATAGTCTTTCAAAGGCAACATTATAGGTTGTTTCTAGCTTAACTATAATAAATTGAATCAAATGAGAAGTTTATTGAGAAAATGCTATGAAAGTGATAGGAAGGGTGATTGTTTCCTCTACTTTTAGTGGTCGATTATCAAATTCATATAATGGTCCATATGCTTGTTAGAGTTTCACTATTTCTAGAGCCAAGTTAAGGAATATAGAGCAGACCAATGTATCAATAGAGCATTTATTGTTATTTATGATTCTTGCAAGATTATAACATGTAATTTCCAATCTCGATGTTGATAATAAGTGGATCTTGATGTGGAATTTAAAGCCCTTCCAAATCAGAATCATTAAAAGTGATAGAAAGATCAATACAAGATTTCTTTATCATTAGCTCATGGATAGTAAGGAGATTTCCTCAATTATAGAGCTCTCTAACAATAATCTCAATTTCTTCAACCTCATCTCTATTGATTTTGCCTTTATTTTATCATAGGAGTTGATGGATTTTGAGTAAACGGACGAAGATAATCCTGTTGAATTAACCTCTCAATTTCCTCTTTCAATTGTTGGCATATGCGTTAGTATTTTGTCCCTGACTATAATGAAAATGAAAACATTTCTTCTGATTCCTTAAATTTAGTTTTAAGGGATGATGCCACTTAACATTGTAATCATATTGTATTACCATTAACATATTAACTCAAGATGTATTTAGTAGCATATGTTCCTTCAACTATTTATATTCCTTCTATTGTCGTCGTGGCTTATGTTATCTTTCATGTTGGGCTACATAGGGACGAAATATTTGATTTTTTTATTGATCATATTTTATTCATTAAGATTTTTAAGAAATACATTCTTGAGCATTCTCTCACTTGCTAGACGATTGCTCAAACTATTTTTGATGTGCATTGATAATTTTGTCGACTTTTATATATAATTTTAGTCAATGAATAAAATCATTGTAGAAACAAACTGCCTCTTACAATAATGAGTATAATAGTCATGGGTGAAAACCTCAAAGAAAGATGATGTAGAAAAAATCATGGTCAACTCTTGAAATTTGACAAGTTTTAGAAGAAAACATTTGAAAGTGTTGTTTTTATTATTCTAATTTATTTTGGCTAATCGTTAAAAGATGAGAGGAATATTTAATGATTCTTCGAGTGACAATAAATTTTTCAACAAATATCGATTAAGGTGGTTGAAGTTATGGATATTATTATTAGAGAGTAAGTAGAAGCGTGTATAAGCTCGATCTTTTTAAAGTGGCAGGAGATTTGACAAAGATGTGCATCTAAAACATGTTGGGTATGCATGATAGTCATGTAATGATATCATAATCGAATGATATTGGGCTTGTTAGAATTGTTTCATTAAATCACACGATTTGACTACATGCACGAAATATTTAGAGATCACTTATTATTCAATTAACGTTTAGAGATTTCCAACTATAATTAAAGTGTTTGAATTGGATTTATTTAGACACTAATCATATCATTTGTAGTGTTGATGGGTTTCTTTCACCGAGATGTTGAATTCCATTATAAATTCATTGAAATTGATGTTTATATGTTCTTGAATTTAATTCTGAAAATTTTTAAATCTACTTGAGATTCATGTTGATAAAGAAAATTTTCTATAGAACTAGCAATCTTTGATTTGATTTCGAGCCTATATGAGCCAATTTACCTACAATCAAATTTAAATCAACTAAACAAATTGGCTCAAAACTCTACTAATTTGTTATCCAAACTTGATTTATACTACTAGATTTTTTTGGGATAGCTTTCTTACAACTTTTTAAAGTAATTTTTCAGTAAAAAATTAAAAAGCTATTTTATGAAGCAGAAAATAAGCAGTCCCAAACAAGCTTAAATATTAATTTAAATTTGATTTTTGAAGCCATCTTCAACCTAAAATATCAGCTTTGTGAGATGCCATATCATATTGAGTTCTCTTTTTTTGTGCTGTATTTTGCATTTTAGTAAGAAGAAACGATTTCCTTTGTATCTTTGAAGAAGCGCCTTTAAATGGCGAGCACGACCGATTCTGTGAGCGAGTGCGGGAGTGCAATGGAGCGGGAGCGGCCGGCGGTATGCGCATGGACGGAGGACTAAGCATGTGCAGGCGACGTGCGATGCCGAACACAACAGTTGGAGTGGGTGCAGTCCAAGGCCGTTTCGAGAAGGGGAAGGAAGATTCTAAGTGCTCTCTTTTACTTTTCAGTTCTTCATATTGATTTTGAAGCAAGGTAAACCCTAACCTAATTTCTTCTTTCCCTTTTATTCATGAATTTTGTTAGAAATCCTATATGTAGGTCCTCTGCATTAGGAAGATGGAAAGTTTTAATGATGGAAAGAAGGGGGAAATTTAATATTAGCATGAGGATCAATTTAATTATGAAAGTTTTAGGCGTGTTTTGTATAGGATTGGATTCAATTTTATCCTACTAAATCCTATAAATCCGGATTTAGTAAATCTATGCTCATAAATCTTGAAAAGTGTTTGGTATGACAAATTTTAAATCTTGTTAAATTCAGAGAAGTTGTTTGGCAACTGATTACATGATTTAAAACAGTTGTAGATTTAAAATTGGAGTAATATGAAGCCACCTTCCATCTTCGGAACCTAGCTGATAGTTTAGCATAATAATCACCATAATAAAGCATAAAATTTTAAGTCATCTTAAAACAGCTCGCTTTACCGTCTCACATATGAAGCTCATTATTTGTAATTTACTGCCCAAAATTTGATAATAGATCAAATTAAAAATATTTTAGCATTAAGGCGTATCATAAACCATTCATACGTTCTATCACCAAAAGAAAAAATTAATTTTTTTTGCAGGATCTCACATATTTCATAATTAAAACGACCTCTTTGAACTCCTCTACAATACAAATTCCAAAATCAAGAACAATTAAATTAAAAAAAATGCAACACATTATCGTTGCTTCTGGTTTTGTCGCGCCGGGGAAGAAAAAAAAAGTTTCGGTGATTTGGGATACCTGCGTGATGTTGAGAGAGATCCGGCGAGAATGCTTTGGAAGTGGCTAGGGCACACGATGAGGATGAAGCGGCGTCTTCCATGTAAATAAAGAGCTAGGGCAAGTGGGCAACACATCGCGACACAGGCGTCGCGGGAAGAAGTTATGCAATTGTAAATCGCGTTAAATCCGAATAGGAATGAGATTAGGATTTACATGGATTTACCGGATTTATGTCGTAAATTCGTAAATCCTGGATTCACGGATTCGCCGGATTACAGCGGTGCGGATTGCGTTTGATTGGATTTACGTTAAATCCTACTAAAAACGAAGGACAAATCTGATACCAAACACCCCCTTAGGGTTTTCATATTGATTGTAAAGAGGAGGAATATTTAAAATCTAATTATTCCATAATTATGAGGAAATCTAAACATTTGAAGTTTTATTATATAAATGTAGTTTGGATATTATTAAGAGCAGAAGCTAGCGAATCTAAAGTAGGCCGATTCTATATTTTGGTATGATGAGCAAATCTAAGTAAATAGGAAAGCGGAGTTTATAGTTAATAAAGACTTCATGGAGCCTATCATTATGTGCATCTTAGATATGATTTTATACAGATATATGTACTAAGTTAAGAAGAGTGATGCCTATATCTTAGGACTGTTTTGGAAAGAATTATTACCTGCGATGCATATTTGAATGCGTTCGGAGGCTAATCCGAACACGCCACATCCTCCGGACACCTCACAGAATAATCTCTCCCGTTTTGGTGAACCAAATCTTTTAATGTGGGTATTATCATTTCTAAATTGGATTACTATTTTTTTCCCCTAAATCTAATAAAATTTATTGATATTCTTAAGATTTCTACTACCTTTGTAAGAATTAAAAAAAAAAAATTCTACTCCCTTATATGTATGAGACGATCTTATTTCCATAAGAGCTACTTTGTGAATGGTTTTGACCAGAATTTATCTATTTTCTTATGCAAGTGATTTCTCATATTGTTATGAATGAAGTTCAAATTTTAATGTGATATTTCAAATGCTTATGTCGAATCAACATAATATTTTGCAATATTTCTTGTAGGGAAACTTAATGTATGTTAAAAGAAATGCAAAAGAAAGAATGTGTAAGAATGCTTACCTGTTCACATTGAAAGATTGTGTCACCCTTTTATGATACTAGCTGGGACTGATAATGGTACTGTATATATGCATTGATGACTAGCCTTTCCTCCATATATAATAATAGACATAAGCTATCCCTTATTGAGCCATGTAATAAACCAATGATTAGTTAGGTTCCTTTTTACCATGAATAATTGAATACATAGGAGTTGTGCCCTATTTTTCTGACCTGTTAGGTATCAACCAATGGTGAATTAAGTGTCTTTCATCACATAATATAACATACACAGGTGTTGTTATTTATATATCCTTTATTGAGCCATGTAACTTTTTTTACCGTTGAAATATGATGATTGTCATGCATGTTATTTTTTATTCATTTAAGTTACTATACTTTAGAGTTATTATTTATCCATTGAATTATTTATGTAATTTACCCACTTTGATTGATGAATATTTTTTTAGGAGTGGCCTATGTATAGAGCAAATGGGTGATATAAGAGATTTGGTGTTCAGTAGATTTGGGTATTGACGGTTAGGTACATGTGTAATTTTGATTGATGTATTATATAATTTTATATATGTTATCTTTAGATGTAAATTAAATAATTGATTGCACATCAAATGTATATTTTAGGCTATATGCATACATCTCAATTTATGCGTATGAGTAATTTCTTTTTTAATAGGATTTTATGGTTCAATAGTTCTTTTTGTGAAATTAGAAAACTCATCCAAAAAAAAAGGTTTGTTTAAGTATCTTATAAAGTTATTTAGAAAGAAAAAAAACTGCAAACTAATGTCTGATTATTCGTTCTTTCTTGGTTCTCTATGTTTCCGATTTAGAACACGAAACATTTTCATTACTGCAGTTTCACTTAAGCCATAGCATGCCTGTTTCATATTTATGCCATCTATTTATTTGCTATTTTGTAATTGGAAATGCTATCGGCGTGTCCTATGAATGCATGTGTACTATGTCCTACATATGTTAGACCTTAGATACTTTGATCTTATAATGTGTCACACATCAGGACATTGGATTGTATGGAACTGTTGGTAAAAATTTCCAATTTGGCCTTGGGGAATGGGGGAGGATATATATATATATATATACACACGAATAATATTGCTTGATAAATACTTTCTAACTAAATAATTATGTAGCAGGGAATACAAACGTCAATAAGATAAATTGAAGAGAATGAGATGTTCAATGTTAGATCATAAGCGGAGAAATGGACGATTTGAAGATAGAGCTGAAGTTGAATCATAAACAGGGAGCAAAATTCGAATTCAAACAATAAATGAACATCAATTCAACAAATGCAATCTCATAACAAAAATACAATCAGTAAATGATGAATCTGGATTATCCAGATGAACATAAGTGAGCACTACTTGTGGTGGGAGATTTTTCAGATATTATTGACATGCAATTAAACCTGTCAATTGATGAAAATCAATGAGCAATGAACGCCAATAAACGAGCAAAGTATTTGTGATGCACGCAACGGGTCACCCATAAATGATATTCATTAATATACAACACTCATATTTGTGGAAGAGAGTGTGATAGTTGTAATAAACATGGTGATGTATGTAGTGGTGTTCTCACAGTCGACGCTAATTAATTTGCGAGTGAATATGTTAACATCCCGCAGCCAGTGCTAGTTAAAAACAAGTAAACCCGCCGAGCTTCTACAAGCCACGATGATCAACACATGAGGAATATGTCGAGTCCCCTGTAAATATCGATGAGGGGTTGCAATGAAGGAGATAGCCTACTCATCATTAATGTACAATGAATGCGATGAATTCCCTACAGACATTGATAGAAGAACCGCGACACATGCGACCTATCGCCTACAAGCAATAAAGCTCCTTGCAAGCAAATGCGCCATTGCAACATACAATGAATACATATATCCATTGACGATTCACTCAGAGGTGAGAATCAAGAGCATGTCGTGCATACAATAGATTACACAAAGATGTCAACAGGCGATGAGTGCAGTGAATGCAACAACATGTCCAACATGAAGGTGGCACTAAGAACACAACAACTTCCTGAACAATGTGTAAAGAGGTTGTTGACAAAAATAGAGCTCAATCGAAAGTCAACCTTAAATCACAAATGCTCATACTAATTTGCATGCAACCAATGCTAGAAGATAGGCTGCAGGAAAGACGATAACAAATGCAGGCTCCCACAGGTCGTTGGAGAAGACCTATTATACACTCAGCGAGCTATTTGTGAGCGAGTACAAGAGAATTATAGTGAATGTCGCTATCTATAGACAATAACAGGAGGTTCGTTAGTGCACGACAGCCTAACTGCTTAAAGCAGCTTACAACCTATAGTACGATACCACGCCACTGGATCCACAACACTTATGCAAGCAGATAGAAGACATTTACAAGCTCTCAAATAGAGCTTCACGCACATTCAACTGACAATTACTCGTGTAACTGATCAGCATCAAATATATCAAAAATGCCCTCACACATGCACTGCGATATATCTACATGCAAACATAGAAGTGCACATGCAAGCACATTAACTTGTATTCATACAATAATATACACATGCATGGGCCTTGATGAACGTGTTGTAGGTACACATGTGATATCTGAGGATGATATGTGGGTCAAGAAATGAACTCAAGTTCAATTCCAATCATTCTCCTTGATAAGATGGGAGTCGACACGACTTGAATCAATGAATAAATATATGGTCGCAGCATCGATCGGGATATTTGGTTGTATACGTTCATATTAAACCTTCAAAGTTTATTATAAGGAAAAATTCATTAAAAAAGGCACAAAGTTGACAACGAACTTAGTCCTTTGTCAGTTATTAAGCAGAGACGACAAGGTTCAACGGATAATTATAAAAATGCCATATAAATACCCATATGAGCACCGACGAGCGTGCATGAGTACACACGCGACATCTGAGAATGTTGCACGGGTCTAGAAATGAACTTAAATTCGAGCCTGATCATTTTATGTGAATGTTAGGAGTCGAGATGGCTCGAACCGTTAAACAATATATGATCGCGACATCGATGGGATATTTTATTTTATAGTTCATATTGAGCCTTCAAGATCTATAATCAAGAAAATTCACTAATAAAAGTAGTCAGCCGACCATAAACTCATTCATCTGTCAGCTATTAGATAGAGTCGACAAGGTTCAATGGACAATATTAAAAAATATCCCCTAAATACCTACATTTGCTCCGACGAACGTGTTATGGTTTACATGTGACGTCTGAGATGTTGCGCAAGTCAAATGATAAATTAAGTTGGAGTCTGATCCTTCTATATGAGTAGATAGGAGTCGACACGGCTCGAACTATCAAATAAGTATACAGTCACGGCATCAACCGAGATATTTATTTTAATAAGTTCATATTAGGCCTTCAAAGTCTATACTTATAAAAATTCACTAATAAAAGCATACAACCGATAATGAACCTGATCCTTTGTCGACAGATAGACAGAGTCGACAGAGTTCAAACCCATAAAATGAAATAGCCCATGAATATCCCGATGATGGTCGTGTTAAAGGCATATCTCAACCGAAGCGGTTAATTTCAAATACTCTCTCAAACTCTCCAAAATTCAAAACTCCAAGAAAAAATCAAATCCAAATACTTAAAATTGAAATTCAACCATCAAACACTTAAAGCAAAACCCATCCACCCTCTATGATAGTTTGTCGAGGTGGACAAATTCAAATATCACTTCAGCTCACAAAGAGATGATGTCTAGTCGAGAATACACTACAAAAAAAATTGCGTATTATCGGCTAACGAAATCCATCGGAAAATGGCCAAAATCCGTCGGAAATCAATATTTCCAGCGGATTTCCATCGAATTTTTGTTCGACGATAAAATGCGTGTCGAAAAAGTCATTCCGGAGCAAATAGTTTGCCGGAAATATTTCCGGTAGAATAATTCCACCGGTACAATTTCCGGCGAACTATTTTGCGCCGGAAATGAAAATAAAAAAACTACAAAAAATTAGAGAATTTTGACCAAACAACTCGGCTGCACCTTCACCCCTGCCCAAGCGGGTGCCCAGCCCAACCTGCGGTCAGCCCGCCCCAGCACATGCACGCACAACCGCTAAGCCGGCCCATCCACCATACCCAAGAAGCACACGGGCGGGCCCACCGACCCGCGAAGCAACCCGCCTACTGCGGGATTCGAACTCCCCCTCACCAAGATTCAAGGTCTCAACCAACGCGTCACCCGATCCTTTGTCAACAGATAGACAGAGTCGACAGAGTTCAAACCCATAAAATGAAATAGCCCATGAATATCTCGATGATGGTCGTGTTAAAGGCAGATCTCAACCGAAAAGGTTAATTTCAAATACTTTCCCAAACTCCCCAAAATTCAAAACTCCAAGAAAAAATCAAATCCAAATATTTAAAATTGAAATTAAACCATCAAACACTTAAAGCAAAACCCAATTACCCTCTGCGATAGTTTGTCGAGATGGAAAAATTCAAATATCACTTCAGCTCATTGTGAGCTAATGTCTAGTTGAGAATACACTACAGAAAAATTGGGTATTACCACGGCCAAAATCCATCGGAAAATGGCCAAAATCCGTCAGAAATCAATATTTTCGGCGGATTTCCGTCAAATTTTTGTTCGACCGTAAAACGCGCGTTGGAAAAGTCTTTCCGGCGCAAATAGTTCGCCGAAAATATTTCCGGCAGAATAATTCCGCGGGTATAATTTCCGGCAAACTATTTTTTGCCGGAAATGAAAAAGAAAAAAAAACTACAAAAAATTAGATAATTTTGACCAAACAACTCGGCTACACCTGCACCCCCGCCCAAGCGGGTACCCAGCCCAACCTGCGGCCAGCCTGCCCCAGCCCATGCACGCACAACCGCTAAGCCGGCCCGTCCACCATACCCAAGAAGCATACGGGCGGGCCCACCGACCCGCGAAGCAACCCGCCTACGGCGGGATTCGAACTCTTCCTTACCAAGATTCAAGGCCTCGACCAACACGCCACCAACAAAATACTGTCTTTTTTATTTTTTTATTCTAATTAAATTAAAACTGCATATCAATTTAATCAATTTAATAAATTTATTTTAACTATGATTTATTAATTTAATTTAACATTTAATTATTAATTTAATACTATTTAATTTTACTTAATTTAATTATTTAGCTTAATTTTATTTGATAATAAGTTATTAAATTTTTTAACTTACTTTAACTAAATAATTAATTATAAATATTTATTATAGTCATTTTTAGAAGAAAAAAATTTGGTCGGAAATAAATCCGCCTGAAAATGAATCAAAAATCCGTCGGAAATATTCCGTCGGTAATCCGCCAGAAATGAGATTTTTTCCTGTAGTGATATCACTATGATTCATTTTCAAACAATCTCTTTCCAGTAAGTACATGACACGTATCCTCTAAATAGTGGTTTTACCGTCAAATGGCATCATACGTAAACGGTTACGACCGGGGCCCTCTGAACCGGCCAACCGGGTGGCTCGCCACCAAATGACAGCTCTAAATTACAGTCATGAATAGAGCCCATCGCTCCCCAATGACATTAAATCATTGAGTTATGAATCAATAGGATATAATCGATAGGGCTCAAAGCCCTATGTTAGCTAAGGTAGATTCAAATTTGTCCCCTTAGATAAACATCCACCCCAGGTCTATAAGGTATCATTAGACGAAGCAACCCATGACTGCCGACAAGAATCCTTCAGTCAGGCTAGGTCGACTACCTCCTTTGACTAACTTGATTAGAGACCATGATGGTCTGGGACGACGGAACCATGGGTTGATCGGGCTCATCATCACTCTCCGAGCATCCGTTTTAAGTGCTAAGTGGTCAATTTCTAATTTTAAATATTAAATTTTCAAAAACCAAACCCATGCTGGTACTATACACTAGATACCGTGTATCTCTACATATCTATTTGATGACTAGCCTTAATCGAAAGTTCTCTCTCGTTATCGGGAGAGGTAATTAACTATAGGGGCTTACGCCTATAGGAAATCCGAACTCAAATCATAAAGTCCCCTCAAAATGAGGGCGAAATCTCTAGGAAGTGTCTTATCTACAAACCCAAGCTGCCTTCTAAAAATTTATCCCATAACTTAATCCATTAAAACTCCCCTGAAAAATGGGAGGCCGGTGCACGAATTTTCGAAGCCCACTCACCTGTAATCACCTTCAACTCTACTGCAAGCGGACAACTTCCTCCATTTGCCCCCCACTGGCACAGTTATTTGTGAGTTGGTTGCTGCCACCACCGTTGAACCTAATGTAATTATGATTATAAATCTAGGACTTTGTTATACTGACGACCTTCTGATTTTTTGGAGGGTGACAAAAATTGTAGAGTCAACTTTTTTTTTACTTGTAGTTGTTTGGAAGTCTGTTGCTGCAACCATCATTGAACCTAAAATAGTTTTCATTAGAAATCCAAGACATTCTTATACTGAAAACCATCATAATTTTTAGGTGCTGACATTCTATAATCAACTTTTTTAATTATGATGCAAGTTCATTAGCCGGATCAGGCCTCATGGTTGTAAATCTTGAATATTTTCCATATTAAAAAAACTGTTCTGTATTTTGGTTTTTTCGTACCTGAAATTCTGAAGTTAAGATGAATGCTATTCTCTCATAATCTTGCAGATTCTGCTAGCTAAGGGTTGAATTTTGGACTTTAAATTGCCGCATGGCTATAACCAAAGTAACAAAGTACGCCAATCTTTTCTTTAGAAGTTGAAAACTATCCACTATTTTATTGTGGAGAGCTGGAGCCATAGACTTCCAAAGCTTGGTGGAAAGGAAAAGGAGAAGTACCAGTACATATTGTGGCCGTGCTGGGTTTCATGAAAATTTGATAAAAAGAAAGGTGATTGAGAAGGATGGCTAAAGAAAAGCCAATCTAGAAGAAACATGAATTTTCTTTGATTGTTTTTTGATCTTATGAAAATTTAATGAGAAAGTTTTGAGAAATCATTTGTAATGGAAGTTTTTCTTACAAATAGAGGGCTTGAACAGAGCCAATTTAGAGCCTGGTTGATGAACTCGTCTTGGTCTATTGGTCGAGAGCTTTGGTTACTAATAAAAAAAATTTAGTTTTGAAGCTTGCGTATATGATATGTGTATGAGTTTATCTTAATTGACTCAAAAGTTCCTAAAAAAATTTCCCGTTTGTTTTTGGAGTGCTGCTGAGAGCTTGACTAATAGCGAATGAAGTTATTAGGCAGTTTGAGTTCAAAGTGAGCTGGTTCTATATTTTCTACATACTAGACATTAGTAAGTCTTCTATTTTCTATATTTTGATAATTAGCTCAAATTTGTCTAAATTTATAAGCTTGTATATTTAACAAGCAAAATACGAATAAGATCTTGTTTAGTGTATGTGGCTAAATAATAACTTATTTATATTTATATATAAATCAAAATATGTATTATATGCATGTGTGTATATATAGGCATGAATATATGCAAATAAATATGCGTGCCAACATGAATATTTTATAATTTATAGATGATTTTTTAAGTAGATCTAATGTTCTTAAATAGATAAATTAATGAGTAAAAATAAATAAATTATTCATTTTCTTAATGAGCCAAGTCAAAAAATATCAAAATTCACTCATTTACCTCTCATTATTACTTACGGAGTTCGGACGGAAGAGTCGTTCGGATTTGCTTAGTATTTGTTGAATACTCAACAAATACTCTGCAAATATTTAGTAAATTAGCAAATACTCACAAAATCCGTGAGCATACTCAGTAAACACTCAGCAAATACTTACATTTGCTTAATATTTACAAATGCTTAGTAAATTCGGCCAATTCTCCCCGTCCGAACTCTGCATGTAATAATTTCTCCTCATTTACACCCCTAGATTTATTGGATTTGATGCCTGCGTATTTTGGGGTTTCCCTCTCAACTCTGAAGAATATATGATTTGTTAGTGCATGGCCATGCACTCTTTCCACCTCCACACTGCACTTGCATGGTGGTGTTGGACAAAACCATTATTATTCCCACTGAGAAAGGAAAGCTTGAGCCAGGGGAGGGATCCTCGGCTTTTGTACTTAATAGCTAGCTAGTGGTTTCCATCATACTATATATATTCTGCTGCATGCTATGGTAGAAAAGGATGAACTAAGTGTCTTCTTCTCTTTTTCCCACTCAAACCTTTTTGTCTTTGTGATCTATCTTATCATGTCCATCCAGTCAAGATCAAGCGTCCATCTTTCGTGGGCCAGTGTTATTGTAGCCACAAGACCTGGCTGTCGGGGTACAGAGCTCTTCGCCATGGCCACTTGATAGCGACCGCACAAGCCTGTTTCTGTGCTCTCTCAGCGCATTGATGATGCGACTGATACATTCTGTTCAGTTGTGGTTTGCACTGTGATGGAAACACCATTGCTCTGTTCATTTTGTTTTGGTGCGGAGGAGCCGTCCGCTGTCACGTTTGGCTTCGTCGAATGTGCTTGGCGGTTCGTAAATCTCAGTTGACCTACCGGGCCACCAACGTCACTGTACTTGTAGCCGGCGCTTTGGGGCCTCCACAGAAGGGGCGATTGCTGCTCGAGGGAATAGAACTCGAGATGGGAGATTCCCCACCGATCACGCCCACCAACCAAGCTAAGCATTGGTGGGTATCTCTGTTGAATTTCTCAGTAGAAGATATTACACAGATTGATCATTTCTCATGGAATTAAGGTTTGATATTTAGAAAGATTGGAACAAATTTAGAGTGGGAGATTCCATTTATCGCTTTCAGCTATTGTTCTGTCGTAAAACATTTGATAGTCATCTCTTGATTTTCTCTGATGTGTGTGCGCTCAGGCAAAGTTTAGATGGAGGAGCTTGTTGGTTATACAAAAAATTGAGAATCAGTCTTAACTGTATGGGCTCGTTAGCAAGACTCGGTTCAGAATTGAAGAAATCTATTGATGTAGTTTCATTTATTGGGCATCAATACTACAGAAAATGTTTGGCGTGTTGAGGAAGTAAAACACAGCGAATACAAATGAGAAAGGTAAAATATAGCAAAATAAAGAATGCTAGGATTTAACGTGTAAAAACAACATTTAGGAAAAATCATGGAACCATATCACATAAAAAAATTCACTATGAAAATTTAGGAGAAATAGTATATATCTCACATTTTTCTCACTCTCTTCTTGTTTTTCTTCATATTTATACCATTCTCACACTAGAACATACATAGAAACTTACAAAATCACCAAGGGACACAACCCTTAATGAAAAACTAGAAAGAAAACTGTTAGCCTATCTCACAACGCCGCGACACTGAACTCTTTGTCTCTAGTTTGCTTTGACAACACTGCAATTCAGGGATTTTGGAGTATCACAGTGCCCCAAGACAGAGCTACAATCCTACGGTTTGGAGCGACATAACGCTTCATTCTATCTTTCTCCATGCATACTACGGAGTGCAGGTACACAGCGCCGCTATGTTGTATGGTTGTACAAAAAAAAAAATTTAAGTAGAACCACTGCAATCCCCAATGAGTTCAACAAGAAATGAGGTTTGAGGCAATAGCACAAATCTACTAATCAACACAATCAAATTTCACACAGAACTACACATGATGCCAGTTCTATTGTGTGATAAGCCAGTTCTATTGTTTGATATTATCTGATAATATTTATAAAAGATTTATATTCTAAGTGATTTCATTGTTTTTTATCCAAATTCTACATTGTTACTTCACAATACATTTTGTTCACAAATCAATTATGAGATAAAGATGGTGGAATGTACTTCACAAGTAATTTTGTTGACTAACCAATCCATATTAATACCAGACATAATAATCTTTTTTTTTCAACAAACACATTAATACTATTATTATATGAGATATGAGAGAACAACATTATAATTTAAAACTAACACATTACTCTTCTTTAAAATGTGGTCCTGAAAAAGTTAGGAGCTTTTGTCCTTTCTATAATGGTCAAATAATAATGGTACAACAAGACTGTAGCTCTTCATCAGAGCCTAATATTTTGCCTTCTCCTTAACTAGCCAATGAATTAGAACCACCTTACTTGGAGTAGCTCATCTCCAATGGTGAATTTTTTGACTTTGCTGGCCCAGCTTTAGTCCTCTGCACTTTTTATTCAATAATGAATTGCTTGATTAGGATGCTCAGGTGGATGAGTGACTTTACTCTTAGAAACAACATGAATAGAGATGCAAGACACTTTCTCTGCAATAATTTTACGAAGCAATAAAAAAGCTTTACGAAGCAATAAAAAAATAATCTCAAATAAAGCTTAAAATACAATCAGTCAGACTACTGAAAGATGATAAAGATATATACAAGAAGAAGGAAAGAAGTCGAACATCATTTTGCTTTTATATATGAGCTTGTAAATGATTTTCATCTTCTTATTTTTCAGCAAATGTATTTCTGGTTGTTTTTCCAGCTAATATTCATCATATACACTACTCTTCATGTCCATCCATCACAGTGCTTCGATATTTTAGATTGCTGAAGCATTCTAAGACACTTCTTTCTTTTTCTAACCTTGATTCATCTGTTAAATAACTTGCTTAAGCTTTATGTGGCAATTAAGAATGTAGTTTCTTGCTTCAGCTATTACAATGTTGTTTTTTTAAACTAATTTACTTGAAATTACTAGTTTATGATCTGTTTGGAAAGGTTGCAGTCTTTTATTAAGTTGGTTGAAAATAACTTAGTTACTCTGATTGCAAAAAAACAAACTTTACACCACAAAAAGTTTTGAAATGCAGCATCACAATCTGGGTCTAGAAGGAGGTACACCTGTGAAACCCTTTAAATTTTCAAGAAAAGAAAATTTGAACTGATCGTATGTATGAATCGTCGGGACGAACTGAACGGGTTCAAAATTGAGCAGATCGTCCCAGGACGAAATTAATTATCGTCCAGACGATCTGAGTTTGAAAACAAGATCAAAGCCGATCGTCCCGGGACGATATTAAAACTCATCTCGTATGATCACAAATATCTTTGTTTTTAAATAAGATATTTTCTCATTTTGAAGAGGGAGAAACGGCTAGAGAGAGAGAAGAGAAAGGAAGAAAGAGGAAATCTAAATTTTGGACGACTTCGGTCCGTTTTCATTCGTCGTCGTTGTTGGGAAAGTCGTTTTGCATGAGGTAAGGAACACTTTGCCCGTCTAAATTTTCAAATGCGAGGTTTTTGGCAAATATTCTGATTTAATTTTTTTTTCCGTTAGCGAAAAACGAGTATATCTTTGCAATGATAAAACTTTTACCGTATAACTTTTTGTTTGTCGTAAAGATTTTGATTCTGCACGTTCTGAGTATTTTCTGGAAATATTTTATAGGGTATTCTGAAATCTGTGAGGTTTTCATCGAGTAGAAAATTTTCTAGATGTTGAAAAATGTTGCTATAGTACAAGACAAGTCTTAAAACATTGTTTAACACGATTTCCGGTAATTTGGTAATTTTCTAAAACTGTACATTTTTGTCTCGCTGAATTTCTGTTGTCTACCGTTATACCGTATAGTGGATTTTGATACATGTTCAAATATTTTGTATTGTTATACTGTGATGATATCTGTGTTTTTGTTATTGAATTATATATGCTGAGAGTTATAATGGGTCAGAATCCTTCGAGATTCTGTTTGTGTCAGGAAAAAAGGGAGGCATAAGGGCCAGAATCATTTGAGATTATGTCTGGGTCCGGGATATGAAATGTAATCTGATATGAATAATTCTGTATATCTGATATGCTCTGATGCTATAAGCACAAATGGAGGCATAAGGGGTCAGAATCCTGTGAGATTCTATCTGTGTCAGGGAAATGTGATATGAATGTTCTGTTCTATATTCTGAAATATAATTTTGCAGTATCGAAAAAAGAGAAAGAAGTTGTCGACTAGCGTTTCAGGATTTGATCTGCGATTATAGGTATTTTGTTGTTTTGATTTTTGTACAGTCATGGCAAGCTACTTTTCTGTTATGTAATTTCTGATCTGAAGTCATGACTGTAATGTACATGATTATTTTGATGAATGATAAGTAAACTTTGTGGATGAGTTTTCTGTATTTGGATGTTTTAAGAAGTTTTGCAAGTCTGTATTATCTGAATGAATATTGGAAGAAAGTTCTGAACCAATTCTGAAACTAGATCCCGGGGTTTGTCTGTCATGGCCCAACACGATAGGATCCGTCCTGCTCGGGTTGGGTTGTGACAACACCCCGGCAACATTGGACGTGATGAATGGATAGAAATACCAATTTTGTATTCACAAAGTGAAACATGCATAAACAAGTAATACGACAGGATATGTATACATCATAATAAACAGATGAAGGGAATTAAAAAGTTAATTCATTAATAGAATGCAATTAAATAATACATCCAAATAGCAATAATACTATACATCAAATGAATATAATGGGATGAATAATAGTAAAGAAACTATCAAATATTCATAATCAAAAGTATAATAAACTATTATAATATATAAAATATCAAAAATAGAAGTGACAGAGGCCTGCAGAACCTACTGTAAAAAGAGATAACTAGTGAGTTTGATAAAACAAATATGGTAAGTAACTTATATCTATCAAAATATAAATGACAAAGAATTGAGATATGCAGTATAAACAATCATAGAGTGAAAGTAACAACCTATAACCACTATATCAAAATAGCAATGAGTATGATATGTTTCTTATGACATTTTAATATGATAATGAAACTAATGCATATAATAAACTCATGCACACTTTTTTTTTATTTTTTTATCTTTTTTGATAGACACTTATAAACTCATGCACACTTAATATCATTCTAATGCAATTACATTGGCTGTCATTATACCCCAAATGACTTATCAATCAATTATTATTTTCAAATCATGTTAAATTACATATCCAAACATTATATGCATATAACTATAGCCTGTTTATCAAATACCCATCACCGGGAAGGTAAACACCAACCCAAGAAAATTCATTGATTTCTTATAGAGCCGTCATCCTTGAGGCTCGTCAGCCCCGTCTAGCTTAATTATAACCAATAGAGTTCTACCGACTTACACATCAATACACCAAACATATGATTTTCAAATATTTTCATAAGCACAATTCAATGAATTTTATGATTTCAATATGATAAATATTCTTGCATGATAAGATATGAATTGTCAATATAATATTTATTGCATTTAATTAGAGCACGTGCATGAAAATATAAAAATTGATATATAGGAGGTCATGATAAGAATAAATAAAAAAATCTTCAATTTATGAAACTGGCCAATTCATTATGAGCATATGCATAAAATAAAAGAATTTATAATAATATGTTTGATAGTAAAATCAATTACTACTGCTTATGCTCCTGTTGTAGCTTTTCTTGCTTTCAGGTTTTGGATATATCAGTTTTTGTGGATCTGTTTCTTCGGATTTATTCAGTTGGGCTATATGATGTCAAGTTGCATTCTTCTCCCCTTCTAGACGGCGGTTATCTTGCAACTTTTATTGGATGACATCTCCGCAACTTGAGGATTGTGCCGGAATTTCTGAATGCAACTATTATATTTCCTGAGCCCTCTATCCCTGTTGATTTGGAGTTCCTTTTACTATGCGGATTTTTACTTTTGACATGTGTAACGTCTCCTTTTTGACACCCTGTAGGTGAGCTTTTTTGCTTCTTTGAGGGCCCTTCCTCACTTTCGATTTTACAATTTTTACACATGTAACTAGTTAGTTTTTTCTTTATAATGAAACCGGCTTTGCCCTTAATTTTCTCCAAAAAAAGAAAAAAAAATCAATCACTACAAATAGCATTGATTTACTTACACCAAAGAATTTTTTACAGTTGATTACAATCACCGTAATTTTGCAGCTTTTTTACAATCACTGCGAGCAATTTTTCTGATTATTAAAATTACCATTAAAACTCTCTAAAATCAGTGCTAAAATCAATTTTTTTTTTCTAAGTGTTTCCACCTACTTCCTTTCACACTTGAAGTAATCCGACCGGTCAAAGTTGCATAACTTGCTAGGCCCGAAATCTGGTGGTCAATAATTTTGATTTTTGGCATACTAATTAGAATTTAGGAGCAAAAAACTTTAACTAAACTAAATGAAGCGCGTGCTTAAAAGTTAAAACATCATTTATTTCAAAAAATAAAATAAATCTCTTAACAAAATATTATTATTAATTCCTTTCCAACCGAAAAAAATATAAAAATATATAAAATTTGGCAAAATTAATAATTATTTATGAAATTTATTAAAATTTATAATAATAGATATAAGATAATATTTTCCTACTATAATAATTAAATTTTTATTTAAAGAATTCACATACATATTACTAAATATTTATATATTTATATATAAATGAAAAACTTAATATTCATTTGTACAATTTCTTAGGCTCTAAATAACATTAAAAATAAAAAAATATACTTCAAATAAAATAACATTATGCAAATAAATATAAAATTTAGATATTAAACATGCATTTAAAAATGCTACGAGAAAAAAAATAATTATAATATAATTATTATAAAATGATTATTGGTTAAATAATATTTAATTTAACGAGGTATTTTCAGAAGGCCGTACGTGTCAGATGATGACATAATTAATGATCCTTCATTACGTAGCACAAGCGATGCGCGTGTTAATCGACGTGGTTAGCGGAGGTAATTAAGCTCTAATCCTGAATTAAAACTCATCTTACATTTAATTAAGCCACGGCTGTACATTTTGTTTCCCTTTATAAAGCCTTGGGAAGTTAACGACACCAATATTAATTAACTTTTAATACACAGATTAGTTATTATAATGATTAAAAAAATACTCGATCCGAATCAACTCATATATCTATCTAGTGATAACTTTTGTACTGCTTTATAAAACTATGTTTCCCTTTATAAAATCGGATCGGACCGGCCGGTCCGACCGGTTCAACCATGAACCGGTCTAAAGACCGGTTCGGTTCAACCTAAGAACAGGCTTAGCATCAAACAGGCAAAAACTGCCGGTTCAACCGGTTCACCGGTCACGGTTCTCTTGAACCGGCCGGTTCAACTTTTGCTTTTTTATATTTAAATTTTAAATATTAAAAAATATTTGTATTTTAATTTCAAATTTGAAATGCTTAATTTTATAAGAGCTTTAAGAATTATAGGCATTCTCCTTGCATATTGGAATGAAATATGGACTCAACGGTAGTAATAGTTGACGCAAAAAAGAAGATTAGATGGTCAATCATGATCGGATAGAGGGCGCTGGCTTAAAAAAAATGATCGGATAGAGGTGATTGATATCTTCACATGCAAATTATTGTTCATCAATATAGTTATAAATTGAAAAATATGAGAAAATTCACAAAATATTGTGGCAAATTATTGTACAAAGACTTTTTCCTTAGTCTTCTTATAAGCGTGATTAGACTTGGGGAAGAATAATGTTAACTATCACTATAATTTGAGAGATTATTCTGTGTGGACACCGGACTGAAATAACCATCAGATTTTGTGTCTGTGAACAATAAAAGCGCAGCATGAATAGTACTATGATTTTACTGTTCACAGAGATAAACCAGATATTTTCAAACCTTCAAAATTATAGTGGGCTGAATAGATAAAAACAATTATAAGAAGGTTGACTTCCTCTTCAATAAAACTTATAATAATGAGCAAAATTTCATCAATTTTGCACTTATTATATCTTCTTCTAGTTCTTTTTAAGAAAAAAAAAAACATTTAAAAATATATGACATAGCACTAACATTAAGTTCAACTAAGGCTTTGTTTGGGACGGCTTTCTTAGTGCTTCTTAAATTAGCTTTTTAGTATAAAAAAATAAAAATTAAAATTTTTGTACTAAAAAGCTGCTTTAAGAAGCAATAAAAAAAGTCGTCCTAAATGAAGCCTAAGTCTATTTGAATCAAATTGTTTTTGCTAAACTAGATCATTCAGGCTCTTTAAGACCTTGATTTGATTGAGTCATGTATTTTCAACTTAGCACGAAGCTTTGAATCTTGTTTGAGCGCATCATACCACCCTAAGCTCATTCAAATTCTTGTTCAACCAAATTAAGGTTTCGTTTGAAAGGACTTTCTTACTACTTCTTAAAGCAGTAAGAAATCCATCACAAATGAAGCCTAAGTTAAATAAGATACAAATTTCACCCTCTTTATTTGCGCCGGGTTATAATGTTCGCCATAAAATTTTATTGAGATTTCTTTTATGATCCCAATAAAACTTAAATTTTATTTATGTTTAAACTAATATCTAATGTGCTTAGCCATCATTTTATATTGAAACCAAGACCATACAAAACGGTTCAGTTATAGTTTGTCAGTACTATTGGTTTTAGTGCAAGATCCATATCTTATGAATTAGTTTATAGATAATTTGAATAATTTACTTTCTATAATGGGGAAAATAAATACTATGGAACTAATCATATCAAATTAATATGCGATTTAATAGCACCTAACACCATTACAGTGACATAACATGATGAGAAGATATATTTATTATTATTCCTCGACCTTGCCTGCAATAATTTTGAATAGAAAACTTAAGGAAAAGTGGTTTGTCACGTGGGGAAATTCCTCTAGAACCATTGGGATGGACAACCTCTGCTGATTATTAATTTTAGTATTATTATATTTTTTTGGGAGGGTGAGCTCTTGAATTTAGGGTTTTAATTCGGATTGTCGGGTTAGATTCAGGACTGATATGAAGTTTTGGCCTGAATAAACTTGACATGAACATACTAGTTCATTATATAGGTCAAAATATTTGACCCGCATATCATATTGATCATGTATTTTCTTAAGACTAACATGACACGTTCAACCCAAAAATGACATATTTAGCTTGAAAATGACATGTTTAGTATGAGTTCGATCCGTTTAACACGAAGTGATCAGATGATGATCAGGTCATTTTTCAATTTTTTAGTCAACCCAAATCCTACCTGAAAAATTAATACGATTAAGATTTCCAAACCAAATTCGACTCGAATATTAATTAGGTCAACCCAAACTCAAATCTTTCGAGTCGGATTATCGAATCAGGTCTTTATTGGCACGCCTAGTACTGTTGGAACTTGACCTGATAAAAATTTCAAATTTGTTTTTAACTACTACGCTACGAGTTCGAGCGTAACCTTAGCTGATTAGACGAGATAATATAAGTTAGAGTTTGTCTTATTGTTAGCTTTGCCATCTCTTAATTGGAGTTTAAAAATTTCGTTCATCTCTATGCATGAACGTGGGAGAGTGAGTATTGTGGTCATTAAATGGTGTGAGTTGTATAGCTTTACTTGCTAATGGAGATATTATTAAGAAAGCATTAAGATGTGTTTGTTCTATTCTTTTTTATATTTCCCTTATTATTTTATTGCATTCATCTTCAATATTATTTCAGTGTAGGTTATATAATTCCATGAAGTTTCCTCACCTAACAAATTTCATTGTTATTCATTTTAGTACAAAATGTTTGAATAAGGTATTGTTATTGGGAAATTTTATTTTGTTGTGAGAAATTAGAGTTATTCTATTCTGAGGAGTTTATGCTTCTAAAAATCAATAAGAATTAAGATCAACATTCCTCATGTCTTGGTCTTAAGTTTCATTTGGGATAGTTGTCTTACTGTTTTAAAAGTAGTTTTTTAGTATAAATTTTCTTTAAAAAAAATTGTACTGAAAAGCTGATTTGTAAAGCAGTACAAAAATTATCCCAAACGAAACCTTAGTAACTTTTTTTTTTTTAATAAATCAATAAGAACTAAAATCAAACATATCAATTTCTCATATAATTTTTTATGAACTCAACCTCAATAAATATTAAGGCGAATATAACAACCATTTTATATTTAATTACAATAATGATCTATATTAAGACGATGTTGCCCTAGAATGATGAATATGATTTTCTGTCAATTGACACCCTACATGTGATCAATATGCACAAGTGGTGATTACTAAAGAATTTTTTAATTTGTAGCCGAAAAAATCCTCTTATTCATATGTCAATTGACACCATACATCTAATCTTAAAAGTTTTAAGACTTAATTTGTTAACATGCCTAAATTCATTCAACCTAGATACTCTATCGATTTGACCTATTAAATTCCCGATCTACTTAAATTCCCAATTCAATCATAGTTTATCCCAATCAATTGACCACCTCTTTGTCTAATTGATTATTCGATCTACTCGGTAATTTACAAAAGTGAGATCGATAATCGTCATATCTACTTGATCACTATCAGTAATCTTATTGATATGTGTCTGAACTACTTGAGTCATACTAACACAGATCAAGTCCACAAAACTCCTACCAGCTATTCACAATTGATTGGACTCGACAAGGCGGCTAATTCAACACCGAGCTTACAAATCGAGCAGGCTAGATTAATAGGTTCATACTCATTTGAACATATCTCCATTAAAAATGGGCATACCAAATTGCACGAAGCTTCCCTCCATGTAAATTCTAAGAAGCTGTTGATTTACTCAATCTTATGCCATGTTGCATCGATAATAGTGCTGAACTATAGTAATATGTAAGGATGTCTATTATTTTTGAGTAAAACACGTTATCATAATCTTGCTTTCAGTAAAATTAACTTAGTTAAAACGCTTAATTAAGCTTAACAATCAAATTAACAAAAGCTTAATTAATTCATGTTCAAGGATAAAAAAGAGCGCAACTTGTCGCCTCTCAACTTTCATTTCCCAGTTTTTGAAGTAAATGACTTTTGAGAGTCCTCCAAATGCCACCGACTAGCAATAATTTCTTCCACGTAAAACTCTTAATTGCTATATAAGAAAAAAAAAAAAGGATATTTGGGATTTAAGAGGGGGATATATAGCTTTTGATCATTTTTTTTATTGCTTAAAAAAAAATTGTACTAAAAAGTTGCTTTAAAAAGCAATAAGAAAGCTGCCCCAAATAAAACCTAAGTGCAATAAATCAAAATTTATATTGCATTCATCTAAAAGCAAATTCAATAGCTTTAAAATACAATATGCCTAATCTTTTGGAGTTTTAAAATTATTGAATTTTCTTTAATATTAGTTCAATATATGATTAATCCATCAATATTTATATAATACTTATATCCAAAATATATGCATTGATTTAAAAATCTATTTGGGCTAACTTCTTATAAGGATCCTATTATTGATATTGTGGTTTAGGCTTCGTTTAGGATGGTAATGTTTTCTAAAACAGCTTTTTAGTAAAAAAAATTTCTTGATAGAAAGATCGGTGCTTTTGAAAGAAGTAAGAAAGCTATTCCAAACGAAATCTTAATAAAATTTCACCCTTTCTTAATAGATCAAGAGCTAATCCTAGAATATTAACTAGAAGTGTAAGATATTTCTGGAAAATAATTAAATAATTTATATAAATTATAAAATACTTCTTTTTTATAGCTTATAAAAAAATTTCATATATATATATATATATATATATATATATATATATATTTGACATATAGTGCATATCAATAAGTAAAAACTAAATTGATTAAATATTTTAATAAATAATATTCTTTCCTAAAACTTAGCCTATGTAAATGAAGCTAGATCATAAATTAGAATATGTTACAAGATTTGTGGTGCTGTAAGGGCTGAATTAGCTTTTTCTTTTGAGGGTGGACAAAATAGAACTGGAGCATATATAATCTTAGAGAACAAATAAAAAATAATTTTTAAAAAAATTTTGATCAAATGCATTTATTAAATACAGGTAAAATAATTAAAATATTTATTCTACTATGATAATTTTTTTTTTTTAGGAATTGATAACCCTAAACTTTTTCTAGGTATGCCCTTAATTTCTTATGGCACTCTAAGAGTTTGCTTGGCATGACTGCAGCTTTTTATAAAAATGGTTGTAAAATTATCATGAATGAAGTTATTTTTTTAAAGCTACTATAGAAAGTAGCTTTTTGTAAAAAAAAAAAATTCTAAAAGGAACGGAAAAAAAAGACCAAACAAAAACTATAATTATGATAAAAAAAAAACAAAGCAATAAAAATGTGATCCCAAACAAAGCTCAACTCTCCCAAGAAACTAAAAAAATCCCAATCAAATTTAAATTTTTATTTATTTATTTATACATATATAATAGTTTTAAACATTTTAAATTTTTATCTTTGTATCATAATAAAAAACTAATAAAAATATTCTTGAACGTTTTTTTACATATATTAGTTGTACAAGATTTACATTTACCATTGGTATTATTGCATAGCTTAATAAGCTTTTCATCTATTCCATTTGGTCATCAGCCTCAGTTTGTTGCGTAGGGAGAAGTGCCTTTGCAAAAGTCAGCATCGGATATATAAACTCCTGCCTCGTTCTCCTCCTAAAGCTATTTTATTTCCTTGATCTGTTAACAGTTCTTGATCAGTTCTTTATTCAATCCTCCTACTGAAAAAAAAAAAAAAAATTCCCAATTACTCATGTCCTACTCCTTCAATCTTCATCTCCATGCTTGGATATGTCAAAAGAAACAAGCCACAGGAACAACTTAGATGCTCGGATCCAATGGTTTGATGGTGCAACAACCTCTACTGCTAACACAGAAGATCAAAGAAGAAGAAGAAGAAGAAGAAGAAGAAGAAAGATCTCAGCTTTCATCATTCCTTAATACTTCACCAAGAGCAAGATCAAGATCATGTGTGACTACTTCTGGAAACGGTTGGAGAACAGCCAGGGAGATCTCACCGACATCTTTCAAGGCAGCGGCGCCGCCCTCGCCAGCTCAGCGGTGGCTGCCGACATCCCAACCACCATCACTGATCACACCTGGCAGCCATCTCCTGATCCGGCGACTGCTTTGCCATTGCCGAATAACTGTTTCTTAAACAACTTTGCCAACATCAAAGACCCGATGTTGCACGAATTGGCGGGAACGGGCTTCTTCGGCTCATCGGAGAAGACTGTACCCAGCAACAACCTCTCAAGCATGGCTATAACAGTGATCCGGCAGCCGCCGCCGCCGCTTGTAGGACTCGCTGATACGATGAAGGTTGGCGGCGATGTGGCCGTCTCTTTGCCTCAAACGCCGGCGGTCAAGAGAAGGTTTGCTCATGAATTCAAAATTAGTAGCACCAAACGTTCAAGTTAGATATTTGTTACAACCTTTAGCAATTTTTAGCTATATGATTTATTATGATATTTGAATATTTGATGGTATTTAGAGTAAGAGTTCCATGGAACTCTAACATCTAGGTGTAAAGGGACAACAAAATGAGATCAAAGAGTGTGCTTTAATGGGAATATTGAGATGTAAAGGAACTATTCTTTACCAGAATTGATCACTGACCAGAGAATCTATTAGAAGTCAGTGGATTTAGGTCTGAAACAGAAAGGAATTCCAACTTTTCTTCTTGTATAACAACAAAATAGATCTCAGCTAAAAAGGTTTAGACAATAGAGCACACACGCAACAAAGAGAATGAATCTCTTTTATCCTAATAAGTTAAACTAATACTGCCAAGAAATTCTTTTGAATCTTTGTTAATTAGATTTTTTTTTTTCATTTGGTTTAAGCTATGGCTTATTTGTGATCAGGAAAAACCAGGCAAGAAAGGTGGTTTGCATACCGGCACCAGCTGTGGCAAGCAATAAGCCAGGGGGAGAGGTAGTTCCTTCTGATTTATGGGCTTGGAGGAAGTATGGACAGAAGCCAATCAAAGGTTCTCCTTATCCAAGGTAGTTTAATTTCTTCATCAACTTGAATACTTGGTCCTTTTATTATAATCGTATTGCAGTACAAACAGTTGGAAACATATTAATGCTTTTTTTAAAAAAAAATTGATTCTTCTTCCATTCCTTTATTTTATGAGAGTAGAAGCAATTGAGCTCGGAGGTACTGGCACTGAAGTCAAAGATAGAAGAAAATAGACAAATGTATTGTAAACCAAAATAGAGCTCTCCTTTCCTTCTACACTGAGCAGTTTCTGGCTTCTCCCATCTATCTATCTCTCTCTTTTTGTGCCTTCGATTTCTTACACTATGGTAGAAGCTCTGATATATGCATTTAGAGCTGGAACTTAGAAGGAAGGGCTAAATTTAAGAAGAAGCTAGCTAGCCTTCTTGCGTATTTTCTACGCCAACAACAACAACATCATCATCAAGCTTTTGTCCCACTACATGGGATCGGCTACATGAATATTTTTTCTCTATTGTATCTTGTTAAAAGTCAAATTCTCATTTAAATCTAATATAGAAATATCATTTCTAATATTTTCTAACCAAGACTTTTTAGGTCAACCTCTACTTTTCTTAACATAAGTCGGATCTAATACCTCTACTTTCATAACCAGGCCATGATCAGAAGGCCGCCGTTTTATGTGACCAAACCATCTAAGACGACTATGTCTAATCTTATCTTCCATTGGCGCTACTCCAACCTTTTCACGTATATGCTCATTTTGTATTATATATCTAAGGATAAAACCACTCATCCACATGAGCATCCTGATCATCACTGCAACACTTAACTTAGTATTAGCATATTCTTGCGTATTTTCTATATAGAGAAAATGTTGAGATGATCTTCTGATTAGATTGATCAATTAATGGAGTAAACTATCTGATATGTACAAATTTATGTCCAGTGAAAACTTAGATATATGACCTTATCTCAACCATTTTCATCTTCTTGGAGATTTCAAACTTGATTATTAATTGGCTTTTATTAGGAATCAAAACCGAATGAAGCCGTTTGATAGGCTAGTCAAGTTCTTTGTTAATTATACTGGCATTGACAGATTGTACAAATTAGAGACCACTTAGTACTACACGTTCTGGATTGATATTAATGTATTAATGTGATGCCAAAGTTTGAGTAATTAATCTATATTTTACTGTTTTTCTCTCAATTTTCTTTGTTTAACTATGTATATTTCAACTTTGTATTTTATTTTATTTTTCTCTTTCTATGTACACAATTCAGAGGCTATTACAGATGTAGCAGTTCCAAAGGATGCTCAGCAAGGAAACAAGTAGAGCGTAGCCGAACAGATCCAAACATGTTAGTCATCACTTACACCTCAGATCATAATCATCCATGGCCTACTCAAAGAAACGCTCTTGCAGGATCCACAAGATCTCAGTCTTCTAAAAACAACAATAATAATGCATCTTCTTCAAAGAGTTCTTCTATTATTCAAAAGCTACCTTCTGAAAGCATTACAGGTAGAGAAGAAGAAGAAGAAGAAGCAAAATTGATCAGTCCAATAAGCTCAAGTTTCCCATTTGTAAAAGAAAGAAAGGACACGGAGAACAGCACTGTGGTTGAACACTTACATCATGATTTTAACCAGGTATTCTTCCATAAGAGCTTAAAAGAGCTCGAACCTGATGATTTCTTTGCAGATTTGGCTGTACTAGATGCTGATTCAATGAGCCTTGATGAGGAGAAGAATGACAAGAAGACCATGGATCCCTTTAATATGTTTGGGTGGGATGGAGGGAACTCTTTTGGAGTAACAAAGAGAGGCTAATAATTGCAAGACCTTTGAAGAAGTATCTTACAGAAACAAAAACATCATATATTTTATTCCCAAAAACACAGTTTTAATTAATTTCTTCATGGTTTGACTATTTAGATACCTTCATAGTTATTATTTTTTATGTTATTATGTTCTTAGTATTTTCACTATTTTGTGTTAATTTTTCTTTTTGTTTGTTTGTTGAAAGAAATGTTTATATATGGTAGAGTGAAGAAGAAGAATGGATTGTTTGTTTATGGAATATTGGAAGAGGGGACAGAACCTGTTTATACAGTTATATAGGGCAAGTACATGCATGATGCAGGCGTGAGTTGTGACTGAAAAAACTGACAAAGGAAGTATATGCTACTGTTTTTTTTTCCCCTTAAATAATTATCTCCATTATTTATGTTTTTACTTCCCTCTCTTCAATTTGTGTTTTCAAATGTAATTTTTTTTGGACATTTAGGTCAATTAAGACACATTTAAACGTACATTATATACGTAAGACTTAAACCCAACACCTCTTGGTTGATAACTAAAGCTTCTTCTGACGTTGAAGGCCAATAGTAGCAGTATCACTGGTGTTAGGACCAGCCAGTAATGATGATGTCTGATAATAATAATAATTTTTTAAAACAATCAGAGCACTTAAAATATAAATGAATATTAAATTTAAAGGAATTTAGAAAGGCATTAAACTTTATATTTTTGAGAGATTTACATACAAGTCATAAAATTTTAATGTACTAATATGTAACATCTAAATCCTTATGTTTATTTATTATATAACATTCTAATTTTAAACACTCAAACATTTAAAACATAAATATATATTAACTTTATTATTGTTTAAAAACTCACTTTACTTTATATTTTTAAAAATTTACATACATTTCATAAAATATTAATATATTTATATATAACATCTAAATATTGTAATCTAAAAATTATATATATATATATATATATATATATATATATATATATATATATATATATATATATATATATATATATATATATATATATATTGCCTGAATTAAATATGTCAAAAGCCAATAACAAAAAGATCTTAAACTTTTGAAATCCAGAGAAAATAAAATTTACCTAAGGTGACTAATTAAAAAATATGATCAAAAAATTAAACCCTACATTAATCTTAAATTTACCTAAAGTGATCATGCAGATTTAAATATTAGAAATCTATCCTACCTATTTTATTTTAAAAGTTGTCAAAAGAAATTAAATTAATGATTTAAGTTTCATTTGGAATATTTTTCTTGCTGATTTTTACAATAAATTTCTAATTTCATTTTTTTTTAAACAACAAAAAAAATAGCAACAAAAAAAAGCTTCCTCAAATGAAGCCTTAAACTCACATGGAAGCAAAATAAATCTTTCTTTTTTATTTTAATTTGTTTGCTATAATCATATATTATAACCTATATCGAAAATGTTAATTAACTTAATTTTCTTAATCTATTGGTAGTTTAATATTAATTTAATTAATTATAATTTCTTAGAATATAATTAAACTCTCCTAATCCTTACTTTACAAACTAATCTATTCATTAACTTACTTAAAAGGATTTAGGTATAGAAAGTCAAACATTTTCAGTGTTAAAAGTCTTATAATTGGTTATATGTCTTATAGGTCTATTGTTTATGTTATGTTAGAGAAAACAAATGGAAAATCTTTGACTTTTAAATAATATTAGAAAAAGTCATATAATTTGCATAAAGGAATCACCGGCCCTTAGGATTTATTTCTTTTTATCCTGTAGCTCTTTTGAGCACTAGCGAGCTGGAGGATCCTTTTAAGGATTTTGTAACCGAATTTTTGATATTAACGCGTAGGCCTCACAGTGGGTTTTAACAAAAAAAAAAAAAAGTTAGAAAAAACAAATGGAAAATCTGACTTTTAAATATGATTTACAAGCCTAAATTTTGTATTATGAATATTAATTTACTTTGAATTTTTCTTGCTGGCTTCAGCACGCATCATCCAGAATTAAGTTTTATAAGGACAAGCAGTATCACTGGATCTAATTATATTCCCAGAAGTGCTTATTCTTTCGATTCAACATTTCTTCCATTAACCTCAGTGCTTTTTTAACTTTAAATTTTCTTAATTTTTAAAAGATCATGTAAATTAATATTGTTATTTTTTAATGGGAGAAATAAATGTGTATAAGCATAACTTAAGATCATTATCAAGTTTTCCTTTTTAAAATAATTGCATTAAATACATGTTTTTATGTATTAATTAGAATTTTTAAGTTGTAGATTATTGAAAAATAGATATTAAAATGTATGGTAATTGCATTTATAATAAGGCCCTTCTTAAAAAAAATGACAAATGACTTTGATTGCATAAGCTTCATTTGGGACAGTTTTTTTATTGCTGTATAAAAGCAGTTATTTGATATAAAAATTTTTAAATAAAAAAAAAATCACACTAAAAAATTTTATAGAAAGTATTAAAAAAGTTGTCCCAAATTAGATCGTAGTGGGAGGGAGCATGGGTGGAGTGAAGAGAAAAATGTGAAATTCCTTTCTCTTCCACACCTAAATCCATTGACTTTTAATAGATTCTCTTGTAAATCAGTTCATATAAATAATAGTTCCTTTACATCTCAATATTCCCATTAAAACACATTCTTTCATATCATTTTGATCTTCCTTTTTACCTAGATGTTAGAGTTCCATGGAACTCATACTCTAAATTCCATCAATTATTGATCAAAAACATCATAAGAAGACAAATGACTAGAAATTCCTAAAGGTTATAACTAATATCCAGCTCTAGTGCTACTAATTTTGAATTCATTATCACCGGCGTTCGAGGCGAAGAGACCGGCGCGCGCACCACCACTAACCTTCACCTTGACCCTTCTCAATCTTTTTTCTAGAAATAGTCACTCACACATGATATTGATGATCCTCCTCTTACTCTAGTTAAAGTAATAAGGAATGATAAAAGATGGTGGCTTTCTTCTTCTTTTGTAGCTCTTGTATATCCTCGTGTGTTAGCACAAAAGATGATTGCACCTTAAAACTATTGGATCAAGAAAATCAAACAGCTTTAGAAGGAGAACAAAAGAGGAGTTTATATATTCTATGCTGACTTTTCCCAAAGCTAACTCTTCATACACAACAAATTGATGCTGATGACCAAGAATGGATAGAGAAAGATTTGATTAAGTGAGGAAGTTATAATTACAGGGTGATTTATTGAATTAAATTATATGTTAATAGAGGTTTATATATAGCCAATAGAAAAGAATATATTAATAATAATAAATATCAAAATATTATATTTACATGTGCTATAATTTTAATGATTGTTACAAGATCTAATGTTACAAAAAATTTATTCATCAAATTCAACGTTTTTTTTCATTTTTTTTTCCAAATTTAAATTCATTTAATTAAGCCATATGCAAATTTAATATGGTTACTATAATATATATACATATATTTTTTAATTTTTATGTGGGATAATTTTGTGGTCATAATATCAAGATATTTTTATTGGTTTGAAAGTTTAGTGATAAAGAAAATTTAATGAGCTACTTTTAGTGTATATTTAAATTTATAAATTATTAATTAATTGTATAACTCTCACAATAAAATGCATAATTTTACATTTCTACCTTGTTTACTGTTTTAATAAAGCATTAAATTTTATGTATTAATTTGGCATTCTTTGCTTTAAATAGATATTAAAATATTTGATGTATAATAAAATACTTCTTAAAAAACACTTGTTAGAAAACAATTCAGCCTTTTAATGTTAGGAATTTAAACTTTATTTTGCCTATGAAAAACTTCATCAAAATCTGGAATTTAGAGAGACTTTCATTTGAAAAATAAAATAAAATAGCTCCAAACATTTTAATATTGCCTAAAAGGGGAGATAAACAGCAAAAGAGTACAAAAATGATACATAAGAAAAAGTATTTAACATGTACTACATTGATAAAGGATAAGGAAGAAAAAGTCCTCCTAAATCTAGGGTTGTAGGTTTCCAACACCTATTGGTAAAGCTGACTCTCTCTCTCTCTCTTCCTTTATGTAGATTATTCTAGAACATTCATACTTATTTAATATTAGGCTACAAAGGTTGAATGTATCATAGACGATGGGCGAGAGAGGTCAGAGGGATCGTAGTAAGTAGAAGAATGTGATCAAGGGGACCGTAGTTGGGCGATAGAGGTCAAAGGGATCTAATCGACAGGCGACTATAGTCAAAAGGACCATACTCAATGGGTAATGAAGGTCAGAGGGGCCATTGTTGAGCTACAAAGGTCAAAGGGACCGTAGCGGGTTGGCGGCGGTGGTCGAAGGGAACCTTTTCAAGCGGCGAAGGTCGGAGGAACCATAATCGGTGGGTGATTCTGGTCGAAAAACCATAATTATGCGATGGAATTCAAAGAGATCATAGTCGAGCAACTGAGGTCGAAGGGAACATTATCATGTGAAAGAGATTGGAGGGATCGTAGTTGGGAGATTGAGGTCAAAAGACTGTAGTAGGCATATGATGGAGGTTGAGTGGAGACCCAACGTGTAACGCCCCAAGATCTAAATGGAGAAATGTGAACATACTTTCCTATACTTCTAAGAATTCTTTTTTCCTAATTGGATATTCTAGCTAATCATCAATAATATCTAAATAAACATTTAGAGTGCACAAACTATAAATTCCATTCTATTCCTCAAATAATTGTTTATAATAGTCTAGATTTTAATATTTCCAACAAGATATATTTAAATAAGAACTGCAAAATTATGCCGCAGTGCCACCAACAAAACTCTCAACTCTCTCAAACTTCTTAGGTTCCATTCCTAGCACCATTACAATACCACCAGGTCATAACACTTTCATCAAAAACCTTTTTTTTTTTTTTTTTCATTTTTCCTGAGAGTACAGTGTTAGACTGCCAAAACTCTACACCAAAGCGCTCGCAAAGAAAAATTTATTTGACTCCTAGCTTTCCTTAGTCTCGGCCCGCCTTCCTTCATTCCTCTACAATACATTCAACTAAATAAGATTATATTTACAGTTACCCCATCACTTTAAAATATAATTATGAGCAAATAATTACCTATATTTCTGAGAATGAATATTATACGACGATGGTGGTCAGATGGATGTCCGACAGCGATGGTTCGGCGAAGGTTTAGCAGCAAAAACAAAGCTGCAAGGGTTCATAGGCAATGGTGCCTGGGTAGAGCTATGGTATTCTTCAAGCCTTAGGGTGATCTTAGTCTACCCAAGGTCTAAGCCCCCTCCAAAAGTCTCTCTCATGTGAGAAGTAAGGGGTCTATTTATAAATTTTTGAGAGGATCTAGCTAGAACAAACTTGAAGTGCTCCATCAGATGACTTATATTGATTCCCTCAATCAAAGAGCATTCATCAAACATTTTAAGTGCTTCAACGGTGTTATAATTAAGCATTCTTGGGCTCATTGGATTCTTTTCGTTGAGCCACTTGACTGTACCAAGCATGCTATATTTGGATATCATTTGGTTATGTAATTAATGATTTATGCTTCCAAAGTATTCTTTGGGCTCATTTAGACTCAGATTGAACCGATTTTGGGTTGTTGGGTATGTCCGTTTCAGATGATCAATTTGACTATTACTTTATTGAAATCGGAGTTTGGCCTAAAATTAATTTTGGAAGTTTCAAACTCATATATGAATCAAGATTCATGCTTGAGATGATTTTTGGTGACATATCAAATCAAATCAATCATATATTTGATTTTAATAGTTTAAATATAGTCTAATTAGTAGAAAATTGAATCTATTTGTTATAATCAAAAGTAATATAATACAAAGTTATTTGGTGAAGCAAAATTTTAATATTAATAAGAAAAGATTTAATTTATTTAACAAGCAGTTTATTAAACATATTCAACATACATTTAATATAAATAAGAAATATTAAATAAAGAATATATTATTGATGAAATAGTTAGTAAGTAAGTAAAATATAATATAACTTACTATAACATAATTATAATAGAACTTTATAATAGAATCTATTTTGTCGCATAGATTACATGATTATCGTTTTTGTCATAAACTATTCTTAGACTTACTATTAGGGGTATCAATATTTGACCCTATAATGCCCAAAAAATTCAAGTTAAGGCAAGTTTAAATTTTCTTTTTATGTTAATTGAAGCATATGTTACTTATGAAGTTAATTGTATATGCATAATTAGTATAATTATAACTGTTACATATGTCACAGTACTTTATTTCCTCTAGAGCTTCTACATTCCACTAACCACGCCATGAATTGGCTGGATTAGATCCTACGGCTCGAAATTTTTGGGAAGCATGTAGTGGGAAAAGTGATAGAGATTAAAATATAAAAATAATATGAATAAAAAGCATAAATCCTATGGTGGGCTGAAATTTCTCTCAGTAATGCAGCATTAGCATTCTTCTCCCATTTTCCATCAACTCACTTAGTGTGCGAAGGAGCTTGAGGCCATAAAATGCTATGGGACGAATTCCAAAAATATTTTCCAGCAAATTAAGGTAAGGTAAATTAAGAAAATATTTTAGTTGGTGATTGAAAATTTTATTTGGTTGAAATCAAGTGAAGATTGTTGTTTAATCTAAGTAGGACTACTACTTTTGGTGTTGTAATTAAATTCAAGAAATAATATGGGAAGTACTATTATTTGTTGATGTTAGTTAAAAACAAGTTAAGGCTAAACTAGTAGCAGAAAATATTAAAAAAGAGGACTTAAAAGAAAGGAAAAGGACTTTATGGAATGAGAAAGAGTGCAATTGAGATTATATACAAGAGGAAAGGAAGACAAAGTCTAGGAGAATAAATTCCTAGCAAGATGAGATACCCAAACGAGATTATAAAAATTAGCAAATGTTTTTATTATTGCACTTGATCTTTATTATGCTTACGGCCGCATGTATTTCAATTTATTTTAATTTATTTTGAATGAATATGGACAAATTTATATAGTAAAAATACAGCAAAAGCACAACAGGAAAAATGACAGTAAAAGCGCAGCTAAAGGGTAGCAAAAGGGCAGCTAAAACGCAATTATGTCATCAAAGCATATGTCATTATGGCTAAAAAAGATGACTATATAGAAAGTGAAATAAGTTATATATGAGGGATATGCCTGCACAAGTAAAGACGAAAGACGCGATGAGATAAGGCTACACCATCAATTCTAGAAGTTGGAAAATTTGACTCAACCCTGAATTAGATAACAACTTTCATTTTAAAAGTTGAAAAGTTGGACCCAAACTTGAAATGGAATGCTAAAAAGGTTCAAAAACTTATTGTCATCATATGACTTGTTTAAATGTATTGAACAATTTTGACAAGATGATTAATATTGCTTATAAGCACTTTTAGGCTCAATATGACATATCAATGTGTTTTAATTATGTTTATATTTTTAAGCATTTCTTAAGTATTTATTATTATTTTTTATAAATTGCTTGTGTATTTCATTGAGCCTACCTCATTAGCAGTGGTTATACTATATGGAAGGGGAATGAGCCTTTGAGACAGTAAAAAGAGGTGACCATTCTTTTGATGTAAATACATTTCGGGTGTAAACATGATCTAAAATGATATTTGAATGCTATGTGTACAAACTTTTAGTTATGTGAGTAAATTTTAAAAGTTTTAGTTGAGCTTTATATTTACTTCAATTATATTTGATATTCTTTAAGGGACCATATATGCTTCACATTATTAGTTATGAAATTAGATAGGTTGGATGGTTATGAGAGGCTAAATAATATCTTTTTCTCACTCTATTCTAAAAGTAGTGGCTCATAATAGGTGTTAATAAAAAGGAATCGATTTAGATTTTCATTTTCTGTTATACTCCAGATTGACTATTAAGGAATAGGCCAAACTGGGGTGTGACAGACCCGACCCAAAACCCATTTGGACCCGACTTAAAAAAATTTAAGGTTCGGGTATACACATGTTTGCCAAATGGGTTAGGTTCAGGTTTGATTTCCGGACCTCTTCCTAAAATTAGGTCGGGTTCGAGTTGACCCAAAATATCTTGAATCAACTCAGAATGACTCGGATCCCGCACACCTGAACTCCCAAAATGAACCGGACTCTTGAGCAATCGAGCCAACCGTGCCCTCACTCTAACCTCCAATACCATCACTCGAGAGAACGGGCTCGTAATATTGTCGATCTGTGATGATCCCGCTATCGCAGCTGCTCCCGACATTCCACACCCGAGCTCGCCCACGTTCTCCATGTATACAGCCACGCTAGCATACATATGCCCTCACCGGCCTGGCCCACACAGCTCTTACCTTATTCCCTGCACACGCTTTCGCCTGCTATCTAGGTGGCTTTGCGGGTTGGCATGCCGGGTCAGGTTTGAGTCTGGGAATCAAACATGTTTTATAAATTGGGTCAGGTTTGGATTAGGCAGGTTAAAGGCAGGTCAATTTTCAGTTGGACCTAAACATGACACGAAAACTTATTTTGACACGCCTTTTTAATTAATATACCTTTAATAATTTATATATCTAGAAAAATCATCTTCAACGTGTATGAATCTCGATCCAAATCTAAATTGGAGATTTCAAAATTAAATTTTAAACCTTCCAAACTCTTATTTCATCAAACTTATATACAAATTGAACATCTCAAGGATATGAACCCAATGACACCAAATTCAGTCAAATCCTACCCCAAATGGGCTCAAATCAAAGGACCAAGGCTTATTTGATTTCTTCAAAGCATTAATTGGATGACTACATAATATTAAAATATTAAATTCTTACAGTCAAATCGAGCAACTTGACGAGACCAATCCAAAGAGCCCAATATCACTCACTTCAGTCATCACTAAAGCACTTAAATGTTCAATAAATATTCTATAAATCAAGGGAATCAGTAGGGTCATCGATGAAACACTCTAAAATTGCCCTGAATTTTCTTCATATTTATAGAGCATGCCACGTCTTAAAAACTATAAATAGACAACATTCTTCACATAAAGAGGGGAAGAAGATAAGGAGGATGAAGAAGGAGAGAACTATGAGGCTTGAAAAATCCTGGAGCTCCACCTCAGCAACATTATTAATAAGTCCTTGCCACCGGACCACCATTGCTAGACTTATAGCTGATGATCATCGTTAAACCTCCATTCAATCATCACCATTGGCTCTCTAGTTGACCTCTACCATCTCTCTCTATATATATACTACATGACCCCAAAGACTCTCTCAGTAGGTTGCTTGGCCAAGAAGAAATTGAAAGAGGGGAAGAAGAGAGGGGGAAAAAAGGTATTTGGATCATATTTGTTAGCCATTCTTATTACATATTTTGTCTATTCACTGTAAAATTTTAAAAAAATCATTATTTTTAATTTACCTGATAAATTTTAATAATACTATTGTCAAAATATTTATACAATATATATCTATTATAAACAAAAAGTTATGCGGTAAAAATATGATGAATTAGGACAAAATATTGTGTATCGATTTAGGAGAATAAATCCATCAAACTCAAAATTATTAAAAACAAAAAGTAGATTTCATTTACTTACAACAATTATGTAAAATCTCTGAATATTTTTTAAGAATGAAAATAACCCAGATGCCCTTTTATCCGCTCCCTCTCTTCTTTCTCTTCCCTTTTATCTCTTTCTTCCTCAACAAGTCACACAAATGGAGATGGTTGGGTGGGTTTTAGTGCTTAGGCTTAGGATTAAATATAAATAAAAACTCAATTAGTGGCCTAAAACCACAGTGCCTGTGTTGCACGTCAAATCAAAAATTACTACATAACAGAGCATCAAGCATCATTCAAGCAAATTTTGGCGCCGCAATGTTCAACATTGCCCTGCTCTAGTTCAAACACATTTTATTTTTTCACATTCTCACATTTGTACTCAAGCTTAATCATTAATATACCAAGCTTTTAAAATTGTGCTCAAATTTATTCAACAATCTAAATAAATGAATGTCAATGATGCTTGTAGAAGCATTGAATTTTTCATTAATTAAATTTGTTTATTTGTAGATCTATCTAAATGCACCCCTCCCCTTAGTGAGAGAATTTAATCTTTTTAAACATGCATGAATATTATTGTTGATAAATATGTGAAATCTATTATTAGAAGCAACATAAGCAAAAAAAAAGTAAATCAGAGCATAAAATGCAAGAATTTTATTTAAATTCACTATCACTTAATTCATTTTAGAGGAAACAATTTTTCATGCAAGTATTCTTTTGAATCCAATAACTAAAAATGTAATTAACAAAAATGAGCACATGAAATCTGTGCCAAAAATAATTTTAACTTTGGTGAGTAACTGAGTATTATCTATAACTAACCAGTTGGAGAATATAAAGAATTTAAATTGTTAAAGTTTGTTAACAGCCAGCTTAGAAATTCAGCTAATTAACAGATAAAAAATTAAAAATCACATATTAGCAATCGGCACAATATATAGCCGTTAAAATGTCCCTATTCTTGCTCCACGAAATTTAAAATTCATTAGAAGACAATGATCAAAACTACCTCGTGACTCTAATCGTCATCTTCCTCCTCGAAGTTGGAATATTCCGATAAGACCTCGTCCTCTTCATCATCTTCTGATGCACTCTCACTACTCTCTACATACACAGCTCTGGTTCTGTTCTCCCTCTTCGGCCTCGCCTTTGCAGCAGAATCCTCACGCTGTGCTTCATCAGAAGCTCCAAGAGAAGAATTTTCGCTGCTGCTACCATTGATTCCAGACTTGTCTAAGAAAGAGCCGCTTTTCTTGTTGAAGGGAGATGGCCTAATCTTCCTCACTTTCTTCTCTGGAGAGTCGACAGCATTTGTTGCAGGCGGCAAAAGTTCAGAAATGAGCTTCTGTGCCAATATTGGTTTGATCTGTCCCTCTCTTTTCTTCGCTGCGATCGTTGCTTTGGCCTTCGTAGCATTTGCTGGCTTTCTTCCTCCACCAGCTCCTTTCTTCCCTTTAGGGACCTTGCTGTTTTCAAAATCTTCATCATCGGTATCCTCATCAGACACAACTGTCATGGCCTTCCTTGCAGCCGCAGCTCTCTTCTTTGGTCCTTCTTTAGCTGCAGCAGCCTCTGGCATAGTTTCAGTCTCCATGGCTGTAAAAAAATTAGAATTTTAGGCTTTTCTTGATAACAATGTTTGAGTACCGTGAGCCAAGAGATCATACCAAGCCTTTCTGGGGAAGAATCAAGATTGTATGCTTCCAGTCTTTCTTTGAGAGCAACTAAATCTTCATCTTCATCGCTTTCAACAGAAACAGGCTTGAAAAATGACATGTAATGTGTAGTTTAGCTCATAGGAGTAGTGAACGACATATCATACAAGAGAGAAAGAAATTACTACTAGGAACAAACCTGAGATTTGGATTTATTTTGGCGTCCTTTAGGTTTATTCTTAGTTACCTCTTGAACAGTTTCTGCAATTAGGTATTCCAACGTTACTAAGATAAACCATGAGATAACTTGATAATACAAGAGACGGTATTTGTAAAGTAATACCAGAATCAATTGCAATTGGTTCAGTAGCTGCTGAAGGCTTCGTGTTATTCTTTCTTGGCTTCTTTGGTGCTTGTTTAGCAGCTGCAGCACCACCATTACCTGCTTTTGCCTTGATTTTTTTCCTCATTACTTCAGCTTCAGCATCTTGTCTTTCTAAGTTCTGCTCAAGATGCAGGAAATATCATGGGGTAGAATAAGACGACCTAAATAGTAATATAGGAATAAATAAAGACATGGTAAAGGATTTGAAAGCATTGGGGAAGGACTCACATCTAGCTCTTTATCTAGAGCATCTAAATCTTTGATCCATAGTGAACTAGGTGTGGAACCCCTCAATTCCTTCACATCATTTTCAAATTTCTCCTTCTCAGCGCAAAGTTCCTGAACCTTTTCCCAGGTCAAGGTTCCTATAGCCATGGAGAGTAGGTAGTCATAATCACTCGGCTTCACTCCACCTTTAGCAACTTCTGTAGTCTCCTCGGATTCTTCAGTTTCTGGTGTGGCTCCAGCTATAGCTACATCAACGCCCTTAGTTTTCTTTGGGAATGGAGTGAACCCTTTCTCTTGTAGCTCAAGGAACAATTCTGCCCTCTTCCTGTTGTTAACTATGATCTGACCTTTAACAACACCAAGAATGAACCTGACTTTGTTGTCCAGCTTTAACAGGTCCAACTCAAGATTATCCAGCAAAGCTTTCTGCACAAATTTGGCACAAATTGTTCTCATTTGCATGTGAAATCCTTTATTGAGTTGTTAAATTATTCAATGTCATCTTACCTTCCTTTTCTCATAATATGTAATCCTTAGATGGAAAAACTCCTCAAGAACTGTAAAGTTGATTAAGAGTTAGGAACATTTATAGCACATAAAATGACATACCATGAGGATAAATACTCACTTTGTTCTGGTGTATCATATTTCTTAATGACTCCCTTGTGGTCAAAAAGATGCATATTGCTAGTGCTGATAGTAGTAGAAAGTTTAAACTTTTTCTCAAGTCCCTCTTGCTTTGCCATTATCAAGTTCTGCTCGGACAATGTAACCTCAAAATGCACAGTGGTGTCATCATTGTATTCTCTATAGTCCTACAAGATCAGTATTGCTTAGCAAGGCATAATGATGCTCATCCAAAATGATTCAACATATCTGAACTAGTTTTTTTTACCTTAATAAATGGGTCCTTAACTTTATCAGTTCCTGTCACCAATGATTCCAGAAATTCCTTGTAGTCCTGAGTCCATCTTCGAACTGGAAGCTCAGTTATTGTTAAAGTGTTGCTGTCACTCTCCTCTATGATGCCAGTGACAGTGTAGGTAGCGCCAGCTTCCTTCACTGCTGTTTTCTCAATTAGGCCCTGATTGTATTAGGAGAAAAAAATGTCATTCTAGATATTTTCTGAAGAAAACCTCAACTTATGCTTATGAAAAAATGTCATCTTTACCTTGAAACCGCGATACCATGGATCCATTGGCAACATTGGCTCATCATTAAGCAAACGCCTTACATTTTTTACAATATCTCTTGGATTATAATTAGGAATGTAAGAGCTCCAACCAGTACCAATTCCCTCACTCCCATTTACTAAGACCATGGGAATAATTGGAACATACCTGCAGGTTAATTGTAGTTTCAATAATAATCTTATTGCTTCATAAAGCAATTTTTAAGTTTCAAAAAATTTAATTTTTGAACTATAAAAAAAGCCGCCCCAAACGAAGCATAAGCCTATGACAAATCAATTGATAATAAATAAATAAATACCAGGCGGGTTCAATTGATTGCCCATCCTCACTCATATAGTCAAGAATAAGATCATCTTCCTTGGGAAACAAGAACCTGGTCATGGGTGACAACTTCGTGTAAATATACCTGGCACTAGCATGGTCCTTGCCTCCCTGAATGCATATACAAGAGAAAAGAATATATCAAAATTTATATAATAAACTAAAAATAACATAGATAAAATATATGAACCATCTGATGAAGTTTTATACTTGGTGCCGAGTTCCAAATTGCCCATTTGGCTGCAGAAGATTGATATTATTGCTACCTACGAAATCTTGGGCCATTCCAATTATAGTACTGGCAAGACTTTGTTCGCCATGATGGTAAGCTGAATGCTCAGAAACATAACCGGAAAATTGAGAAATCTGCAAATAGTTGAGATTTAGTCAACTTGAATGAATTTGAATATGAATAAACCATATTTATTTAACTGTTCTGTTTTCTGACCTTTGCTTCCTTGACAAAGTTCCTTTTGAAGGAGCAAAATAGAATCTTTCTTTGGCCAGGTTTTAAACCATCAAGCATGGATGGAATAGACCGTTGCAAGTCTGCCATGGAGAATAATATCAGCTCCTTGTTGACAAAGTCACTATAGCTAATAAGTTTTTCGTTCTGATCCAGGTAAGTTCCAGGCTGCAGTTATAGGAAAGTAAATTTCAAGGTCTGAGAAAGTTAAAAGTTTTTTGGTAATGGCAAAGAAAGACTATCTCCTATTACTTCAAATTGCCGCAGCCAATTTTTCCTGGCTTCAATTTTCTTTTTGCTGAATGCAAGCTCTATAGCTTCTCCGTCCTGTTCATCAAACCATACAAAATCTTTCTTGTGCTTTTGAAGATCTTGGAAGTACTCCTTTCCTTCTTTGGATGTGCTAGTTCCCAACCCCTATGACCATTATAAGTAGAAACCATTACAAACTGTATAAATTTCTATGACAGTACGTACAGGATTACAGATTAACGACGCTTGGAAATGCAGACCTTATAGTACTTTATAGACCAGCCACTTGCATTGCCACGCAAACTTTCTTTCCAAGATTCATACTCAGGCATAGTGTAAAAAGACAAGACCTTTCCTGTTCTGTAAGTTGCCTGAAATATCAAAAATAAAAATGTAGCAATATCATTTTTTTTTCACATTTCAAAGCTCCAAATCAGATTTTTATAAAATGTATAGGCTAACCTTCACAATTGGTGTTATGAACTCTACCAAGAACGAGGGAATTTTAAGCAGAGAAGGCCAAAATGAGTGTATGAAGTTAATCAAGAGCCCCTTAATGTGAGAGCCATCATGATCCTGAAATTGCAAAACAAGAATGATAGGTTAGAAATGTTAAAGCATTCACATATCTGCAGACAGAAGGCATAAATTATGAGTTCATGTGGAACCTGATCTGTCATTATCATGAGATGACCATAACGTAAACCCTTGACACTTTCATACTGTTTCCCTTGCTGCAACCCTAGAATTTGCTTTATATTCTGGATTTCAGCATTCTCCATTATCTGCTTATGACTTGCTTCTCGAACATTGAGCAATTTACCTCTCAGAGGAAAAACGCCATAATTGTTTCGGCCAACAACTGAGATACCAGCCATCTGTTACAGGTAAGACAGAGAAATGAGATAATTTTCCCTGAAAAATACTAGCCTATGAGGACAATTTCTCTCATAAAAGAGGATCATAATTTCAATTGGTTTAATAAACATGAAACACATACAGCAAGAGCCTTGGCTGAATCTCCTTCAGTCAAGATCAATGTGCATTTCTCTGAATTCTTTCCTCCAGCATCATTAGCGTCATCGAGCTTCACAATGCCAGAGATTTTCTGCCTTTTTGTTCCATCTGTCTTCTTCAATTCCTTATTCTGCTTGAAATCAGCCCATGAGAGAAGACTTTCCACAATTCCTGATTTAGCCACTGCAAAAAGAGAAATTTAACTTCATTAAGTGCTGAACCAGATAATTTAACATCGCAATATGAACAATTACCCTTCTTGAGAAATTCTTGTGAAAGATCGCACTTTGACCCGAAACTTCCTTGACGAGTGGTCAATGTTTCCTTAGTTTGCGAGTCAAATGCAGGGTTGTCAATGAGGCAATTGACAAAGACCCAAAGATGATTCTTCACATTATGCGGCCTGAGGTTTGCATTCTTATTCTTTTTGTTCACAATGCTCATCACATGACTAGCAATTTGGCTGGTGACATACTCAACGTGTGTCCCTCCCTTAATAGTGTTAATGGAATTAACAAAGCTCACCTGGTGAATGGAAACCAAAACAAAATCATGATCTATTGAACTTATGTTACTACAATTGATAAACAGGCATTTAAAGTTCATTAAGTGTTCTTTCAAGAAACCTGTTGAAACTGCCCATCAGTGAGGCTTACACATATCTCCCACCGATCATTGACTTTCTCAGCAATCCTAAATCAAATTACACAAAATTCTGATCTTGTTTAAGTTGAGAAGAATTTAACCGCAAATGAAATTCTTAGATATTTTCAAACCTTGGAAGGGGCTCGGGTCTAGATTTGGAAGCAGATTGGAGGTAGAGGTTCACGTAATCAGCAAAAGTTTTAACAGGTAATCGTTTCCCGTTCAACTCAACCTTCACGGTCTTACCCAATGTTCCAGCTAGATCAACAACCCTCTTTTTCATCAGTGCAACCACATCTTCTTCAAGATGGTCCATATTGAACTTCAGCAGGTCCGGCTTGAACGTAACCTTAGTCCAATTCTCTCCTTCCTTGCATTTGGTAATGGAGGGCTGGGATTTGGTTCCCATGTTTCCGGTGAACACCTATATTGGAGAACTCATTTGTAAGAATATCATGAGAAAGAATTAGCATCCTGAACCAGTACTTGGAGTGTAAATCTTGGTAATTTATTTATGACAAAGATCAGCATTGTTACAAAGCTAAGGTCCTGAATTTGATATAAATAGATTTAGGGTTTTACCGCGGCACTCCTTGCAGTAAATTACATAAAATCAAACAAAACGAAATCTAAATAACACCATATTTCATATAAAAGCAAAGCAAACAGCTATACATTTCAATTTCAGCAGAACTTCACGGATTCAAATCAGCCGACAAGAAATAATCTTAAAAAGTCACCTGCTTGTACTTCTTTTGTCTCTTCCCATCTGCCGTCTGGATGATAAACTGCGATGAGAAGATATTGGTCAGCTTCGCACCGTACCCGTTCCTACCACCAGTGGTCTTCTTGACGTTGTCGTCGTAGTTGCTGCTTGTGAGGAGGTGTCCAAAAATCATCTCCGGTACGTAGACCCCCTCTTCCTGGTGGATCTCGACCGGAACACCATCACCATTGTTGTAGATGCTAATGCAGACGGCCTCGGCATCAATGTCGACCTTGAGGGAGTCCATAGATGGATCCCTCTGCTTGTTGTCGGCAGCATTAACCAATATCTCGTCAAAGATCTTGTAGAGCCCGGGCACATAGGTCACGGGTCGGTGAACCATCTCCTCATTCTCGTAGACCCATAGAGTCTGGGTATGCTTCTCCACCGAGCCAATATAGGTGTCAGGGCGGAGGAGAATGTGCTCGAGCTGCGTCTTCTTCTGGTACATCTCCTCGATCGTTTTCTTGCCGTTGGCGGCTGTGTCTGCGATGCCATAGGCGGAGTTGTGCACGGTGCTGCACTGAAGAGGGAGCTTCTTCACGGCGGCCATGGCGTGTGTAAGAGAGACACGGAGATTGTGTCAAGAAGGCTAAAGGCCGAGCGTTCTTGCGAGATTTATTATGAAAGAAATATGGTACTGGGGCGATTTCAAATTTCAAATTTTGAATTCAAATGAAATGAAGACAGGGATACCTACTGAGATGCACTCATTCAATCTTCAATCAAATTTTATTTTTTTCTCCTCTTTTGTCCGCTTCTTTGACAAACTCTATAACACAAAAAATTGACTTATGTTAACAATGCGACGTCAATATGAACGTCGCGCTGTTCCTTTATTAAATTTTGGCGTGCAAATTAACGTTCGAATGAAGCGAATGACGAATGGTATGTAGTTCAATTGGAGATGGTCGTAGGATCATTCAGCTTAGCAAAATTGATTGAAAGGTGAGCCATTCCTAACCTTATTGAAAATTCCTAATTACTTATAAAACAATGAATAAAACCCAATGGGACAAATCATTAGCAAAAAATCTAAAAACCTTATGGCAAAATTTATAAAAAGGAGCATTGTTAAATTAATTTAAGTAGAAGAAGCATCTTTAAGAGAATCAATTTATGCATGCTAAATACGTGAAATAGTTTTGGTTCAATAAAATGCAGAAAATTCTTTGAAAAACTATTTTTCACTTTCTATTGGATGTGAAAAATAGTTTTATGCATTCTATTTAGGTCGAATTTTTAAATTGATATTCCTAGATGTATAATTTGTTAAATCAAAATCTACCTAACTCAATTTCCTTAACTAACTTATTTTAATATTTATGTTTTAAAAACTAAAGATTTTTATTATTAAGTAATATATTACATAATATAATGTATATTGCAGATTAGATTTATTGATATAAGTAAATAATATAGTATGAATTATAGAAATTATAAGATATTTATTTAAATTTATATTATATACTAATTTTTATATAGTATACAATGTTAACATTTTCGTTAAGAAAATCAATGGTATCCCACTAATAATTCTAATTCAAATAAAAAAAAATTCTGATTTATAATCATCTATAAATATATAATATAACAATAATGTTTATATGAAATTATTTAAAATGGTTGAAATAGTTGCAAAATTTGAGTTAGATTTGCTAAATGACAGCACCCTCCCTTCCACATAACTAATTTATATAATTATATAACAACAATAATCTATTAAAGAATAAATAAGGAATATATATAGTATAAATTATATTACATTTATACAATTATTTAATAAATGATGAATTAAGAAATTGAGTTGTAATATTATTAGAAAATGTTTTGGAATATTATTAATAATTAATTAATCTTGACTTGTATATTATTATTTTGTTTATTGTTACTAAAATATAAATTTATATTAATAAGGAATATATAGTATATGCTCATTTCGTATATTGTCTTTAAGGGTAAATCCACTCATCCACCACCTGAGTGAGCATCCTCATCTATACAACACTTAACTTAATATTAAGCTTCTCTTTTAATGGTCAATATTTTGCACCATAGAGCAGGTCTCACTAGCATCTTATAGAATTTTCACTTAAGTTTGAGAGGGACTTTTCTATCACACAACAAGCTCGATACATTCCTCCACTTCAATCATCCAGCTTAAATTCTACTGATAATATCTTCATATATTTCATCATCACTTTGAACAATAGATCCAAGATATTTAAAATGTATACTCTTAAAATTTAGTATAAAATATAAATTTAAATAAGTAGTTATAATATTACAATAAATATATATATTCATTTCTTTAATTCATGCTATATTAGTTATTCATATAGATATATCTAGTGTGCAATAATGATTTTACGTATTTGCTCCTTTTTAAATTATCTACTAAACATGCTTCTTCTACTTAATTAAATTAAAAATTTTGCTTCTTTTTTTAAAATTTGCCTTTAATCGACATGTGTTAGAGAAGTAAAATGATGTGTATAATTTGGCAAAATTATAATAATATCTTTTTTCTGACTATTTTGTCTACATATAATTAATGAGAGAGAAAAGATTAAGTTTTTATTTAAAATAATGAAAATTATATCAGCATTGATGACAATTAAAGCGTCGGCTTTCTATTGACCTAGTTAGTAGAGCAAATGCATTAAGAAATGTATGAGGATAATTAGGAGCAATTATTAGGTCCTTTCACTGGATTTAGAGGAAGGTTCGGTTTTTGCCTAAAATAGGTCAAAAAGTGCAAATACCGAGTTTTTTGAAAAACTCGGTATTTTTTCAAAAAACTCGGTATTTGCACTTTTTTAGGCAAAACCGAACCTTCCTCTGGGTCCTTGCACCGGACCAAATAAAAGTTCGGATAATTAGAGGTAGATTTAAAAAGAATTGATAAGAATTATTAGAAATGACCTTTGTTTATTAGATTTGAATGAGAATTTAATTTTTAATTGACATAACGGAGAAAATTGATATAGCTTAAAAGGGATATTTTCTAAGAAAAATTTAGCCCAAAATAATCTTTTGCAAATTTTGTCACTGTAACGATAAGACTAACATTGGTAGCTAGTCCACAAATCTTTTGCAAATTTTGTAATATTAGAGTTGCCAAGTTCATACATCTATAAATATTTTCAATTTTAGAGGAGAAAAAGTCACAAAAATAGCAAAAAAAAAAATGTAAAAAAAAAAAAACAAATCATAAAGATTCAGGCTTCGTTTGTTTTGGTTTATGCTTACATAAAAATGAGTTTTAGAAAAGGAGGTAGAGAAAAAGCCGTTTAATAAAATGGAGTTTCAATAATGAGATATGTTTGACTAATATTTTTAAAAGTGCTTATTAATACTTGAAAGTAATTTTAAATTGTTTGTTTAGGAGTTCTGCTTTTGAGATTTTATTATTTAATACTTGAAAGTAATTTTAAATCAGTAATTCGTTTCCAAAACTCCGTTTTGTAAACGAAGAAGCAGATACGAAAAGAATTTTGTAACCGCCGAAAAAACGATGTTTATTAAAAAGGAATTATTGTTAAGCTTTGATTCCAAACAGTAAATACTAATTGATTTCGGCGTATTCAAACGGAAACGGAGAAAAAAAGCCTTATCAAACGAGGCCTCAATAAGAGAGTGATCATTAAAATCTCACTCAATAGTATGCATCATTGATCTATTTCTATATATGATAAATTTGCTTCATCGAATTATTATGGCTCTGCGAGACTACCTAATTGGTAGCTAGAGCAACCAATGAAAATTGAATCCTAAAGCCTTGGTGTAAAAACTGACACTTTTATATGACTACCTCTCAGACCAATACTTATGGATTGACTGACACCAAGTGTCGCCACCAAGTCGTCTATCAAGAATTTTGAAAGTGGCACTATAGGTCATTCAAGAAAGACTCATGCGATAGGGAGAGCCATAAATGATTGGATTGCATCATCTCGAGGGAGGAAAATGGTCATAAGCCTCTATGGTCCATTGTGAGAATCAACTGAAGGACAAACTTGTCATACATACATTTGTCTTTTGAGTGCTTTATAGAGAAGGGACTGTATTATCCAGAAGTATAAAAAGACAGCATCTTCTACATATTCGAAATACAAAAATATGTGTAACTGGAATGTTCCAAAGATTCCCCTACTTAACACGTGGTATTGGATATGGTTTATTTATTCTAGGTAATCAAGTTTCCCATGGGCATAAACCCATATGGTTAATTACAGTTTAATAAAAAGTCTAAGAATACACTCAATTAAGGATGTTCATTAATTTTTTTTTTGGGTTGGTTTATGAATGATCTTCTAAGGTTCCTTTATAGAGTGGAAAATAAAGACTCAAATTAGTTATTCATCATGCAACATGTGACACATCAAAGCGCACAAAGGTCAGTATATTGGAGGTCGAGTTATGTTAAGAAAATATGTCATATGTGACAAATGAAAATATAAAGATGTGTCATGTCATCCAGTAACATGGATATATGAGGCTTATAGTCTCCAAAAGAGTGGGGATTTACCCAATGACGAGAATCATAGCGATCTTGAATATAAAGAGGAGTAAACGTACCAATAAGATACAATCCATGACCTAATCCACTATAGGCAGAAATGAAAGAGCTTACAAATCAAACCCAACCAGAGATTAAAGATGTCCATTATTTGGACTTACAATCCAACCTCAAAATGATGACCAACATCACTCACTTAGGCGTATGAAACCTTGATGTCCAATCTTTAACCAAAATATAATATATAATATAGAAATGGGGATTTATAACCTTGCCATTGAAGCAAATGCCTGAGCATGAATGGACATGATATGCTTGTGCATTTTTCTAAGTAAATTGCAAAAAAGTAAATATAACATGCTGACTCCATGATAGTGTATATTTGAGATTTTCATTGGCATTAGGGATGGAGTCAATTATTATTTTGAAAAGTGGCTTTTGGAAACGCAATGCATTTAATTTTAAGGAAAACATTTCTTTTCCACATTGTTGTTACTTAAGTCAGTCAATTATTTAAGGTGAAAAAAATTAATATCATAAGAGTTCAAAGAGGACACAAGTCTGGGCCAACCCAAACAAAATAAGTAAAGAAACTTAGGAAAACATGCAGTTCAAGTGTGCAATTAAAGTAATTACATCAATCATCATCACATAATAAAATAATAAAAAAAAAATGCTAAAAGTGCAGCTATATTTTGCAATACACCTAGAAACATAAAAGAGGTTGTTGAGCTTTACCATAATTACAACTTAGTTTAAATCAATACATCAATAATATCGCATGTGGGATCTTAAACGATTTCATCTACATCATAAATTGACCTTCTACCGTCGAAAATAACACACATACCTACATAAATTTCATAAACTAAAAAGTACTTTAGTAAAAAGGTAAAATAACACATTTGGCCCTACAAGAGACAATAAACTTAGCACATTAAAATTTAAGTTTACATAACCACGCAGGGCTAACCATAAATTAATGTCAAGCTATATCTTTAGACCCCTATTGGTCATGCATATTTAGGGCATGAACTCATTATTATAACACCTACAAGGAATATTAGTCACATAATCATTTATATTTAATCACCTCTTTATATGCATGGCCACCTACAAGATAAAATTATTATATATCTCTATCCTAATCATTTAAGAGCAAGTATCCACAACATCAAACCACAAATCAATAAAGAAATAAGTCAAAACAATATAAATTGATATACATTGTTTTGTGGTAATGGTGGTAATCAATTGTTAGTCCGTGTGGAATATAATTGTGTCAATCAATCGGGTTATATGGTTGCTTCAGATCTTAACTTAGTTTGTGGTGCTCATTGGGATGGTGTGGGCAGTTCTTCGCCTGCTTGGGTTCTAGAGCTATGAACCTGAAAATTTTCCACGTCCCAACGTAGCATAGTTTGCTTGGAGAAAAGACAAAGCACAGAATGTTGCAGTGCTCCAGATCCAACGCTAAGTTGCTGTTAGGTAGACTAGAGACAGAGCTTTGAGCACCGTGATGCTCCAAACTAGCACCGCAGCGCCACAAGACCGACTGAGATATTTTTCTTTCTCGTTTTCTTAAGGGGGCATCGCTTGGTGGTTGTAATTTTATCTCTTTGTTTGTTCTTATGTAAATGTGGTGTAAGAGAGAAGATAGATATGTGCTAATTCTCCCATATTTTCATAGTGAATTTTTTGTTGTTGTGTGGCTCCATGGTTTTTTCTCGATTTTTTAAGTTTTTTCACTTTAAATCATGTTGTTCTTTTCTATCCATTATTTTTATCTTTCTTGTTTGTTTCACTTCGATGTTTTACTTACCACCCCGAGCAACAATACCTTGGGTCAATGATTGGTGGTGATAATTAGAACGATGAGGGATGCGGCAACATTGATATGCGACAACCTTGAGCAACAAAGTAAGGTTACGAGCTATAGTCCTTTTTTTCATTTGAAATTTGCTTGATTTATGCAAATTTTGAATTTGTACAAAATAGAAATTATAAATATTTTAAATCTTCTACATATCTAGACAAATTATTCTTTTTTTTAAACTTCAAACTAAACACCACATAAATCAAATCTCATGTACCTTTTACTTTGAACTCTTGATACTTATAAGCAATAAGCTTCAATCTCTTTTTAATTTCATATGACACACCAAAAAAATTAAAGACTGATTTACGTTTTTAACACAAACTTCACCATTTGTATAATATAGCAATCCATTAACTCTTGCCAATGACCTTGATGAAACCCTCAATAAAGAAAGTCGAAAGGAAGTCATATTGGGTCGAGAGAGTTTCTCGACATATCACCAAAAAAAAAATGGGGACAAGTTGTAACACATAAACTTCACCATTTGTAAGTAACCATCACTAGGGGATCTCTTAATGAAGAGATTTTTCATTCAAATTTTGAATAGAATAGCAAAAACCTTTATCTCCTATACTGAAATGTAAAACTTTTTTACGAGCAGCTCGCCTCCTCTTTGCACATGTCGCAAAACTCAATTGAACCTCCTTGTCACCAAGCGACCTTTGTGTAAATTACGATGCTTATTAATGCACCTCCCATAAATACCATCTTTGCTCTATCTCCTCCTACCCAGTCCTCCACTTTGCATCTCATCTAGCCGCCAACTCCTACCCATTTTCATCATGTCTCATGTCATTAATAACCAAACATAAATATAACAAAGAGGATAAGAAATTTTAAAATTGATTTTATTTTAATTTTAAAAGTTATGTGTGCTAATAATAAAGTTTATATTTAAATATATAAATCCTATAAATTTTGAATGCTATGAGTTTAACTGCCCCACAAAACTGCAGTTTCCCCAAACAAACACGATTTAAGCGGGTGTGCGTGTTGACCCGACAGACCCATTAACCTAATTAACATCTGGACCGCCGATCGTTGAACGAGAACTGATCTGACGGCTTGCAGTCCATAGCAAATCGAAGGTTCGTCATGGAATCGAATTAAAACCCTAGGATTTGGGAGTAGCTAAAAGAGTAATCTTTCTCTTCAAAACCGCCGTGGTTGGATCGTTCTCTTCGCGACCCGAGAGATCTGCACGAGATGGTGAGGGGATTTTGCCTTCCTTTTGTTTGATGTGCCTTTTTTTTGGTTCGTTTGATCGACTACGCATTTTCGTGTGCAGGCGCCTAAGAAGGAGAAGGCTGCGCCTCCGGCTTCTAAGCCAGCCAAGTCTGGTGGCGGGAAGCAGAAGAAGAAGGTTTATTTATTTATTTATTTTTTTGGTAGATTTGGGATTAGAAGGGAATGCGTTGTCGCATCGATTTGACTTGTATCCTCTGAGCGTTATTCATTTTATGCATATGCGAAGATACCATTTTGTTGAAATATTTTCTCTTTGAGATGTGGTTTGCAGAAGTGGAGCAAAGGAAAGCAGAAGGAGAAGGTGAACAATGCTGTTCTCTTCGATCAGGCAAGCTACGATAAGATGCTTACGGAAGTCCCCAAGTACAAGATGATTACTCCATCTGTACTATCTGATAGATTGAGGGTATGGGTCTTATTATTATTTTTTGGTTTAACAGTAAATTTTCTTCTATTAATAAGTGACTGGTAATTGTGCTTACTTTGAGGGATTTCTGCATTAGGAAGAATCTATTGTGCATGAAAGTCTTTTGGGGTCCTTTATTTTAAGTTTTAAGTTTTAAAACAATCGATCGTTGGTTGCAAATTATAATGGATAAAGTTGAAAAGTGTTAGGGTCAATTAGCATGGTGGATTGTTAGATTGAGGTAATATGTTATAATTGTAATGGGTGTTATAATGTTTGAAAGATTGTTGAAGTAATGTGAGTGTATGATAGGTCATTAATGAGTCGCATGGCATATTGTAGCTCTATATATACTTTTTCATTTGGGAGTATTAGGTATGCAACACAATGATCTAAGCCCCTTATTGTGATTCTTCTCTTCTTCCCCTTCCTCAATCCTTCATTTTGTTGAGCTATTGAGTTTCTAGATGAATGGCGGGCGCTTGACGCTGCATTCAAATTATTATTAAATGGAAAGCACTTGCTTAAGCTCCTGATATGATTCAATCAAACATCAATGTAATCTCTTATATTCCAACTATCCAATCAACAATACAAGCACCTACTCAAGTTTTTTGCTTGATTTGATTGGCAATACAAACATCTTCTCCTGTTCTTTATTTACATCCATTATTTTAGAAGATACTACAGGCCTAACCAATACTACTCCAATAACATTGCAGTAGTTACATGATTTATAGGAGCTAGGAGATGAATGGCCGCCCACCTCTTTTACCACGAGGAAATCATAAAAAAGAAGTTTGACTCAATGGCCGCCGACCTCCTGAAGATTCGCCAATTTTTGTGCATGTATTTCATGTCTTCATGATTCTTCTTGGATTTTTTATGTGGTTTGATTCTATTTTACTATCTAATTTGGTCTTAAGCGCAAGCTCAATTTTGATGGGCTCAATAACTATTAAGGTCAATAAGTGTAGTGTGTTATTAGATTATCTTAATATGTTATGATTGTAATGGGTGTTATGGTGTTTAATATGTAGCTTAATTGATTTTAGTGCCTAATAGGTCTTTAATAAACCATATGGAATATTGTAACTCTATGTATACTTCCTATTGGGGAGCATTAGGCATGGCAATGAAATGATCTTAAGCCATTTATTGCAATTCTTCTTTTCTCATTCCACAATCTCCCATTTTTTAAAAATTGCTATCAAGCTCAAAATATTGTTAATCATTAAAATTCTTCATATTTGTAACAAAAAGTCATCATATGTTTAAATCATCGCTTATTTTTAAGTCATGACGTACAACACGGTGTACATACGACCTATTTGTTTGGCGCGACACGACAGATCAAAATAACGCGCACTATTTGCACCATGCATGCGCAATGGCGCCATGCATGGCGCAAATATATTTAATAGTATTTAATACAAATAAATATATTTGACTTATTTTACATTGTGTGTCATGTTTAAAATGGCGCTAGCCGCACCTGGCTTTATGCATCATGGCTCCATAGAAAAAATTGCGTTATGGTGTGTCATTCACCATTAACAGGTATGACTATTTCCGTATCAATAATGTCACTGATTTGAATGTATTTATGTTTTGGACAATTTTTTTAGAGCAATGCTTTTGTATTAAATGCAACTTGGGCTTATTCACTTCTAATTATTTGAAAGTATTGGTTATGGATCCTATGGAATAACCCAATCTCTACCCTATACTTGTTGTGGGTCAATTATGTAACATATTTTGAAGTCGATGTTGAAGTGGTGTTTCTTCTATTCCTAAGCAAGACATTTATGGGACATAAGTTCAATCTGATTGAATCAACTACAATGAATAGTTTGAACTTTCAACAATTTAAGAACATTGAATTATTAACTTAGGTAACTTAAATAATCATAGAGCTATGATCTACGAGGCATGTTAAAAAACACTCTCATTGTCAAGTCCCAAGCCTTCGTGAGAAAAATAGAGGGTTGTGTTTGGTAGTTGTTAGCCAGCATAAAACTTATCGAATAATCATTACATGAATCTTGTAATACATTGTGTTACTGTCAGGACGTTCCCTTTAAGCGATGTGTTGTATTGCCTGAATATAGTGAGAAGTGTGTAAGGGCCGTTGCACTGACACCTGAGTGCAGTGTTAAGCAAGGGTTTCCACATCATGGATGGATGTGGGCAATCCTTGAAATTAAAATTAGGATAAAAACTTGGAATATAGATTTTTTTACAGACAAATTAATTTAATTAATATATATATTATGATTCATAGGAAGATAAAATATTCTATGCATTTAAGAAACTAAATGGGTTGGAGAGAAGACTAAGGATATTGATAGTTTAGGATATAAACTATAGTATTTGGGTACGAGTTGTATTAGAAATAATGTAGATGTGATTATTGATAAGAGTTTGAAGGATAATATTATTGAAATTAACAGAATTGGAGATATAGTTATAGTTTTAAATATTGTTGTTGATGCTAATATTATTAATATTATAAGTGTTTATTCTTCGCATGTAGGTTTAGATATGTGTTCAAAATTAAAATTTTGAAATAACTTGAAAGAATTAATACAAAAGATATCTCTTAAAGAAAAGTTTTTATTACAAAAGATTTAAATAAACATGTTGGTACAGTGGTAGAGTATTTTAAAAGCATTCATAGTGCTATGAATTTGGAATGAGTAATGAATGTAGTATGACCATATTAGATTTTACTCAAAAAAGAAGAGAATTTCTTCACTTATAAGCATGGATATAGTAAAATTTAGATGAATTTTTTAATAAGAAAATAGATTATTTAGATTACAAAGATTGTAAAGTTATTCCGAGTGAAAGTTTATGTACCAAATATTGCTTATTAGTTTTAAACTTTAAAATGATGTGGCAAAATATAAAAAAGAAAGTAAAATATTGTCCTAGGATTAGACGAGGGCATTTAAATTATAGTAATATACTAATAAAAATATTTTTGAGAATAAGATTCATGATCTTATTTTGATCGTGCATGAGGAAGGTAATATTGTGTGAGAGAAAATAGTTAGTGATATTAAGAATGGTATAAAGTATGCACTTGGAGTGAATCAAAATATGTAAGGAAAAAAAAAGAAGCTTTGTTATAATAATTGATTTAGATGTAAATTTTCAAAAAATTGGGAAGAACATAAAGGGGCTCGTATGGATTCTAACAAAGCAATATATGATGAAAAAAATTAGCTTTTAATGATTTATATAATATATTGAATACCAAGGTGGGTGAAAGATGTATGTATAAGTTAGTTAAGCATAAAGACAAGAGAAGTATATATTTAGTTCAAGTAAAGTGCATTAATAATGAAGATCAAAAGTGCTTTTATTATAAAAAGTTATTTAACATAGGTGAATAAAATATTTCGATAAGTTTTTCAATGAAGATAGTGAGATTTCAATTAACTTTAGTAACCGCAGCACCCTAATTGAAAATAGTGTTTTTTATTTTTATTTTCGTATTAGTAAAATCGAAGTTAGAGAGGCTTTAAAAAAGTGAAGTGTGAAAAAACTGTTGGACCTATTGATTTTAATAGAGGCGTGGAAATGTTTTGAAGATGAAGGAATTTCTAGGCTTACGAAACATTTTAATATTATTGAACATTAAGAATATGCCAAATGAGTAGAGGAGTGTGTTGGTTCTTATATTAAGAATAAATTTGATGCACAAGAGTGTGTGATTTGTAGAGGAGTTAAGTTGATATGTCATACATTAAAATTGTAGGAGAGAGTTATTGAGCATAGGTTATGACGTGATACTAATGTTTCTCAAAATCAATTTGGATTCATGCCGGGTAGGTTTACTATGGAAGCTATACATTTATTGAGAAGTTGATAGAGAAGCATAGAGAGAATAAGGAGGATCTTCATATGATATATATTGATTTAGAGAAAGTATATATAAAGTTCCAAAAGAAGTATTTTGGGAAGTTCTGGAAAAGAAAGGAGTTAATAATGCTTACATTCAAGTCATTAAGGATATGTATGTGTAGGTGTTGTTACTTGTGTTCAAACACCAATTAGATTACATAAGGGGTTAGCTTTAAGCCTATATCTTTTTGTTTGTCATGGATGTTCTTACTAGACATTTACAAGAGAATGTACCTTGGTGTGTGCTTTTTGCTGATGATATTTTCTTGTTGATAAGAATAAAGTGGGAGTTGAACGAAAATTTGAATTTTGGAGGTCAACCTTAGAGTTTAAAGGTTTTCATTTGAGTATATCTAATGCCAAATATATTGAGTATAATTTTATTAGCAAAAGATCTAGTGGGGGGATTGTGACTTTGGGCGATCAAATCCTTAAAAGGAGTACACATTTTAGATATCTCGGGCCTATGGTTCAAACTGATGGTGAAATAGATAGAGATATTATTAGTAGAATTCAAGTTGGATGGTTGAAGTGGAGGAATGTGTCGGGTTTGTTGTGTGATAGAAAAATACCTCTTAAACTTAAGAGAAAATTTTATAAAATAGTGGCGAGATTTGCTATGTTTTATGGTGTAGAATATTGGCCATTAAAAATGAAGCATAAAATTAAGTTAAGTGTTGCAGAGATTGGGATGCTCATGTGGATGAGTGGCTTTACTCTTAGAGACAAAATGCTAAACGAGTATATATACGTGAAAAGGTTGGAGTAGCTCCAGTGGCAAATAATATTAGAGAGAGTCACCTTAGATGGTTTGGTCATATAAAATATCGGCCTTCCGATGACTCAGTTAGGAGAGTAGATTTATCAGATTTGCCTATGTTAAGAAATGTAGAGGTAAATCTAAAAAGATTTGGTTAGAAAGTATTAGAAATGACTTTTTTGTTATATTTTAATGAAGATTTGACTCTTAATAGGTCACAATGGAGGAAAAAAGATTCATGTTGTCATCCCCACATAGTGAGATAAAGACTTGATGTTGTTGTAATCCTACGAGTATAAGTTTGTATATAAGTTCATTTGATTGAGGTACAATTGTGAGTATGTGACTACCTAATTCTAGAGTAAGAATCTCCTTGTACGATCATGAGGCATTGATTTCTCACTATTTAACTTTAGTTCGTTATTCGTATTTAATAAACTTCTTTTTATATTGGATTTATCAGTGATCTAAGTATTGTTCAAATTTGGGTACATAAAAAATTCTATTTATGAAAACTAAATTACAATTTCCCATTGTTGTTATATGATTGTAGATCCTTGATAATTTCTTTGAATTATTTAGTTTATTTGATTATCACTTGAGCTTTAATTTAAGTACTGCCCTATTATATTTAAAGAAAACAGGTGGGCTTATAATAAAAACTCGTACATGCATGCAATTGGGGTGTACAAAAAAAACATGGTGCTTTACAAAGATTGAATTTAAGAGAGGAGCAAATGAAATACTTCCATACCGTTTAGTTGAAAAAAGAGAGAAAATCATTTTAAGGCTGGCTTTAATGCTTGAATCTAGCGGAAGCCAAGAATTCAAAAGCCAATTCACTTTCTGTTTTCGTCCCATCTCTTTCATGTCCTGTTTTGTATTTTTTTTTCCTGCATACCTCTCGCACAAACTCAGAAACAAACTTCGCTATTTGGGCATGATCTTTGTTGACTAAGCTATTTCCTTTGTTTTTTGAGATGTTAGCATGCAGTACTTTGTTAGGCATCATTACACTTCATTTGTGCACATTTGATAATGGCAGTGAACATCAAGAGTTGGTGTGCTGCACTCTGTGCTTCAGTTTTTTTCTATTTAGGCCTGCAATGCTTTATGGCACAAAATGTTGTCCATTAAAAGAGAAGCATACAATTAAGTGAAGTGTTGAAGAGATGAGGATGCTCATGTGGATGAGTGACTTTACTCTTAGAGAGAATGCGAAACAATCATCTATGTGAAAATGTTGGAGTAGGTCCAATGGAAAATTAAATTAGAGAGAGTCGCCTTAGACAGTTTGGTCACATAAAACGTCAGCCTTCTGATGACCCGAGTAGTATGAATGAATTAGATTTGATCTATGTTAATTGAATGAATTAGATTTGATCTATGTTAATAAAGGTAGAGGTAGACCTGAAAAGACATGGTTAGAAAATATTAGAATTGACTTTTTTTTATTAGATTTAAATGAGAATCTAGCTCTTAATATGACACAATGGAGAAAAAAGATTCATGTAATCAACCCCATGTAGTGGGATAAAAGCTTGATTTTGTTGTAGCCTTTAAAATTAAGCAAAGTAAAAGAAAGTGGGGCTTTTTCAAACTTTCCAATACAGACATCTGAATCTTTGAATTTGTAACCTCTCAGTGTGGAAATGTATATTCCCTAAGAATGTGCAGCAAGTACCGTTTCTTTTTGTGAGAACCAACAAATTCATTGGGCTTATTATTCTGGAAATTGACTGCCACAACTTTTGTACCACAAAACCTTACTCTTCTTGCTTGCTAACAAACTAGAAATTTATTGTTTACGGACATATTTCCATTGTTAAGAACAGTATGGATTTCCCGCTCTGCCATCAGTGCCATGTAACATGCCCTTAAATGATCACCACACCTAGCAAGTCTTCTGATTACCTAGGGCAAGGGCTCAAGCTAACAAGGAACCATTTCAATAGTTCCCCAAGCTTGGACGGTGCATCTGTCCATTCCCAATCGAAAGAATTTGTGTGTGAAGATAATTATATGAATTTTGACTGATTATAAATGGAGAGTCCTTACTGAGAACTTGAGCTTGATCAACAAAATCGATTCAATTCTCAATGTTTTGATTTTGTGCGTGTAGTTTTATGCATCTCATACTAGGTTTGAACTCTTAAACTCTAAATCCTAAGACATTCCGTATATAAAATTGTTCCATATTTAATGTGAGAAATTTATGGAATAAGAAACAATGAAGAGGAAATGCTCAAAGTAAAAAAAATGCTAAGCCATCAGAGTAAGCGGAAGTAATTCACAAGTTTATGTTAAACTTAAAAAACATCCTAGAGTTAATGTCTTAATCTTTGCTTATATAATCTATTTGAAGTTGGCAATTACTTGATAATAGTTAAGCCAACAGAGATTCTAACGGTTCTACGCCATATAACTTTTTTTGTAAATTTAAAATCCTATTATGGTGACATGAATTGGAAGTGGTGTACTTATTGATTTTATTCATAAAGTATACTATTTCTTTAATCTCCTTTCTATGCCAGGTTAGGTCATCTCCAACCGAACGCTAAACGAGTGTATGGAGTCGTTCCGTCGCTCCAACCGAACGCGAAAATTTCCGCCATTTAATCGCAGGTGAACAGTGCGACGCCAATATTGGCGTAGCACTGTTTACTCACGACATTTTTTACTCTCAACCGGTAAAACGCGCGAAAGGGAGAGCCATCGTTACCTTCTCAAAAACAGCTAAAATGGCGTTCGATTGGAGCATCACCACGCCATTTTGGAGTTTTGCGTTACTTTGCCGTGAAAAATGAAGTTTTCGGTTGGAGATGCCCGCATAACTTGTGTTGCTTAGGAATCTTGGATTTGTAGCTTATTAGTAGTTTTCCAGATTAAATTCATCAATAAATGATTGAAGACATTTGCTATAGCTATCAAGGGTTTATTTGTTGTTACAATTTTGATTTTGAACAAGTTAATCATGTACTTGGGTGCCACTTCGCACCACAATTAGCTGATTTCGAATTTATTTGACATTCCTGAAGACAATCAAGACATGATTTGTTATTTGGATAACTAAGGGAAACATTTTCGGACAAAATGGGCTTCATTAGGATGACTAGGACATATTGATACAAGTATATGAAACATTGTTGCTTTTAGCATTAACTATTGAGCCCAACTCAAAGGAGCTCAAATTTATTAATGTGCTAAAAAATTTTCTGTATTTCGCTTTATTTATTATTGAGTTGAACAGATAAGCCAAATTGGTTATCATCAATTGCATAAGAAATGTTTTAATTGATTGCTTTGATTGCATGGAAAAATTCTGTGCCTTTCATAGCACTTCTTTTTTAATCGTCATAAATTTTAAATGATGTTGCATTTTTTTTTTGGAGCATTTTTTATTCTTTTTAATAAAACATTCAAGTAAAAATGACAGAAACAATGCTGGTTCAGGTTGAACATGAAGAATTATTGAACCAAATACGAGATTTTAGCTAAAATCTGAGTTTTTTATACTATTTATCAATCAGCATTTGGTTTTTCATGACTAAAGCTTTGGTTGGGATGGCTTTCTTTCTGCTTCTTTAAGCGATTTTTTAGTATAAAAATTATCAATGCTGGTTCAAGTTGAACATGAAGAATTATTGAACCAAATACGAGATTTTAGCTAAAATCTGAGTTTTTTATACTATTTATCAATCAGCATTTGGTTTTTCATGACTAAAGCTTCGTTTGGGATGGCTTTCTTTCTGCTTCTTTAAGCGGTTTTTTAGTATAAAAATTAATTTTTATACTAAAAGCCGTTTTAAGAAGTAATAAGAAAGCCATCCCAAACGAAGTCTAAGGCTTTGTTTGTGACGGCTTTTTTATCGCTTCTTAAAGCAGCTTTTTCGTACAAAAATTAAAATTTTCGTACTAAAAAGCTGCTTGAAAAAGGAGTAAGAAAGTCGTCCCAAAATAAACCTAAATAAAGAAAGTAGACTGCTGGAGAACTCGGAAAATATGGCTGAAAATTATGGATTTCTACTGGACTACTTATATATTTCTATCTTTATAATGCCTTTAGTATTGGCTTTTTCATACTGTCAGTGCTGTCATCCAGAAATCCTAATGATTGCCATATGATTTCAGATAAATGGATCGTTAGCACGAAGGGCAATTAAGGATTTAATGGCCAGGGGTTCTATCAGGATGGTATCTGCCCACTCTGCCCAGCAAATTTACACGAGAGCCACCACAGCTACAAGGTCCAACGTCCACCAAAACTCCTCCGACAAATGCTACCAAATCAGCCAACCAACACCTCCAATAGCTTAAGAAGAAAGATACAAGTGGAGTGAAACTTGGGGATAGAAGAAGGAGATAAGAAGCCCAAGAAGAAATTGTAAAGAGGAAGAGAGAATCAGATAAGCTCGCAAGCCTTCCTAAGAAGAAACCCTCAGGTTTTTTTAGAGAACTTAGCTCAATAATAAAAAATTTCACAAGAAGAGGAAATGCTCAAAGTAAAAAAAATGCTAAGCCATCAGAGTAAGCGGAAGTAATTCACAAGTTTATGTTAAACTTAAAAAACATCCTAGAGTTAATGTCTTAATCTTTGCTTATATAATCTATTTGAAGTTGGCAATTACTTGATAATAGTTAAGCCAACAGAGATTCTAACGGTTCTACGCCATATAACTTTTTTTGTAAATTTAAAATCCTATTATGGTGACATGAATTGGAAGTGGTGTACTTATTGATTTTATTCATAAAGTATACTATTTCTTTAATCTCCTTTCTATGCCAGGTTAGGTCATCTCCAACCGAACGCTAAACGAGTGTATGGAGTCGTTCCGTCGCTCCAACCGAACGCGAAAATTTCCGCCATTTAATCGCAGGTGAACAGTGCGACGCCAATATTGGCGTAGCACTGTTTACTCACGACATTTTTTACTCTCAACCGGTAAAACGCGCGAAAGGGAGAGCCATCGTTACCTTCTCAAAAACAGCTAAAATGGCGTTCGATTGGAGCATCACCACGCCATTTTGGAGTTTTGCGTTACTTTGCCGTGAAAAATGAAGTTTTCGGTTGGAGATGCCCGGCATAACTTGTGTTGCTTAGGAATCTTGGATTTGTAGCTTATTAGTAGTTTTCCAGATTAAATTCATCAATAAATGATTGAAGACATTTGCTATAGCTATCAAGGGTTTATTTGTTGTTACAATTTTGATTTTGAACAAGTTAATCATGTACTTGGGTGCCACTTCGCACCACAATTAGCTGATTTCGAATTTATTTGACATTCCTGAAGACAATCAAGACATGATTTGTTATTTGGATAACTAAGGGAAACATTTTCGGACAAAATGGGCTTCATTAGGATGACTAGGACATATTGATACAAGTATATGAAACATTGTTGCTTTTAGCATTAACTATTGAGCCCAACTCAAAGGAGCTCAAATTTATTAATGTGCTAAAAAATTTTCTGTATTTCGCTTTATTTATTATTGAGTTGAACAGATAAGCCAAATTGGTTATCATCAATTGCATAAGAAATGTTTTAATTGATTGCTTTGATTGCATGGAAAAATTCTGTGCCTTTCATAGCACTTCTTTTTTAATCGTCATAAATTTTAAATGATGTTGCATTTTTTTTTTGGAGCATTTTTTATTCTTTTTAATAAAACATTCAAGTAAAAATGACAGAAACAATGCTGGTTCAGGTTGAACATGAAGAATTATTGAACCAAATACGAGATTTTAGCTAAAATCTGAGTTTTTTATACTATTTATCAATCAGCATTTGGTTTTTCATGACTAAAGCTTTGGTTGGGATGGCTTTCTTTCTGCTTTTTTAAGCGATTTTTTAGTATAAAAATTATCAATGCTGGTTCAAGTTGAACATGAAGAATTATTGAACCAAATACGAGATTTTAGCTAAAATCTGAGTTTTTTATACTATTTATCAATCAGCATTTGGTTTTTCATGACTAAAGCTTCGTTTGGGATGGCTTTCTTTCTGCTTCTTTAAGCGGTTTTTTAGTATAAAAATTAATTTTTATACTAAAAGCCATTTTAAGAAGTAATAAGAAAGCCATCCCAAACGAAGTCTAAGGCTTTGTTTGTGACGGCTTTTTTATCGCTTCTTAAAGCAGCTTTTTCGTACAAAAATTAAAATTTTCGTACTAAAAAGCTGCTTGAAAAAGGAGTAAGAAAGTCGTCCCAAAATAAACCTAAATAAAGAAAGTAGACTGCTGGAGAACTCGGAAAATATGGCTGAAAATTATGGATTTCTACTGGACTACTTATATATTTCTATCTTTATAATGCCTTTAGTATTGGCTTTTTCATACTGTCAGTGCTGTCATCCAGAAATCCTAATGATTTCCATATGATTTCAGATAAATGGATCGTTAGCACGAAGGGCAATTAAGGATTTAATGGCCAGGGGTTCTATCAGGATGGTATCTGCCCACTCTGCCCAGCAAATTTACACGAGAGCCACCAACACTTAGAGCTAACTTTCCCAAAAACATGGAGTATTTACTTTTGACTGATGCCAGTTATTTTTACTACTGCTGTTTACTTATTATTACTACCTTTTGTTTTATAAATTTCTGTCATTCTCAAAAAAGTTGACATTTTCTTTGTTTAGATGTTTTTGATTGTTGAAAAAATTTAGGATGGCTTATCATTCTGTGAAAAATAGTGTTCCAGATGTATTATGTAAGAAGAAAGAAAATAGAGCGAGTTTCTCACCTGCTCTCTCTATCTCCCTTCCTGCATACTACACAATAAGGATAGATTATTTTTGTGCTTTTCAACTATTATAACTAATTGCCCATCTCAACATTTCAATATTTTGTTAGAGGTTTGGAAAAACCTGTTTCATATTTGTTAGAGTGATTTCAGGTTAGTCACTCATTTTAATTAGTATTATAATGGGTTTGATCTGTAATGAATTTAATTAAATATCAAACATTAAATTGGGTGTATGTATTGATTAATCAAGGTTTTATTTTGCTAATTTAGATGATCATGAAGTAATAAATTGGTTGTTAAGTATGAAGTAATTCAAATAACTTAATGTTTTGTCCACGTTGAATAAAGACAAAGTTTTATTTGGGACAGTTTTCTTACTGTTTTAAGAAATGCAAAAAATTTAGTTTTTATACTATAAGGTTGCTAACTAGTAACAAATCCATCTCAAATGAAGCCTGAAGGTCTTGGAATCATGTGTTATAGCCATACCTTATGTTTAGAATTAGTGGATTGCATGTAATTTGAGGATTGGATAGGCTTTGGTTGACAATCAACCTCAAATAAGAAATATGATAGGTCTAGTGATATGAAGTGCAACATAGAAAGGATTCTGCTAGACCGGTCCAGCCGGTCCTACAGGACCCGCTCGTGTGAAATAGGCGGAAGTCTTTGCCTCCTGTACGCAGGATCCGATCGCCCGGGTTCTACAAAGCATTTTAGGAAGGTTTTTGAAGGGAGTTGGGAGGGAAATTTCAAAGTAGGGGCAATTTAGAGATTTCCTTTTGAATTGTATGCATTAAATATTTTGTTTTCCTAGGGTTAGGACATCTTGAATTTAGCTGAAATTTGAGATCTCTTAGTTTTTTTTAGCTCAAGCGGCATCTAGAGATTTGGGAGAGAGATCCTCCTCTCGAATAGAGGATCAATTGAACTTTGGTATTTGTTGTTTCTATTTCGTCAAATCATATCAATTATCTACTGTTTTTTTGGTTTTGTGTGGATTGTTGTGGAGAATTCTCATTGTTTTCGAAAGATTTCTAGGAAATTCTTGAAATCTTCAAGTGTTTCATATCAAATTGGTATCAGAGTATAAGTTTCTTTTACATAGCATTTTTTATCGAATGTTAGATCACAACCCTCAATAGTAAGTCAAGGTTTCTCAATGACATTGCAATGAATCATAAGCTCTTAATAGTAAGTCATATAATCATAAACAAATTAAGATCTTTACTGAATGGTGGTTAACTTGACGTTCTTAATATGTTGAGTTTTACTTGTGTTCTTTAGATATGGCCATCCAACCAGTCGTTGTATTGTTTGTTTCAAGTTAGTAAATCAAAACTTTTTTGTTCAAATTGACCGTTAGAAGTGATGGCTTCTTATGAGATTGAGAGTAACATTTATGTAGTGGGTATGGAACATAATCATCATTCTTCTTAAATGTTTCTCATTCATCAAAGTGGATAAAATGTTGCTCCATCCATATTGAGATAGTCTTATAGTCATAATATTTATCAATTAAGAATTGATGATGATGTGGTCTTGTGGGATGGGGTTGTGGGGATGGATTAGGTGGTGGATTCCTTGAACTATCTTCATGAAGGACATCTTGGTCGAGCTAGGTCGAGCTCAAGTGCGGAGGTGGTTCTAATGAGCTCTATATTTAGGGCATCCTCGATAGGTTTGTCGGCGAAAGAGAGAAGATCATCTAGTTGTTGTCAAAGCAAAGAGAATCATGAAGAACGATAAAGGTTAAAGCTTTTTTTTTAAGGCTTTGTTTGGGACGGCTTTTTTACTGATTGTTAAAGCAATTTTTTACTACAAAAATTTTAATTATTGTACTAAAAAGTTATTTTAAGAAGCAGGAAGAAAGCCGTCCCAAACAAAGCCTTAATCTTTATAATAGTGCTATCCTTTTTTGTCAATAGGAATTAACTTGGGAGTTAGAAATACTATTCTAAAGCATTGTAAAGTATCTTGAGTTAGAGGTTATTTGGTTGGATTCCAAATGGTTTTAAAGTATTCCAACAGCGGTGGTTTTGAAATTTTGATATTTGATTTCAAAGTAAATATAGTGTAAATCATTCTAGTTTATTTTTGAGGTAAAATAAATTTGTTCAGTTTTGAGTGAGAATGATTTACACTGCAAGCAAGTTTGCCTAATCATTGTCAAACACCAACGCCACCCTCTAGCCATGAACACTGTCATCGGCCACTGTTGCTCGCCACTGGTCACCACCCCCGATCATCATTGCTATCGGTTGTCGTTGTCATCCATTGTCGGTATCCGTCGCCACCACTTGCTGCTGGCCGCCACCACTGCCAATTGCTGGTCATCAACATTTTTAGACTTTATTCTATGTTCATTATACTTCAAATCAAACAAAAAAGAAGCATTCATCTGAATTTATTTTGCACTCATTCAAATAATTTAAAAGTATTTTTTTACATTGTATTTATTTTTTAGCCACCGAATTGCCCCTTAATAAAATTTCTATTTAGGACAATTTACTTCCTGCTATTTTTTTTTTACCTTAATTACAATTCCATTTGACTATTAGTATCTTGCTGTTTTTTAGTTTTTTTTTTTTTTTATATGGGAAAGTTTTTTACAATAGATTTCAAAAGGTTATTTTCTCAATAATAATATTACATTTATTTTTTCAAGGTAAAGTCGTCTCAGTGAGGCTCTTAGAGTTTCAAAATACTTGAATCAGTTATAAAATGAGGAAGTTATAGTATAAATACGTCTACTATAAATAAATATATATATATATATATATATATATATATATATATATATATAATATATATATATATATATATATATATATATATATATTCAATTTTTAAGACAATTGGTTTTGATTACCTGAAAATTTTTTGAATGACTTTACAAATAATTAAGATCACACCTATAAAACTTTCAGAAAAATAAAGCCTGGTTAGTGTTTTTGAAATTTTAAACAAGAAAATGACATAGAAGATGTAATAACAAAATTCTAGCATAACTAAGTTATTTTCATAGCATTTTTTATCAATGACTTTGTAGCAGGCTAGAATATACCCGACGGTAAAGTTACAAAGTTTATGTTTCAGTGTTGTACGGATATCTAGCACACAAACATGAGATAAATAATGACACTCGGATTTTTATGTGGAAAACCCAGAAAGGAAAAAAATCACGAAGTCATGCTCAGTTGAAAAAGTTCCACTAGTATTTGTTATTTTGCTTGAGATACAAGAGACTGACTCGTCCTTAGAATTTAGGACGATATTACAATGATTTACTTTCGGGTTGAAGTCTAGTTACACACAAGTTGTGTATTTGAGTTGAATTTAGAATCACTTAGAATTTCGTCGTCACTTGGAAATTAGACGGAGTTTAGGCGTCACTTGAACGTCCGTCAGAATTCCGGCGTCGCTTGGGCAAAATTTCAGCATCGCTTCGGCAGAATTCCAGTGTCGGTAGAATTCTGACGTCACTGGGGTGTTGGGCAGTACTCTAGCGTCACTTAGACGTCTGGCAGAACTCCGGCGATGGTCGAGGAGGAGTTTCTTCCCTCATTTACCTATTATCTTCTCTTCTCCTTCTCTTTTTCTTCTTGTTTGGGTCCCCTCTCATGAGAAATGAGGGATCTATTTAAAAATATTCTGGAGTGGTATGGTCTGTAAATAGGTGAGAGATCATGGGTAAGTAGGGAGTGGTCGGATGGACGGCCGAATTGAATCCCTTGATCGTGTACCGTCCATCAGACATTTGAAGGTCTTAATGATGTAGGAATTCGACGATCTTGGGTTCATTGGATTCGTCTCGTGGAGCCGCTCGATTTGACTAGAAGCACGTTATGTTTGTAAATCGTGCGGTAACTGAAATTGTGGTTCGAACTTTCCAACAGTGCTTCGGCTCCTTGATTTGGACTCACTTGGGCTCGGATTGAATCGAAGTTGGTGTCGTTGGGTTCATATTTCCGAGATGCTCAGTTTGACAGTAAGTTTGTTGAAATTGGAGTTCATATGATCCCGGATTTAATTTTTGAAAAATCCGGCTTGATTTTACCTCGAGATTTGTGCTCGATCAAGATAATTTTTTGATGATATATTAGACTTGATAAAGGGCAACTTAATAATTTATGAAATGCTACCGCAACTCTTCAAATAAAATGAAGTTGAAGTTGGGAATTTAGAAGAATAGTTGTTAAACTAGGTCATCTAGTCTGCTTTTTATGATTGTAAAGAGGAAATTTCAAGTTAGCCAGAAAATTCTAATGAGAGGGAAGTTAATTTATTTGGGACATTTAGGTCATTTAAGGCAAACTCACACACACAACGCATACACATAGACTCAAATCTGGGACCTCTTAGTTGGAAGCCTAAGCTCTCAACCAATAGGCCAAGGAGAGTTGTGTAATAAGAGGGAAGTTAAGCAAAATACAAGCAACTTGAAGTTATTGCACTCTTGTCGACCCGCCTTTGGCTGCCACTCGTCACCGATCACCCCGATAAAATTCTTCTTACAATTTGAATAGTATTCACTTTATGTCAAATTAAAAAAAAAAATAATAAAGTCTTGCATTTCTTTTTCACTCATGCTAACATCTCCAAAATTTTCATGTACATCACATTCATTTTACACCACATTCTTTTTTCAGGCAATCAAATAGCCCATAAAGAAAAAAATCAAGGCTTTGAAAACTGGACCGGACAATGAACCGGAAGAAGGAGAGGTTAGTGGTTCAAAAGGTCGAGCCAGGGTCAAACCGATCGGTTATCAAAAAGTGGGGCCGGTTTGGCGGTTGAACCCTCGGTTCAAGCGGTTTAATACCGATTTGGGGTTCGAGTGATTCAATACCGATTTTGTGTTCAACTGGTTTTAACGTGAACCGTAACCCGCTACTCGGCCGGTTCATGGTTCAACCAGTTGAACCGGCCAGTCCGATCCGATTTTAAAAGCCTAGAAAAAAACAATGATATCACATCACTTAAGAAACGCCCTTAGGCGTAACACAATGCCACATTTTCGCTTAATTCCTCTAGCTAACTAATATTTAAATTGTATAATATTCAAAATTTTAAATTACAGTATAAATATCTTTAGCATTAATTTTTCTAATACACTTTTCACATATATAGTTTAATGTGATTAAGACATGAAAATATTATTGAAGTAAATATAGATATTTGAGTATCATAAAAATAAACATATAAAATTTTTATGATATGTGTATAAATCTCCCCTAAAAATATATGATAAGAGCACCAGACATAAAAGATAGGGGTGTCAATTTAGGTCAACGGGTCGGGTTCAGGTCGAACCTAGAACTAACTCGACAATGTTCGGGTCAACCCGTACTCGACCCGTTTTAAAAAATGGGTTAGGTTTTCGGACCTGAACCCGACCCTATTCGGGTCCAAGTCAACTAGACCAAACACGAGTGACCCGAAGTTGACCTAAAATTGCTAGTTTTAGGGTCAAAAATCGGGTCAATCTTCTATTTTCGTGTCAAAATTGGGTAAAATGGGTCAATCTCGGGTTTCCAAGTCAAATAGGAGTTTTCGTGTCAATTTCGGGTCATTTTCAGGTTGTTGGGTCAACCTGAACCAGACCCGATTTTAAAACGGGTTGATTTGTTAAATCCGAACCCGACCCCTTTCATGTCCGGGTTGACCCTAACCCAGATTTTTTCAGGTCGGATTCGGGTCGTGTTTCAGGCCGTGTCAAAAATTGACACCCCTAATAAAATATTTCTTGTTTAAAACTTGTAATAGTAATTCTCCAAATCATGTAAATTTTTTTATCAGCAAATAATGAAAATATATTTTGAAAATTAAAAAAAAAAAATCTTTAAATACAACATTAGACCACAATATTTTTTATTGAGCTCAATTCTTAGTTTTGTTTGGAAATAAATTTGAAAATTCTAGTGGGCCTGATTAGACCCCCACAAATAAAAAAAAAACCAATGTTTTTAATTAATTTTTTTTTAAATTAATCTTTAATAGAACAAATCTCTATTTGTATTTACTATTTAAAGCTCCAAACAATATTAACATAATAGCTTCCCACATAAGTTTCGTTTGGAATAGTTTTCTTACTGTTTTTTAAAGTAACTTTCTAGCATAAAAAATTATGCTAGAAAACTGTTTTAAGAAGCAGTAAGAAAGCCGTCCGAAATAAAGCCATAATGTCTTCCCGTAAACACGATTTTGTTGTTTCAAATGAAGTCTAAGAAAGTCAGAGTAAGGCTTTATTTGGGACAACTTTCTTACTATTTTTTAAAATAAAATTTTAATACAAAAAATTTTAATTTGAAGAAATTTTTTAACTAAAAAAATATTTTAAAAAGCAATAACAAAAATATTCCAATGAAACAGAAGTGTAAACTTATTGAATATATTTTTATGGCCACTACCCCATAAAGAAGCTGAAGATAAGCTCCAAATGTGCAATGAGAAGGCTTGGGAGTCTTCTTTTATTATTATTTTTCAACAGCACCATTTCCACGTGTTTTGCATCACTGTATATTGATGTAATTTTTAAAATAAATTTTAGATATATAGTATATATTTTTTATATTTATTTAAATATCATCCTAATATATATATATATATATATATATATATATATATATATATATTTATATATAATTGGAACAACTCAATATTTGCATATAAGAAAATAAAAATCATAATTTAGTAATTGCATAATTATATATATATATATATATATATATATATATATATATAATTCAATTCACTATTATAATATATATAAAACATGAATAAAGATGAGCTTAAAATATTTATTTTTTTGGGTATATAATATATTTATTTTTTTGTCATATATATAACATTTATTATTTTGGACATAAAAAGTGAATAATCATAATTATAAATAAAGATGAGCTTAAAATACATATAAAGAGGGGAGATGCAGATCGTTATCCCAAGCATCATTAAAAATATAAAAATAAATAGTATATTAAAACAATACTTATCGAAATAATTAATTATTTATTCATTATTATATCATTTTACTTTAAGCCAAATAAAAAATATATTTACTTTAATTTACTTAATACTCATTCATACCTTTTCAAATTATTTCTTTTTCATTATATATATATATATATATATATATAAGCCAAGGCTGCAAAATATTTGTAAAATTTGCAAATCAGTCCAAATTTAAGTATGGAAATACGACACTAACCTTATCCAAGCACCAAGTATTGGGCCGGCCGGTCCCACCAAAACGGTAAACAAACTTTTTTTGCAAGAAATACCAAAAAAGTCTTAGGCCAGGTTAGCGGCACCGGGGGCATTCTTGGCAATCGTACCGCCTTCAATCTTCAAACCTTTGGCGGCCCAGCGAATGGATATAAAACAGGAGCGCATCACCCACAAGACACCAAAACCAGTGGCGGTGCCGTTTCCCCGCCTCTTTTAACCCCTTTCTCCTCACAGTTGCTCTTCGAATTCTGCAACTAGAGAGAGAAAGGTACCCCAATTACGATGAACGGATCGGTCATTGAGGACGATGTCGTCCAAGTGAAAGATGAGGCGAGTGACTCGGAGAGCATTACTTATGAGTCAACGGAAATGGAGCCATTGGATGGCAGGGCCCTGCTTCATCTTGATGAAGAGAGCGATGAGCACGCCAATTTGAAGCATTATTTCTTGGTTTCCATCGGTTCGCTGGCGGAACGCTGTTCCGTTTTGGCTATTCGGAGACTGGTGCATTGCTCTTCCGTTATGGGTAGGGCGCAGATCGAGGCCTTCAAGCTGTATGAGAGGGCGTTGGCGGAGAAGAACGGCGGCAATCCCAATCTGAATATGGGGTGGTATGGTACTTCCATAGATGGGGTTCGTAAGATTGTGAAAAATGGCTTTGGTTCTGATGGAGTGCCGATGGGGGGTCCGTTTGGTTTCGGCCTATGCATTTATGGAGGATCATCGCCGGCGAATTGGTATGGCATGGCATTTTGATCGTTTACTTTCTTTCTTTTAGTCTTTTCGGGTAGTTACTTCACTGCATTCCTTTCAAGAATTATGTTCTTTTACCTAGGGGTGATTATGGGTATGGCGGTATTGGTGGTTGCATATTTTTGTAACTGCCCTAAGGTAATGCTTTCATTGATTTGCTTTTTTTTTTTTTAAATTGACAGCGTCCTGTCGTCTGTTGCTGATGCAAATGGATTTAAGTACCTTATTTTCTGTCGAGTGATATTGGGAAAGACAGAACAGTTTCTTCCTGGTACAAAACCATTTGGACCGAGTTCAGATGAGTTTGATTCTTGTGTGGATGATCAGCAATTTCCCCAGAAATATATTGTACGGTATTCTGATGCTAAAACTCGTGTGCTGCCGTTGTATGTGCTGACTGTCCAATTGGACACCCAATCCAAAGGTTATTTTTTCTTTCCTCTCTAATTTCTTTCATTGATCACTGGAAAATATAAATGAAGTTTGAGGACTATGTTCTTATTTAGAGTTTTCTTGGATTGTTAATATTTTCCTCTTGCACATTCAGGGAGCCTGAACGAGATTGTAACAAGGCCACACTCACCATGGATATCTTTCAACAAGCTGATCTATATTCTTTCTAAGGGTTTATCTTCTTCAAAGATCTGCTTGATTAAGAAGTTCCACGTCAAATATATGGTAATTAATTGTACACTGAACCTTCTGGAAAAAAAGTGGATCATGCTTTTTATTTTATTTTACTTTCTTCCTCCTTTTTATTCATGGTACGTTGGACTGGTGTATTTGCAGGAAAGGAAAATTTCTCGTGAGCAGTTGGTAACTCACCTTAGGCAAATAGTTGGAGATAATTTACTGAAATCTATCATTCGAAAGTTTCAACAAAGGTACTATTCTTCATAGCATGTAAATGCATTTCTTTATTGCGTCATATCTATCCGAATGAAATGATTTATGTGCAAATAGTTTTGTAGTAATCACATTTTATATTGATGGTACCTTCCATACGATCTTTCTTTATCTGTATACAACTTCTATTTGCTAAGCTGGTATAGACCTCCCCTAACTTGGGCTTTCCATGCTGTTTTGTGTATCGGGCTCGAGGTTTTAATATCATTTTCATTACTAAAAGTAAATGTTTTAAATGCAGCATCAAACTTTTTCACATCTTGAGCAATTTAAAACTGACTTAGGATCTGTTTGGGGCGGCCACAAGCCTACAACATTTTGTGAAGTTAGTTGTACAGTTGTGGGATATGTATATTGAAAGCTACTGTAGATATTATAAATATATATATTTCTTATAAGATTGAAATGCTGCTTTTTAAAGCTACCACACATCAGCACTCCAGTTATAAAAGTAGCTTTTTATATATATATATTTTAAACCAACGAGAAACTAATAAGAAAGTAGTTGTCAAATAGAATTAGATTTAGTTTGAAAAATTAAATAACAAGAAAGTTGTCTTCTAACAACGAGAAAGTGAAAGTGTAGAAGGGAATGAGCTTAAAGTTACAAGTCTCTATGGAGTTACAAGTTTTCTATGGGCAAGAAACCCTATAATATGGTTTTATATTTGGTTTTGTCACAAATATGCTTTATCCCAAGTCTTGCCATCCTTAGTTATTTGTTTACTTAATTTACTTTAATCTTTTTGGAAAAATGTTGTCTACTGAGTTTTTTAACCTGCAAATACCAGGCTGACATAAAATTGTCTTGAGAATTGTTCTTGTTGTGTTCACTGATTCATATATTATTTGCTTCACTGAATTTACTGTTATCTTCTCCAGTAAATGGTCAAGTTATAATGCTAACTATTCTTTCAGATTTTAAACAGATGATATCTGCTTTTTCTGCAACTTCGAGCACTCGTGAGGATTAACAAATAGAACTGACATTTGGTTGTATGACAGCTACAGCAATCAGACTCTTTCATCAACTGCCTCTCACAGCATTAACTGAAGTTTTTCCATTGTCGAGCATCTCTTAAAACTTCCTCTACGGAATTAGCAGACAAGGTCTTCAATTTTAAATAGGTGATTAACAGAGTATAGATGATTCTGAAATTGATCTGTATTTTCTTTTTCACATGTAAATATCCTTGGATGTCAATAGATATTGATTGCACTGTCATATCAAAACTTGTGAATCCAAATTTTTGGTTATGTAGTTTTGTTTTGAGAAACATTTGATGGTATCTTCAAAATCAGTTTGTTCAGTTTTGCTGATTTTTTTTTTAATTCTTTGTTTGTAATGCAGGGGGCTCATGGGCGGATCCCCCTTAAGCCCAGGAGGGACAATTGCCCTCCCTTTCAAAATTAAAATTAAAAAATTTTTTATTATGTGATTTTTTAGGCAATTTGAACCTCGTTAGGGGGTGCTACCCTCTTGGACCCCTGACACATCTACGAAGCGTAGGACGATCAAGGTTATGAACAAATAGGGGTCGAGCCAAATTCAAGGCAACTTCAACATACATTTTGTTGAAATTGAATGATTAATCATCTTTAGCGACCATTTCTTTTTTGTCTCTATTGTTTGGTCGCTATTGGCCCATTCTTTGTAGTGAAAAGTTCATTCAAATTCGAGGCAACACCAACAATTACTTATAAGTTCGCTCCCCCTGAAAATTAAGCCAAAGATAAGCCAAAGTTGTTAGATCCAATTTTGTTCTTGAAAAATTCCAAGTAAAGCACTGATTAAGATCAAAGAAGAAGAAAAAAAAAAGTTTAGAATTTTAGGTAGCTAATAGTGTTAAGAGAAACAAAGTACTGATCCAAGTAAAGGATTATGTCATCGCCCGCAATTGACCTTCCAGCTCTCATTTATAAGTATGAGCTAAGATTAGCGGTATAATATGAGCTAACTGTTTAGTAGACGAGTTTTGTTGGCAACTATCCTAGGAACTTCACACAAGTTTCAGAAAAATACGACGAGTATCTCGAGTGAATTATTTTGACAAGTAATATTGGTCGTTATACAAGTAATTCAGACAAGTAACTGAGATCTCTAGACAAATAGTTGTCATGCCTTGAACCATGCATAACATACACCATAGCAAGGTGTAGCAAAGAAAAAAAAACTTTAAACGTGATAAAACCAATACAAAGTTTCAATCAAAATCAAATTTAATGAAAATACCGAGTATTCACAATATCTTGGATAATCACATCTTTATAATTATATAAGTACCAAATTTAATGAAAATGATAAGTACTATCAATATAGTACCCCGACCATCGCCGTCATACTACCGCCTAATCAACACTATCATATCACGGTCCTCTTGTCATCATTGTCTGACTATGATCATCTAATCACCATTGCCCAACTTCAATCCTCTGGGTATCGTCGCCTAACTATAATCCTCCGACTACCATCGTTGGACTATGGTCATCTCAACTGCATCACCAACTATAGTCCTTAGATCATTATCAACTAGCTATGATTCTCTGACCACCTTGCCAAACTACATTACTCTGACCATCGTCACTCTATTATGATCATCTGACCACTTTCTCCTAAATAAAATCCTCCATCCATCATTGCTCAACTATAATCCTCTGACCACCATCATTTAGCAATGATCATCCAATCACTATCATTATCACCTAACTTTGATCCTTCATCCACTATTGCCCAATTATAACTCTTTGTACATTGGCTGACTACATTCCTCTGACTACCATTAACCAATCATGATCCTTCGAACATCACTATCAACCACAATCTGCTAACCATCATTGCTTGAATATGGTTATCTAGCCTCCATTACTCAACTATGGCCATCCAATCACTATTGGTTTACTACGATCATTCGACCATCCTCGATCAGTTATGATACTTCGATCATTATTTCCCGATTATGGTTCTCCACCTATCATCAACCTACTTCGTCCTTCAACCACCTTGCTTCGATTATAGTCCTTCAGCCACTGAAGCTTGATTATAGTCTTTGACCATTATTTCCTAGCTATATTGATGCTCGCTAACTTTTTCAGTCCTTGTTGCCAACAATATAAATTCATTTCATCACTCATTGAGATATTGATACCAAGTTTAACCCCCAACGTTAGAACCAATATTTATAATGGGCTTAGAACGACTAAACAAACAAAGAGCAATCTCTTGAAAACGACTCTCTTATCACATGACACTTCCAACATCCACCACAAAACATGTCAAATACATTATACATATACTATATTTTATGAGCACATTCCTCAGTCGTGGGGTGATGCATCATTTGTAACTGATGAAAAATAATAATTAAATTATTTCAATTAGTTTAGGCTCCGTCATTTTTCAATTGGTTAGGTTTTTCCATGTAAAAAATCTGATATCACTTACAACTCCTTTTTTTTATATGTGTGTTGGATCAAATATTCCAAAGACATGTGATTGTACTATTCATGCAATATATTCTCAAGCCAATCGTGCTAAGATCAAAGGCTATACATGATGAATATCCAAGAAGATGTTTTACAAACTAAATCCCTTAGCATGCATCTAATTAACCCAATAAAGGTCATTACCAATATTAATTTCAAGCCATTAGAGAAGGCTCATGAAGTCAAACTAAATTTCATGAGCTTGAATGCTTGATTCAACAATTAAAACTAACAATCATGCTAAAATGAACAAATGTCTAAAACATACATTAAAATGAAAATTTTGAACAAACATTCGCACGTTTTTAAAATGGGGATAGACTTATTCGAAAGAGTATATTTAGATTCAAATTAAATCATGTCAAAAGAGCACGACTTATTCTCTGATGTTTTCTAACTAAAAGAGCATGATTAGGAGGTTAAGTATCATAATCAAAAGAGCATGACTATACTGGGAGGAGACCCAGCTAAAAGGGCATGGCTAAGTCATAATGAAGCATAGCCAAAAGAGAATGATCAAACTAGCAGATAGGAGTAGAGTCAAAATACTGGTCGTAGTAAATGCATGAAAGTGATGCAATAGTTTTCTTACTGCTTTTTACAATAAATTTCTAGTAACATTTTTTTTAAACAACAAAAAAAATAGCAACAAAAAAAAATGCTTCCTCAAATGAAGCCTTAAACTCACATGGAAGCAAAATAAATCTTTCTTGTTTATTTTAATTTGTTTGCTATAATTATATATTATAACCTATATCGAAAATGTTAATTAACTTAATTTTCTTATTCTATTGGTAGTTTAATATTAATTTAATTAATTATAATTTCTTAAAATATAATTAAACTCTCCTAATCCTTACTTTACAAACTAATCTATTCATTAACTTACTTAAAAGGATTTAGGTATAGAAAGTCAAACATTTTCAGTGTTAAAAGTCATATAATTGGTTATATGTCTTATGGGTCTATTGTTTATGTTATGTTAGAGAAAACAAATGGAAAATCTTTGACTTTTAAATAATATTAGAAAAAGTCATATAATTTGCATTTTATGTAATATTAGAAAAAGGAATCATCGGTCCTTAGGTTTTATTTCTTTTTATCCTGTAGCTCTTTTGAGCAGTAGCGAGCTGGAGGATCCTTCTAAGGATTTTGTAACTGAATTTTTGATATTAACGCGTAGGCCCCACAGTGGGTTTTAACAAAAAAAAAATGTTAGAGAAAACAAATGAAAAATCTTTGACTTTTAAATATGTTTTACAAGCCTAAATTTTGTATTATGAATATTTACTTTGAATTTTTCTTGCTGGCTTCAGCACGCATCATCCACAATTAAGTTTTATAAGGACATACAGTATCACTGGATCTAATATTCCCAGAAGTGCTTATTCTTTCGATTCAACATTTCTTCCATTAATATTCTCTGTGCTTTTTTAACTTTAAATTTTCTTAATTTTTAAAAGATCATGTAAATTAATATTGTTATTATTTTTTTTTTCTTTTTATGGGGGAATTAAATGTGTATAAGCATAACTTAAGATTGTTATCGAGTTTTACTTTTATTTTTAATAGTTGCATTAAATACATCATTATATGTATTAATTATAAATTTTAAGTTTTAAATTATTGAAAAAACAGATATTAAAATGTATTGTAATTGCATTTATAATAACTCTTCTTAAAAAAATGACAAATGACTTTGATTGCATAAGCTTCATTTGGGACAGCTTTTTTATTGCCTTCTAAAGCAGCTATTTGATATAAAAATTTTTAATTCAAAAAAAAAATCGCACTAAAAAATTCTATAGAAAGCATTAAAAAGGTTGTCCCAAATTAGGCCGTAGTGGGAGGGAGCATGGGTGGAGTGAAGAGGAAAATGTGAAATTCCTTTCTCTTCCACACCTAAATCCATTGACTTTTAATAGATTCTCTTGTAAATTAGTTCATATAAATAATAGTTCCTTTACATCTCAATATTCTCATTAAAACACACTCTTTCATATCATTTTGATCTTCCTTTACACCTAGATGTTAGAGTTCCATGGAACTCATACTCTAAATTCCATCAATTCTTGATCAAAAACATCATAAGAAGACAAATGACTAGAAATTCCTAAAGGTTGTAACTAATATCCAGCTCTAGTGCAACTAATTTTGAATTCATTAGCACCGGCGTTCGAGGCGAAGAGACCGGCGCACGCGCGCACCACCGCTAACCTTTACCCCGACCCTTCTCTATCTTTTTTCTAGAAATAGTCACTCACACATGATATTGACGATCTTCTTCTTACTCTAGTTGAAGTAATAAGGAATGATAAAAGATGGTGGCTTTCTTCTCCTTTTGTAGCTCTTGTATCCTCGTGTGTTAGCACAAAAGATGATTGCACCTTAAAACTATTGGATCAAGAAAATCAAATAGCTTTAGAAGGAGAACAAAACAGGAGTTTATATATTCTATGCTGACTTTTCCCAAAGCTAACTCTTCATACACAACAAATTGATGCTAATGATCAAGAAGGGATAGAGAAAGAGATGATTAAGTGAGGAGGTTATAATTACAGTGTGATTTATTGAATTAAATTATATGTTAATAGAGGTTTATATATAGCTAATAGAAAAGAATAAAATATTAAAAATAATAAATATCAAAAAATTATATTTACCTACGATAAATAATTGATATGTGCTATTTTAATGATTGTTACAAGATCTAATGTTACAAAAATTTTATTCATCAAATTCAACGTTTTTTTCATTGTTTTTTTTTCATAATTTAAATTCATTTAATTAAGCCATGTGCAAATTTAATATGGTTACTAATATATAAATATATATATATATATATATATATATATATATATATATATATATATATATATATATATATATATATATATTTAATTTTTATGTGGGATAATTTTATGGTCATAATATCAAGAGATTTTTATTGGTTTGAAAGTTTAGTGATAAAGAAAATTTAATGAGCTATTTTTAGTGTATATTTAAATTTGTAAATTATTAATTAATTGTATAACTCTCACAATAAAATGCATAATTTTACATTTCTACCTTGTTTAGTACTGTTTTAATAAAGCATTAAATTTTATGTATTTTATGTATTAATTTGGCATTCTTTGCTTTAAATAGATATTAAAATATTTGATGTATAATAAAATACTTCTTAAAAAACACTTGTTAGAAAACAAATCAGCCTTTTAATGTAAGGAATTTAAACTTTATTTTGCCTAAAAAAACCTTCATCAAAATCTGGAATTTAGAGAGACTTTGATTTGAAAAATAAAATAAAATAGCTCCAAACATTTTAATATTGCCTAAAAGGGGAGATAAACAGCAAAAGAGTACAAAAAAGATACATAAGAAAAAGTATTTAACATCTACTACATTGATAAAGGATAAGGAAGAAAAAGTCCTCCTAAATCCAGGGTTGTAGGTTTCCAACACCTATTGGTAAAGCTCTCTCTCTCTCTCTCTCTCTCTCTCTCTCTCTCTCTCTCTCTCTCTTCCTTTATGTAGATAATTCTAGAACATTCATACTTCTTTAATATCAGGCTACAAAGGTTGAAAGTATCATAGTCGATGGGTGAGAAAGGTCAAAGGGATCGTAGTCAGTAGAAGAATGTGATCAAGGGACCGTAGTCGGGGGATAGAGGTCAAATGGATCTAATCGACGGGCGACTATAGTCAAAAGCTAGGATCGTACTTGATGGGTAATGAAGGTCAGAGGGACCATTGTTAAGCTACAAAGGTCAGAGGGACCGTAGCTGGTTGGTGGCGGTGGTCGAAGGGAACCTTTTCAATTCGGACGACAAAGGTCGGAGGAACCATAATCGGTGGATGATTCTAGTCGAAAGACCATAATTATGCAATGGAATTCAAAGAGATCATCGTCGAGCAATTGAGGTCAAAGGGAACATTATCAGGTGAAAGAGATTGGAGGGATCGTAGTTGGAAGATTGAGGTCAAAAGACTTTAGTCGGCATATGATGGAGGTGGAGTGGAGACCCAACGTGTAACGCCCCAAGATCTAAATGGAGAAATGTGAACATACTTTCCTATACTTCTAAGAATTTTTTTTTCCCAATTTGATATTCTAGCTAATCATCAATAATATCTAAATAAACATTCAGAGTGAACAAACTATAAATTATATTCTATTCCTCAAATAATTATTTATAATAGTCTAGATTTTAATATTTCCAACAAAATATATTTAAATAAGAACTGCAAAATTATGCCGCAGTGCCACCAGCAAAACTGTCAACTCTCTCAAACTTCTTAGGTTCCATTCCCAGCACCATTACAACACCACTAGGTCGTAACACTTTCATCAAAACCCATTTTTTCTCATTTTTCCTGAGAGTGCAGTGTTAGACTGCCAAAACTCGGCACCAAAGCGTTCGCAAAGAAAAAGTTGACTCCTAGTTTTCCTTTGTCTCGGCCCACCTTCCTTCATTCCTCTACAGTACATTCAACTAAATAATATTATATTCACAATTACCACATCAGTTTAAAATAAAATTATGAGCAAATAATTACCTATATTTATGAGAATGAATATTATACGACGATGGTGGTCAGTTGGATGTCCGACAGCGATGGTTCGGCGAAGGTTTAGCAACAACAACAAAGCTACAAGGGTTCATAGGCGATGGTGCATGGGTAGAGCTATGGGATTCTTCAAGCCTTAGGGTGATCTTGGTCTACCCAAGGTCTAAGCCCCCTCCAAAAGTCTCTCTCATGTGAGGAGTAAGAGGTCTATTTATAAATTTTTTAGAAGATCTAGAACAAACTTGAAGTGCTCCATCAGATGACTTATATTGATTTCCTCAATCAAAGAGCATTCATCAAACATTTTAAGTGCTTCAATGGTGTTACAATTAAGCATTCTTGGTCTCATTGGATTCTTCTCGTTGAGCCACTTGACTCTTCTAAGCATGTTATATTTGGATATCATTTGGTTATGTAATTAATGCTTTATGCTTCCAAGTATGCTTTGGGCTCATTTAGACTTGGATTGGGCCGATTTTGGGTTGTTGGGTATGTCCGTTTCAGATGCTCAATTTGACTATTAGTTTATTGAAATCGGAGTTTGGCCTAAAATTAATTTTTGAAGTTTCAAATTCATATATGAATCAAGATTCGTGCTTGAGATGATTTTTGGTGACATATCAAATCTAATCAATCATATATTTGATTTTAATAATTTAAATATAGTTTAATTAGTAGATAATTGAATCTATTTGTTATAATCAAAAGTAATATAATACAAAGTTATTTGGTGAAGTTTAAAATTTTAATATTAATAAGAAAAGATTTAATTTATTGAACAAGCATTTTATTAATTAAACATATTCAACATACATGTAATATAAATAAGCAATATTAAATAAAGAATATATATATATATATATATATATATTAGAAGTAAAATATATGTAGTTAGTAAGGAAGTAAAATATAATAATTATACTAATCATCTATGAAATAGTTAGTAAGGAAGTAAAATATAATATAACTTACTATAACAGAATTATAATAGAATTTTATAATAGAATCTATTTTGTAGCATAGATGATGATTACATGATTATCGTTTTTGTCATAAACTATTGTTATACTTACTATTAGGGGTATAAATATTTGACCCTATAATGCCCAAAAAATTCAAGTTAAGGCAAGTTTAAATTTCCTTTTTATGTTAATTGAAGCATATGTTACTTATGAAGTTAATTGTATATGCATAATTAGTATAATTATAACGGTTACATATGTCACAGTACTTTATTTCCTCTAGAGCTTCTACATTCCACTAACCACGCCATGAATTGGCTGGATTAGATGCTACGGTTGGAAATTTTTGGGAAGCCTATAGTGGGAAAAGCGATAGAGATTAAAGTATAAAATAATCTAAATAAAAAGCATAAATCCGATGGTGGCTGAAATTTCTCTCAATAATGCAGCATTAGCATTCTTCTCCCATTTTCCATCAGCTCACTTGGTGTGCGAAGGAGTTTGGGCCGTGAAATGCTATGGGAAGAATTCCAAAAATATTTTCCAGCAAATTAATGTAAGGTAAATTAAAAAAATATTTTAGTTGGTGATTGAAAATTTTATTTGGTTGAAATCAAGTGCAGTTTGTTGTTTAATCGAAGTAGGACTAGTATTTTTGGTGCTACAAATTCAAGAAATAATATAGGAAGTATTATTATTTGCTGTTGATAGTTAAAAACAGGTTAAGGCTGGACTGGTAGCAGAAAACATTAAAAAAGAGAACTTAGAAGGAAAGTAAAAACATTTTATGGAATGAGAAAGAGTGCAATTGAGATTATATACAATAGGAAAGGAAGACAAAGTCTAGGAGAATAAATTCCTAGCAAGATGAGATATCCAAATGAGATTATAATAATTAGTAAAAAAAATTATTATTGCACTTGAACTTTATTATGCTTATGGCTGCATGTATTTCAATTTATTTTAATTTATTTTGAATGAATATGGACGAATCTATATAGTAAAAATATAACAAAAGCGCAACAACAAAAAGGACAGTAAAAGTGCAGCAAAAGGGCAGCTAAAGGGTAGTTAAAGCGCAACTATGTCATCAAAGCATATGTCATTAGAGCTAAAAAGGATGACTATATGGAAAGTGAAATAAGTTATATATGAGGGATATGCCCGCACAAGTAAAGGCGAAAGACCTGATGAGATAAGCCTACATTATCAATTCTAGAAGTTGGGAAATTTGACTCAATCCTAAATGAGAGAACAACTTTCATTCTAAAAGTTGAAAAGTTGAACCCAAACTTGAATGGAATGCTAAAAAGGTTCAAAAATTTATTGTCATCATATGACTTGTTTAAAGGTATCGAACAATTTTGACAAGATGATTAATATTGCTTGATACATCATAAGAAAATTATCTTGATCATGCACAAATCTTGAAGCAAAATTGAGTTGGAAACTTCAAAGATTAAATTCAGGAGCATATGGATTCCAATTTCAGCGAGCTTATAGTCAAACTGAGCGTCTCGGAAACATGAACCCAATGACACCAAACTCAACCCAATCCGAGCCCAAATGAGTCTGAATCAAAGACCCAAAGCGCTGTTGGGAGATTCGAACCATAATTTGAGTTACCAAACGGTCTTCGATTTTCACGAGCTTATACTCGAATCGAACGTCTGGACGAGACAAATCCAACGAGCCCAAGATCGTCAAATTTCGACATCATCAAGGCCTTCAAATGTCCAATGAACTGTTCATGATCAAAGGATTCAACATCGGCCGTCCATCCAACCACTCCCAACTTACCCTTGATCCTTCATATATTTATAAGTCATGCCACTCTCAAAAAACTATAAATAGCCCCCCACTCTTCTCATGAGAGGAGGAAGAAGAGGAGAAGGAAGGGAGGAATTTGGGAGCTCTCTTGCCACCGACCATCGCCGGAGTTCCTGCCGACCACCGCCGGAGTTCCTGCCGACCACCGCCGGAGTTCCTGCCGACCACCGCCGGAGTTCCTGCCGACCACCGCCGGAGTTCCTGCTGACCACCGCCGGGTTCCTGCCGACCACCGCCGGAGTTCCTGCCGACCACCGCCGTAGTTCCTGCCGACCATCGCCGGAGTTCCTGTCGACCACCACCGGGTTTCTGCCGACCATCGCCGGAGTTCCTGCCAACCACTGCCAGTTTTCCTGCCAACCATCGCTTGAGTTTTTCTCCTGACCGTCGCTGGAGCTTTTCTCAACCACTGCCTTATTTTGGTCGATCCATTAATCATCATCAGCTTTTTGTCTGTTATTAACTTACTGTGATTCTAGCATCTCCAAGTAAAGGAGCGAATCAAATGTTGTAACCAATCCAGATATAGTGGAAATTTCTCATCTGGGCCAGGCCCCGTGGTTTTTCCCTTTTCGGGTTTTCCACGTAAAAAAGTTTCTGGTGTTTCTCTCCCTTAATTATTTGTTGGTGTGCTGGATATACGTATATTGTTAAGACGTTATATTTTTACTCTACCGCTGCGTATATTCTAGTCCGCATCAGTTTGGCGCCGTCTATGGAAAAGCTTTCCCAATATTTCTTCAATGGCTGATCGAAGCAATACCAGCAATAGATTCTCTCGCTCAAATACGCATCGAACTAGATTCCCATCTGGCAATCATGGACGTCGTAATTATCAGAGGGAAGGACCTTCTTCCTTGGAAAATCGAATTCGTAGGATGGAGGAACAACAGGCAAGGATCCTCGAAATATTGGAGGAGGTAGGCCAGCAAAGGATGCCGTCTCAAAATGATGAACCTCCTCTCCATCATCGCCAACAAAATAATATGGACCAGCAATTTGAAAATGTTCATCAAACTCATGCTCCTCCTCCGCAATATAATCCTGAAATAGATGATGCTGCTAGTTCAACACATCCTGCACCTAGAGCCCATCTGATGCAAAATCTTCAACCTGCTCTAGATACTCCTCGCGATGTCATAAGAGATGAATTACGACGACTGGTCCAAGAAGAATTCCCAATAAGGGAAAGGAATCATTTCAATATACAACGAAGCTTTCAAGAATCTTCTCCACTAACATATGAAATTCTTATACACCCTATTCCAACAGGGTTCAAGCTACCAAACATTGATGCATATGATGGGTCGTCTGATCCCTATGAACACATTGATTATTATCGAACAATTATGCACATACAGCGAGCTTCTGATGCGCTTCTTTGTCAAGTTTTTCCTGCGACCCTAAAGGGTCAAGCTCGCACCTGGTTCTATGCTCTCCCTAGAAATACAATCCATAGTTTTGTTCATCTTGCAAAACTCTTTGTCGAACAGTTTGTTGCTAATAGAAGAATTATTAAAGATTCATCACATCTCTCTGGAATCCGTCAAAATGAAGGAGAATCTTTGAAAGAATATTTTCAAAGATTTTCTTTTGAAGCTCGACAAATCCCAGGCGTTGATCCTGAATTACTACGAGGTGTTTTTCTTGGAGGGTTGCGCCCCGGACCTTTTTACTCTGCATTAATGAGAGAAACAGTTCATTCTTATGCTGACTTAATTCACAGAGTAGAATCTCAAATTACTGCTGATGAGGCTATCAATGCTCATCGAAAACAATTTGAACAGCCTTCTAATAAGAGAAAGAATGGGCACGAAGCTGGAGTTGGAGCCCAAAAGTCTCAGAAGAGGAATCAAGATCTTCCACCACGGCCCCCTCAGCAAAATCGGGATTACAGGCCAAAGAAGGAGTACACTCCGTTGAATACAACTCGTGTTAATATTCTTATGGCTATACAACATGAGCAAACTGTTAAATGGCTCCAACCGCTAAAACCAAATTCTGGAAATCAAGATTATTATTGTCACTTTCATCGAAGCCGCGGACATACAACTGAAGCCTGTAGACAATTGAAGGAAGAAATTGAAAGGCTAATTCAACAGGGATATCTTCGTCAATTCACTCAAAATCCACCTTTTCAAAATGAGGCTAATCATAATGGGGGGCAGAACCAACAGCAACATCATCAACAGCAAAGGCAACAACATACAAATCGTCAGATAGTTGGAGAAATTGAAACTATTGCAGGGGGGCCCTTAATATCCTCTCAAGTCTTACTCACCAGCCCAGAGGAACCGACTCTAAAGAAGGCACGATTTGATCACTCCATCACATTTGGAGATTCTGACTTAGAAGGGATTCATACTCCGCACCAAGACCCACTTGTCATTAATGCTGGTATTGGAAATCCATGTTATAACGTTAAAAGAATCTTAATCGATAATGGGAGTTCTGTTGATGTCCTATTTTACTCAACTTTTCTTAGTATGAGGTTGGCTAGAGAGAAGCTTCAACCTGCTGCTGGACCATTGTATGGATTTGATAATCGTCCAGTAGGAGTAGAAGGAATAATTACGCTCCCTGTCACAATGGGGGAATTTCCTCGACAAGTTACTCATTCAATTCAATTTATTGTGGTTAAGTCAGAATCAGCATATAATGCTATCTTTGGGCGACCTTTGCAATCAATTTTTAAAGCTATCGCTTCAATGCCTCATCTGAAGATGAAATTCCCAACTCCAGCAGGGATTGGAGAAGTGCGAGGAAATCAACAGGAGGCACAATCTTGCTATCTCAGACAAGCTCAACCTCGCCCATCTATTACTTTAAGCATTGAAAATTTTGATCTGCAAAATGAAGATGTCCTTTATAGAGCTTCCCCAGTAGAGAATTTAATTTGTGTCTCTATATCAGAAGAAGATCCACTCAGAACGGTGCAGATCGGGTCTTTACTTTCTGATGAAGAAAAGATACAATATACTAATTTTTTGCGAACAAATCAAGATATTTTTGCATGGAGTTCGGCATATATGCCTGGAATTGACCCACATATTATTATGCATTCTCTCAGGATAAATTCTACGTTTAAACCAATCGTCCAAAAGAAGAAAAATTTTGCACCAGATCGGCAAAAAGCTATAGAGCAAGAAGTAGATAAGCTTTTGAAAGCTAAATTCATAAGGGAAGTATATTATCCAACTTGGCTTGCAAATGTCGTAATGGTTAAAAAAGCAAGTGGGGCATGGAGGATGTGCGTAGATTACACAGATCTCAATAAGGCTTGCCCAAAGGATAGTTTCTCGCTTCCTCGTATTGATCAATTAGTTGATGCAACGTCTGGACATCAAATGTTAAGTTTCATGGATGCATACTCTGGATATAATCAAATAAGAATGGATCCTGTATATGAGGAAGCAACTGCTTTTCAAACTGATAAGGGGTTATATTGCTATAAGGTCATGCCTTTTGGGCTCAAGAATGCTGGGGCGACTTATCAACGCCTCATGAATAAAGTTTTTAAAGACCTCATAGGTCATTCAATGGAGGTATATATAGATGATATGTTGGTTAAAACTCTTGAAAGGACAAAACATATTTTTGATCTAGAGCAATGCTTTAGCCTCCTTCGATATTACAACATACGACTCAACCCTGTAAAATGTGCTTTTGGAGTCACATCTGGAAAATTCTTGGAATTCATGGTTACTCATAGAGGTATAGAAGCTAACCCTGAAAAAATCAAAGCTTTGAGAGATATGATGCCCCCAAGGAATATAAAAGAAGTTCAACGCCTGAATGGAAGAATAGCTGCCTTATCTCGTTTCTTGGCCCGTTCAGGAGATAAATATTTGTCTTTCTTCAAAATACTAAGAAATGCCCGAAATAAAGGATTTCAATGGACAGACGAATGTCAAGCAGCTTTTGAACAACTTCGAACTTATTTGGCTTCACCCCCTCTTCTGTCAAAACCAATGCAAGGAGAAAAGTTATATTTATATCTAGCTGTCTCTTCGAATGCCATAAGCTCAGTGCTAGTCCGAGAAGAAAATGCTATTCAACGACCAGTATACTATGTCAGTAAAATTCTTTCTGAGACTAAGGGACGCTACCCATTAGCCGACAAGACAGCTTTGGCGTTAGTATTTTCTGCTAGAAAATTAAGGCCATATTTTCAAGCTCATACAATGGGGGTTTACACAAATCTTCCGTTACGGAGTATCCTTCAAAAACCCGAAGCTTCAGGAAGGTTAATTAAATGGTCAATAGAACTGGGAGAGTTTGACATCCACTTCTTACCTAGACAAGATATCAAATCACAAGTTTTGACAGATTTTATGGTCGAATGTACTGTTCCGATTTCCGATGAAACAACAATCCAGCTTTTCTCTTCTCCTTGTTGGACATTATATGTTGATGGAGCTTCTGGAAGCTCTGAGGCTGGGGCTAGAATTTTGTTAATTTCTCCTCATCATATCATACCACTATTGAATATGGGCTGCGTCTAAAATTTCCTGCAACTAATAATGTCGCTGAGTATAAAGCTCTTATTGCCGGGCTGAGGCTAGCTATAGAATGTGAAGTGCAAAATTTAATTGTACATTCTGACTCGCAACTTGTAGTCTCTCAAGTAAGAGGAGAATTTGATGCTCAAAATCCACAATTATCACAATATTGTGAAATGGCGAAGTCACTTCTCACCCGCATAGAGAAATTTGAAATTATTCACATACATCGGGAACAAAATACTCGTGCAGATACTCTTTCGAAACTCGCAACATCACTAACCGGTGACCTTTTCAAGAGAAAATATATCGAAGAAGTACACTTTCCTAGCATCGAAGGACCATGGGTTATAAAATCAATCGACAAGCCAAAGGAGCTTTCTTGGATTGATCCTATACTATCTTTCCTACAAGAAGGAGTGCTACCTGAAGATCCAACAACTGCAATACGACTCCGAAGGCAAGCAGCTAACTTTACTGTCATTGGTGGAGAATTATATAAACGAGCCTTCAGCGGGCCATATCTTAAATGCCTTCCGCCTTCAGAGGCCGATTATGCATTACGAGAAGTTCATTCAGGTATATGCGGGGAACATCTTGGAGGAAGAGCATTGGCCAACAAAATCCTAAGACAAGGATTCTACTGGCCGACAATAAAGCAGGATGCACTGGAGTTCACTAAGAAGTGTAATAATTGTCAATTACACTCCAATCTCACTCATTTACCAGCCACTGAACTTTCGACGTTTCAAAGCCCATGGCCTTTCGCTCAATGGGGGATCGATATAATGGAACCTTTTCCAATAGCTACCAGACAACGAAAATTTATCATCTTGGCAGTGGACTACTTCACAAAGTGGGTGGAGGCCGAAACCCTTGCAAAAATTACAGAAGCAAATGCAAAACAATTTGTATGGAAGAATATTATTTGTCGTTTTGGCATTCCGGCAAAAATCATAACTGACAATGGAACCCAATTCACTGGAAAAATCTTTACAACATTTTGCAAAGACCTCCATATACAGCTGGTGCATACAGCTGTGGCTCATCCTCAAGCAAATGGACAGACGGAGGTTACAAATCGGACTATACTTAAAGGACTAAAAACACGTCTTGAAAAGGCTGGGGGGGCAATGGGCTGATGAGCTCCCAAATGTTCTTTGGGCTTACCGCACTACTGCTAGAACTCCAACAGGAGAAACTCCATACAACCTCTGCTTTGGCACAGAAGCAATCATCCCGGTTGATATTGGAGTCCCAAGCCTCAGGGTTCAGACTTTCAACTTTAATAATAATGAAGAAAAACTCCGAGACAATTTGGATTTTCTTCCCGAGACAAGAGACATGACATCCCTTAAAATTGCGGCATATCATCAACGAATAGCTCGCCACTACAATCGAAAGGTGAAACCCCGATGCATCTCAGTTGGAGATCTAGTTCTGTGAAGTCTTGAAGCAGCTGGAAAGGGCCCCCAACGTAACAAGCTATCACCATTATGGGAAGGCCCTTATATGGTGGCATCCATGGTCAAACCTGGAACATTCAAATTAAAAGATGGCAACGGAAAAATGCTGCCCCGTACTTGGAATATTGGAAATCTCCGCAAATATTATCAGTAAAATTATTTTCAAATTGAACTATTATGTAGCCTTTCTATTTCCATCATGAAATTTTGTACTGTCTTTTATATAGTAAAACTTTGCTTGATCATTATCATTTATGTCATAAGAATATAAGTGGTCCTAAAATAAAACATTAAGCATAGCATTGATTTGAGAAAAACACAATATTCATTGTATCTCAATCAACAGACGATCAATCCCAGGGGGATTCGATCCAACCTCATCCATACAAGTTAATGTCATCAAGCAATGCTTTGACAACACAACTTTGGATAGGTTTGGCATCCTGAGAGGATGTATATCATCACTTTCAAATTTTTATGATCAATACCAGGGGGATTCGATCCAACCTCATCCACACAAGTTAATGTCATCAAGCAATGCTTTGACAACACAACTTTGGATAGGTTTGGCATCCTGAGAGGATGTATATCATCACTTCTAAATTTTTATGATCAATCCTAAGGGATTCGATCCAACTTCTCCCACCAAGATTAATGTCATCAAGCAGTTTTTTTGACAACACAACCTTGGATAGATGAGAACAATCCAAAAGGGATTGATGTCTTTCAATTCTCATAAATAAGTTAACTCCATAAAAAATCTTTCTATCTATAAAAAACATAAATTACTAAGAAAGTTCAACATTTCTTTAATCCAATAAATATAAGGATATATCTCCAAACACAAAATGGATATATAAAAATCTCTAAGAAAATAGATGAAATACAACCAGTAATAAACATCTTATGCAATGTCATCATCATCGCTGAAAAGAACCTTTTCTAGTTCACTTTCAATATCTTTATCGCTCGAGTCTGGAGAAGAATCCTCAGATGCTTGACTTGGGTTAAGCCCTTCAATATCAACCCCAGTCTTACGGTTAACCAATTGAACACCTTTCAGGAAACCACGAGTAAAGCCTTCTTCGAGATTCTGACGCTCCAGATCCTTTACTTCAATATCGAATAATTTTTCATAAGCCTCTTGAGCACGACTTTGAATCTCTTGATGATAAATTGCAGACTTCTTGAATTCCTCAATGGCCTTCAATGATGTGGCTTCAATATCCAAAGTGATCGTTTCTTTTTGTTGAAGATGATCTTGTAACTTCTTGTTCTCTTTCTCAAGAGCTTTCTTCTCTAATGCAATCATTTTCAAAGCTTCTTTTTGTTGGTTAATTTCTGCATGAGCCTCAATCAACTCATGGCGAGAAAGGTCAGCTTCTCGATTTTGGAAAGAGAGAGATGTGGATATTGTTGCTAATTCAGTTCTACATTCTGTCAATTGGCTCTCCAAGGATGATATTTCTTTAATCTTTGCATCCAATCTTCGTTTATATTCTCCTTGTAAATATTTAACTTTTACAAATTCATCATTCCAATTATCCAAAATTGATTCAAATCGAGATTCCATATCCATCTTTTGAATCATCTGCAATAAGAAATTTAATTATGCTAAAAAAAAAAAAAGTGATGATTGGGCAAATATGGAAAAGGAAAGAGATTGAAATTACTCACAATTTCGTTGGCATGTCGTCGCCCACTACAAGTATGCTTCAATACATCTTCTGGTATATGTATTCTTGAGGATCGAGTTTCAATATCCGAATCAAGAGAAATTGCATCAATGGTCGGGAAATGTGCAGCTTCCTTACTTCCAACATCATCTCTCGGTGGGATCGCTTTATCATTTATTTTCCTCTTCTTTAGGTGGGAAGAGTCAGTTACTCTTTGACCTTCTGAAGGTTGGCTTGCTGGACGCTTAAGAGAGATAGAACTTATTTCACAAACCTTCTCAGATTTTTTCAACCGAATTGCATGGGATCTTCCTGCCTGAATGGAAAGGCCAACTTTAAAAAGAGACTCCTCTGTCACACATCGACTAATATAACGTAGTTCCTGTTGAAGACTTTCCGTATCAGGAAAATTCAAAATTCTCAAAATATCTTCCTCTCTAACATGTAAAGAGCTTGGCAACTCTTTCACTTTATCCCATTTTTCAGGAAGACCCCACTCATTCTTCACAAAAAAGAATGAGTTACACCAATTTTTTGAAGGGTCCCTCGTTACAAAATCCAACCATTTCTTATTGGCTCGGCACGAAATCCGGCCATAAGAATCACTTGTAAATTTACACATTTTTGACAGATGTTCTACGGTTAGAGAGGCTCCACGTTCTCAAAAAAATATTGTCAAGCCCACTATAATTGTTATCGCTCTACATAAAAATTGGGGTAAAGCAACGCCGCATGCTTTGAAAATTTCGAGTAACTCGGGTGCTGGAGGAAATCTCAAACCAGCACGCATCGTCATTTCATATATTGCTACAAATCCTTGTGGAGGGGTATGTGCCATGTCGGTTCTCTTTGGAGCAATAATCAACACCTCATTCGGCACATGAAATTTCTTGCGAATTGCTGCCAAGCTATCTGATGTAATAATGGATGCGACATCATCAGATCTCCTCCTATCACCATCATGAGTAGAAGGAATAATTTTTGAGGCATCTGTCAATCCTTCACCTAAAGAAATTTAGTTTTTGATGAAATAAGATATCAAGACTCTTGAGCGAAGAAAATCAAAATATTATTACCAGAAGTATTCTCCAGATTTTTGGAAGGAGGCCTTTTTGATGCAATATCCAAGGATCTTCGTTGATTGTTAAATATGGGATTGTCGGCCATATTTATCTCCAAATTTGAAAAAGACTAACAAATGCCAAAATTCTCCGAGCTGCTAATCCAAAGAAAATTTTGGACCGGCACAAGAGAGATTGGCTAAGTTCGCCACCAATGTTCGCTTTGATCGCTACCTACACTCCCCGAGCTACCAATCCAGAGGAATGCTAGGACCGGCACAAGAGAGTAAGGTTTTGATCGCCGCTGACAATCTCCGAGCTATCAATCCAAAGGGAGGGCTTGGAATGACACAAGAGATTGTGATTTCTTCCACCTCCTAAAGGGGTATTTATAGGAAGAAAGGTGGGATAGATGAAAAGTCATTCCATAAAATTCTTAAAAATTTTATTAGAATTTGAAAGGTTAAAATTAAATGTAAAATAAAATAATAATAATTACAGTTATATATTGAATGAATATAGACGGCATTGTGCCGAAACCTTGAATAACGGCCTGAAGGCCAAACGTCAATTTTATACACGTTATAACCCCATCCAATATTGCATTGGTCTGAAACAGTTTAGCATTAATTAATAACTTCATAAAGTTATAATAAATATAATATCAGAAGTTGTAATATTCATTTTATCAATAGTAGCACAAAAAAAATATATATAATATTATTATAAACTTATCTATATAAAGTAAGTATGAATCAACGAAAACACTAGATATAATTCATAGTATTATTTGATCTAAAGACATAGGATATTATTTGTAATATTTTATTATAGATATTTTGGTATATATACATCTAATTTACTCATTAGAAGTATAATAATAACCTATTAAACAAAAACAAGGTAAAAGTCCAATTTATTTTAAGCTAAAAATCATGATAAAATTTATCAGTCACAAGCAACTATGAAAGGTGCAAATATATATTTTCGGACTTTGTAAGCCTCGACATCCGAAAATAGGGGGGCAACTGATACATCATAAGAAAATTATCTTGATCATGCACAAATCTTGAAGCAAAATTGAGTTGGAAACTTCAAAGATTAAATTCAGGAGCATATGGATTCCAATTTCAGCGAGCTTATAGTCAAACTGAGCGTCTCGGAAACACGAACCCAATGACACCAAACTCAACCCAATCCGAGCCCAAATGAGTCTGAATCAAAGACCCAAAGCGCTGTTGGGAGATTCGAACCATAATTTGAGTTACCAAACGGTCTTCGATTTTCACGAGCTTATACTCGAATCGAACGTCTCGACGAGACGAATCCAACGAGCCCAAGATCGTCAAATTCCGACATCATCAAGGCCTTCAAATGTCCAATGAACTGTTCATGATCAAAGGATTCAACATCGGCCGTCCATCCAACCACTCCCAACTTACCCTTGATCCTTCATATATTTACAAGTCATGCCACTCTCAAAAAACTATAAATAGCCCCCCACTCTTCTCATGAGAGGAGGAAGAAGAGGAGAAGGAAGGGAGGAATTTGGGAGCTCTCTTGCCACCGACCATCGCCGGAGTTCCTGCCGACCACCACCGGAGTTCCTGCCGACCACCGCCGGAGTTCCTGCCGACCACCGCCGGAGTTCCTGCCGACCACCGCCGGAGTTCCTGCCGACCACCGCCGGAGTTCCTGCCGACCACCGCCGGAGTTCCTGCCGACCACCGCCGGAGTTCCTGCCGACCACCGCCGGAGTTCCTGCCGTCCACCGCCGGAGTTCCTGCCGACCACCGCCGGGTTCCTGCCGACCACCGCCGAAGTTCCTGCCGACCACCGCCGGAGTTCCTGCCGACCACCGCCGGAGTTCCTGCCGACCATCGCCGGAGTTCCTATCGACCACCGCCGGGTTCCTGCCGACCATCGCCGGAGTTCCTGCCAACCACTGCCAGTTTTCCTGCCAACCATCGCTTGAGTTTTTTTACTGACCGTCGCTGGAGCTTTTCTCAACCACTGCCTTATTTTGGTCGATCCATTAATCATCATCAGCTTTTTGTCTGTTATTAACTTACTGTGATTCTAGCATCTCCAAGTAAAGGAGCGAATCAAACGTTGTAACCAATCCAGATATAGTGGAAATTTCTTATCTGGGCCAGGCCCCGTGATTTTTTCCTTTTCGGGTTTTCCACGTAAAAAAGTTTCTGGTGTTTCTCTCCCTTAATTATCTGTTGGTGTGCTGGATATACATATATTGTTAAGACGTTATATTTTTACTCTACCACTGCGTATATTCTAGTCCGCATCATTGCTAAACACTTTTAGGCTCAATATGACATATCAATGTGTTTTAACTATGTTCATATTTTCAAGCATTTCTTAATTATTTATTATTATTTCTTATAAATTGCTTATATATTTCATTGAGCCTAGTTCATTAGCAGTTGCTATACTACATGGAATGAGAATGAGCCCTTGAGACAGTAAAAAGAGGTGACCATTCTTTTGGTGTAAATACATTTCGGGTGTACATAGGATCTAAAACGATATTTGAATGCTAGGTGTACAAACTTTTAGTTATGTGATCGAGTAAATTTTAAAAATTTTAGTTGAGCTCTATATTTACTTCAATTATATTTGATGTTCTTTAAGGACCTTATATGCTTCCCATTATTACTTATGGAATTAGATAGGTTGGCAAGTTAGGAGAGTCTAAATAATTTATTTTACTCACTCTATTCTGAAAGTAGTGGCTCATAATAGGTGTTAATAAAAAGGAATCGATTTAGATTTTCCTTCTCTGTTATACTTCAGATTGATCATTAACGGGTAGGCCAAACTAGGGTGTGACATACCTGACACAAAACCCATCCTGGACCCGACTTAAAAAAAAATTAAGGTTCGGGTATAAACCTGTTTGTCATATGGGTTAGGTTCAGGTTTGATTTTCGGACCTCTTCCTAAAATTAGGTCAGGTTCAAGTTGACCCAAAAACCCTGAATCAACCCGGAATGACTCGGATCCCGCACACTTGAACTCCCAAAAAGAACCGGACTCTTGAGCAATCCTGCCAACCGCGCCCTCACTCGAGCCTCCAATATCATCACTCGAGAGGATGGGCCCGCAATATTGTCGGTCTGTCATGATCCCACTATCGCAGCTGCTCCCGACATTCCACACCCGAGCTCGCCCATGTTCTCCATGTATACAGCCATGCTCGCATACATATGCCCTCATCAGCTTGGCCCACACAGCTCTTACCTTATTCCCTGCACACCCTTTCGCCTTCTATCTAGGTTGTGAGACCTCGTTCCCTTACTGTTCCTCTCTGATTTGAATTTTCTCTCTCAGGATCGTCCAGGACGATTTGAGATCGTCCAGGCCGATCAGCACTGTAGAAAATATCGTCCTGAAAATAGTCCTGGGAACCGTCCAGGACGATTTTTCTGGTCTGATCGTCCCGGGACGATTTGGCGATCGGCCGGGCCGATCAGACAAATGATATAAGAAAATCTGGTCGTTTTGAAGAGAGAGAAAATCTTTTTAAAATAAAAATATCTGTTTTTAGAGAGAGAAAGAGAAAGGGAAAAAGAGGAAACCTGGTTTTGGAGGCCGCGGAGCGCTTTTCGTCCGACGCTGCTGTTGGAAAAAGTGAAGATCTCGTGGTAAGGACTCCGAACCCTATTTCTGTTTTCAAAGATATTGAGTTTTGACCGAGTTGTGATCTGTTTTGTGTTTTCGTAGTCGACTTTTCGACATGATTTCGATTTGACACAACTTTCACCGCACAACTTTTGGTATGTTATAGATATGATTATTACACACGATTTGAGTATTTTCTGCGAAGATTTTACCGGTCGGAATTGATTCTACGCGATTTTAATCGAATAGAAAATTATCAGGACTTGATTTGATTTGGATTCTATAGAATAATAGTCTTGTATTGATGTTGTGGATCTTCGTCTGTAATTTGGAAAGATTTGGAATTTGTGTCTTTTTGCAGGATTTTTGTGTAAATTTGACCGACTACCGTTACGCTGCCCGATTTTCGTATGATTTCCGAATTTTCTAGAATTGATAGATTAAATTGATATGTGGATGACTATTGATATGATTGTTCTGGATTGCTTTAATATTGATGTTTGCATTGATTATCGATTGATTATTGAATTGCTTACTGAGTTGACTATTGATACTGAAAGACAAGTGGGAATATGGTTGAACGTTGGTTGGAGATTGGTTGACCTGTACAGGATGGTGGGCCGACGGGCTTTCCTTTAAATCACAGATCATGGATCATGGATATAACGATTGGGAGTTATAAGGAGTTTTATACGCCGACGGGCGGCCGACGGGCAAAAAGAGTGACGACTCTTATTAATGGAACCAACGTATAGATATCTACAACAGTAATACGGATTCTACAACAACAACATAGCCAGCGTTTGTGCTTGTCTAGTAAGACCATTGAATGATTGCATCGTATGGATTTCCTGATGTGCATGGATTTACGGATTTACTGTTTTGTACGGATTTATTGATTTCATTGACTGATCATTGATCATCATTGAGCATTGATACTATTGACCATTGATTATTGATATGGATATGGATAGAATGGACATAGATATTGTATAGATTCATTGATGCTATGGATATTGGTATTGCCTATAGATTGATTCTGCATTGTATTGATTTGACTTGCTCTTCATTGATTTCATTGATTTATTAATAGGATATCGTATCGCTTTTTCGATTGATTTTATTGATTTGATAGTAGAGATTCGATTTGATTTGATTGATTTGACGGATCGACTGATTTTCTTCTGTGTACTGATTTCTTCGAAATTGACGTGGATTGATTGAGCTTGGTTTATTGATTTGCCTGCTGCTGCATTGACTGGTTTTATTGACTATGGATTTTCGTATTGCATAGACTCATTGACCATTGACTGATATTGATTTGATTGACTGACATGCATATTGATAGCATCGCCGTGCTTTGATTTCAGTTATAGGTTTTAGGTGACCTGCTGGGCTTTGTAAAGCTCATTATATGTGGTTGATATTTTCAGGTCAGGGCAAGGGAGCAGAAGATAGGAATTGATCCGGATCTTTAGGTTTTTGTCTTTTGATTGATTTTGATTCTTTTGTACTCAGGATAGATTTCAGTACTGGTGATTGTAGTGTAGTTCCTGAGTATTGTACATGACTTTTTGAGATATGAATCGACTTGTATATTGATGTTTTAAATTTTATAGATGTTTGATAGACTGTTATTGAAGGTTTTAGATAACTCTGGTAAATTATTTGAGTAATAGATTGACATTCTTTCCAAGTTAGATCTTGGGGCATGACAAATCTTTTTGGTATCAGAGCAGTGTTATTGGAAGAATGGATTGTTACCAGAGTTGTAGGATTGGATTGATAATTGGGTAGATTGGATAGTTGTAAGAGCATCATTGGCATACATCATTGTTGCATGTGTGTATTATCTATTTTGAATTATGCAGGTAAAAAGCTATGGATCATCCGGCAGAATCCAGTGTACCAAATGAGCAACACAGCGCAGCCCCAGTACCTTCAGAGAGTATGATGTAGTTAGCTACTGCAATTGCACATGTAATGGGGGATGCTCAGAGCAAAATGAGTGGGAGTAAAGAGGAAGAAGTGGATAGACATATGCAGATGTTTCATAAGCTGAAGCCTCCGTTGTTCAAGGGAGGTGTGGGACCCCAGGCTGCTGAGGATTGGATTCTGAGGATAGAAAAGATTTTTGACAGCATGTAGTGTCCGGGAAATCGAAAGGTACCATTGGCTGTATTTCTTTTTGAGGGTGAAGCGGAGAGATGGTGGATCGGACAGCAGAGGGAGAAATTCCAGGGGAAGACCAATGCTGAGATCACATGGGATGAGTTCACTGCAGTATTCAGGATGTGGTTTGTACCGCCGTCAGCTCAACGACAGATGCAGGAAGCTTTCATGAGATTGGAACAAGGCCGCAAGTCAGTGATGCAGTACGAGGCCGAGTTTACTGCACTTGCGAGGTACGCTGCTCATCTGATTCCTACTCCCGAGGAAAAGTGCTATAGATTTCTGCATGGATTGAATAAAGAACTGAGGCATCCACTAGTACCTTTTCGGATACATGAGTATTCTGAGTTAGTGGAGCGGGCCCAATTAATAGAGATTGATTTGACAACACCAGTATCGAGGTACGAGGATACCAGGAGGAGGAGAGATGAGGTACGACGAGATAATTCTGGTAGAGATAGAGATAGAGAGAAGAAAAGCAGATATGATGATTCGAGAGGATCTGCATCGGGATCTGTATCGCGATCTGCATCGGTAGTATCGTCTGGTAGTTCTGGAGAGTGCATTCACTGTGGCAAACGACATGCAGGTCAGTGTTACCTATTGACGGGGCAGTGCTTTTACTGTGGACAGCGAAGGCACAGAGCAGTAAATTGTCCTCAGAAAGGAATGGGTGGAAGGACGGATTCTGCCACGGGTACAGGACAGCAGAGGACTGTTGGCTCGAGAGCCTACAGTGAGAGATCAGAGAATCGAGCTGCTGACAGAGCTGTCAGAGTTCAGAGGGAGACAGTAGCGCCACGACCTCCTACACTTCCTCCAGTAGTGCCACGTGTTTACAGTCTACAGCATCATGCAGATCAACAACAACCAGAAAGTTCTACTGGTAAGGATGATTTGACTAACCGATTGATATTGATATTTGATCATGCATATTGACATTTGATTGATTGCATTGTGTGTTGTATGGATTTCGACGAGTTTTAATTTGGATTTGGATCGATTTTGTTTTGCGTTGTTTTTGTCTCGTACCTGTAGGGAAATGTCGGGACGACATTTTTCTAAGGTGGAGAGATTGTGAGACCTCGTTCCCTTACTGTTCCTCTCTGATTTGAATTTTCTCTCTCAGGATCGTCCAGGACGATTTGAGATCGTCCAGGCTGATCGGCACTGTAGAAAATATCGTCCTGAAAATAGTCCTGGGAACCGGCCAGGACGATTTTTCTGGTCTGATCGTCCCGGGACGATTTGGCGATCGGCCGGGCCGATCAGACAAATGATATAAGAAAATCTGGTCGTTTTGAAGAGAGAGAAAATCTTTTTAAAATAAAAATATTTGTTTTTAGAGAGAGAAAGAGAAAGGGAAAAAGAGGAAACCTGGTTTTGGAGGCCGCGGAGCGCTTTTCGTCCGACGCTGCTGTTGGGAAAAGTGAAGATCTCGTGGTAAGGACTCCGAACCCTATTTCTGTTTTCAAAGATATTGAGTTTTGACCGAGTTGTGATCTGTTTTGTGTTTTCGTAGTCGACTTTTCGACATGATTTCGATTTGACACAACTTTCACCGCACAACTTTTGATATGTTATAGATATGATTATTACACACGATTTGAGTATTTTCTGCGAAGATTTTACCGGTCGAAATTGATTCTATGCGATTTTAATCGAATAGAAAATTATCAGGACTTGATTTGATTTGGATTCTATAGAATAATAGTCTTGTATTGATGTTGTGGATCTTCGTCTGTAATTTGGAAAGATTTGAAATTTGTGTCTTTTTACAGGATTTTTGTGTAAATTTGACCGACTACCGTTACGCTGCCCGATTTTCGTATGATTTCCGAATTTTCTGGAATTGATAGATTAAATTTATATGTGCATGACTATTGATATGATTGTTCTGGATTGCTTTAATATTGATGTTTGCATTGATTATCGATTAATTATTGAATTGCTTACTGAGTTGACTATTGATACTGAAAGACAAGTGGGAACATGGTTGAACGTTGGTTGGAGATTGGTTGACCTGTACAGGATGGTGGGCCGACGGGCTTTCCTTTAAATCACAGATCATGGATCATGGATATAACGATTGGGAGTTATAAGGAGTTTTATACGCCGACGGGCAGCCGACGGGCAAAAAGAGTGACGACTCTTATTAATGGAACCAACGTATAGATATCTACAACAGCAATACGGATTCTACAACAGCAACATAGCCAGCGTTTGTGCTTGTCTAGTAAGACCATTGAATGATTGCATCGTATGGATTTCCTGATGTGCATGGATTTACGGATTTACTGTTTTGTACGGATTCATTGATTTCATTGACTGATCATTGATCATCATTGAGCATTGATACTATTGACCATTGATTATTGGTATGGATATGGATAGAATGGACATAGATATTGTATAGATTCATTGATGTTATGGATATTGTTATTGCCTATAGATTGATTCTGCATTGTATTGATTTGACTTGCTCTTCATTGATTTCATTGATTTATTAATAGGATATCGTATCGCTTTTCCGATTGATTTTATTGATTTGATAGTAGAGATTCGATTTGATTTGATTGATTTGACGGATCGACTGATTTTCTTCTGTGTACTGATTTCTTCGAGATTGACGTGGATTGATTGAGCTTGGTTTATTGATTTGCCTGCTGCTGCATTGACTGGTTTTATTGACTATGAATTTCGGTATTGCATAGACTCATTGACCATTGACTGATATTGATTTGATTGACTGACATGCATATTGATAGCATCGCCGTGCTTTGATTTCAGTTATAGGTTTTAGGTGACCTGCTGGGCTTTGTAAAGCTCATTATATGTGGTTGATATTTTCAGGTCAGGGCAAGGGAGCAGAAGATAGGAATTGATCCGGATCTTCAGGTTTTTGTCTTTTGATTGATTTTGATTCTTTTGTACTCAGGATAGATTTCAGTACTGGTGATTGTAGTGTAGTTCCTGAGTATTGTACATGACTTTTTGAGATATGAATCGACTTGTATATTGATGTTTTAAATTTTATAGATGTTTGATAGACTGTTATTGAAGGTTTTAGATAACTCTGGTAAATTGTTTGAGTAATAGATTGACATTCTTTCCAAGTTAGATCTTGGGGCGTGACATAGGTGGCCTTGCGGGTTGGCATGCCGGGTCAGGTTTGAGTCTGGGAATCAAACCTGTTTTATAAATTGGGTCAGGTTCGGATTAGGCGGGTTAAAGGCAGGTCAATTTTCAATTGGACCTAAACATGACACGAAAACTTATTTTGACACGCCTATTTAATTAATATACCATTAATAATTTATATATCTAGAAAAATCATCTTGAATATGTATGAATCTCGATCTAAATCTAAATTGGAAACTTCAAAAATAAATTTTGAACCATCCAAACTCTTATTTCATCAAACTTATAGGCAAAATGAACATCTCAAGGATATGGACCCAATAACACCAAATTCAGTCAAATCCTACCCCAAATGGGATCAAATCAAAGGACCAAGGCTTATTTGAATGCTTCAAAGCATTAATTGGATGACTAAATAATATTAAAATATTAAATTCTTACAGTCAAATCGAGCAGCTTGACGAGACCAATCCAAAAAGCCCAATATCACTCACTTCAGTCATCACTAAAGTACTTAAATGTTCAATAAATATTCTATAATCAAGGGAATCAGTAGGGCCATCGATGAAACACTCTAAAATTGCCCTGAATTTCCTTCATATTTATAGAGCATGCCACGTCTTAAAAACTATAAATTGACAACATTCTTCACATAAAGAGGGGAAGAAGAAAAGGAGGATCAAGAAGGAGAGAACTATGTGGCTTGAAGAATCCTGGAGTTCCACTTCGACACCATTATTGATAAATCCTTGCCATCAGACCACCATTGCTAGACTTAAAGCTGATGATCGTCATCAAACCTCCATTAAATCATCACCATTGGCTCTCTAGTTGACCTCTACCATATATATATATATATATATATATATATATATATATATATATATATATATATATATATATATATATACACTACGTGACCCCAAAGACTCTCTCACTAGGTTGTTTGGCCAAGAAGAAATTGAAAGAGGGGAAAAAAGGTATTTTGATCATATTTGCTAGCCATTCTTATTATAGATTTTGTCTATTCACTGTAAAATTTAAAAAATCATTATTTTTAATTTTCCCGGTAAATTTTAATATACAATATATATCTTTTATATACAAAAAGTTATGCGGTAAAAATATGATAAATTAGGACAAAATAATGTTTATAAATTTAGGAGAATAAATCCATCAAACTCAAAATCATTAAAAACAAAAATTAGATTTCATTTACTTACAACAATAATGTGAAATCTCTTAATATTTTTTACGAATGAAAATGTCCCAAATGCCCTTTTCTCCACTCCCTCTCTTCTTCCTCTTCCCTTCTATCTCTTTCTTCCTCAACAAGTCACACAAATGGAGATGGTTGGGTGGGTTTTAGTGCTTAGGCTTAGGATTAAATATAAATAAAGCTCAATTAGTGGCCTAAAGCCACAGTGCCTGTGTTGCACGTCAAATCTAGAATTACTACAAAACAGAGCATCAAGTGTCAAGCGTCATTGAAGCAAATTTTGGCGCGCAATGTTCGACACTGCCATGCTCTAGTTCAAACACATTTTCTTTTTTCACATTCTCGCATTTGTATTCAAGCTTAATCATTAATATAGCGAGCTTTTAAAATTCTGCTCAAATTTATTCAAAAATCTAAATAAATGAATTCCAATGATGCTTATACAAGCAAGCATGGAATTGTTCAATAATTAAGGTTGTTCATTTATAGATCTATCTAAATGCACCCCTCACTGAGAGAAATTAATATTTTTAAACATGCATGAATATTATTGTTGATAAATATGTGAAATCTATTATTAGAAGCAACATAAGCAAAAAAAAAAAAAAGGTAAATCAGAGCATAAAATACAAGAATTTTATTTAAATTCACTATCACTTAATTCATTTTAGAGGAAACAATTTTTCATGGAAGTATTCTTTTGAATCCAATAATTAAAAATGTAATTAACAATAATGAGCACATGAAATCTCTGCCAAAAATAATTGTAATTTTGTTGAGTCTTATCTATAATTAACCAGTTGGAGAATATATAGAATTGAAATTGTTAAAGTTTGTTAACAGCCAGCTTAGAAATTCAGCTAATTAACAGATAAAAAATTAAAAATCACTTATTAGCAATCGGCACAATATATAGCCGTTAAATGTCCCTATTCTTGCTTTAAAATTCATTAGAAGACAATGATCAAAACTATCTCGCGACTCTAATCGTCATCTTCCTCCTCGAAGTTGGAATATTCAGATAAGACCTCATCATCCTCCTCATCTTCTGCTGCACTCTCACTACTCTCTACATACACAGCTCTGGTTCTGTTCTCCCTCTTCGGCCTCGCCTTTGCAACAGAATCCTCACGCTGTGCTTCATCAGAAGCTCCAAGAGAAGAATTTTCACTGCTGCTACCATTGATTCCAGACTTGTCTAAGAACGAGCCGCTCTTCTTGTTGAAGGGAGATGGCCTAATCTTCCTCACTTTCTTCTCTGGAGAGTCAACAGCATTTGTTGCAGGCGGCAAAAGTTCAGAAATGAGCTTCTGTGCCAATAATGGTTTGATCTGTCCCTCTCTTTTCTTCGTTGCGATCGTTGCTTTGGCCTTCGTAGCATTTGCTGGCTTTCTTCCTCCACCAGCTCCTTTCTTCCCTTTAGGGACCTTGCTGTTTTCAAAATCTTCATCATCGGTATCCTCGTCAGACACAACTGTCATGGCCTTCCTTGCAGTTGCAGCTCTCTTCTTTGGCCCTTCTTTAGCTGCAGCAGCCTCTGGCATAGTTTCAGTCTCCATGGCTGTAAAAAATTTAGAATTTTAGGCTTTTTCTTAATAACAATGTTAGAGTACCGTGAGCCAAGATCATACCAAGCCTTTCTGGGGAAGAATCAAGATTGTATGCTGCCAGTCTTTCTTTGAGTGCAACTAAATCTTCATCTTCATCGCTTTCAACAGAAACAGGCTTGAAAAATGACATGTAATGTGTAGTTTAGCTCATAGGAGTAGTGAATGACATATCTTACAAAAGAGAATGAAATTATTACTAGGAGCAAACCTGAGATTTAGATTTATTTTGGATCCTTTTAGGTTTATTCTTAGTTACCTCTTGAACAGTTTCTGCAATTAGGTATTCCAACGTTACTAAGATAAACCATGCGATAACTTGATAATACAAGAAATGGTATTTGTAAAGTAATACCAGAATCAATTGCAATTGGTTCAGTAGCTGCAGAAGGCTTCGTGTTGTTCTTCCTTGGCTTCTTTGGTGCTTGTTTAGAAGCTGCAGCACCACCATTACCTGCTTTTGCCTTGATTTTTTTCCTCGTTACTTCAGCTTCAGCATCTTGTCTTTCTAGATTCTGCTCAAGATGCAGGAAATATCATTAATTTAACATATGACGATAAATGGGGTAAGATAAGATGACCTAAATAGTAATATAGGAATAAATAAAGACAAAGTAAAGGATTTGAAAGCATTGGGGAAGGACTCACATCTAGCTCTTTATCTAGAGCATCTAAATCTTTGATCCATAGTGAGCTAGGTGAGGAACCCCTCAATTCCTTCACATCATTTTCAAATTTCTCCTTCTCAGAGCAAAGTTCCTGAACCTTTTCCCAGGTCAAGGTTCCTATAGCCATGGAGAGTAGGTAGTCATAATCACTCGGCTTCACTCCACCTTTAACTACTTCTGTAGTCTCCTCGGATTCTTCAGTTTCTGGTGTGGCTCCAGCTATAGCTACATCAACGCCCTTAGTTTTCTTTGGGAATGGAGTGAAACCTTTCTCTTGTAGCTCAAGGAACAATTCTGCCCTCTTCCTGTTGTTAACTATGATCTGACCTTTAACAACACCAAGAATGAACCTAACTTTGTTGTCCAGCTTTAACAGGTCCAACTCAAGATTGTCCAGCAAAGCTTTCTGCAAAAATTTGGCAAAAATTGTTCTCATTTGCATGTGAAATCCGTTATTGAGTTGTTAAACTATTCAATGCCATCTTACCTTCCTTTTCTCATAATATGTAATCCTTAGATGGAAAAACTCCTCAAGAACTGTAAAGTTGATTAAGAGTTAGGAACATTTATAGAACATAAAATGACATACCATGAGGATGAATACTCACTTTGTTCTGGTGTATCATATTTCTTAATGACTCCCTTGTGGTCGAAAAGATGCATATTGCTAGTGCTGATAGTAGTAAAAAGTTTAAACTTTTTCTCAAGTCCCTCTTGCTTTGCCATTATCAAGTTCTGCTCGGACAATGTAACCTCAAAATGCACAGTGGTGTCATCATTGTATTCTCTATAGTCCTACAAGATTAGTATTGCTTAGCAAGGCATGATTATACTCATCCAAAATGTCTCAAAATATCTGAATTAGTTTTTTTTACCTTAATAAATGGCTCCTTAACTTTATCAGTTCCTGTCACCAATGATTCCAGAAATTCCTTGTAGTCCTGAGTCCATCTTCGAATTGGAAGCTCAGTTATTGTTAAAGTGTTGCTGTCACTCTCCTCTATGATGCCAGTGACAGTGTAGGTAGCGCCAGCTTCCTTCACTGCTGTTTTCTCAATTAGGCCCTGATTTTATTAGGAGAAAAAAATGTCATTCAAGATATTTTCTGAAGAAAACCTCAACTTATGCTTATGAAAAGATGTCATCTTTACCTTGAAACCTCGATACCATGGATCCATTGGTAACATTGGCTCATCATTAAGCAAACGCCTTACATTTTTAACAATATCTCTTGGATTATAATTAGGAATGTAAGAGCTCCAACCAGTACCAATTCCCTCACTCCCATTTACTAAGACCATGGGAATAATTGGAACATACCTGTATGTTAATTGTAGTTTAAATTGGATACATTGAGGCTTCATTTGGGACGGCATTCTTATTGCTTCATAAAGCAATTTTTTAGTACAACAAATTAAATTTTTGAACTATAAAGCTGCTTTAAGAAGAAATAAAAAAGCCACCACAAACGAATTATAAGTCTATAATAAATCAATTGATAATAAATAAATAAATACCAGGCCGGTTCAATTGATTGCCCATCCTCACTCATATAGTCGAGAATAAGATCATCGTCCTTGGGAAACAAGAACCTGGTCATGGGTGACAACTTCGTGTAAATATACCTGGCACTAGCATGGTCCTTGCCTCCCTGAATGCATATACAAGAGAAAAGAATACATCAAAACTGATACAATAAACTAAAAGTAGCATAGATAAAATATCAAAACCATCTAATGAAGTTTTATACTTGGTGTCGAGTTCCAAATTGCCCATTTGGCTGCAGAAGATTGATATTATTGCTACCTACGAAATCTTGGGCCATTCCAATTATAGTACTGGCAAGACTTTGTTCACCATGATGGTAGGCTGAATGCTCAGAAACATAACCGGAAAATTGAGAAATCTGCAGATAGACGAGATCGAGTCAAATTGAATGAATTTGAATATGAATAAACCATATTTATTTAACTGTTCTTTTTTCTGACCTTTGCTTCCTTGACAAAGTTCCTTTTGAAAGAGCAAAATAGAATCTTTCTTTGGCCAGGTTTTAAACCATCAACCATGGATGGAATAGACCGCTGCAAGTCTGCCATTGAGAATAATATCAGCTCCTTGTTGACAAAGTCACTATAGCTAATAAGTTTTTCGTTCTGATCCAGGTAAGTTCCAGGCTGCAGTTATAGGAAAGTAAATTTCAAAGTCTGAGAAAGTTAAAAGTTTTTTTGTAATGGCAAAGAAAGACTATCTCCTATTACTTCAAATTGCCGCAGCCAATTTTTCCTGGCTTCAATTTTCTTTTTGCTGAATGCAAGCTCTATAGCTTCTCCGTCCTGTTCATCAAACCATACAAAATCTTTCTTGTGCTTTTGAAGATCTTGGAAGTACTCCTTTCCTTCTTTGGATGTGCTAGTTCCCAACCCCTATGACCGTTATAATTAGAAAACCATTACAAACTGTAAAAATTTCCATGGCAGTACAGGATTAAAGATTAATGGCGCATGGAAAAGCAGACCTTATAGTACTTTATAGACCAGCCACTTGCATTGCCACCCAAACTTTCTTTCCAAGATTCATACTCAGGCATAGTGTAAAAAGACAAGACCTTACCTGTTCTGTAAGTTGCCTGAAACATCAAAAATAAAAATGTAGCAATATCATTTTTTTCATATTTCAAAGCTCCAAATCAGATTTTCATAAAATGTATAGGCTTACCTTCACAATCGGTGTTATGAACTCTACCAAGAACGAGGGGATTTTAAGCAGTGAAGGCCAAAATGAGTGTATGAAGTTAATCAAGAGCCCCTTAATGTGAGAGCCATCATGATCCTGAAATTGCAAAATAAGAATGCTAGGTTAGAAATGTTAAATCATTCACATATCTGCAGGCAGAAGGCATAAATTATCAGTTCATGTGGAACCTGATCTGTCATTATCATGAGATGACCATATCGTAAACCCTTGACACTTTCATACTCTTTCCCTTGCTGCAACCCTAGAATTTGCTTTATATTCTGGATTTCAGCATTCTCCATTATCTGTTTATGACTTGCTTCTCGAACATTCAGCAATTTACCTCTCAGAGGAAACACACCATAGTTGTTTCGACCAACAACTGAGATACCAGCCATCTGTTACAGGTAAGACAGAGAAATGAGATAATTTTCCCTGAAAAATACTAGCCTATGAGGACAATTTCTCTCATGAAAGAGGATATAATTTCAATTGGTTTAATAATCATGACACACTTACAGCAAGAGCCTTGGCTGAATCTCCTTCAGTCAAGATTAATGTGCATTTCTCTGAATTCTTTCCTCCAGCATCGTTAGCGTCATCAAGCTTCACAATGCCAGAGATTTTCTGCCTTTTTGTTCCATCTGTCTTCTTCAATTCCTTGTTCTGCTTGAAATCAGCCCATGAGAGAAGACTTTCCACAATTCCTGATTTAGCCACTGCAAAAAGAGAATTTTAACTTCGTTAAGTGCTGAACCAGGTAATTTAACATCGCAATATAAACAATTACCCTTCTTGAGAAATTCTTGTGAAAGATCGCACTTTGATCCGAAGCTTCCTTGACGAGTGGTCAATGTTTCTTTAGTTTGCGAGTCAAATGCAGGGTTGTCAATGAGGCAATTGACAAAGACCCAAAGATGATTCTTCACATTATGCGGCTTGAGGTTTGCATTCTTGTTCTTTTTGTTCACAATGCTCATCACATGACTTGCAATTTGGCTGGTGACATACTCGACGTGTGTCCCTCCCTTAATAGTGTTAATGGAGTTAACAAAGCTCACCTGATGAATGGAAACCAAAACAAAATCATGATCTATTGAACTTTTGTTACTAAAATTGATAAACAGGCATTTAAAGTTCATGAAGCGTTCTTTCAAGAAACCTGTTGAAACTGCCCATCAGTGAGGCTTACACATATCTCCCACCTATCATTGACTTTCTCAGCAATCCTAAATCAAATTATACAAAATTCTGATCATGTCTAAATTGAGAAGAGTTTAAATGCAAATGAAAAACTAAGATCTTTTCAAACCTTGGAAGGGGCTCCGGTCTAGATTTGGAAGCAGATTGGAGGTAAAGGTTGACGTAATCAGCAAAAGTTTTAACAGGTAATCGTTTCCCGTTCAACTCAACCTTCACGGTCTTACCCAATGTTCCAGCTAGATCAACAACCCTCTTTTTCATCAGTGCAACCACGTCTTCTTCAAGATGGTCCATATTGAACTTCCGCAGGTCCGGCTTGAACGTAACCTTAGTCCAGTTCTCTCCTTCCTTGCATTTGGTAATGGAGGGCTGGGATTTGGTTCCCATGTTTCCGGTGAATACCTACATTAGAGAACTCATTTATAAGAATGTCATGAGAAACAATTGGCATCCTGAACCAGTACTTGGACTGTAAATCTTGGTAATTTATTTATAACAAATATCAGCATTGTTACAAAGCTAAAGTCCTAAATTTGATATAAATGGATTTAGGGTTCTACATCACTCTTTGCATTAAATTATATCAAGGCTTCGTTTGGGACGGCTTTCTTACTGCTTCTTAAAGCAGCTTATTAGTTCAAAGATTTTAATTTTTTACTAAAAAGCTGCATTAAGAAGCAATAAGAAAGCCGTCTTAAATGAAGCCTAAGCCTTCATTTGGAACGACTATCTTACTGCTTCTTAATGCAGCTTTTTAGTAAAAAAATTAATTTCTTTAACTAGAAAGTTATTTTAAGAAGCAGTAAGAAAGTCATTCCAAACGAAACTTAAATCAAACAAAACACAATCTAAATAACACTATACTTCATATAAAAGCAAAGCAAACAGCCACATACATTTCAATTTCAGCATAACTTCACGGATTCAAATCAAACATAATCGAGGGCTATCATGTAACGGATTCTTAATATATATTATTGAGTTCTTAATTCCAGGAGGGGAATTTCAGCACATTCTATGATCAGCACATGCCAAAATTATTAATTCAAATATAATAAATAACTGACAAATTATTATTTACCCTTTTTCCCTCTATTTGATTGCTACACTGCAATCCAAAAATTTGCTTTAGTTTTGCATCGCCTCTACATTTGTACATTGGGATTGCTTCTTTTCTCTTTTATCAATCGCCCAAGAAAATGAAATTTTGACTTTCTATGGAAGACTTTCTGCTCCTCTAATTCATATGGAATGAATTGAAAAGTATGGGTAATCTTGCCAAAATCTATAAAACAAGGGCATTAAGAATAGAGAGCTGCATATTCAGCAATATCTAAAGCCTAACTCCCAAAATCTGAAAGCCGGAACCATCTTCATATCAACGTTCTCCTAAACTCTGATAAGAGAACGTCTCAAGAAGATGATTAGCACAAACCCTAACCCAGAGGGTGAACCGTCGTTTTATTAAAGTCTCATAAAAGAAATCTCAAGAAGACTGAGATCACAAATCCTAACCCAACAGGCCGATATCCTCAGAACTAACCAAGAATTCGCAAGAACTCAAATTACATAAAAAAGAAAAAAAATAAGCTGATTCTTTAACGGAAAACCCCAAATTAGAATGAAACTGTACATCAAAATGAACAAGAATGAAATCAGCCGACAAAAAATAATCCCAAAAAGTCACCTGCTTGTACTTCTTTTGCCTCTTCCCATCTGCCGTCTGGATGATAAACTCAGTTGAGAAGATATTGGTCAGCTTCGCACCGTACCCGTTCCTACCACCAGTAGTCTTCTTGACGTTATCATCGTAGTTGCTGCTTGTGAGAAGGTGTCCAAAAATCATCTCCGGTACGTAGACCCCCTCTTCCTGGTGGATCTCGACCGGAACACCATCACCATTGTTGTAGATGCTAATGCAGACGGCCTCGGCATCAATGTCGACCTTGAGGGAGTCCATAGATGGATCCCTCTGCTTGTTGTCGGCAGCATTAACCAATATCTCGTCAAAGATCTTGTAGAGCCCGGGCACATAGGTCACGGGTCGGTGAACCATCTCCTCATTCTCGTAGACCCATAGAGTCTGGGTATGCTTCTCCACCGAGCCAATATAGGTGTCAGGGCGGAGGAGAATGTGCTCGAGCTGCGTCTTCTTCTGGTACATCTCCTCGATCGTTTTCTTGCCGCTGGCGGCTGTGTCTGCGATGCCATAGGCGGAGTTGTGCACGGTGCTGGACTGAAGAGGGAGCTTCTTCACGGCGGCCATGGCGTATGTAAGAGAGACACGGAGATTGTGTCAAGACTCAAGAAGGGTAAAGGGCGAGCGTGGAAATGAAGCACTTGCGAGATTTATTCTGAAAGGAATATGAGAGTCGGGCGATTTCAAAATTCAAATTTTGAATTCAAATGAAGTCAAGAATACGAGGCTTAGATGGTCCTTTATGGCAATGGGGTCATTAGATGCCGTTAGATCTGATTAGGGCATCTCCAACGGTAAAATACAGTAAAATCTTAAAACTCATAATTCATCTCCAATAGAATTCTTTTTTTTCACCTCTTTCGCATCATTCTTCGGCGTACACTGTAACGCAAAATATCGGCGTACGTGAACAATGTGATACTAATATTCACATGCGATTCATCGCTAGAATGGAGAGTGTTCGAACAATATAAATGAAGAATGATATATCACCGTATATAGTTCATCTGAAGCTGATCTTATGATCATTCGGCTCGGCAAAATTGATTGCAAGGTGAGCCATTCCTAACCTTATTGAAAATTTCTAATTATTTTAAAAACAATTAATATGGGCCAAATGATTAGCAAAAAAATTACAAACCCAATTTAATTGATGCAAATTTATAAAAAGGAGCATTGTCAATTTAATTAAGTGAAAGAAGTATCTTTGAGATATAATATAAAAATGAGCGAATGCGTAAAATCAATTTATGCATGTTGAATACGTGAAACAATTTTTTAGTTCAATAGAATGCATAAAATCTTTTTTCACATTCTATTGAATGTGAAAAACTGTTTTTTTTTAGAATTTTCCTAATTCTATTTGGATCAAATTTTTAAGTTAATATTGGAAATATAGGAAAGGGGTCTTATAACCTTGCCATTAAAGCAAAAGCCACTTGATCATGAGTGGACATGATATGCTTGTGCAAGTTTTATTTTCGTTTTCTAACCCTTAATAAATTGCTAAAATAAGTAAATATTACATGTTAACTCCATGATAGTCCTTGGTGTATGCTTTTTGTTGATGATATTCTTCTTGCTAACAAGACTAGAGAGGGAGTTGAAGGTAAACTTGAATTATGGAGGTCAACCTTAGAGTCTAAAGGTTTTCGCTTGAGTAGAACTAAAACGAAATATATAGAGTGTAATTTTAGTAATAATATACCTAGTGAGAGGATTGTGACTTTGGGTGATCAAGTCATTAATAAGAGTACACGTTTTAGATATCTTGGATCTATTGTTCAGATAGATGAGGATATCATCAGCAGAATTCAAGTTGGAGGTTGAAGTGGAGGAATGCATCGGGCTTGTTATGTAAAGGCTGTTTTCCTTCTAGGATCACCCGGGACGATGTTCGATCGTCCGGGACGATCGGTACAGGTTGTGAAGAAATCTGTATGGTTTGTCTGGACGAACCTGTAAGGGTCGGGACGAACCGTCGAGACGAACGAGACAAAGAGTTTCGTCCAGAGACGAAGAAATTGGAATTAAATTTCGTCTGGACGAAATGTGTCTAGTGGGCACATCGTCCCGAGACGATGTGCGATCGTCCGGGACGATCGAGTGGATATTTATGGATTTGAGCTCGTTTTTTGAAGAGAGAGAAAGTCCAGGAGAGAGAAAACCGTGAGAAGAAGAAGAAAAGAGGATTTTTTTGGTGACTCCGGTCCGTTTTCGTTCGTTGCTGTAGTTGGAAAAATTGATCGACTCGAGGTAAGGCACATTCCGCTTTTCTCAATTTTCAAAAACGTGGATTTTGACGACTTTTTTGTTCCAGATTTTGTTTCCGTTAGCGAATTTCTGATATTATTTTCTTCTAACAAAGGTTTTACCGCGTAACTTTTGGTATGTTTTTTAGATGATAATTATGCATGTTTTTTATATTTTATGGAAGATTTTTACCAGATATTTTGAATTCCGTGGCGTTTTAATTGAATTACAAATTATCTGGATGTTGAAAAATGTTACTTCAGTACAGTAAAATTCTTATAATGTTGTTGTGGATATTCTGTGGTAATTTGGTAAATTTCTGAATCTGTGAATTTTGTGTAAATTCCGTATACTGCCGTTATGCCGCCAATTTTTCGTATGAATTCTGATTTTCTGAATTGATACATTGAATAAATTGAAATATTTGTATGCTATCATAAGGGAGTTATAAGGGGCCAGAATCTTTTGAGATTCTATGTGTGTCAGGGAAATATGAAATGAGCTCTGAAATCTGAAAATAAGTTCTCTTCCAGAAATTCTGTATATTTGATCTGTTTTGGTGCTATAAGCACAACGGGAGACATAAGGGGCCAGAATTCGTCGAGATTCTGTCTGTGTCAGGGAAGGGAGCTATAAGGGGCAAGAATACGTCGAGATTCTGTCTGTGTCAGGGAAGGGAGGCATAAAGGGCCAGAATCTGTTGAGATTCTGTCAGGGTCAGGGAATCTAATGTTTGATATCTGATACTTTGTTCTGTGATTTATCTGGTCTATTTTATGAATTATCTGATATATGATTTCTGATTTTCTGTATGATTCTTTCTACTATATGAATTGAAAGCCTTATTATATCCGACTTGAAATGACTTCAATTTTCTGTGTCAGTTGTTTGATTTCTATTGATCAAGTATCTGTTCTGTCTGTTCTACGATTTCCGTACGGCTATTTTCTGATGTAGTTTCTGATGTGAATTTCTGACTATTTTGATTGGTGAGTGATGTCTTGCTGAGCTGTTAGCTCATCCTTGCTTTCTGCGTGGTTTTTAGGTTCTAGGAAAGGGAATGAGGTCTTTGACTAGAAGTTTTGTGTCTGATCTGAGATTAGGTATTTTGTACTTTTGATTTTTGGTACAGTCATGACTTTTCTGTTCTGTTCTGTTATTTCTATCTGAAGCCATGGATTGTATTGTATATGTTTGTTTTGATGAAAAAAAAGATAGATGAATTGTTCTGTATTTGGATATTTATAGTAGCTATGTATTTTTTTGTCTGTTTAATATTTGGAAGAAAGTCTAAATCAAATTCCAAAATTAGAACCTGGATTTTCAATAGTTGCGTCGCGACCCGATGCGAGCGGGATCCGTCCAGGTCGGGTTGGGTCGTGACAAAACTTTAGTGGTATCAGAGTAATGGTTTTGGAATTTGGATTATAAGACAGAGCTATAGGAATTGATTTGTAAGTCTGTCGGGGGTAGTTCTGGTTTGTTTGGATTTTTATTGTATTGTTTTATGCATAGTTTTCTGTGTGATTATGAATATGCCAGACCCAGATATGATAAATGGGCAGAGTGCTAGTCAGGCAGTTCCGGTGAGTAGTACTGCCCCAGTAGTTGGTTCTAATACACTTTCTTAGTTTGCTATGCTGGTTGCTCAGATGATGAGCGAGACTCAGAGTAGAGCCTCTACTATTCGATCTGAGGATGTGGATAGACATCTACAGATGTTTCTGAGATTGAAACCTCCGAGGTTTGAGGGCACTGTTGAGCCCAGAGCAGTTGAGGAGTGGCTGAGAAGGTTAGAGAAGACTTTTGACGGTATGCAGTGTCCGTCAGACAGGAAGATACCGTTGGCAGTTTTTCTGTTGGATGGCGAGGCTGAGCACTAGTGGATGGGCCAACAAGAGGAAAAGTTTCAAGGAAATCTAAACTCTCTAATTTCTTGGGAAGAGTTTTCTGAGGTATTTCGATCATGGTTTGTACCTCCTTCTGCAAAATAGCAGATGCAGGAGACTTTTCTGAGGCTAGTTCAAGGGAGTATGACTGTGATGCAGTACGAGGCAGAGTTTACTGCTTTAGCCCGATATGCTCCGCAGTTGGTGAGTACTTCTGCTGAGAAGTGCTATAGATTTTTGAGGGGATTACGATATAGTTTGAGGCAGCCCATAGTACCGTTTCATATTTCTGATTTCTCTGAGCTTGTGGAGAGAGCTTGATTGATATAGAATGATATGATGGCTACTCAGCAGCGGTGGACTGCGAGTAGGAAGAGGTTCGGGGGTGATGCTTCTAGTAGTGGTTTCTCTGGCAAGAGAAGATTTATTTTTAGAGACCCCAGGAGGAGTGGACAGTCCGGATCCACTACAGTTTCTGATAGTGGCAGTATGACTAGTTCTGGATCTATCAGTGGGGCACCTGTGTGTCAAAGTTGTGCACGACGACATTTTGGCCAGTGCTACAGGATGACTAGTCAGTGCTTTAGATGTAATCAGCAAGGACATTGGATTGCAGAGTGTCCACAGACTGGATTTGATCGACGATCTGAGTTTCGATCTGATAGCTTTGTTAAACCTACCAGTTTAGCAGGAAGGCCAAGGACTGTTTCTCCACACACTGTGACTGAAGGATTCTCTGGTATAGGAGGTATTTCGAGTTCTGTGGCACGGAGACCACCTATTGGTAGTCAGAGGGAGCCTAGTAGTTCAGTAGCTTCAGCTCCAATTCAGCCACGAGTATACAGTTTGAGTCAGCAGGAGGCTCGAGATGCTCCGGATGTGGTGACAGGTACGATTTATATTTCTAAACATCCCTTTCATGTTCTATTTGATTCTGGAGCCAGTCACTCGTTTCTTTCCGAGCGCTATTTTGATGCTTTGCATATGGATTCTATTTTGCTACCGATTTCTCTTTCTGTTATTTTGCCGGCTGGAAGCAATTTGATTGCCCAGAAGTTCTATTTTTGTGATATTAATATTTCTGATAAGAAGTGGAAGTCAAGTTTGATTTTGTTGCTGATTTCTTCTTACGACGTGATTTTGGGCATGGATTGGCTGAGTCTGTATGAGGCTCGGATTGACTGTTTGAAGAACCAAGTGAGCTTTCTTATGGATGGTAAGAGATGTGTATTCTAAGAATTAAGAGGTGTGATATACTGTCTAATTTTTGTGTTGGAAGTTGGAAGAATGTGGAAGAAGGGTTGCCCGGTATTTTTGACTTATGTATAGGATATGAACATAGATGTGGGTTCTATTTCTGATATACTGGTTGTACGAGAGTTTTCTGATATTTTTCTTGAGGAGTTGGTTGGTTTATCTCCGGATCGAGATGTTGAGTTCTCTATTGATATTTTTTCAAGTACAGCTCCAATATCAAAAGCTCCATACAGGATGGCACCAAAGGAACTTTATGAGTTGAAAGTTCAGCTCCATGAGTTGGTGGATAGAGGATTTATTCGTCCTAGTGTTTCTCCTTGGGGTGCACCTGTACTATTTGTGAAGAAGAATGACAAAACACTCCATATGTGTGTTGATTACAGAGATTTGAATAAGGTCACGATCAAGAACAAGTATCGATTACCACGGATTGATGATCTGTTTGATCAGCTTTCTGGTTCTTCTGTATTTTCAAAGATTTATTTGAGATCTGGATACTATCAGGTGAAGGTGAAGGAAGCTGATGTGTTGAAGACAGCTTTTAGTATTCGGTACGGGCAGTACTTGGTATTTGGTTATGCCTTTTGGGGTAACCAATACACCTGCTATTTTTATGGATCTGATGAACAGAGTGTTCAAGGAGTATCTGGATCAGTTTGTGATCATCTTCATCGACGATATTCTGGTGTATTCTGCTTCTGAGGAAGATCATGCTAGATACTTGAGCATTGTGTTGGAGACTTTGAGGCAGCATCAGCTATATTATAAGTTTTTCAAGTGCGAATTCTGGCTGAAGAGTATTTCTTTTATGGGTCATGTAGTGAGCGGCGAAGGCATTTCTGTTGATCCTCAGAAAATTCAAGCTGTTGCTGATTAGGCAATAGGGGTGTCAATATTTGACACGACACGACAACCCGACCCGGAAAATCCGGGTTGGACCCGACCCGTTTGATAAACGGGTTGGGTTCGGGTTCACAGATTTGACCCGTTTAATCAAACGGGTCGGGTCAGGTTGACCCGGCGGGTTACCGGGTCAACCCGTAAACCCGTTTAATTTAAAAAAAATAAAAGAAATGTTTCTGTTCAAATGAGCTCCCCGATGCTCATTTAATGGATTACTCAACCACTCCATAACAAGCTCCTTATCCTTGCTGACTTGCTCCGCCCAATAAGATCATTTTTACTTTTTAGGCAAGGATCCTGTTCACATGCTCCGAGCTCCGTGCAGCTCAAGCTGCTGCTTCTGAATCTCTGAAGCTCCTTCCAAAAAAAAAATCTATGATGTTATGATGCTCCTGCTTTGCGTGTTTTACAAGATGAAGGAAAGTATCACCACTAGTTGTTGCAACTTTATCAAGTTTCTGCACAGCCGTCCGTCTCCAGTCGCTTCAAGGTGGGATCAATTTTGAGAGCACGTTTACCAAATTTGAAAAAAAAAAAAAGAGATTGGAAGAACGCTGCCGGGTCGCGGGTCGGGTCGGGTCAACCCGGCAACCCGGCCGGGTCGGGTCCGGGTTGAAATGTCCGACCCGTTTGTAAAAACGGGTCGGGTTCGGGTTGACCCGTTTAGATACGGGTCGGGTCGGGTTCGACCCGAACCCGGCGGGTTGACCTGAATTGACACCCCTATAGGCAAGGCCCATTACGGTATTTGAGGTATGAAGTTTCTCAGGCAAGGGCATGATACCATCTGAGTGATTGTGGATCGCTTGACGAAATCTGCACACTTTCTTCCGATCAGGCAGACGGAACTGGTGGATAAGTTGGCACAGGTATATATGAAGGAAATTATTAGACTACATGGTGTGCCTAAAGTGATTGTATCTGATAGAGATGGACAGTTTACTTCTAGACTTTTGAAGGGTATTCAGCAAGGATTGGGTACAAAGTTGCATTTCAGTACGACTTTTCATCCGCAGACTAACAGATAGTCTGAGAGGACTATTCAGGTATTGGAAGATCTTCTGAGGTTATGTGTTTTGGATTTTGGAGGAAGCTGGGAAGATCATATTCCTTTGATAGATTTTGCTTATAATAACAGTTTCCAGTCCAGTATTGGTATGACACCTTACGAAGCTTTGTATGGCCGGAAGTGTAGAGCTCCTTTGACTCTAACTAAGGTGGGCGATAGACAGGAAATGGGTGCGACGTTTGTGGATGAAACTGTTAAGAAAATCAATCTGATTAAAGAAAGATTGAAAGCTGCACAAGATAGACAACAGAAGTATTACAATCAGAAGCACAGATTTGTGAAATTTCAGGTTGGTGACTTTGTGTATTTCAAAGTCAGTCCGATGAAAGGTGTGAGCAGATTTGGTAGAGTGAGTAAACTCAGTCCAAGGTATGTCGGACCTTTTGAAATTATTGAAAGGATTAGTAAGTCTGCTTATTGAGTGTTATTATCTGATCAGCTGTCTAATGTGCATAATATTTTCACATATCCTCTTTGAGAAAGTGGATATTTAATTCTGATAAGAAGTTATCTGCTGATAAGGTTGAGATTCAGAAGAATCTACAGTACGAAGAAGAACCTAAGAAAATTTTGGCTTATGATGTACAAAACTTGTGAAATAAACAGATTCTGATGGTTAAAGTTCAGTGAAAGCACAGAACAGCTTGGGAAGCGACTTGAGAGAAAGAGTCAGACATGAGACAGTACTATCCGTATCTGTTTTGATGGAGTTTTGGTTTGGCAATGTCTAGGATGACATTTTTCTGAAGTTGGGGAGATTGTAAAGGCTTTTTTCCTTCCATGATTGTCCGGGACAATGTTCGATCGTCCGGGACGATCGGTACATGTTGTGAAGAAATTTGTATGGTTCGTCTGGACGAACCTGTAAGGGTTGGGACGAACCGTCGGGACGAACGAGACAAAGAGTTTCGTCCAGGGACGAAGAAATTGGAATTAAATTTCGTCTGGACGAAATGGGTCTAGTGGGCACATCGTCCCGGGACGATGTGCAATCGTCCGGGACGATCGAGTGGATATTTATGGATTTGATCTCGTTTTTGAAGAAAGAGAAAGTCCATGGGAGAGAAAATCGTAAGAAGAAGAAGAAAAGAGGATTTTTTTTGCGACTCCGGTCCGTTTTCGTTCGCTGTTATAGTTGGGAAAGTTGATCGACTCGAGGTAAGGCACATTCCGCCTTTCTCAATTTTCAGAAACGTGTATTTTGACGATTTTTCTGTTCTGGATTTTGTTTCCGTTAGCGAATTTCTGATATTATTTTCTTCTGACAAAGGTTTTACCGCGTAACTTTTGGTATGTTTTTAAGATGATAATTATGCACATTTTGGATATTTTATGGAAAATTTTTACCGGATATTTTGAATTCTGCGGCGTTTTAATTGAATTGCAAATTATCTGGATGTTGAAAAATGTTAGTTCAGTACAGTAAAAGTCTTATAATATTGTTGTGGATTGTTGACCTCGATTTTGCCCAGACAATTGGTCAAAGGGTTGACTTGGTCAAATTGACCAAGCCAGACCCCAAGACCCTTTCCAATAGGTTCAGTGGGTCGAGTCGAGTCTGTTGGACCCGGGCTTGGACCCTGGGTCAACCTAGTTGACCAAGTCAACCAGGGTTGACCACTTAGCCTATTTAGAGCCCAAATCGATTTAAATCCAATCTAGACCCTTTTGTGGCTCGATCCTCGCTCCCCGTTGACCTAATTGACTGATTTGACCAAGTCAAATGTTGACTTGGCCAAATCAAGTCATTAATAGGTCATATTAACCTATTTAGAGCCAAATTAAGGGCTAATTAATGAAATTAATGCCTCCAAACGTTTTGGAATTCAAAATCCCGCCCAAATCACTTGATCTGGCCTTAAGATGGACGGTGGATCGAATCCTAGCCGTCAATGATCGGATTAGGGGGTTTAAATAGAGAAAATTTAGGTCTTTAGGGGGACTTTTGCTTTTGCTCCCGAGCTAGACGCTCTCAGCCCGAGATATTTGGTGTGAGAGCTCCCCTAGGTTTCCTCTCCCTTTCCCACGTCGAACCCGACCACCCCAAGCCGCTGGCGGCGAGTTCTCCGGCGACCCGAACGTGAAATCCTTCCAAGGCTTTGTCCCGTCGATCGAGCGCGTGTTGGATCTAGACGTCAACTAGGAAGTTGTTCCTGGAGAATCCACGAGTCCAACGAGCCCAAGATCTTCCGAATCCACCGTGTGGATTGAGGTATATTTCCAACCCTAGGTAGAACACATAAGTCTAAATAACTTTTCAAATACTGAATATTAAATATTAAAAATTACTCCCCAATGATGCTCTTCGTATGTAGATCTTAGATCTGAAATTTAATCAAATTCTATCGTCTGGTTCGCGAGAACAAGACGAAACATGCCTTTGGCCACCGGTTCGCCCTAACGCCCATATACGTTTGATTTCAACCGTTGATCGTCTGATCGACGGCGGGCAGGCCGTCGTTCCGCGGTTCCCTCCAGACCGCGGAAAGGAGCCCGCGGTTTCGGCTTCGGTCCGGCGTCATCATGACCGTCGGGTTGAACCGCGGTGGGATCAACGGCCTTGATCCACTGACCACGTGGATTAGTGGATGGCCCGTGCGGCAATCATCGCCGCAGTCATTGCGGTAATGATTGCTGCTGCGGCAATCATTGCGCGGACCGCGCGGGCGAACCCTGAGCCGCCACGTGTCAGACCGAGCCGCCGCCGCAATCCCGGGAGCGAATCCCGTCGAGCCACGTGTCCGGTGCGGGTCCCGCCGCCGATTTTTGATTAAAAATTAATTTTTAAATTTGTTTTAACTCAGAAACTTCCAAAAATCGCCAAAAATTCATTTTTCGTCCGATTTTGACGTATGATACCTCGTTTTGTTCGTATTTTCATTCTCTACATTATAAAAAATTTTTTTTTATTAAAATGATATATATATTTTAAATAATTAATAAAACAGTAGATTAATACTTTTATCTTTATTTATTTAAATTATATTTTAAATAATAATTATTGGTATATGATTATTTTAATGATATTTATAGTAACCATTGTATTTCAAGTTATTTGTTACTGTTTTTAGCATTTTATTATTATTATTATTAAATCAGTGTTAATCTTAGTTTATTTTGAAATTAGTCTTAAATTAATGTTAATGTTCTATTTCTAATTAAGGGTTAGTTTTAGTAATTAGTTAGTTTACTTAAAATATTATTAATAATTAAAAATATCATTATATTGTTTCAAATTATTGTTATATATCAGTGATCTATTTTAATAATATTATTATTAATAACATTTAGTAATTATTTAATTAAATTATTTTTAAAAAAACCTTTAAGTTTTTTTAACTTGCAAAATCCATATCTTTCTCGTTTTCAATCCGATTTTGACGCACAACCCCTTGTTTTGATCGTATTTGAATTCTGCATTTTCTGAAATTGGTTTTATTTGAAAATTTTGGGTCTGTGTGCAATTATTTTCAAAACAGTCAGCTGTATTAGTTTAAAATTATTCATTTATTGCCTTTAAACTTCGAAATTACATAACTTTGTCGTTTTAAGTCCGCTGTCGACGCACAGCACCTTGTTTTGCATGTACTCTGAATTCTGCATGTTTTAAAACTATTTTCAGGTGAAAATCTTGTCTGTATTTTCTGTTATTTCAAAAACAGCAAAACTACACTATTTTAAAATACTATTTTATTATATTTAAAGCTTCGGAAATTCGTATCTTCGCCATTTTAAGTCGGATTTTGACGTGTAACCCCTCGTTCTTTTCAGAAGAGCGAGCTTTATGTTTTGAAACCATCTCCAGCCCTTGATTTTGGCTGTTTTGATAGTTTTCTATCTTGGAGCAATATTTGATTATTAAATTATTATTTAATTAATATAATAATTATTTTCAGGATACAAACCTATTTTCAAATCGTTTGAAGCCTCGATTGGGTGGTCAGTGGGTCTCCCTATGTCAGTGTATTATGAATTGACTTACTTTTAATTATCTTATTTTCCAAATATATATATTTATATTCATAATTATTTTGAAACTATTTTTAAATTACTTATAATTAAATCTTACTTTTTGGGAGACCTACTATTTCGTGAAATTTTAGACATGGGTTCTATATATGAAGAGCAATCATGGGGGAGTGGGTTAGTGGGTGATTGGTTCCCAATCATTCACTAATCCCTTCATTAGATGTCTTTCCTTTTCTTGTCTTGTCGTAGAATGCATGTATAGGATTGCACCACGAGCACTTAGCCTAGGCTCTCCTAGATCTAAGGACATGGTGTGTTTATTTCATTTTTGTACTCCCATGCATTTATTACCTTGAGGGTTAGACAAAACATCACTTTAAACTCCTACAATGTAGTGACACCCTAAGGACAAAAATTAAGGACCTGTCTAGCAAACTTAGAAGTTTCCTAGGGACTAGGATAGACCCCAGAATGACATGAAAACTTCAACATTTAAACTTAGTGACACCATAAACCTCCCTGAATTTTCTAGGAATTTTTAGGAACCTTTAGACTTCTTAATTAACTAACCCTAATTAACTGCTAATTAAGTCCCCGAGACCTCCCGAAAATTATGATAAATACACCCTAGGTCAGAAAATTACCCATAATACCTCAAACTGACCAGAATCTAATCCTTGACCTTAGATAAATAGGGCTCCCTAGTTTGACTTTAGGTTGACCCCTAATTTGACCATAGGTGGAAATTACCTTTTTGCCCCTAATAAATTACTAAAAATTATTAAAAATCTCAAATCTTCTCCAAACCCTAGGGGATCACTTTCTCAGGTCATCCCTGACTTTTGGGAGTGATTCGACTCAGTTTGGGGCTGAATTGGGCCAAAATTGCAAAATAGGGCCTTCTCCTAATTAATTTAGAAATTTCCATAAATACCCCGATTTTAGAAAACTCATAACTAATTGTAGAAAAATCCAAATTAGGCAAACTCAGTGGCATTAGACTCCTATTAGGGTCTAGTATTTATTAAAAATATTAGATGTCCAGAAACTCACATAAATTAGAAAGTCAACTTTTTGGTCAACCCTAGTTCATTTAGGGCCCGAAACTTAGAAAATTCATAACTTTGGATAGGAAACTCTGATTTCAGTGTACTACCTGTCTAACTACTCGTATTAAGGTCTAGTATTTTCCTAAGGTGTTAGGGATCCCAAACTTAGCCTTTTTCCCATAGTGACTTTTTGGACCCTTAGCTTAGTTCCTAGGAGGACCTAGAACTTTCTAAAATTGGCTAATATCACTTAAACTTTAAATGTCAGTGTTCTAAGCTCTTAAAATTGATCAACAAACTGAAATAATTAAAATGGACCTAATTCACTAATATTTGAATTTCAATTAAAATATCCTTTTCTGACTTTCAACATACTTGAACTCTAGATAACTTCAACTAACTACCTTGCTTAGGATCTATCCTAACCACACTAGCCTTACACACACATAGAATTGTTTGCTAGGGCACCACTTCTAGATTTAGGTTAGGCCGCTGTGTTTTATTTTTCTGCTGTGTGCCGGAGCTTTCGTGGATTTCATTGCATGCTGTTTGAAAAATGATTGGAGTGTTTGCTTACTTTTTCTGCACTCTGTGATGTGATGAGCGCTAGATTTACCCCTAGGTTAGGAACGCCATATATATATATACTGTTCTTCCGTGCAGGTGGCCATGCTCAATGCTAATAAAATGGGGGAGCATTATTATGATTCCTAACAATGTTTTATGCAGGTGCTTGCTCAGCTCCCCCTAAATAAAAATGAGGGCTAAAATTAATAATTATAACTGCACAGATGGAGCTGCTTAGCCCTCAAAAATTAAGAGCATGGCTTGGCACAGGGTCAATGGTGTTAGCATTTTACTTCCATATAAACTGCTTGGGATGATTTTTACTAGGATAACCTTGCAGGGATTCTTAGATTTACTGTTTTCAATTAATGTAATTTATCTGTAATAATTGTTAAGAGTTGTGAAAGCAACTTTTGAGTTGGGATATTCTTATCCAGCTGGGATTCTAAAAGAAGAAGGCATCCCTAAGGGGAGAGTCTTCTTCCATTTGGAAGATCGAGCTGGATGGCTTTAGATATCCAAAGAGAAAAGGCAATACCCCCATACTGGGGAAATTGTCTCTTCGTTTGGATATTCAAGCCACGACGGATCCAAGGAGTCCAAGGAGGAGAGATCCAAGGAGTCCAAGGAGGAGAGATCCAAGGAGTCCAAGGAGAAGATATCCAGAAGACTAAAGATTTGAAGACCCAATATCCCACTCAAAGTTGTTGGCGTCTGTCATAGGCTTAGAAATCCGGGTTGTTGGCAGTGGTGCCCGGCCACTTTACTTTATGCATATCTGGGGTGTAATAAGGGCAATTTGCCTATGGCCATTTAGTTGATTAATTTTGGATTTATATTGATGTGTTTACCTGATTGTGCAGTAGAATTACCTGCTTTTCCTAGGTTTCTTTCTTGCATGCCGTCTTTGATTTCGCCTGGATTTTCGTTAGGCTCTCTAAGGATTATAAAATTTTTCTACTCATAACTAATTCTCAAAATTTTAAGTTTTAAACAACATAGAAACTTAACGAACTTAGGGAACTGCCGGAATCGTCCGGGGTCGCATGCATATTTATGCATTCTTCTTTCCTTCTTATAAGACATCTCCCTGCCTGCGGGTAGAGTCCGGATAATCTGGCCTATGAGGATGAAGTGCCGGACCTAGGGAGACCTAGTCTTTTCAAAAAACTATTTTTTATAAGCCTGTTTTTAAAGTTCTATAGCATTCATGAGCTGACAATTCAACTAGCATGCATTGCATTAGTAACTAACTAATTAAAATTTAATTGCATTAGCTAGGAGCATCTGACCTACATAAGTCCAGGGCCAATTAGGAAATTCTCTAGATGTCGGTCCTATTTCCAACAACTGTACCACCCACCCATCTTTCATCATTGACTTGACAGCATGGTTTTAAATCGATTAGGTGGTTAGCTGGCTCCCCCATCCAGGCCGGGATAAGTCCAGATCTTTGCATTGCATTAGCTAGGACACTGGTCTTAGTGTGTGTCGAACACTAAGTCCAAACTAGATTTAGGATTCGAGGCTACTACATTAGGTCTCGTAGTATGCCTAAAATAGTAGGTAGGTCCCTTCTTTTCAAGGACCCTAAATCCTACTTATCTGCGTCACAGGATGACGCCACCTCCATCTTTTCTCTCACGCATGTGATCGGATGCCTGACTTTGATTTTCTCCAGTTTCTATTTAGTACCCTAGAGCCTCCGAATGCTGGTATGAGCCATGTATGTTTGATTCACCCCTTTGAGACCCTTCTTTTCTTTTGAGTAGGACTTCTTAGTCTATACCCCTGTGTCAATCCCATTTTAGGAAGGGATAATATATGATCCTTAATCGAGAGTTTTCTCAGGCTCCGGCCTGAGATGTAATTAACCACGGGGGCTTGCGCCCGTGGGAAACTTGGTTCCCACAATCTACTAAACCCCATTCGATCTCTCATATCGGATGGGGGAAACCCGTGATTTGGTTATGTATATTACTATCCATCGGGGTGTGTTGGCGATAGCCTCTATCCCCAATGGTCAGTCGTATGCACGATCCAATCTGCCCTTCCAATCGACCCGTTCGCGCGGTGTTCTTTCGGAGGTCCACAGGTTTCTGGCGACCACGGTGGGACCAGTTTCTCTCTCCATCTTTGGATTCTATATTATCCTTTCTTGTGTGTACTCTGGGATTGGTACTCCTCAGATTAGGTCCGTCCCACTCTTAGGTAGGGTCTTTCCTTAGTTAGGGTTCCTTCCTTTTAGCTAGGGTTTTCCTACTCTACTTCTTTCCAGCCTAGCAGGCTATTCTACCCCTTATCAATTCCTATCTATCTTCATCAAATCTTTATCAAATCCTTCACTCTTTTGTGATTTCAATTTTAACTAATTCTTTTCACTTTCTTTTTTTGGCAGCAGTGCCATGGCTCGTTCAGCCCCTTCCGTTACCTTTGCTTTTGGTTCGGACGCGCGGGTGACTCTCCCTGAGTCCCTGCTCGCTAGTCCGCCAGTGGGAGGAATCACTTTTGGTTCCTTCACTGACTCGGCCTTCGTCACTCTTGGCGGGCCGACCCCGGCGGAGGCTGCAGCATTCTCTCCTCCCCAGAGGAGAGGACGCGCAGCCATGCGCCCGTTTGGACGTCCTGCTGCTCGGCGCCCAGTCCGAGCACCACGTCCGGTTCCTGTTCCTGCGCAGCCAGTGCGCATTGTGGCTAGGCGACCAGTGCCTAGGCCACACCCGGTTCCAGTTCGTCCTGCGGTTAGGCGTCCAGTGCCTGCCGCACCTGCTGCTCAGGTTGCCCCGGCCCCTCAGCGCCGGCAGCCTGCTGCAGTAGTTCCACCTGTTCGTGCAGCGGTCAGGCGACCTGCGCCTGCCGCTCCTGCAGCACAGGTTGCTCCGGCCCCTCAGCGCCGGCAGCCTGCTGCTACTGTTACTCCCGTTGTTCCAGCGGAAGTACCTCCTGTTCGGGTTCCCCCTCCCACTTCCACCAGGAAGAGGGGTGCCCAGACCGAGGTGCCTTCGCCTTCCACTGGTCGGGTTTCTGTTTTCGCCCGACTTTCTCACCCCGAGGTTGTTGGGCAGACCCCGACACCTCCCGTTGTTCCTGTTCCCGGTCCTGATGTTCCTTCCTCTTCCACCTCCGGCCTTGGGAGAAGGGCCAGGAGGAATAGGAACAGGAGACTTCGTTTAGCTGCGTCAGAGGCAGAGAGGCAGCGGATGGCAGATGCCGTTGTTCACGATGAGATAGTTCAGAGGCAGACGAGAGTGGCTCCCAGGCAGCGGAGGCCACGTCCAGTTGTTGAGGCACCTACTCCAGAGGTGATGGTAGCCCCCGAGTTGGAGGCAGTTCAGGGAGGACGCTTCTCCCCACTGACGCATAGTGGAGATGAGGAGGACGTTGCCCGCATAGCGGCGGCTCCTCCTGTCGCCACTACTCTACCCCGAGCTAGGTTACCCAGGGACGCTGGTGTCCGAGCCCTCACTCAGAGGATTCGGAACATCGTCCGCTTAGCTCGTGGCAGAGGGCCCGTCAGTCGGGAGGGCTTACTCCGTCAGATTTCTCGGGCTACCTTTCAGTTACGACGACAGACTGCGAGGAGGCTTTACAGTTGGCAGAGGGGGCAGACACCACAGCAGCCAGCACAGACAGTTCCAGCAGTTAGGCCGCCAGCAGGTGCTCCTGTAGTAGGACGACGCCCACGTCGTCGAGGACGGAGACAGCAGCAGGAGCCTGCACGGCCTCAGGTCAGTTCAGAGGTGGCAGCCCCAGAGCTGCCAGTTGCTAGTGCAGTACCCCGCCGTAGGAGGTTGGTTTGGAGACGTCGACAGGCAGACACCCCTGTCGACCCAGTTCCTACAGTTGAGTCAGCGCCACTGGCAGAGACAGAGCAGCCAGAGGAGGCGGTTGATCAGATGGATTTGGCAGTTCCTTCCGGGTTTGAGGCAGCCCCGATGGCAGTCGATGATGATTCAGTTTTAGCCCCAGACAGAGCGCCAGTACGGATTGAGACAGAGGTTGCCCCTAGTCCTCATAGGATCGGTTCTCCTATGAGCCCGTACATAGAGGCGATGCGACGAGCCTTTCTTGATGATGATGACACACTAGTTGATTCCGATGAGGAGGTGCCGGTACACCGAGTTTGTGTAGTTACCCGTAGAGGTCACTCGGATGAGAGAGAGCCCGAGGACCAGGATGAGCAGGGAGAACCCGAGGTGGGTGGATCTCCCAGATCAGTTGATACAGATGCTACCGTTTTACACCTCCAGGCACAGATGGCAGAGATGGCCAGGGCCATGGCGGCCATGACAGCACAGTTGACAGCTTTGGGGGCGATGCCTCAGATGGCAGGTATAGCCGCCACCAGTACCTCCAGAGACCAGCCAGCAGTGCCACCTGTTGTACTAGACCCCGTTGGAGTGGACAGGGTCCAGAGAGCAGTTCCAGTGCCTCCTACAGTACCTACCTACACTCCTCCAGTCCCGAGTCAGCCAGCTCAGTTGTCAGCAGGTCAGTTGCAGGATCTGATTGCCCAGAAGGTAGAGCAGGCGATTTCTTCCAGGAAGACTGGAGAGTCAGTCAGCAGGGGGCGTCCTTACCCTGTAGAGTACGAGCAGGAGCCTTACCCCCCTGGTTTCATCCCTCCTAGGTTCAGAGTTTTTGACGGGTTTGGGAACCCGAGGCAGCATATAGCTCAGTACCGAGCAATATGCTGCAATATAGGAGGGAGTGATCCACTGATGTTGAGATTGTTCGTCAGCAGCTTGGCGGGGGTGGCGTTTGCTTGGTACGCCGACCTCCCCAACGACTCAGTCAGGACTTTCGCAGAGTTAGAGCAGTTGTTTGTGCAGAGATTTGTCAGTACGGAGCACAGAGTTACAGTGGGAGAGCTAGTGGTGACCAGACAGCGTCCCAGAGAGAGTCTCACAGATTACATAGTCAGGTGGAGGAATCTCAGTTTGCAGTGCGAGCCGCAGTTACAGGAGCAGCATGCAGTTGAGATCTTGTTGAAGAACATAGATGGTCCGATAGCACCCTACCTTAAGGGATTCAGCATTAGAACCTTCCAGAAGTTACTCACGAAGGTCACTAGCCTACAGGACAGCATACCCGCTGCAGTCCCTCCTAAGGTTGAGAGTCAGCCTTTGCGCAGACCTCAGCGGCAGGAGTCTTCAGGGGCACCTCCACCTAGGAGAGGGGAGGTTCACAGTACTCAGGGACCATCGGATAAGGGCAAGAAGCCCTTAGTTACTTCAGCACCACGGCAGCCACGACCAGCTAGTCAGCCACACTCAGCTAGCAGATCGTACTCAGTTGACCAGCCAGCAGGACAGCCCAGGGCCTCCCGCAGGACTCCAGAGAGTCAGCAGTACCTGGAGGAGAAGCTTAGGAAGGAATATCCCTTTAAGAGGGAGAGTGTAAAGAAGATTTTCAAATTCCTTACTAAGAACAACCTGTTGGTATTCCCCGAGAGCAGCAGAGCAGAGGAAGGTCAGACTGAGCACCCCCTTTACTGTCCTTACCACAGACATGTCGGACATGTGTTGGAAGACTGCTATGTCTTCAAGGATAGAGTAGAGAGACTGATGATCACAGGACAGATACGCCTTCAGGACAGTGATCTAGTGCAGCCCAAGGGCAAGGCCCCTCAGACAGTTCAGCTAGTCTCCAGCCCCAGTGATTATCAGAGTGATGCTCAGGGCACTACTAGCAGTTTACCCACGAGTTTTTGGCAGATCTCACTTTCCAAGAAGACCAGGAGGATGATAGACAGAGCAGTTCAGAGCTCAGAGGCAGTTGAGAGTAGGCCACCTCAGGCCAAGTCGACAGTTGCCGCTGCAGTTACCACTCCAGCACTTTCTTCCTCTTCTTCTCCTTCTGTTGTAGTGCTAGATAAGCACATTTCCTCTTCTACTTTTTCTTCTTCTGGATGTAATAAAAAAATGTATGAAAGAGAAAAGTATGTTGTAACTGCAGAGGGGAAGACAGGGTTCCTTCCGGCACTTACGCTGAAGGACTTTGTTCTCCCTTCATTTGATGAGGAAATAATAATAGAAGATGATTCTGAGTACTTTTGGCCTTCTGTACCTTTTACTTATATTTCTACTGTTACTTCTAGTTCCTCTTCTTCTAGCACTCACTCCTCCTCAGTGCTGCATATCTCTTACGATACAGATGATTCTGGTGATGAGTTTGAGTCTGATGAAGAGCCTGTTTTTACAATTCCAGAAGGTGGATGTTACATGGATTCAGATAATGAGTCCGAGAACCCACTCTCAATACTTTCCTTAGAACCAACACCTGCCACCACCACTGAACCAGAGGAATCTCTTGTTGAGGATGACTCAATACAGGAAGTTCATCTGCGTTCAGGGAAGATCCTTCCACCTAGGTTGGCTAAAAATATAAAAGATAAGAATATCATTACCCAGCAGGATGACTCTATCCCTTCCTCCCAGGAGCAGCCTAAGGAGAAAGGGAAAGGCCCTCAGCTGGAGGTTGATTACAATGTGTTGGCTCATCTAAGGAAAATTCCTTCTCTTCTTAGTGTCTATGATGCTTTGATGTTGTCACCTGACTTGAGAGAGACACTAGTAAAGGCGTTGCTTGAACCAGAGACCTATCAAGCATTCTTTACTTCCGACCCTGATGATGGAGCATGGCATTTGTACAATACGCCATGCATCACTTTCTCTAGTCGTGACCTTCTGTTAGGGACCACTGAGCACAATCGTCCCTTGTATGTCACTGCTGAAGTCAATGGTTATGAGTTGAACTGGGTCCTCATAGACCAAGGGGCTTCAGTAAACATACTAACCCATAAAACTTTGAAGAGCCTCTCCCTAGGTCATCTGAAGCTCACTTCTGATAAGATCATGTTGAAAGGCTTCAATGACCAAGGCCAGCGAGCTCTAGGGTCTATTACCCTGCCTCTGAAATTTGGAAATTTTCTAACTGAGGCAAAGTTTCATGTGATTGAGGCTGACACTTCATACAAGGCTCTCTTAGGAAGGCCTTGGATCCATGAGTATGGAATGGTGCCCTCTACCTTGCACCAATGTATGAAGTTTCTGAGGAATGATGTTGAGTATACCATTCCTGGAGATACACAGCCCTTTTCCGTGCATGAGATCTCTATGTACGACGACGCCGAGTACTACGTACCTCGGAAAACTCGTAGAGCTCCACCCGCTCAGTCCCCAGTGATACCTGATACTGTTGTACAGGGTCCTACGCAGCCACCTGCACAGGGTCCTATACAATCGTCAGTACAAGGTCCATCACAGGTTGGTATCGAGCCAGGTGTTCCCACTGCTCATTCTGATGGAGATCCCTCTCAGTTCGCAGTGAGGCACGATGTTCCCCCTAGTAGAGGTAGGGGAGGTAGAGGTAGAGGAAGAGGTAGAGTTACGATCCGCGAGCCGCGGAACTACGACACTCGCACACCTCCTCCCCCCAACCTTTACACTTCTTCTTTGACTGTAGAGTCCGACTCTTCCGACGATGAAATAATTGATATTCTTCAGCGTCCAGTCACTTCACCATCTCCCTATTCCGCTGGTTACGATTCCCGACCTACTCTTTGTAGCCACTTGATACCTGAAGGTGGATTGGTTATTGATATTAGCTCAGACGAGGAAGAGGACTTCCTACGTCAGACTACTACCAAACAACCTTCCCCCCATCAGATACGCGGGATAGGGGTTGGGGATTCCAGTCAAAGATCTTCTGACACTCTCATAGTTGAAGATGATAGTACAATATGGGGTAGTCACAACCCCATACCTTACTTGTATGATTCATTTGGGCCAGCCCGACCTAGGGAATGTCCCTCTGTACCCCGTAGTATAGGTGCACCACTGGGTCCTGTGAGACAGGATCTGGAGGAGACCGCTATGGATATAGAGGTCAGGAGTGCCCCTCGTTACTTCTCACCTACTGTAGAGAGCTTTGTTGAGCGGGGTCTCGTTCGTTCCACCTGGCCTGACGAAGAAGCTCTACAGCAGGCCCGAGTCTGGCGGACTGATTTCCCCCAAGGTCTAGGAGGCGTAGGTTACATGGGGTTAAATCAGTCTAGTGATGCCAACATTCGTGTCATTTCACATGCTTATCCGGTTGTTTCTCTTACCGACGAAGAAGACCCGGATAGTAGCGATGATAGAATACTTGATGCTCCACAAGAGTTTGAAGATGGCGCCACTTCAGCCATGGATGAACTGTGTGAGGTAAACTTAGGCACTGAGTCAGATCCTAGGCCTATTTTTCATAGTGCCCTACTGTCTGATTTAGAGGCTCAAGAATACGTCAAGTTACTATCAGAGTTTAGGGACTGTTTTGCCTGGAACTACACCGAGATGCCTGGTTTAAATCCAGAGGTAGCAGTCCACAAGTTAGCCATTAAGCCTGATGCAGTCCCTGTTAAACAAGCACCTCGTAGGATGAGGTTAGAAATTGAACAACAGGTGATCGCTGAAACCAAGAAGCTTATAGAAGCCGGTTTCATTAGGGAAGAGAGGTACCCCACTTGGCTTGCCAATATTGTTCCAGTCCGGAAGAAGAGCGGACAGATACGAGTCTGTATCGACTTCCGTGATTTGAACAAGGCATGTCCTAAGGATGATTTTCCTCTTCCCATTCCTGAGCTTATGGTGGATATAGCATCATCCCATAGTATCTTCTCATTCATGGATGGTTCATCTGGTTATAATCAGATAAAGATGGACCCCGAAGATGAGAAGTTTACTGCTTTTCGAACACCTATAGGTGTCTTTTGTTACAAGGTGATGCCCTTCGGTCTCAAGAACGCCGGGGCCACCTATCAACGTGCCATGACTGTCATCTTCGATGAGATGATACATGAGCAAGTTGAATGCTATGTGTAAAAGACTACGCAGGCTTCCATTTCGTGTCTTCTTTACTTTTTGCTGAGGTCAGGCAGAAGTATCGAGTCACCCCAATCCACTGTTCTGAAAAGAGCAGGAGGGGCGGGATCTTTTCACCTTTTGTCCTGCTGTTTGAAATGAACAGACAGGAAGTTGGTTTACTTGGTAGAGAGGGCCTGACAGAGCACCTGGCAGGAACTCCTCGCCTTTTCTTTGAGTGTCCTGTTCTGATCAAACAGGCACCAGACTTCGTGGCTCCCATTATTTGCCGCCCTGAGCGAGCCGGGCAAATACTGAGTCACCCCAATCCACTGTCCTGAAATAGGCAGGAGGAGATGGGACCTTTTCACCTTCTATCCTGCTGTTTGAAATGAACAGACAGGGAGTTGGTTTACTTGGTAGAGAGAGCCTGGCAGAGCACCCGCCAGGAACTCCTCGCCACCTTTTGCCCTGAGTGTCTTGTTCCGGTTAGGCCGACACCAGGCTTTTGTGATTCTTTTATTTGCTGACTTGATTTGGTCAAGCAGATACTGAGTCAACCCGGTCCACTGCTACGAGACGTGCAGGAGGATGTGGGATCCTTTTACCTTCTATTCTGCCGGCTCGATACAGTCGGACAGATAGTTGGTATACTTCTACTACCTTACTTTTGAGTCTTCTCTTGGCTCTGCCCCTGCTACGGGGTGAGGCTAGAGAAGAATTCTTCTACCTTTTTCACCTTTGTGGTGATCCAGACCTTTGATTCTTCTCTTGGCTCTGCCCCTGCTACAGGATAAGGCCAGAAGAGAATCTATTTACCTTTTTCACCTCTTTAGGTGATCTTTACGGTTGGTTCACTGTTTCAGTGATACCTTGCCTGCGCACTGCTGTTTTCACTCTCCCCTAGGCTCTACCCGCGTTGTAGGATAAGGCCAGAGGATGAGTTTCCTACCTTCTTCCACCTTTGCTGATACCCTTTCGTTCTTTTACTTGGGCTATCTACTCTACCTTTCTGTGGCTTAGTCGGTCAACGCCAACACGAGCGGTTCACTAGTCGTTCGCCACTCCTGTTGGGGGTCCGTTTGTTGACCTCGATTTTGCCCAGACAATTGGTCAAAGGGTTGACTTGGTCAAATTGACCAAGCCAGACCCCAAGACCCTTTCCAATAGGTTCAGTGGGTCGAGTCGAGTCTGTTGGACCCGGGCTTGGACCCTGGGTCAACCTAGTTGACCAAGTCAACCAGGGTTGACCACTTAGCCTATTTAGAGCCCAAATCGATTTAAATCCAATCTAGACCCTTTTGTGGCTCGATCCTCGCTCCCCGTTGACCTAATTGACTGATTTGACCAAGTCAAATGTTGACTTGGCCAAATCAAGTCATTAATAGGTCATATTAACCTATTTAGAGCCAAATTAAGGGCTAATTAATGAAATTAATGCCTCCAAACGTTTTGGAATTCAAAATCCCGCCCAAATCACTTGATCTGGCCTTAAGATGGACGGTGGATCGAATCCTAGCCGTCAATGATCGGATTAGGGGGTTTAAATAGAGAAAATTTAGGTCTTTAGGGGGACTTTTGCTTTTGCTCCCGAGCTAGACGCTCTCAGCCCGAGATATTTGGTGTGAGAGCTCCCCTAGGTTTCCTCTCCCTTTCCCACGTCGAACCCGACCACCCCAAGCCGCTGGCGGCGAGTTCTCCGGCGACCCGAACGTGAAATCCTTCCAAGGCTTTGTCCCGTCGATCGAGCGCGTGTTGGATCTAGACGTCAACTAGGAAGTTGTTCCTGGAGAATCCACGAGTCCAACGAGCCCAAGATCTTCCGAATCCACCGTGTGGATTGAGGTATATTTCCAACCCTAGGTAGAACACATAAGTCTAAATAACTTTTCAAATACTGAATATTAAATATTAAAAATTACTCCCCAATGATGCTCTTCGTATGTAGATCTTAGATCTGAAATTTAATCAAATTCTATCGTCTGGTTCGCGAGAACAAGACGAAACATGCCTTTGGCCACCGGTTCGCCCTAACGCCCATATACGTTTGATTTCAACCGTTGATCGTCTGATCGACGGCGGGCAGGCCGTCGTTCCGCGGTTCCCTCCAGACCGCGGAAAGGAGCCCGCGGTTTCGGCTTCGGTCCGGCGTCATCATGACCGTCGGGTTGAACCGCGGTGGGATCAACGGCCTTGATCCACTGACCACGTGGATTAGTGGATGGCCCGTGCGGCAATCATCGCCGCAGTCATTGCGGTAATGATTGCTGCTGCGGCAATCATTGCGCGGACCGCGCGGGCGAACCCTGAGCCGCCACGTGTCAGACCGAGCCGCCGCCGCAATCCCGGGAGCGAATCCCGTCGAGCCACGTGTCCGGTGCGGGTCCCGCCGCCGATTTTTGATTAAAAATTAATTTTTAAATTTGTTTTAACTCAGAAACTTCCAAAAATCGCCAAAAATTCATTTTTCGTCCGATTTTGACGTATGATACCTCGTTTTGTTCGTATTTTCATTCTCTACATTATAAAAAAATTTTTTTTATTAAAATGATATATATATTTTAAATAATTAATAAAACAGTAGATTAATACTTTTATCTTTATTTATTTAAATTATATTTTAAATAATAATTATTGGTATATGATTATTTTAATGATATTTATAGTAACCATTGTATTTCAAGTTATTTGTTACTGTTTTTAGCATTTTATTATTATTATTATTAAATCAGTGTTAATCTTAGTTTATTTTGAAATTAGTCTTAAATTAATGTTAATGTTCTATTTCTAATTAAGGGTTAGTTTTAGTAATTAGTTAGTTTACTTAAAATATTATTAATAATTAAAAATATCATTATATTGTTTCAAATTATTGTTATATATCAGTGATCTATTTTAATAATATTATTATTAATAACATTTAGTAATTATTTAATTAAATTATTTTTAAAAAAACCTTTAAGTTTTTTTAACTTGCAAAATCCATATCTTTCTCGTTTTCAATCCGATTTTGACGCACAACCCCTTGTTTTGATCGTATTTGAATTCTGCATTTTCTGAAATTGGTTTTATTTGAAAATTTTGGGTCTGTGTGCAATTATTTTCAAAACAGTCAGCTGTATTAGTTTAAAATTATTCATTTATTGCCTTTAAACTTCGAAATTACATAACTTTGTCGTTTTAAGTCCGCTGTCGACGCACAGCACCTTGTTTTGCATGTACTCTGAATTCTGCATGTTTTAAAACTATTTTCAGGTGAAAATCTTGTCTGTATTTTCTGTTATTTCAAAAACAGCAAAACTACACTATTTTAAAATACTATTCTATTATATTTAAAGCTTCGGAAATTCGTATCTTCGCCATTTTAAGTCGGATTTTGACGTGTAACCCCTCGTTCTTTTCAGAAGAGCGAGCTTTATGTTTTGAAACCATCTCCAGCCCTTGATTTTGGCTGTTTTGATAGTTTTCTATCTTGGAGCAATATTTGATTATTAAATTATTATTTAATTAATATAATAATTATTTTCAGGATACAAACCTATTTTCAAATCGTTTGAAGCCTCGATTGGGTGGTCAGTGGGTCTCCCTATGTCAGTGTATTATGAATTGACTTACTTTTAATTATCTTATTTTCCAAATATATATATTTATATTCATAATTATTTTGAAACTATTTTTAAATTACTTATAATTAAATCTTACTTTTTGGGAGACCTACTATTTCGTGAAATTTTAGACATGGGTTCTATATATGAAGAGCAATCATGGGGGAGTGGGTTAGTGGGTGATTGGTTCCCAATCATTCACTAATCCCTTCATTAGATGTCTTTCCTTTTCTTGTCTTGTCGTAGAATGCATGTATAGGATTGCACCACGAGCACTTAGCCTAGGCTCTCCTAGATCTAAGGACATGGTGTGTTTATTTCATTTTTGTACTCCCATGCATTTATTACCTTGAGGGTTAGACAAAACATCACTTTAAACTCCTACAATGTAGTGACACCCTAAGGACAAAAATTAAGGACCTGTCTAGCAAACTTAGAAGTTTCCTAGGGACTAGGATAGACCCCAGAATGACATGAAAACTTCAACATTTAAACTTAGTGACACCATAAACCTCCCTGAATTTTCTAGGAATTTTTAGGAACCTTTAGACTTCTTAATTAACTAACCCTAATTAACTGCTAATTAAGTCCCCGAGACCTCCCGAAAATTATGATAAATACACCCTAGGTCAGAAAATTACCCATAATACCTCAAACTGACCAGAATCTAATCCTTGACCTTAGATAAATAGGGCTCCCTAGTTTGACTTTAGGTTGACCCCTAATTTGACCATAGGTGGAAATTACCTTTTTGCCCCTAATAAATTACTAAAAATTATTAAAAATCTCAAATCTTCTCCAAACCCTAGGGGATCACTTTCTCAGGTCATCCCTGACTTTTGGGAGTGATTCGACTCAGTTTGGGGCTGAATTGGGCCAAAATTGCAAAATAGGGCCTTCTCCTAATTAATTTAGAAATTTCCATAAATACCCCGATTTTAGAAAACTCATAACTAATTGTAGAAAAATCCAAATTAGGCAAACTCAGTGGCATTAGACTCCTATTAGGGTCTAGTATTTATTAAAAATATTAGATGTCCAGAAACTCACATAAATTAGAAAGTCAACTTTTTGGTCAACCCTAGTTCATTTAGGGCCCGAAACTTAGAAAATTCATAACTTTGGATAGGAAACTCTGATTTCAGTGTACTACCTGTCTAACTACTCGTATTAAGGTCTAGTATTTTCCTAAGGTGTTAGGGATCCCAAACTTAGCCTTTTTCCCATAGTGACTTTTTGGACCCTTAGCTTAGTTCCTAGGAGGACCTAGAACTTTCTAAAATTGGCTAATATCACTTAAACTTTAAATGTCAGTGTTCTAAGCTCTTAAAATTGATCAACAAACTGAAATAATTAAAATGGACCTAATTCACTAATATTTGAATTTCAATTAAAATATCCTTTTCTGACTTTCAACATACTTGAACTCTAGATAACTTCAACTAACTACCTTGCTTAGGATCTATCCTAACCACACTAGCCTTACACACACATAGAATTGTTTGCTAGGGCACCACTTCTAGATTTAGGTTAGGCCGCTGTGTTTTATTTTTCTGCTGTGTGCCGGAGCTTTCGTGGATTTCATTGCATGCTGTTTGAAAAATGATTGGAGTGTTTGCTTACTTTTTCTGCACTCTGTGATGTGATGAGCGCTAGATTTACCCCTAGGTTAGGAACGCCATATATATATATACTGTTCTTCCGTGCAGGTGGCCATGCTCAATGCTAATAAAATGGGGGAGCATTATTATGATTCCTAACAATGTTTTATGCAGGTGCTTGCTCAGCTCCCCCTAAATAAAAATGAGGGCTAAAATTAATAATTATAACTGCACAGATGGAGCTGCTTAGCCCTCAAAAATTAAGAGCATGGCTTGGCACAGGGTCAATGGTGTTAGCATTTTACTTCCATATAAACTGCTTGGGATGATTTTTACTAGGATAACCTTGCAGGGATTCTTAGATTTACTGTTTTCAATTAATGTAATTTATCTGTAATAATTGTTAAGAGTTGTGAAAGCAACTTTTGAGTTGGGATATTCTTATCCAGCTGGGATTCTAAAAGAAGAAGGCATCCCTAAGGGGAGAGTCTTCTTCCATTTGGAAGATCGAGCTGGATGGCTTTAGATATCCAAAGAGAAAAGGCAATACCCCCATACTGGGGAAATTGTCTCTTCGTTTGGATATTCAAGCCACGACGGATCCAAGGAGTCCAAGGAGGAGAGATCCAAGGAGTCCAAGGAGGAGAGATCCAAGGAGTCCAAGGAGAAGATATCCAGAAGACTAAAGATTTGAAGACCCAATATCCCACTCAAAGTTGTTGGCGTCTGTCATAGGCTTAGAAATCCGGGTTGTTGGCAGTGGTGCCCGGCCACTTTACTTTATGCATATCTGGGGTGTAATAAGGGCAATTTGCCTATGGCCATTTAGTTGATTAATTTTGGATTTATATTGATGTGTTTACCTGATTGTGCAGTAGAATTACCTGCTTTTCCTAGGTTTCTTTCTTGCATGCCGTCTTTGATTTCGCCTGGATTTTCGTTAGGCTCTCTAAGGATTATAAAATTTTTCTACTCATAACTAATTCTCAAAATTTTAAGTTTTAAACAACATAGAAACTTAACGAACTTAGGGAACTGCCGGAATCGTCCGGGGTCGCATGCATATTTATGCATTCTTCTTTCCTTCTTATAAGACATCTCCCTGCCTGCGGGTAGAGTCCGGATAATCTGGCCTATGAGGATGAAGTGCCGGACCTAGGGAGACCTAGTCTTTTCAAAAAACTATTTTTTATAAGCCTGTTTTTAAAGTTCTATAGCATTCATGAGCTGACAATTCAACTAGCATGCATTGCATTAGTAACTAACTAATTAAAATTTAATTGCATTAGCTAGGAGCATCTGACCTACATAAGTCCAGGGCCAATTAGGAAATTCTCTAGATGTCGGTCCTATTTCCAACAACTGTACCACCCACCCATCTTTCATCATTGACTTGACAGCATGGTTTTAAATCGATTAGGTGGTTAGCTGGCTCCCCCATCCAGGCCGGGATAAGTCCAGATCTTTGCATTGCATTAGCTAGGACACTGGTCTTAGTGTGTGTCGAACACTAAGTCCAAACTAGATTTAGGATTCGAGGCTACTACATTAGGTCTCGTAGTATGCCTAAAATAGTAGGTAGGTCCCTTCTTTTCAAGGACCCTAAATCCTACTTATCTGCGTCACAGGATGACGCCACCTCCATCTTTTCTCTCACGCATGTGATCGGATGCCTGACTTTGATTTTCTCCAGTTTCTATTTAGTACCCTAGAGCCTCCGAATGCTGGTATGAGCCATGTATGTTTGATTCACCCCTTTGAGACCCTTCTTTTCTTTTGAGTAGGACTTCTTAGTCTATACCCCTGTGTCAATCCCATTTTAGGAAGGGATAATATATGATCCTTAATCGAGAGTTTTCTCAGGCTCCGGCCTGAGATGTAATTAACCACGGGGGCTTGCGCCCGTGGGAAACTTGGTTCCCACAATCTACTAAACCCCATTCGATCTCTCATATCGGATGGGGGAAACCCGTGATTTGGTTATGTATATTACTATCCATCGGGGTGTGTTGGCGATAGCCTCTATCCCCAATGGTCAGTCGTATGCACGATCCAATCTGCCCTTCCAATCGACCCGTTCGCGCGGTGTTCTTTCGGAGGTCCACATGGATATTCTGTGGTAATTTGGTAAATTTCTGAATCTGTGAATTTTGTGTAAATTCCGTATAATGTCGTTATGCCGCTGATTTTTCGTACGAATTCTGATTTTCTGAATTTATACATTGAATGAATTGAAATGTTTGTATGCTATCAGAAGGGAGTTATAAGGGGCCAGAATCCTTTGAGATTCTGTCTATGTCAGGGAAATCTGAAATGAGCTCTGAAATATGAAAATAAGTTCTATTTCGGAAATTCTGTATATCTGATCTGTTCTGGTGCTATAAGCACAACGGGAGACATAAGGGGCCAGAATCCATCGAGATTCTATTTGTGTTAGGGAATGGAGGTATAAGGGGCTAGAATCCGTCGAGATTCTGTCTGTGTCAGGGAAGGGAAGCATAAGGGGCCAGAATCTGTTGAGATTCTGTCAGGGTCAGGGAATCTAATGTTTAATATATGATACTCTGTTCTGTGATTTAACTAGTTTGTTTTATAAATTATTCGATATATGATTTCTGATTTTCTGTATGATTATGTTTGCTCAATGAATTGAAAGCCTTATGATATCCGACTTGAAATGACTTCAGTTTTCTGTATCAATTGTTTGATTTCTGTTGATCAAGTATCTGTTATGTCTGTTCTACGATTTCCGTACGTCTATTTTCTGATGTAGTTTCTGATGTGAATTTCTGACTATTTTTATTGGTGAGTGATGTCTTGCTGAGTTGTTAGCTCATCCTTGCTTTCTGCGTGGTTTTCAGGTTCTAGGAAAGGGAAGGAGGTATTGGACTAGAAGTTCTGTGTCTGATCTGAGATTAGGTATTTTATACTTTTGATTTTTGGTACAGTCATGACTTTTCTGTTATGTTCTGTTATTTCTGTCTGAAGCCATGGATTGTATTGTATATGATTGTTTTGATGAAAGAAAATATAGATGAACTGTTATGTATTTGGATGTTTATAGTAGCTCTGTATTTTTTATGTCTGTTTAATATTTGGAAGAAAGTCTAAATCAAATTTCAAAACTAGAACCTGGATTTTCAATAGTTGCGTTGCGACCCGATGCGACCGGGATTCGTCCCGGTCGGGTTGGATCGTGACATGTTATGTGATATAAATGTACCCCTCAAACTTAAGCGAAAATTCTATAAGATGGTTGTGAGGCCTACAATGCTTTATGGTGCAGAATGTTGGTCATTAAAAGAGAAGCATAATACTAAGTTAAGTGTGGCAGAGATGAGGATGCTCAGGTGGATGAGTGGCTTTACCCTTAGAGATATGATACGAAATGAGCATATACGTGAAAAGGTTGTAGTAGCTCCAGTAGAAGATAAGATTAGAGAGAGTCGCCTTAGATGGTTTGGTCATATAAAACAGCGGCCTTCCGATGACCCGGTTAGAAGAGTAGAGGTATTAGATTTGACTTATGTTAAGAAAGGTAGGGGTGGACCTAAAAAGACTTGGTTAGAAAATATTAGGAATGACCTTTCTTTATTAGATTTAAACGAGAATTTGACTTTTAATAGAACATAATGGAGAAAAATGATTCATTTAGCCGATCCCACGTAGTGGGATAAAGGCTTGATGTTGTTGTTGTTGTAACTCCATGGTAGTGTATATTTGAGATTTTCATTGACATTGGGGATGGGTAAATTTTTATTTTGAAAAGCGGCTTTAGGAAAAGCAATACATATAATTTCAAGGAAAATATTTGTTTTCGACATTGTCATTACTTAAGTCAGTAAATTATATAAGATGGATAAATTAATATCCTAAGAGCTTAATAATATGGCATGTGGGATCTTGAACGCTTTCATGTACATCATCAATTAACCTTCTGCCTTAGAAAATAATATACATACCTACATAAGTTTCATAAACTAAAAAATATATAAGTTAAAAAGAAAAATAACACATTTGGCCCTACAAGAGACAAGAAACTTAGCATGCTAAAATTTAAGTTTACATAAACACCCTAGGCTTAGCAAAATTAATGCCAAGATATATCTCTAGACGTAAAAATATTATATATCTCCATCCAATTACTTAAGAGCAAGTTACCACAATATCAAACCATAAATCAACAAAGAAATAAGCCAAAATATTATTAAATATTTACATTGTTTTGTGGTAATGGTGGCAAGCAACTGGTAGTCTGTTTGGAATCTAATTTTGCTGATCAATCGAGTTTGTATTGTTGCCTCGGACCTTAACTCAGTTTATGGTGTTTGCTGGGTGGTGCGGGGTAGTTCTCCCCTTGCTTGGGTTCTAGTGTTAAGAACTCGGAATTTTTTTCGTACACAACGTCTCGACGTTGCGCGCATAATTTTCTTGGAGAAAAGACAAAGCACAGAGTGTTTCACTCTGTTCCCAACGCTAAGATACTCTTTGGTAGACTAGAGATAGATCTTTGAGCACCGCAATGCTACGAACAAGCACCTCAGCGGTGCGAGGTCTTCTAAGAAGTTTTTCTTTCTCGTTTTCTTAAGGGTGGCGTCCTTTGGTGGTGGTAATTTTATCTCTTTATTTGTTTTTATGTAAAAGCAGTGTAAGAGAAGATAAATTTGTATTGATTCTCCCATCTTTTCATAGTAATTTTTTTGATGATGTGTGGCTCTATGATTTTTTTTTTTCGATTTTAGGTTTTTTTCTTGATTTTGAGTTTTTCCATGTAAAATCATGATGTACTTTTATTTCCATTGTTTATATCTTTCTTTTTTGTTTCACTTCGCTGTTTTACTTCCCATCCCCGACAACAATACCTTGGGACAACGATTGGTGGTGACAATTAGAATGATGAGGAATTTGACGACATTAATATGCGACGAACTTGAGCAACAAAGTAAGGTTACGAGCTATAGACTTTTTTTTCATTTGAATTTGCTTGATTTAGGCAAATTTTGAATTCATACAAAATAGACATTATAAAAAATTTTAAATCTTCTACATATTTAGGTAGATGAATCTTTTTTTTTCCCTTCAAACTAGACGTCACATAAATCAAATATCGCGTATATTTTACTTTGAACTCTTGATACTTACAAGCAATTAGCTTCAAACTCTTTTTTATTTCATACTACTCACGAAAAGAATTTAAAGTCGGATTTACATGTTTAACACATAAACTTCACCATTTGTATAATATATCAATCAATTAACTCCTACCAATGACCTTGACGAAACTCTCAGTGAAGAATGGAAGTCACATTAGTTCGAGAGAGTTTCTCGACAGATGACAAAAAAATAGGGACAAGTTGTAACACATAAACTTCACTATTTGTGCAATATTGCCGGTAACCATCACAAGGGGATCTCTTAGGCTTCGTTTGATTTATTTGCCGTTTTGGTTTCAAAAACGTCAATACGAAAAATGGAATTTTTTAAACGGAAAATCTAATACATACCGCTTCTCAAACAATAGAGAAATGGAGTTTCTGAAAAAGTGCCTCACATTCAAATATGTTCCATCAACAGAGTTTTCAGTTTCAAACCGAAAAAATGGAGGAATTACGTGGAACCAAAACATTTTTATAAAATTTGAGCTGCAGACAAGTTCCATCAACAGAGTTTTCAGTTTCAAACCGAAAAAACGGAGGAATTACGTGGAACCAAAACATTTTTACAAAATTTGAGCTGCAGACAATGACCAAAACTGCAGTTTTCCCAAATAAACACGATTTAAGCGGGTATACGGGTTGACCCGACAGACCCATTAACCTAATTAACATCTGGACCGCCGATCGTTGAACGAGAACTGATCTGACGGTTTGATCATGATGGAATAGAATTAAAACCCTAGAATTTGGGAGCATGCAATATAGCTAAAAGAGTAATATTTCTCTTCAACGCCGCCGTGGTTTGATCGTTCTCTTCGCGACCCGAGAGATCCGCACGAGATGGTGAGGGGATTTTGCCTTCCTGTTGTTTGATGTGCCTTTTTTTTGTTCGTTTGATCTACTACGTATTTTTGTGTACAGGCGCCTAAGAAGGAGAAGGCTGCGCCTCCGGCTTCTAAGCCAGCCAAGTCTGGTGGCGGGAAGCAGAAGAAAAAGGTTTGTTTTTCTTTTTTTTTGGTAGATTTGGGATTAGAAGGGAATGCGTTGTCGCATCGATTTGACTTGTATCATCTGAGTGTTATTCATTTTATTCATATGCGAAGATACCATTTTATTGAAATATTTTCTCTTTGAGATGTGGTTTGCAGAAGTGGAGCAAAGGAAAGCAGAAGGAGAAGGTGAACAATGCTGTTCTCTTCGATCAGGCAAGCTACGATAAGATGCTTACGGAAGTCCCCAAGTACAAGATGATTACTCCATCTGTACTATCTGATAGATTGAGGGTATGGGTCTTTTTATTATTTTTTGCTTTAACAGTAATTTTTCTTCTATTAATAAGTGACTGGTAATTGTGCTTACTTTGAGGGATTTCTGCATTAGGAAGAATCTATTGTGTAGGTCCGTAGGAAAGTCTTTTGGGGTCCTTTATTTTAAGTTTTAAAACAATCGATCGTTGGTTGCAAATTATAATGGATAGAGTTGAAAAGTGTTAGGGTCAATTAGCATGGTGAATTATTAGATTGAGGTAATAGGTTATAATTGTAATGAGTGAAATAATATTTGATAGATTGTTAAAGTAATGTGAGTATATGATAGGTCATTAATGAGTCACATGGCTTATTGTAGCTCTATATATACTTTTCATTTGGGAGTTTGAGGTATGCAACGCAATGATCTAAGCCCCTTATTGTGACTCTTCTCTTCTTCCCCTTCCTTAATCCTTCATTTTGTTGAGCTATCGATTTTCTAGATGAATGGCGGGCGCTTGACGTTGCATTCAAATTATTATTAAATGGAAAACACCTGCTTAAGTTCCTGATATGATTCAATCAAACATCGATGTAACCTCTTATATTCCAATTATCCAATCAACAATACAAGCACCAACTCAAGTTTTTTGCTTGATTTGATTGGCAATACAAACATCTTCTCATGTTCTTTATTTCCAACCATTCTTTTAGAAGATACTACAGACCTAACCAAGACTACTCTAATAACATTGCAGTAGTTACATGATTTATAGGAGCTAGGAGATGAATGGCCGCCCACCTCTTTTACCACGAGGAAAACATCAAAAAGAAGTTTGACTCAATGGCCGCCGACCTCCTGAAGATTCGCCAATTTTTGTGCATATATTTCATGTCTTCATGATTCTTCTTGGATTTTTTATGTGGATTGATTCTATTTTACTATCTAATTTGATCTTAAGTGCAAGCTCAATTTTGAAGGGCTCAGTAACTATTAGGGTCAATAAGTGTAGTGTGTTATTAAATTATCTTAATATGTTATGATTGTAATGGGTGTTATGGTGTTTAATATGTAGCATAATTGATTTTAGTGTCTAATAGGTCTTTAATAAACCATATGGAATATTGTAACTCTATGTATACTTCCTATTGGAGAGCATTAGGTATGGCAATGAAATGATCTTAAGCCCTTTATTGCAATTCTTCTTTTCTCTTTCCACAATCTCCCATTTTTTAAAAATTGCTATCAAGCTCAAAATATTGTTAATCATTAAGATTCTCCATGTTTGTAACAAAAAGTCATCATATGTTTAAATCATCACTTATTTTTAAGTCATGACATACAACACGGTGTACATACGGCCTATTTGCTTGGCGCGGCACGACAGATCAAAACAACGCGCACTATATGGCGCCATGCATGGCGCAGGCTCAAATGACAAATATATTTAATAGTTTTTAATACAAATAAATATATATTTGAATTATTTTACATTGTGTGTCATGTTTAAAATGGCGCTAGCTGTACCGGGCTTTATGCATCATGACTCCATAGAAAAATTTGGGTTATGGTGTGTCATTCACCATTAACAGGTATGGTTATTTCCGTATTAATAATGTCACTGATTTGAATGTATTTATTTTTTGGACAATTTTTTTAGAGCAATGCTTTTGTATTAAATGCAACTTGGGCTTATTCACTTCTAATTATTTGTAAGTATTGGTTATGGATCCTATGGAATAACCCAATCTCTACCCTATACTTGTTGTGGGTCAATTATGTAACATATTTTGAAGTCGATGTTGAAGTGGTGTTTCTTCTATTCCTAAGCAAGACATTTACGGGACATAAGTTTAATCTGATTGAATCAACTACAATGAATAGTTTGAACTTTCAACAATTTAAGAACATTTAATTATTGACTTAGGTAACTTAAATAATCATAGAGCTATGATCTATGAGGCATGTTAAAAAACACTCTCATTGTCAAGTCCCAAGCCTTTGTGAGAAAAAAATAGAGGGTTGTGTTAGGTAGTCGTCAGCCAGCATAAAATTTATCGAATAATCATTACATGAATCTTGTAATACATTCTGTTAATGTTAGGACGTTCCCTGAAAGCAATGTGTTGAATTGCCTGAATATAGTGAGAAGTGTGTAAGGGCCGTTGCACTGACGCCTGAGTGCAGTGTTAAGCAAGGGCTTCCACATCATGGATATATGTGGGCAATCCTTGAAATTAAAATTAGGATAAAAACTTGGAATATAGATTTTTTTACAGACAAATTAATTTAACAAATATATATTATGATTCATTGGAAGATAAATATTCTATGCATTTAAGAAACTAAATGGGCTGGAGAGAAGGCTAAGGATATTGATAGTTTATGATATAAACTATGGTATTTGGGTACAAGTTGTACTAGAAATAGTGTAGATGTAATTATTGATAAGAATTTGAAGGATAATGTTATTGAAATTAACAGAATTGGAGATATAATTATAGTTTTAAATATTCTTGTTGATGCTAATATTATTAATATTATAAGTGCTTATGCTTTGCATGTAGGTTTAGATATGTGTTCAAAATTTTTAAAGTTTTGAAATAACTTGAAAGAATTAATACAAAAGATATATCTTAAAGAAAAAATTTTTATTAGAAAAGATTTAAATAAATATGTTTGTATAGTGGTAGAGTATTTTGAAAGCATTCATAGTGCTATGAATTTTGAATGACTAATGAATGTAGTATGACCATATTAGATTTTACTCAAGCTTATAATTTTGTAATTGTTAATATCTTATTTAAGAAAAAAAGAGGATCATTTCATCACTTATAAGCATGGATATTATAAAATTTAGATTAATTTTTTTAATAAGAAAATATATTATTTAGATTACAAAGATTGTAAAGTTATTCTGAGTGAAAGTTTATGTACCCAACATTGCTTATTAGTTTTAGACTTTAAAATGATGGGCAAAATATAAAAAATAAAGTAAAATGTTGTCCTAGGATTAGATGAGCGCATTTAAAATATACTAATAAAAATATTTTTGAGAATAAGATTCAAGATCTTATTTTGATCGTGCATGAGGAAGGTAATATTGTGTGAGAGAAAATAGTTAGTGATATTAAGAATGGTATAAAGTATGCACTGAGTGAATCAAAATATGCAAGAAAAAAAGAAGAAGCTTTGCTATAATAATTGATTTAGATGTAAATTTTCAAAAATTTGGGAAGGACATAAAGGGGCTCGTATGGATTCTAACAAAGCAATATATGATAAAAAAAATTAGCTTTTAATGATTTATATAATATATTCAATACCAAGGTGGGTGAAAGATGTATGTATAAGTTAGTCAAGCATAAAGACAGGAGAAGTATGTATTTAGTTCAAGTAAAGTGCATTAATAATGAAGATCAAAAGTGCTTTTATTATAAAAAGATATTTAACATAGGTGAATAAAATATTTCGATAAGCTTTTCAATGAAGATAGTGAGAATTCAATTAACTTTAGTAACCGCAACACCCTAATTGAAAATAGAGATTTTTATTTTTACTTTTGTATTAGTAAAATCGAAGTTAGAGATGCTTTAAAAAAAATTAAAGTGTTGAAAAATTGTTGGACCAATTGATTTTAATAGAGGTGTGGAAATGTTTTGAAGATGAAGGAATTTCTAGGCTTACGAAACATTTTAATATTATATTATTATTTGAACGTTAAGAATATGCCAAAATGAGTGGAGGAGTGTGTTGGTTCTTATATTAAGAATAAATTTGATGCACAAGAGTGTGTGATTTGTAGAGGAGTTAAGTTAATATGTCTTACATTAAAATTGTATGAGAGAGTTATTGAGCATAGGTTATGACGTGATACTAATGTTTCTCAAAATCAATTTGGATTCATGCCGGATTGGTTTATTATGGAAGCTATACATTTATTGAGAAGTTTGATAGAGAAGCATAGAGATAATAAGGAGGATCTTCATATGATATATATTGATTTAGAGAAAGTATAGATAAAGTTCCAAAAGAAGTGTTTTGGAAAGGTCTTGAAAAGAAAGGAGTTAATAATGCTTACATTCAAGTCATTAAGGATATGCATGTAGGTGTTGTAACTTATGTTCAAACACTAGTTGGATTACATAAGGGTTTAGCTTTAAGCCTATATCTTTTTGTTTGTCATGGTTGTTCTTACTAGACATTTGCAAGATGATGTACCCTGGTGTGTGCTTTTTGCTGATGATATTTTCTTGTTGATAAGACTAAAGTGGGAGTTGAAAGAAAATTTGAATTTTGGAGGTCAACCTTAGAGTTTAAAGGTTTTCATTTGAGTATATCTAAAGCCAAATACATTGAGTATAATTTTATTAGTAAAAGATAGTGGGGGGATTGTGACTTTGGGCGATCAAATCCTTAAAAGGAGTACACATTTTAGATATCTCGGGCCTATGGTTCAAAGTGATGGTGAAATAGATAGAGATATTATTAGTAGAATTCAAGTTGGATGGTTGAAATGGATGAATGTGTCGGCTTTGTTGTGTGATAGAAAAGTACCTCTTAAACTTAAGGGAAAATTTTATAAAATAGTGGCGAGATTTGCTATGTTTTATGGTGTAGAATATTGGCCATTAAAAATGAAGCATAAAATTAAGTTAAGTGTTGCAGAGATGAGGATGCTCAGGTGGATGAGTGGCTTTACTCTTAGAGACAAAATGCAAAACGAGTATATACGTGAAAAGGTTGGAGTAGCTCCCATGGCAAATAAGATTAGAGAGAGTTACCTTAGATGGATTGGTCATATAAAACATCAGCCTTCCGATGACTCGGTTGGAAGAGTAGATTTTTTAGATTTGCCTATGTTAAGAAATGTAGATGTAAATCTAAAAAGATTTGGTTAGAAAGTATTAGAAATGAATTTTTTTTGTTATATTTTAATGAAAATTTGACTCTTAATAGGTCACAATGGAGGAAAAAAGATTCATGTTGTCATCCCCATGTAGTGAGATAAAGACTTGATATTGTTGTAATCCTACGAGTATAAGTTTGTATATATGTTCATTTGATTGAGGTACAATTGTGAGTATTTGACTACCTAATTCTAGAGTAAGAATCTCCTTGTACTATCATGAGGCATTGATTTCTCACTATTTAACTTTAGTTCGTTATTCGTATTTAATAAACTTCTTTTTATATTGGATTTATCAGTGATCTTAGTATTGTTCAAATTTGGGTACATAAAAAATTCTATTTTTGAAAACTAAATTACAATTTCCCATTGATGTTATATGATTGTAGATCCTTGATAATTTCTTTGAATTGTTTAGTTTATTTGATTATCACTTGAGCTTTAATTTAAGTACTGCCCTATTATATTTAAAGAAAACAAGTGGGCTTATAATAAAAACTCGTATATGCATGCAATTGGGGTGTAAAAAAAAAAACATGGTGCTTTACAAAGATTGAATTTTAAAGAGGAGCAAGTGAAATACTTCCATATCGTTTAGTTGAAAAAAGAGAGAATCATTTTAAGGCTGGCTTTAATGCTTGAATCTACCGGAAGCCAAGAATTCAAAACCCAATACACACTGTTTTCATCCCATCTCTTTCATGTCCTGTTTTATATTATTTTTTTTCCTGCATACCTCTCGCACAAACTCAGAAACTAACTTCGCTATTTGGGCATGATCTTTGTTGACTAAGTTATTTCCTTTGTTTTTTGAGATGTTAGCACGCAGTATTTTGTTAGGCATCATTACACTTCATTTGCACACATTTTGATAATGGCAGTGAACATCAAGTGTTGGTGTGCTGCACTCTGTGCTTCAGTTTTTTTCTATTTAGGCCTGCAATGCTTTATGGCACAAAATGTTGTCCATTAAAAGAGAAGCGTACAATTAAGTTAAGTGTTAAAGAGATGAGGATGCTCATGTGGATGAGTGGCTTTACTCTTAGAGAGAATGCGAAACAATATCTACGTGAAAAGGGTGGAGTAGGTCCAATGGAAAATAAAATTAGAGAGAGTCGCCTTAGACGGTTTGGTCGCATAAAATGCCAGCCTTCTGATAAGCCGAGTAGGATAATGGATGAATTAGATTTGACCTATGTTAATAAAGGTAGAGGTAGACCTGAAAATACATGGTTAGAAAATATTAGAAATGACTTTTTTATTAGATTTAAATGAGAATCTAGCTCTTAATATAACACAATAGAAAAAAAAATCTTGTAATCAACCCCACGTAGTGGGATAAAAGCTTGATGTTGTTGTAGCCTTTAAAATTAAGGAAAGTAAAAGAAAGTGGGGCTTTTTCAAACTTTCCAATACAGACATCTGAATCTTTGAATTTGTAACCTCTCAGTGTGGAAATGTATATTCCCTAAGAATGAGCAGCAAGTACCGTTTCTTTTTGTGAGAACCAACAAATTCATTGGGCTTATTATTCTGGAAATTGACTGCCACAACTTTTGTACGACAAAACCATACTCTTCTTTCTTGCTAACAAACAATAAATTTATTGTTTACGGACATATTTCCATTGTTAAGAACAATATAGATTTCCCGCTCTGCCATGTAACATGCCCTTAAATGATCACCACACCTAGCAAGTTTTCTGATTACCTAGGGCAAGGGCTCAAGCTAACAAGGAACCATTTCAATAGTTCCCCAAGCTTGGACGGTGCATCTGTCCATTCCCAATCGAAAGAATTTCTCAGTGTGAAGATAATTATATGAATTTTGACTGATTATAAATGTAGAGTCCTTACTGAGAACTTGAGCTTGATCAACAAAATCGATTCAATTCTCAATGTTTTGATTTTGTGCGTGTAGTTTTATGCATCTCATACTAGGTCTGAACTCTTAAACTCTAAATCCTAAGACATTCCGTATATAAAATTGTTCCATATTTAATGTGAGAAATTTATGGAATAAGAAACAATGAAGAGGAAATGCTCAAAGTAAAAAAAAATGCTAAGCCATCAGAGTAAGCGGAAGTAATTCACAAGTTTATGTTAAACTTAAAAAAACATCCTAGAGTTAATGTCTTAATCTTTGCTTTAAAATCTATTGAAGTTGGCAATTACTTGATAATAGTTAAGCCAACAGAGAATTCTAACGGTTCTACGCCATATAACTTTTTTTGTAAATTTAAAATCCTATTATGGTGACATGAATTGGAAGTGGTGTACTTATTGATTTTATTCATAAAGTATACTATTTCTTTAAGCTCCTTTCTATGCCAGGTTAGGCATAACTTCTGGTTCTTAGGAATCTTAGATTTGTAGCTTATTAGTAGTTTTTCCAGATTAAATTCATCAATAAATGATTGAAGACATTTGCTATAGCTATCAAGGGTTTATTTGTTGTTACAATTTTGATTTTGAATAAGTTAATCATTTACTTGGGTGCCACTTCGCACAACAATTAGCTGATTTCGAATTTATTTGACATTCCTGAAGACATGATTTGTTATTTGGATAACTAAGGGAAACATTTTCGGACAAAATGGGCTTCATTAGGATGACTAGGACATATTGATACAAGTATATGAAACATTGTTGTTTGTAGCATTAACTATTGAGCCCAACTCAAAGGAGCTCAAATTTTTTATGGTGCTAAATTTTTTTTTCTGTATTTTGCTTTATTTATTATTGAGTTGAACAGATAAGCCAAATTGGTTATCATCAATTGCATAAGAAATGTTTTAATTGATTGTTTTGATTGCATGGAAAAATACTTTGCCTTTCATAGCACATCTTTTTTAATCGTCATAAATTTTAAATGATGTGTTCGTTTTTTTTTTTTTTGAGCATTTTTTATTCTTTTTAATAAAACATGCAAGTAAAAATGACACAAACAATGCTGGTTCAGGTTGAACATGAAGAATTATTGAACCAAATACGAGATTTTAGCTAAAATCTGAGTTTTTTATACTATTTATCAATCAGCATTTGGTTTTTCATGACTAAAGCTTCGTTTGGGATTGCTTTCTTTCTGCTTCTTTAAGCTGTTTTTTAGTATAAAAAATTTAATTTTTATACTAAAAGCTGTTTTAATAAGCAAAAAGAAAGCCATCCCTAACGAAATCTAAGGCTTTGTTTGTGATGACTTTTTTACCGTTTTTTAAAGCAGCTTTCTTGTACAAAAAATAAAATTTTCGTACTAAAAAGCTGCTTAAAGAAGTAATAAGAAAGTCGTCCCAAATGAAACCTAAATAAAGAAAGTTGACTGCTGGAGAACTCGGAAAATATGGCTGAAAATTATGGATTTCTACTGGACTATTATACAGGAAACTTCTATATTTCTATCTTTATACTACCTTTAGTATTGGCTTGTTCATAATTGTCATTGCTGTCATCCAGAAATCCTAATAATTGCTATATGATTTCAGATAAATGGATCGTTAGCACGAAGGGCAATTAAGGATTTAATGGCCAGGGGTTCCATCAGGATGGTATCTGCTCACTCTGCCCAGCAAATTTACACGAGAGCTACTAACACTTAGAGCTAACTTTCCCAAAAACATGGAGTATTTACTTTTGACTGATGCCAGTTATTTTTACTATTGCTGTTTACTTATTATTACTACCTTTTGTTTTATAAATTTCTGTCATTCTCAAAACATTTGACATTTTAGTTGTTTAGATGTTTTTGATTGTTGAAAAAAATTTAGGTTGCCTTATTATTCTGTGAAAAATAGTGTTCCAGATGTATTATGTAAGAAGAAAGAAAATAGAGCGAGTTTCTCACCTGCTCTCTCTCTCTCTCTCTCTCTTCCTGCATACTACACAAAAAGGATAGAATATTTTTGTGCTTTTCAACTATTATAACTAATTGCCCATCTCAAAATTTCAATATTTTGTTAGAGGTTTGGAAAAACCTGTTTCATATTTGGTAGAGTGATTTCAGGTTAGTTACTTATTCTAATTAGTATTAGAATGGGTTTGATCTTTAATGAGTTTAATTAAATATTAGACATTAAATTGGATTTATGCATTGATTAATCAACTTTTTATTTTGCTAATTTAAATGAGCATGAAGTAATAAATTGGTTGTAAGTATCAAGTAATTCAAATAACTTAATGTGGAGCTCTTGCCAAGCTCATGTAATTTAGTAAGACTAAGATTTCATTCGGGACGGTTTTCTTATTGTTTTAAGAAATGCAAAATTTTTAGTATTTGTACTATAAAAATTGTTTTAAGAAGCAGTAATAAAGCTGTCTCAAATGAAGCCTGAATGTCTTAGAATCATGTGTTAGAGCCATACCTTATGGTCAGAATTACATGGAATATGAGGATTGGATAGGCTTTGGTCGAGAATCAACCTCAAATAAGAAATAGGGTTGGTCTCTTCATATGAAGTGCAACATCGAAAGGATCCATTAGAGTATAAGTCATATAATAATAAACAAACAATGATCTTTACGGAATGGTGGTTAACATGACGTTCTTAATACGTTGAGTTTTACTTATGTTCTTTAGATATGGCCATCTAACCAGTCGATGTATTGTTTGAAGTTAGTAAAGCAAAACTTTTTGTTCAAATTGACCGTTAGAAGTGATGGCTTAATGTAGATGCCCCATGGTGTAATTGTCATCGTCATCATATGATGGCTTCTTATGAGATTGAGAGTAACATTTATGTAGTGGCTGTGGAACATAATCATCGTTCTTCTTAAATGTTTCTAATTCATCAAAGTGGATAAAAGGATGCTGCATCCATATTGAGATAGTCTTATAGGCTTAATAATATTTAACGATTAAGAATTGATGACGATGTGGTCTAGTGGGATGGCATTTTGGACAAGGATTAGGTGGTGGATTCCTTGAACCATCTTCATGAAGGATCTCTTGGTCAAGCTCAAGTGCGTAGGTGGTTCTTATGAGCTCTATATTTATGGGCATCCAACTTAGTATTGTCTTCTCGATAGGTAAATGCAGTGACTATGCAGTAAATTCACAGAAAAAAGAGGCAAAAACAACTTATAAATTTGAAAAGTATGCAATCTAACTTTCAAAACTGCAGATTTTGATATAGAGTTGATATCATGGAAGTGCAGCAAAAGCATAGCGAAAATGCAATTAAAGCGGAGTAAAAAACAAGGTGAAAATAAGTCAGAAATTTTGAAACTATATGCAACTTAGTTTTGAGTACTGAAGAAGTTGATACAAGATCGATATGAATGAATACGCAACAAAAGCACATTAAAAGCGCTGCAAGGTCTTGTTGTTAGATGATGAATTTTTGCACTGTCTAGAATGCCAAAGGATTGCACCTATTTGTAGTGAAGGTCTTGTTGTTAGATGACGAGCAATACAAATTGTTGATGCAACCCTCTTGTGACATATGATTCCCGAGTAGTCTTAATACATACCCTAAATGAAATGCGAGAAAACTCCGTAACTGATTGAGAGTCTCCCCCAACTTCGAAATATAAAACATTGTTGTTTTTCTTATAAATGCTATCAAGAGATCCCAAACCTGTCTGCTTCCCCAAAAGTCGGATGATGCTTCCCAGGGGAAGAGTAATGAAGCTTAACAGGACATCAATAAAATCGCTTCCAGCTTCGACAAATACAACCCTCTTTTGCTCTTTAGTCTTTATCAATTAGAAGCCTTATACTGATGTGAAACCAACATGCGTAGGAGCTCATTAAGACAATTAAGAAGGATTAAACAGTTTAATTTCACTTGAAAGCTTATTGTCGAGACAAGATAATTCAATAAAGATTCTTGGTTTTCAACTCGCTTAGGCGAAGGAGTACATGTAAATTAATTAATCCTCGGAGATAAACAAAAATAGTAGCAAAGCTAAGAGCTATTAAACAACAATCCAAAATTTAATAATGAGAAATTTCCCCTTGGGGATTATTCACTCGACTACACTAGGCTTGGCGAGAGAAGATTTTGCAACTAGAATTGAGATCACCACTAGGAAGAAGATGCCGGAAGTCTTTGTCCACGGAAAGTAGTCGGAGTAGGTGGGGTGGCGGATGTCCGGTGATGGTCCAACGACTTGGTGGAAGATGGATCTCATGATCCACCATTCAACATTGAAGTGGAGAGGGGAGGCGTCGTCTTCTCCTTTCCTTGGCTTCTCTATTCAAAGGACGAGAGAGAGGTGGTCGGCGGAATTTCTCTAGGGAAAGGGGCAAGGCCGGCGGTTGCAAGGGAAGAGGAGCTTTGCTTGGAAGATAGTAGGAGTTAGTAAAAGAGCAAGAGGGTTTAACCCAAACCTGAAATTAATTTCAGGTTTGAGTGGATTTGGAGGGAAATCCCAATTGAAATTAACTTCAAATTTCAAATGGATTAATGGAGGAATTAATGGGCATTTAGGGGGCAATTAAGGGTGTATTACATGGATGCTTAGGTGGCAAGTAGAGAGAGATTAAGAGAGGTGTTGGGGCCGGCCATGCAAAGGGAAATCAATGGGAAAATTTCATAAATAGTGGGCCCCATGTAATTAATTAAAATCTGAGACTTTAATTTCAGATTTCAATCAATTGGGGAAGTTACAAATAAGAGAGAGGGAAAATTTGAATTTGAATCCAGGTAATTACTCCTCAATCAATTGCTCACTAATTTGAGGAGCCAAATTAGGAAGGAATTAATGGGGTTTTAATGGCTGAATTCAAACTTCTCCATGCAGGGAAATCTGGCGGGATTAGCCAAGGAGGAGGGAGGTCGGGCTGCTGGGTGAGGGAGGGGAGGGGTGGCGGCTGGGCTGGGTGGGCGGCTGGTCTAGCCGGCGGTAAGGGGGAGACGGCCAGGGAAAGTCGGCGGGTTCAGGGGGGATTTGATGTGGAAGGCTGCAGGGATGGGAGGCGGGTTAGGCTGAGCCGTTGGTTGGCTCAGCCGGCGGTAGGGAGGGGAATTGTCTCTATGCCGGCGGGATGTGGGAGGATTTTGGATAGGAAGTGCTGCAGGGAGTTAGCAAGGGGAAGAAGAAAATAACAAAATAAAGTAAGGCCAAGAGCTCACCACGGGAACTGTTGGATATTTCGGGTGGAGCCTCTCCTATGTCTCCATTCTCTCTCTCAAGCTCTCAAGCAAGACAAGAAGAACAAACATTTCAGAAATTTTATTAATCAAGCATCATCTCATTACATAAGAAATGGCCATATATATAGGCCTCAAAATGACAACGGAAACAAAAGACTAAAATGCCCCTTAGGCTACAATAGAGACCAAATACCCATAAGGGTAAAAATGAAAAAACTAAAATAAAATAAATTACTATATAACATGACAAAATAAATAAAACTCCTGATCGTGGCCGTCGATCTCCGGTGTCTCCGATGACACACATGTCGAAATTGCTGACGATGTCCTCATCATATACTTAGCTGAGGCATGGCGTAATGGGAAGTAAGATATGTTATGCGCTGCAGTTTGATTGCTCTGACCTCCACATATAACATAGAAGCCTAAGGCTGATGATTTTCCGTGCAAAAGAGTTTAGGGTTTAACGGAAATCGTTATAACAGGATGGGTCATAAATGTCAAGACAAATTAACCGTCACCTTAACCTTTGGGATCTCGCATTCTCCATTCAAAATGTTATTTGTAAGTTTAAACCTTTTACACTATTTGTAAGTCTAATATCACGGATTTCCTCAAAACCTTTTGCTGGTCCAACGCACAATCTAGAAAGAAAGAGAGAGTAGGTAAAAGGAAGAACACACCTTCAGCGAGCAGCCTTATCTGCTTACCACTGGTGGTTGATCGAGTGATGAGAAGAAGAAGAAGAAGAGCTCCAACTACGACTTCAAGATCCTCTACAACAGCAGCTCTTCTATGAAAACCACAACAAGAACCCCCCTCTCCCGGCTTCTTCCTCTCGTCTGCCTCCGACACTCGAAACTAAAAAAGCTCAGCGTAGCCTCTTGCAACAAGGCAACCCTTCCCCTTCTTCTCCGCACTGTGCCCGATGCAGCCAGCCCCACTGGTAAGGGGTAGAAATACAGAGTAATAATTTGAGACGACAAATTAAAAAAAATAAAAGCTAAAGCTAAATTAAAAAGAGCACGATTTATGTATAATTACATTCTAAATTTATTATTCATTGAATAATCAAAAAGTACATTATAAATAAATATGTAATTAAAAAGGCCTATAAAATTTAACCTAATTTTAATTATTCAGTATTCATAGATGATCAACATTATTAAATAATTAAATTAATGGGATATTCATATTTATTTAAGAATATAATATATCTATAATTTCAAAAGCGCAATTCTAAATTTTTCGTGGGATGGCTATTGAATTAAAAAATTAATTAATTATCAATTTTATTGATTGATGGATGAAGTTATACGTCTATGATTCTCCATGTCACCTCTAATCTATTTATTTAGAAAACTAAAATTAATAAGATTGATTTTGTTAACTTAAAATTGCTATTCTATTCTATGTTATTACTCATTCATAATTTTTATAATATCAATTTATTAAAAAATATATATTTTTGGCTTGTTATTTTTGGTCAAAATATTTAAAAATTATATCACAATTTATAATATTATGTAATTGTTTCTTATTTTATATTATAATTTCTCATTTTTTATCATTTTATTATAACAGTTAAGTAAATTATTTTCTCTCATTCATAATAAATGATCTGTCTTGAAAACTCCTAGAATAAGCTCAGCTAGAGCTCAAACTTGATTATTTAATCAAGTTCAAGCTCAAGCTCATTCCAGAAGTGACTTGAGCTCGACTCGACTCATTTACACCCCATTCGCAATCTCATTAAGGTAATGATATTTCGGAAAAAAAAGGTAAGAATTGTAGTTGCCTCCTAATCGGAGGTATAAAAGGCAACAATAAATCACAAGTTTATGTATTTCCTAACGGTAAATTAGTGAGATATATGTGCTTCTCTTTGTTAAAAATGGGTGGCAACTGAAGTAATCCGTAAGCGGAGGAAAACAAAAAGAAGAAGGAAGATACAGTGCAGGCAAAATGAAATTTCCTTAGCAATAGCTGTTTCAGTGAAACGTTTACATAAAGCACTAAGGAATATTAGTTAGTTACATGAGAACAAAATGTATTGGCTAGATAGTCTATTCTGGAGTGTGGCAAGCTGCAGAAATGATTCTCTGCCATAAGTAGTGGACCATAAGATTGGCTTGCTTATCTTTAGTTTCTTTATCATAGGTGCTAACAGCAACAAACCAAAATGAAATGCTTCGAATTCTTGAAAAAAAAAATTTTGTTTGTTCAGTCATGAGTCATAATAAAAGCATGAATCTCAATACTCTACATATAGTGGCATATGCTCCGCCGCTTCTGCTTAGGAGCAAAAACGTCAGTTAAAACAGACTTGGATATCAGCATCACACCCAACAAAGACAAAACCTACGTTCCGAATAAGAAGAAAACAACTGATCAAAATTACAAACATTAAATAATTATTAGAACACAAGTAATTGGAAAAAGTGTGAACATTAGAGAATTTACTAAAATTACAATTATATTTACCTTAGCCTTATCAACGATTACTTCTTTCTCAACAACATCGGAAATGAGAAAGTCTATTCCTTTAGTCATTATGAGGGAAATGGATGATATGGGTGAAATGTGAAGGTTATCAGCAACCATAAACCTTTTTGAGTTTTCCACAAAACCTCCACCAGAATCACTCCCTCCGTTTTGCAACTTGGGGTTTTGTTCTATGAATTCTGCCTCTCTTAGTCCATGTTTGCACGGAGTAGACAACAAATATTTCCACCCATTATCCACATAGCACTTTATGCAGCTCGCAGAACAGGTCCACTTAGCTGATGTTATTTCAACCAATTTCAGAATTTGCTTTTCGCATCCATAGTGGGAGGCATGTTGTGGAAACACCAACATATTTTTGCATTTTTTTGACTTGAAGCATTCTAAACCCAAACTCTCTACCGAGGAATACAAATTGATGATACAACACTCTAATGATATGTGATCGCGGAGTAATTCGATCACAGAGCCTAAAGGAAATGTTAGAAAACTCAGCATCTGATTGAGGAAGTCTCCCCCAACTTCAGCAGATAAAACATTGTTGTTTTTTTTTATTTAATATGATTTTCACATTAAATTTCTGCTCTGCTTCGTTGCCGTCAATCTCCTCTTTAATCATTGGGAAGCATTTCAAATTTGATTCTACGCATGCATCGGAGAAGAAAAACTCCGTCAATGCACGTTTGCATTCTAATGACCTCCTCAGTAAGTTTAAAGCCTGAAAGAAAAAAAATAATAATAATACAATCTATAAAATTTCAGCAATTGCAAATTAAATTAAATTTAAGTTATTTTTCTAGCATTCATCAAAACGTTAATTACCTCTTCATTGCCAACATTTATAACCCTTTCCTCTAAGATGCTTGTATCTTTAATTCGCAGCTCCTGAAGCACGGAGAAACCACTCATCAAAGAAATTGGCATCACCCGTAAATCATCAGTTATAATAAATTCAGATCCGTCATTAACAAAGGCACCTTTCTTTTTCGTTGTACCTTTTAACCAATGCCACTTGTTATCCATCAGTTTGCCACAACGACTACATGGAACCTTAGTGAGATAGGTATAGTAACACGTGGATTGAATCAAACAATCACTTTCACTGCAAGTATAATGTATTCTTGGATTGGCATCATGAATATTTTTAATCTTCAAGTCTTCACATATTTTTGCAGCCACACTTCGAGGTTTGAGAAGCAAATTTAGAATCAAGATTGTAAAAATTAAATCAGACACAGAACCAAAATAATGAGAGTTTTGTAATTCAATAATTAGATTAGAGTCGAGCTGAGATTAAATCAAATGATATAATTGTTGCGTCCTGAAAAATTCGTGGCAATAAAGAGTGATATAATTTAGCGTCTTAGTTTTATACGAAAATCTAGCACACAAAGCGATAAGAGAGTACCGTTATAACATTTATAAGAGACACCATAATTGACACCGAGCTCCAGAGAGTGGTGGTTGACGCAAGGAGGGGCGGCGAGGATGGCGGGCGAATAAAGAACCTCCGGTCAAAGGAGGAGTTGACGAGACACTTCGGCCAACCAAGAGGCTGAGACGCACCACCACCTGACTCACGTCAGGATACAGAAATGAATTACGAAGAGGGAACTCATAAACTTAATAAAATCATCCATCCTTTTATTATTTAGTTTGCCCTTATTTATACACAATTTGAGGCTACAAAATGGGCTCTATAAAAAAGAAACAAAAATAACAAAACGGACAGCAACAGGAAAGTTTATAGCTGAAGTTACCTACAGGACTCGGCTACAAACTACAAACACAGCTCCGACGTCAATCTGTCGGGGAAGGAGAACCTTCAGGTTTGTATTAAGGAGATAAGTCTGCAATGTTGAATGTAGCCGACACATTATAGTTGTCAGGGAGATCAATCTCGTAAACATTGTCACTTATTTTTTAACAATTCGAAATGGTACGTCTTCTTTCGAATTAATCTTCAATTTGACAATTCAAAACGGTCCGGCAATATGTTAATTGAGTGACTTAATTAAATTTAAAATTTTATTTTTATTCCCCTCGAAAATCCAGAAGCCTTCCGGCGTCCCCTCCCCGCGAGGGGAGGTTGGTGAGGACAATTGCTCTTTTGGTCGACGGGGTGCAGAGAGAGGGAGAGAGATTCGATCGGGCAAGGTCAGAGACCAGGCGGGGTGTAGGTGGCTGGAAGTCGACGGCGAAGGCTGGTCGGCGGGTGGTTCGTCCAGGTCTAGGGCACGTTGGCGGCTCAGGCCGGAGCGGATGTCAGAGGCCGGCGACTGGTCAGAGCATTTAGGGTATCAACTCAGACAGGAGAATCGAGCAGTTGAAGTCCAACGGAAGTAAGGTTGTACACAGGATCCGATCGCCTGGGTTCTACATAGCTGTTTAGGAAGGTTTTTGAAGGGAGTTGGGACGGAAATTTCAAAGTAGGGGCTATTTAGAGATTTCCTTTTGAATTGTACGCATTAAATATTTTGTATTCCTAGGGCTAGGGCATCTTGAATTAGGCTGAAATTTGAGATCTTAGGTTTTTGGTCTCTAGCGGCATCTAGAGATTTGGGAGAGATAGATCCTCCTCTCGAATAGATGATCAATTGTACTTTGGTATTTATTGTTTCTAGTTCGTCAAATCATACCAATTATCTACTATTTTCTTGGTTTTGCGTGGATTGTTGTGAAGAATTATCATTGTTTTCTAAAAATCGCTAGTAAATTCTTGAAATCTTTAAGTGTTTCGTATCAAATTGATATCAGAGTATAAGTTTCTTTTTTATAGCATTTTTTTATGGAATATTAGATCACAAACCTGATCAAAATACCAAAAATATGATCCAAGGTTCCTCAATGGAATTGCAATGAATCATAAGCTCTTAATAGTAAGTCATATAATCATACAAACTAAGATCTTTACTGAATGGTGGTGAACTTGACGTTCTTAGTATTCTGAGTTTTACTTGATATGGCCATCCAAACATCGATATATTGTTTGAAGTTAGTAAAGTAATACTTTTTTGTTCAAATTGACTGTTAAAAGTGATGGATTAGTTTCAACCAATCTTGTGATTTTGTCATCTATGCTTTTTTGTAGATGCCTCAGGATGGTGTAATTGTCATTCTCATCATATGATGGCTTCTTATGAGATTGAGAGTAACATTTATGGTATGGAACATAATCATCGTTCTTCTTAGATGTTTCTCATTCATCAAAGTGGATTAAAGGTTGCTCCACCCATATTGAGATAGTCTTATACTCTTATAGTCATAATATTTATCGATTAAGAATTGATGATGATGTGATCTAGTGGGATGGGGTTGTGGGCATGGATTAGGTGGTGGATTCCTTGAACCATCTTCATGAAGGACCTCTTGGTCGAGCTAGGTCGAGCTCAAGTGCGGGGGTGGTTCTAATGAGCTCTATATTTAGGGCATCCTCGATAGGTTTGTCGGCGAAAGAGAGAAGATCATCTAGTTGTTGTTATAAGCAAAGAGAATCATGAAGAATGATAAAGGTTAAAGCTTTTTTTTTTTAGGCTTTGTTTGGGACGGTTTTTTTACTGATTCTTAAAGCAATTTTTTACTAAAAAAATTTTAATTATTGTACTAAAATATTATTTTAAGAAGCAGGAAGAAAGCCGTCCCAAAAGAAGCCTTAATCTTTATAATAGTGCTATCCTTTTTTGTCAATAGGAATTAACGTAGGAGTTAGAAATAATATTCTAAAGCATTGTAAAGTATCTTGAGTTAGAGGTTATTTGGTTGGATTCCAAATGGTTTTAGAGTATTTCAAATGCAGAGGTTTTGAAAATTTTGATTTTTGATTGGATTAATAGAAATACAAAGTAAATATAGTGTAAATCATTCTAGTTTATTTTTGAGATAAAATAAATTTGTTCAGTTTTGAGCAAGAATGATTTACATTGCAAGCAAGTTTGCTTGATTGTTGTCAAACACCAATGCCGCCCTCTAGCCACCAATACTGTCATCGGCCACTGCCGCCCGCCACGGGTCACCACCCCCGATCATCATTGCTATCAGTTGTTGTTGTAATCCACTGTCGGTCACCGCCGCCTCCACTTGCTGCTGGTCGTCAACATTTTTAGACTTTATTCTATATTCATTATACTTCAAATCAAACAAAAAAGAATCATTCATCTGAATTTATTTTGCACTCATTCAAATAATTTAAAAGTATTTTTTTTTACACTATTTATTTATTATCCACCAAATTGCCCCTTAATAAAATTTCTATTTAGGACAATTTACTTCCTGCTTTTTTTTTTTATACCATAATTACAATTCCATTTGACTATTAGTATCTTGCTGTTTTTTAGATTTTTTTATATGGGAAAGTTTTTTTACAATAGATTTCAAAAGGTTATTTTCTCAATAATAATTTTACATTTATTTTTTCAAGGTAAAGTCGTCTCAGTGAGGCTCTTAGAGTTTCAAAATACAATTAAGATCACACCTATAAAACTTTCAGAAAAATAAAGCCTGGTTAGTGTTTTTGAAAATTTAAACAAGAAAATGACATAGAAGATGTAATAACAAAATTCTAGCATAACTAAGTTATTTTCATAGCATTTTTTTACCAATGACTTTGTTGCGGACTAGAATATATGCGGCGATAAAGTTAAAAAGTTTGTCTCAGTGTTGTACGGATATCTAACACACAAACAGGAGATAAATAAAGACACTCGGTTTTTTATGTGGAAAACCCTGGAAAGGGAAAAAAATCACTGGGGCACGCCTAGTTGAAAAAGTTTCACTAGTATTTGCTTGAGATACAAGAGGCTGACTCGTCCTTAGAATTTAGGACGATCATATTATGATGATTTACTTTCGGGTTGAAGTCCAGTTACACACAAGTTGTGTATTTGAGTTGAATTCAGAATCACTTAGAATTTCGTCATCACTTAGAAATCGGGCGGAGTTTTGGCGTCACTTGAACGTCAGACATAATTCCTGCGTCGCTTAGGTAGAATTCCGGCGTCGGGTAGAATTTAGACGTCACTGGGGCGTATAGTAGAACTCCAGCGTCACTTAGGCGTTAGGCAGAACTCCGACAGTGGTCGAGGAGTTTCTCCCTCATATACTTCAACTCTTCTCTTATTCTTCTTGCTTGGGTCCCCTCTCATGAAAAATGAGGGGTCTATTTATAGATATTATGGATTGGCATGGCCTGTAAATAGGTGATAGATCAGGGGTAAGTAGGGAGTGGTCGGATGGACGGCCGATATTGAATCCCTTGATCGTGTACTGTTTGTCAGACATTTAAAGATATTAATGATGTTGGAATTCGACGATCTTAGGGTCGTTGGATTTGTCTCGTCGAGCCGCTCGATTCGACTATAAGCACGTTATGTTTGGAAACCGTTTGGTAACTAAAATTGTGGTTCGAATTTTCCAACAGCGCTTCGGGTCCTTGATTTGGACTCACTTGGGCTCGGATTGAGTCGAATTTGGTGTCGTTGGGTTCGTATTTTCGAGACACTCAGTTTGACATTAAGTTCTGAAATCAGAGTTCAGATGATCTCGAATTTAATTTTAAAGTTTCAGGCTTGATTTTATCTCGTTATTCGTGCCCGATCAAGATAATTTTTTTATTATATATCAGACTTGATAAAGGGCAACTTAATTTATGAAATGCTACCGCAACTCTTCAAAGAAAATGAAGTTGAAGTTGGGAATTTAGAAGAATAGTTGTTAAACCAGGTCATCTAGTCTAGTTTTTTATGATTGTAAAGAGGAAATTTCAAGTTAGACAAAAATCCTCTAAAGGGTGTGCACTCTTGTCGACCCGCCTTTGGCGGCCACTTGTCACCGACCACCCTGATTAAAATCTTCTTACAATTTATATAGTTTTCACTTTATGCCATACTAAAAAAAAAGTCATGTATTTCTTTTTCACTCATGCAAACATCTCCAAAATTTTCTTGTACACTGCATTTATTTTACACCACATTCTTTTTCTAGGCAATCAAACAACCCATAAAGAAAAAGATCATGGCTTTGAAAACTGGACCGGACAATGAACTGGAAGAAGGAGAGGCTAGTGGTTCGAAGGGTCGAGCCGGGGTCAAACTGGCCGGTTATCGGAAAGTGGGAAAGCGGGGTCGGTTTGGCGGTTGAACCCCCGTTTCGAGCGGTTTAATACTGGTTTGGAGTTCGAGCGATTCAATATCGATTTTGTATTCAACTGGTTTTAACGTGAACCGTAATCGGCTACCCGACCAGTTCACAGTTCAACCAATTGAACCGGACGGTCAGATCCAATTTTAATAGCCTTGGAAAAAACAATGATATCACAACACCCTTATGCGAAACACAAAGGCATATTTTCACTTAATTCCTCTAGCTAAGTAATATTTAAATTGTATAATATTCAAAATTTTAAATTACAGTATAAATATCTTTAGCATTAATTTTTCTAATACACTTTTCACATATATAGTTTAATGTGATTAAGACATGAAAATATTATTGAAGTAAATATAGATATTTGAGTGTCATAAAAATAAACATATAAAAATTTTATGATATGTGTATAAATCTCCCCTAAAAATATATGATAAGAGCACCAAACATAAAATATAGGGGTGTCAATTCAGGTCAACGGGTCGGGTTCGGGTTGAACTCGGAATTGACCTGGCACTGTTCGGGTCAACCAGAACCCGACCCGTTTTTAAAAACGGGTCAGGTTTCTGGACCCAAATCCGACTCGATTCGTGTCCGAGTCAACCCGACCCGACACGAATGACCCAAAGTTGACCTAAAATTGCTAGTTTTCTGGTCAAAATCGGGTCAATCTCGGGTTTTTGAGTCAAATAAGAGTTTTCGTTTCAATTTCGGGTCATTTTCGGGTTGCTGTGTCAACCTGAACCCGACCCGATTTTTAAAACGGGTTGATTTGTTGAACCCGAACCTGACCTGCTTCATGTACGGGTTGACCCTAACCCAAATTTTTTCAGATTAGATTCGGGTCGTGTCAAAAATTGACATCCCTAATAAAAGATTTCTTGTTTAAAACTTGTAATAGTAATTCTCCGAATCCTGTAAATTTTTTTTATCAACAAATAATGAAAATATATTTTGAAAATAAAAAACAAAATCTTTAAATAAAACATCAAACCACAATATTTTTAATTGAGCTCAATTCTTAGTTTTGTTTGGAAATAAATTTGAAAATTCTAGTGGGCCTAATTAGACCCCCACAAATAAAAAAAAAACCAATGCTTTTAATTAATTTTGTTAAAATTAATCTTTACTAGAACAAATCTCTATTTGTATTTACTATTTAGGAGTTCCAAACCATATTAACATAACAGCTTCGCACATAGGTTTTGTTTAGGACGGTTTTCTTACTGCTTCTTAAAGTAGCTTTCTAGCATAAATTTTGATGCTTGAAAGTTGCTTTAAGAGTCAGTAAAAAAGCTGTCCCAAACGAAGCCATAATGTCTTCTTGTAAACACGATTTTGTTGTTTCAAGAATATTCTAGTTGGGTTCCAGAAGAAATTTGTAATAAAAAATTTTTAATTTGAAGAAATTTGTGAACTAAAAAATTATTCAAAAAAATAATAACAAAAATATCCCAATGAAACTAAAGTGTAAACTTATTGAATATCTTTTTATAGCACTACCGCATAAAGAAGCTGAAGATAAGCTCCAAATGTGCAATTAGAAGGCTTGGAAGCTTCTATTATTATTATTTTTGCAACAGCACCTTTTCCACGCGCTTTGCACAATGTAAATTGATGTAACTTTTTTTTTTTTTTAATTTTTAGATACCCAATATAATTTTTTTTATTTATTCAAATAGCATCCTAATATTTAAATCATATATATATATATAATTCAATTCATGCAATAATAAAACATTTATTTATTTTTTGACATAAAAAATGAATAATCATAATTATAAATAAAGATGGAACTTTTATTTGGTCCGGTGAACGTACGTTCCTCTACGTTCGGCCACCAATGTATTAGCGCCACGTAGCAGGAAGAAAAGACGCCGACCCGACCCGCTGTTTTTTGGGTTCTCGCACATGCGTTTTTTTAACTCTCTCTCCCAAAGGATTTGGTCGAAGAACCGCGTATAAGAGAGATACAGCGAGCTTCCGTTTTTGCTTGCGATCAAAATGGAGTAACTTTCCATCCTGAAGAAGGGAATGACGTCGGAGATGGTAGGGGTCGGTCGGCTTGGAGAGGAGGTATGGGGAAGAAGCTCTCTCTCTCTCTCTCTCTCTCTCTCTCTCTCTCTCTCTCTCTCTCTCTCTCTCTCTCTCTCTGTGTGCTGAAGGGATCGAAAAGGTTGCCTTCGGCTTGAAGAGGTGGAGGCGTCGGACTTTGTTGAAAAAATGGAGAAAGGTTAGTGGAAGATCAACGTATGGAGAAGGAGATAGGGTCGGAGAAGCTTCGGCTTGCGCTGCCTTGGAGTCGATATAAAATAATAGTTTTTTCTAGCAATACCGAGCAAATCCCTAGCAATACCGAGCAAATCCTGAGAAAATACTGAGTTGTACCGAGTTGTACTGAGTTTTTTCTAGCAATACCAAGCAAATACCTAGCAATACCGAGCAAATCCTGAGCAAATACTGAGTTGTACCGAGTTGTACTGAGTTTTTTCTAGCAATACCGAGCAAATCTCTAGCAATACCGAGCAAATCCTGAGCAAATACAAAGTTGTACCGAGTTGTACCGAGTTGTAAAAAACTCGGTACAACTCGGTATTTGCATGGTATTGGTCTTCACAGAGCGGTATTTCTCATTTTTGCAAAGCAATACCTAGCAAATACCGAGATACCGAGAAAATCGCGAACATAGCATTTCCGGGTTCGCTCCGGGTCAAGTCGTCGGGCCGCGCGGTTTAGAGTAAGAGCACGTGACGACATGTTATTGGCGGCCGAACGTAGCTCTACGTCAGGTCAGAGGACGTAATAATTGTTCATAAAGATGAGCTTAAAGTAAGCATATTTACAAATATAAAAAATAAATAAAAACGATACTTATCGAAATAATTATTTATTTATTCATTATTATATGATTTTATTTTAAATCAAATAAAAAAATATTAACCCAAATTTACTTAATACACGTTCATACCATTTCAAATTATTTCTTTTACATTATTTTTTTTTAGCCAACAAAAAGCCCCTTGTAGTGGTAGGTTGGGTTTATATTGCAAAATATTTGTAAAATTTGCAGATCAGTCCAAATATAAGTATGGAAATACGACACCAACCTTATCCAAGCACCAAGTATTGGGCCGGCCGGACCCACCAAAACGGTAAACAAACTTTTTTTGCAAGAAATACCAAAAAAGTCTCAGGCCAGGTTAGCGGCACCGGGGGCATTCTTGGCAATCGCACCGCCTTCAATCTTCAAACCTTTGGCGGCCCAGGGAATGGATATAAAACAGGCGCGCCTCACCCACAAGACACCAAAACCAGTGGCGGTGCCGTTTCCCCGCCTCTTTTAACCCCTTTCTCCCCACAGTTGCTCTTCGAATTCTGCAACTAGAGAGAGAAAGGTACCCCAATTACGATGAACGGGTCGGTCATTGAGGACGATGTCGTCCAAGTGAAAGATGAGGCTAGTGACTCGGAGAGCATTACTTATGAGTCAACGGAAATGGAGCCATTGGATGACAGAGCCCTGCTTCATCTTGATGAAGGGAGCGATGAGCACGCCAATTTGAAGCATTATTTCTTGGTTTCTATCGGTTCGCTGGCGGAACGCTGTTCCGTTTTGGCTATTCGGAGACTGGTGCATTGCTCTTCCGTTATGGGTAGGGCGCAGATCGAGGCCTTCAAGCTGTATGAGAGGGCGTTGGCGGAGAAGAACGGCGGCAATCCCAATCTGAATATGGGGTGGTATGGTACTTCCATAGATGGGGTTCGTAAGATTGTGAAAAATGGGTTTGGTTCTGATGGAGTGCCGATGGGGGGTCCGTTTGGTTTCGGCATATGCATTTATGGAGGATCATCGCCGGCGAATTGGTATGGCATGGCATTTTGATCGTTTACTTTCTTTCTTTTAGTTTTTTCGGGTAGTTACTTCACTGCATTCCTTTCAAGAATTATGTTCTTTTACCTAGGGATGATTGTGGGTATGGCGGTATTGGTGGTTGCATATTTTTGTAACTTCCCTAAGGTAATGCTTTCATTGATTTGCTTTTTTTTTTTTTTTAAATTGACAGCGTCCTGTCGTCTGTTGCTGATGCAAATGGATTTAAGTACCTTATTTTCTGTCGAGTGATATTGGGAAAGACAGAACAGTTTCTTCCTGGTACAAAACCATTTGGACCGAGTTCAGATGAGTTTGATTCTTGTGTGGATGATCAGCAATTTCCCCAGAAGTATATTGTACGGTATTCTGATGCTAAAACTCGTGTGCTGCCGTTGTATGTGCTGACTGTCCAATTGGACACCCAATCCAAAGGTTCTTTTTTCTTTCCTCTCTAATTTCTTTCATTGATCACTGGAAAATATAAATGAAGTCTGAGGATTATGTTCTTATTTAGAGTTTTCTTGGATTGTTAATATTTTCCTCTTGCGCATTCAGGGAGCCTGAACGAGATTGTAACAAGGCCACACTCACCATGGATATCTTTCAACAAGCTGATCTATATTCTTTCTAAGGGTTTATCTTCTTCAAAGATCTGCTTGATTAAGAAGTTCCACGTCAAATATATGGTAATTAATTGTACACTGAACCTTCTGGAAAAAAAGTGGATCAGGCTTTTTATTTTATTTTGTCTTTTCAAGGCGGCCTGTTTTTTTCTTGTAGAAAATAATTCTCTGGATTTTTAGTCTTGCAAAATAGAAAGATGACTTCTTATCCGATTGAAAAGGCTTGCACTTCAAAGAGACGTTTGACATTTTGAACTAAATTTAACTTGGGCTATCTTGAGCCAAATTTCTTTTCCTATTTTTTGTTGAAGTGGAGGAATGCATTGGGCTTGTTGTGCGATAGAAAAGTCCCCCTCAAACTTAAGGGAAAATTCTATAAGATGGTGGTGAGACCTGCAATGCTTTATGGTGCTGAATGTTGGCCATTAAAGGAGAAGCATAATAATAAGTTAAGTGTTGCAGGGATGAGGATGCTTAGGTGGATGAGTGGCTTTACCCTTTAGAGATAGGATACAAAATGAGCATATATGTGAAAAGGTTGGAGTAGTTCGAGTGGAAGATAAGATTAGAGAGTGTCGCCTTAGATGTTTTGGTTACATTAAACGGAGGCCTTTCGATGAACCAGTTAGGAAAGTTGAGGTATTAGATTTGACCTATGTTAAAAAACGTAGAGGTAGACCTAAAAAGGCTTGATTAAAAAATATTAGAAATGATCTTTCTTTATTAGATTTAAATGAGAATTTGACTTTTAACAAGACACAATAGCGAAAAAGGATTCATGTAGCCGACCTCACGTAGTGGGACAAAGGCTTGATATTGTTGTTGTTGTTGGTGGTGTTTTTGTTCTACTATGTGCATATGATACTTACTTTACTTTCATCCTCCTTTTTATTCATGGTACATTGGACTGGTGCATTTGCAGGAAAGGAAAATTTCTCGTGAGCAGTTGGTAACTCACCTTAGGCAAACAGTTGGAGATAATTTACTGAAATCTATCATTCGAAAGTTTCAACAAAGGTACTATTGGTTCATAGCATGTAAATGCATTTCTTTATTGCGTCATATCTATCTGAATGAAATGATTTATGTGCAAATAGATTTGTAGTAATGACATTTTATATTGATGGTACCTTCCATACGATCTTTCTTTATCTGTATACAACTTCTATTTGCTAAGCTGGTATAAACCTCCCCTAACTTGGGCTTTCCATGCTGTTTGGTGTATCGGGCTCGAGGTTTTATATCATTTTCATTACTAAAGGTAAATGTTTTAAATGCAGCATCTAACTTTTTCACATCTTGAGCAATTTAAAACTGACCTAGGGTCTGTTTGGGACGGCCGCAAGCCTACAACATTTTGTGAAGTTAGTTGTACAGTTGTGGGATATATATATATATATATATATATATATATATATATATATATATATATATAAGATTGAATAGCTTTTTATATAATTTTTTTTAAACCAACGAAAAACTAATAAGAAAGTAGATGTCAAATAGAATTAGATTTAGTTTGAAAAATAAAATAACAAGAAAGTTGTCCCACAGACTCTCTGGCTTCTAAGAACGAGAAAGTGAAATTGTAGAAGGGAATGAGCTTAAAGTTACAAGTTCTCTATGGAGTTACAAGTTTTCTATGGGCAAGAAACCCTATAATATGGTTTTATATTTGCTTTTGTCCCAAATATGCTCTCTCCCAAGTTTTTCCATCCTTAGTTATTTGTTTACTTTAATCGTTTTGGAAAAATGTTGTCTACTGAGTTTTTTTATCTGCAAATACCAGGCTGACATAAAACTGTCTTGAGAATTGTTCTTGTTGTGTTCATTGATTCATTTATTATTTGCTTCACTGAAGTTACTGTTATCTTCTCCAGTAAATGGTCAAGTTATAATGCTAACTATTCTTTCAGATTGTAAACAGATGATATCTGCTTTTTTCTGCTACTTCGAGCACTCGCGAGGATTAACAAATAGAACTGACATTTGGTTGTATGACAGCTGCAGCAATCAGAATCTTTCATTAACTGCCTCTCACAGCATTAACTGAAGTTTTTCCATTGTCGAGCATCTCTTAAAACTTCCTCTACGGAATTAGCAGACAAGGCCTTCAATTTTAAATAGGTGCTTAACAGAGCATAAATGATGCTGAAATTGATCTGTATTTTCTTTTTCACATGTAAATATCCTTGGATGTCAATAGATATTGATTGCACTGTCATATCAAAACTTGTGAATCCAAATTTTTGGTTATGTAGTTTTGTTTTGAGAAACATTTGATGGTATCTTCAAAATCAGTTTGTTCAGTTTTGCTGGTTTTTTTTTTAAATCTTTGTTTGTAATGCAGGGGGCTCATGGGCGGATCCCCAGGAGGGACAATTGCCCTCCCTTTCAAAATTAAAATTAATTTTTTTTCATTATGTGATTTTTTAGGTAATTCGAACCCCGTTAGGGGGTGCTGCCCTCTTGGACCCCTGACATATCTACGAAGCGTAGGACGATCAAGGATATGAACAAATAGGGGTCGAGCCAAATTCAAGGCAACTTCAACATACATTTTGTTGAAATTGAATGATTAATCATCTTTAGCGACCATTTCCTTTTTGTCTCTATTGTTTGGTCACTATTGGCCCATTCTTTGTAGTGAAAAGTCCATTCAAATTCGAGGCAACACCAGCAATTACTTATAAGTTTGCTCCCCCTGAAAATTAAGCCAAAGTTGTTAGATCCAATTTTGTTCTTGAAAAATTCCAAGTAAAGCATTGATTAAGATCAAAGAAGACCAAAAAAAAAAAAGGTTTAGAATTTTAGGTAGCTTATAGTGTTAAGAGAAACAAAGTACTGATCCAAGTAAAGGATTATGTCATCGCCCGCAATTGACCTTCTAGCTCTCATTTATAAGTATGAGCTAAGATTAGCGGTATAATATGAGCTAACTGTTTAGTTGACGAGTTTTGTTGGCAACTATCCTAGGAACTTCACACAAGTTTCAGAAAAAAATGATGAGTATCTCAAGTGAATTCTTTTGACAAGTAATATTGGTCGTTATACAAGTAATTCAGACAAGTAGCTGAGATCTCTAGACAAATAGTTGTCATGCCTTGCACGATGCATAACATACACCATGGCAAGGTGTAGCAAAGAAAAAAAAAAAAACTTTAAACGTGATAAAACCAATATAAAGTTTCAATCAACATCAAATTTAATGAAAATACCGAGTATTCACAATATCTTGGATAATCAGATCTTTATATAAGTACCAAATTTAATGAAAATGATAAGTACTCTCAATATAGTACCGCGACGATTGCCGTCATACTATCGCCTAATCAACACTATAATGTCACGGTCCTCTTGCCATCATTGTCTGACTACGATCATCTAATCACCATTGCCCAACTTCAATCCTCTGGGTATCGTCGCCTAACTATAGTCCTCTGGTTACTATCGCCGGACTATGGTCATCTCAACTGCATCACCAACTATAGTCCTCAGATCATTATCAACTAGCTATGATTCTCTGACCACCTTGCCAAACTACATTACTCTGACCATCGTCACTCTATTACGATCATCTGACCACTTTCTCCTAAATAAAATCCTCCATCCATCATTGCTCAACTATAATCTTCTGCCCACCATCATTTATCAATGATCATCAAATCACTATTATTATCACCTAACTTTGATCTTTCATCCACTGTTGTCCAATTATAACTCTTCATACATTGGCTGACCACATTCCTCTGACTACCATTAACCAATCATGGTCCTTCGAACATCACTATCCGACCACAATCATCTAACCATCATTGCTTGAATATGGTTATCTAGCCTCCATTACTCAACTATAGCCATCCAACCACTATTGGTTGACTACGATCATTCGACCATCCTCGATCGGTTATGATCCTTTGATCATTATTTCCCGATTATGGCTCTCCACCTATCATCAACCTACTTTGTCCTTCAACCACCTTGCTTCGATTATAGCCCTTCAGCCACTGAAGCTTGATTATAGTCTTTGACCATTATTTCCTAGCTATATTGATGCTCGCTAACTTTTTCAGTCCTTGTCGCCAACAATATAAATTCATGTCATCACTCATTGAGATATTGATACCAAGTTTAACCCCCAACGTTAGAACCAAGATTTATAATGGGCTTAGAACGACTAAACAAACAAAGGGTATTCTCTTGAAAACGGCTCTCTTATCACATGACACTTCCAACATCCACCACAAAACATGTCAGATACATTATACGTATACTATATTTTATGAGCACATTCTTCAGTCGTGGGGTGAGGTATCATTTCTAACTGATGAAAAATAATAATTGAATTATTTCAGTTAGTTTAGGCCTTGTCAATTTTCAATTGGTTAGGTTTTTCCATTAAAAAATTTGATATCACTTACAACTCCTCTCTTATTTATATGTGTTGGATCAAATATTCCAAAGACATGTGATTGTACTATTCATGCAATTTATTCTCAAGCCAATCATGCTAAGATCAAAGGCTATACATGATGAATATCCAAGAAGATGTTTTGCAAACTAAATCCCTTAGCATGCATCTAATTAACCCAATAAAGGTCATTACCAATATTAATTACAAGTCATTAGAGAAGGCTCATGAAGTCAAACTAAATTTCATGAGCTTGAATGCTTGATTACACATATTGTGTAACCCCCCCCCCCCCCCCCCCCCCCCCCCCCCAAAAAAAAGTTATTTAAATGAATATAACAATCCTAACATGTAGAGAAATAAATAATAGCCAAAACATTATTATTAAGCAAGCATGTGAAAGTAGAACATGCATATCTGTTTTCCATATTGCTAAAAAAACAATTTGTCATGAAACTAAAGTGAATTTATACTTCAAAACAAAATCTTCATGAAACAAAACTTAACTTTATTTTAGCATGCATTCTAATTATTCAACAATTTAAACTAACAATCATGCTAAAATGAACAAATGTCTAAAACATGAATTAAAATGAAAATTTTGAATAAACATTTGCACATTTTCAAAATGGGGATAGACCTATTCGAAAGAGTATATTTAGATTCAGATTTAATCATGTCAAAAGAGCACAACTTATTCTCTGATGTTTTCTAACTAAAAGAGCATGATTAGGAGGTTAAGTATCATACTCAAAAGAGCATGCCTATGCTGGGAGGAGACCTTGCTAAAAGGACATGACTAAGTCATAATGAAGCATAGCCAAAAGAGAATGGTCAAACTAGTAGATAGGAGTAGAGTCAAAATACTGGTCATAGTAAATGCATGAAAGTGATGCAAATAAGTTAACTAAAAAATGATCTCTAGAGGTGTATCAAAAGGGTATCACATGCTGAGTTCCATAGGCTAAGAAAGAGCTAGGGTAGACAATCATAAAATATTGTATAAGTTATCTTTAGATGTGTTGTCCCCTACTAGCTGACCCACTATAGGGTGAAATGACCAAATTGTTCAAAAAATATAGTGTAACGTGTGATCTATATCAATCAAGTTTGATTTAAAGTTATTGTGTTAAAATCAAAATAAATCAAATAGAAAGACTAAGGTGCATTATAACGACTTAATGACCCTAAACTACTGCCTAAATGCAAGTAAAGAGCATAAAATATGAATGACCAGTAAACACATGATGTTAGAAATATTGGTCAACTAAGGTTGACCTAAGGTCAACTTGACTTGACTATGACAACACACAAGTGTGTGTAATGTTTAAGATTGAATTTAGCTATGAATTAATTGATTTAAATCAAATGGAATTTGATGTTGAAGATTTTATATTTTATCAAAATAATATTGAAAATTTGTATAATACTCCTAAAATAATCAAATACCTAAGTCCAATATATTAAAAATACCTAAAATACTTAAAATTAAAACTTGAGATTTTGACATTAAAATTTGGGGTTTTAAATTTAATATTTTGAAAAGTCAATGTTCAAGACTATATCAAGTCAAATTAAAAGGTAAAAATCTAATTTTCTTTATTAAATGGATAACTAAGGAAATAACTAAATTAATTACTATTTTTGATAATTAACCAAATTAATATGAAATTAAGTTGGTAGCATGACAAAAATTCTTAATCAAGTCATATCACATTCTAAAATATTTCATTAATTTTTTAAATAATTAATATTTTTTCATAACAATCACATCAGAAGTGAATATTATGAAAATTTCAAATAAATAAAAAATTCCAAAAATTTTGGGGAGGTGTCCCTTGTGGGGTTATCTTGATAATTTACAAAATATCATTTTTATATAGAAAATATTTACCCCTATTAATTTACAAAATAAAATATGAAATAATATGAAATATTGCATTTGATGAACATAACCTCCCAAAATTTATAAAAAATGTTTAGGATATTTAAGTGTATTTAATAATTAGAAAAATAGTATTTTCTAATTAAAAATATCAAATCATCCAATTTTTTTTTTTTTTGAAAAAATTAAAGGTGATGTATTAGCATGCCAAAAATATCCTATATATAACTTTCTATTATTAGTATAAAAAAAATCTAAACCTAAACAAAGAAGTTAAATTCCCATAAAAAAAAGGTCTAAACCGACTAAACGTTTATATTGATCCTATATCTCCCCATCGTTCCGGGCTGCTGCTCTGTTAATATTGACAAAAGTCCTGCGGCGTCACCGCTGTTCAATGCATCGTCCGCCGCCACAGTCGTGGCCGTATGGTATGCCCGCCGGGGGTTCCGGTGGCGGCGGCTATATTTATACCGCTCAGTTCCTTCAAAGCGTTAATGTCCAATTCCCCGCCAACGTCCAATACACTCAGCAGCCTCCGAACTTTCCTCAAACTGTCTATCAAAACCCTAGGGTTGTCCAGCCGCAGAATGCCTCCTTCGGGAACCGTGGTTTTCCGGCCGCAAGGCCTTTCTCGATGCCTCCCGTCTCGCTGGAGGCGGTCGAGAGCGAGGCTGCGAGAGTGCACAAGGACCTTGTTGCCGCCGGAGAGAACGTATCAGTTTGGAGGGTTTCTCAGAGTGTACTCGTGAAGTTGAAGGTGGATTCATGGAGCTCATTAGGGTTTCATATACAGGACGTCCCTACACTCCAACGGCTTCTTCTTATCGAAGGAAAGGTCATTCTTGCTATCTCATACTATGACAATTTGTTTTATCGACGAATTTTCTTGGTCATCAGAGCATCCTTATCCATTATTTATCCCAAATTACTTTTATGTGAAAAAATTACATTTTTGATGCTTTTCCATGACGCTGGTAGAGAATCTGTTTCATTTGGATGTTTACTAGAGGCTAATTATCCAATATGTAATGTTATTGACTTATTGTTGTGAGTCCACAACATAAGCTTGTAATTAGTAGTTAGCTGAAGAAGGTTAAGAAGTGGGAGTTAATCAGGTTAAAGAGGCCCTGATAAATATGAGCTGCATGAATAAGTTTTCCCCTTTTTCTATCGTTCTTCTTTTCTTCTTTCTCTCGGAGTTTGAATATCTTTAAATGTTATGGATCATTTTTCTATAACATATAGTTTTGCATGCCATACTACGATTCTTTTTCATCCTCTGAATTTTTAGCCTTTTCTTGAGTTATAATTAATTTTTTTGTAGGTTAATGCGTTGGTACATTGTTTTGTCTGTGCACGAATGATTATATCAATGCATGAATTGGAGGTCTCTCTCTGCCAAAATATGGGTGTTAGGCAGTTTGAAGAGCTTGGTCTGGGGCCTTTCCTCCTTCACCCACTTATCAAGCATTACTTCGCTGTTCCAAAAGACTCAACCGAAGTTTTTAAAATAACCAGCGAGGAAATTGTTCTCTCCTTAAAAGAATTCATTAGCAAGTCAAAGAAGATGATTTCTGCAGAGAAGTTTCTCAGCTTTCTTGCAGACCAGAAATCTGTTCCAGTCAAGGAAATGCTTGGCGTAAGGATCCGGAGTCTAGGGTATGTAATACACATTTCCATTAATTTCTTTGTGGAAGAGCAGAGCTTATAATTATCATGTTTTTCATTTTATGGGTCATTTAGTATGATTACATCATTTTACATTGCTAACTTTTGGCTCGCGGTATTTGAAAATTCTTCTCAATTGATGTCATCTAACTTTTTTATAGCCCACGAAAGCTTTAATTATAGAAATATAGAAAGTTCATTCATATTTCTCCCTAATAAACATTTTTTATTTCTTACTAATTTCATGAGATTTGTATATCACAGTTGTGTTGTATTGAAATTGCCAAAATTTAAACATACTGTGATTAGCATCATATATGCACTTAAAATACGGTACAATTATATGGTACGCCATTCAATATATGTGTTTGTGTGGGGCTATATATTGGCATATTAAAACACAATGGGTCACGACCTTAGCTTTCATGATAATGATGGGAAATATTATATATGGCACTTTTTCTTACTCCTTTTTAACTTTAAAGTAGCGTGTTAAATTATTATCACAGCCTCAATTAGATTGATGTTTACATTATATAAAGGTCAAAAAATGTATATCTAATTGGATTAGTTTCATTTTATTTGCTAATAATGATATAGTCAAATAAATTAATTTGTACATTTATCCATGTTGATTTTCACAAACTGTTATTCGCAAATATCCTTACATGCTAAGTAGAATAAGCCTACGTGCTTCAATAGGTAGTTGACAACCCTTTTGCAATAATCGATAAATAGAAGCAAATGCCTCTGATTTATAACCAGCAAAAGATATGTATGATTCACTTTTATGATGCAATTTATTTTTCTTTTGGCAAAAATGTTTTTGGATGGCATCATGCTGATCTTGCATAGTGGCACATCTTCCAACTTAATGGTTGTGACTGAAATGATGTTTCATCATGGAGGTTTGGTTTTCTCAAACGGCATGGATATTATACTTTTGGAAGCCTTCTATGATATATACCTTTATCTCTATGTAGTTATTATCTTAATTTTGTTCACTGTTGTCTTGATCTTTCCATTTTCCATGTTTTAATAGCCCACTTAAGTTTAATCTTACATATATGAATTATTATTATTTTTTCCTTTTCTTTAATGTGTTTGAATATGCTAAAGCTTCATCATGATGGTTTCTTTTTTGAAGAAAATAAATTGCTTTATAAACTAAAATTTAGGATTGAAAGTGTTAAATACGCTTTGCTATGGCTATTAATAACTTGAGCCAAGTATTATCTTATTCATCTTCGATCTATTATTTTGTCAAGTTTAAGCCAAGATCAGTCAAGAAAGTCGTAAAAACTTTTTTTTTTTTTTACTTTGTTTCTTCAGTTTGAGCTAAAATTTTTGTTGAATGTGTGCTCTGCATGTGATACTTTAATGTTTTTGGCATATAATGCCATTATGTACTGTAAATTTATTCATAATTGTTTGATAGTTTTTTTTATAACAGACTTAGTATTCTTTTACCAAAATCCAAATTTTATTAAAAAATAAAATTAGAATTAAATTGAGCTATGCAATGTTCTATTCAAAATTTTCTAGAATACTTGTATAATTATTAATTTACCATGCACCATCTATGTTGGGTTGTAACACATATAATAGAAAAACTATAAAGAAATTATCAAGCAAGCTATCAAACAAACAACAAACATTAAAGCATCTTCTTAAGTCTGAGGAACTTTAGGGGCATGTTGGCTACAACTAGGATTTAGTTAATCCTATAAATTAGTATTTAGTAAATTCTGAGGCAGTTAAATATTAAAATTGTTTAGCATGAGAAATGTTAAATCCGGTTAAATGTGAACTTGATTCATTATGCACCTTTAAGCTGTCTTTAATGCATGTTCTTTTAACTGATTTGTGCATGGTTCGATTATTTTTTTAAAATTTTCAGGTAAATATCCTATGCAGAAATTTTATAGTTTCCTTTGGCAGTCTTGTCTCAACGGTGGATACTAGAAACTCTTAATTTACCAAAAAAATTTTGATAACCTAAATTTTGTGGTGATGCATAATTTTTGTTTTGTCTATTGTTTTTTGTTTTAATCTTTCTTGATAAAATTATTTCTTTTTCTTTTATCACTTAAAAACTCTAATGTTGGTCAAGTTGAGAAAGCATCTAGACTTCCTATTGAAAGTGTCTATAACTAAGTTGCTGAGATCGAATGTCCCAATGTTTTTTTGTCAATTGTGTTTCTACAGTCAGAGCCCAAGTAATTTGCAACTTTCAATGTTGGATTTATAGGTTCTATGTACATCATATTCGGGAGGCAAGTAAAGCGGAATACACTCTTCTTAAAGAGAAACTAAATAGATCTACTGAGTGTGGTAACATTGAAGTTACTGGAAAAATGTGTGGCTTCAAACCTCGTGGCATTGCTGTTGAAAAACAAATTCTTGACAAACGCTTCAATCATATATCCAAATATGTCAAAAGATTCTCTTCTAAATTGAATGATTCTGGCAATAAGCATGTCTATTTTGTTTCCTCTGATGATGATGATGATTCGAAGGTTGATTATGTTTGTGATGTTGAAGATGATGGAGATAGTGAAACAGATATCAGCAGTTATCAAAGCATCTCTCCCGCTAAGGGTTCTGGCCAGCATGTGAATAGCTGTCCATACCCATCAAATTCTGAAGAAATGGTGCGACTGGGGTTGAAGCCTGCAGATAGTTCTAAACCATCCTCTTCAATTGGTTGTATTACTAATAAAGAGAATATGAAATCATTTAGAAGGAAACGGAAACTTGAAAATAATAACGGTTCAAAGTCATCCTGCAAATTTTTGAAAAGTGTGGAAGCTGTTGACTTAAAAGCTGAGGGCCAGATGTGTGATCTCACCCTCAGTAATGTTGATATAGAGAAGTTTGTTGCAACATGGAAAGTAGCTTGTCAGAAGCATTCCCTAGCCCAGGTATAGCATACCTATTCATACTTTTTACTTTATTTTATTATTATTTTTGTATCTTAGTCTATTGGTCCTAAATAATAGCTTGTAAGATTATTTATAATTTCAATTTGAACTTTTTTAACGGACCCTCTAGTTGCATCATGCTTTGCATTTTGATGGTATTGTGAAATCTAATACTCTCTTCTCCTTGCCCATGTATTTCTAATAATTTGCAGGTTCTTGATATGATGCTGAGCTTCTACGTGGAAAAATCTGGGAAAAGAAAGAAAGTTAAAAAATTCGTTTCATCTTATCCAGTCATTGGGTGGTTCAATGTTGCTGTGAGTTTTGATTTTTAATTTTTAAGTATATGGTTATTTTTGTCTTGGTAATTATATGTGAGAGCTTGTTATTAATTTCATTGAAGCACAGTTACTACTCATTAAGCTACTGTTTAATTCTTCTTAGTAAATGTGTTAACCATATTACAATGCCGTGTTCTCTCTATATATTTTTAATTTCAAATGGATTAGTTTCTTACCAGTTTTGCTAGAAACGATTGAATAGGCAAAGATGTGAGACAATGTGCTGACTTTAATTGAGGCCAATGCATAAGCCTCGTGATGTGGAACATAAACCTTACTTGCATGTGTGTTGTCAAATAAACTAAATGTACCTAGAAAAATATGTAGTGAATAGAAAATGTGAAATAAAAAAGCTATAAGAGTATACATAAGAAAACACCATGGCTTATATCTTAAAATTAAAATGTCAATAACAAAATCATCTTGCTTAAATAAACACCATTTGATGACTGCAACAATCAGATTTACTTGAAAGTGAATGCGTTTTATAACAAAAGTGATGGGGACATCGGAGCTTGAAAAGATTATTAGAGGCGTGGTCGCAGTTCTACGACCACGATCGCGCCGACATATTTTTAAGTCTTCATATCTATTTGTGTTTGTATTTGCTTTAGTTGTTTTCCCTTTTTACCCCTTAAGGGTTGTCATGTGTAAGCCCAAAGGGCGAAGTCGTCTTTTATTTTTCGTCCATTGTATGAGGTTATATATAGCCCTTATGTTCTCTTTTGAAGGTTAATGAATGAATGATAAAATTTTCTGCATTTTGAGTTCTTGTGAGAGCTTGAGAGAGGTTGGAGAGAGACCTTTTGGAGAGGGAATCAGATCACCCACCAACCTTGGAAGAGTCCGGGTTCGTGGCTAGCCACCGGCTCCCTCACCCAAACCCCCTAATCCAAGTCCCCCCCCCCGCCGGTTTTTCCTCAATCATCACTTGCCATTAAGCCCTTCCTAAATTAGCTCTTCATATTTTAGGTAACTCAATTAATTGGAAAATTCAAATCTATTTGAATTTGAAATTATTACCTAAAATACAAATCCTATTTTAGGAAAGTTTTCAAAACCTACCCTATTTAAATTTTAAATTAAATTGGAATGAGATCTACAACAACATCAAGCCTTTACCCCACTATGTGGGGTCAGCTACATGAATCATTTGTTGCCATTGTGTCCGGTTAAAAGTTAAATTCTTATTTAAATCTAAGAAAGAAAAGATCATTTCTAATATTTTCTAACCAAGCCTTTTTAGGTCTACATCTACCTTTCTTAACATAAGTCGAATCTAATACCTCAACTTTCCTAACCGGGTCACCGGAAGGCCTCCGTTTAATGTGACCAAACCATCTAAGACGGCTCTCTCTAATCTTATTCCACCGAAGCTACTCCAATCTTTTCACATATATGCTTATTTCGTTTCCTATCTCTAAGGTCAAGCCACTCATCCACCTAAGCATCCTCATCTCTGCAACACTTAGTATTATGCTTCTCTTTTAATGGCCAACATTCGGCACCATAAAGCATTGCAGGTCAATGGAATGAGATCTCTCTTTCCAAATTTAATATCCTAAATCAAGGAAGCATTAAATGTTTCCCTAAACTTCTCCTCTCTCTCCCTATGCCGCCGGCCCCATCAAATTTCCCTTGGGAATTATTTTCAAAAGTCAGGCTACTCTCTTGGAAATAATTCAAGCCATCCCCTTCTCTCTTGGCCGAAATTCCCAAGGCGCCACCTCCTTTACTTCTTTCCAAAATCACACCTCTTTTTTCTTTTGGAATTAAATCCCAAGCCTCCTCTACTTCACATGCCCACTCCATGCTTTCATACCTCCTTTAAATTCTTTCCAAATCAAGAGACTTTGATTTGGAAAATAATTCCGGCCTTTTCCTCCAAAATCCTCTCTCAAATTCAACTCTAACTCCACCAAAAATCTGAACTTACTTGTCCTAAACTCCTTCATTAGGCTTGTCACTTCCCACCCTATTCTCCACCTCAATCCGCGAGAGAAACTTCTTTCTCTTAAGAGGAGTCTTTAAGGGAAGCAATGACCATCGTCTTCAACACTTCAACCCTTTGGAACCAATGAATGGCCGATCTCGTTCTTGATTTTGGATTCATTTACAACGAGTAAGGAAACGTTGACATTCTCTGGTCAACATTCTTCGACGTCAACCCGGAAGTTGACAACTCTGTTGAAGAATATTTGGATCGCATCATCTTCACACTATCCGAAGAAATCGTAGAATAACTTGCCAACGTTCAGTGGCAAATTGTTTCCTTTCCTCATGGGTGAACTTCTTCCCCTCTTCATTTATCTTCTAAATCCTCTGATCTTGTAGGTGGTGATTCAAGCACAAGGATTTGTGCCAAGCTCTTTGCCTTCGCTTAGTAAACGTAGGACTTGAGTTCTTGATTTTCTATGTTCTAATCTCAAGGTTAACTTAGGGATTTTATTGAATAACTACTTAATTTGCATTCTTGAAATTCTAAATTACTTTGGTGATTCTAGTTCTTAGCATGCGAGTTGGCTAAGTGTAACCCCCCCCCCCCCCCCCCCCCCCTCTTTAGTTTTTTATCATTGTTTAGTGGCTAACGTTCATAATAATTAATTGTTCTTTTTCAAAACGTGCAAGTTCTTATCACATTCATCTAAAACATACTTAGTCCTGCATCAAAAAGATTGTTAAAGTTTGAGGGAGTTTGATACCTTTGTTTGCTAAATTTAAATCATCATCTCCAACTTGATTAAAGGCATCTTCATTGAGGATATTATTAAAGATCTTAAATCCAATTAGAGATTGAATTTGTGAAATTAGAAGCGATTCATTGATGTGCTGCTTTTTTGGATAGCTTTGATGAGTAGTAGCAATTCCTTTTTCAGGCTATGACACAAATATCTAATGAGGTATGATCCTTAGATTGCTTATGCCAATTGTTACTTTGAAAGAAAAATTTGCTTTTATTTTTCATTGATTCACTCAACATCTGAATCAATTTCTTCTATGAATGTGGAAGCAACACAATAATTTTATTTAAAGTTTTTATAAAATGTAAAATATATATTTTTAAATATTTTCTATGTTGGAAGTAGTGCCTAAGACCAATTATTGATAAGTAGGCACGATGCCAGTTATAGATAAGAATGGCACAATGCTAGTTATGGATAAGGAGGACACAATACGGATTACAGATCAAATTTTTACACATGGAAAGTGAAAATGTATTTAATAAAATGTTTCAGGCTTCACTTGAACTCCGAGCTTTGCACAGGGAAGCAAGAAGTATTAAGAGTTAAAGCTCTTTGGCAAACATATTAAATTGCCTTTCTTTTTTAGCTTTCATCCATTTACATTCAAAATTTTCACATGATAAACAAGAGAATATCTTGTGATGCTTAAGTTTTTTTTTTCTATTTTTGTTTGCACCTAGCGATTGCCATGTTTTATAAACTAAAAACTATTAAGCATGAAAGCTATTTAGAAAGACAAGAACAGGTATAAATTCATATGTCTTCCAGTTTCTTTCGCAAATAAATGCATTACATTGTAAGACTTAGCACTCTGAATCATTACATGTAAGAGATATTAGTTTGCTTAATTGTGTTAGTTTGAAATCATTGCTAGATTGAAGATATAATTTATGAAACAAACAAGTAAAAGTATTATATAAATGACTCGATAAGCTATTTAAAAAGAACAATTAGAAAAGTAAGTTTCTTTTTTTGAATTCTAGCCTTTGGCTTATATTGATGCTTGGATTGGAAGACTTGGCTAAATTTTCTTGGTAGAAAGGAGGTGCGCATAACCTGTTGTCCGTCTAGAAGAGTTATATATATATATATATCTTCATAATCAATTCAGAATTTTATAAAAAAATTGTAATTATTTTTGTGAGTTGCAAAAATTTTGGAATACAAATTTCAGGTTTTCTTTATTTTTATGTTTGAATATTTTTTTTAGAGTATTACACCTTAACCTTTTTTTAACATAAAATATTTTTTCCTCAATAAAAACACTATGAACTCCAATTTGAAATGTTACTTTCTCCTTGCTTGGCTTAATATATTGTATATAGAGATATATTATAGATATAGATATTACATAGATTAGATAGACGGCACACATTCCTTTTAAATAGAAAGTTTTTTACTCCCAGTATTTTTCGTAAAATGGAGAATTCAAATTTAAATTGGTGCTCTCTCCGTGCTTGTAGTTTTGAAAGAGTTCAAGTATGAGTTATTTTCCTTGTCTATTAAATATTTAATTAAATTTTGAACATGATTGAACTTAAATATTTAATTAAGAGAGGTTTTTTTCAATCCAAATTGTTTCTTTGTATTAATTACGGACTGAATGCATTAATTAAAAATGGTGCATAATATGCCGATTGCATCGGATATTTAGATATTGGATGAATGTGACTTGTTTCTTTCTTTTTTTTTTTTTACTTGTTTCTTTCTTTAAATATGTATTTTTTATCCTACTAAAAGAATAGAAAATTAAAATTCGGAGAGGTTTTCATTTTGAAACGGTGTTCTTGTAGATTTGAAAAACTTCAATTAAAATTTTCGCTCAGATTATATTGTTTAATTTAGATATAGCTCTAAGTGATTTTTGTTGTTAATTTGAAAATTCAGGTCACGTCCATTAAACGTGGAATGTTTGAAAGCATATATGATACCTTCCAAGCCTTAAACGAGAAGGAACTTAGGGGAACAGATTCTGTTTGTCTTGGAGAAATGATAGATGTTAGGCCATCGGTTGAAGTTAGTGATACAACCATCTCCATTGATTGTGTTTGCAGTAAGTCATCAAGTTTCTTATGTCAGCTTTTTAATGTACAAATATTTGGGGCATGCTGTTAAAATCCCTCTCTATCTGCTTCATTCTTATTCTCTCTCTTCTGTCATTCCTATAACTAGAAAATGATATTTGCTATCACAGATTTGTTGCTTCTAGATAGAAAACATGTTTTGAAAAATTGTAGATTTTGTTTTCACTAATTTTGTTTGTAAAATTGAACTCAGTTCATTTGAGGTAGTTTTAAGAGGCTTTGTGGAGAGCTTAAAGTCAATCCTAATTTCTAACTACATCCAACCAAATGATGTAACTAGCAAATTTTTTGGTTCTTAATGCATGTTTCTAATTTCGTGATGCCAAATGGGGTCTAAATATTCTTTGATTTAATAACATCTTATGATTACTATTGAAATCTTACAATTGCAGACAATGAATAGCGTCATAAATCATTAGACTGAATTCAATTTGGTATACATAATGCATTGTCAAATTGTAATAGGGTTAGTTACATGTACCGCGGAAAATTCTGAATGGTAGAAATCACCTGAAATTGGTATCACTGTTGCCTTTCTCTTATATTCATTCTGAAGTATATTCAGTGATGTCCTAGTTGATGGTTGTGGGCCAGCTGGTAGGGTAGCATATTTTTTAGTGATTGATCTGTTGTGTTCTGGGTTTTGAGTGATCTTGGTCATCCATAATTTAGGTTTAATGTCTTATGCATCAGTAATCTGGAATGAAGAATGGGGATCCATAAAGATGACCTTCCATAATCAGAATGAATGATGATGTTGCTGATGATGAATGACAAAATTCTGCTTTATATGGGACCCATAATGGAGCTGATGAGAAAATAATCCTAACTCCATTCTCTTGGCTAAGCGTCCATAATTTGTTGTGCTGCAAAATATATAAAATATATGTAGAATTGTTGTAAATAACATTATGAGCTTTCGTTAGCTTTTTTATTTCAATTAGTTGCACCTTTTCCACTTTTATTAAGCATCATCTTTATTAAATATTTGGGAAGTTGCGAAATACTTGGAAGAAATGTGAGTGTTGGAGGAGTTAAAGATAATTTGGAATGAAGTATGAAATGATAAGCCGAGGTTGTCCTGAAGTAGCTTTTAGTTGAATAGCTTCTTTATCACTTCACATGCTTGTTAAAAATGAGGAGGTTGAGTTCCTCCACAAAATTTGATAATTTCTATAACATGTGTACCATGTCAATAACTACTAGAACTTTTCCCATGATATTACCTTTCAATCTTAATTTCTGTAACATCTACTTGTTTTTAAAAAAATTCATCCTGATTTACTTTATTTTCCAACTTTGTTTACTTTCAAAGCTGTAAATTTTCTTTGGTTAATGCCTTCATGAATGCTAGTTATTCTTCTGTCTTCACTTACTGTATTCAATTCTTCTTTAATTTCTACTGTGTTGAGTGATACTTGATTGTGATGTGGTACGATCATACTTGATTAGGTTGCTGCTTATTATAATTCTTAACTTATTGTGATAGAATAATGTTGTAGCTATAATTTGTTCTTCCTCAATATCAACAATTGTGAATTCATACCTTGTTTGCATAGAGAAACATGTGTTGCATGCTTTCTGATGCAACTTACTTTGTGTCAAAAGTTTTGCTGAATGTCTTGTGCACAATTTTGGAGTTGTTCACAATGCAAAATTCCTTTGATTGAGGACAAAGATTTCATTGAAGCAAACACAAAATTATTTTAATGCATGCTTTTTGGTGCAATATTTGTTCATAGGTTTGCTTATGTTTGCGGCCTTGTTGGTGACAAGTTATTGAATTTGTATGAAAGTATTTTCTTCTAAGTTATTTGCATGCATGTCTTTTGATGTATTTTTTTGTTTTTAATTTATAAATTTGTGTCTGATTTTCCGCTTGATCATTTTTTTTGTCTGGATGTTTAAACTTGTTTTTTGTTGTTCAAAATTTTGGGAAAATTGTGATGGTGACTTCACATGAGCCTTCTAAGGGCGTTCCAAAAGTGGGTTATCTTGTCATGCATTTCAATAGAAGAGCACACATTATGGCCCATAGTATAGCTTACACACTTTACATAGCATTGCAAAATAAATAAATATTGCATGCTATTTTCACAGTGTGTTATAGCGCATAGAAGACATAGCTCACACTACTGTGATGCTTGTGCGCTTTCTCTTCTAGCCATGCAGTAATTATTTATGGTATTTCTTCTGCCACATTCGTTCATTTTCTTCTTCTATAGCACACTTTAATTTTTTGTTAGTTTAAAGCTTAATTTAAATCGATTGATTCCTAGTAATATTGTCTTATATTGTTGACTTGAGTTTGTTTGATTATTGTTGTTCCCGTTGTTAAATTTGCAAAAAATATGATCTTATTGCAAGCCATATTGCCATATCATTAGCTAGAAATAAAAATAACAATTGAGGGAGAAGTTGAGAGCTATAGACATGTTAATATTAAGGTTATCATCGTGGAGGATATATTTCAGAAATGTTTATAGTAGAGAGATGGTGGGAACAATACTCATTGAACATAACATATTAGAAAATGGATTTTGTTGTTTGGGCATGTTCAGTTGATGGTAGAGAATGTACCTTTAGTATGAGTTGATAGGATTAATATGGAAGAATTATAAAAAAATGCTAGAAATTAGTGGTAAAAATAATGTTCGAAAGAAATATAATACCTCACCAAATACTTTAATGGAGAATGGTAATTTATATGGTGAACCCCAATTTATGATGATGATGAAAAGGCTACATGTTGAGCTTTGGTCTTCCTTGGCTCTCTTAGAATGCCTCTTTTTTTTGGTGAGGGATTTCATTTTCACATACCAACTTCGGCCATTCCTATACTTCACATTCTTTTGAGGTTGTGGTTATGCAGGTGTTACTCATGATGATATCATCAAGAAGATTGCATATTATTTTGAGAATTATCAAGAAGGTTGTTTGTCTCCAGAAAAGAAGCTGGCAGCCATAAAAAGGCTTTTTGATTGTGAAATGTGGTTGATGGCTCAATTCAATGTTTCACAGTTTTGTTCTCTTGGTCATGGGAATTTCTATGATTTTTTAGAAAAATATATTTCTATACTTCCTCATGAAATGCGTACTTTTTTCAGTAAAGACCATTTTCATGAATCTTCTGTGGAGATTTGTCTGAATCAACAGCAACTTGGTGTTATGCTTTCACAAGCTGAGGGAAACTTGATTGGCAAAGCTGATGCATCTAATTTTGATGCTGTCTCACTGCTCAAAAAGCAATTTCCTATAGTTAGCTTCTATATGGTTGGTGCGGATCCTCAAAAAAGCTTTGAAAAGCTCATTAATGAGCACAAAGAGAGCAGCAACTCTAGCTGTGTTCTATTTTCAGCATGTTTGCTTGGTGACCTGTGGAATCGGAACTTATTGGTGTGCAAAGAAAATGCTTCACTGGATATAGGAGGGATGGAGACTGAAATGGCCCAGAAACATACCTTCAGAAGAACTTCCAAGGATGCTGTTGAGTGTTTGTTGAATGTACCTATGCTAGCAGATCTATTTTATTGGTCTCACTGGGACCTTCTCTATGCTCCGTCACTTGGCCCTCTTCCTGAATTTCTGTTAAACAAAATAAACTCTAAGAAGTTATTGTGTATTGCGACAGTTGATGGAAAATTTGTCAGAGTTGACCAAACCGCAACTGTTGATGAATTCCTGGAAGCTTTCGTTCAGCGTTCATCATTCCGTATGGCATTAAAATTTTTATCATTGCTTTGTCTGTACAGAGGAACAATCAATGCACCTCTAGCTCTTCTAAAGTGTTATGCCCAGAAAGCAGTTGATGTTATTATTCAAAATTCTGCAGATTCGGTAGAAGTAAATGTTGGTGGGCAGAATTGCATACCAGGGAAAATTGTTCTTAACTCATGCTTATCCTGTTGTTGTGCTCCAATTGACAGTAATAAGGATTATAATGAAAGGTATGAGCAAAGCAGATTGTGCACTGGCTTATGCAGAGTCAATGATGCAATTGCTAATATATCAAGGACAATATTAGAGTGCCTACGATATCTGCCATCTGAATTCCGAAGTTTTGCTGCAGAAATTTTCCTTTCGGGACTACAGTCTATTACAAAACGCGCTCCTGTTGTCATCTTGAATCAATGTATTAAAACTGAGGAACGCATCATGCTTCATGACATTGGAATATCACTTGGTGTGACGGAGTGGGCGACAGATCATCATCAGTTTAGCTCATCATCCATTCTTGACTTGTCAGAGCCATTTAAATCTGTAGAACAGATTTCAAGTTCATTTTCTTTCGAATCAGCTCTTGATAACAGAAATTCAGTGCAAGCATCTGAGATTTCTTCTGTTGAAAATCAGAGGGTTACTCTTGGAAAAATTGGTGATGCTTTAGTGGTAGATGCCAATCGTGAATTTTCATCTGGAGTTAACTGTGGCTCTTCATTAGTATTCAAAGAATTTGGAGATGGAAGTCAAACTCTTTCTGAAGCCACTGCCGCGAGTATTGAAATTTCTGAAGATCAAGTTCATGATGCAACTGCTATTGTTGAATGGATTAGGCAGGAGGAATTTGGGCTTGTCTCCAATTCAAATAAGAGCGAGGACGTGTTGCTAAAGAAGCAGCATGCTCGTCTTGGAAGAGCGCTGCATTGTCTTTCACAGGAATTGTATTCACAAGATTCTCATTTTATTCTCGAACTTGTAAGGTCCTAATATTGTTTCTTCATAGTAGGTGCACGAGCCTTTTTATTTGCAGACAAACATGCCATTTTTATTTAGATTTTTTTTGGCCCCATTTTGGTCATTGATGATAGTAAGAAACTAGATGTTATTATGCAAAATAAGGAAATAAACATTTGATCCGTCTTCATACGGGTCTACTTATCATTACACTTTAGTCCTGTACTTGCCATTTATTAATTTCTTGATTTTGCTCATCATTACGCCTTTTTTAATTAAGGCTTCTGATTTGAAAACTTAGATTGTCAATGTTTGTCAAATTAGCACAAATAACTATGTTTGTACTTTTATGTTGATATATGATTTGCCTTGTTATCTTTTGTTCACCCTACGAATTTAATAGGCATATAATAGATCATTTCTTGAAGAGCCATTAATGATTTCTGAATTATGAATAGTTAACATAGTTTATATGCCAAGAAAAAATGAACTTACTTGCCTTTTATTAGCTGAACCCAAAGATAGTCGTATTGAATTTTTCTCTTTTAAGGAATATTATGATGGATGCAATTAAAATAGATGAAGTTATTGTCTGTGATAACTTCGCCTTATTATGAGGGACCTTTCTCCCTCTCTTTTCTATTTTTCTGTATATCTGTTTCTCTATCGTATTTAACTGTCTCTGTTTTGTACTAGGTACAAAATGCTGATGATAACATATACACGGGTAATGTGGAACCGGAATTAGTATTTATTCTTCATGAAACGGGTATTGTTGTTTTAAACAATGAACTAGGTTTCTCTGCTGAGAACATTAGGGCACTTTGTGATGTTGGAAACTCAACCAAGAAAGGATCGGGTGGAGGATATATTGGAAAAAAAGGCATTGGCTTCAAGTCTGTTTTCCGGGTAGGCTTTTTAATGGTGCAGCTTATTTTTATTTGCTTGCATTTACTTGAAACAAACATGTGTATGGATTTGTTCTTTGGATTTTTTGTTTGAAGTAAATACAACAAGGAAATGAACAGATGTTAATCACGTGTTAATTTTTTGGATGGCCGATTGAATGTTATGATTTCTTTTGTTTAAAAACGGGTCAGCTTGTAGTTTACACTTTACAACTTGCTTTTAACCTTTAAGATTGACTGAAAAGCAGGTCAGCTTGTAGTTTGCACATTAATTTTAAGGATTTACTGAAAAACAGGTCATCAGCCGACCTCAGAAGTGCCTTTGCTTCCAGTAGGTAGGCATCTTGGTAATAATAGATGATGTAGTATGGGCGTGGGGGAAATTTGAAATTTGAATTAATTAATTCTCATAATGGGATATCCAATTAGAGAATTAATTAATGGAGGGGAATTAATTGGAGAGGGAATATGAGAAGGGGAGGGGCTGGCCATAAGTGGAGGTCATTAATTGAGATTTGATTTAAAGACTCTATTTTAGGAATTTATTCAAAATTCAAATTTGAATTGAATAAGTATATCAAAGCTTCCCAAATGAGGGTGTATGGAAAAGGAAAGTAGGCTTCAATCAAGAACACGAGGGGGGGGGGGGGGGGAAGGGTGGCGGGTAGGTGGAGGGGGCCGGCGGTTGAATTGGGGGAAGATTTAGTTACTTGTCTCTTTGGGAATCCCAACTTAAGGAAATGAAATTAATTCCAATCTAATTTAATTGTTTATTTGAATTGGATTGGAGGAGTTTCCTAAAATAGAATCCTATTTAAGGAAACAATTCAAATTTTAAATTTGGATTGGGGAATTGAATGGAAATATTTCCCAAATTAACTTTGCAAGAAAAGGAAGGGAATAAAGGAGGGAGTTTAATGAGGCATTCAAAGCTTTCCTAAATTAATAAATTAAATTTGGAATGAAAGATTTCATCCCAATTTAATTCAAAATTTAAATAGGCTATGAATTAGTAAGTTTCCTGAAATAGGATTTATAAATTAGGCACTTATTCAAATTCAAATAGATTTGAATTTGATCATTAAGATAGTTACCTAAAATATGAAAACTAATTTAGGAAAGACTTGATGGCAAGTGGAGATGAGAGGAAACCAAGGGGAGGGTTGGTGGCTTGTGGCTTGGCCGTGAGTGGTGGTGGAGCTAAGGCCGGTTTGGTGGAAGTATGGAGAGGATGGAGATGGCGACTAGAAACAGAAACAAAGAAACAAAAGATAAAAGATAAAATCGTGAGCCTTGGACTCTTCCGAAGACTGACGGGTGATACGTTGCCCTTCTCCAAGGGACTTCAAGCCACGAGCCCGGATCCATCTTACAGCTGGTGGAAGCTTCGATTCCTTCCCATAGGAATCTCACTAATATCCTCCCAAAAGAACATAAGTGCATAACACAAATTATTTTTTATTATAATTCCATCATGTCTAATACAAGAGAATGGGCCTCTATATGTAGGCCTCAAAAGAAACTAAAAGATAAATTTGCCCCTAGGACTTACATAAGACAAGTCTTTATCTTAAAAGAGTAAAAAGGAAAATTGCAAAATTAAATAAAAATATAATTAATAAACTAAAATAAAACGGAGTGATCTCGGTTGTCGATCTTCGACTCTTGTTTTGAATATCGTCCACCGTCAGATGTCCGCATCAATAGAACACTTATTTTTATGTTGTGTTTTAATTTATGTTTTTTTTTTCTCCCTCTTTTGAAGTTGAAATATATTGTAGATGGCAATTGCATGGGAATTTGATTGCTTGCTTTGTCATACTATAAACCTGTTATTTAACCCCCTAAAAGTTGTTATTGATAAATCACTAGTTGATGCTCTTGGTTTAAGATATTAGTTTTTTGCTATAGCTATCTAATATGTTCGTATTCCATCCAATGTCTAAGAAGTTAATGCAATACTCCAATTTCTAGATAATGCCATTTGGCTTTTTATTTAACTTGAAAAGAGTTGAAGAAATATATGGTAAAAAGATTTGAGGTGATAATCAGGTTAAATGACTTATAGGAACTGACAATTTTGTGTTTTTATTACAAACCACAGTTGGTGCTCGAAAGTTGATTTTCATATTTGACATGCTAATATGTCACGACCCGGCCCGAAGGTTTGAATTAACGAGGCAGGAACAGATGGTCGGACGGTAGATTAAATTTTCATTTGTTAAATCTATCTCAAATACATTGAAAGAGCAACTAAAACTTCAAAAATATAAACTGATATAAAATGACTTAAATACCTTTCTTCTGGTGTGCCACGTCTAATGGTACACATTTTCATCTCTTCTACTCATTTTGATTTTATTAAATTATGCCTGAAAATATTAAAGCAACTAAAAGTAAACCACATCTCACTGAGTAAAACATGCTTTTAAAGTACAATAACTCAAGGCAATTAGAATAATATGTATGATTTTTTTTCATTTCATATCATAAAATAATTATATTTAATCATATCATTTCATCAAGACTTTCAATATTATGCAGACATGCTATATTTTAAAGCTGAAAGAACTTTTATACTAATTCATTAAGAAAATGAGGAAAAGATTTATATATCATAAAGAAAATTATATGCAAGCTTAATGCGGTGTTGTCTATATTTTATGCTATACCATTAATCCATTATGTTATAGGTTTTGTTTCAAATTAGATATTTCACTTCATTTTAAAGATTATAGGTAAAACATTAGACTAGTTCATGAGTATAATTGAATTTCTTTGATAATGATTTTTGTACTATGGTGTAATGACACTTCTCCTTAAAGAGGTATGTAGTGTCTGACACGTATCGGAGATGGCACGCATCCGATACGCCTCCGACACGTGTCGAACATGTTGAAGACGTGTCTGGTTAAAAAATATTAAAAACAAATTGGATAGGAGTGTCTACATGCCCCATTCTTAAAAAATTCTCATTTTCATTTTACTCTGGCAGGTTATGACTAGGGTTTCACAACAACATCCGACTTTTTCATACCATCAACATTTCAAAACCATCTCAACATAAAAATCTATTGCTATCTTGACATTGACACATGGCGCCGACAATTTCTACACTACAATTATACCCTTGTGTCGTCTTAACATCTCATCTTTTTCTAAAGTTTTCTCAACATCAACTGCCAACAGAGTCTCGACGTTGATGCCTATTAAACAACATCATTGCTCAACTCTCGATAGCATTGTCGTCTCTCCTTTGGATGCCTAACACACAACATCGATACCCAACTCTTAACATCTCAATGTTAATCATTTAAGCACAAATCCTAATTAAATAACTTATTATATATCTATTATTTTTAATATTACTTATTCAAATTTTATACACTTTAAATCCGTATCTTATATTTTCAATAATTGATGTGTCCCGTGTCTGTGTTGCCGTCTTTGTGTCTGTGTATCATAGTTTCTGTATTGGGGTTGTTTATCTTGTGGAGCTTTTTAGCGCATTCTATATTATATTTTCAATTTTTTGTAACATAAAACATAATCAAGTATGTTTATTGTGAAAATTTGATGATATATAAATGAATTTTAATGTGTATTAGATGCTCTACAGTTAAATTAATGAAAAATTATTGAAAAGCTTCTACTCAAGTGATTTGTGTTAATTTTTAATTTCTTTCGGGTTTGAATTTTTGGTATACAAAAATTTAATAGTAAATGTCTCTATTGGGCCATTGGCCTCATGTGTTGACCTAGTGGGGTTGACGTAGGGTATGATAATGTTTGCCTTGAAAAGTTAATGTTGTTAATGTTGTGGTGGTATTGAATCTTGTTGACAAAATAAAAGGAATTTGATGGATGTATTGCAATGAAAGCCTTAAACCCCCAACAACTTCTGCAAAAGATTGAGGAAAGCGTGCAACTAGGGATATGAAAGGCGGAGTCTCCAAGAAAATAGGGACCACCGAAACAAGGTGGCCGAGCAAAAAATGATCGAATGGTTGGTTTAGTTGAAACCCTATCGGCAGCTGGTGTGATGGTGGAGGAGCATGAGTCAGGAGGTGATATAGAATTTCAGCGTCGATAGGAACTAGTTGATGGAGACAAAGATGCAAAAAAAAGTTGATTTTGAATGAGGAAATATGAGAGATTTTCAAAGAAGCGGTTGGCAAGCGAAGTAGGCAAGGTCTTTGCCTTACATGTAATGCTAAACATGAATTTTGTTGTCAGGAACTAGCGCAATGGTAGCGTGTGATACACATGCCTAACATGTGGAGAACACTTCTACTCAGATGCTTGGATGCAAGGATAGAATGCTATTGGGGCAAGGAGGGGCGTATGTAGACACGCGAGCAGGGGCACGAGCACGAGCGTCCCATTCATATGGGTGACCAATCTGAGGATAGGATGGAGGTGCTAGAGCTGCTTTGTGCGAAGATTGGATTCAGCCGAATGATTCCTCTATGTATTATGGATAATTTAAATATTATTTTATGGAAGCCTAGGAATTAAGGATTTAAGATTTTTAGGGATAGGGAGGATAGGATTTTTTGAATTTAATGGAGCAGTATGGATTAATGAATTTGGTAAAGTGATTATTTGGGTTTGGGATCTGGTATTATACATTTTATATTAGGGTTATGCACTGAATCTGGGTTTAAGTTAAATTATATTTTCATGTATTTTAAGTTTTAGGTCACAATTATATTTTCATGTATTTTATACATATGATTAATATATCAGTGTCACATAGGTTCATTTTCTTCTGCGGTCATTGACACACAAACCACAATCTTTCATGTTTTTATTTACATTCTCATCTATTTTATACATGCAAGGAATTAAATATCTAAATATAAGAATTATTTTGAATTTAACAGAAATTATGCTCATAAATTACATGATAATATGTATTTATACCTATATATTCATCATATTAGTCAAAGTTTGAATTTATGATGATGTTTAAGGTATTTTCTGATTACAAATATTTCTATTAATAATTCTTATTATGCTATATACTTTAGTATTTTATAATTATTATTAATCATATAAATGGATGAGTGTAATATTATAATTTTCTGATAGAATCTACAATTAATATTCCTTTTTCTTTCCTGAAGTTTATATATATTGATATCCTCTTCATATTTTCGGAGCATGCTAAACCTTGTGGTTATAGAAAACTAGACTTGTTTTGGAAATTACAAAACAACTTGTGCTTTTAGCATTTAAAAAATAAGTCAATTTGTTAAAAAGACAAAAACAGCAATATTAATTTTTTTATTATCTCGTTAATCTATTTTACAAAATTAAAAACAAAGATAAAAATCTAAAAATTGTCAAAAATAGGGCGTAAGTTGTCAATTAAATTCCCCTTCAAGAAACATCAGTTCCTTTCTAAAAATTAGTTCTTTAGATTAGAAAGGTGAGCACCTCACCCTAGCTTTGGCTTTTATTTTTGGGGTTTTGTCACTTTGATGATACTTTTCTTCTCAACCAGTACATGTTTTTAGTGGAAGAAAATTAGTCTAAGTTTTTAAGCTTGAACTGTCACTGAATGCAGCTATTAATATGATTAAAAGCTAGGAATGATTTAAGAAATAAAATTAAATATGCAGTATTAGCATAGTGCATATAATAATGATGGGCTCCCTGAATACTCTATTTATTTGTGCAGTAGGCTTTTCATTTTTTTTGGTTTCCTACGTGTCCATTCTTCACATTGAATGACCGATTTTCTCTAATTTGATTTATTTCTCTTATATTTTGATAGCTCAGTGCATTTTAATGTACAATGGTATTATTAGCTTTTGATGATATTACAAATTTATGTACTGATAGTATCAGCTACCCAAAATACTCAATTTCTAGGTCACTGACGCTCCAGAGATTCATTCTAATGGATTTCATGTGAAGTTTGATATCACTGAGGGACAGATTGGTTTTGTTCTTCCAACAGTCATACCTCCATTTGATGCTGACACCTTGAAGCAGTACTTATGTGGTGAAGGTTATCAAGGTAGCGACATCGCATGGAACACTTGTATCTTTCTTCCATTTAGGTCCCAAAGTAAAGGAGGAGCTAGTGTGAGTTCTATTATCTCAATGTTTTCAGATCTTCATCCATCCTTGTTATTATTCCTGCACCGTCTTCGGTGTATCAAGTTCAGAAATTTGCTTAGTGACAGGTTTATTGTGATGAGAAAAAGCACTCTTCCTGATGGCATTGTTAAGATTTCTCATGGCGAAGAGGTTATGAGTTGGCTTGTAATAAGCAAGAAGTTACGGTCTTCTGTTATTCGTACTGATGTTGAAGCAACGGACATTTCTCTGGCCTTCACATTGCAAGAGTCAGAATATGGAGAATACAAGCCGATTCTGAGAAACCAGCCTGTTTTTTCTTTTCTTCCCTTAAGAAATTATGGGTTGAAGTTTATTCTTCATGGGGATTTTGTTTTGCCTTCTTCAAGAGAAGAGGTAGATGGTGACAGTGCATGGAACCAGTGGTTATTGTCGGAATTCCCTTCTTTATTTTTTAGTGCAGAGCAGTCTTTCTGTGCACTTCCTTGCTTCCTGGAGAATCCCGGAAAAGCTGTGACAATATATATGAGTTTTGTTCCACTTGTTGGGGAGGTTCATGGATTCTTCTCTCAACTCCCTCAAATGATTATTTCCTTGTTGCGTATATCAAAATGCCTGCTTCAGGACAGTCCTGATTTGACGTGGGTCCTTCCATGTAGAGTTCTACGCGGTTGGAATGAGCAAGCCCGCTTGCTTTTATCTAACCAGTTACTGCAGAGATATCTTGGATTGGTTTACTTGCATAAGGATGTCAAGTTGTCTGATACTCTTGCAATGTCCCTTGGCATTCAAGACTATGGGCCCAAAATCTTGGTGGAGGTTATGGAATCAGTTTGCAATTCCCCAGAAGGCCTCGAATCCCTTGGCATAGACTGGCTTTCAGCCTGGATTGCTGATGTTTATGTATCACTGTCAATGAATTTTCCTCAGCGGTCCTTAAATGCTGAGCTTGAATATGATATAATTAACGATCTTAAAAATATCCCCTTAATCCCACTATCAGATGGCTCCTATGGATATGCAGCTGATGGTCCGATATGGTTACCTTGTGATGTATCGAACATAGGATCCAAGGGTGAATATCATCCTGCAGATTTTCCCTCTTTATTTAAGAAGCTTAAAATTGTAACTCCTCAACTTTTCTCTGTAGCAACAAAAAATCCCTACAGCGTCAGAGAAATAGAAGTCAACAATGTTGTGCAGATGCTACTTAAAATTGGTGTTCAACAATTATCAGCGCATGAAGTTATAAAAAATCACATTTTGATTGCTTTGTCAAATAAGCATGTTTCTGAAGATAGAGACTTAATGATTGAATATTTGTCATTTATAATGCTTCACCTGCAAAATGATTGTGTAAGTTGTCAGTCTGACAGATTAGAAATAATAACAGAGTTACAAAAAGTGCCGCTATTATTAACAAACCATGGTTATAAATGTCCGTCTAAGGAACCCATACACTTCGGAAGAGAGTATGGAAATCCAGTGGATGCAGTTGCTCTTTTTGATGCTGTTGACATCAAATGGATCGAAGTTGATCCTTTGTATCTGAAGCATCCTTCTACAGTGTTATTATCATCTGGATTGATGAAATGGAGGGCTTTCTTTCTTGATTTAGGAGTCACTGATTTTGTGCAAGTCACCTTCACCGAGAAGAATGTAGAAGATATTCTCTCTGACGGTACAATGAGCATTACGAGCTTCAATTCAGCTACCACATATGTTAAGGATTGGGAGTCACCTGAGTTGGTTTATCTGTTGTCAATATTTTCCTCAAAAAAATTAAGGTCAAAGTGTATTTATCTTCTTGAAGTTCTTGATAAAATGTGGGATGACAACTACAGTGTTCAAGCTAAAAGTTTTATCATCTCTAAGATTGATGGTGCTAAGAAACCAGTTGTTTCCTCCTTTATGAAAAGCATCCGTGAATTTGCTTGGATAGCATCTACAATGGACAAGGATCTCCATCGACCTAATAATGTGTTTTATGATTGCGAGCAAGTTCATTCTATTCTTGGGACAATTGGCCCATACGCTGTTCCAAAGGTGGACCTTTTGACTCATATTTCATTAATTTAAAACTTCTTAGAGCTATTATATTGTTTAAGATGTTGCATTTAGCTTTTATGCTATGACAGCTGAGCAGGTAATAACTTTTATGCGTGCTATTGCTATTGTTTAGGGATATAGTGATCTTTCGATTTATGCATGCCAATGGCTTTATATTTTTGATGCTATATGCTAGAATTTTTGGAAAATGACCGAGAATCCTATACAATATTTCTATTTCGTAATGTTCAAACTTTTGTAGTAATGTGTATTTCCTTATGCATTGGAGCATCTTGTGTTAATGCATATTCATGGTAGATCTTGTGCAAATCTATAGAAATAAGAGCTCATAACAGAACTGTAAAGTTCAAAATTTTGATTTCTTTAATTTTCTATCAACATTGATATTTTATTTTGCCTTTCTGGAAATGGATGTGTGTACAGTTGTATTTCTCTTTTCATCTTAGTGTTACTCTTTAATTTTCACTGTGAACTTGAAGTGCCTTGTGATCCCTTTAATTTATTTTTGGGGTTGAATTTTAGTCCTTACTCTTTTTTTCCTGACTTTGTAAACAAGTTTTGGCTATAATACCATAATAAGATAATGGATCTTGAAGTTCATAAAAGTTTGTCTCTATATATTAAACTCCATGGGATGACATTAGTGGAGGATCATGAGAATTTAGTGGAGCAGTTTCGTTTATGTAGGCCGTTTGAACAATGGAGAGATGTTTGAAGGATAAAAGAGCTTAGGAGTAGTAGAACAAAGAATGATTATATGATATTTAGTTTTAATGAGTGTAATATTATTAATTATAAACCAATATTAATAGGAAATGAAGAAACACTTAGATATGATTGGTTTCGGCCCCTTGGATATACTATTTAACGGAATATGCATATAACTTTTAGAGTTTTTATTTGGTGGTTAAAATGAAGAAGTGTTTAAAAATATTGAGTGATAACAAGATTGCAGAAGGAGATTGTAAAAAAGTTAAATTTATAAAACTATAATTTTTGCTATGTTATATGGGCTTGATTGCTGACCAATAAAAAAGTCACAGGTCGGGCATGGTTTTTATGATAATGCTATGATGGATTTGTAATAAAATGATAAAAGATATATTTTGAAGTAATTATAATAGAGGGATGAGAGGAGCAGCATTATTTTTTAGAAGTAGCGGGATATTAATAAAGGTTTTTGGGCATGTACAATTAAGGGTTGAAGATGTATTGATAAGATTTATAAATAAATTTTAATGTTGGAGAATTAGGAATAAAATGGGGTAGACTGAAAGTAATTTGCATAGAAGCCATGTAAAAAGATTTACAAAATAGGGTTAACATCTCTCGCAGCACTCAATTTGGGTGAATGGAGAATGAGGATTTATAAAATTACCCAAGCATTGTTGTGTGATAAAGCTAATGATGATGATTGCTTTTTTATTTTTATTTTTTAACTTCATAAATGATGTTATATGCTGATCTTGGTCGATTTGGTGAAAGTGAATTTTATGTCATTGGAGAGTTGTGAAATTCATGAAATCTTTCTTTTAATACCTTAAAATGTGATTTACTTTTGATATCGGTACTATAATTTGATATTTTCTATTTTTTAAATGATAAGTTGTCATTTTATTTCACATTTTAGTTGATATAATTTCAGTTGTGCAGATAAATAGCAAGGTACTTGCGAATGACATTGGATTCAAGATGGAAGTATCAATTGATGAAGCTGTGGAAATTCTTCAGTTCTGGAGAATGTCGATGTCACCCTTTGTTGCAAGGTAATTTTCATCTTTTGGAGTAGTTTATTCTTAGATGTAGCGTGAGGCAAGATATCTTTAAATTGTTTTTTATTTCTAAGCCTCACAACGCAAACTTTGTTTAGTTCTTCTTTCTCAAAGTCTTGGAACATTTTGACTCTTACCAACCCTTATTGAAAAGGCAATGTAAGGACACAAGCTTCTTAAGCACTAAATTTAATGACTACCGTTGCTCAAATGTTAATTAAACTATGTGGACTGTGCAGATGCGGCTTGGCATATTTTTCTTATATATGGACTGAATTTTTACTTTGATTTTCATTGTTCTCTTATTATTATTATTGCTACTTCTTTCCTACATGTTTTTCCTGTTTATTTTTCAAGGAAATGATACTATAAATTTGTAAGTGATTAGACACTGAAGGTATCTTGATTATATATATATATATATATATATATATATATATATATATATATATATATATATATATATATATATATAATTTATAATTTTGCACACTGATGGTGTGTCTTCTGATTGCAGCATTGCTCAAATGTTAAAGTTTTACACTCTTATTTCAAGTGGGATTGCCACATCATCATCAAAGATTATTAATGAGCTCATATCAAGTCGTTTCATTTTCGTTCCATTTATGAGCTGTTGTGAAAGCAATGCCTCCGCATCTGGAATGTTTTTATCACCCAAGGAAGTTTATTGGCAGGACCCAACTGGCTGTGTAGACAGGCTGAAGAAAGTAATGCTTTTGTGCCCCTCGACGCACAAGGGAAATCATATGCTATGCAAGTCTTTGGGAACTGTTTACCCAACCCTTCATGATTTCTTTGTAAATGTATGCGAAGTGTCTGACACTCCTTCATTTTCTAGCTATTTTCAGATCCTGCAGCAATTATCGTCTATCGCATTGCCATCACAAGTAGCGCATAAAGTAAGTTCTCAATGCACAATCTTGCTTTAAAGAACTTTAAAACAAATAAACCAAAACTATTGAAGCTCTGGTCAGATACTCATGGATAGAGCTTGTAGTTGATAATCTTTGAGAACCTCATGTTTCATGGGCTCCAGTTCATATAGTTTTTTGCTTGCTTACCCTTGTTTTTTTTTTTTTAAGCAAATCAATTGAAGAAATTAGGAAGAAGCAATCATAAAGAATTGCAGATTTGAAAAAGAAAAAAAACAAAAACAAAAGGCATAATTAATGATAACATGAAGATTTGAAGAAATTATCTCTCTGATGGAAAAGAGAACCCAAAAAAACAATCATTTAATGTGCTGTGCTTATATTATGGTAAATCTTGATAAGTGGTGATGGAATTTTTTTTTTAATTTTTGCTTCTCTTAGCAATTGGAATTTTAAAGCTTAAATTCACTAGTGGTTTAAACCTACTATCATTAGAATGATAATGCTACTCAGAATCTACCAAGATCCTCAACAACAGAATATGATTATGAGTGGCTAAAACATTAGGAGAATCTAGATCAACGACTTTGCAAGTAGATGAGGTGCCTGCTTCCTACGTGGAACTAAGTATAGCAATGAAAGACTTTTTGATTACATGATAATGTCTAAAGTTGGTTTCAAGCTTTTGGATCAAGTCAAATAACAAGTAGGAGTAGTGGCCACTATGTTTGAAGAAAGATTCTGATCTTTTGTATGTTGCTCTTGTTCATAAGTGTAATGATCATTAAAAGATGATTTCCTCAACTTTTAGTTAGCCTTGAAATGGAGAGGGTTGTTTTGAAATTTGCTATGTTTTGTATGCTTTAAGTAGATTGTTTACCCTAGGGTTAGGATTATGTTATGTTTTGTTGGATTTAGTTTTTCCAAGGTTGAGAGGGCTCTAGTTGGCGGCTAGGGATTTGGGAGAAAGAGATCTTCCTCTCTAATTGAAGATCCGATTGTATTGTCTTTCCTTCATAGCTATTTCAATAAAAAGTGTTCTTGTGCGTCTTCTTCCTATTTTTTTTCTTGTCGCAAATTTATGATTTTCCTGAAATTAAATTTCAGCCATGGGATTTTACAAATTTTGCATCCACTTCCTATAAAATTAGTATCAGAGCATAGATCCGGGCACCTTCGGCAGGAAGAAAGGTAAAAGTGTTGGAATGGAAGATCGAATAATTGAAATCTAATTTCGAAGAAAAAATTTCAGATTTCCAAATTCAAATTTCAGCCGTCCATGAGAAGATCGATGAGAAGTTTGACATCATGGAGGAGATGATGAGGAAAATAAAGAGTCCTGTTTTGAAATTTGCTATGTTTTGTATGTTTTAAGTAGATTGTTTACCCTAGGGTTAGGGTTATGTTAATTTTTGATGAATTTAGTTTTTCCAAGGTTGAGCGGGCTCTAGCCACTAGCTAGGGATTTGGGAGGGCGGGATCTTCCTCTCCAATTGAAGATTTGATTGTATCTTGTTTTTCTTTCATAGCTATGTAAATAAAAGTGTTCTCGTGTCCTCTTTTTTTTTGCTTGTTGCCAATTTTTGGCTTTGCTGGAATTAAATTTCAGCTAAGGGATTTAGGAAATTCTGTATTCACTTCCTATCAAATTGGTATCAGAGCGTAGATTCGGGTTTCTACAACAGGAAGAAAGGTAGAAGTGTTGGAAGGGGAGATCGGACAATTGAAATCTAATTTCGAAGAAAAATTTTCAAATTTTCAAACTCAAATTTTAGCCGTCCATAAGAAGATCGATGAGAAGGTCGCCATCTTGGAGGAGATGATGAGGAAGATGGAGAGGGCTGCTTTGAAATTTGCTAAGTTTTGTATTCTTTAAGTAGATTGTTTACCCTAGGGTTAGGGTTATGTCATGTTTTGTTGAATTTAGTTTTTCCAAGGTTGAGAGGGGTCTAGCCGGCAGTTGGGGATTTAAGAGAGCGGGATCTTTCTCTCCAATTGAAGATCCAATTGTATATTGTCTTTCTTTCATTGCTATTTCAATAAAAAGTGTTCTTGTGTCTTCCTATTTTCTTTCTTGTTGCCATTTTTTGGTTTTGCTTAAATTAAGTTTCCAAAGAAAAATGGTCACCTTCTAGCCTCCACCCATGCACTTTTATTCCACCACAATGTACCCAAATCTTATTGGGGTTTCTAATTGCCACATATCTCATAAACCGACTATGTTCAAACACCATGGGGCTTAAAACACCAATGGATATTTTATCATCTTTTATCCTGAATTCGAAATCCATAATAACCTTTCACCCATAATCTTTGGGTGTACTCCCTATGTTCACATTCACAACCAAAATAGAGAAAAATTAGATTTAAGAGCACTTAAATGTATCCTTGTTAGATATTCATCCACTCAGAAAGGTTCTAATTATTTTCATCCCTCCAGCAAGAAAACTTTTATATTTGTCGGCATTACCTTTGATCAACAAATACCCTATTTAAGTAAACCTCATCTTCAATGGAAGACTGAAACTTAGGAGAATGAGGAAAGTGAGATTGCCTCTCTTGACCTTTTAGCTCCACCTCAAACAATCCACCTAAACCTAAAATCAAAGCCAGGGAAAGTGAGGACAAAGTTATTATGGATAATGTGAAGTTTGGGCAAGTGTATTCCAGGCATACAAATCCAAACTGGTTTACTTAAATAGGGTATCCTCTCTTGACCTTTTAGCTCCACCTCAAACAATCCACCTAAACCTAAAATCAAAGCCAGGGAAAGTGAGGACAAAGTTATTATGGATAATGTGAAGTTTGGGCAAGTGTATTCCAGGCATACAAATCCAAACTGGTATAGAGCTGATCCAAGAATAAAAATCTTTTTATGAAATTTAGGTAAATACAAAACAATCTCCATTGTACCCTATAATAAACTTTGTATCCTTTCATAACTTCTCACTTTCATACAAATTTGTTTTTGGTTACACTAAATGATATTCATATTCCTAATGATATTTTTGAGGCCTTTTCTGATGAAAATTGAAAAGGTGTCATGAAAGAGAAGAACAATACCTGGGAGATCACCAAGCTACTAGTAACAAAAATTCAGTCAGACGCAAATGAGTGTTCTCTATGAAATACAAAGCTGATTGTACATTGAAAAGGTGTAAGGCAAGACTGTTGGCGAAGGGTACGCTTAGACGTACGACGTTGACTACCATGAAACTTTTGCTCTTGTGGCCAAGATGAACACCGTGGGGATTCTTCTCTCACTAACAACTTACAACTGACATCTGGAACAGTTGGATGTCAAAAATGCATTTCTACTCGGGGACTTGAAGGAAATATTTATGGAGATTCCACTATGATTCAAGGAGAAATCTGGGGGTGATAAAAAAGGTTTTATATGGGTTAAAATAATCACCTAGAGCTTGGTTTGAAAGATTCTCAAAAGTTATGCTATATAAATGGTTATCAGCTAAGCTAAGGGGACCTTTCATTATTCTTCAAGCACTCAAACACACGGGAAGTCACAATTTTATTAGTTTATGTGGATGATATCATCTTGACTGGGAATGATGAAAAGGAGAAAGTGGTTATGAGGAAATATCTTGCCAAGGAATTTGAGATCAAAGATCTTAGTAGATTAAAATATTTTCATGGAATTGAAGTGACCTACTCCAGCAGAGGAATCTTTATTTCACAACAAACATGCATTAATGATATTGTTAAAGAAACATGTAAGCTATCTTATAGACCAGCACAAACATTAGTAGAATCAAATCTCAAATTGGGGGAAGCTAAAGAAGATCTAAATATATATTAGGAAGCTTACTCGAGGCAAATTGATCTACCTTTTCCACATCAGACTAGATATAGCATTTGTTGTAAGCATGGTCAGCCAGTTCATGCAAAATCCAACGCAGACTCACATGCAAGATGTAGATAGAATACTGCACTACCTTAAGGGGGACCTAGGTAAATGGATTCTCTTCAAAAGATACTGTGAAATAACTCGAAAAGCATATACTGATATAGATTACGCAGTATCACCTGTAGATAGATCATCTTTCTCAGGATACTGAACATTTCTTGGAGGAAACTTTGTTATATGGAGAAGTGAGAAATAAAATGTGGTGGCAAGGTTTAGTGCAGAAGCAGAATACAAATCTATGACTTTGGAAATATGTGAGCTACTATTTATTAAGATGATTTTAGAATACCTAAGGATCAAGTGGGAAGACCCATGAAGCTACATTGTGATAACAAATCAGCAATCATCATTGCTCACATTCTGGTTCAACATGATAGGACCAAGCACATACAAGTTGACAGACATTTCATAAAGGAGAAACTAGACAGTGGTCGTATATGTATTTACAATGTCTTATTAAAAGATCAGCTTGCAGATATTCTTATCAAGGGACTTGATAACTATACCTTTTTGGGACTGGTTACCAAGCTTGGAATGTCAGATATGAGGGGGAGTGTTAAATCCCAGCCCTCCCTTGGCATTTTGATCCCACTACTAGGATGAAGATCCATGGGAGGCTCACCTGGATTGTGCCGATCTCTGCCATCCCTTGGCATTTTGATCTCATAGCTAGGATGGAGATCTGTTTGAGGCTTACCTGGATTGCACCGATCTCCTTCCATATTTTGGTGGTTAATTTAGGAAGGATTACATTAGAGCAATTATGTATGATTTTGTAATTATTTATTTCTTTATTAAGATATCTTGTATGGATCTATTTACAAATTTGAGCAATAAAATTAAGCTTTTCCCTCTCCAATTCTCTAAATTTAATAATAAATCTATTTTTTAATTAAAATTAGTATCTTACCTAATTTGACAATGAATCTCAGGACAAACTTCATCATTATGATGACTTTGAATCCTCATTTCTACAATGTGTAATTTCTCAACTTATAAAAGTTTAAACCAAATAATCTCAACATGTATTTTCACCTTAAAATAACCTCTCATATAAACATTGAAGTCTATTACTTCAATTAGAAGTTATATATATATATATATTTGATTTTAGGTTTTTGTTATTAATCCTAAAACTGCTGAATGTTAAGATTCATACTTCAAAGCACATATGCCTTAATTTGCTAACTTATGTCTTCCTTTTTATATTGATAATTCTAAAAACATCAGATACTTTTATCCATGATTGATATTCATAATGTTTATTTATCATTTGCTTTATTCTTTTGGTAGGTGTTTCAAGTTTTGGTAAGGTGGAGTGACGGCATAAAATCGGGCCTAGCTACACCGGATGAAATATCAGAGTTGAAGGATAATTTTATGAAATTGGAAAATGCTGTGCTTCCAACTGACCTGGATAAATGGGTTTCGCTACATCCTTCATTTGGTCTCATTTGTTGGTCTGATAATGATGAGCTGAAGAAGCAATTTAAGCACTCAAATGGTGTTGACTTCATACAATTTGGTGAGCTGAGTGTAGAGGAAAATGCCCTGCTTTTTGGAGGTGTTGCTAACATTCTTCATATCATTGGTGTTCCCGCTATTTCAGAGGTTTAAATTCAGCTTCCCTTGCTATAATTCTATATTTATAATTATTTATTTTTTTATTTTGTTTTGATACTTTTATAATAAGCATCCTAATATTTGTCTTGTTCTGCCTTTAGATCGTGTCTCGTGAAGCAATTTTTTATGGCGCAGAAGATAACAGAGACAAAGTTTCTTTAGTAAATTGGGTTATTCCTTATGGTCAACGCTATATACACAAGTTGCATCTTGATACATATCTTAAGTTGAAGCAATTGGGGTTTGACAAGCTTAGCCAACTGCAAATAGTGGTTGTCAATAAGTTATTTTACAAACACACTTTACAAGGACGCGACTGTGCCTCAAAACGGCAGTTCGAATGCAACTGCCTCTTGCAGGTCAGAAACCTGATCTTTTTCTTCTATTTTGCTGAAATTAATATTTCATTTGGTAATTTTGTAACGCTGCATGTAGTTTATCATGAAATAAACCCAACTCTTTTAAGAATGGACAAGTTGCTTGTGGAGTTTTAAGAGTAGGTGTACATTATTTAGCGCATTAAGTTGCATGTTTTGACTATGTTTCAATAAATTTTCTTTCTTACTAATAAAATGTTGAAATAAGTATAAATAGAAAATTTAATAATTCTGGTGTCTACACTGTTTAGATTACAAGAAATTGCCATTTTGGCTATTGAATTTTTGTTTAGCTTTGTGAAAAGTTAGAAAATCAAGGAAAACTTGTGAAGGTACAATGCCTAATTGGTTTAGAACAAACGCATTATATATTCTTGCCACTTTTTTTAATGGTAAAGAATGATCAATTGGTGGGAAATAAAGTTTCACCTAATTGTGATATATTTAGGTTCCTTGGATCTACTATGCCAAGGGATGTTATATAAATTAGGATTTAACTTCTATAGTTAATGCTACATGGTTAGATGCCACCTCGAGTTGTGGTTATGTTTCTTCTACTGTGATCTTGAAGTAGTAAGTGCCGCTCACAGATTTAACCTCTTTGCAAATTCACGGTAAGGCTAGATACATCAACCACTTAACCTTGTGTTGGCTCGGGTTTTGTCGATTGGGTACACCTTTTGTCCATTGAAGTTAATGGTTCTATTGGAGAGGTGCTTTTGATATTTTTATGTGGAAAAGAATATTATATAGACAAGAAGAAAAAGTCTATAAAATTAAAATAAACAATCGATACATATAGATGGGAGTTTCAGCCGCAAAAGAAAGTTGGTAACAACATAATTCATTAGGAAAAAGCAACTTTTGGGAGGTTTTTTTGTGTTGTAAAGTTTGGAAGGATTTGATGCAACATAATTACCCTTAGAGTATGGAGTAGCTCATACAGAATGTATAAAAATAAAGTTAGCTAGTTTGTGAATATACAATGGAGTGGATGATGCACCCTTAAGATGGTGAATATAATTGTGGTTTGTCGAGTTGTAGATGCTCAATTCCCTCCTACTTTTGCAAATAAAAATTCCATCATTTATTTCATGGTAGTCATCTCAGTTTCTAGCCTATTGGTGATTTGTGTAAGTTCTTTTTCTAAAGATGTGACTCTTCTATCATTACTAATTAAGTTTTTGGTCATTTGCTAGTTGAATTAATTATTTTGGGCTAGATACCCATCAAAATCATTTTCTATTTATTATAAAGTAGCTGAAATAATTGTAAATAATAATGTAGTGATATGATATCTAAATGATATGCAAACATATTTAGATGATTTTATTAACAAATATAGTGCAAATAGTTCTTCCACTATATAAATAAATTTAGACATTAAACAAATTGCGTTCTTAAAGTATGTAGACAATAACTCAATTCAAGATCATATAATGGTAAGCAATATGATATTTAATAGAGCGCTTAGTTCACTTGCTTGTAATTCTCAAATTTTTAGGGTGGAATATGGCTAGGCAAAATTTCAAGTGAGGTTCACCACCGAGTTGTTTTGTAGAAAGATTTTCCATAGCCATGCAAATCAACAAAGATTATACTTTATCGCAATAGATTCAAATGCTAGGAAGTTGTGATTTCTTTGAAGGTAGTAATTATCCCTAATTATCAGTAATTATGGCTGTTTTTTTGGTGGTTAGTAATGGAACTAAGAGAATTAATAGACAAATCAAGGTTGTGATTGAAGTGGTAGGCAAGGTCTAATCATTATTGAAGCTACATGTAACTAAGTATTGTGGTAAATGGAGGAAAAATTAGAGCTTTAGAGTGGTAAGAATGTAGTACGTAATCTGGGATGCTAGTTGACACAGGTTCAGACTTGCAAAGTACTTGTCACCATTCACCCGCATGTATTGGTCACAAAGCAATGTAAATCAAAATCAATCGAAATCAGTTTCAATAAAAATTGTTGGACATAACATGCACAAAATTAATTAAAGGCCTTGATCACAATTAAAATAATTGAATGGGGGTTGCTTCACAAAACGGATTGCAGTGATTCTTTAGGAGCGTTGAAATTAACTAGAGAAACTCCACAATCGATTTGATTGAAGATGATGAAAACGGCAAACGATGAAAACGACAAACAAGGAAAATACACCTCACAAATTAAGTTCAAAATATCTCGAACGCATTCAGAATCACTCAAATGTCACCCACATGCAAAACTAATTGTGTTGATGTGTTAAAAAATGTGGTAATTAGTTGTAAAAGATACTCATATTAGATGGATCGTTGTACAAAGATGAAACACGAAAATTAGCAGCAATTCAAATTTGAGGTTTGCGAGCAACAAGAAAATGATGCAAGTCAATTCACATATTAATTTCTTTTTTTTGTTTAATTATTTATTATTTAAAAAATATAACAAGAAATAATCAAAGTAGTATCTTTGCCAAATCCTCAATATCTTGATTTTACGCCGTCTACCCTACTTCCATTTCGACATTGAAATCCCTTACGTCCCATCACGACCTCAAACCTCAAACACCATCCCAATTTTATTCACAACCCCGACCACTCACCCTCGATTTGATGTCACAAACCCCTCTTGAGATGCAATCTGCCTTCTCTTTCCTCTTCAAACTCTAAGCCATTCTTACGACCTGAAGCCTGATGATCTCCTATCTTATGCAAAAAACTCCATCTTACCTTCCCCATCTTTGCCTTTGCACAAAACCTCGATTTCCTCTCTCCTGCTTTTCATGTGCATTCATCTTTTTGAAACCCTTCAAGGTGAAGTAGCAAGGTGTGGCAGCGAGAGCCCATTTGTGAAGGCATCGCTACAACGAAGGCCTTTGATGTCAGAGGAGTAGGAAGTCGCAAAGGGACCTTGTTCATGCCTCTCTTTCTCTCTCTGTCTCTCATCTCCCTCTCTTGCTAATTGGCAATTGAGTCTGCTTCTTTGCCCAACCCAAACTCCAATGAGCTCACATCTCTATCCTTGTCACCTACACAAAACTCTTTACTCTCTTTCAACTCTCTCTATCTATCTTTCCCAGTTTCTCTCTCCCTCTTTCTCTTTAACTCAATCCCTCTCTATGCTTCTATCTCTCCATTTTTTCATCATTCTTTCTCTCTTTAGCTCGTTACCTCTCTCTCTTTCTATCTAATTCCTCTCTTTTTATCTCTCTCTAGCTTTCTTTCTCTCATTCTCAAATTTATCTTTATGTTTTTCTTCATCTCTCTTTATCTTTCACTCTCTCTCTTCATCTTACTCTTTATCATTCTCTCACTCCCTCTCATTCCCTTTCCCTCAAAAGAAGGGCTTGAGAAACAAAGAAAAAGCAAAAAAATTAAAAATAAAGATAAAAAAGAGAAAAATGAGTATTTTTGCCTCAAATTCCTTGTCACTCTATCATTGGTTGTTGATTTGTGCATGAAGATATAAAATGTTTAGCACTTGTAGCTCTCAAAATCTTGATTGCAGCATATTTGGTACAACGGACAAAACTTAACTCTTTTCTTAATGTGATAGGGGAAATTCATATACAATGCTCTTGATTCTATGTTTAAGCTGCGCGCATTTTTTATAACAATGGAAAATTTAAATTAATTACTCAAGCATTTTCTTCCAATGTAGTGAGAAAATATTGTAAATTTCAAATAGGTGCGCTAAGTCCCATGCACATTATTTTTGATGTGGTAGGATAGAAGACTTTTTAGCTATAGCGTCTTCAATATCGACCTTGAACTCCTTTCTTGGCGAAGTAGGAGGTCTAGGCTCCCGTAGAGGATGTCACCATAAAGCTATCAAAATTTACAGTGAACAAACTTAAAGAGTACAAAACATAAAGGCACCATTTTCAACATAAATATAATAAAATGAAATAATGGAAATGCAAATTAAGAACAAAATAATGAATACCTAAAATATCGTATAAGTTTTGTTGAAAGGACTAAATCGAACACAAAATTGTGCACAAAGAGGATTTACTGGGGACTTACAATGAACTTAAAGAGAGAAAATAGCACTTCCACACATCTCCTAGTACTATGCAAACTTTGTGAGTTATGACATTGAATGGTAAAAATGAACTTGGGAGTGATTTTTTTTTTTTAAGAAAGAGAATGATTTCTTGTCCGGTCCACCTCACTAAAAAACACACTTGATGACAAAATTGTCCCATTTTAAAAGCTCTAAAAGATTCTAACTCATCTTTTAGGCCATCAAATCCACACATACACGCAAGTGGACAAAAGACATTGCTAAATTTAAAAAATGAAAAATGTTGTGTGCATTTAAATGATAAACTTTGTGCAAATCATTAAAATATGGGTATGTTTAAATATGCATGCATAGCAACATAACTTTCAAGTTCAAATGCGACATATAGAATGTGAAATTGCTTCAAGAAGTGCGCAACTACCTCAGGAATCATGCAAATGCTTTGACAAGTGCCCAAATGCCTTGAGAAGTATGCAATTATCTTAAGAACCACGTAATTGCTCTCAGAAGCATGCCATTTTTTATGACTAAATGCATTGAGAAGTTTACAAGTACACTATACAAGTGCATTGACAATTAAAGTTGTGCATCATGTTGGCTCATTAAAAAGAGTGTTAAGTGCACTATGCATGAGAATTGAAAACATGCAACTGCACTGTGCAAAAGCATGCAAATGCATCAAAAAAATGTAGACGTGTATTGTGTAAATACACCTAGGAAAATGCAAGTGCATCATGTAAAATGCACTGAGAAATATGCAAATTCATCGACAAACATGCATCTACACTGTGTAGATATATTGGAGGCCATGTAGATGCATTGAGAAGTGCACAAATATACCATGTAAGAACATCGAGGGACATGCAAGTGCGCTATATAAGCATAGTGAAAATCGTGCAAGTGCCTCATATATAGGCGCACTAAAAAACATATATGTTTATCCAAGAGATGTTAATCATCAAAATTTAATAATGTGCACGTGTTTCGACAAGTACATCAACTTTTAAATTTGAGGTTTAAGAATATTGTACGGGTTAAAATAAAATATACTTAAATTTGACACATCTCGAGAAGTGTGCAAGTGCACTATATAAGTGCATAAAAAATTGTGTACATATGCAAGTACATTACGCATGCGGCCATGCGCATAAAAAAGTATGCATGCTATCACGAGACACATCAAATTGTCAAAGTTTATTAACCTATATGTGCTTCAACAAATATATTAAACTCTTAAATTTGAGTTTTGAAAATATTGTACTATCTAAAATAAAATGAACATAATTTTGAGTTATCAAGAATCGTGCAAACAAACCGAAAATCGTGCAATTGTATCACATAACTCCAACAAAAAAAATGCATAAGGGCATCATGCAATTGCACTAAGAAATGTGTCATGTATATTTATTGATAAACGTGCAGGAGAATTAAAACCAAAATGTATATATGTGCTCCGAGAAATGTACTAAAATAACATTTATTTTAGAATATTGTATAAAGTGAAAATAAATTGAATTCAAACCTACAAAGCGCAAATTTAGCTTAAAAATAATGTGTAATCCTTCAAAAAAATTTTCAAAACCTATTTTGCATGATGCTATCAAGTGGGCCACTCTACTTCCTTGTCGTGAAATTCAATACTCAGTGTCCTAGGGGTGTAAGTGAGCCAAGCCGGCTCGAGCTCAACTCATTTATGGGCTTGTGAGCCAAACTTGTCGAGTTCGTTTAATAAACGAGCTCGAGTTCGAGCTTGAGCCCGCTCAGCTCGTGAGCTCGCGAGTCGACTCGAATAAATATTAATATTTTTTAAATAATTTTTATTTTATTTATTAAATTTAAATATTTAAAAAATTCATAAAACCACCTAGTTACTTAAATGTTAAACATTTTATCTTTTTTTTTTTTAAATTTTGACTAAGTTTTAAACCATGGCTCGCGAGCCGGCTCGAGCTCATTTACAGTGGGACGAGCTCGAGTTCGAGCTCTCTTTCCAACTGACGAGCCGAGCTTGATAAGGCCTAAACTCGTCTTGACTCGACTCGTTTACACCCCTACAGTGTCGCCAAGATTATAGCTAAGAAGACTTCCACCGCTCGATTTATTATTGCAACACTAACTGAAATAGAATTTTCTAAGCAAACAAATTTTAAAATCAAATATTTAATCTTGATTCTTACAATAATATTTTGTCTTACAAATGTTATTGCAAGTTTTAATCACAAATATGTCTATCTGCAAGTAAGCTAACATAATTGGCACGGCAAAAAACAATTAAATGAGAATAATAACAAGCCTGATGATGGTTGTGTTGATAGAAAATCTAAACCGACAATGATGGTTACACATTTAAAAAATTAATATTTGAAGTTGCTAATATAAATTACTTCAAGTAACTTAAATGTCACCCCAATGATGGTTAGACTGGTAAGAAATCTCAACAAGAGGTGTCTATTCTAAAAAAATAAAAAAATAACATTGCGAATATAAATACTTCGAGTGGCTTCAATGTCACTCTGATGAAGGCTGAGTTGACAAAATATATCAATTGGGTGGTCCATTTTCAAATAGTTAAATATTTAAGTTGCAAATATAACTGCCTCATGTGACTTCAATGTCATCTCAATGATGGTCACGTTGATTGAAACTCTCAATCGGATGGGTCCATTCTCAAAAATTAAAATTTCAAGTTGTAAATATAAATATTTCAAGTGACTTCAATGTCATCCTGTTGATAGCTGTGTTGAAAGCAAATATCAATAGAATGGACTCTTTTTATAAAATGTTCTCAAATCTCAAATCCGATTATTATGGGATTCATATATATATATATAATTTACAGAATATAAAATTCCACGAGTAAAATTTATCAGCCTAAACTTAAAACAACAATTCATCCATCCTTTGTAACCATTTTTCAAGGTTGATGAATTTAAGAATGAACTTAACTTATAAATTTATCAGTCGAGTATATTGTAGTGTTCATTCTCTAAGAATTTCTTTCCAGTAAGAGCATGGCATATATTCTCTAATCGGTGATTTTGCATCGAAATAATACATTTGTAGAAGGCTATTATATGGGCCCTTTAACTAAATGGTTTCACAGTAAAATGACACCATTAAATTATGGTCTTAGTTGAAGTTTATAAGTTCCACGATTGCTTAAGATTCCTTGAGTAGTGAATTATAAAATGCACTTGATATGACACAAAGCCCTCTATTAGCTAAGTTCATCTTAAATTTGTCCCCTCAGATAAACATTTACCATCAATTGATAAGGTTCTTTTGGACAATGCATTTGATAAATGTTGGCAATGATCCTTCAGTCAGGTTTGATTTACTATCTCCATTGTCTAAGTAAAATAGGGTCCATAATAACCCGGGTCAATTGAATTATGAGATATTGATAGAGTTTATCATCACTTTCCCCACTATCAAATATAAGTTTATGTTGGTAAATTTTTCTCAATTTTAAAACGAAATTGATGCTATTATACGCTAAGTACTTAATAACTATCAACTGGTCTTAATTGAAAGTTCTCTCTTATCATTAGAAGGTGTAATTAATCGTAAGGGTTTGCGCTTATGGGAAACTTAGAAATATGATCTTAAAGTCCTCACTAAATAAGGACAAAATCTTTGAGTAGTATCTTACTAGCTACCTAATTTGTTTTTTGAAAATTTTATCTAGAGGAAGCTCTCTCAGTAGAGCAGGACATGAATTTTGAGAGCCCATAGTCAATTTCATCATGGACTGTAGGAAGGGCCTCCTAACATTTTTTGTGGAAACTTGGGTTTACATAAGCAAAGGTATGAATGTGAATAGTGCTTGGATTGGTGAGTGTTGCGGTTTGTGGAAGTGAGAGCAAGAGAGAGGTGGTAGCACATATATTGTAAGAGAGATTGTAGGATAGAACAATGTTGGATGCATTTCTTGATGTTAGGGCAAATAGGCCTCGTAATGGTTGGGTTGGGCATGGCGCAAGGTATTAGATGAGGATTACATACATACATGATGTTAATGGGGTGTGATATGTCGGACTCCAACAAAATTTGGGCTTTAGGGATTTGGTAAGATGGTTGCGAGATTTATAAATCTATCTTTGATACCAAAATTTGATAAGGGAACAAAAAAACATTACATACGTAGTTTGGAGTATCTGCATACACAAGTTGAATTAGAAAAGCACTAAATTGGTCAAAAATAATTTCATTCATTCAATCCTGCTCCAAATGTTTATTATTCAATCTACTCCAAATGTTCATCACGAGTCTTTATTTTTGGGGTTACTGTTACACGAATAAGGTCAAATTTTTAGATGTAAAGTTAATCCTATCCAATTTTATGAAACTTTAAATTTAAATCCATTCTAATCCCAAAGAAGAAAAAACCTAAGAAAATTGAAAATGAAAGTGATGTAAGTTCAATTATGAACGTAAATGAACTTAAAAAGGTTTCAAAATGAGTATAATTCAAATATTCTTTTTTTGTTTGCGTGATCTGACTTTTAAAGATTGGCATATAACTTCTTGGGCTTTTCTAAGTTGGTTTATACTGTACTTCCACCAATGGGCTTGGGATCAGTAGAATGAAGATTGAGTATAGAATATATAATTTTTTAATATTATTGGGCAATATTATTAGAAGATAATCTGTTGTATGGATTTAGTAGATTTAAATATATTGGATCTATTATATAGAATTGTATGAATGTAGATGAGAATTTTACTTTTAGAATTAAAGTTGTGTAGTTAAAATGGGGAAATTCATCAGGTATTGTATAATTATAGAATATCATTGGTACTGAAAGGATAATTTTGTGAAATTGCAACCTGGCTAAATATGTTATATGAATCTGTGTTAGCAGTTATAAAAGTCATTAATAGAAAAGTAGAGCAATAGAAATGATAATTTTAAGATGAATTTGTGACAATTAAAATAGATAGATTGATAAAGGATTATATTCGAAGGACGGTGTGAGTAGCATCTATTGAAGATAATATATTGAAAAAAACTTAGAAAAGAGGGTCAAAATGGCCCTGAACTATTTACAAGGGGCTGTCTTAGTCCCCTTGACTTCACAAATCTGATCCACAACTATCCTTTGATTCTTCAAACTTGATTCAAAATAATATAATGGAAGGAATATTTGGTTCATATTGGAGGAGTTAAGGGATAAAATTGAGCAGATTAGATAGTTGGATTAAAATGGCAGATACAAATAGTTTAGGAATTTTTTTTATCTTTCTCTCATAAAACTTAGATGATTTGGGCATATATTATGAAGGGTTAGTCGATCTTGGCATGTACAATGAAGGGTTGATGCGTGAATGAAACATGTAGATTAAATTAATACAAAGGATTAAGAATAATAGGGGTATACCACTAATAATTTGGATTAGTAAAAAGATTTGTACGATTTTGGCTACATTTCATGTGGCAATTAGTAGGAATGGATAATGCATGAGGATTATAAAACTATTCCTGATTAGTTGGAATAAAGCTAATGATGATAATGAAAATGATATATTATGATTCTACTCTTTTGAGCCTGATTGAACACCTTAAATCATGTCTTGTCAGGCAACCTGATGGGGACATCAGATCATCTTGGAGAGTTTATCAGAGACGCGGCCGTCGATCGAGTCTTTATATTTTTGAGTCGTTGATGTATTTTTATTTGCTTATGTGTTGATGTATTTTATTTTCATTTGCTTATGTATTTTTTATTTCCAGTTGTACCCCTCTTATGGGAGTGGTTGTATGTATGCCCAAAGGGCGTTTGTGTCTTTTATTTCGAGTCATTTGTAGGAGGCTATTTAAAGCCCCACTTTATTCTATTATGGGGAATGAATGATTGATTATGAAAATTCCTTCTTGCATGAGCATTGAGAGCTTGAGAGTTCTAATGGAGAGAGCTTCCTAGGAGAGGAAGAAGATTGGCGTAATACCCACCAACCTAGATAAGTCGGGTTCGTGGTTCCTTCTCGTATCTCTTTCCTTTGTCCTCGCTCTTTCTCTTTTCTTTCTTTCCTCCCACCTAGCCGCCGATTTTCCCCTCTTCACCCGACCCCTCCACCCCTCTCCACACCCACGGTCAAATTTTCCCCAAACCTCCATAAAACCGCCGGCCACCATTCCAATGACCACCGACCGTCTCCACTTCATTACCTCCTAGAAGTTTCCTAATTTAGATTGATCAAAGTTGGATAAATTTTGAAATTCAAATTCAATTGATTTGAAATTCAAAACTTTCCTAATCTTCAACTTCTATGTTAGGAAAGTTCATTCATAAAATCCTATTTGAATTTTGAATGAGAGAGGATTTGATTACAGCTTTCTAATTTCATAAATCCAAATTTGGAAGCTATATTAACTCCCTAAATCTCTTCCTGTTTCCCTTGGATATTGCCGCTGGCCCCTCTTCAATATCTCAGCAATCTCCATTTAGTTATTTCCTAACTCTAAGCCCCTTATTTTGGAAATAATTTCAATTCCCGTAATTCCTACCTGGGTCGATTATCTCATGCATATCCTGGCTCTAAATTATTTCCTAATACTAGAAACTGGATTTAGGAAACAAGAGCCCACTCCCCCTCAATCCCGCCAACTCCTCCTCCCTGTCACTGCCCCCTCCTCTCCATAATTACACTAATTAAGCTCTCTCTTCCAAAGCCTGTAAAGGAAGTTGCTCTCAGCTTGCTACTCACAACTAAAGCTAGACTTCTCCTCAAAGTTTTCTACGTCCTAGCCCACTGAAATCTGAGAACTCCTCTCAGATATTTTTTTGTTGAAAATCTGAACTGTTCTCAGATTGTAAGGGAAGAGGTGTGGAGTTTGCATCCTCTCTCCGACCAAGAGAAACTTCTTTCTCTTTGTGACTACGCAAGAGGCGCATCAAATACTAAGGGATCTTCTTCGCTTTGACGGAAACCATGGACAAAGACATCGAAAGCATCGAGTGGAGGATCTCCATGTTTCCTTAGCAAAGGTTTCTTTTCTCATTTGCATCTTATTTCTTTTAATCTAAATTCTCTTTGGTTTGATCGTAATCGTGAAAGACTCATCCAAGTGCTCTTGCTAAGCTTAGTAATTCATAGGACTCGAGCGTGCTTTCTATGCATCCTAAATCTCGTTGTTAGATTAGGGATTGACTTGAAAACTACTATTCTGTATTGCTTTTATTTTCTCAATTATCTTGATAGTTCAAACTCGGAGCATGTGATTTAGCCTACGCAAGTGATCTTCTCATTTGTTTTAATCGTCGTTTGAAAATTGCTTGTAATTTTGTTCCGAAAATGTTCTAATCTAATAGTTGTGCAATGCCCAAATGAAGCCAAAGCATTTCATCTAAGTAGTCCTGCATCATAGCCCTTATTTTTGTGTAATCGATTGGATAGGTGGAATTGACATCACAGTATATTCTCAATTTGTGCCGTGTTTGTTTAGATGCCAGCTTGTCAAGTTGGAGACATCCCAACTTTAGCTATCACTTAAAGAGATGGATTGTCACGTTCATTTACTTGGGAATGAAAGGAGATTACTTGCAAGGTTATTTAATAGCTTCAAATGATGGTTTTGTGACCTCTCGTTGAGAATAATGACCAGGGGAGTAACAGTTTAGTTGCTTTTCGGCCTTTAAGGCAAAACTGATGGCCTAAGACAGCGACCAAATGAAATTTAATTCCAATTTATCCTGGATTGCATCTTTACGTTTTCTCATGTATTGTGCCACTAATTGATTAGTTTTTTTCATTCAGACCATTTCTTGCACTCAATCTGGAAAATTCTTTATTGTACTTGTTCACAAAGTGATTGCCTTGCACACAATGCGCTGGTATTTGTGGTATAATATGTCACGACCCGGCCCGGTTAGCTCGTAGATACGAGGCGGGAATGAGATCGGACATGTAAATTTAAGTACTCATCAACAGTTTCATGAAATTATAAAGATATTCAAAAATAATAAAAGCGCCTTTAAACTTTTTCCAACATAGATAACATTTGAAACCATCACAAAATAAGTTCATATACAAGGTGGTATACACTTAATCCATTCAATCATGATAAAACCACCGAAAATTGATAATTAAAAATAACAGTAAGAACCTGCCACCCGTTGCGCGTCTACTGTAGGTGAACCTCGGGTGTTCAGCCATCACCTAAGCGTAGGTTCTCCTGAAAATTTCCCAAAACTCGGAAGTGAGCTACGCTCAGCAGAAATTTCTAATCCTAAACATGCTCATAAGACTAAAATATGAAATGTACATTTTAAACTAAAAGGGTCATGCTTTTCTTTTTTCTAGTCATGCTATCTTGTTTATGTCATATAAATGAGAAATGAGAAATCATTTGGGTATCATATGCATGTGTCATTTGATATGTATGAAATGAATGTCGTCTCAAAATGCTTACTTATTATTTTATACAACCATCCCGGAGTACCAAGGGTGTACTGATCAGGTACACAAACCTCTCTTGGCCATTTATTTCTTTTTTTTTTTCCTCATTTGCCCCAAGGGCCATCTGTGCCTTTGGCACCGTCTTTGGTACTCCGTAATCCATCATACACAATCTTTTCATATGAACATACATTCATTTCTTTTCATATAACATGTTTGACATGAAATCTTTAAACATGAATTTGATAGCACTTAAGCATGAAAGAAACAATGAAATATTTTGCATGTGTAATAAATATTCTATTCTATTTCTATAAAACATGTGATAAATACTCCATTTCTAAAACATGTCATAAAGGCTTTAACTTATAAAATGATATAACATGAAATAACAAATGAACATGTAAGGAAAAAAATTCCTTCCTCCAAAAATTATGAATTTCTCCTCCTTTCCTCTTTAATTACTCTTCTTCTTCTTGCCACCACCTAAAGGAAAATAATTTAACTTAAACCTTGCCAAAATAAAATTTCTAATTCTTTTAGAAGCTTCCTATAATCTTCCTACACCTATTCTTAAGGTATAACATCATCAACCTCCTACCAAACTTTGATGTTTTTATTAATAAATTTTGGATTTAAATAAAATATAAATTATAGGAACCTAAAAATTCATCCAATTCATCCTAAGTCCTTTTAAAACATTCCCCTTTCTTGTACATAATAATAAATCATTATTATTTTCGGAATTAAATTATAAAATAATTAAGAAAATTATTTTTCTTCTCAAAATTGTAATTTCTATTATTTAGATACCTCTCTAAATCATTTAGAATGGCTTTAGTGAACATACAATACAAAAATCCCTAAGTTAGGAAAAACCCTAAGCTTTCCCTAATTTTTAAACTCAAAATTCTTTAAGAAAACTTTGCATTTGCTTTACCAAAATCCTTTCATCACATTCTTCTAACAATCCCTATAAAATAAAGCATAAAACAAAAACCCTAATTTCGGATTTCAATCTTTTTCTTAAAAAAATTGACATGAATGGTAGAATAACATAGATCAAAGGAATTCCTAAAGCTTTCCTAAAGAAATTTCTCAAAAATTATCAAACCCTAAAATTTTCTACACAAAAATCTCAAGGAAACTTTCATATATTTGAAGAAACACTTACCCCAAGGCTTTCCCCACGTTTTTCCTAAGGATTCTCGCCGGAATCGCCGGCTTGGAAGGAGCTCCCGCCGATTCTCCCTCTCTCCCGTCGCCCTCTCTCTCGGTCGGCCGAACAAACGCACAAGGGACCGAAATGTTCGGTCCCTTAGGCGTGAAAATGACTTAAGGAAAAATAATTTAGCATATTACGCATGTGCCCTTATCTCTAAAGGTTTTCTTTTAATTCATGAAGGGCAAAATGGGTAGAAAAGGCCAAATTTTACTTAAACAAACTTCGGCGAATTTTAACTCTAAAATCGTGCGAAATTTAATATACGTTCTTTATACCGTTTCGCTCGAAATTTCGAGACGAATCTAACGAAATTTATTTCGTCAATTTCCGACGACATCGAATTTTCACTTAAGTTCGTCGCGACGCATCGTTATGCGTGCGACGCACTCAATTGACGAATTTCGGGTTTTACAATTCTCCCCTTCTAATAAAAATTTCGTCCACGAAATTGAAAAGAGAGAAAAACAACAATCATACCTTACTCAAAAAGATGAGGATAACACTTCCTCATTTCTGACTCCTTCTCCTACGTAGCATTCTTCTCCAACCCATGCTTCCACAGAACCTTCACGAACGGTATCTCTCTGCTTCTAAGTTGTTTCACACTAAACTCCAAAATCCGATCTGGTTCTTCAACATATGAAAGATCTGGCTGCAAGTCCACTTCTTCTGATATGATCTTAGAAGGATCATCTGATATATACTTCCTCAGCGACGAAACATGGAACACATTGTGGACAGCATAAGTAGTGGGTAATGCTAATCTGTATGCCACATTTCCAATCCTTTCTACTATCTCAAAAGGACTAATATAGCGGGGACTAAGTTTGCCAACCTTGCCAAAACGAAGTACACCTTTCATCGGCCTAATCTTTATGAAAACATAGTCTCCCACATTGAATTCCACAAAGCGGTGCTTAGCATCATAATACTTCTTCTGCCTATCTTAAACTGATAGCAACCTATCTCTGATCAATCTGATTTTGTTTGTGGCATCATCAACAAGATCGGATCCAATGACTTTCCTCTCACCAGTTTCTGCCCAACAAAGAGGTGTTCTGCACTTCCTTTCATAGAGGGCTTCATAAGGCGCCATCCCTATGCTGGCTTGGAAATTATTGTTGTAAGCAAACTCTATCAAAGGGATATGAGATTCCCAACCTCCACCAAAATCAAGGATACACAATCTCAATAAGTCTTCCAGAGTTTGAATGGTTCTTTCTGTTTGTCCATCAGTCGGAGGATGGAAAGCAGTGCTGAATGTCAATCTAGTGCCCATAGCCTCTTGCACTTTCTTCCACAGTCTAGAAGTAAATCTACCATCTCTATCAGATACTATGGACTTAGGCACGCCGTGCAATCGTACAATTTCAGCCACATACAACAGTGCAAGCTTCTCAACTGAATCAGTCAATCGAATAGGCAAAAAGTGAGCAGACTTTGTAAGCCTATCAATGACTAGCCAAATAGCATCATGACCCTTCCTAGATCTGGGTAAACCCGATACGAAATCCATAGCAATATCATCCCACTTCCACTCTGGAATCGGTAAGGGTTGAAGTAATCCACTCGGCCTTTGATGTTCCGCCTTTACCAACTGACAAGCAGTACATTTGGCAACAAAATCAGCTGCACTCCTCTTCAGTCCAGGCCACCAAAACAAACCTTTCAGATCTTGATACATCTTATTACTACCAGGGTGGATAGTATAAGCAGAGAAATGAGCTTCAGATAGAACATCCTTCCTCAAATCATCAACATTAGGTACACAGACCTTACCTTTATACCAAAGGAGATTGTCCTCATCAAGAATAAAATCTTCTTCATGCCCAGCCTTTACTAACTGTATGATCTTCACAAAATCTGGATCCTTTCATAAAGCTTCAGCTATTTTACTCTTCAATTCAGCTTGTACAGTCAACTGACTCAACCATCCTACATTGCCAGCTGTAGGAAGTACCACTGATAACTCCAACCTATCCATTTCTTCAATCAACTTCTCTTGTTGAGTCAGCACATTATTTAACTTCGTAGGCAGTTTTCTACTTAAAGCATCAGCAACAGTATTAGCTTTTCCCGGATGATACTGAATATTCAAATCATAGTCATTAAGCAATTCCATCCATCTCCTCTGCCTCAAATTCAACTCTTTCTGAGAAAAGATATACTTCAGATTTTGGTGATCAGTGAACACTTCACAATGTACACCGTATAAGTAGTGTCTCCAAATCTTCAAGGCAAAAACTACAGCAGCAAGCTCCAAATCGTGGGTTGGGTAGTTCTTCTCATGAATCTTCAATTGCCTCGAAGCATAGGCAACTACTCGCCCATGTTGCATCAAGACACAACCCAAACCCTTTAGTGACACATCGCTGAAAATCTGAAATCCTTCAGTACCAGAAGGAATTGTAAGAATCGGTGCAGTCATCAAACGAGTCTTTAACTCTTGAAAGGCTTCCTCACACTGACTGCTCCACTCAAATTTAACCGCCTTCTGAGTCAATCTACTCAAAGGTGCAGCAATCTTGGAAAACCCTTCTACAAACTGTCTATAGTAGCCAGCTAACCCAAGGAAACTCCGTATCTCCGTCACTGTCATAGGTCTTGGCCAATCAGCTATAGCTTGTACCTTGTGCTGGTCCACAGAAATACCATCTCCACTAATGACATGACCCAGAAAAGTCACATTCTTTAGCCAAAACTCGCACTTGGAAAATTTGGCAAACAGTTCATTACTCCTTAGTGTTTGCAACACTGCTTGGAGATGATTGGCATGATGCTTTTCATCACATGAATATCTAAGAATGTCATCTATGAAAACAATGACAAAACCATCTAGCATTGGCTGGAAAACTCGATTCATAAGGTCCTTAAATGCAGCTGGGGCATTTGTTAACCCAAATGGAAGCACTGTGAATTCATAATGGTCATATCTTAAGCTAAATGCTGTCTTCGGGATGTCTTCTTCCTTAATCCTCAACTGATAATATCCAGATCTTAGGTCAATCTTGGAAAAGACCGTGGCTCCCACTAACTGATCAAACAAGTCATCAATCCTCGGCAAAGGATACTTGTTTTTAATGGTAAGCTTGTTCAACTCTCTATAATCGATACAGAGTCGCATGCTACCATCCTTCTTCTTTACAAAGAGGACCGGTGCTCCCCAAGGTGAAGTGCTAGGACGAATAAATCCTTTCTCTAGCAGTTCTTGCAATTGAGACTTCAACTCCTGAAGTTCCTTTACCGCCATATGATATGGTGCTTTTGAAACAGGCTCAGCACCAGGTACAAGATCGATTGAGAAATCAATCTCTCTAACCGGAGGCATTCCAGGTAGAACTTCAGGAAACACATCAGGAAAATCTCTCACTACATCAATCTCCTTCAGTTCTGGCACTTGCTTGGAAGTGTCCCTTACATGTGTTAGAAAGCTTGGGTATCCCTTCAAAATTAAACTACAAGCCTTCATAGAAGAGATGATCATAGAGGATACACCTCGATCACCCTGAAAAACAAGTTTCTCTCCTCCAGGAAACTTGATCTTCACCACCTTCTTATTGCAGTCAATAGAAATAAATTGATTCGACATCCAATCCATTCCTAAGATTACATCAAACTCCAACAAGGGTAGAACTACCAACCGAACATCAAACTCCTTCTCACAAATAGTGAGAAAAGTGCAACACATAAGTGTAACAGTCATCCTAGACCCATCCGGTAACAGCACAGATAATGCAGTAGGCATGGTGCAAACATCCAATGCATGCTTCTTAATGCAATTCTGGCTAATGAATGAATGCGATGCTCCAGTATCAAAAAGTACTCTAGTAGGAAAACACTTGACATGAATAATACCTGTGATCACATCAGGAGATTCCTTGGCTTCTTGTGGAGTAATGGCATAGACCCTTGGTTGCACCACAGGTTTCGCAACCGGCTGACTAGGAGCTGAAGAAGAAACAGAAGCAGTAGATTCTTGAACCCTCGGTCTACCAACAGTAGGATATCTTCCAGTACTCTGCTGAGGTGAAGGAGCACTAGACCTCCCCTCCCTTGGGCCCTTTGGGCAGTTCCTAGCCATATGCCCAGGCTGATGGCAAAAAAAGCAAACATTGGAGCCCGTTAAGCATTCACCTCTATGCATTTTGCCACACTTCTCACAAGTTCTGGCACTTGAAGAACTTCCACCAAAATCAGTTCTGGTTTTCTTTACACTAGAACCTCCCGAATGAGTCTGGAAGCTTCTGGTCCTCTCAAAGCCCTTCCTCTTCTATTGAAAATCTCTCCTCTTCTGAACAGCTTGAAAATCAATCTCTATTCTCCTTGCTTTTTCCACCAATACAGCATAATCATCAAAGGTAAAAGGAATCAATGGCTGACGTATAGCATCTCGAAGCCCTGCTAAGAACTTTTGGCACTTATCCTCAATAGTAGCAATAAACTGAGAGGTATAGCGGGACAGTGTGGTAAACTCAGCTTCATACTGCATGACTGTCCGATCACCTTGCACCAGTCGCAAGAATCTCTCCTGCATCTGACTCCTCACAGAAGGAGGCACAAACCAATCTCTGAAGACTTTTACAAAGTCCTCCCATAAGATCTGGGAATCTGTTCTATCACCAAACTTCGCCAAAGATTGTCCTCGCCACCATCTCTCGGCCTCCCTATCCAGAGCAAAAGTAGCTAAGGTCACCCTCCGATCAACAGGACATTGCATACCCTCCAGTATCTTTTCAACCCTCAAAAGCCAGTTTTCAGCATCTACTGGCTCTCCTACTCCTGTAAAGAGTGGTGGTCGCATGTCCTGGAAAATTTTCAGATATTTATCTACTACTGGCTCCCTCTTGGAACTAGTCTGGGGCTGTTCCTGAGAATGCCGGATCAAGTGTGTGACAGCTGCCATCATCTGATTAAACGTATCCATAGTCGTACTACTACCACCAGTAGGTTGTGCTACTGAAGGTATGGTTGGAACCTCTCTAGAAATGGAATCATTATGCCCATCTGTGTTACCATCAGTGGCATCGGGTTCCTGATCCATAGCCCTATACAAAGGAAATAAAGCCAAATCAAACAGATGCACATCATTTACACCATCCTAAAATACTACGGCTACTGTTGAAAAGTTATCAATCACAACCTAATGGCGCTTATACAGATTCAAATCCTAAACTCGTGCTCTGATACCACTCTTGTCACGACCCGGCCCGGTTAGCTCGTAGATACGAGGCGGGAACGAGATCGGACATGTAAATTTAAGTACTCATCAACAGTTTCATGAAATTCTAAAGATATTCAAAAATAATAAAAGCGCCTCTAAACTTTTTCCAACATAGATAGCATTTGAAACCATCACAAAATAAGTTCATATACAAGGTGGTATACACTTAATCCATTCAATCATGATAAAACCACCCAAAATTGATAATTAAAAATAACAATAAGAACCTGCCACCCTTTGCGCGTCTACTGTAGGTGAACCTCGGGTGTTCAGCCATCACCTAAGCGTAGGTTCTCCTGAAAATTTCCCAAAACTCGGGAGTGAGCTACGCTCAGCAGAAATTTCTAATCCTAAACATGCTCATAAGACTAAAATATGAAATGTACATTTTTAAACTAAAAGGGTCATGCTTTTCTTTTTTCTAGTCATGCTATCTTGTTTATGTCATATAAATGAGAAATGAGAAATCATTTGGGTATCATATGCATGTGTCATTTGATATGTATGAAATGAATGTCGTCTCAAAATGTTTACTTATTATTTTATACAACCATCCCGGAGTACCAAGGGTGTACTGATCAGGTACACAAACCTCTCTTGGCCATTTATTTCTTTTTTTTTTCCTCATTTGCCTCAAGGGCCATCTGTGCCTTTGGCACCGTCTTTGGTACTCCGTAATCCATCATACACAATCTTTTCATATGAACATACATTCATTTCTTTTCATATAACATGTTTGACATGAAATCTTTAAACATGAATTTGATAGCACTTAAGCATGAAAGAAACAATGAAATATTTTGCATGTGTAATAAATATTCTATTCTATTTCTATAAAACATGTGATAAATACTCCATTTCTAAAACATGTCATAAAGGCTTTAACTTATAAAATGATATAACATGAAATAATAAATGAACATGTAAGGAAAAGAATTCCTACCTCCAAAAATTATGAATTCCTCCTCCTTTCCTCTTTAATTACTCTTCTTCTTCTTGCCACCACCTAAAGGAAAATAATTTAACTTAAACCTTGCCAAAATAAAATTTCTAATTCTTTTAGAAGCTTCCTATAATCTTCCTACACCTATTCTTAAGGTATAACATCATCAACCTCCTACCAAATTTTGATGTTTTTATTAATAAATTTTGGATTTAAATAAAATATAAATTATAGGAACCTAAAAATTCATCCAATTCATCCTAAGTCCTTTTAAAACATTTTTCTTCTCAAAATTGTAATTTCTATTATTTAGATACCTCTCTAAATCATTTAGAATGGCTTTAGTGAACATGCAATACAAAAATCCCTAAGTTAGGAAAAACCCTAAGCTTTTCCTAATTTTTAAACTCAAAATTCTTTAAGAAAACTTTGCATTTGCTTTACCAAAATCCTTTCATCACATTCTTCTAACAATCCTTATAAAATAAAGCATAAAACAAAAACCCTAATTTCGGATTTCAATCTTTTTCTTAAAAAAATTGACATGAATGGTAGAATAACATAGATCAAAGGAATTCCTAAAGCTTTTCTAAAGAAATTTATCAAAAATTATCAAACCCTAAAATTTTCTACACAAAAATCTCATGGAAACTTTCATATATTTGAAGAAACACTTACCCCAAGGCTTTCCCCACGTTTTTCCTAAGGATTCTCGCCGGAATCGCCGGCTTGGAAGGAGCTCCCGCCGATTCTCCCTCTCTCCCGTCGCCCTCTCTCTCGGTCGGCCGAACAAACGCACAAGGGACCGAAATGTTCGGTCCCTTAGGCGTGAAAATGACTTAAGGAAAAATAATTTAGCATATTACGCATGTGCCCTTATCTCTAAAGGTTTTCTTTTAATTCATGAAGGGCAAAATGGGTAGAAAATGCCAAATTTTACTTAAACGAACTTCGGCGAATTTTAACTCCAAAACCGTGCGAAATTTAATATACGTTCTTTATACCGTTTCGCTCGAAATTTTGAGACGAATCTAACGAAATTTATTTCGTCAATTTCCGACGACATCGAATTTTCACTTAAGTTCGTCGCGACGCATCGTTATGCGTGCGACGCACTCAATTGACGAATTTCGGGTTTTACATAATATATGCTCAAAATCAATTGGTAGGTAGTGACCCACGTTAGTTGCTTCATTCGATGCCAGTTGTGTACCTTTCCCTTCTCTTTATCTTGATTATAAGAGTTGCTGCCACCACACGCGTGTAAAAGTTTACATGCCAAATTTGGTTTATCGAGGGTGATTTTCGTTTACTCGAAGAACTTCTCAACCGCTCGCTCCCATTCCAGATAGTCCCTGATGTGCAATCTACCTTCAAAGAATGGTATGCCAAGCTTCGCACAAAAATATGGTCATGATGGTTTGTCCCTCATACTGGCGATGCCTTAATCGATCATGCCGGGGATCTTCTTCACCCAAATCAGTTAATTCAGGCTAAATATACGCTTTTGTACCTTCCTCTGAGTCTGTGCTTTCATGAATTGTCGTTGGGACCTTTCTTAGGTTACGTTTGAATTGACAACCCCTTCGCAGTGTAGGTATGGTTATTGACTATAGGATACGGTAATGAGGTTGTAATTGTAATCCTATTTTAATAGCTTGCAGCTCCTTGCGCATTTTCATAGAAAACCTGAAAAGTTCAGCAGTCAAATTGTCTAGCTGCCATGCTACGCTGGTTTGTGCCATCCATAAGGTGTCTACGTTGCGATCGTCATTGCCACCAACCTGTTTATTGGATTCTGCCATCCTTCACGAGCCCAAGCTCTAATACTAATCTAGCGTAGGTAATCCTGAAAGAGAAAGAAAGGCGATACAACAAACTAAAGAACAATACAAGTAGTAGGAAAACCATAAGTATTGATATATTTATTTTTGCTTTCAACTAGTACATTTTCTATAAATATGATTTGTGAATCTGAAAATACATAGTGTTAAAAAAATGAATTTTTGTTTGAACTAGAGTGCTTTGGCCTTGTGCTTGTGAGGTTTGTGGCGCTAGATTTCAGAGCACAGTGGCGCCAAAAACTTCTGCGGCGGCATTTGAGTCTCTGTTATATAATAATTCTGGATTCGACATGCAGCGCTGTCGTGTTGGGTCTGAGCGCTGCGGCGCTAGATTGCTAACAACATACATATATATATATATATATATATATATATATAATTGCATTTCATATAAATGAGTATGATATTTGCATTCAAGTACCTGTGAACACTATAATTTATTTGGGTTGGCTATTAAAATGTTAATACCTTACATGGCAGGGTGGGCTGACGGACTTTCTTAAAAGATGGTTTGTGGTGTTATCCCGGTTGTAGCCTATAGCTAATGACTTATTATGTCGACGGGTTGAAAGTAACAATTCTTAATAGTTTATTGAAAGTCACCTGTAATAATAATAATAATGATGATGATGAAAAGATGAAAATACTACATAAAAGTTGGATGTATTGTCTTGCTAAATTATATATTGAAGCATGTATACATTGATAGTATTGATAAAGAGAACTATAATGTACATAGATAGCATTTATAGATAGATCATGATGGGTGCATATATATGTATTGACTGCATATTCTGCAAACATAAATAAGATAGATAAGACTGATGACATTATAATTCATTTACTAATTTGTGAATGATTTCAATACGATTGTTTTATAGATTTATTGATTCTTCTATTGTAGCGGTTACTAGTTATTGAAATGATTTCTTGCTTTTGTTATTGATCATTTTTAGCCTTATAAATGATAACTGATCATATTGATAAAATGGAATGCTATTGATTAGATTGATTGAATTGAGCATGTATATTGATTCTTCAAGTCTTGTGTTGAAAGCTTTAGTGAATTTAAGTTATTGTTTGATTGTTTAGCTCATTATGTGGATTTTAATGGTTTTAGTTCATGAAAGGTGTTTTAGGACCAATTGGAGTGAGCTAGATTTTTAGGTTTTTTTTTTATATTTTGTTTGTATTTTTCTTTTATTATTTTGTAGTTACGAGCTATTGATATATTAGCGATTGTACTGATTTTTTACTATTGTATATGATTTTGAGAGAATGAATATAATGATGCATATAATTTTTATGCTTCCACTGGATATATAAATTTATATTAATGTTGTATAGAAGCTCTGGTATATTTTTGGTAAGCAAATAAAAAAATAGGAAAACCCTAAACTAGGAAATAAGATAGTAAGCAAATAAAAAAAGGTTGCAATAACCGAATGATGCACTGCGTCACTAATTGATGTCTTCCTAATCTTAGCTTCCGACCCAAATAGTTAGGATAAGACTTCTTATGATGATGAGTTTCTTCTAAGAGGATTGAAATATTATTCTGTGCAGGGTAATATTTTGTATGCTTGTCAGACCACTGATGCTCACTCAATGTTCTTAGAGCTTTCTCGGTACTTCTTCAACGGCTCTTCTGAACTACACTTTGCGAATTTTCTTCACATGGTGACGACCATGGCAATATCTGGCTCCACTGCCGAACAAATTGAATTTTTCGTTGTTAATAGCCAAAAGATACCAAAGCTACCTGATGATGAATCTTTGTGGTCCATTTCATCTGTGTGTGAAGTAGAAAAACGTGAAACTTCCCCGTCAGTCCCAGTTACCCCAATGGATCTTGAATGTATAAATTCAAAATCTTCGCATAGAAAACCAGGTATTAGTAGCTGTTGGCCACCTACAGATTGGAAAACTGCTCCAGATTTTGAATATCCTCGAAGTAGAAATCTGCGGTTGCAGCCATATAATTCCTCACAGGCTGCTTTCAGTAAAGTTGCTGTAGATGTTGGTCAGTTGGAAGCTCCAATATCTGTTGAGATTGATGGGAACTGGACCTTAGAGGAAGGCTCAATACCAGTAAGCACATCAGTGCTGCAAGATTCAGAATTACTGCTTTGCCAATCTCATGAATATCCTGCTTCAGAACCCACAGTTCAGTTTGAAGAAGAAGGTGATATCTCTAACCAAAGAATTCAATTTACCAATCCTCTTGAAAAAGAAAGGATTAAGAGGCAAACTCCTGAAGAGCAGCTCATACGAAGAACAACGGGCAGGCTTGGAGAGATGTTAGCCTTCAAATACTATACTGAGAAACTTGGATGTACTGATGTGAAATGGGTTAATAAAGAAACTGAATCAGGATTGCCCTACGATTTAGTCGTTGGAGAGAACGAAAGCAGGCAATATATTGAGGTAAAGGCCACAAGATCTGCAACTAAAGATTGGTTTGAAATTACTACTAGCGAGTGGAAATTTGCATTTGAGAAGGGGGATTCATACAGCATTGCCCATGTGGTTATATTGGGCACAGATAAAGCAAGTGTAACAGTTTTGAAAAATCCATACAAGCTATGCCGTCAAAACGTCCTTGGCCTTGCACTTCTCATGTCAAAACGCTGAAATTGAGGTTTCTATTGCTTGATTTTTCTGCAACTTACCAACCAACAGTGCCATAGACAAATATCAATCGGTTAAAAGTTTCTATGATGAAATGCAGTGCTGTACAAATCTAACGTATTATTGCTCGGCTGTAAGTTCTTCATGCTAACAATGGATTTGTAGGCTTAATTATCTATATGTAAACTGTCTTGTTTAATTTTATTTATATCCCATGTAAATTTCTCAGATTTATTCAGCTAATGTATTTTTTTTTTGGACATTTAGGCCAATTAAGACTAACTTACATATACATCATATACGTAAGACTCGAATTCAAAATTTCTTAGTTGACAGTCAAAACTCACAACCAATAGATCAAGATCAGTTGCGTTCAGCTAATATACTTTAGAGAGCTTTTAATGTGTCAAAGAGTACGCAATTGATTGTTATGACTTTTTCTTGTCAAAAATCAAACTTTTTTAACTTTTTTCGGAGGGGTATACTTTTGGTTCGATTTCCTTTTTACTCAGACATCAATGATAACTTTTTGCAGTGTAATAATGGTAAGGCTTCATTCTTGACTGCTACAAATACTATATGGTTCTAAAGATTGGGTGCTCACTTCTGCTAGATGCTTATAAATGACATTATTTTGGGGATCTTTTGGTATTATGATTTGGGGAAATTTTTATGTGCGGTCATCAAATCGTTCGAAGGCCGATCAGAATGCATCATGTCATCTAATACATAGTAGTACATAATAAATTGGTGATGTGTCACGTCCTGATTGACCTCCAGATGATGTTCGATGTCCAATGATCACGTGATAATTTTGTCAAGATTTGACTTATGATCTTCAAATATCAAAGCGGGAATAGTCGATCGAATGGTAGTTAATTATTGCCAATTGCCAATTAACATTATAAATAATCCAACAGTATTATCTTTCATTGTAAAAAGAGTTATTAATCAACAAAATTTTCATCCTGTCAAAATCATGCATAATTCATTTTTATATTTTGTGCAGTTTAGTAACGTGGTGCGTTCTAATTGGCCTCCACACGACGTCCAATGACCACACGTAATAATTTCGCCAAAATTTGACTCAAGATCTTCAAATATCAAAGCGGGAATAGTCGATCGAATGGTAGTTAATTATTGCCAATTAACATTATAAATAATCCAACAGTATATCTTTCATTGTATAAGAAGTTACTAATCAAAAAAATTTTCATCCTGTCAAAATGGAATTTTGGAGTCTAGAGTTATAAAAGCAAATCATTATGAGTAATCATCAACCTTTCATTTTAATAAAAATTTAAAGCATACACATTTGAAATTTATTAATGAAATATAAATATCATATATCATTTAATAAAGTATTTTTTGCTGTTCTATAAATATTTTTCTTAACATTCATAAACGGAATAAAATATGTGAATTTATAATATGAAACATCCTACTAGATATTTACATAAAATTACTAAAAATGCCAAATTTTGGACAAATCAAAATAACTACCAAATGACTTTTTTACATTTGTTGATTGCGATATTTTTCTAACTAAGGCTTCGTCCTGGATGTTTTTTTACCGCTTCTTAAAGCAGCTTTTTGTAAAAAATTAAAATGTTTATATTAGAAAACGGCTTTAAGAAGAAGCCGTCTCAAACAAAGTCTAAGTCTAAGGCTTTGTTTGAGACGGCTTTTTTATTGCTTTCTAAAACGGAGTTTTAATACAAATTTTTTTTATTTTTGAAATAAAACTCTGTTTTAGAAAGCAATAAAAAAGCCGTCCCAAACGAAGCCTAAATCATCGAATAGTATCCATTTTTCCTTTTTAATTCTGTGAAAAGAACACCTGGCTTGAAGAATAAGCAAGGAATAAAGCGCCTCCTGAGCAGAGCTGGAAGCCATTCATTCCCATGGATTAATTGACCATGACTTGCTGAGAGTAATGGATTCTCCCTACTTTGTAGTCTTTAGACATTCGAGCGTGGATCTTTCAAGAAAAATCGTCATCTTTAACGAAAGAGCCACAGCTACATCCGCCTGTTATGTAAGAGCATATCCAATGGAACGGCAACGTTTTTCCGTTGCTCCAGCCGAGCGACAATTCTTACGTCATTTCATCGTGGATGGATAGTTCGTTGTCAATATTAATGTTTCACTGTTCATATGCGCTATCTACCGAACTTGCCGAAGGAACACGCGAAAGAAAATAACGACCGTTACGGGGCATAATAGAGTAATCACGGCATTTTTTAGTTTCAAAGCATTTTGGAGTGAAAAATGAGAATTTCAGTTGGAGATGCCCTAAGGATGTATTTGGGATGGCTATAAAATTTTTTTTTTTTTTAATGTGAGGAAAATAGTTTTTTAAAAGCTGTGTAAGAATTAGATTTTAAAAATAAAAAATAATAGTCAAATAAAAATTATGATTATAATTTAAAAAATAAAATAGTAAAAAAATAATATCAAATAAATCTCAAAGCTCATGTCTTTTTCTTCATTCTTTTAGGTAGTTTTTTTTTTCTTTGGGGCATTTAGCTTATTTAAGACAAATTCATACACACAACGCATACACGAAAATTCAAACCTAAAACCTCTTAGTTGAAAGCCTAAATTCGCAACCAACAGATCAAGATGATGAGCCGTGTTTAGGTTAATTTACTCTTTAGTTTAATTGTCGACCTTATCAAAAACTAACTTAAAATAATATCGCAATCATTAAAAGCTGGTAGCATGATAAGTTGCTTTAAGAAGTCAATTCATGGGGTCTTTTTTTAAGGAAGAATTATTCTATGCGGAGTGCGGAGAGCATCCAAAGACTAATAAAAATGTGCTATATCATCTCATTACTGGATACTCAGCTCGCTACGCACACTCAGTACCGTTAGGTACTTAGTGCTTAACCGGACAGTTCTTCAGTCCGATCTCCGTACAAAATAAAACCTCTTTTTTAAGGGGAAAAAAAGTCACAAATTTTTTTTTTTTTTTGAAAAAAAAAGGCCGAGTTTTTGAATACGTATCACTGGCACTTTCCCGGCTATCTCATAATTAGTGCAGCTCTTAACCTGCCTACCTTCAGGGTTTAGAGTAAAAATTCTCCTTATGTGGTGTGTGCTGCTGAACATGGTATAACTTCTTGTAGTCCACCTATATACCGTGCTAAAAGTTGATTGTTAAACTCATTGAGTTTGTTTTGGCACTTAATCTGTAAAATTCTTCGGTGTATTCGTTAACAGTGTAGTTTCCCTGCGTACAATGTTGATACCTAAAGAACTGTAACAGGCGGAGAGGACGCAAGCCCGAAGGAAGAACAGAGAAAGAAAATATTTTATTACCCTTTACGGATTACAGATAGGCTCTATATATAGATAGACTAGGCCTGTATTTACAGGATAGCCAATGAAAGAATGACAACTCATTAATACATAATTAATTACAGCTATATTTATTTCTCTTATAATACCTCATATAGAGCATTTATTCGTAATCCGCTTGAAGGAAATGACAACGTACCAACTGCTTCATTCTATAACAACATCGAATGGGCCCCTTCCCTTCATGGCGCCTAACTTGCAAAACTTGCTGCCACCAAGCGCCCACCCCTCCTTTCAAACGACAAGCGACATATTTCATTTGTTTTCGGGCACAAACTCCATGTATTCAAAAAACATTTACACTGTTCTTTCCCAATCCACGTAATCCTCAATATGCAATCGTCCATCAAAGAACGGAATGTCTAGTTTAACTATGAACTCACCTTTATGTTGGCAATGTTGGTCTTGGCAACGTCTTACTAGTGAGCGTACCATACGTTCACCTTCATCAGAATTTGAATAATCGAAATATTGTTGTGGATTATAATCTGCTTTTGAATCTAGGTCAGCCGAGGATTAGTTACGATACCAAGCATCCTTTCGAAGGAAGCAGCAGATGAATATCTCATTCCAAAAATAATAATAACAATAAATATCGAAATTTTTGTATTTATTTGTATCACATTTAAAATTTTATAACGTTAAATCATTAAAGATTATTTGTTAAGAATAAGGAGATTAGTGCGGTCGAAGGCGGGCCTACACTGGTCTACCCTGTCGAGCCGGTAAAATTACATGAGTTGTATGAGCTTCTCAGATCCTCACCATTGGGACTAATGGTCAAGCCTGGTCATCTCCTCCTCGTCCTCCACCTCCTCATCTCCCTTTCCTCTTTGCATTCTCCATCTAATTCCTCACCATCTTTTTTAAGCCCATTAGTGCTCGATGAAGACGACGGCGGCCAGTTCTGCAACGGCACAGACATCCCCTTCCCCTTTGGCATCTCAGGTTACAAGTCTTTAGCACCAGGCTTTAACATCACCTGCAATCAAGGAAACGGAAATCTCCAAACTTCACCCCCACGCCTCAAACTCTTCTCCGATGAGCTTCCCATCATCGACATATCTCTCAACGATGGCTTTCTCCGCGTCAGCCTTGACCCCTTAAACTGGCGCTGCGATAGTCCCTTTGCGGAAGAACCAAGCAAATATCGAGACCTCCTCAAAGACTCCCCCTTTACCTTCTCCTCGACTCAAAATGTGCTTACTGTAATAGGCTGCGACGCGATGGTTTTCCTACAGCAGCAGGAGAACAACAAGACCGTTAATAGAAGCTGCGTCTCGTTCTGCGAGAGTACAGAGAGTGTTGTGGATGGATTTTGTTCTGGTGTGGGTTGTTGCCAGGCTTCCTTACCCGAAAAGCTGAAAAGCTTCGACCTTGATTTTCGAAGCATTCGAAACACGATAGGATCGAATGTGACAAACATGCTGTGTGGCAGGGCGTTCATTCTGGAACAGAAAGCTTTTGAATTTTCAGCGAAAGATCTTGATGGAGTGGTAGAGGGAGGTGCACCGAGGTCTGTCGTGCTCAATTGGTCGATTGGGAATAAGTCATGTGAAGAGGCTAAGAGGAGTGGTGCCGATTCTTATATTTGTGCGGAGAGATCAGAGTGCAATGATTCGAGTACTGGAGTTGGATATCTGTGCCGTTGCTTGGAAGGATATGATGGCAATCCTTATATACCAGATGGATGCAAAGGTACATAAATTTAGCTTGATTTCTGATATTTACTGAAATTATGATGATTAATAATAAACACAATTGAATTTTTTTCAGATGTCGATGAGTGCAGCGTCAATGGGACAAGCCCGTGTACAAGGAAATGCTTGAATTTTGACGGAGGTTACCGTTGTGCCTGCCCCTTTGGAACAACCGGCGATGGCAAGAAACAAGGCAGCGGCTGCGAGAGAGTTGCGCCAATCGATATTGCTTTGGCTGCTGGGCTCTTCCTTTTGCTTCTCCTCTTTGTTTTGGGCCTGTTAACTTACAGAAAGCTGAGGGGACGACGTGTTGAAAAGCTCAAGCAGAAGAATTTCATGCGGAACGGAGGACTTCTGCTACAGCAGCACTTATCTGTCAGAGAGGTCGCCGCCAAGATCTTCACCGCCAGCGAGCTTGAAACGGCAACTGACAATTTCAGTGACAACCACATATTGGGGCATGGCGGGTACGGTACAGTTTATAAAGGAACTCTGTCTGATGGTAGGGAAGTTGCGATCAAGAAATCGAAGCTGGTGGATGAGACTCAGATCGAGCAGTTTATTAATGAAATGGTCATTCTTTCTCAGATCAATCACAGGAACGTGGTTAAGTTGCTGGGCTGCTGCTTGGAAACACAGGTGCCTCTTCTCGTCTATGAATTCATCTCCAATGGAACCCTCTTCGACCACATGCATTCGGACAGCGAATTAAAAACGTCGCCTTTATCGTGGGAAACTCGCCTGCGAATTGCAGGGGAGACGGCGGCGGCTCTTGCTTATCTGCACAAAGCGGCTTCAACGCCCATCATTCACAGGGATGTGAAGTCGGCCAACATACTTTTGGATGAGGAGTTTACCGCTAAAGTGTCGGATTTTGGAGCTTCAAGGCTTGTTCCTTATAATCAGACTCATGTTACGACGGTGGTGCAGGGAACTCTGGGCTACTTAGACCCGGAGTACTTTCACACCGGCTTGCTCTCGGAGAAGAGCGATGTGTACAGCTTCGGTGTTGTTCTGGTTGAGCTCTTGACAGCAGAGAAGCCGGTTTCATTTTCCAAGTCGGAGGAGCAAAGGAACCTGGCGTCATATTTTGTTGGATTGGAGAAAGAGAACAGAATCTTAGAGATAGTGGATCGGCGGGTGGCTAAGGATGCAGAGCCGCTGAGTTTGTCTGCGGCGGCGGAGCTTGCGAGGAGGTGTTTGAATGTTAGGGGAGAGGATAGGCCGATGATGAAGGAAGTGGCGGTGGAGCTCAATGCGCTGAGAAGCCTTCTCATGCTGAAAAGGCCGCCGGAAAGTCGTGCTGCAGAAGAGCAGAGTAGATGTCTGCTTAGGCCTCTGAATATTTGCAGGAATGACGGGGAAATTAGCATGGAACAAAAACTCCTGTGACTGTCAGCCATCTCTGATGCTGTTTACTGAACGGAAAGCTCAATAGGGGATCACTACGAAAGTTTTTTTAGGCAAAAGAAATCATTTTTAGTCTATTTAGGATGAGATTTTAAGTTTCTATCTTGAGTGAGTACCTCCATTAAGCGCCCAACATTGGGCAAATTATTGTGTCCGGTGTCTGGACACCAATAAAAACGTGCCACGTCACTCAAAAATATCTGGGCCCAGTGCATCCGGGTGAGATGTCGTGTCCGGACTGGATGTCCGCATGTCAGGTGACCGGACGCAATAATTTGCCCCAACATTGAGACTCAACAAATACATAGTAAAATGATGTATTTTTCTAGTTATTTTCATGTTTTCTACTGTGTACTGTCATTTTTGGCATGTTGTTATAAATAATGGGTCCCTAATCATGTAAAATTTTGACCTCATATATATACTCTCCTTGCGATTTTCTTAGATGGAGTGGAAACTTGTAATTCTTAATGAAGCAAAAAGGATTCTTTGTTCTCTTCCTTCTTTTATCGCTATTCTCTTTAGGTTAAATGCTAACTTGCTGTAATGCTCCATGGATAAGATTAGATCCAACAATTTCAACGATATAGTATGGATAATGTCAAAGGCCAGGAGTCATGCCAATGATCGACTTATGAAGCATTTTATATTGTGCAACTATAGTAATTATAAATTCATCACATATATACAAATCTAGAATATGAAGGATTGTCCTGCTCGAATGATAAAGGAAACAGTAACCCCCCCCCCCCCCTCACAAATTGCTAGTTTGCCTTAAGTGTTTGACAAATGCTATGCAAGCTCCTTCTAATAATTATTGGAGATATGCTATGAAAAGTACCATAGAGGCTCCTTTTCCTTATCGACCTAAAAAATATTTGTTTCAGTTAACTAACCTTTTATTGATGGAGATTTTCAAGGCTCAATCTACTGCAAGATTCAACATACCACACTATATGTTTAGAATGACCAATTGGATTGAGTCAACCGTGTCGCCCACTTTGATTTTATAATTTTCTTGTTTAACTATTTTTAAAGAGGCTACACTACGATGGTTCTCACATCTCTAGTTGGGTTGTATCTCCACCTCTTTATTCTAAATTCAAGCAATCAATTATTGTCAAATTTGACAGTGTGCCAAAGCTAATAAAGAACATTAAGACTCCTCTAAATATGAGATAAGAGCCTAACTAGACCCCTTGATAGTTTGTGATAGTTCCAATAGGAAATAGTCGATATTTAAAATTTAGATATTGTTAAATCCAAAATAGCTCTTACAAATATCCTTTAGAAAGGCCCACTTCAGTATACAGTACTCAATTTTTAGAAGCCAAAAAATTTTGGTCGAGTTGCTTGAACCAACCAACTCACACATTACTGCTGAATAATATAATCATGTGACTTTGACTTCTAGTTTCAAGCCAAAACTATTTGGTCATGTCTAAGAAAATAAGCAATAATCCCAACAATTTATGAATGATTCTTGTAATCCTTTGGGTAAGTAGGGTTGCAAACGAACTGAACCGAGCCGAGTATGTGAGTGTTCATGTCTGAGTTCATTTATTATTAGCTTGTTCGAGTTCGGTTCGTGTTTGATTCAAGCTTTATTGTTTGTGTTCGTGCTTGGTTCATGTTCGATTCATTTAGTGCTTATCAAGTTTTAAACAAACAGGCCTTAACGAGCTATGTTCGTCAACATATTTAATGAATTTTTTTATACTATCAAACAAGCACGTGAGCTATCAAATGAGCAAGATCATGAATATATACATAATTTGTATTTTCGAGATACCAAATGAGCTCGTTCACGAACAAACAATCTATGATTTATCTTATATTTGTTCATAAACATTTTACCCAAACAATCTAGTAAATATTGACAAATGTGAAATGTCTTTTGTTCATAAATAAATTCATTCTATTGAAGGTATAAAATAAAATGAAATTAAATTTATAATAAAAGCAGTTGTCTATTTAAAATGAAAATATGATTAATCTATATGAATATATTCATCGAGCTTATTTATGAGTTCGAAATCAAACAAGAATCGAGCTTCTTATTGAGCTTAATGTCGAGCTTGTTCACGAGGTTTAAATGATGTTGTTCTTGAAAATAAATGAACCGAGCACATTAGTGTTCAAGCTTGCTTATTTAAGGTTCGAGTATTAAAAATGTTGTTCAAGTTTGTTTGTTTAGTTAGTTAAACGATCACAAACGAGCTTTAATCGAACCGAGCAACGAGTAGCTCATCGAACGTTTAGTTTTCTTGCAATCCTATGGTTAAGTTGATTAAATAATAAAAAAAACTATCATTGCATCACTAGTAACTGTAGTAAAACCATGTTCGAGTAAAGAATTAAGTCGTTAGATTTAGGACTATTAGATATAATCTAATGGCACAAATAGATTGACCATGTGATGCATTGGGCTTTTGGGTAAAATTATGGTGTAGGAAAGATGATATATACTCTATTGATTGATATCTCATTAAAGATCATGAGCAATCAATCATAATGGAGTGTCAAGAGAAAACTATAAGCATGGCTGACTTAGGACTATAAGATCTAAGTTTTTAGGTGACCAAGTTCTTTCGTAGGCATGGTTGAGGAAGCCCTCCCTCAAGCATCATTGAAATACAAGTTAATAATAGGAACCATCTTGAAACCTTTTTAGAATCTAAATATCATGATAAACAAAAAAGCGATGTAGCATTAAAGTGATTGTCACATCATAGTAATTATTGAGTTGTAGATCTCACACATTAATTAACGACCTCCCAATGTGAATCTCATATAAGAAAGAAAATGACACATGATGAAAGTTTACATCAACTCTAAAAACTTTTCTCTGCAAGGATTTTATCTCCCCTTAATATTGCCAAAAGATAATAACGATATGTTAAAATATAGGTAATCATTTCTAAGGCATGCCATCTACCAATTGCCATCTACTAATTATCAAATATCGAGTGTTACATAATAAAATATCAGCTGCATAATTTAGAATGAGTAATGAAGAAGTAAATGATAAAATAAAAGTTAAAATTTTATTATTTCAAGAAGAGATCATATATTATGTCTTAATTGACTCTTACTTATATAATAATTAAAATCATATAAAAAAGTATGAAAAAAATTACATAAAAAACTAACTCAAACTTTTTTCATGCAAAGATCACATATATATCAAATAATAATAGTAGTAGCATCTATAAGCCACTTCAAGAGTGAGCAACAACTCAACAAAATAATGAACAACTAAGCATTTTTCCTTTTTAAGTGGTTTAACATTATATTTGAACTTGTTAAATAATGTAATTGTATTTTTTTCAAGCAAATGACAACATTAATTGTTGAAATGAACCCTTGTGAGGAATATTGCCTTTGGAGATCAACTCATGAAATACGTAGTCAATACTAGTTGAGAACCAAATACATAAGGATTTTCGTGCTACAATCTTTGTCGCTAGTAACCTAATAAGCTCTCAAATATTATTAAAGCTATTCAATCTCTCCATAGACTCCATTCCATATGAACAACTATTTGATACTAAAAGACTAGATGTGCATCCATTCAACTAATCTTGAAAGCTTCACTCCACCTTATCTTTAGTAACATGAAAAATCTCTTTGTGATAATTCAATTTGGAATTAACTACTTCTGATACAATGGATGAATCATTATAAGAGGACTCCAATAAAGAAAACATGCTAACAAGTGCTTTTTTTTTTCTTATGATTTTGCTAGAATTGAGATCTCCAAGTCATAAGTCACTTTGACATCCTATACCCTCAATAAAAGCAACTTGATCTTAGCCTAAGTGAGCTTGATAAGTTTGGCCTTTCCTTCTCCCTAAGTATCCAATAAGTTAATTTTCTCTAAGGAGCTAACATTATTATACAACAAAATTTCAAACTCCTTTTTTTAGTAGGAGGTTCAAAAATGCTTATTCCATCTTAAATTCCAACCTCGATGACATGCTCTTATTGGCCCCAAATTATTGTAAATAATTTGGTACAAAATACAACTTTCTCAATTTTATTATCCAAGCCTCTCCATTGTAGCTTCAATTAAAATTATCCCCCTATCATACTGATCACTTGGGGGAAGTCACTATTGGCGAATAAGCGCATCATATTTCGAAGAATTTAGAATATTTATGAGGAACTCTATGACAACAACCTGTCTTTGGACAATCCAATTTTTTGAGCTAAAAATATCCTAACATATTAGATATTACATGCGTCATGAACCCACTTACTACCTCAGTATGTGGTCATGTGCAAGTCAATATAGTAGTAGGTACCACCATTGAAGATATAATCAAGATCTTATTTTTCTCTAATTGGGAAATGATAACGGGTCTTCGCTTTTACTTTTTTATTTATAACTAGAGCAATATATCTCCCCCAATAGCTTCTTACTTTATATTTTTCGATGTTATTCTAGCCTCAACTATAAACCTTGAAAAGAGGAGGATTTCTCTTATGAGCATTCTCTCGACGCTTTTAATTTAGTCGGTTTCTGATGAAAATACAAGCCAATATAGAGAAATCACCCATACATAATAATGAAAAAAATTTAAAGTCCCAAAATTTAAGCAATTGAATAAAATTACAACCGAACTTTGTAATTTAAAGACAATTGAACTTAGAAGGATAGTCTTTTATCAACTTCACTTTTTCTCAAATGAAGATTTATGATCAATTTTATAATCATTGACCGCTCAACCACTGCTTTTCAACTTTGTATATTAAATATAAATATATTTCATTTTGTTGATCATATAATGTTGGCCTTGATTCTTACTCATAAATAGGATGGGTCAACCCTGCACATAATTTGGCTTGATGATCTATACAATAAAAATTTACAATTTTAGCTAATCTAACCACTAAAATCAATCTCACAAGCTCTCTCTTTTTCTCTTACCATTAATGTACTCTGATTTCGTTGACTCAAATCATTCCTTAGAATAACAATTAACAGATCCTCTAAGAGATCTAAGGTTCTTAGCTTACTTAGTCCAATCTGGCAGTCCTAAGTTTAAGCCTTTCCTCAGAAGGAACAATTATTAGGTCAGGTGATCTTATGTAGTTCTACGTTCGGACGTCAATAACATATCGTCACGTGCTTTTACTTTTTACCGCGCGGCTCGACGACTTGACCCGGACCGGAACCCGGGATTGCTATGTATTGCTCGTTATTGCTCGGTATTGCTTGACAATAATGAAAAATATCACTTGGTGAAGACCAATACCGAGCAATATCTAGCAAAACTCCGTATTGGTCTTCACATAATGGTATTTCTCATTATTACCGAGCAAAATCGACCAATAACTAGCAATTCCGAGCAATCCCGGGGCCGTTCTGGGTTGGGTTGTCGGGCCGCGCAGTAAAGAGTAAGAAAACGTGACACTATTTTACTGACGTTCAAACGTAAAACTACGTTAGGTCATCGGACCAAATAAAAATTCTCTCAGAAGTGAGTCAACCAAATTCCATTGGATAACACCAATCCAAATGAAAGCCAAATTCAAATTTTGAATGATTGCAGAAGTAGCAATCAAATTTTCAATCCTTGATGAGGAATTCCTACGGGCCAATGATTACGAATGACACAGCAATTCTCGCTGAGGCAAAAAATAACGAACAAGACCAGGCGCCATTGTTGACCTCCAGTCGCGCTCCGACCGAAGACCCGATGGGAGAAAAAAAAAAAGGATTTTCCTACGGGAGAAAAGATAAAATTCATCCCTTTGGTACGCAATGCGTATTAAAAATTATGTTGGGCTGAAGCGGTGGGGACATGACTGTGGATCGGCTTTTTCCGGGTTGTGCAAATGGATAGCGGAAACCGGCGGGGACGAGGACAGGATAATGGTCTCCCAGTTGAAGAAGCCCTACTCCTCTTTATATCAACGCGCACTTCTTCTGCGCTTCCTTACTGTTCATTTGGATCTCTCCCCGGTCACTTTCAAGGTCGGAAATTCGTGTTATCCATCGGGACGCCTTTGATTTTTCGCCACGGTTTCGACTTCTTGTCGATCTTAAGGTAAGATGCCGTGGTTTTCCTTCTGATTTATATGGATCTTTGTGTCTGCGGTCGTTTGGGCGATCGAGAAGCGCTTGTGGGTCTCAAAGATGCAACCTTGCTTTTCTTCGATGTGATTCTTCATGAATGCTTTGGTTATTAATGACGGAAAGCCTTTATTAATGTCATCATATTTATCAAATTGATTGCTCATAATTAGACGCTTTAATAATTTTGCAATTCGTTGACTTTCCGCTTCATGAACTAGTTAAGCTAATTGATGATTTTGTGTTCTTTATACTTGTATAGATCGGGCGATTATTAGGCAAAGAAATCCTTTGATGTAGGGAAGAGTGATATTTTTGCTTTGTTGCATGGATCAGGCGAGAAGTTCTTAGGAAAAGTTGTTTGAAACAATTTTGCAGGAATTGCTGATCTAGGGCAAGACAACTTGGCGTAAAGCTGTACCTTGTTTTGATGTTTCCTGTGAGCCGGATTTGTATGGAGGATCCTAAAGCAGAAGACTCTGATGAGGAAGAACCTAGCACTTTAAATGAGTTTGGGAATGTTCATCTTGACAAGCCATTTTCAGCTCCTGGTGTAAAGAGAGGCTTATTCTCTTCCAGTAGTGTTCACGAATTACTTGAATGTCCAATATGCACAAACTCGATGTATCCTCCCATATACCAGGTTTTCCCCATATCCCTCTCTCTGGAAACTCTTTAACTACAGTCTTTCTATATGATTTCAATTTGGATTTTGTCTGGAAGGCCTTTGTTTTGTTAACATATATACATATTTAAATTATTTACTGCTTCAGTGACTTTGTTTGATGAGAACTTTATCAAAGCAAGCTAATGTTATTCTGCCATATCATGAAATGCCAATTTATTTTTATTGTTTTCGAAACTATTTGATATCGTCAGTTTAACCTGTTAGATACCAGGGAAAAAGCTGCAGATTGGGTGATGTACTGTCAACGATGTATTAATGGAAGTAGAAGTTAAATTGTTTTGTTCTCTAATCTCTATAAACTAGAGATCCCAGGGTCCCTTAGTAGAAACTGATATTACTCGTGGCTTTGTTAATCATGCAATTTTTGACACTTAGATGGGTACTTCCCATGATTTATGCTTTGATTATGAAGGATAATGTGACTTTTTTTGGCTGATTTCTTTGTTTGCAAGGTAATTAGAAGCTAACTCATCTAAATATGGCAACGGATAATCTGCCTAAGATAAGGCATTCATTCATCACTGACCTATACTACTTTTAAAATAGCATTTGACATTCTACTTGATATATCATCAAAAAATTATCTTGATCGGGCACGAATCTCAAGGCAAAATCAAGCATGAAACTTCAAAAATTAAGTCCGGGATCACCTAAACTCCCATTTCAGCAAACTTATAGTCAAACTAAGCTTCTCGGAAATACGAACCCAACGACACCAAAGTCAACTCAATCCAAGCTCAAATGAGTCCAAATCAAAGACCCGAAGCGCTGTTGGAAAGTTCGAACCACAATTTGAGTTATCAAACGGTCTCGAAACATGACGTACTTATAGTCAAACGAGACGAATCCAACGAGCCCAAGATCGCCAAATTCTGACATCATTAAGACCTTCAAATGTCTGACAAACGGTCCACGATCAAGGGATTCAATATCAGTCGTTCATCCGAATCACTCCACCTTTGCCCTTGATCATCTTCTTATTTACTAGCCATGCCATTCTCAAAAACTATAAATATCCTCTCATTTCTCTTGAGAGGGGACCCAAGCAAGAAGAGAAGAAGTGAAGAAGAAGAGAAGAAGAAGAGAAGGATAGGAGGGAAGAAACTACTCATCGACCATCGCCAAAATTCTGCCCGACGCCCAAGTGACGTCGAAATTCTGCCCGACGCCCAAGTGACGCCGGAATTTTGCTCGACACCCAAGTGACGTTGAATGCTGCCCAAGTGACGCCAGAATTCTGCCCGACGCCCAAGTGACCCCAGAATTCTGCCCGACGCCCAAGTGACGTCGGAATTCTGCCCGACGCCCAAGTGACGTCGGAATTCTGCCCGACGCCCAAGTGACGCAGGAATTCTTCCCAAGTGATGCCGGAATTTCGCCCGACTTTCCAGTGACACTGGAACTTTGCCCAACTTCCAAATGACACTGGAATTCTAAGTGATTCTGAATTCGCTCAAATACACAACTTGTTTATAATTGGATTTTAACCTGGAAGTGAAACATTGTAATTTGATCGTCCTAAAATTTAAAGACGATTCAGCCTCTTGTACCTCAAGCAAACACTAGTGGAATTATTTCAACTGGGCGTGACCCCGTTGTTTTTTCCCTTTCCAAGGTTTCCGCTTAAAAATCCTGATGTTTCTATTTTTCTCCTATTTGTGTGCTAGACATTCGTATAATGCTGAGACGAAAATTTTCTAACTCTATCGCCGCGTATATTCTAGCCCGCAACACTACTAAAATAAAACCTATTTAGAAAAAAAATATGGCCATTCATCTGTTTTCAATATAGATTACTATTAAGGGTGTTTGATATTCCATCGTTAAAAACAACTTAGGTAAAACCATTTTACTCTCTCTCTCTCTCTCTCTCTCTCTCTAGAGAGAGAGAGAGAGTAAAATGGTTCTTTGATTCTTTATGAATAACCAAAATGATCCTCAACTAAATTAAAGAACTATTTTGATCCCTCGAGTCTTTAAAAAAGAACCAAAGTTGTCCCACAAATCAAAATAATCCCATGGTTCATCTATATATATAAAGACTAAAGAGTCAAGGGACCATTTTGATCATTCTCTCTCTATACATATTTATTATTATTAATTTAGGAGAAAACTTAGAATGAAAAGAAAAAATTTAAGAGAACCTATTTGCAATATCACATCCAGGTGAAAAAAAAAAACAAAATAAGGTAGAGTAGTTTAGATCATGCATGCCATTTTAAAATGTAAATTAAAATTAAGTGTTAGGATTTTACTTTATTGGACAGGTAGGCTTTTTTATTAATAGTAGTGTATTGGGAAAAAAATGAAAGAGTGGTAATGCTTTGCTTGAGCCAACATCAAGAGTTAAGGCTAGATCGAAGTCTTTTTTTTGCCATTTTATGCAAATTAGGTTGAAATTATCCATTTGGATTATCTTAGGTTTAAATTTGAATTATTTGTTAGAATTAGATTTTATTTTCAATGGGATTAATGGAAATCGGGTTGACCTCCAACATTAGGTGAAATTCCACTTGATGATGAGAATTAATCTATCATATTTAAATTCCATATGATTATTTAGGGATAAAAATAACCTATAGCATGTCACGTTAACTTAAAATCAAATCAACTATCTAGATCAAATATAAGGTCACATTTTGCAAAATCAATAAATTTTATCTTTTAAATTTCCTGTAGTTAAATCTATTAAATATTTAATTCTAGTTCAGAAATTGATTTCAAGTTTATTAGAACTATTTTAAAAATATCTACTTTTGAAAATTCAATAACTTAAGGTGGCAAGCCTTGGATTTTGATTAGATTTGATTTTAATTTATGTGATAGTCCTTACAATACTATTTCTATAAATTGGAGTTTGTGGCCTGTAATGGATGATCATTAATGCTTGAAAGAATTGAAATTATAGTATTTCTCTTCTCTCTCTCTCTCTCTCTCTCTCTCTCTCTCTCTCTCTCTCTCTCTCTCTCCCCCCCCCCCCCCCCCCTTGGGTTACCTTGATCTTTTTTGTTGGCTTTATTTTAGTGGAATATCAAGCACTTTTCTCATAGTTGTCCATAAAAAACAAATGAATGAATGGCAATGATTTTCGTAGGAAGATTTTATTCTATTATAATATCAAGTGCCATTTGAATAGCAGTAAAGATAAAACATTAATGAACGCCATTGATTAACTTTGAGTGGAGTATCAATAGCCTTTTTAAAAGGTAGTATAGAAGTTCATTTAAATATGTAAAAGATTTTTTTTCCTATGTTGAAAATTTTCATATGCGTATGAATGGCGACTTTTAGTATTAATAGACCTAGTGAGGGGATTGTGACTTTGGGCGATCAAGTCATTAATAAGAGTACACGTTTTAGATATCTTGGATCTATTGTTCAGAGTGATGGTGAAATAGATGGGGATATTATCAGCAGAATTCAAGTTGGATGGTTGAAGTGGAGGAATACATCGGGCTTGTTATGTGATAGAAATGTACCCCTCAAACTTAAGGGAAAATTCTATAAGATGGTAGTGAGGCCTGCAATGCTTTATGGTGCCGAATGTTGGCCATTAAAAGAGAAGCATAATACTAAGTTAAGTGTGGCAGAGATGAGGATGCTCAGGTGGATGAGTGGCTTTACCCTTAGAGATAGGATACGAAATGAGCATATACGTGAAAAGGTTGGAGTAGCTCTAGTAGAAGATAAGATTAGAGAGAGTCGCCTTAGATGGTTTGGTCACATAAAACGGCGGCCTTCCGATGACCCGGTTAGGAGAGTAGAGGTATTAGATTTGACTTATGTTAAGAAAGGTAGGGGTAGACCTAAAAAGATTTGGTTAGAAAATATTAGGAATGACCTTTCTTTATTAGATTTAAACGAGAATTTGATTTTTAATAGGACACAATGGAGAAAAAGGATTCATGTAGCCGACCCCACGTAGTGGGATAAAGGCTTGATGTTGTTGTTGTTGTTTGTTTGTATGAATGGCGACTTTCTCTTAGAGATAGAATGTGAAACAAGATATATGTGTAAAGGTTGGAGTAGCTCCAAAGAGTAGCCTTAGATGGTTTGGCCACATAAAACGTTGGCTTTCTAATGACCCAGTTAGGAGGATAGATGTATGGCCTATGTTAAGAGAGGTAGAGGTAGACTTAAAAAGACTTGGTTATAAAATATTTAGAAATGACATTTTTTATTAGATTTAAATGAGACTTTGACTCTTAATAGGACACAATGGATAAAGGCTTCTTGTTGTTATTTTTATTGAAAATTTTCATATAATAATTTTTTTGAGATTAAGTGATCTCAAAGGGCATGACTAAAGTGTTTTTAATCATATATTTTGAATAAAAAACATTTAATTTTTTTTATAAATAACCATATTTCAAGATAGAATGACATTCATTTTTTTGTTTCAAAATATTATTAAAAAAAAGTTTTTTTAAATAATCGCCTTACATCCTAATTTAAAAGTAGAATCCCCTTAATTAGTAGAAGGAAAATGAGGAACGTGCACTTATGACATGCATTTTTATTGGTTTCATGAAATATATGATAGGTATGAATGTTGTGTTGTTGTTATTAGTGAATCAATTTGAATTCATAATTCCATTTTCCATATTAGAGGGAGTTGAAAGTAAACATTAATTATTGAAGTCAACCTTAGAGTCTAAAGATTTTCGTTTCAGTAGATCTACCCGAATACATGGAGTGTAATTTTAGTAATAATAGATCTGGTGGGAGAATTGTGACTTTGGGCAATCAAGTCATTAATAAGAGTACGCGTTTTAGATATCTCGAGTTTATTGTATAAAGTGATGGTGAAATAGATTGGGATATTATTAGTAGAATTTAAGTTAGATGGTTGAAGTGGAGGAATGCATCAAGCCTGTTATGTGATAGAAAATTACTCTTCAAATAGAAGGGAAAATTTTATAAGATGGTGGTGAGGCTTACAATGCTTTATGGCGCAGAATATTGGCCATTAAAAGAAAAACATAAAATTAAGTTAAGTGTTGCAGAGATGAAGATGCTCAGGTGGATGAGTAGCTTCATTCTTAGAGACAGAATGTGAAATGAGTATATAGGTGAAAAAGTTGGAGTAGCTTCAGTGGCAGATAAGATTAGAGAGAGTCGCCTTAGATGGTGAGGTCACATAAAATGTTGGCCTTCCGACAACCCGGTTGGGAAGATGTATTAGATTTGACCAATGTTAAGAAAGGTAGAATTAGACCTAAAAAGACATGGTTAGAAAAATTATAAAGTATTTTTTATTAGATTTAAATAGAAATTTGATTCTTAACCAGACACAATAGAGAAAAAGGTTTCACGTAGCTAATCCGACGTAGTCAAATAAAGACTTGTTGTTGTTGTTGTATTCCATTTTCCATATTCTCTAGTGTTTGCACTTTTGTTTCATGGCTAAGCTTTTGTTGGATCTTAATGTATATCGGTGTTTCTTATATGATAAATCAAAATCCATATGGATCAAAGTTTAGATGATAGAGTTGTGAATTGTTGAAAATGCAAACTAATTCTGATGACAACAAGTTTTTTTAACATTACTTTTTGCTGTTATTTATTGAGGCAAGAACATATGAGAAAATTCTATTGGCAATCTTAATTGCAATATGATCCACCGGATAATAATAGCAAAAACTAGCGTTTATGTCTTTCATATTTCTTTTTTATTGACTGAGAAATGGTTGTTTTGATTGGATGATTCTTCTTCTTCTTCTTCTTCTTTTTCCTAAATTAATGAAAGGTGAAGATTATTTTTACCCATTTAAAAAATGCATTAGTCAGGAAAATTCCTCGATCTAACTGATGTAAAACGTACATACGATGATGGGTTTCGTAATGAAAGCTTGCACGCTTAATTTTAGATAGAACAAATAATTATATCTTTATACTAATTTGAACGACGAGATAAAACATTAAGAACGGAAAAACGAGCTTACGGTTGAATCACACGGGTAAGAGTTAAGATCATATAACAATCAAGTCAATCTAACGTTGCGTACATGAATAGTTTTCCACAAATATCCCTAGACTAACAATAAGATTAGTTGTTCTGAGAAGATCCCTCACAACTCATCCAATTACTAGGTTTTAGCGGAGAAGATTAGCATGATTTCCATGAATCAAGTTATCACAACAATAGAGAGGTAACCACAAAGATAAAAGGGTCGGATGATGAGTTTACCCAAAGAAATAGAAGATTTGAAGCTTTAGTGGCTGTTTGAATGCTTGAGATGAAGTAGACGGCAACCAAAACCCTACTTGATGTGGTGGACAGCAATCGGAAACTTTAGGACAGCATCCGAAGCTCTCCCGCCTGGCTGGACAGCAGGAGGAGATGCAGAATTTCTCTGGACAGCTACAGTCTGGTCTTGGACAGATCTTGGACAGCAACCTTTCAGGTGCAAGAAACGTTGGAATGCTCTTCTAAGCTGCTGGGAACTTGGGACAGCAAAGTGTGGTCCTCCAGAGTGCTGGACGGCAACCCAGTTCAGGGGAAATCCATTTTGGCTGATCCGTTGAAGGGAAGTAGGTGGTCACGGGCTGGAGAGGGGAGAGGGGCGGGTGAGGTTATGCGGAAAGAAACTAAATTTGAAGTTTATTTCAGCCCAGAGAAAAACTTTAGGAAACCAAAATTTCAGTTTTCTGATATTGAAATAATGGGGAGACATGGAGAGGGGAAAGTGAGAAAATTTTCAAAACAATTCCAAAGGAGGCGTGGCAGCAGTTATATGATGGAGTAAGGGATTTTAATGGGGAAATTTATTATAATTGGAGAGAGAGAAGAGCTAATTAGGGGACCGGACTTGAATAGTTGAGAGAGAGCCATTTAGTGTTAATTAGGTGGGCCCACTAGGCATTAACTCACGGTGGAAATAAATCTGAAAATTGATTTTCAGATTTGCTTTGCTAAGAAAGTTCCAGAATTGGCCTTGAGCCTTTGGATCCGTTGCAATTCAGCAGGTAAAAGAACAAATTAAAACATGCACTTTCCAAAGTAATCAGGATGCAATTTAGGAAGGTATTTGAGACGTTTTGAAATTGGATTTCAATTTCTGGGAGCAAGGTGGTCGGCAGAATATCGTGGGGAGGCTATGGAAACGGTGGAAGGAATGCTGCCGGCTTGATGGCTGGGAGGGCCGTGGGTAACTGGGCCGGCCAAGGGAGGCCGGCGGTGGAGGGTATGCTGCCGCCGGTGGGGAGGTGGGGAGGGGTAGGCGGCGGCAAGACCAAGGGGAGGAAAATAGGGAAATTTCCAAGGAATCAAGGAATGAATTCCAATTTCTCACAAAGGCTTCAACCCGAATCTCCACAACGACGAACCGATCACAAGAAATGAAGGAAGAAAATTGGTAGAACAAGAAGATCTAGAACTCACAAAGAGATCTAGCTTCTCCTACGAACTCACTAAGAGATCGAGGAGGGTGAACTCACAAAGAGATCATAAGTGGCAAATATTCTTCATTCATCAAAACTAACTCTTACATGAGAAATGGGCCATATAAATAGGCCTCAAAATGATAAAGAAAGTAAAGTACTAATGTCACGACCCGACCCGAGACGAGACGGAGCCCGCCCGCGCCGGATCGCGACGGAGAGAAAAATAGCTAACCAGGATCTGGCTTTGGATTAGGTTACTGAACTGATCTTCCAAATTCTTAACTCAACAGAAGCACACAGAACAACAGAGCTACTAAAAACGTCAAATGCAGCGGAACAAAACATCTATCTTTCATTTCCTCAAAATAATCATCTACAGAACAGTACATGGCTTTCACAACAGAAAGAAAGACAGAACAGGAAAGCCATGACTGTACAAAAATCAAAAGTACAAAAGTACCTAATCTGATCAGACTCTGAAATCTAATCCTGGACTTCCTTGCCCTTCCCAGAACCTGAAAACCACCAGAAAGCAAGGGTGAGCTCAACAGCTCAGCAAAGCAACAAACCTCCAATCTAAATCCTCAGAAAACAAAACCAAACTTATCAGACATAAATCAGATCAGAAGTCGGAACAGAATCGGAAATCAAAACTTACGGACAGATATCAAATCACATCAGAGTCGTACAGATCGTACCAGAACAGAACAAATTAACAGAGTCAGAAACAGAAATCAGAATCGTACGGATCACATCATGTCATAATCACAATTTCGTACAGAACAGAACAGATACAGAAAATAGTACAGATACATATAGCTAAATGCCCTGACACTGACGGAATCTCTACGGATTCCGGCCCCTTATGCCTCCCTTCCCAGACACTGACTGAATCTCATAGGATCCAGGCCCCTTATGTCTCCCTTTGTGCTCACGGCACCAAAACAGATGTGCTTATAGCACCAAAACAGAATTCATCGGATCCGGAACAGAACAGATATCAGATTTCAGATTGAGCTCATTTCAGATTTCCCGTTTCACTAACTGAATCTCATAGGATTCAGGCCCCTTATAACTCCCTTTTTATAGCTTATACACCTAGCATTTCAATTCAGAAGAAATACGGACAATTCAGAAATTTCTCAAAAATCGGGCAGCACAACGGCAGTATACGGAATTTACACAAAAATTCCTGCAAAGAGAATTTACCGAATTCGCACAGAATACAGATATCAATATTTCAGAACATTTATTCTACTGCACAGATAAATTCCAATTTCACAGAAAAATCCGGTCGACTAAAAACACAGTCGAATCAAAAATACCCGAACGAAAATCTTCAGAAAATAACCAAAATGTGCACACTCGGCACGTCAACGATATACAAAAAGTTACGCGGTAAAAACTGAACCGTTCAAAAGATACGGACGAAAATCGCTAACGGAAACAAAATCCGGACAGAAAATACCGCCAAACACGACGGTTCTGAAAATTTAGAAAGTCGGATTGTGCCTTACTTCGTGCACAGCAATTTCCTCAACAGTCTCCTCGGACGAAAACAGCTCGGCGTCGCCCGAAAATCCGCTTTTCCACTTTTTCCTTCGTTTTTCTCTCTCCTCAGCTTTTTCTCTCTCTTCAAAATATCTCATTTCTATATATATCCAGACTGATCGTCCCGGACGATCGAGCTTCGTACCGGACGATCCATGAAGAGAGGAATTCCGTCCAGACGACAAATCACATATCGTCCCTGGCGATGGGTTCACGGGAGAATTTTCGTCCAGACGATCCACACTTCGTCCAGACGAACCAATCAGCCAAACAAGGTTTTTCTGTACAACCTGTACCGATCGTCCCGGACGATCCAACTTCGTCCCGGACGAACCTGGAGCAAAAACTGATATTACAATCTCCCCAACTTAAAAAAAAATGTCGTCCTCGACATTATCCAATCCAACCTCCGTCAAAACAAGTACGGGTACGACCGTCTCATAACAGACTCCTTCTCCCAAGTTGCTTCCCGTGCAGTCCGGTGCTTCCACTGGACTTTAACCATCGGAATCTGTTTATTTCTTAACTTTCGGACGTCGTACGCCAAAATAAGCTCTGGCTCTTCCTTGTACACCAAATTCTCCTGAATCTCAACTTCATCAGCAGACACCTTCTTCCCAGAGTCTGAAACCCACTTCCTCAGAGTGGATACGTGAAACACATTATGCACATCAGGCATAGATTCAGAAAGCAATAGGCGATAAGCAGATTTTCCAATTCTTTCCGAAATCTCAAATGGTCCAACATACCTTGGACTAAGCTTGCTTACCTGACCAAATCTGCTCACACCCTTCATCGGGCTGACTTTGACATACACAAAGTCACCGACCTGAAATTCAACAAATCTGTGCTTCTGATTGTAATACTTCTGCTGACGATCTTGAGCGGCTTTCAATCTTTCTCTTATCAAATTGATCTTCTGAGCAGTTTCATCAGCAAAAGTGGCCCCCAAAGCCTGTCTATCTCCGACCTCCGTCAGAGTCAAAGGAGTACGACACTTCCTGCCATACAAAGCCTCGTACGGTGCCATACCGATACTGGACTGAAAACTGTTGTTATAAGCAAACTCAATCAGCGGAATATGATCTTCCCAGCTTCCGCTAAAGTCCAGAACACAAAGTCTCAACAGATCTTCCAGTACCTGAATCGTCCTCTCAGACTGTCCGTCGGTCTGAGGATGAAAGGCTGTACTGAAATGCAGTTTCGTACCCAAGCCTTGCTGAATGCCTTTCCAAAGTCTGGAAGTAAAACGTCCATCTCGATCAGATACGATCACACGAGGCACACCGTGCAATCTGACTATTTCCTTCACATAAATCTGTGCCAAGCGATCAACTGAATCCGTCTGTCTGATCGGAAGAAAATGGGCTGACTTGGTTAATCGATCTACAACCACCCAAATGGCATCATGACCTTGTCTAGATCGAGGAAAACCCATCGCAAAATCCATCGTTACCTCCTCCCATTTCCACTCAGGGATTGGCAACGACTGCAACAGCCCACCTGGTCGCTGATGCTCTGCCTTCACCAACTGACAGGCTTCGCATCTCGACACAAACTCTGCCACATCTTTCTTCATCCCAGGCCACCAAAACAAAAGCTTCATGTCAGCGTACATCTTACCACTGCCTGGATGAACAGTGTAGCCAGAATGATGAGATTCACTCAGAATCTCCCGCCTCAAATCTCCAGACACAGGTACCCACAACCTGTTCTTACAGAAAATAGCACCAGAATCAGAAATTCGAAGTTCAGGAGTCTTACCAGATCCAATCTGAGCAATCAACTTCGAATAGTCAGAATCTGACTTCTGGGCTTCTTGAATCCGTGCTTCCAAAGAAGACTGAATACTCATCTGAGCCAACTCCAAATCACTGGAGGAAATCACCTCCAACTGCAATCTCTCCAAATCACGAATCAGAAAGTCATCACAGGTAAGCTGAATACCTGAGAATCCAGAAGACTTCCTGCTCAAAGCATCTGCTACCACGTTCGCCTTCCCAGGCTGATACTGAATAGTCAAATCGTAGTCCTTGATCAACTCGAGCCACCTCCTCTGTCTCAGGTTCAAATCCTTCTGAGTAAAAATATACTTCAGGCTCTTATGATCAGTAAAGATCTCACACCTGACGCCATACAGGTAATGACGTCAAATCTTCAAAGCAAAAACCACTGCAGCTAACTCCAAATCATGTGTCGGGTAATTCTTCTCATGTGGCTTTAACTGTCTCGAAGCATAAGCAATTACCTGACCATGCTGCATCAGAACACAACCCAATCCTTTCAATGAAGCATCACTGAACACCTGGAAACCTTCAGTACCTGACGGAAGTGCTAGTATCGGAGCTGAAGTCAAACACTCCTTCAATCTCTGAAAACTCGTCTCACACTCCGGTGTCCAAACAAAAGCTACTGACTTCTGAGTCAGTCTCGTCAGAGGAGTCGAAATCTGTGAAAAACCCTTCACAAATTTTCTGTAATATCCGGCCATACCCAAGAAACTACGTACCTCAAATACCGTAGTCGGCCTTGGCCAATCAGCAACAGCCTGAATCTTCTGGGGATCTACAGAAATGCCTTCTCCGCTAATCACATGCCCCAGAAAAGAAATGCTCTTCAGCCAGAATTCACACTTGGAGAACTTGGCATACAGCTGATGCCTCCTCAAAGTCTCCAACACAATCCTCAAGTGTCTGGCATGCTCATCCTCAGATGCAGAATATACCAGAATATCGTCAATGAAGACGATCACAAACTGATCCAAATACTCCCTGAATACTCGATTCATCAGATCCATAAAAATCGCAGGCGCATTGGTTACCCCAAAAGGCATAACCAAAAACTCGTAGTGCCCGTACCGAGTACTAAAAGCAGTCTTCACCACATCAGCTTCCTTCACCTTCACCTGATAGTATCCGGATCTCAAATCAATCTTCGAAAATACCGAAGATCCGGAAAGTTGATCAAACAAGTCGTCAATCCGAGGCAAAGGGTACTTGTTCTTGATCGTGACCTTGTTCAAATCTCTGTAATCAATACACATACGGAGTGTACCGTCCTTCTTCTTCACAAACAGAACAGGTGCTCCCCAGGGCGAAACACTAGGACGTACAAACCCTCTGTCAACCAACTCCTGAAGCTGAACTTTCAACTCAGAAAGTTCTTTCGGTGCCATCCTGTACGGAGCTTTCGATATCGGAGCTGTACCCGGAAAAACATCGATAGAGAACTCCACATCTCTATCCGGAGGTAAACCAACCAACTCCTCAGGAAAAACATCAGCAAACTCCCGTACCACGGGGATCTCAGAAACAGAACCAACCTCCAGGTTCAGATCCCGCACCGAAGCCAAAAATACTGGGCATCCTTTCTTCCACATTCTGCTCACCTCCAACGCAGAAATCAGACTGGAGAGAACACCTCGTAATCCCTGAAATACAACTCTCTCTCCAGCCACAAGCAAACTCACTTGCTTCTTCAGACAGTCTATCTGGGCCTCATACTGACTCAGCCAATCCATGCCCAGAATCACATCATACGACGAAATCGGCAATCGAATCAAACTAGACTTCCACTTCTTGCCAGAAATCTCGATCTCACACAAACAAAACTGTCGAGCAATCAATGGATTCCCAGCCGGTAAAATCACAGACAAAGAAACCGGAAGTAAAAGAGAATCCAAACGTAAAGCCTCAAAACAGTGCTCGGACAGAAAAGAATGACTCGCTCCAGAGTCAAACAAAACACGACAGGGCTGATCAGAAATGTAAACCGTACCTGTCACAACATCGGGAGCATCTCGAGCCTCCTGCTGACTCAGACTGTAAACTCGTGGCTGAACTGGAACAGGAGCTGAAGCAACAGAACTACTCTGCTCCCTCTGAATCGTAGGTGGTCTCCGTGGTGCAGAACTAGAACCACCACCTCTACCAGCAAATCCCTCAGGGCGAGGAGGAACAGTCCTCGGTCTTCCTGCTGCTGAACCAACAGGTCTGACAAAGCCCTCAGATCGCTGCTCAGAACGCTGATCAAATCCCATCTGCGGACATTCTGCAATCCTATGTCCCGGCTGACCACATCTGAAACAAAGACCAGCTATCCTGTAGCACTGGCCATGGTGTCGTCGTCCACAACTCTGGCACACAGGTGCCGTACTGACTGATCCAGAACTAGTCGTACTGGTAGCAGTACCAGACGATCCTCCGCTCTTCCTGGAATCTCCAGATCCAGATCCAGGAACAAATCTCCTCTTCCCAGAGGAACCACTGCCAGATGTCTCTCCTCCAAACCTCTTCCTACTCGCAGTCCACCGCTGCTGAGTAGCCGTCATGTCATTCTCAATCAGACGAGCTCGCTCCACAAGCTCAGAGAAATCAGTAATCCGGAACGGTATCAGAGGCTGCCTCAAAGTGTCTCGTAAGCCTCTCAGAAATCTGTAGCACCTCTCAGCAGACGTGCTAACCAGCTGCGGAGCGTACCTGGCTAATGCAGTAAACTCAGCCTCGTACTGCATCACCGTCTTGTTCCCCTGAACAAGTCTCAGAAAACTCTCCTGCATCTGCTGTCGTGCAGAAGGGGGAACAAACCAATCCCGAAATACTTCAGTGAACTCCTCCCAAGTGATCAAAGAGTTCAGTCTGCCTTGAAATCTGGCTGCTTGCTGGCCATCCCACCAGTGCTCAACCTCTCCGTCCAACAGAAAAACAGCTAACGGAACTTTCCTGTCTGCAGGACACTGCATCCCGTCAAAAGTCTTCTCCAATCTCCTCAGCCACTCCTCGGCTGCTCTGGGCTCAACAGCGCCCTCAAACCTCGGAGGTTTCAACCTCAGAAATAACTGCAGGTGTCGATCAATGTCCTCAGATCTAACAGTCGAAGCTCTGCTCTGAGTCTCGCTCATCATCTGAGCAACAAGTGAAGCAAACTGAGAAAGCGTATCAGCACCGACCACTGGGGCTGTACTCCCCACTGGTGCTGCCTGATCGTCACTCTGACCGTCTGTCATGTCTGGGTCTGGCTGATCCATACAGAAAAATCCAGAAAATCCGGAAAACTATCACAAAACAACACAAAATAACACAATAAAAAGCCAAACGACCCAAAACTACCTCCCAGACAGACTCACTGATCACTTCCTAGAGCTCTGTTTTACAATCCAACCCGTTTCCAAAACCAGTGCTCTGATACCAAAAAAAGCTTGTCACGACCCGACCCGAGACGAGACGGAGCCCGCCCGCGCCGGATCGCGACGGAGAGAAAAATAGCTAACCAGGATCTGGCTTTGGATTAGGTTACTGAACTGATCTTCCAAATTCTTAACTCAACAGAAGCACACAGAACAACAGAGCTACTAAAAACGTCAAATGCAGCGGAACAAAACATCTATCTTTCATTTCCTCAAAATAATCATCTACAGAACAGTACATGGCTTTCACAACAGAAAGAAAGACAGAACAGGAAAGCCATGACTGTACAAAAATCAAAAGTACAAAAGTACCTAATCTGATCAGACTCTGAAATCTAATCCTGGACTTCCTTGCCCTTCCCAGAACCTGAAAACCACCAGAAAGCAAGGGTGAGCTCAACAGCTCAGCAAAGCAACAAACCTCCAATCTAAATCCTCAGAAAACAAAACCAAACTTATCAGACATAAATCAGATCAGAAGTCGGAACAGAATCGGAAATCAAAACTTACGGACAGATATCAAATCACATCAGAGTCGTACAGATCGTACCAGAACAGAACAAATTAACAGAGTCAGAAACAGAAATCAGAATCGTACGGATCACATCATGTCATAATCACAATTTCGTACAGAACAGAACAGATACAGAAAATAGTACAGATACATATAGCTAAATGCCCTGACACTGACGGAATCTCTACGGATTCCGGCCCCTTATGCCTCCCTTCCCAGACACTGACTGAATCTCATAGGATCCAGGCCCCTTATGTCTCCCTTTGTGCTCACGGCACCAAAACAGATGTGCTTATAGCACCAAAACAGAATTCATCGGATCCGGAACAGAACAGATATCAGATTTCAGATTGAGCTCATTTCAGATTTCCCGTTTCACTAACTGAATCTCATAGGATTCAGGCCCCTTATAACTCCCTTTTTATAGCTTATACACCTAGCATTTCAATTCAGAAGAAATACGGACAATTCAGAAATTTCTCAAAAATCGGGCAGCACAACGGCAGTATACGGAATTTACACAAAAATTCCTGCAAAGAGAATTTACCGAATTCGCACAGAATACAGATATCAATATTTCAGAACATTTATTCTACTGCACAGATAAATTCCAATTTCACAGAAAAATCCGGTCGACTAAAAACACAGTCGAATCAAAAATACCCGAACGAAAATCTTCAGAAAATAACCAAAATGTGCACACTCGGCACGTCAACGATATACAAAAAGTTACGCGGTAAAAACTGAACCGTTCAAAAGATACGGACGAAAATCGCTAACGGAAACAAAATCCGGACAGAAAATACCGCCAAACACGACGGTTCTGAAAATTTAGAAAGTCGGATTGTGCCTTACTTCGTGCACAGCAATTTCCTCAACAGTCTCCTCGGACGAAAACAGCTCGGCGTCGCCCGAAAATCCGCTTTTCCACTTTTTCCTTCGTTTTTCTCTCTCCTCAGCTTTTTCTCTCTCTTCAAAATATCTCATTTCTATATATATCCAGACTGATCGTCCCGGACGATCGAGCTTCGTACCGGACGATCCATGAAGAGAGGAATTCCGTCCAGACGACAAATCACATATCGTCCCTGGCGATGGGTTCACGGGAGAATTTTCGTCCAGACGATCCACACTTCGTCCAGACGAACCAATCAGCCAAACAAGGTTTTTCTGTACAACCTGTACCGATCGTCCCGGACGATCCAACTTCGTCCCGGACGAACCTGGAGCAAAAACTGATATTACAACTAAAATGCCCCTTGGGCTACAATAGCTACCAAATACCCATAAGGGTAAAAACGGAAAAAAACATAAAATAAAAATAAACTACTACATAAAATGATGAAAACACAAATCATGATCGTGGCCGTCGATCTCCAGCATCTCCTGAAGGTACATGTGTCGAAATCGCTGCTGATGTCCCCATCACTAACCATCTTGGTAGAGGATTTAAACCAAATACATAGTATGAAATGTGAAAACATATGATAGAGTTGTGAATTTTTTAAAGCATAATTAAATCTGATGAGAGGAAGTGATGGTTGCGTTAGGTTCTTAAGCTATTTATTGACATAATAGTTATATGAGAAATTCTGATGGACATCTTTTCACCAATGTGATCGACTGAAGAACAAAAACAATAACTATCTTTCATCTTTTATTGTCATTATGTTACTATTTTGTTACCCCAAGATATTTTGTTTTATGAAAATTCTCAATGTTTAACCAACGAGACTTAGCTTATGTGCTATTGCCTCCACCACATAAAGTGTGAAGCGAGGGGTATCACTCCCATCTTTGGTGGATCACCAAGCAACAAAAATCTCTCATGGTTTGCAGTCCTGGAGAGAAATTTTTGATCGGTTCAAATTGCTCTTTTCCTCTTCTCCTTGTATTAATGAAAAATGAGTTCTTTTTTTCCTCTTCAAAATGCTTCCTATCCTTCTATTTAGCTGTTGATTTTGCGTAGTTTTTGTCAAGCTTTTTAAGTGCTTCCTTTTACATGGCAAAGATGATTAGAGATATAATTGCCAAATCATATTTTCTTCCTGCAGTGTCCAAATGGCCACACTCTTTGTTCAAATTGCAAGCTTAGAGTACATAATCAATGCCCCACTTGTCGCCATGATCTTGGTAATATCAGATGTCTGGCCCTTGAAAAGGTTGCTGGGTCACTTGAGCTTCCTTGCAAACACCAAGCAATGGGATGCTTAGGAATATTTCTGTATTATGAAAAATTAAAACATGAACAGTCATGCAAATTCAGGCCTTATAACTGTCCATATGCAGGGTCCGAGTGCCCCATTACAGGGGACACCCAAATGATCATAACCCACCTGAGAAATGATCATAAAGTGGATATGCATGATGGCTGCACTTTTAACCATCGTTATGTCAAAGCCAACCCACATCAGGTCGAAAATGCGACTTGGATGCTCACAGTAAGATTATTTGTCCTATATATATATATTTTTTTTAACTTGCATTATTACTTTTTGATTTTGTAGTATTTCACTATGATTTCAATGTCACATTATGCTAACATTGCTTTGAATAAAGTAACATTAATAAAGGCAGATAGTTTAAGTTAATTTCATCTTAAGTGCAGGAGTTTTACTTCCAATAAGGTTAATGTCGTGTCAAGGATGGTACATGGAGGCAAAACTTAGAACATGATGAAAGCGATCTAGGACGTAACAGTTCTATCATTCACAATGTTAGATCTTGATCAACGGGTCAAGTGGGAGTTTGCATTTTGAATTCAATCGATTTGGAAGAAATTAAATTGCACATGATATGAGATTTTTTTAGGTATTCCACATTCCCTAAAAAAATATTTTATATTTATTTTAGGCTTTGTTTGGGACGGATTTCTTACTGCTTCTTAAAGCAGCTTTCTAGTACAAAAATTTAAATTTTTGTGCTACAAAAATGTTTTAAGAAGCATTAAGAAAGCCATAGCAAATGAAGCCTTACTCTATACAAACACGTGCAGAATCAAAACCCATTTTGTTTATTGTACTACAACAACAACAACATCAAGCTTTTGTCCTACTACGTGAGGTCGGCTACATGAATTTTTTTTCTCCATTTTGTTCTGTTTTAAGTCAAATTCTTGTTCAAATCTAATAAAGAACGATCATTTTTAATATTTTCTAACCAAGTTTTTAGGTTTATCTCTACCTTTCTTAATATAAGTTAAATCTGATACCTCTACTTTCCTAACCGGGTCATCGGAAGGCCGTCGTTTTATGTGACCAAACCATCTAAGGCGACTCTCTCTAATCTTATCTTCCACTAGAGCTACTCCAACCTTTTCACGTATATGCTCATTTTGTATCCTGTCTCTAAGGGTAAAGCAACTCATCCACCCGAGCATCCTCATCTCTGCAACACTTAACTTAGTATTATGCTTCTCTTTTAATGGCCAACATTCTGCATTATAGAGCATTGCAGGTCTCACCACCATCTTATAAAATTTTCCCTAAGTTGAGGGGGGCTTTTCTATCACACAACAAACCCGAGGCATTCCTCCACTTCAACCATTTAACTTGAATTCTACTTATAGTGTAATGTTAGGGTAAGATTGTGTAAATCAACTCCTTTCTAAATCTTATACTAACAGGCGCTTCATTCATTCGATATTTCTTTTGAAATTATAAGGAAAAAAAAAACTGACGACCAGATAGTTGAAATGAGATGGAGGTGGCTGCCGCAATAGTTCCACTAATGTAAAAGAACAATTCTCTTTGCACAATGACCGCTTCGTATATGAATCCTATTGGAACCTTTTAGCCCATCTTCATTTACGCTTTTCTTTCATGCACTCCAGTCTAACATTACACGCCTTCCTTTGCATTTATGGCAGGTCTTCAACTGCTTCGGCCAGCACTTCTGTCTTCACTTTGAGGCATTCGTAGTAGAAATGGCTCCGGTTTACATGGCGTTCTTGAGATTCATGGGTGAAGATGATGAGGCAAAAAAGTTCTGCTACAGCTTAGAAGTGGGTGGAAATGGACGCAAATTGTTGTGGCAAGGGGTGCCGAGGAGCATCAGGGATGGTCACAAGAAGGTCAGAAACAACCATGATGGTCTGATCATCCATCGAAGCATGGCCTTGTCCTTCTCCGGCGGAAACCACCAGGAGCTCAAGCTTCGAATAACCGGCCGAATCTGGAAAGAAGAGTGAAGCATTTTTCACCTAAATTCATGGCCAGAAAGTTTAAGCTCACAAAGCTTGATGTAATCAGTATGTGGACAGTCTGCTCAAAGATTTGCTTCATGTATGCATTGTGTTTAGCCTTTGTGAAAACAGTCATGATATTGACAATGGAAAATGTTTGGCAGTGGTTTCTGCTTCATCCTTTGCTAAAAAAACTCTACCAATTTACAAAAAAAAAAGTAATGTGCGGACAACGGACGTCGTTCGGAGACGAATCAGGATGCGTCATATCATTTTTTTTATGTGTACTGGTGTTGTGTACTGGATGACGTGACACATTCTGATTTGACTCGGAACGGACTGGTGCCCGCACAGAATATTTTGATATGAATGACTCATTGCGTTACAATCAAATTAAGATGGCCTTAGAAAATGAATATATATACTATTGTAAACACATATAGTTATATGTTACTATAAAGTGACGGCCTTTGGCATAAGAATATCAGAGTCATCTTTTAACTATCAATGACACAAATCTTGGATGATCATATATACAAATAAGTTTTAGCGTTATATTGATGATCTTATGGTGGAAGGCTTGCGATGATTTTGCCCCCCTCAATTTTGTTTTGCTAGATAAGGAGTGTGGGCTATCTACCTGCTTAATTAGTGATTTTTATAAGTAATAATAAATAAATAAATAAATATCTCTCTGTATCTTCTTGATTACAGCTGTACAATTTCTATTGGCTAAGACAAATAGATTAGTCTATATATACATCTTGTAATGGCCTGTACAGATGAATAATAATAATTTCTTTATTCTTACTTTCCTGTTCTTCGTTCTCTTTCCTTTGGCTTTACTGTTTCTTCATGGTATCAGAGCGGGTCTGAAATGGCGACCTCCTCCGACGCGGAAGATCACGAAGAATCAAGCACAGAAATGCAAGAAGAGTTGCAGATCTCCTCGTCACTAAAATTCGTAGTGACAAACATCAAGAACATAGCTCCGATTCATCTTGAATCGGAGAACTATGCCATTTGGAAACCACAAATCCTCAAGATCTTCGGTGCTCATGGATTTCACCGATTCCTTGATTCATCCACCTCTCCTCCAGCTAAGTTCATCTCTCAACTGAGCGGAACTTCTATCAACAATCCCTCTCTCACAATGGCATCAAACCGACAAAATCCTCGCTGCTGCTCTCTGTTCCACCATATCTGTTTCTATTTTACCCTACATTGTTAATCTTGAATCCACTGCTGAAATATGGGAAGTTCTTGCAACCCGTTTTCAATCTTCCAATAGGTCAAAAGTCATCCAACTAAAGAATACTCTTCACAATATTGCTCTTAAAAATCTTACGATGACTCAATATCTTGCGGAGATCAAAACGCTTGTTGATCAGATTGCAGCCGCTGGATCCAAGGTTGACACAGAAGATGTCATACTTTATATTCTAAACGGGCTTCCAATCTCCTATCAATCGTTTAAAACAGCGATAAGAACAATGCTTCATCCCATATCTCTAGATCAGCTTTACCCTCTCTTACTAAGTGAAGAGATAAACCTAGCTTCAGACGCCCTCCGTAACACATCAACTACCGATCCTTCTCTGGCGCTGTATGCAAACCGGGGCAAGTTTCGCAAGAACAAACCCAAAAATCAGAATGCAGCTTCCAGCTCGGCCAGAAACTCCGCCTCTCAGAATATTTTTTGCCAAATATGCCTCAAGAAAGGGCATTCGGCACCCAACTGTTAGCACAGATTAAATCAACAATATGTGCCCACCGCAACCACTTCTTCCGCAAGAGCTCTAGCAGCAACCTCAGATAATCAATATAACAATTGGCTTCTTGATTCGGGAGCAACGGCGCATCTCACCCGATCTCTGGACAACATGTCAATAGCCAACGCATATCAAGGCAATGATAACATTACTGTTGGAGATGGACGGACGGTAAAAATAGCTCACACTGGGGATGGTATTTTGCCAACCCCAACTCGTAAGCTAACACTATCTCAACTACTGCATACTCCCGCTCTTCATTATAATCTTTTATCCATTTCAAAACTAACTAAAGATAATGATATTTCTATATGCTTTAATTCTTCTGGTTTTACCATTAAGGATCTCAAGACGAAGAAAGAAATTCTTCAAGGACCGTGTCTCAACGGACTGTATCAAATTCCGACTACAGTTTCCCGAGTTAATCATCAAGCTCTCTCGGCTACATCCTCGTCCCATATATGGCATTCAAGACTTGGTCACCCGCATGAAAGAACGCTATCTTCTATTGCTCACAATAATCCGCAATTACACATTGCTTCTTTAGTCTCTTCTTGCTTATCCTGTAAAAGTTCTAAAGCACATAAACTTGTTTTTGATAAATCTACTAATAGGCAAAATTCTTTACTTTCCCTTATACACTCGGATGTTTGGGGACCATCCCCTGTTTCTTCTGTGCAAGGTTTTAGATATTACGTGATTTTTGTTGACGATTATTCAAGATTTACTTGGCTTTTTCCTCTAAAACAAAAATCCGAAGTTACAAATGTTTTTATAAATTTTAAAATGCAAATTGAAAAATTCACCTCTCGGGCCATTAAGACTTTGCGCACTGACGGTGGTAAAGAATACATTAATAATGTTCTACAACAATTTCTTATTAGCAATGGCATTACGCATCAGGTCTCTTGCCCTTATACTCCTGAACAAAACGGTGTGGCAGAAAGAAAGCATCGTCACATAATTGAGACTACTAGAACATTGCTTCACTCGGCTTTAGTACCATATATCTATTGGCCAGATGCTGTACTAACTTCAGTTTACTTGATTAACAGGATGCCCTCCGCTATCACCTTCAACATGACTCCGTTTGAAATGCTGCATCATACAAAACCGGACTATGTTCACCTCCGGATTTTTGGATGTGCATGTTTTCCCCTCGCTCCGCCGCATTCTCATCACAAATTACAAAATGGCAACATTCGTCTACTGCCTATATCTACTGTGGATCAAACAGCTGACATCTTCACCAAAGCTTTATATACGCCCAGATTCTTGCTACTACGGGACAAACTTACGGTCACTTCGCACCCGTCAGTTTGAAGGGGTGTATAAGTAATAATAAATAAATAAATATCTCTCTGTATCTTCTTGATTACAGCTGTACAATTTCTATTGGCTAAGACAAATAGATTAGTCTATATATACATCTTGTAATAACCTGTACAGATGAATAATAATAATTTCTTTATTCTTACTTTCGTGTTCTTCGTTCTCTTTCCTTTGGCTTTACTGTTTCTTCAATTTTATTGAGTCAAAAAAGAGAGAATCATAAAACATTAAAGAGTTATAAGTCCCTCATTGAATCTAGATAGGGGTGCGTCAATACTTGATATGAATAAAAAATCTTATCCGAAAATTTTGGGTTATGATCAATCAATTTTTAAAACGGGAAGGGTTCGGGTTTAACAAACCGACCCATTTAAAAAATTGGGTCGGATTCAGGTTGACTCGGAAACCCGGATCTGAACTGGAATGACCACGCATACTTGCGTAGCCTGCCCATGTGTCCGTGTCGCCTGCCTGTGTCTTCGCTTCGCGATCGCGTAGCTCCATCGCCACTGCTACGTCACGTTCGCGTCGCCCACTGTCTCGCGTCGCTGATTGTCGTTGCAACTGTCTTACTGCGCGTCGACCGCTTACGAGATTTTGCTGAATAGGTGCGTGAACGGAGGGCTTATGTTGCCGCTGCCAGTGACTTACATGTCGATTTGGGTCCGAAAAACTGACCCGTTTGCAAAAAATAGGTCGGGTTTAAGTTGACCCGAATAGAGCCGGATTAATTCTAGGTTCAACCCAAACTCAAACTGTGACCCGAAATTCACACCCCTAAATATGGGCTTTGTTTGGGATAATTTTCTTACTGTTTTATAAAATTTTTCTAGAGAAAATAATTTTCTAAAACTATTATTGAAAATAGTTTCTGAGCATAAAAAATTTTAAAAAATAATAGATAAAATAAAAATTATATTTATATTTATAATAATAATAATAAAGACAAGCCAAGGCAGCCTACTATAGTGGAGTTGAGCTTTCTGCATCCACCTTCCTTCTCTGATCCGCCATCCAACGGGTACAACTACCACGATGGGTCCTGACTTTTCATAATTTACTTCTATTTTCCACAAAAATAATTAATTAAATAAAACCCTGCAGGCAGGTGTCCAGACGCAAGGTATAAACGTAATTAGGCCGTCTTATTCAATAAACACCTTTGTGTCAACATCCAAAGTGAATTATTAGTTGAGGTGAGCGTTTTTTGTTTTTAATTAGATTAAACATGTTAATTAAATTTAAACTAAAATAAATATTAAATGCTTTACTTTTGCTCTGAGAGTAATGCTGTAAAATTTAATTAATATTTATATTTAATCAAATCAAATAATTTATGCTTCATTTGAGACCGCTTTTTAAATGCTTTATTTTTCAGATTATAACTATAATTTATAATTGGGCATAAATTATTATTTTTTGTTTAAAAAAAAAAATTACTCTTAGAGACAGGATATGAGACGAGCATATTCGTGAAAAGGTTGCAGTAGCTCCTGTGATAGATAAGATTAAAGAGAAAGGCCTTAGATGGTTTTGTCATGTAAGGCGACGGTCTTCTAATGACATTGTTATGAGAGTAGATGTGATGAGGACATCTGACTTTGGAGAGTTTACCAGAGATGGGGCCGACGATCTGAAAGTTCATTAGGTATGTTAGGCCCTATGAACTGACTCAAAGCTAATTGAGAGAGAGAGGTGAATTGGTAAAAAAATATCTTTCAATCAAAACACAAATCAAAACCAATATCATCACAAAGAAAATCAAATGCGAAAGTAATAAAGGAAAGAACACACCAGATTTATAGTGGTTCAGTCAAACCTTGACCTACGTCCACTCCTTGGAGGCACCCTACAAGTATTGCACTAAACTAAGTGTCTCTCCTTTAGCCCCCACAGCTAGGCGGAGAAGCCCTTACAAAATCACTTCCACCTTCCCCGGTGCGGCAAAGTCACCGGTTCCTTCGACACCAAAGAGATCTTCTTCTTTGGTGAACTTCCCTCAAGACAAGCCTTGAATATGACGGTATTAAGGTGCAAGCCTGCCGGAGCAACCGTGTGGAATCCCCCTCCACACTCCCTTGAGTCTCCCCTCACAGGATCTTCTCCCTCTCATACTTCAACCGTTCCTCACTCCCTTTCAAGCTCTCTCTTCAAGTCCCCCCCCCCCCCCCCCAAAAGAACGAAGCTATAATGGCTGCCAAAGACACTTACAAAGTGCCTTGTCATAGCTTAAATAGAAGAGCTAAAAACGAGCTCATTAATTCAAGTTGCCGACTTTATCGTCCAGGACGATATTCCTATCATCCTGTACGATCAGTGCAAATTAAGCCCAATTAGCCGGGACGATTTGAGACGAACAGAAGAAATTTGTTCATATCGTCCAAGACGATAATATATCATCCTGGACGATCAATACAAATCGTGGAATATAGTCGTGAATATCGCCCTAAAAAAGAGTTGTACGATGTCTAATCGTTCGGCATATCGCCCCGGACGATCCTGCGGTCATCCAGAACTATTTGATCGTCCAATCAAGTCATAATTGCTTTCCTTAAATGCCAGATTAATTTAAGAAAAATTGTACTAGATCGTCCTGGACGATATTTTGTAGTCCAAGACGATATTCTGGACGATGTCCAAAAATAAGTAATTCCTAAATAGATCTGGCGGCAGATTCTTTCTGTTTTGAGCCTATCGTCCTGGCCGATACAAAATCGTCAAGGACGATGTTTTTGTATAATGACGGCTGCTTTAATGATGATGCCCTAATTAGGGTTTCTGCTTTTGAACCGATCGTCCGGGACAATATAAAATCGTCCCAGACGATGCTACCAAAAATAGTAAACATTAGGGAACAGTCAGAGAATCTTCCAAGTTACAAAGAATCAGGAGCCACACCACATGCAATAGACTCAAGAAAGGAAAAGGGTTACAAATTGACTCAGACCTAGTCTACCCAATCATGAGCTGGTTCCAAAATACAGTCTGATCTTGTGGACTTATAATGTCAGTAAATAAGGCAGACGTAGAGAAATAAGAATATTTGTAATAAGAGTGTTTGCTATCATCAAAATCATGATCCATGAAAACAGATCCGCAAAACGATCGACGACCACGTTTACACCGCTTTATTTTTTAGTTATTAATTACATTTGATTTATTTTTGTTTCTTTTCCAATTTTACCCTCACTTGAGGAAGTGGATGTTTTTGACCTCAAGGGGTACTATGGTCTTTTGTTTTGTTATTGTAAGTGGGGACTATTTATAGCCTCCTCCTATTCTTATAATGATTAATCAATATTATTAGGAAAATTCAGCAATTGACTCTTATGTGCTTTGAGAGAAAGCTTTGGTGAGAAACCTAGGTGAGGGCAACGGATCACCCATCAGCCGTAGGAAGCGTCCGAGCTCGTGGTTAGCCTTCTTTCTCTAATTCTCCTCCTCCATTAATTGCTGGCCAAACCCCCTCTTAGCCGTTGGCTTTAAGTCTCCCCTTCTTCCTTAAGTTGTTAGCCATCTCTCCACTTCTACCTCTCGGCTAAACGCTCGCAACCACCACAATCCCGGCCGGCAATACCCTCTTCCACCTCCAAGTTGTCGGCCACAAGGTCCATCCCCTCGTCCCCAACCGTCGACTTCAAGGCTCCTTCCCTCCTTCAAACTGCTGGTCCAAGCCTCAAAGCCCTTCCCCAACTGCCGGCTCTAAACCCCAATCCTAACCGTAGCAGTCGGCCTCATCCCCCTCCCCTTTGCCTCCAAAATTCAAATTCTCATTTACTACTTTACTTTTTTAAAAATATCTTAAACTAGGAAAGTTATTAATTTCAAATTCCAATCAAATTTGAATTTGAAATTATTTCCTAAAATAAGATGATTTGTTTTAGAAAAGTTTCTAAATGACATCAATTTAATTTACTTATGAATTTGACATAATACTCCCTTCCATAATTAGATATCCCTCTTTGGCAACCCCATTATTCCCTTCCCCATCTCCACTCCACCCCTCTACTCGCCGGCCAACCCTCTCGCCTCCCTTGATTTCTTTCTTCTAATGACCCCAATTCAAATTCAAACCTAAAACAAATCCTTTTTCCCTTCCCTCCCCAAAATATGACATTTATTTCCCTATCATTTCCTCTTCATGTCCTGCTTGCCGGAAAACCCCTCTTTGTTGTCCAAGAGCTTCCTACATCCCATAGTTGCAGCCATTCATGTATACCGGATCCAGAACTTGACCAAGGGTTTGAATACAACAATCAAGGTCAAGTTGATATTCTCAAATCTCCGTTCTTCGACTACAACTTGGAGATCGATCATATCGTAAAAGGCTACATCGAAAGGATTATGTTCTCCCTCACCGCCGCTATCGACGAACAACTCTCTCCCGCTCAGTGGCAGATCGTTTTCAAATCCTGATAAAAGTAAATTTCTCCTCCAAGTCTTTTGTTTTTTTAAATCTTCCCTTTAATTTGTGGCATCATAAAGGTTGTGCAACTTATTTCCATTTAGCCTACGTCAAAGAGTATGAGTGAGTGGATCCAATTAGTGCCTAGTATTTATGTTAACATAGGGATTTTCTTTGAACTCCTCCATGCTATGCTAATTGTGATTGAAATTGATTATTTATATTTCGAACTCTTATCGTGTAATGTGGCCTAAGCTTGATTCACATCTTGTTTATTTTAAAGATTTGTTTAAAATCACTCCAAATTAACTTAATTACTGTTGTTCTAATTAAAAAGGTGTGTAATTTAGAGCCTTGCATTTCTACCAATGCATTTAGTTCTACATCAAAATGTATTAGATTTGGCCTATGTTAAGAAAGGTAGAGTTAGACCTAAAAAGACTTGGTTAGAAAATATTAGAAATTACCTTTTTATTCTATTTAAATGAGAATTTGACGCTTAAAAATAATACAATAGATAATAAGGATTCATGTAGCTGGCCCCTCGTAGTGAGATAAAAGCTTGATGTTATTGTTTAAAAAAAATTTACTAAAACCTACTTTCTTTCTTTTTTTTAAATTTTGGGGCATGAGCCCATATATTAAAAAGGAAAGATCAGGTACAAGTAAAATTGAGAAAAACAAAAACCTATAAGGAAAAAAAACCCAAAAGCAAGAACCAAAAACCACAAAAACAAAAAGCCCCAAATAACATGGGCGAATTATTGCGTCTGGTCACCGGATATCCGGACATCCAATCCGGTGACTCCACGTCACCCAAATACATTGGGACCCTACGTATTTAGGTGATGTGGTGACACTGGATTGGTGTCCGGACGAATCCGGACACCGGACGCAATAATTTGCCAATAACATGAGGGGACCAAAAGAAGTCGCGAGACTCAGGAATTCCTCAAGGAAAAACCTACTTTCTACAACCGTTTTTAAAAATTATTTTCTCTTCAACAATTTTAGAAAGTAGTAAAAAAATTATCCAAAATGAAACCTTAATATCATCGTAATTACATTTTGATCAAAATACTCTTAATACAATTCTTTTCTATTCCCCTCGAACAAAAAAATACCTAACTAAAAACAGAAATTTATCAATTGATTAAATAAAATCATCACCAACTATAGAATTCCTTCAAGATAAAGCAGCAGCAGCAAGAAAACTTATTGTACTTAAATTCTTTCAGCTGCTCTGTCCACATCACTTACTCCTTTTAACACCACAGTGACCACACATAGCGTCCCTTATATCGCACTCTCTACCCCCCCTTCATCTCCCAGCAATCTTCATGGCGTCTCTTCTGCTTCTGGTTCTCATCTTCATCTTCAATCTCATCGCCTTCGCTCTCGCCATGGCCGCCGAGCAACGGCGGAGCACGGTGAGCTGTAATCACATAATGGGGTGCTCAATCTGTTCCACTGCAATATATTTTTCCTGAGATTTGTATATATATTTGCGTGCAAATGCAGGCAAGAGTGGTGCCAGATGCAGAGAACAATTACACCTATTGTGTTTATGATTCGGACATCGCCACCGGCTATGGCGTCGGTGCGCTGCTCTTCCTAATGGTTAGTCAGGCTGTCGTTGCCGTCGCCACCAAGTGCTTATGTTGTGGCCGTGCACTGCACCCCGGCGGCCCTCGATTCTGCGCGCTTATCCTGTTCCTCTCCTCTTGGTGATTTTTTCTTACCAATTTCCAAGTAATGTAAAATGGCACAGCAGGAATATTTAGGCTTCGGTTGGGACAATTTTCTTACTATTTTGCTTTTGAGATTGCAATCATAATTTATGTTTGAGCAGTATTTCTCGTTGATTTCAAAAAATTTATTTATAAGGAAACTGTTTTCTCCAACAACTTTTAAATTTTGAAAAACAAAAATTGTTTTCTCCACAATAGATTTACAACCACCTTTAAAAAAAATAAAGTTGTCTTGAACGGACTCTTAGTTTTGTAAAAAAGTTATTTGAGTGAAAAATTTTACATTATACTTACTTTCAAATAAATTGTTTGTTTGAGGTGTTTTTTTTTTTTGTTGCTTTGTTTTTCAAGCATCAATCACAATTTAGGATCTATGTAAGCCTGCTTTCTAGATTCTTTGTTTTTCATACAGTAATCATAATTTTGTTTGATTATTATTTTCTCGCTAATTTCTCGTTGCTTTTAAAAAATTTCTATGTTGAAAAATCATTTTTTGCAATCAAAGAAGCAAAATTCCTTCATCAACATCAACTTCAGAATCAACTTTATAAAATACTAAAGAACACCCCAAATAGACCTTTAGGGTTCGTTTGAGACTGCTTTTTTGCTACTTCTTGAATCGAAAAATTAAAACTTTTGTATTGAAAAATTCTTTTATGAAGTAGTAAGAAAGGCATCGCAATCGAAGCCTTAGTTTGGCGAAAATTACTGTGATGAAAAGATGATTTTTAGACTAAAATAGCTCATTACTTTCTCCGCCCTAAATTTGCGACAAACTTTACAAAACTCTGTAGTCGCCCTAACAGATGAATTCAGTTCAGTTCATTTCGAAATCATGATCTGTTTGCAGCTGCGAGTATTTGACTGATTTGTGTGTAAAATAAAGGGTGACGTTCGTCATAGCGGAGTCTTGCTTGCTGGCGGGATCGGTGGAGAACGCGTACCACACCAAGTACAGAACGCTGTTCGTGGACAATCCGCCGTCTTGCCAAACGCTGCGAAAGGGCGTTTTCGGCGCCGGCGCGGCCTTCGTCTTCTTCACATCACTTCTATCGGAGATATACTACATCTCCTTCTGCAAGGCTCGCGATGTCACCATCGCCAAGGAGCCCTCCATTGGCATGAGCTCCTACCCATAATAGACATAAAGGATCCATCTTCCTCGCTTGATCTGTTTCTCAGTTTCTGTTCTTGAAGGGATTTAGTATTTTCAGTTTTATTGTATGATTGAGGTATTGAATTGATTGCTTGCTGGTTCCAATGCTATATTGGTTGTTGACTGAGAAATTTAGCTATAGATCTTTAATGAAGGCAAGAGAGGAGTGCTTGATAAGTTTTAATTTTAGTAGAAAGAGTTGTAATTATTAATTTAGTAAAATGAATGGATCTGTAAGTTTTTCAAATAAATTAAGTTATGCATATTGCATAAGTTTTGATTTGCACTCTTAAAGCCAAAGTTATTTGGGAGTTCAAAATCACTTAACAACTAAGGAGAAATTATTCTGTGCGGATGTCAAACGCCATCTTGTTTGGCATCCGGAGACCAATCAGAACGCGCCATATCAGCTTTTGCTCGATACTACTGACGTTACACATTCTTGTTGGTCTCTAGACTCTATTCTGCATTCGGTCTCCACACAGAATAATTTCTCCCAAGTAAAAGACCTTTTGCTTGCCTTAGAAAGAAATACATAGTAAAATATAGTAAAATAGAAAGTATAAAAGAATTAGAATAAATTTTGAAAATGAGCAAGATAATAATTAAAATTAGGCAGAGGAGTTGAGTCATATATTATTTTGAAAATGAAAAAAAAATACTAATTTCAATATGAAGCTTTAAGAAACTGTAAAACTAATTAACGATTTATGAAAAAATTCCATGGATCATTTTAGGGGTGTCAATATTTGACCCGACCCGAAAATCCGACCCGGACCCGACCCGGAAAATCCGGGTTGGACCCGACCCGTTTGATAAACGGGTCGGGTTCGGGTTCTCTAATTCGACCCGTTTGATAAACGGGTCGGGTTCGGGTTGACCCGGCGGGTTGTCGGGTCAACCCGCAAATCCATTTATTTAAAAAAAAATTTGATTTTTTTGCTGCCAGGCCACTGCCCGCTCTGCCCTGCCCCCTGCCCGACCGCTGCCCTGCCCCCTGCCCCCTGCCCGACCGCTGCCCTGCCCCCTGTGAGCATGCCGCGTGCCGAGAGCCAATGCCGCGAGCGTGCCGCGTGCCGAGAGCGGAAGCGGAGCCGCTGCCGCGCGACTGCGCGAGTGCCGCGTGCCGCTGCCGAGTGTCGCCCGCGTGCCGAGAGCCGCTGTCGCCCGCGCGCGTGCCGCGTGCCGCTGCCAGTGCCAGCGCGCGCTGCCGAAACCCGCGTGACGCCCGCGACTTCGCCGCTGCCGCCCGAGCCGTCGCCGCTGCCTCGCTGCCGCGCTTCGCCCACTGCCGGGTCACGGGTCGAGTCGGGTCAACCCGGCAACCCGGCCGGGTCGTGTCCGGGTTGAAATGCTCGACCCGTTTTTGCAAACGGGTCGGGTTCGGATTGACCCGTTTAGATCCGTGTCGGGTCGGGACGGGTTGACCCGAATTGACACCCCTAGATCATTTTCCCGATTTTCTGAAATCGCTAAAGACTTTCACGGTTTCACTTGTTTTATATTCTACTCCTATTTTAATTATCTCTTATACGCTTCTATACCTAATATTTTCAGTTCTTATCCTTTCAATTGATGAGTTCAACCATCAAGCCTATGATGTCATCCAGTAATTATATATATATACCAAACACTTTAATATAATTTTTTAATTTTAAGTGACTTTGCCGTAGCACTAAAAAAATCTAGCTTCAACCTTGTAAATATGAGGTCAATGGGGAATTTTAGGGACATGAAGTCATTAGAAGGCTCAATTCTTTCATTCTTGATAATATAATGAAACCTTGAAGCTTCGCTCTCTAAAATCACCCTCTTAAGCTCCTTAAACCATTTCCATGGCAAAGTTCCTAAAGAGATATGGCATCATAGTTCTTTCTACCATATTGTCCAAACATTTGACACAACAAGAATCTATAATTTCTATTTGGAACATCTATATATCTTAAGGCGGTCTTTATTTAAATTAAGATTAATTAATTAATTAATTAATTTTCATTATTTTTTAAGTAATACCTACCTTAGAAATTAATAATATTCTTCTCATATTGAATTCCAGCCTTTAAATTTATAAAGATCTTTATATTGAATCCTAACATTTAAATGTATCATTATTATTAAGTGTGTGAAATTCATATTTCATTATCTAGAGATTTGGGATTTGTTTTCAATGAAAAGTTGATTTATAGTTATGGGTGATTTTATACCGCTTTCATTAGAGAAAGCTTAATGCATATATGGTCTTCATTTAACTTGTGCTAAATAAATATTTTATTATAGAGTTTTCATTAATGCAATTTCTGCTTAGAGATATTTATTATAAACATCATGTATTTAGTTATGTCAGATTAGCCTCTTAGAATTGAATTATAGGATTTATTAATCGCAATAATCAGATCATTAGATCATTAATAGAAATTTGAATAGATTTCCTCAGAAATTTTTTGGTGTAGATTAATTATCTAGTGCTTTTTTACTAATGTTGACATTAACAAGTATGAATATCTTTTATATATATGAAAACTTTCGAATATCAGCCCTTATAAAGTAATTTGTTTTCTTCCTTACTTTCAGCTAGGGGTGTCAATATTTGACACGACACGAAAACCCGACTCGGACCCGACCCGATTTCAAAACGGGTCGGGTTCGGATTCCCGTATTCGACCCGTTTGAGAAAACGGGTCGAGTTCGAGTTGACCCGGCGGGTTGCCGAGTCAAACCGAAAACCCGTTTAATTTAAAAAATCTGGATTTCCGCCCGCTGCCCCTGCCCCGCGCTGCTGCCCGCGTGTCGCGTCCGCCCCCTTCCCCACCGCCGTTCCGACGTTCCTGCGCCGGCAAAACCCAAAACCGGGTCGGGTCGGGTCAGGTCAACTCGGCAACCCGCCGGGTCGGGTCCGGGTTCGGATTTTTGACCCGTTTGTCTACCTGGGTCGGGTTGGTGTCGACCCATTTCAACCCATTTCAGTGCTGGGTTCAACCCAACCCGTCCCGTGACCCGAAATTAACACCCCTACTTTCAGCGATTCAAGCAACTCTAATGACGAGCATGCTTATTTTTGCATCTATACAATAACATAGATAGATCTTTCGCTTATTTTCAGTCTACTTTTCATTACAAGCCAAAAATTCTAGTCGTAGATATAGATTAGATAACTCAATTTGATATATGTTTTTTTGTCGGTTGCTTGCTCATTTGTTAATGTGTACAATAGGTTTTGATATGTTTATATTTTATCTTGAAATGGTCTAATTTTTAAGAATAAATATGCTGTTAAATATGTTTGTGCTGGCCTTTATTAATTGATTATATGATCATAGTGTGCATTTATCAACGAAGTGTGACATTTATTATTAAAATTAAAATTTTTAATCTTCTAAATATTTTTTATTAATTTTAAAAAATTAGTGAACATGCACAAAACATATTAATTTAATTTTTAAAACTCAATTAACATAAATGATTATGAACCGATATTGACATAAATTATCATTATTATATTAACGTAAATTATTATTATTTTTATTTTTATTGATAAACTTATTAATTCATATAAGTAAACAAATATAATTTTATATTTTTTAATATCTATTTTTATTTTTTAAAATTTTATTCTTGTGCACTTTATGCATTTGCAATTTTACTAAAGATCCCAAATTCTATTTAACATACTCAAAATCACAGCCCCTATGAATTAAGGTGAAAATTAAAATTGGTGTAGTCATAGTATTTTTGGTTGTCTAACATATAATGGTAGAGTAGTAGACTCATCTTTTTGTAGTCATGGTATTTTCTTGTTCTTAGGATGAGCTCATTTCTTTTTTTTTTTTTTAGGAGTGTCAATAAATGATCTGGTTTATCAATCCAATCTAAACTTGACACAAAAAATCTAAGTTTGGATAGACCCGTTCGATAATTGAGTTGAGTTCGGGCTAGATTTTATGATCTATTTATACAATGGGTCAGCCTAGGGTTAACCATAAACTCATTTTTTACGCAAAAAATGACCCATTTCATATCTTTTTTTTATACTTTTCGTTATTATCTTCTTATTTTTTTATTAAACATTCTAAACTTTATAGCTAATAAGTTATGCAAAAAAATTTTAGGGGCTTTTGCATACATGCCATCATATACTACTCTATTTACATATCAAACATCCAAAATTTTAATATTACATACGTACTACTCATACTTTACTTTCATATTAAATATGGGTGATAGAAATGAAATATATAAGTGGTAAGAATAAAATATGGTGTGATATATTTGATATTAAAATAATATATGATGGTATGTACGTAATATTAAAATTTTTGTATGATAGATATGTAAATAAGATGTTATAGAGTGGTATGTATGTAAATCCCCCAAAAATACAACTAAACGGGTTAATGTATTAAGTTCAAGTTGGTGTTTTTAATAAATTTATTAAATTGGTCGAATTCAGGTTGACTTGATTTAGATCGGATCAATTTCCCATCAACCTATTTTGATACCCTAATTTTCATTCATCTAAGTATTAGGTTTACATTATATTTGATTAATTAGGGCATCTCCATCCGAACGGCAAACCAGTGTTTGCCGTTCTTTCTTCCCTCCAATCGAACGCGATACTTGCCGGCATTTGAAGGGAGGTGAACAGTGCGACGCCAATATTGGCGTCGCACTGTTCATACGGCATTTGGTTTTTTTGTTTTTTTTTTCTTTTAATTCGAAACTTAATTATTAATTTTAAAGATTAAAGATTAGAATTTTTTTATTATTAATTAAAATAATAAATTAGAAATATCTTATTTTTTAGTAATCTAAATTTTTTTTACAAAATTAATTAATGTAAGTTAACATTAAGATAAAATTTTCATACATAAAAGATATTGAGAAGTACAATACCCAAAAAAAATCAAAATACAGATTACATTCGAATAACAAAAAATTAAAATAACAAGTAACGTAAATATTTAAAAAAATATAAAAAAAATAATAAATAAAATAAAAAAAAGTAACGTAAATATTCCAAATGTAATTTTCAATTTATTAACTAAATATTTATTTATGACATATTTACATTCCAAATTATTTTATAGAGCAAAAAATTTTTTTTTTGATTATATTAGATTTAATTCAAAAATTCGATAAATAATATTAATGATTAAAAATATATAAAATGAAATATGGGAAAGAATATACTAGGGATATTCTTTTTTTGGTGTTAGAAAATGGAGTTCGGTTGAAGACAAGTTACTGCATTTTTGTGTATTACTACATTTTGGAGTGAAAAATGAGTTTTTCGGTTGGAGATGCCCTTAGAAGGGGGGAGAGAGAGAGATAGAGAGAGAGACCAACATTTAATGTGTACAATTCAGGCCCAGTAACTAGGCAAATTATTACGTCCAGTGTCTGAATTCATCCGGACACCAATCCAGACACATCAAGTCACCCAAATACATCGGAATTCCATGTATTCGGATGACATGGAGCGCCTGGATTGGGTCCCGATGTAATAATTCGCCCAGTAACTATGACTACATGAACACTTTATAAGCAAGAAAACATGGGAAGACGAGCGCAGAACTTCCTCTTTATTCATCTAATGCATTTAGCAGTAAGTAAAGCCGCACAGAACAGTTTCAAAAGGCTGCGAGTTATAGTTCTGAGTCACTCCGGAAGCAGCGTCTCCGTTACGATCTCCTCCGCCACAGCACCAATGTTCAAATCCTCGGCGCCGCCATCCCAAAAATCCCAATAGCTCGCCGGAAACACCGTCTCCTTCTTAACCCAAATACTAGCCGCCGAGGCGTCCATCATTCCGAAAAAACCATCGCCGCATCCGCCGCTGACGTCTTGGACTCCGCTCAAATTCTGATGGGAGGTAGATGCCGCAGCCATAAACGGAATTTCCCCTGCTGACAAGGCCAAGCCGGAGCTCACGCCACTAAAATCTTCCATAAATGTTAAAAAAGTTTTCTGCAGCGAAGCACCAAATAACCCTTCCATTGTGTCCATGCATGGCGATTCCAGGGGCGGCGGCGGCGGCTGGTTGAGTCGTACCTGACGGAGAATATCCGAAAAGATGAGATCTTTCATCTCTCCGACGACTGGCGCTATAGGATTCCCGCCGGCGACGGCGGCGAATGAAGTGGCGGTGGGTGTAATCTTTCGGCGTTTATTCTTGCGGCCGCCGCCGACGGGGATGTTACGAAGAGTACCGCCTTCGGTCCAATGGCGACGGCAAGCCCGACAAAAGTGGCGCGGCTGCGAGCGGCTGTAGTTGTTATAGTAGCAGAACTTGGTGTTTGTTGATTCACACCGTGGGCACATTAGCAGAGGTGCGTTCTGCTTTTCGTCTCTCCCCTCCGATTTTAGAAATTCCAATCCACCCTTAATAGAAACTTATCGGATCAGTAAGATTGGAATTAAAGAAAATCAATATGACAAAAAAAAAACTTTTATCACATTTAGAACTAACTACCTGGGCAACCTGAGGCCAGTGATGGATATCAACTGAAACTTGGTTCGAGCTAAGCCCCATTTCAATTTTTGCTCTAATTCAGCGATTAGTGAATACAAGGCGAAGGAAACGGGAGAATAAGAGGAGAGTGAAGAACGTAGAGGTTCCTACTGCTTCACAGAACAAGTTGCCAGGGATGGGTTTCAAGAGAGAAGAAGAGAACATATCGGACTGGGAAGCGAACTTTAAACGGATTAGGAAAGCTGCAACCTTTTTGGTTTCCACTGCGAAATTAGCCTGACTAATTGGCTTATCGGCGGTTGATGGATTGACAAGACAAAAGAATTATCCTCCTATGCTTTCCTGAGCTCGGTTTTCTATATTTATAAGAAGAAAACATGAAGAGAGAGCGTTTTCTTAAGGTATAAGTTAAGGTGAGACCGTGAGAGGGAGGAGACGAAGAGGAAGAAGGTAGATAGTAACATGTGAGTTATGCCGGAAGAAGACGCCAAGAAAGAAGCGACGAGAGGAAGAGAGAGAGTTAGTGCGCGACAGGACTGGGAGAAAGAGGGGTAAGTCGGTGGCTTTAGTGTGTTCTGTGGGGCCCCGACAATGGCGGAATGGAATGGCGGGTTTGTCATCACTTAACAGAAAAGGAGATGACTGCAGGAAGGAGGAGGTCGCCATTAGGAAGGACGACATCTGCTGCCTAACTCCTGTTTGGTGTTGATTTGAGGAACAATTATTACTTCCTCTTACGTAGAGCTACGTTCGGCCGCCAATAATATATCGTCATTTGCTCTTATTCTCTACCGTGCTGCCCGACGAGTTGACATGGACCAGAACCCGGGAATGCTATGTTCACGTATTGCGAGGTATTACTCGGTATTTGCTCGGTATTGCTAGGTATTGCTTGGCAATAACGAAAAATACCGCTCTGTGAAGACCAATACTGAGCAATAGCGAGTTGTACCGAGTTTTTCTAGAAAAACTCGGTACAACTCGGTATTGCTCGGTATTACTCGGTATTTGCTCGGTATTGCTCGGTATTAATTATTGCCGAGCAAAATCGATCAATACCTAGCAATACAGAGCAATACCTAGCAAAATCGAGAAATACCGAGCCATCTTGGGTCCGTTCCGGGTCGGGTTGTCGGGGCGCGCGGTAAATAGTGAGATTGTGTGGCGCGATTCTACTGGTGGCCGAACGTAGAGCTACGTCCTGTGACCGGACCAAATAAAAGTTCAGATTTGAGAAGTTGGAATTGTCCCGTTTGATGGAATCGTAATTATTAAGTTAAAATTTTGTTTTATTAAGATAAGTGGATTTATTTGTAATTATGCTATGATATATATATATATATATATATATATATATATATATATATATATATATATATATATATATATATATATATATATATATATATATAAGAGGGTTAGAAACAGAGGAAACAAGCAAGAGGAAGGACAACTATGTAGTAGTTATGTGTTGATAATAAACTTCATACATCTTTCATACAGGAATTCCTTGTATATAATATATAATTCCCACAATAATACTATTAAAAGTATCAAACGGTAAAGTGAAAAACGTATTATATAACTAGTTATAGCACTTAAGGTAGTGGAGCTCAAAACAATATAACAGAAAAAAATATGATTAGTAGGTAAAATGCTCCCCTGAACACTATAAGAGGAGATGCTCCGCATCATTCGCCCCCACCAAAAGAAAGCTCTAGACTAGCTGAATGAATCTGAGTAGTATTGACGTCGGGCGGAATATATGTATAGATGTCATTAACGTTGAAAGTATGGGATGTATTAAACTCAGGTGGTAGATCAACTATATAAGCATTATCTTTGATCTTTTTACTAATTGGAAATGGCCCCCATTTTCTTTTGCTGATTTTGGAGTATTGACTTGCAGGTAGCCGCTCCTTACACAATCGGACGAAAACCAAGCCACCCGGATTAAATAGCTTCTCTTGCCTGTGTACCTATGCAACTAGTTTATATGGCTCATTAGCCCCTTGCAGCTTTAACCGAAAGTTAGATAAGAATTTCGTATATTGGTCAGCTAGTACAGAGGCCGCCTTACTTTTGCATTTTGGGAGAACTGCAACTTCACGAAATGTGTTTGACACTTTAGTATAAACAATACTAAATGTGCACATACTAGTGGAACGATTTGTAATGGAATTGAAAGAGAATTCTACCTGGCCAGGCAAGTCATCCCAGAATTTTGGATTGTCTTGAACTAAGCAACATAAGAGATTGCCCAATGTACGGTTGACTACCTCAGTCTGGCCATCGGTCTGGAGTGATATGAGGAACTTAACTTAATTTGAGTGTGTAATCTCTTCCACAACTCTCTCAAAAAATGACTAAGGAATTTAACTTCTCTATCCGACGTGAGGCTTCTAGGAATGCCGTCTAAGTGCATAATTTCTTTAAAGAATAGCTTGGCAATATTGAGAGCATCGAATGTTTTCTTACAGACAATAAAATGAGCCATTTTTGAAAAGCGATCTACCACTACGATTATAGAATCATTACCATGTTTTGTCCGAGGCAATCCAAGCACAAAATCTAGGCTCAAATCTTCCCAGATGGATTCAGGCACAGGCAAGGGTTGATACAATCATGTGTTCTGTCCCCCCCCCCCCCCCCTTTATAGCTTTAATAGATATAACATCTTTTGACAAACTTAGTGAAATCTCTTCTTAAATACGACCAAAAAAATTGCTGTTGGAGTTAAATTATGGTGTTGTCTCGGCCTAAGTGAGCAGACAAACCTCCCGCATGAGTTTCTTTAATAATCTGCTGCCTCCAGGATGAGTTAGGGACGCACAGTAGGTTCCTTTTGAATAAAAATCCATGGCAGATGAAATAGTCGGCTGCGGGTTCTTGCTGACTCTTGGAAGTCCTGGTAGTAATCATCATTTGGGTATAACTCCTTTAGGCATTCAAGGCATGAGAATTCAATTTGCAACCTTTTTATAAGAGCATCCCTTCTACTTAGTGCATCGACCATGCGATTTTGTACCCCACTCTTATGCTTCAGCACAAAGGTCAAATTTTGAAGGAATATAATCTAGCGAGCGTGCATCCGATTAATATTTTTTTTTGTGAGTTGAAATATTGTGGTGCCTTGTGGTCTCCTCCTATCACTCCAGCAAACACCACATCTCCACTACTGCAACCAAACCCATCTCCCATCCTCTCAGTAGATTCCAGCTCAAAAGTCCCTCCTTACCACATTGATCAACCTCCACTGCAACTATTGCATTCATCTCATCTTATGATAACCAGAATAAAAATTAGTTCTCTTAAACCACATCATCTCCTCAATCTATTCCACCTCCACAACAATGTCAATCCCTCCACCCACTAGACCCAACCTTCTATATCGAAGTAGTAAAATTCTCCCATTTGTGTGATGCAATGGTTACGGAAATCTTAGCTCTTCAATAGCATAGTACATGGGCATTAGTACCACATCCACCCAACACTCTAGTGCTCAGCAATCGTTGGACATTTTGCACCAAATTTATTTCAATGCCTCTATAGCCTACTTTAAAGCTAGATTAGTAGCTCAAGGACATCACCAAGAATTTGGAACAAGCTACCTTGAAACATTCAACCCGGTAGCCAAATTCCCTACCATTCGAGCCCTTCTAACTATCACCCTCATCAAATAGTGGCCCATACATCAACTTGATGTAGCCAATTCCTTCCTTCATTTAAATTTAGATGAAGCCATCCACATGACCCAATCAAAAGGATTTGAAGACACTATTCATCCTAATCATGTCTGCCTCCTTCGCAAAGCCATCTACGGTCTCAAGCAAGCACCGCGTCAATGGTTTACTACATTTTCTGATTATCTCAAATCTTTTGGGTTTAATCATGGTAAATCCGACTCCTCACTACTTAACTTTAGTAAAAATAATAGCCAACTCTATCTCCTTATATATGCATATGATATTCTCCTTATATGCAACGACCTACCCATGATCTCCCATCTTATTCATCAACTCAAACACATTAGAACAGCCAACAATTTTCTGGGCATTCAAATTACCAACCTACAACAACCCAATTTCATGTCTCAGGCCACCTACGCCACCTCCATTCTCAAAAGTGTTGGCTTGCAAATGTGCAAACCCCTATCTAATCCTGCATGTACTGAACTACAAGCAAGCCTTCCCACTGATCCAATGCTATATGATCCTCACATCTATAAGCAAATCACTAGATCCCTACAATACATAACCATTACAAGACCGAACATAGCTTATATCGTCAACATGTTTTTCCAATACATGCATAATTCATCACCCCAATATGCATATTTACTCAAACGCTTGCTGAGATACATTAAAGGCACTGTACATTATGGGATTCCCATTTCTAAGGGATCGCTTGTCCTTATATTCTTCTAGGATACTGACTGGGCTAGCGAGAAGCAAACTTGTCTGCTCTACATTTGGCTATTACACATTTCTAGGTAATACTCTTCTCTCTTGGATATTCAAGAAATAACATGCAGTTGCTAGATCATCAACTGAAGCTGAATAAATAGCCTTACCACCGACAACAACAGATATCATATGGCTTCACAAACTACTACAAATTTTCTTATCTATCTTCAACATCCTACAAATAACATTTCATGATAGGACCAAACATATAGAGATTGATCACCACTTCATTCGGGATCACATTCCCTCTCAAACAATTCACATAATTCATGTCACTACAAAAGATCAGTTAGTTGATATCCTAATTAAAACTCTCTCAAATCCACGCTTTCAGCTACTTCGACACAAGCTCATTGTCCAATCAAGTCCGTCAGCTTGCGGGGGAGTAATAGCAGAAGCCTGATAGCCACTACCACAAGGATAGGATCACAATCATTAGCTAATAAATGCACCAATGCATCACACACCTACACATGTAAAGCTAGAGCAATCTTTTACCTATATATACATCATCTATACTCTACAATAAACATATACTCATATACAATGAATGTTAATATTTATAGTTTAGTTAAAACTTGTTATTATTCTTCAACAACGTCCCGAGTAACCAACAAAGAAGGCATCTTTCCTTCTCCAATGGTTAGGGGAAGTCGGAGAGAAGCATGGTTGTGGAGCCGGAGAAGCCGTGGCAGGTAAGCACGGACACAAACCAGTCAGTGGTCTAGAGGAGCCTCTCAAGAAATGATCTGACCCGTTAATTCAACCCAACAACCATCGCTCAACTATTGTAGCACAACTACATTTTCATTATCACCGTCATACCACTTCGATATCTTGAATATTGCCTCTTAGTTATAGTTTCCCAATCAATGTTGTCAAATAACAATCGCATGATTATTATCTTCTACTAGCTTCATCGCCAACAATGATGGTGTAGGCCACTTACTCCAATGCTAATCCTCATTGATTTTGTCTCGCACCATCGCTGATAATCTTGCTTCTTCATCAATAAAGTTGATGCATATTTTGTCTGCGCATATCATCGCCTATAAAGCTAATGCACACCGTTGACACATGTCATTACCTATAAATTTGATGCACGTTGTTGATACCAAGGCTAACACGTGCAAACTTTCGCTGTAGATCATCACTTATAGCTCGATGCATTATATCACCAATAAGGTCAACGTATAATATCGACGCCAACTCTGCTTCTCATCATCAACACTAAAACTATACTAAACTTCTTAATGTTGGTCTCCTCTTTTTAAAAGATAATTGTTAAACACATCATAATTGATACATTGAGAAACAATTCGAATATCTAAAGCTTTTTACAACTTTTATCATGCATTTCATCTCACATAGTTAATGTCTAACACATTATAAATGCATTCCTCAATTATGAGGAAGAATATCATTGCTAGTAAAATTATTTTAATGGAGAAAATCCCTATAATTTTTTCTTTCTAAATTTTTCATAGAGCGCAAAAGAAATGAGAGCAATAAAGAAATTAAAAATAAATTTTATTTGGTCGAAAAAAATATGTGAAAATATCCTTTATTAGTTGATGACGAATTGAGATATATATAAGATTTGTGAATTGAAAAAAAAAAATAAAAAAAAACTTTTTGACATTTTCTAGCTAAATTAAATTATCTATTAATTTCATTCAAATAATGCATATTATTTGAATATAAAATTATGATTTAAAAGCATTTATATTTTCTTAAACTCTGACAACATCGCTAGTCCGATCAAGGTTTTTTTTTTTTTTTTGGGGAAAAAAATTTTTGATGATCAAGGTTTTTTTTTTTTTTTTACTTCGGCCTTTGGGCCATGGTACTAATTAATATTTATGTTATGGGCTTTTGTAGATTTGCCAGAACATTAATAGAAAGCCCTATGCCATTCGAATTATTATGGAATTAACATTTGAAAATAGGGGATTTACATACATACAATTTTATTTCATGCTATTTATATATCTAACACCTAAAATTTTAATATTACATTTTTACCACTCATATAAAATTTTAATATCAAATATATTTCTCCTACATTTCATTCTTACCACCCTATAAACTTTAATATTTCATTTTGATACATCGTCAAAAAATTATCTTGATCGGGCACAAATCTAGATGCAGAATCAAGTTGGAAACTTCAAAAATTAATTCGGAGACCATCCGAACTTCGATTTCAGCAAACTTAAATTCAAACTGAGTGTCTCGGAAATACGAACCCAACGACACCAAATTCGACTCAATCCGAGCTCAAATGGGTCCGAATCATGGACCTGAAGCGCTGTTGGAAGGTTCAAACCGCAATTTGAGATACCAAACAGTCTCCGATTTTAACGAGCTTATACTCGAATCGAACGGCTCGACGAGACGAATCCAACGAGCCCAAGATAGCCGAATTCCGACATCTCTAAGACCTTCAAATAGCCAACGAACTGTGCACGATCGTAGGATTCGATATTGACCGTCCATTCGACCACTCCCTATTCGCCCCTGATCTCACGCCTAGTTACGAGCTATGTCACTCCAAAAATCTATAAATAGAGCCCTCATTCTTCACAAGAAAGGGGGGCCAAGCAAGAAGCAAGAAGAGAAGAGGAGAAGGAAGAGAATGAAGAAGCTCCTCCTCGACCACAGCCGGAGCCTCGCCGGACCACCGTCGGAGCCTCGCCGGACCACCGTCGGAGCCTCACCGGACCACCCCCGGAGCCTCGCCGGACCACCACCTCAGGGCCCGACATTCAGGCCCGACGTTCAGGCCCGACATTCTGCTCAAGTCCCGACGTTCTGCTAAAGGCCCAACGTTCTGCTCAAGACCCAACGTTCAGGCCTGACATCTTCATCTAAGGCTCTCACCTTCGCCAGAGGCCCTCACTTTTACCAACGGCCTTCACCTTCGCCAAAGGCCCTCACTTTTACCAACGGCCTTCACCCACGCCAGAGGCCCTTGTTTTCGCCAGATCATCATCAAAGGCCGTGTGCTCCACCAGAACATCACATGAGGCACAGAATTCCGCCGGACCACTACTTGAGGCCTTGAGCTCCACCAGGGCACCACCTGATGCCCACAGTTCTCCCAGAATACTGCCAACTATGGTCCTTCCGACCTCCGTCGCCTACTATGGTCTGCCCGACCTCCATCAACAGAAAATGATCTTTCTGACCCCGGTCTCCTGCCGACTACGGTCCTTCCGACCTCTGTCGCCTACTACGGTCCTTCCGACCTCTGTCGCCTACTACGGTCCTTCCGACCTCCATTAACAAACAACGGTCTTTCTAACCCCGGTCTCCTACCGACTACAGTCCTTCCGACCAAACTAACATGTATATGTAACTCCTACCATGTAATGCAATATATATGATGTATATTTGCTACATCAATACAAGGCCTTCTCCAAAGGAAGGGCCTCATTTGTAATCGACTGCAAATACTAGTGGATTCATTCAAACTGGGCCAGGCCCCGTGGTTTTTTCCCCTTTTCAGGGGTTTTCCACGTAAAAACTCTGGTGTCTCTTGTGAATGTTTCACCCCCTCTCTTATCTGCTTGTGTGCTGGATCTTCGTACAATGCTAAGACGTTAAACCATATATTTCTCTACCGCCGCGAATATTCCAGGACGCAACACATTTCATGCACCCATATTAATTCTATTGGTAGTAGGCATATAATATTAAAGTTTTAGATGTTAGATATGTAAATAACATAAAATAAAGTGGTACTTATGTAAATCTCCCTTGAAAATATGGTTGCAAATGAATGAGGCTCTTCTTATTTATAATAATTGAAGATGAAACCATCTATCCAAAATTTCATATCAAAATATTTAGAATATTTAGTGAGAAGCGTATCTTAGGTTTCATTTGGGACAGCTTTTCGATTGCTTTCTAAAATAGTTTTTTTATACAAAATTTTTTAGTTCAAATTTTTTTTTTTACTAAAAGACTGTTTTAGAAAGTAATGAGAAAACTCTCAAACGAAGCCTTAATCTATTTAATAACAAAGTTGGGATTTTCAGCTTTCCAATCTAAGAACAATTTCTTGAGAGAGTTTTTTTTTTTTTTTAAATTGTTAGACTGAAGATAATGATCATATTTATATTTGAGTGCATTTATATTATTTTAATTCATCATAAAATTAAAATTAAATATTTGATCTCTACACATAATAAATTTTATATGTAAAGTTAATGAGATGTTTCAAAAGTCAAATAACAAATAATCTTTAATATGATCATAATTTTATAGGTTTAAAAACAAGATAACACATAATGTATAATTTAATATTTATATGAGCTCATAATAGAAATTTTCCAACCGTTCAAGTTCAAGCTCATTTGATAAAATTTATTTTAAATTAATTTATTTTGTGTTGAAAGAGTTTTAAAACTTCTAAAACGAGCCTCGAAATCCACCTAAAAAGATGGAGCTCCAAGCCTCCAACTCAAAGTTTAGGAGTAATCATCCAAACTACTCGAATGCTTAGTTACGAGCTCGTACAAATGAGCTCAGAACAATATTTTTAGTACTAATTTTGCAAATGATGTGGGACTAAATGATACAACGAATTTATTAGTAATCAGAATAATTAAATATTAATTAAAATATATAGTATTTTTTTAATCCTAATTAAGTTTCTTTACAAACTTATTCTAGAGCTTTAAATGATATTATTCATGATCACAAACGAGTTGTGAAGCGAGTTGGTCAAATTTATTTGGTGTTCATCAAACAATCATAAACGAGCTTAATCAAACCATCTCATGCATAATGTGTGGAAAGGTTGATTCACTTACATCCCTATTTAAAAACCGCGAATTATTGCATCCGGTCACCTGACATCCGGACAACCAATCCGGATGTGCCACATCACCCAAATACATTGGTGATGTGTCGCGTCTGGATTGGTGTCCGGACGAATCCGGACACCGGACGCAATAATTTGCCATTTAAAAACAAAAAGAGAGAGAGAGAGAGAAAGAGAGAGAAGGGAGGTGATAGTACTCCAAATAATTTGAAAGTAAATCTTAAGAATTTAAGTAAAATTTAGGCTTCGCTGGGATGGCTTTCTAACTACAACTTCTTAAAGCAATTTTTTAAGTATAAAAATTAAAGTTGCTTTAACAAGCAGTGAAAACCTGTCTAAAATGAATTTAATTTTTTACTAAAAAACTGCTTTAAAAAGTAATAAGAAAGTCGTCCCAAATAAAACTGAAGTCTTAACAAGATGAATCGACTAAAGATAAGTACCAAACAATTAGCGTGATCAATCAAATTCATTAGCTGCAGATACCTTAGATTTTTCTCTGCGGTCTACACTTTGCAGGTAAAATAACTTGTTCAGACTCGTTTAATTTGGTCTTCTAATGCGAAGCAACACATAATTAACCCTAACTACGTACGCTTGTGGCTATGTACTTATCACATCAAAATCAATATCAACGAAGTAACAGATCCACAACTCTGCCCACCGTACTCGGGCCGGCAAGTTCTATCTAATTTACGTAGCGTTCTTTTCCCCAAAAAAAAATTTACGTAGCGTTCGCCACTCCCCAATCATTAGCAGCTTCAGGCTTTCAACAAAGTCCGAAGCTTTTCTTTCTATATATATTATCGTGTCTTTGATCATATGCAGCTTAAAATTACAAAAGACGCATAATTTAAAGCTAAAAATGGCGACTTTGTTGTCTTTCGTACTCATCACCGCCACCCTTCTCGCCACCTCCAGCGCCGGAAACATAGCCATCTATTGGGGTGCGATAAACAACGAAGGATCCCTCTCTGACACTTGCGCCACCGGAAACTACGCTTTCGTCATCATATCGTTCCTGCGCAACTTCGGCAATGGGCAGACTCCCGTTCTCAACCTCGCCGATCACTGTGATCCCGCCTCCGGTGGTTGCACCAGCCTAACCGATGACATCAAGTACTGCCAGTCTCGGGGCATTAAGGTCCTCCTCTCCATCGGCGGAGGGACTGGATCCTACATCCTCATCTCGCAGGACGATGCACGCCAGGTGGCCGACTATATCTGGAACAACTACTTAGGCGGCCAGTCCTCGTCAAGACCCCTCGGCGACGCCGTGCTCGATGGAGTAGACTTCGACATTGAGGGAGGCAGCCCCGACCACTACGATGACCTCGCTTACTACCTCTCCGCCTACAGCAACCAGGGGAAGAAGGTATACCTCACCGCGGCGCCACAATGCCCTTATCCGGATGCTTGGGTCGGCAAAGCACTGGACACCGGTCTCTTCGACTATGTTTGGGTTCAGTTCTACAACAACCCGCCTTGCCAGTTTTCGGAAGGACGGCCGAGCAACCTGCAGGAAGCCTGGAACCAATGGACTACAGCGATTCAGGCAAAGCAGTTCTTTCTTGGCCTGCCGGCGGCGCCCGATGCGTCCGACGGCGGATTTATTTCAACAAATGACTTGACGGCTCAGGTGCTTCCAGCATTGAAGCGATCGAGGAACTATGGAGGGGTGATGTTGTGGTCGAGATACTATGATGTTGAGACCGGCTATAGCCAAGCCATTGTATCCTCTGTTTGAGACTGTGATGTTATGAAGCTGTAAAAATTGTTGATTGATGTGTTTGACGAAATGCCAGGGCGGTAGCCTGTGAGTGAAGCCGCGACGAGTGATGTATTGGATAGGGTGTTGATGTTAGTTGTTTTGATGTTTTTGCTGTTCTGTTCATATATGATGATGAATTGGTTTGCTTTTGTTTTAATTTTTCTCTGTATGTTCTGTTATGCTTCATCGCACTCAATATAGATAGCTGATTTATTGAATGTGAACCAGCTGCTACTTTCTAAGTAGTTCAATTATATCTATAGGATCTCTTTTTAGCGACTATGCCAATATTATGTGATAATTGTGGCCATTTAGATATAAGTAAAAGTGTAAAGATTTTGCATATATGTTAGAGGTCCAAGGGGGCAACGCTTCTTAGCGGGGTTCGACCTGCGAGGGTTGAGATCGTGGGGTCAAGAAGCAACGTCCTGCGGGGGTTTCCAGGGCCAGCACCCCCATAACAAATTTTGGTTGTAAGGATATTTTTGGATTCTTTTTACTATTTCTCTTTGTATTTGATACATTGTTCATTAATAATAACACCTATGCATAATGTGTTTAATTATACTATGAGCAATTGCCTAAATACCATAGCATTTTAAAACTTTTAAGGGAGGCAATTGTCTAAAAATTATTATAATAAAGATTAAAAAATATATGACGGGGTCAAATTACTTGAAAAATCATATAATAAATTTTTTTAGGGGGGGTAACGGGCTTTAGGTAGATCCGCCCCTGCCAACGAGGATGAGATTTTGCAAGCAAGGGCACCGATGGACCTAGCAATGGAGAGATCTAGCAAATATTTATAGGCTTGGGAGATTAAGGCCTCATTTGGGACAAATTTCTTACTGCTTCTTAAAATATTTTATTAGTATAAAAATTAAAATTTTGTACTAGAAAGCTATTTTAAGAAGTAACAAGAAAGTCGTCCCAAACGAAACCTAAGTGCTACAAAAATTGCTACGTTACACAAGATTTAACTAATTCTAACTTTGCATATGCATAACTAAAAACATAGAAAATATATATTCAATATATTAGGCAAGTCCCTTCTTGCTTTAACCAACTTTGAGGCAAAACTCTTAAACTACTAGCACTAAGAGAAAGCCTTAAGATTAATAGCTAGCCTTGAAATATTTTACGGGCTGCTAGCTTTGTGTGAGTACTTTTATTAGCGAGGTAGGAAACTTCAAATTCTCTGAGCCATTAGATAACAAAGCCATCAACATAAGACTATGAGAGTTATAGGCTCTTCTATCAAATGATGTTGAGGCAAACAGATGCATTGGCTGTAAAGTTCGATGGCCAAATGGAAGCCATAATGTAAGCTCGAATGAAAACAATGGAGTCTGAGTACAAAACTTGAATGCCACCATTAGATCTTTAGTGTTTGCCCTGCGACCCCCTATTTATAGATATTGGTCATTATTTGCCACTATTGAAAAAGACCTATTTAGACTACACAAAATAAGAAAAAATATAATAAGATTTATAACAATTACTTGTCAAGCCGTCTAGTCTAAATAAATATAATGCACATGTAAATAATTACGTGTGGACATTGGATTGTTCGAAGGTGAGCAAGATGCGCCACATCACTTGGTACACAGCTGCGTACATAAAAAGAGTAATGTGGTGTGCATGTGCATAGGGAAGGGGGGGGGGGGGGGGCAATGGGGACATGTGCCACCCCTAAGAAAAGAAAAAAGTGCACTATTAACCTTTGAGATAGAAAGAAAGAGAGAGAATGTGCAAATCATACTCAAAATTTTGTAAAATAAAATATCATCAAAAGATAAAAAAATGTGCATCTATGTCTTTTATCTATGATATGTCATAAAAATTTATCTTGAGGCAAAATCAAGTTTGAAACTTCTGAATTAAATCGGAGATCATTCAAACTTCGATTTCAGCAAACTTATAGGCAAACTAAACGTCTCAGAATTACAAACGCAACGACACCAAATTCAACTCAATCTAAGCCCAAATGGGTCCAAATCGAAGACCCGGAGCGCATTTGAAAAGTTCAAACCATAAATTCGATGACTAAACTATTTTCAAACTAACATGCTTATAGTTGAATCGAGCATCTCGACGAGACAAATCCAACGAGCCCAAGATCACCAAATTTTGATATCATTAAAATATTCAAATGCGCAATAAATAGTTCATGATCAAGAGAATTAATCAACATACATCGGCTGTCCATTCAAACAACTTCCAACTTATCCTTGATCTCCTTTGTATTTATTGGTCATATCACTGTCAAAAATTTTAAATTAACCCCTCATTTCTTATGTAATGGAGCTCAAACAAGGAAGAGAATAAAGAGAATGAACAAAGAGAAATTAAAGTTCTCTTGTCATAAGACTCCTCCTCGACTAGGATATAAGTGCATGATAATTGTATATGCTAACTTTCGTGTTATTCATTTGAAGATATTTGTCAGATATCATTTCAATAGCAAAGATGATGTTTCTAGTTAGTAAAATGTGGCATAATCGGACAAGAAAATCTAAATGAGAATCACCAAAGAATTATGGACAATTATTTTAATGTATTCTAGCATTTCATATAAGATGGTAAACAAAAGTATTTTAATTTAGAGCCCCTTGGCTCCGTCATTGGTGACATGTTCTAAATCGCCTCCGAACAACCTCCGGTGACCGCACTTAATAATTTCAAAGCCAGTAGCCCCAATGTTTGGGAGCCCGTGGCTCTTCCATCTTTAGGAAGTACGATTGAATACAACTTTCAAGATTTGTTTGTGCAGTTAGCACCGGACAGATTATTAAAACCTCTAATTTTGATCAAGAACAGCGAAAGAGTGCATAAATTCTAACAACGTACGCTGGTCGCCATATCCACACAAGTAGAAAAATCGATACTCGATATATAGTAATCAACACATCCAATTTCACCGTGATCGGGGCGGCAAGTTCTATCTAATTTATAGTAGCTTGGAAAGTGAACGTACGCAGTGTTCGTCGTCGCTCCGCCCAATGATGAGCACCTTGAAGATTTCTCTATCTTTTGGCTATATATAAAGGCCTTGCGATGCATTCTGCAATTACAAGTGAGCAACGACGCAGCGAATTAGCAAGCCCAAAATGAAGTCCTTTTTCTCCTTCCTGCTCCTTATCACCGCCCTTTGCGCCACCTCCCGAGCCGGGAACATAGCCGTTTACTGGGGCCAATCGGACGATGAAGGATCCCTCGCAGATGCCTGCGCCACCGGAAACTATGCCTTCGCCATCGTATCTTTCCTCTGCGTCTTCGGCAACGGCCAGACTCCTGAGCTCAACCTCGCCGGTCACTGCGATCCCGCCTCCGGTGGCTGCACTGGCATAACGGATGACATCAATGCTTGCCAATCACAGGGCGTGCAGGTCCTCCTCTCTATCGGCGGAGGCGCTGGATCCTACATCCTCACCTCCGACGACGACGCACGTCAGGTGGCTGACTATATCTGGAATAACTACTTAGGTGGCCAATCTTCATCAAGACCGCTAGGCGACGCGGTGCTCGACGGAGTGGACTTCGACATTGAGGGAGGAAGCCCCGACCACTACGACGATCTCGCAAACTACCTTTTTTCCTACAGCAACCAGGGGAGGAAGGTATACCTGACGGCGGCGCCACAATGCCCTTATCCGGATGCTTGGGTCGGCAAAGCACTCGACACCGGTCTCTTCGATTACATTTGGGTTCAGTTCTACAACAACCCGCCATGCCAGTTCTCGGATGGAGAGCCTAGCAACCTCCAGGACGCTTGGAACCAATGGACGACGGGGATTAAGGCGAACCAATTCTTCTTGGGTCTGCCGGCGGCGCCCGACGCCGCCGGGAGCGGGTTCATCCCGACTGATGAGCTGACTTCTCAGGTGCTTCCCGGCTTGAAAGGGTCGAGTAATTACGGAGGAGTGATGCTGTGGTCAAGGTACTATGATATCCAGACAGGGTACAGTCAAGCCATTCGATCTTCTGTTTGAAAAATGTCTACTTTTTCTGATCTGAAAGTGTTTGTGTGGGCGTTCTGTTTTGTTTGCTGCGTTGGTGAAAGTCTTCATTGTGCTACACAGATACTGCAATATATGTATTGTTCATAGTATATAAATACAATATTAATGTATTGGTTACCCTATGTTTTGACCTTTATGATTGGGCTCAATACATGGCTCGTGAGGCAGCTAATGAGTTAAATTTGGGTCTGCTCAGACTTGACACGTTAGCTCTCGAGCTGACTCTTTTATATAATACTAGTATAATATATATTTAAAATATATTAACATTCGGGATTTTAAGTACAAATTTATTATAAATATTTAACAATTATATCTCATTTTCTTAGATTAAGTTATTCTTTATAATTATTATTTTAACTTTTTATTTTTTAATCATCTTTTGATAATAATTACTTAAATCGGAATTATTTTCTTTGTTTCATATTTAATATTGACTTGAACTCATAGAATAATGATCTAAGTTCGGGCTTGAACTCAATTGATTAATCAAATTCAAGCCTAATCCTAAGGTGAGCCTAGCTCGGCTCGGCTTGGTAAACTTCTTTGCACCCCCTACTTTATGGTGTCCTCCATATTACATGAAAAATTGTACTTACTACATAAATATTTTTTCAACAAAAGAAAAAAATTTATAAAGGAAGTGTGCTTAATTGATAAAAAAAATGATATAATTTTCTATGAACAATAAAATCATCATTAATTTTTCCATAAGTTTACACCGAATTAGGCTTCGTTTGTGACAACTTTTTAGTACAAAATCTTTTACTTCAATTTTTCTTTTACCTGGAAGCTATTTTAGAAAGCAGCAAAAAATTTATCTCAAATGAAGCCTAATGGTTCGTTTGAGACGGTTTTTTACTGTTTCTTAAAGTAACTTTTTTAATAAAAATATTAAAAAAATTTGTATTAAAAATTTGTTTTATGAAGCAATAAGAAAGTCGTCCTAAATAAAATCATAATGACAAAATTATAATTAATGAGAAATAATAAAATAGTTTGGACTTGTATAAGTATTACACAATCTCCTTTGTTGATTTTTGAGGAATCTACAATCGTCTTATCTCCTTCAATCTCCTTTTTAGCATTAGGAATTGTTTTTATTATTAGAATAATAATAATATTTCGAGCAATAATTGAATGATAAAAGAGATAATAACCACACCAAAGATCTAAAAAACAGGACACACAAAGTAATAAATTTAATATAATTAAGATTGTATTATTATTAAATTATGATAATTAAGCATTTTAGTTAATTAATTAACCAGCTGATTGCTCATAGTATAAGCTTGTCATGATTAATAATATTTTTTAATTAAAATAATTATGATACTTGTATATGAGATAACTAATTAATCATTTGGTTTGTCATATTAAATGCATAATATATAAACGATATTATAAATGCATTAAGCAAGTTGGATTAAAGATCATTTCTTTTTGGTAATAAACTAATAATATTATTAAATTTTTATTTTCTTCATTGTTATTATTATTATTTATTTAATTAGTTTAATAAACCATTAATTAATTATTTTTTGAGATGTTTTATTAGATTAAGCATATTTTAATTAGTCTAATGAAGTAAACAAAAGAAATATGATAAGATTTCTCAATTATCTAAGCTTTAAACTTTTAAATTTTAATTACATTTTCTGCTTGATGATATTTAAAAAATGATCTATTTTAAAATTAAGCCTTTTAATATATAACAACATATGTTAAAAAATATATTAATTTATAAATATCTACGGTTAGAAGGGATTTTTTTTGTTGGAAGTAGAGTGGTTCCAACTATGGCCATCACCAGCGGTTGCTATCAATCGCCGCTCTCCACAAGCCACCATTGGCCGCCGCAGATCATCGACCACCATCCACATGCCACCATTGACCGTTCCTACAGTTGGTCGCCGTTTTGTTGTTTTTCTGCTAGTATATATGCAATGGTAGAGTATGTGAATTTTTCTTCTTAACAATGCACGGATATTTAGCACACAAACAAGTACTTAAAGAGAGAAATGGAAAAACATTAAAAAAAAAATTTACGTGAAAACCCCGAAGAGAAAAAAATCACAGGGCTTCGCTCAAGTGAAAATATTCAACTAAATTTGAGCAAATTACAAATGTTGGCCCGTCCTTTGAGTTGGAGGCAGAGGAATTACAATAATTTGGAGAGTTTGGCAGAAGTCCGACGATGGTCAAGCGGAAGTTCGATGGCGATTGGGCGAAAGTATGACGACAGTTGGTGACCGGCCTGTAGTGTGGTGGAAGTCTAACAGACATCGGACAGACAAAGATCCCCTTCATGTAAAGAGTGAGGGCAGGGGCGGAGCCAGAATTTTTTTCATGTGGGGGCACAAACTATTGAACCTTAAAATACCCTCAACCTTTTGTTTATCCCAGTTTAAAACAGGCATTAGCGGTTTTAAGAAAAAAAATTTAGAATCATCATTTTAAAATTAAATAAAAATGAATTATATTTGTGATATAATAATAACACTTTAATAAACTGATTATAAAAAAGAATTTGTTTTTTAAAAAAATTATAACATCATAAAATTAAATAAAAAATAATTTTTTAGAAATTAGTAAAACTATTTGAGAAATAAAATAAAGATTACATAAACAAGTTGCTTTAACACAATCTCCGGGCTGGGGCTTTTATAAAAGCAGGCGGAAGTGGATATGGCGAGAGGAAGAGGGAAGCACAGACGGATCAAGATCGGCGGGGTTGTTGGCTGTGCGACCAAGAGAACTGAACAAACACATGGAACAAGGAACTTCGTGCGTTCGAACTTCTCTCTTCCGAGCGGACCGAGCATGTGCAAGCAGCGAAGATGGACGGTCCGAGTGTCGCGCATGGTTGCAATTACGGGATTGATATTGGGATGAAAAAAGAAAGAATTTATTTGATTTAATCTGTAGTTAATACATCATAAATAGAATTAATGAGACGTTAATAGCAAAGTCAGTGGGGGCCGTGCCCCCCGGGCCCCCACACTGCCTCCGCCAGTGAGTGAGGGTATAGATTTTTGTGAGTGACATGCCGTGTAAACATGGAGAAGAACCTGGGCAGGTTTGAAGCGCTCTATCAAACGCCCGTACTGATTCCCAATACTATAGAGTGTTTTCAGCCATTTAAGTGGCTTAATGATGTCGTAATTGAGATATATTAGGCTTGTTGAATTCGTCTCATCGAGCTTCTCGATTTGGCTATAAGCGTGACATATTTGTATATCATTTAGTCATTCAATTAATGGCTTAAACCTTCCAAATACGCTTTGGTCCCTTGGTTTGATCCCATTTGGGCTCGTATCAGGCAGATTTTTGTGTTCTTGGGTTTGTCTCCTTGAGATGTTCAATTTGACAATAATTTTACTAAAAGCAGAGTTATGACGGTTCCAATTTTAATTTTAAAAATTTTTAATTAGAATATATCTCGAGATTCGTGCTCGATCAAGACAGCTTTTGATGATGCATCAATTCTAAATTTCTTTTACTTAAATTCCATTTCAGCAAACCAAACAGTCAATTTGGACGTCCATTGACATATTTAACCATTATTTGAATGCAGCGATAGTTTCCTAATCCAATTAAATAAATACTCAGATTCTAACTGCGTACGCTTTTAAACTTCTATCTAACCCTTTCTACTTAACTAACTAATCAAACATCAAAGTCAAAACAAATGTAATTATAAGCCACATATCTGCATGATAATGAATAATTAGCCAACGTAATCCTTCTTCCACGATTCTGCCATTGCTAAACAAGTTGAAAATTCTGTATAAATTTCAGTCAGGCAGGCAACGGCACCTAAACCAATTGAATTCAAATCAATGGCTTCATCATCCGCATCGATTACCTCTAAAAAATCATTTTTTCTACCTTCTCGTACTCCTCCTAGCTGCAGCCCCTTTTCCCACCACCCAAGCCGGTAAAATCGCCATCTATTTGGGCGGCCAGTCCTCCAAGCGGCCACTTGGCGCCGCCGTGCTCGACGGCGTGGACTTCGACATTGAAGGCGGAAGCCCCGACCACTATGATGACTTGGCCAACTATCTCTCCGGCTATAGCAAACAGGGCAAAAAGGTTTACCTCACGGCGGCCCCGCAATGCCCCTATCCGGACGCCTGGGTGGGCAAAGCTCTGGACACCGGCCTCTTTGACAATGTTTGGGTTCAATTCTACAACAACCCGCCATGTCAGTTTTCTGATAAGCAGCATTTGGGGGATTTGATGGATGCGTGGAAGCAGTGGACGAAGTCGACGAAGGCGGGGAAGATCTTTCTCGGCTTGCCAGCGGCGTCGGATGCGGCCGGGAGCGGCTTCATTCCTGCCGGTGAACTTAGGTATATTGTGTAAAGCTGTAGATTAAACCTGTAGAAAAACGTTAGAGCAAGAAGAGAAAAGCAGAGAGATAGGTTATGAAATGCTTTGTGATTTTTCTCATTAGTCATATTGCTACAGTAAGCAATATATATAACTCTCATCCAGAGAATAGTTAACGGTGAGATGAGAGTTAGTTATACAATAGCGGTTGTGATTTGCACTGTAAAAGTGCTGCTGCAAATGCTGTAGTGGAGACCATTTCTGCTGAAGCAGGCGGCGAGACAGGGTAGTGCACAGGGCATTTCAGTTCGGCTTATCATCCCCCTTCAAGATGACACTCTTGTCCATGAGTGTTAGCTTGTGGCGCAGGTCTTGAAACCGTTTAATAGGTAACGGTTTAGTAAATATATCCGCTAACTGATCCAAAGAGTTGATATGATGAATAAGTATTGTTTGATTCTGAACACAATCCCGAATGAAATGAAAATCGATCTCAATATGCTTCGTACGAGCATGAAAAATAGGATTGTTGGCAAGGGCAATGGCGGATATGTTATCACAAAACAAAGAAATAGGAGCATCAATATGAATGCCAAATTCCTGAAGGAGACGTTTTAACCATATCAAATCTGCGGCAGCTGTAGCAAGGGAACGATACTCAGCCTCTGTGGAAGAACGAGCTACCGTTTTTTGTTTCTTAACTTGCCAAGAAATAAGGTTGTTTCCTAGAAAGACACAATAGCCCGTCGTAGATTTTCTATCAGTAGTATCACCTGCCCAATCAGAATCAGAGAAAGCACGCAAATGAAGAGAACTCGGTTGAATGAGCACACCGTAAGCCAAGGTGGCTTTAATGTAGCGAAGAAGTCTCTTGAGCAAACTAAAATGAACATTTAACGGCTTGTGCATGAATTGGCACAATTTGTTAACAGTATAAGCAATGTCGGGTCTAGTGAGTGTTAAATACTGTAGCGAACCGACTAAGGGGCTGTTTGGCAACAAGTGGGATTTAACTTTAGTGGGATTTAGTAAATCCTGTAAATCCGGATTTAGTAAATCCGAAATGTGTTAAATCCTGAAAACTGTTTGGTATGCCAAATGTTAAATCTTGAGAAACTGTTTGGTAATATATTTCAGGATTTATAGCAGTTAGGGATTTAAATGTGAATAAGATAATTATAACTTAAAAATAAAATTATAATTAAAAATAAAAAATATAATGTGTTATAAATTTAATAATATGTTAAGTACAAATCACTCATTAATTATTATTTACACAAGTAATTATATATTTAATAATAAATATATTAAGTTATATTAATTAATCTAATTATATTAATATTTAATTACTAATCATTTACATTTATATGAACATCATAAGTCAAAATGATCAGTAAATAGTAAAGGTTAAAAATCACATGTCACTAAAATTTATAAAAAATATATAAATCTATAGCATAGTATACATCGGTGATGTATGCATGTATTCGGTTATGCTATCTTATCATTATATTAGTTAGATGAATCATGAATGTACATGTATCATATCAAAATACTATGCAAATAATCAATTATTTATCTATTTATTCTTATTTATCAATTCCTTATTTATCATTTCATGTATGCAATCATTTATTTTTATTTTATATTTTAATAGTCAACCCATAATAATTAGTGTTTACAGTCATCATTTATTATTTATATGTAAATGTCACATTCATCATGTATAAATTGTATCATTTTCTCAAATAAAAAACAAATTGTATCATTTTCTCTATATAATATAATATCATGTATTAAATGCATAACAATATTCTTTAACATAAAAAATTATAACTATTAATTTATCTGTTGAAATAAATAATATTACTGTCAAAATACCCATAAAAATCATATCTATCACATATAGAAAATTACATAGTTAAAATTTGATAAATCAAGAAAAAATACTTTTCTCAAATTTTATATGATTAAAATAAAAAATACATAATCACTAAAAAAATAAGGATAGTATTCGAATTACTTACCATAATAAAAAGATATCCCATAATAAATTCAAAAGATAAAAATGCCCCAAAAAACTTGTTATCTCTCTCTTCTCATCTTCCTGTCCTTTCTTTTATTCCCAGCGAGGCAATGAAATCTTTTTGCTGCAGCTCATCTCTCTAACCAAAATATTATTAATATGTATTCACATGCTGTATATCTGATCCAACGGCCCAAGATATTTGAATCGCCTGTAACTCATCTTTACCCCGAAGCCCTAATAACAGCCGCCTGCGGCCCTAGTCTCTAGCTCTAATCCGTTCCTCTCGCCGGCGCTCGACGCTCTACGCTTCCACCACCGTCGTATATAGGTTGATTCCTTTCAGCGCTTCTTTCCTTCTTCTTTTTTCGCAAATGGTGGTGCGTTTCGTTCCCCCCCTCTTAATCATTGACTTCTACCTTATTTATCATTTTTCATTTCATAAAGATCTGCTCATATTACTATATTATCGTCTTCTCACTTTGGAACATTTCAGTCAATCGTCGTGGGAGAAGATTTTCATCACATCATTCCTACATTTTACTCGGATCTAAGAAACTTCCCTATTATCCGGGCATTAGGATATTTCTTCTGCCAAGAATCTCACCCCATTCACCCCTCGTTGTTTTGCAGGTGTATAGATTGCACGCGTCGCTTCTGCGGCTCCTTCGTGGCTGTTCGACTTCGCTCCTGCGACGACTTTCTCGTCAACCCGGATCGAAAAAACGGAAGCAATAACGGGAGCTCGCTGGCTGTGAAGGTAACTTTCTCCCATTCGCGCGCTTCTTCCTTTAAATCCCGTTAAATCCGGCTACCGCCCGGATTTACTAAATCCCGGATTTAAGCCGTAAATCCCTAAATCCGGGATTTACCGAATCCCGGGATTTAACGCGCGCACAAAAACTGTTTGGCTGGATTTAGCGTAAATCCGACTTAAATCCGGCTGTAAATCCGATACCAAACAGCCCCTAAGTGCCTGTAAAGATCCGGATTTGAGTAGCCTGCGTTACTGTCATTATCTGTAATGAGTTTGAGAGCCATAGGAGAAGCAAGTGGCTTACAGTTCGTCATACCAGATCGGTTCAAAATGGTAGTAGCATACAGTTCTTGGTTTAAATGCAAACCATTTGAAGTGGTAGTAACACTAATTCCCAGAAATTGATTAATAGTGCCCAGATTCTTTAACTGAAATCTTTTATGAAGGTCATCTAATAGGGAGTTAATTAGATTCGCATCACTACCGGTCAACAAAATGTCATCGACATAAATCAAAATATAAAGAACTTTACTACCATTTTGATAAATTAATAATGAGGGATCGGCTGTGCTGGTCTTAAAACCAAATTGCAGCAAATGAGTTGAAAACGTGGCAAACCATTGCCTAGGAGATTGTTTGAGACCATAAATAGACTTCTTTAGGAGGCAAACATAATCTGGATGAACAGAGTCAACAAAACCAGGAGGCTGCGACATATAAACAGTATCATTGAGATCACCATGTAAGAAGGCATTGGAGACATCCAATTGAAGTATTTTCCACTAATGAGTGACAGCAACGGTAAGGAGAATTCTTATGGTGGGAAACTTAGCGACTGGACTGAAAGTCTCAAAATAATCTAAGCCATATTCTTGCTTAAAACCTTGAGCAACCAATCTTGCTTTATGTCGAGCAATGGAGCCGTTGCTGTTATATTTGGTTTTATAAATCCATTTACAACCAAGTACATTTTGTGATGGAGACGGAGGCACTAGGATCCAAGTGCGTTGATGTTGTAGAGCATCAAACTCTGCAGACATAGCTTGACGCCAAAGAACTTGTTTGGAAGCTTGAGAATAACAAGTCGGAGTTGGAGTGTGGAGAGTATGAGACATGCTAATAATTTGCTTTGGTTTCAAATTTCCTGTCTTGGATCTTGTAATCATAGGATGAGGAGGAGGATTTTGTGAAAGATTTTCTATAGACGTGGGAGAATATGTTTGAAGAGGTGGAGAATAAGGATTGGAAGATGGTTCTTCCGGAATAGATGGTTGTAATGTGAGAATAGGAGAAGCAGGTGGCGAATTGGACATGGAAGAGATTGTAGTGGAAGCAGACACTGGAGGAGAAGATGCCGAATGAGGTATTGTAAGAGGTACCAAAGTGAGAGGTGGTTGAAATGAGAAGTTATTGGGTGGAATAGTAGAAGTAGAAGTGATGTTTGTAGTAGTGTGAAAGGGAAAAACATTTTCAAAAAATTTGACATGGCGAGAGATGATAATTTTACGAGTAGAAATGTTGTAGCATTTATATCCTTTAGAATTTGATGCATAACCAAGGAAAATACAAGGAGATGATTTTGGATTAAACTTGTTGTGAAAAGTTTGAGGTAACCAGGGATAGCATAAGCAACCAAATGTTCTTAAATCGTTATAGTTGGGTAATTCTTTATAAAGAAGTTGGTATGGAGATGCTTTGGGAGTGTGAGTAAGAGGTAGTCGGTTGATTAAATAAACGGCGGTGAGTAAGGTATCAACCCAAAAGGATAAAGGAACTTTGGCATCAAACATTAAACTGCGTAATGTTTCAATAATATGACGATGCTTTCGCTCGGCAACACCGTTTTGTTCCGGTGTATATGGGCAAGAAAGTTGGTGAATGATGCCAGCATTTTGAAGACAATTTTGAAAGTTTGAGTTAATGTATTCACCACCATTGTCTGAGCGAAGAATTTTGATTGGTTTATTGAATTGTTTTTCAGTTAAAGCTTTGAATGATACAAACTTTGCAAGAGCTTCAGATTTTCGTTTCATCGGAAACACCCAACTATAACGAGAAAAGTCATCAACAAAGAGTATATAATATTGAAATCCTTGTACTGACAAAATTGGGGAAGGTCCCCATACATCGGTATGAACCAAGTCTAAAGGATTTTTGCTACAAGAAGAAGAACGAGAAAAAGGTAATTTGTGACTCTTTGAAAGAGCACAAGCATTACAAGGAAACTTAGAAATAGAAAATCTAAATGTTGAAGGAAGATCGGCATGAGTAGAAGCTGATGGATGACCCAAACGCCGATGCCAGGTAGTACTTAGAAGAGCAATTGTGGATGGATTGGCAGAATGTCCAGCTCGAAACCTATAAAGGCCTTGTTGAGGTGGACCGTGAAGAAGAGTCTTTTTGTTCATCAAATCCTTGATAGAGAAACCAGCTTTGTCAAAAGTAACCGAACAAGGGTTATCTTGAACTAATTTATGAATTGAGATGAGATTGTGAGATAAATGAGGAACATGAAATAAAGGTTTTAGATGAAGCTTACGATTGGGAGTTGGAAGAAGTCCTTGACCGAAATGAGTAATTGGTAGCATGTCTCCATTTCCAATTTGAACTTGTTGCTGACCGTGATAGGATTGAGGTTGTTGTAGAAGGTTCAGGTCAGGTGTAAGATGCGAAGTGGCGCCCGAGTCTAAAACCCAATCGGAAGTGTCTGAGGCGGAGCTAGCAAGAAATGCTGCTGCAAATGCTGTAGTGGAGACCATTTCTGCTGAAGCAGGCGGCGAGACAGGGTAGTGCACAGGGCATATTGTACTTCCGAGGGTTCAGGAATCGAGCAAATATGGCGGCGTGATGTTGTGGTCTAAGTACTATGATGATCAGAGTGGTTACAGCAAATCCATTCTCCCCGACGTTTGAAGAGTACTCCATTGATATGCTGCTCCTATTGCCTCTGTAAACTGAACTGTGCTCTCTGATGAAAATATTCTAAAGATTTTGGCAAATCATGTTCTGAACTATAGTGATCTGTCTTTTTCATTTTAATTGCTTTAAAGTACTATGTTTTTTTTTTTTTACATTTGCATGAATTAAGATAAATTTATACAAACAATTATGAGTCAAACTCAAGATCTTTTCATTACTAATTAAAGCTGTAACCACTATTTAGCTTGATTGGCGAGCGAGTATAGTTGAGAACCCTCAAACTCGCGCTCAATTCCCCTCGAGCTGCAGCGCCTTTTAAGTGGGGTCCAATCAAGTGTGGGCCATGAGATTTCTGGGGGTATCTCTTCTAGGTCAGTAAGGGTTAGTCATGCCGCCAAACGCCCTTCAGGTGTGATAGCGGGTGGATACCTCATTCCCAAAAAAATAAAAAATAAAACTCATACATCAGAAGATCAAGATGAGCTATTTAACATACTATGATTTATCATAAATTATTTTTGATTGATATATATATATATATATATATATATATATCATGATTTATAATTTAATAATAATTTCTAATTAAATCTCTTTGTATATTTAAACTGCATTTTGAATGAAATTACAATCATTTTTAATTATTTGATTTTTTTAATGAATACATGATTACTAGTAATAAAAGTAGTACGATTATCATAGTCTAAAATCATCAATCATTATTTAGGATAATTAATTTCCCCTTAGAGGTTTTAACTCACATAATTTCATATAAAATAACTCATGACTATATTTTGACTCAACCATAGATTTGATAACCATAGTTTATAAATATGAATTATGTCGCAATTTGAAAGTTTGAAACAATGATAGTATCATTAAGTTTCCTCTTTGCTAGTAGATTGGAAAGCCAAATTGTTATCTTTATTAGGGGTGTCAATATTTGACACGATACGAAAACTCGATTCGAACCCGACCTGAAATTTTCGGGTTAGACCTGACTCGTACCCGTTTCCAAAATGGGTCGAGTTCGGGTTACAGGATTCGACCCGTTTGAAAAACAGGTCGGGTTCGGGTTGACCCGTTTGAACGCTTGCCCGCCCCAGCCCGCTGCCCACGGACCAGCCCGCTCCCTGCCCGCACGCCCGCGCACCCGCTTGACTGCCCGCACGCCCGAGCGGCTGCTCCCTGCCCGCGACCTCGCCGACCCCGCGAACCCTGCCCGCGCACACGCACTGTGCGAGTCGCGACCACGCCCGCCACAACGCCGCTTGCATTTGCGCCCGGTAGCCCACGCGTCCGTGCCCGCGAGCCAGGCTGCCAGCCAGCCTTACCGGGTTGGGTCGGGTCAACCCGGCAACCCGCCGGGTCGGGTCCGAGTTAGCATTTCCGACCCGTTTACCTATCCGGGTCAGGTTAGGGTCGACTCGTTTAAACCCGAGTCAGTTCCGGGTTCGACACGAACCTGACCCGTGACTCGAAATTGACACCCCTATCCTTTATTGGTCGGCTTCAATTTTTATAGTTTACTATTTGGGACTAAGAGAAAATTATCCTTTAATATTTCTATTTATTGGAAAGTAATTTGTAATGTTGTTGTTTTAGCTAAGAGGAAATTATCCTTTAATATCTCTTCCCAAGTCCTTATTTCATTAATATGGGATCATTGGTGTGTGAGAGTTTATTTTTTCAGCTAGATTGGACTATGATGAATGTTACTTTTTTCATAGGAGAATTTTTGTTTGTTCTATTCCCTTTGTAAGGTCGACATGGCAGCTAGGTTTTCTTCCTTAGATAATAATCTCTTTAATTAGGGAGTGGCTGAATTTTTTATTTCTTTAGAGTCTTTTTGCACATTTTGAGTCCATCATTTTTATTCATTTACTTAATGTATTTTGAGTTTTATTTATTTTGAGTTACATGGCAATATCTTTTTGATGCTACTCTCTATCTTGTATTTTCTTTTTACATAGAGTTGTTTTTTTTTTTAATTTAAAAAATGTAATTTATTTTTATAGTCAATGAAATTTGACTAAGGCTCTATAATTTTCCAAAAAAAAAAAAGAGAGCAAAAGAACATACCTGATTTGATCTATCAAAATTTCAATTATTTAATTACTTACTATTTAATTATTTAATGAATTTTGTTATTATTTTACTGCAAAAAATATATCTTTTAATATGACTTATCTAGGGTTTGCTTTTCCCCTACTTCTTCTTGGTTTGGACTTCGCCTAGTGTCAAGGAGGTAGAGCTTCGAATTAGTCGTCAAAAAGCTTCTTCCCTCCTTTGACAAGTGTTACCTTTTACTGCCAAGTCGAAAGTCACGAAATATAGACAACGCTCTACTTCACCCAGGGGCGAAACCCCATTGTCTCCAAGAGGGGGGGGGGGGGGGGGGGGGGGGGGGGGGGGGGCTTTACTACCCTTACTAAATTCGGTTTTATAGGATTTAGTAAATCCCACTAAAGTTAAATCACATTTGTTGGGGTTGTTTGGCAACAAGATTTAGCATAAATCCGACTAAACAGGATTTCAACTCGGCATAAATCTCACAGCGAAATAAATCCGTCGTTGCCACCTTTTTGCGATAAATCCCGGATAAATCGGGGAAGTTCGACGGATTTATGGGATTTGGCCAAAGAAGGAAGTGCGCGAAAGGGAGAAAATAGTTACATTCGCAACGAGCGACCTCCCTCCATTGACGTTGTTACTTCTGATCCAATAGAAGAACGACAAGCTACCGTGACTTCCGATCTGACATGAAGGAACGTCTTCGAAGGAGATGAAGAAGCGAATCATTCAACCTTACCTCTCATACGAAACGCACACGAAGTCGAACTACTTGAAAAGAGGAAAAGCAAACCCTAGGCCTACGACTAATGTGAAGACAATAGATAACTTCTTGAAATCAACAGGGTGTTAGTCATGTGAATTAACTAATTTAGTTAAATCTGATCGATAATATAATATAATTAATAAATTATTAGTAGTAAAAATAATTAAAATTTAGTATAATTAAGCTAGCTTCTAAGAGTATTCTAATTTATCTTTATAACTTATTTACGTTAACTAAAATTAAATTTAATAAGTAACTCACATTTAACACGCAAATTAAATTTAAAATATAATAAATTTAAATTTTAAATGAACTAACAACTTTAAATCTTTAATTACATTGCCAAACAATTCCATAGGATTTAACAGAATTAATCATCTATCTTACAAAACGGTTTTTTGAATTTAAAAACATCAAGGTTTACTAAATCTGGATTTACAATATTTATTAAATCATTTAAAGTTAAATACTACTTATTGCCAAACAGGCTCCAAAGGGGATGTTTGGTATCAAATTTGAAGCAGAATTTATGGTAAATCCTGCAAAAGAAAAAAAGTGCATCTTAAATCTCTTGAGCTAAATCCCCCCCCCCCCCCCCCCAAAAAAAAAAAAATTTAGGGTTTACTAAATCCTATTGCTCAGCGGAGTAACATGGATATAACATATAAGGAATTCGACCGAAGAAGCGCACAAATGAGAGAAAGATAATTACCAACACAACGAGCAAACTCCCTCGTCGTTGAAAGAGGTGAAGTCAGGGGCGTAACCAGCTATAATTTTCAGGGGGGGCAAACTTATAAGTAGCTGTTGGCAGATATATCGGGGGTCCAAGGGCGCAGCACCCCCTAGCGGGATTCGACTTTCCCGGTCAGGTCGGGGTCAAGGGGCTTATTAATTTTAATTATAATTATAGTTAACAAATTATAATGATAAATAATATAAATCATTTATACTTCGTATTGATATAAAATTATATATATATATGATAATGCATATCATAAATTTTTTCTAATTTTGTTATATAATCATGTGCACGTGCATTTAAAACTAGTATTAATAGGTATTTAATTAAATAATTAATTTTTTAAATAACTAATTATTTAACTAATTCTCCTACTGAGCCCATTTTTCATTGTATTTTGTCTTTTTCTTTTCTTATTTGCCCTCTTGATGTTGTAACCGTTTTCTTCTTATTAATACATTTGTGTTTTGTTTAAAAAAAAAAACTAATTCTCCTGCTAATAATTTAATAAATTTTAAAGTATTATTTAATTAATTTTAATTATTCATTATATTATTAATTATCTCATTAATCATTTAAATATTTTAATAAAAAGTATTTCATTATTATTTATAATAGTATATAATAATTATTCTATTTGAAATTATATTTAATCTTATTAGTTATTTTGAAATCACTAGCTGCCTAACCAATAATTTATTAATTATTTTAGTATTATTTAGTTAGTTTTAATTATAAATTATATTATTATTATCTCATTAATTACTTAAGAATTCGACTACTCTTTAATTAATATGTATACTATTAATTATAAATTTAATAATATATATATTTTAAGATATATCAAATAAGCTAATTATATTAATATCAAATTAATAATGATTCAATTATGTTAAATTAGATAATTAATTTTTACACTAATTATAATATTAATTATTTAATTAACTTAATTATTAATATTTTAAATTATATTGATTAGGTTAATCAATATAATAACTTAGAGGCGTCTAGGGTTTTCCTGTCATCTTCTCTTTTCATCGTTGCTGATCGGATTCGTTGCTTGGCTGGAGGTGTAGAGCATGCACGCATCGCTTCTTCGGCTCCTTCGTGGCTGTTCGACTTCGCTCCTTCGACGATTATCCCTTCCTGTCGGATCGGAAGTTACGACATTTTGATCGGAAGCAACAACGGAAGCTCGCTGGCTGTGAAGGTAACTTTCTACCTTTCGCGCGCTTCTTTTAGCCAAATCCCATAAATCCGCCGAATCTAGGGATTTAGTAAATCCGGGATTTAAGCCGTGAATCTTAATTCCGGGATTTACGCTCGCACAAAAACCGTTTGGCTGGATTTAGCGTAAATCCAACTTTTGTTTTTTTTAAAACTTCACAAAATTGAACTCTCTTTTGATAATAAATGTGAACAAGTTTATTTTCTGTCCCTTATTCTGTTAAATGACAATTGCCATAAAATTATATTTTGGCATTAGCTAGTAAGCATCAATTTTTCTATCCTGAGGTCGTGGATTATAAAAAATGACGAGCATAGAAAATACAGCTTGAAAGAAGGTTTTAGTCATAATTCCCTGCAATGATGATCATGCTCGGTTTGTATGCCTTGCTACATGGAGGGCGAGATCAGTATCAATCTTGAGAGAAATGTCAAGCGCCTTCACTGAATGTGTCAATGCCCCGCTAGAAATGTAGGTGACACCAGTTTCTCCAATTTTCTTCACAGTTTCAAGCGAAACATTTCCAGAAGCCTCAGTCTCAAATCTTCCATCAATCATTTCAACGGCCTCTTTAAGCATGGTTACATCAACATCCCCATCAGGCAGGGGAATCACCATATTGTCCAGCATTATTCGAGTTAATGAGCACCTGGTTTGGCTTGCATAGTTTAGTAAGTCTTTAACTTTTTTTTTTTTTGGGGTAAATTAGGGGCAGAGCCCATTTTATAGATCAAAAAAGATTACAAGTAAGTAAAGGAAACAGAAGCTATAATCCTAAATCTCAAAAAACAGGAGATAAAGGACTCTAAAGAAGCAAAAAACAATACAGAAAGAAAGAGAACCCAGCAGGCTGAAGAGCCAAAAAGGACTCAGGTTGTTCTGGCTTAAGATATTGCTCGAAAGGGACCATCCAGAACAAAACCCCTGGTTGCCGAGATGGCCGTCCAAGGGGATGCTGAAGGTCAGCGATCATCATTGTCCTTTCAAAAATAAGCGTCCAGGCATCCCGTAGAGGCAGCAAAATTACATGAACCTCAAAAACCTCAGAAGTAAAGGCAGCAGCCACTGGAACAAGCTGCACAAATCTCCAATCTAAACGATCATATCTGCTTCCAGCCATGGGTTTTAATATTAATAGTTCTCGTAATATTGGCAGTGACAGTAGCTTGGCATTCAGAATTACCACCAAAAATCCTCTCATTCCTAGCTCTCCAGAGAAAATAGATAGTGGCAGAAACCGTGAGGAGGAACAATCTTTTTGTTTGGGCATTAAAACCTTGGTCACAAACACTATCATAAACTTGAAAAAGATTTGGTTTCATCAGCCAACTATTAAGCCAAGGGAGCAAAGATTTAACAATAGAGAATGTAAATCTGCAGTAAAAAAATAGGTGGCTAAGAGTTTCCATGTCCTCATGACAAAAGCAGCAAGTGTTATGAGTTGTAATACCCCTGGCAGCAAGAACATCATAAGTTTTCAAACCACCATTGAAAGCAAGCCAGGCGTACACAGAGAAACGAAGGGCAGCTCTTTTATGCCAAATAAACTTGTGCCAGTTCACCTTATCCAAATTGGAGTAAAAACAGAGTTTGAAATCAGCAAACTTAGGATTGGACTTGTTAACCCAAAGGTGATTCTCATCCTGCTTATCAATGCAAACAGCTAAAATAAGATTAGAGATATGAGTGTCAAAGGCAGCAGGGAGGCACCACTTGTCTCCATGAATGAGATTGGCCACTTTCCAGTCAAAAAAATGAGAGTATCTAGAAATGGAGTTCGATTGATTCAGATATTCAGCAATAGAAGTTCCACCACACCATGGATCCCAAATAGCAGAAAGTTGGCTAGAGGGATTAACCGTAAAAGTGATAGAGCTTTGAATGCTCTCAGCTTTGGTACACAGGATTTTCCAGTATTGAGAGCAGCCAGCATACTTCCTAGACAGGGGGTTCCAGAGGGAAAAGTATTTAGCTCTCCACCAACTAAAGAGCAAGTTATCAGTGTTAATAAATCTCCATATAATTGAGCACGAAAAACTGTGGTATAGGGACTCAATAGAGGGAATCCCCAACCCCACATTTTGTTTTGGATAGCACGTACGTTTACAGGATACCAAATGAAGCTTGCGAGCATTGATGTTACCAAAAAAAGTAAATCTGGAACACATACGACTAAGCTGTTTACAACAACATTTGGGTATAATGGAGCCACGAATCCAGTAAGCAAGAGCGTTGCAAATAGTAAATTTAATGTACTGCACTCTACCAGCAAAGGATAGGGTCTTAGCTTTCCAACTATCTAAAAGAGAAGAGATTTTAAGCATAAGAGGTTGGAAATCTATCGCTTTAAGCTTTTTGTAGAAGATAGGAATCCCCAGATATTTCATGGGAGTGAAAGACTGCTGGATGCTGAGAATACCGCAAATGTCAGAGGCATAAGGGGTCTCCTTGGAGACTAAGATAGTGCTTTTAATGGGATTAACATGAAGGCCAGTAGCATCAGCAAAAGTGGAGAGGATAGATTTAAGAGTGTGAGCATTGCTGGTGGAAGCAGACCCAAAAACGAGAAGGTCATCAGCAAACAAAAGGTGGGTAATGTGACAGCTCCCAATCAAAAACCCTTTAAAACTGTTGTTGGAAGAGGCCAAATCAAAGCAAGAGGATAGCCCATCCATAATAATACTGAATAAGTAAGGGGAGAGTGAGCAATCTTGTTGAATTTCAGAGGCGGAGTTGAAATAACCTTCAAGTGTACCATTAAGATTAATGGAAAAATGGACATCCGAAGTGCATGCCTTAATCCAAGAAATAAACATTTCAGGGAAGCCTTTAGCTTCAAGTCTCTTATAGAGAAAGCCCCTCGAAACCGTGTCAAAAGCTTTAGTAATGTTGTACTTGGCACAGAAATATTTATGTTTATCTGAGTGATTGAAGTTGCCCAGAATTTCAGAGGCAAGTAAAATATTGTCAGAGATAATCCTTTTATTGATGAAACCACCTTGACTCGGGTGAATGATATAAGGCATGACCTCCTTCATTCTGTTGGCTATAATTTTAGCAATGATTTTGTAGATAACATTGCAAAGAGCAATGGGCCCAAAGTCCTTGACGTTACTGGCATGAGAAGTCTTAGGAATAAGGGCAATGGCGGTGGCTTTAGTTTGATTTGTCATGTAGCCAGTAGCAAAGAAGGAGAAAATAGCTTTGCACAAGTGGGACTGAATAGTATTCCAAGTGGCTCTATAGTATTCAAAGGTAAATCCATCAGGCCCCGGGGCTGAGTTGGATTTACCTGAGAAAACAATGTTTTTAATTTCCTCAATAGTGACAGGAGCCGTGAGGTTGGAAAGGAGGTGAGCAGGAATCTGATTACCAACCGGGATGTTCAAGTGCTGAAGGTTAAGATTAGGAGGGGCCGGAGAATTGAAAAGCTCACTGTAATGTTTAATGAAAACATTGGCAATGTCCATGTGGGAAGAGAAAGTGCCTTGGTCAGTGGTGATTTCCTTTATACGGTTGTGGTTTTGAGAGATATTGACTTTGGAGTAGAGAAACTTGAGATCATCCTCCCCATGAGTAAGCCACTTCACCTTTGCCCTTTGCATAATCCAACTAGTCAAGGTTGTTTGATAAAAAGCAAGCTTAGTATTAATAACCTTCAGGTTACTATTAAGGGAGTAGTCCAGCGGGTTGTTTTGGATCTGGGAATTCACCAGGCTTTGTTGAGTTTTCAGATTGTCAATTTCAACCTGAATAGGGTTGGCATTGGACCAAGGTTTGGTTCTCAGGATGTTTTTCAGTGTCTTGAGCTTGAAATTAAAGGAGCTTAGGGGACTGCTCCTGTTAGGGAGAGAAAAAACATCCAGGAGACTACTCCAGAAATCCGGGTACTTGGTGCAGTAGTTCTTAAACATGTAACGGTGCCCTCTTGTAATAACAACAGAGTTCAACAAGATTAAAGGTGAATGGTCTGAAACATCCGGATCTTCCACCCTATAGAAAGAGTTAGGGAAAGAGACAAGCCACTCATCATTGACCAGAATACGGTCCAGTTTAATATGAATAGGATTTTCAATTTGCTGGTTGTGCCAAGTAAAGAAGTGACCAACAGAAGAAAGGTCTTTAATCCCAGTGTTAAAGATCATGCTATTAAAATCGCCCAGCTTAGAAGCGGTGAGAGCAGCACCACCAGCTTTTTCATTAGAATTACGGCAACAGTTGAAATCCCCCACTATGGCCCAAGGGGCATTGATAGAACCAGCAATATTTTGAATCTCCTTCCACAAAATCTGCCTCTCCGAATAAGAATTGCTAGCATAAACAGCAGTAATAGCATAAATAGCTTTGGAGTTAACTATGACAGTACCATGAATAAGTTGACTGGACATATGTTGAGGAACGAATTTGACAGTATTCTCATTCCACTTCACCCAAATACGACCAGGACTGGAATACGAGAAGTTGTCGCAAGTGGCTTCTTGATAAAAAATTTTATGGTTGGCTATGAACCAATGGCTGTTGAGGTTGGGTTGGGTGATTTTGGCTTCAAGTATGAAGAAAAGGTCAATGTGATTGTGACGGGTTAGATTTTTGCAGCTAAGCACCTTGTCTGGGCTGTTAAACCCTCGCACGTTCCAGGCTGCTATGTTTGGGAGGTTCATTAGGATCTAGTGTTTGGGGTAGAGGCCTTTTTAGCTTGCTTGCCTCTAGTTTGTTTTTGGCTTTGTTGGGTAGTTTGCTGGGTTTTGCTGGAGGTGGAGCTAGAAGTGGCAGTGTCATTGGTGGAGCTAGGAATGGTGGGTTGGTGATTGCGGGGTGATGTATGCGGTGGACTGCTTAAGTTAGGGTTAGAGAGAGTCAACAGTTGTTGAGGGGCAATGTTAGGAGGGGGACTATGGGTTCGGGAGTGGGGCAGAAAATCAATATTTTCATCATGGTCATTTAAAGCATCAAACTTATTTTTTGTGCTTATGAGTGTAGATTGGGTTGTATTGGGTCTGATTTCAGTCATTTCTTGTGGTTCTCCAGAAGGGGAGTTTAGGTTCGGGATAAGAGTTCCAGAATTGGATGGTTGCTGTTCTGGAGGGTTGATTAACAAAGGCTGTAAATTTGTATTGGTTTGGTTTATCTTAAGCATAGGCGGCTTGGGGATTAAAAGTCTGGGAGGTGGAGTTTGTCTAGGCTTCCGGCTGGTGCTCCAGCTTCTCTGTTTTGGAGCGTTTTGGGGTTTTGAGATAGGGTCTTTAGGACAGAGGGTGGGGGGGTGCATAATTGAGCCACATTGCGAACAACGTTCAGGTTTCCAGTCATATTGAATTCTAAGGGGGAAGGACTTTCCCTCAACACAATAAAAAATTTCGTCGGGAAGAAGGGAATTACTGGTGATTTGAACGCAAACTCGCGCAAATGTAAGACGCGTCTTTGCCGCAGTGAGAGCATCAACGACAATAGGAATACCCACACAACTTGCAAGTTTAGAAATACCTTCCGGGGTCCAGAGAGAGAGCGGCAAATTCAGGATTTTAATCCAGAGCGGGATCGAAGGGAACTCCTCACGTTTAGGGATGAAATCCGGAGTCCACTTCTGTAAAATGAATGGTTTCCCAAAGAAGAACCAAGGTCCTCCAGACCAGGCATGCTCATAGTCTTCAATAGCCGAGAACTTCAGCAAGAAGAAGCCTTCATCCATGGTGAGCAAGGAAAGGGATCCACGGAGGGGCCAAGTCTTTTTAATCACCGAGAGAAGAGCTTCGTAAAAAGGCCTTTTCCCAATCGAGTAGCCGACTAACGAAAGGGACCATTCGGAAGCTCCAGCGTTAAATTGGTCGCAGGTAAACTGAGCGGTGAGGTTTTGGATGGGAACAAAAGAAAGAGAGTGAGAGAACTCAGCAGAAAATTGTGGGGTGGTGGTCAGGAGGTTCTTCCAAAGAGGAAGAACAAAGGTGGTAGAAGAAGAAGCAAGGGAGGTAGCTGAAGGCAGCGGGGGGAAGTCATTAACGGCCATGGGGAAAAAAATCCCCCCGGCCGGGAGGCGGCGGGAGAACAACAAGGGTCGAAGCAGGCAAACCCTAGCAGAGCACAAGGAAGATATTTTTTCTCAATTTTGCCCTCTTTAACTTCTTCCATTGTCCTTGTTTCAAACTCAACAGGCATCTTAAGATTTTTTTTTTCCAAAGAATGAATCCACGTATGTCAAACAAGCCCATTCTATGGTTTTTTCCTCCGCCTATTAGTACCGCCTACTTATCCACCAAGCGTAGACCTGGTGCAGTTTTTATTGTCTCTAAAATGCATGCAGGATATGCAGCATCAGCCATGACCTTAGTGCATGTTGCTATTCCACTTATTCTCTGCATGAAGTTCAGTACAACCCTCTCGGCAACAACAATATTATGTGCACATCCGCATACTTTCCTAAATTGCATGCTTTTATTAATGTAGTTACCATCCCTCACAGACCACTCAACCTTCAATAAAGGATCCACCTGATCAAAGATAATCTCCGCAAGGGCAATCCCCACAATGACACGATCCTCCTTTGAATGAAATTAGCGTAAATCCAACTTAAATCCCGCTTTAAATCCGATACCAAACAGCCCCTTAAAGTTATCATGTTTGCTGTTTGGCAGGCTAAATCCTGCTCAAATCTGGCATCCAAACATATCCTAGGTCGTGCTCATTTTTGCCATGGTTGGGAAGAAGCGGAAGCAGCAATCTACGCCCCAGCAGAAGCTACAACACCAAATGCCTCTTGACGCGGATGACGACTCCGTCTCATCGAAGAAGATTGCTCGACATTCTAAGCAGCACCAGAAGGGAGATAAGGCAATCTTTCACAATTCTGTATTTTTCTTTCTCCGTTTCCTTCTTCTCGTTCTACAAAACAAGTAGTCTTAACTTTTTGTAACCGCTGGACACAGTTGATATCCTCCGATCTCAGCTCCAAGATCCTTAAAGAGTCTCTCAATCAGCAGAAAGAAATTCTTCAGGAAGAAGAAGAGGCAGAGCTGAACATTGCACCATTTTCAAGAGTGGTCGAGGAGAACAGTGACGACGAAGGTTACGATTTTGATGGGTTCTTGGAAACCTTAAGTTCACACGATTTGGGCATTGTAAGTTCCAGTAGCTCTTTCTACATTGTCATAGTTTGTCAATTGATTTAATTTATTGGAATTTTTTTTACAGGAAGAGATCAATGAAGAAGATGAAGCGGCTTTGGCAGTTTTCTTTGGAAGTGATGCAGGTCCACAGCTCACACTGGCGGATATCATTATCAAGAAAATTAAGGAAAAGGATTTGTTGCAGGCTTCGTCTGGTTAATTTCTATACTTTTTTTCCTGGCTGTATTTCTTTTGATATGGTTTTCTTAAATGGTATTTCTGTGGTTGATTTGTATTATCGCATTAATATATATATATATATATATATATATATATATATATATATATATATATATATATATATATATACATTTTTGAAATTGAAAGCTTGTTTCATTTCCCTCAATGATACAACTTTATTTGTATTATCGCATGAGTTTGTATCTTAACCATAAAATAGTTTAATGACGCCTTGAAGATCTCATGATAGAAAAAGCAATATATATATATATATATATATATATATATATATATATATATATATATATATATATATATATATATATATATATATATATATATATATATATATATATATATATATATATATATATATCACTTTGATCCAAGTTTCAATCAAGTCCAAATTGAAACCTAAAGTATAATTGGTGCATGAAGTACACAATGCTACACGGAGCTTACATGAAATGCAATACTTTAGCTCACCTAGGGTTTTATCATTCAATTATTCATATATTAACAAAATTCTATTGAATTCAAGTGGGTCTGGCCACCATACTCCCTCCCTCTTTTTCCCCCTAGTCTATCAAAGGAGTCTCTTCACTTGGAAGATTTTGGCTAAGCCTCCTCTTATCTCTCAAAATTGCTCAAAATTGAGCCTCACAATCTGTCTCTCTAAAACACCCCCCTCTCTTTAATCTCTCTATGCTCAAGTGTGCAAGGAGGAAGGGTGGTTTTGAAGCAATCAAGATGAAGTTAAGGAATGCGTCATCAAGTGATGTAAAAGGAGGGAGCAAGCCAAGAAAGGAGAAAGATAAAAAATAAAGAGATCAAAGGACATTATGATAAAAAATTTATACAAAGATATTTGGTTAGCCTATACTTCCATAACTTGTATTTTCTACTTCTTTAAAATCTCATTTGAGCAATCTCATCACTTCTTTGATTTTCACCCAATATCCCTCACGGGCCTTAGCTTATTGTCATTTGGCTGATTTTTATACAAAAAGGATAATCTAAATAGAGGTTTCTTTGTGTAAGTTCTCGCATTAAATCTTTCATATGTATAAAACATTTTGTTTACCTTTATACATAGTGATATCATATTTCGAAATACTATATATTCCTTGAGTTTTTTATGCATCTCTATGTGATTCAAAGGTTGTTTACCGCTCACTATTGCTCAGGATTGTTAGTGATTTGTACATAGCATAGATGTCTTTTTTTATAAGAAGCTTTGGTCATCTTAATAGATTAGATTCTCCAAAATGGTTTTATTGATTATGTAGTGCATTGGTTGACGAGCAAGTCACTAAAAGGCATAATGGGGATTTTTTGTATATTTATTTCTCATAGTTTCTTATTTTTCCAGTCAATATGTATTTTCTCTGCTTTATATTTCTTCATCTAACAAGTCAAGTTGCAAATTTAGTAGAGTGAAAAATTGGTTATATCATATAGTTTTTGATGAATTCTTCAGATCCTGCAAAGTAGTATTTAATTGAGTTTTTTTAGCATGCATTTTTCCTCCGCCAAACTAATCGAGTCACTAGAAAAATGCAGAACTTTGTAGATCTGGTTGATCAGCTTTTTTGATAAACTCATTACTATGATTGTCTATCTATTTTAAGTTATTTATAGCATAATAGATATCTTGCAATTCATATCATGTCTTATGTGATTTATTATAATCAATATATAAATGAACATTTATTTTGTTAAAGATGTCAAGTTACTGGAAAGCTTTTTTTTTGTATTTGTAGCTAATAATCAGTTTGCCCAATTTCATTTCAGAAGAACGACCTATGCCGAAGTTTGATGATGGTATCATAGATGTATACAAGAGGTATTCTCTCTATCACTCCCCCCACCTTCACTCTCTTTTCTATTCCATGTTGCCTCATCCCAGATCCCTCCCCTTCTGCCTATTCAACTTTCGATTTTTAATTTAGGTATATATGGCTTTTAAATAAATACAATATTTACTGTATTGTAGAGTCGGAAACGTGCTCAGTAGGTACACAAGTGGCAAAGTACCAAAGGCACTTCAACGCATTGCAATTATGGAGCGTTGGGAAGAAGTTCTTTATATAACCGAGCCAGAGAAATGGTCTCCAAATGCGTTGTATCAAGCAACAAGAATATTTGCATCAAGGTTCAACCCTAGCAGGGCACAACGGTTTTACAAGCTTGTGCTACTTCCTCGTGTTAGAGAAGAAATACAAAAGAATAAACGGCTTCATCGTGCTATTTATGAAGCAGTAAAAAAGAGTCTCTACAAGCCGGCTGGGTTTTTTAAGGGAATTTTATTTCCCTTATGCCAGGTATGCAAAATACTATTTATTCCCTAGTTATGGAGGATTGTTTCAGAATATTGAATTTGAAAATAGCAGTTCCTCCATATAATTATTCCATCACATTTGAATTTGAAGTTAGTTTCTCCAGTAGAGTAATGTTTCATGTTTAAAAGTTTCATATATCTGTTGCTTTTTTTTTTTTCTAGCTTTCCTACTCTTTGATTAGCATGTTATCCTCTTAGTTTGTTCTGTTTTGATTGCTCACACAATGATCCAATTAAAGCTCGATTATTGAACACTTCCAGTAATTCAAGTGATAAACTTTTGGCAGATCCATTTTTATTTTGCATTTGCTTACTATATTTTGACAATCTTCATTTTCAAACTGCATGCAGTCACAGACATGTACCCTTATAGAAGCGCACATTATTGGAAGTATCATTCAAAAAGTATCTATACCACCACTTCACTCTAGGTATGACGTATGAAATTTGTTCGTCTGCTATGGCGGAATCCCTGTTTTCAAACTTAACTCTTAGACTGTCTAATTAATTTATTTTTGTAAGCTAACAGTGTAGCATTGATGACATTAGCTGGCATGGATTACTATGGGACAACTAGGTATGCACTTTTTTCTATTCTTAAACCTATTTTTCCCTCAATTTCATGCATAAAGTGGAATTTTCTTCTACCGCCCTTAATTTTCATAATAGTTAGCTTGAAGAATTCATGAAAGCTTCACTATTCAGCAAATCAGAGATTGTATATATTTGCTGAATTTTGAGGTCATCCATGCATGTTGGGTTCAAAATAAATTTGTCGATGTAGTTTGAAAGATTGCATTAGCTAACTTTGATTGAAAAAGAAGATCGGAATGCTTGGAAGCTCATCTCGAAAACTACTTAACTTTGTATATGATGATCTTAGTCATTTTTTTTTGTTCTTCCATAAGAGCTAGATGCATAAGTAGTTCATATCATAATTAATGGCAATACTTTGTAAATATAATATAAATAGTAGTTTTGATAAATTTTTAATTTTTCGTATGCCAAATTTTTTTTACCAAATCTTGCATCTTTTACCAAAACTTAACAACATCCTATTGAAATGCTTTAACCAACATTTTTCCCATTCATCAGTGTTCCAACTTCAACTTGTTTATCTACTTAAGCTAAATTTCTTCTGTCTTTTCCATTTATAGATGTCAAACTAGCTCAGCCAATAATTAGATGTAGTACTGAAATTTTAAAGATTATGAATAATATGTTTCGCTAATTTTAATTTTTCCTATCCACACACAAAATTTTGGAACTCGTTGAAAGGGAGTTTGACCCACTGACATCACCTTTTTTGCTTTCGATGGAACTCTTTCCATCTCTTTATAGCTTTGAAAGAAGAAGTCTACCTTTTCACTGATGTCAACAAAAGTTTTACCCTTCATCAGCGTTTCAACCTGAACTTTTTTATCCACCTAAGTTACATTTTGTCTTTTTCATTAGTGGATGTCTAGCTAGCTCAACCTATAATTAGACATACTAATAAAAATTTAAAGATTGTGACTTATTTTTTGACATCTACACCTCAAGATGTTGGGAGCTTGGAAGGGAGTATGACCCACGGATGTCACCTTCTTTGCTTTCAATATATATATGTTTAATGCTGCTTAAATTGAATTGAATTTAAATCAGTGCTTTTATTGTTAAATTGGCTTATTAGGCTTTTATTTTTGCTATATCAAAGAGCTTTTTTTTTTACAATTCACTTTATATGCTGCAGCTTTTTCATAAAGCTACTTATTGAGAAGAAATATGCGCTGCCATATCGGGTACTTGATGCTCTAGTTGCACATTTTATGAGATTCCTCGAAGACAAACGAGCTATGCCTGTAATATGGCACCAAACACTTCTTGCTTTTGTACAAAGGTTAGATACATGAACTGTTAGTGGAGGGATGTCACATGGTAGCTTCTTTGAGATTATATATTACTCTAAAGTAATTTATTTGTTGATTCTTATATTTTTCCAGTTGCAGTTTATTAATTAAGCTGATAAATTTTGTAGGTACAAAAATGAGTTGACAAAAGCGGACAAGAATAATCTGGACCGCTTAATGCATCACCAAAAACATTATTTGGTATTAGTGTCGTTCTTGCTCTAATCAGATTTCTTGTTTAGACCTCGCCAAGAATACAAGTATATGACAATATTTTGACTTATTTTCTGCATAGGTTACACCTGAAATCCGTAGGGAACTGAAAAATAGCCGACACAGAGGTGAGAAGGAGGATATAACATTACAAGATATCCTTTTTATAGCGTGTCAAGGCATTTTTTGAATTTCTTCTTGTATATATCTGCTACTTTTTGTGTATATAGTAAAAGAATGAGCATGCAACTATATCAATAATTTTTTATAGCCCAAAATTGGAATTCATGCAAATCTTAGACCATTATTTATTGAAAACATACACTGCCAAATTATATAAATCATAACCAACTATGGTGGAAAATTGTCTCAGAGAAAAATTCTTGCTAGGCAATGCGAATATTTTTGTAGTTTTGTTCTATTCAAGTTCATCTTCCATCTCCTTAACTTGCTTTACCCCCGCTTATCTCTGTTATAAATAAGCCAATTAAGGAAGATAGATGGGACATTCCAGATGTTCCTATGGAGGAGGATTAAAGGTATTATTAGCCAATCTCTGTTAGAACTTCTCATTTGATTGTCAATATGAACTGACTTTTGGACTATCTATTTTTTTTTTCAGTTATTTTGCCTCAATTTTATACTTATGACGAATTGCTTTCAACTAATGGAGGTTGCCTTCCATATATTGTGAACACCATGGTAGATTTGAATTTTATAATTTATTGATAATCAGAACCCAATTTTCATGTAAGGGATGATCTTCTGATAAATCATATTGTTATGAGTGCTAAACTGGTCGATACCATGGCGATTTTTTCAATCTACATTGCTGTTTCAATCTACATTGCTGCCATTGTAGTTTTATTGTAGTATTCAGCTTACACATTTACAATTATTATTGTATTTGTGTTTCACCTGTTGAGAAATTGTTGTTTAGTGGAGAATTTGCAAAAGAGATTAGTGTATATAGTCTTCTTTCATAAAAGTAATGTGTGCACTGTGTGATCAATTATACCCCTTACTCTATTTTATAATTCAATTTTAAGTTTGTATGATTTTATATATACAAATATCAGAAGTGCATCGAGTCTTGATTAGTGTGTAGTCTAGCCCAACTAGCTTGCAACTTATTGATTGAGGTTTCATTTGGGACGGTTTTTTTTTACTTCTTAATACAGCTTTTTAGTAAAAAATTAAAGTTGCGAGAAAGTCGTCCCAAACGAAGCTTGAATTGTTACAATTTTGTATGCCCTAGTGTAGGAACTTTTATTACGTCCTCTGACCGAACGTAGCTCTACGTTCGGTCAGAGGATTGTTTCTTGGTTTTTGCTCGGTATTTGGTAGGTATTGTTTGGTAATAACGAGGAATACCGCTATGTGAAGACCAATACCGAGCAAATACCGAGTAATTCCAAAAAATACCGAGTTTTTTCTCGAAAAACTCGGTATTTTTTGGGATTACTCGGTATTGCTTGATATTGCTCGGTATTTCGTCTTTACATAATGGTATTTCTCGTTATTATTGGTATTGCTCGGTATTTCTCATTTTGTGTCTGCGATCTTAGTGCCTGGCCAAATGTAGCTCTACGTACGTGGGACATACGTAATAAAAGTTCCTAGTATAGTCCTGAACTAGTGAACACTCCCCATGATGTGAACGAGTTGCTAAGGGTGTTAAGAATCCATCCATAGTGTCAAATAATTCAAATTAGGCAAAATGGGCCTCAATGATCTTAATAAAACTTTGACCAACTCTTGTCGATGCTGATCATTCCTCTTCAAATCAATTTGATCGAACCGACTCAAACTAAGGTTTCGTTGGCAACTTTTTATTGCTTTCAAAAATTGTTTTTAATTGCAAAATTTTTTTAATTCAAAAAAATTTTTATAATAGAAAGTTTTTTTGAAAGCATAAAAAAAGATGTCCCAAAATAAGTCTAAATGTGATCATATTTAGCTCATGAAATGTTGAGTTGGTCATCATATGGCATGGAATGTCAGGAGTGTGTATTTGATTGATTTGGATGGTTTGATTTTGAATTTACTAAATCCTTAGTGAAATTTTGAAAATTGTTTGACATGTTAAAAGTGGAGACCAAAAATTTTTGATGAATTATTTATCTATTTACTTTAGGCTTGAAGTCGATTAATTTAAATAAAATTTTATTAATATGAAATTATTTGTTCAAATGTATAATTTATTAATATTATTTATTAAAATTGATTCATTTATATCTAATTTATATGAAGAAATAATATTATAATTATATTATTATTGATGAATATTAATATATAATAATTAAATACTAATTTATAAAATGTTAAACTACTGAAATATAAAATAATTATCCAATGTGTTGGTTCTGTGACCCACTTGAATTAGGCCCGTCTAGGTTCTTTTCCTCGTTCTTTCTTCATTGCTTCTCCTGCTTCGCATGAAGGAGAGCTTTGAGGGGCTTTATGGTAATAAGTGGGATTTAACTTTAGTAAGATTTAATAAATCAGACAACTTTGGATTTAGAAAATTCTAAGGGTATTAAATCCTGAAAAGTGTTTGGTATGATAAATGTTAAATTCTATTAAATTTTTAGAAATTGTTTAGTAACTTTTTTCAATATTTATGATAGTTAGGGATTTAAATGTGAATATGATAATTATAATTTCAAGATAATTGCATACAATATATCTGAAAAATCAATAAAGAGCACATTACAAACTAATTTTGATTAGTTAATTATTTTTTTGAAAATATAAATTATTTCACTAATATCTGTACTAATGATTTAATTAATTAGTTAAAGATTAACCTAATCTAATAACAATTATACTACAATAGCTATAATAACCAATAAATTACAAATATTAATTAAACTAATTTAATGAAAATTATACTATTAATTATTCAATCAAATTAAATTAGATTATTAAAAAAATTTATTGCCCTTTGTGGATCTCATCTATTCATTTTATTTTATTTTTTTTTATTTTCTTTCTTTTTATCGATTCATTTTATTTACCTATGTCGTTGAGTTATAGGGTTTGATATTCTGGACCCATTCGTGTTTTCTTGCTCTTTCGAATCGAATCTATGGGGCACTTTGACAAAAGTAGGATTTAAATTTTGTAAGATTTAACAAATCATGTAAATTGAAGATTTAATAAATCCTAATCATGCTAAATCAAGAAAACTCTTTGATAAAATAGTAGTTAAATTTTTTTTGAATTCATGAAACTGTTTGCTAACATAATTTAGGATTTAGGGTGGTTGGGTCTTTTAAAAGTTAAATTTAATGTATTATGGATTTAATAATATATTAAATACAAATTATTTATTAATTTTAATTTTAATAATAAATTATAATTATAAATACTTTAATTAGAAATTAGCATAAGTATTAAATTATTTAATTACTACTTTTAGTATAATTTATCAAATTACTTTATAATAGTTTAATTATTAATTATATCATTAATTATCTCATTAATTATTAAAATATTTTAATACATAATAATATATAGTAATTATTATATTTGAAATTATATTTAATCCTACAAATAATTTTGAAATAATTCTAAAAGTAATTTATTAATTATTTAAGTATTATTTAGTTAATTTTAATTATAACTTATATTATTAATTATCTCATTAATCAAATTCTACTATTCATTAATTATTTTTACACTATTAATAAATATATTTTAATTTATATTAATTAAATTAATTATATTAATATTTAATTACTAATTATTCAATTAAGTTAAATTATATAATTAATTTATGCACTAATTATAATATTATTTATTTAATTAATTTACTTAATTATTAATATTTTAAATTATATCAATTAAGTTAAAAAATAATAGGCGCCTAGGGTTTGCCTTTCATCCTCATTTCGTCGTTGCTGTTCGGCAGGAGGTGTAGAGATTGCACGAGTCGCTTCTTCGGCTCCTTCGTTGCTGTTCGACTTCGCTACTTCGACGACTTTCCCTACCTGTCGGATCGGAAGTTTCGTCATTTTAATCGGAAGCTACAACGGGAGCTCGCTGGCCCTGAAGTTAACTTTCTCCCTTTCGCGCGCTTCTTCGGCCAAATTCCGTGAATCCGCCGAACTAGAGGATTTATTACGCCGTGAGATTTACGGGGCGCTCAAATCCCGTTTGGCAGGATTTAGCTTAAATCCTGCTCAAATCCTGCATAAATCCTGTTGCCAAACAGCCCCTTAGGAAATCCGAGATTTTCGTTTCGTGGGATTTACGGTAAACCCTCCGGCTACCAAACAGCCCCTATAAGGCAAATTAAAGAGCTCCGCTTCTTCTCTACCGATTGAATTCCTTCGGAATTGCAATATTTTTATTCGAGCTTGTGATGGCGAAGAAGAAGGAGAGGGCGGTTAATGTCTCGGGTAAGCCAAAGCATTCGCTTGACGTTAACCGCAGCAATGGCGCATCAGACAAAGGAACTAGGTCTGCTGGCACTGTCCGAAGGCTCAAGATGTACAACACCCGCCCCAAGCGGGACCGTAAGGGAAAGATCCTCAAGCATGAGTTACAATCGAAGGATCTGCCAAACACACGCATCGAGCCTGACCGCCGCTGGTTCGGTACGCCTTTGTTTCCCCTCTTATTAGTTGATATTTAGGTTATAAGCATTCCAGTGATGTTAAAATGTTTCTTAACCTGTACTTTTGTTCTCCATGTTGATTTTTCTTCGACCTTCTTGTGGACTAAAGGGCTTATAAGTTGGGGTCCCAATTCGTCCAAAAATGAAATTTTTTTCCAACCATTGAACATTGCGTTCCTGATCTGTACATACTTGACGGAATCAGGAAAATATTTTGATTAGTGTCCGTCTAACACTTTAAATGATATTGTGCCTGAAGCGGATAACTGTGACCTGATTCTATGGTAAAAGCGTTACAGCTTGTCTTTTTTCTTCCGAGTGTATTATTGTTAAAATACAATTTTCATTTGTATGATACATAACTTAAATATCTAAAGAAGTACATTGCATTTAAGATTTACACTTCTATTATGCATACTGAGTGATTTATTACATTGACAAATTAATTTCTGTAATAGGACATACATACATGGCCAGGAAACATCAATGTTTAAAACCATAGTTCTAGCACACTTGTTTATTTTTATGACTGAAATGCTAGTAACGCAGGTTTAACGTGTGCACAAAATTATTTTATTGTTGTATTTCAGTTGTCATTGCCTGAGTGTGTTTAGTTTTTGGTGTTTAGAGGTTAATATGACTTGTGATTTTAGGTAACACTCGAGTTGTAAATCAGAAGGAACTTGAATTCTTTCGCGAGGAGCTTCAAAATCGGTTATCAAGCAATTATAATGTCATTTTAAAGGAGAGGAAGCTGCCACTTTCTCTTCTTAATGATCATCAAAAGGTATGCTTTTACATTGTTTCTCTAACACCATTGCTTATATGTTCAAGTTAATATTTTTTTAATTGCCTATTGTGTTGTCTATTTAATGCCATCACGTATATTTTACTTGGCCATTTAATTTTTTCTGCTCTATTGTATGCTTGAAATGGCCCTTTGGTTAGTCCAATTGTTTGGATCATGCAATCTCTGGCTGAGTTTGATCTTCTGCACGCTCTGCTGAGAATTAACTTAGTTATTGTTATGGTGCATGCTTAGAAAGGTTATGTGATCCTTAGGGATTAATGGAAATTTTTTAGAATTAGTGGAAAAATTAAGAGTTGTTTCCTGCCTCTAATATTTATATTAATTTTTTAAACTTGTATACTTTATATTTGTGGTTCTTTTGATATAGAATTAATTAATTAAAAAAAGTACATTTAGATATAGAATTTTAAAAACCGTTATTTTATTCTTATATTTTGGATTTCTATAAGCACAGCAAGCAAAAGCTCATCTTCTGGATACAGAGCCCTTTGAGGATGCTTTTGGACCAAAGAGGAAACGAAAACGTCCAAGGCTTTTAGCAGTTGACTATGAATCATTGATTAAGAAGGCTGATGGATCCCAAGGTACATACTAGGTCTGTGACGTTTTTCTTTCCTAAAGGACACATTTGTTTGAGCATCGCCTTTCATTAACAATCGTACTTTAAATTAAACTGAAAATGTTCTGGATTAGTCACTTAAAGTAGGAAACTGTATTTTTAGTTGTTTATGCACCTGTATTTGAATTAGAAAATAGTCTTTAGAAATTTTCTACTTCAATTTGATAAAACATCCAAGATTGGCAGTCTGATATGCTATTTTGTTTAGGAAGAGCTAAGTTATTTTCTTAATAGCTGTCAGTTGTAAGTATTCTCTTCAGTTTCAATGTGATCTATGCAGTATGGGATTGGTTATACTGTAATATTTTTCATCCCTAGTATTAAACTAAACTGAGGACTATTTTGTTGATATAGATTGGCATTGCTTCCACAACAGATCCATTTTGTACACCTTGATATACTATTTTTTGTTTTATCCTTTTATGTGTCTCATGTGGTTTTCATGCATAGATGCCTTTGAGAAGAAAACTTCAGCCATACCATCTGGAGTAGAGAATGAAGAGGATGGTTTCAGAGACTTGGTGAGGCATTCAATGTTTGAGAAGGGTCAGAGTAAACGCATTTGGGGTGAACTCTACAAAGTTGTTGATTCTTCAGACGTAGTTGTCCAGGTGAGTTTCCATTTCTTTTAATTCTGTTGAATAATTAGATTCTTTAGGGTCTTAATTTCTCCATGTTTGTTGGTCCTTCTGAGATATTTGAGGCAGGCACTAAAAAGATTTTAGAATGTATCTAGTCATGCTAATTTCTTTTCTTTTTTTGATATTGACTCAAAATTTGCTTGAGTTTAAAAATTGATCTGGAATTCAACTCAAATCGTTTCAAATTGGTTTGAATTGAATCAAAATTTGGGTGTTTCTAGCGAGCAAAAATTCCATTCCTATCATTGGTGAATATGTTGACAATGCGTTCAAAGTAGACAAATATGCCCCATTACATTGTTATTTTTGGAAATGGGCACCTATTTAAAAGGATTTGCATTCAGCCCTTGCCTTGGGAACCTAGTTGAAAGAGGCGAGCATTTAACCGTTACTTTGGCTGAAGACAATAAATGATTTTTGGCCTCAGTGCTTTGTCAGCTTCTTAAGACTTAATAGCATGACAAAGACATTAGCTGGGATTTGTTTGACTTAATATAATCCTTTTCGTCCTTTTGTGTAGGAGCTTTCTAAAAGTTGCTTTATTGGCCATAAATTAGCTTTTCTAAAACAACTTGTAGGAAATATTGCCTGACTTCTCCATTCAAATGGTTTGCACTTCATGCAACTCATCCTCTCACAAAGCAGATGAAAGCTAAAGCGCTAAACCAAATGAGGACCCTAATAGATATGACTTTTGTCATACTAATTATTATGTGGTTTGTTCTGTTAAATAGGTGTTGGATGCACGGGATCCACTTGGCACAAGATGTCGTCATTTGGAGAAGCACCTGAAGGAGAATTGCAAACACAAACACATGGTTTTTTTGCTTAACAAGGTTTGCCATTTTTACAAATTTGTATCAAAGAGTTTACGGACTTGGATCGGATCTCTCCTTCTTTCCAACTTGTTTGTGGAAAAGGAATTCTTTAGCTAATGTTTATTTGTTTATTTTTAGTGTGACTTGATTCCTGCGTGGGCCACAAAAGGATGGCTGCGGGCATTGTCCAAGGAATATCCTACTTTGGCATTCCATGCAAGCATAAACAAATCTTTTGGAAAGGTATGGCATTGCGTTAGTCTATTTCATTTCTCAATTACTTTTTTTTTGTGCTTATTGCATGTTGTTGCCGTTTACCACCAGGGATCTCTTCTTTCAGTGCTGCGACAGTTTGCTCGGTTGAAGAGTGATAAACAGGCCATTTCTGTTGGATTTGTTGGCTATCCTAATGTTGGGAAGTCATCCGTTATCAACACATTACGTACAAAGAATGTAAGAATTTGTTTAAATAAATTGTAGTACCAAATTTGTCCAAATTTGCCTGCACATTTTACTGAATTGGCTCGTCTGCTAATTTTGTTCATGTGTCTTCTGTTGTTGTTATTGTTGTTATTGTCTTCTGTTAAAGGTTTGCAAAGTGGCTCCCATTCCAGGAGAAACAAAAGTGTGGCAGTACATTACACTAACTAAGAGGATTTTTTTGATCGATTGTCCTGGAGTTGTATATCACAACAAAGACTCTGAAACTGATATTGTCCTGAAGGGTGTGGTATGAAAGTTTTCCTTTCTAGAATTTTTTTTTGTTCATCTGTTTTCTTTGGCATGAATTATTATACTATTGTTTTGAATAGTACACAAACATTTCTTTGATTGAAGCTAATAAATCATTAATATTGCTTAATCCTTCCAGTGCAGATTAGTGAAGATAGACGTCTAGTTTACCATCATCTGTTTTGATGATGAAAATTTCCATCACAATTGTTCACAATTCCTAGTTTTCTCAATTCAAAACTTAGAATGCAAACAGCAGCACAAGTAGAACATTTCTCGATTCAAAACTTAGAATGCCAACATCAAACAAACGTTGAAACAAACAAAAGACAAACAAACGAAAACTAAATTAAAAAATAAAAACAACTACCCTCAAAACAACCGACTAGCGGTCACCTCACATGCAATCGAAATAGTAGGAATATAAAAGATGTGCTTAAGGGCATGCAAACCTTGGGTCCATCACAGCTACTTGGGCCAACGTCCACCAAAACTCCTCCGGCAAATGCTACCAAATCAGCCAACCAACACCTCCAATAGCTCAAGAAGAAAGATACAAGTGGAGTGGAACTTGCAGATAGAACAAAGAGATAAGAAGCCCAAGACGAATTTGAAGAGAGGAAGAGAGAAATGGAACAAGCTCTCAAGCTTTTCCGTGAAGAAACCCTCATATTTTTTTAGAGAACTTAGCTCAACAATCAACAACCTTTCATGCATCAAAACATCTCATATTTATAGGAGAAACGGAGCAGTCAAACAACCTAAAATCATCTCCAACTGATCTAATAAAAATAGAGAAAACAGAAGGCCAAAAGGTTGCCAGGAACAGTAGCCGGAGGGCCACAAGGGGGCAGGAATGGGCGGCCAGAGGAACCGGAACAAGTAGCCAGGGGAGCAGAAAAGCCATGGGACAGGAACTAGGGGAGAAGAACCAGCCACGAGAAGAGGAGTCAGGGGAAAACTGAAGGGTCACAGGCAAAGAGGAAAAAACCAAATCCACATCTCTTAATGAGCTAACAAGGAAGAGAATTATAAGTAATAATGAGCTGAAACGTAGCAGCTCCTAACAAAACAACAAAAACCGAACAACCAAGCCCAAACTGAGAACCAACATAAGCCCAAGGCTTTGGCACATGAGTTGCACCCCCCCCCCCCCCCCCCCACACACACACAAACATCAATGCTCATGCATAAGGCTATGATGCATTCATGTATGAAATTTTGAATTGTTGTGATTGAAACTAACATAGAATCACTGAGAAAACCTTTGATCGGGCTGTGCACATTATGATTATCTTCATTTGTATAAGGAATCTAAATTAAGTATGGATTATTCATTGCCATAGCAAATTGGTTCCAGTATTTTTCTCTGATTCTCTTTGAACAATTCAATCTGAGCTTGTGTTTCTCATATGACAGAATTCTGTTGCATGGAACGTCATATGCATATTACATTTAGTCGATTCAAATATCTGATGTTTGGTATAAAGGATTCACTGGACATTAAAATGTTATCTTTTCCTGTCACTATTTTTAACGGAAGTATTCAGAATACTTATTGTTTGTTGAAAAAACTAGGTTTAAATAAACTTCTTAGAAAGAAACTTCTTTAGTTGGGTTTTATATTTTGGCCAACTTTGATGTTAATCAATGAAAGAATTTTATTTGGCATTTCAACGTTACTAATGATCCTTTTAACCTTGGCATTTTATTGTTAATTAATAAATCCAGAACTTGAAATGGCTTATGTTTTAATTGACTTTATGGTTAGGTTCGTGTTGAAAACTTGGAAGATGCGTCAGAGCATATTGGGGAAGTTCTCCGGCGTGTTAAGAAGGAACATCTGCAGCGAGCATATAAGATAGAAAACTGGTAGGATATTTTTGTTTATTGCACGCTCTAATGCCGTTGATTCATGCACATTAATTCTTTTTTTCAGTTATTTACTGCATGAAGGATTTCTATTTTGGTTGAATTTTTAGTATCTGATTCCCCAATTGATACCTGAACTTTTATCTCAGGACTAGTCAGAAAGAATAAATCTTATAACTATTTCCGTTGCAAATTTTAATAATCTAATGAATGGGAGATGGGCTCCTTTTTTCGTCATAATTTCATTTTTTTTTTCTTTTGCATGCATTCATTCGCGAAGGTTTCTGTTCTCTTTTCTAAAGTTGCTGCGTCCATTTCATTTTGTTTGGTGAAAAGTTATCGGTGCTTTTTCCAAAAAATGGCCAGAATCTGAATCGGACATGTTTTACTTCCAACAGTAGATGCTTCTTTGGAGTTGAAGCACATGTCTTTATAAAGAAATCATAAGTCAAATAATAAATAAAAAAAATATTAAAGATTTTTATAGTATTATTTTTCCAAGAAGTTAACACTGCCGTTGCCAGGTCCCAAGTCCTGGATGAGAAAAGTGGAGGGTTGCGTTAGGTAGTCGACAGCCAGCGTGAAACTTGTCGAACAATAATGACATGAATCCTTTAAGAAATTGTGTTAATGCTAAGGCGTCCCCTGGAAACGACGCGCTGTATGGCCTGAATACAGTGACAAGTGTGCAAGGGCCGCTGCACTGGCGCCCGGGTGCAGTGTTAAATAGGCAAGAGTTCCCACATCAAGGACGGATGTGCGCAAAGAAGCTAGTCCATGAAACTAAAATTAGGATAGGAACTTGGAATATATGTTCCCTTACAGGAAAATTAATGGAATTAATAGATTTTATGATTTATAGGAAGTTAAATATTTTGTGCATTCAGGAAACTAAATGGATTGGAGAGAAGGTTAAGGAAATTGATAGTTTAGGATTTAAACTTTGGTATTCGGGTAGGAATCGTACTAGAAATGGTGTAGGTGTTATTATAGATAAGAGTTTAAAGGATAATGTTATAAAAATTAATAGGATTGGAGATAGAATTATAGCTTTAAAGATTGTTTTTGATGATAAAATTGTTAATATTATAAGTGCTTATGCTTCTCAAGTAGGTTTGGATATGAGTTCTAAATTAAATTTTTGGAATGACTTAGAAGAATTAATACAAAAGATACCTCTTGAAGAAAGAGTTTTTATTGGAGGAGATTTAAATGGACATGTTGGTAGAGATGTAGATGATTTTAAAAGCATTCATGGTGGCCATGAATTTGGAACGACGAATGAAGGTGGCAAGACCATATTGGATTTTTGTTTAGCTTATGATTTTTCAATTGCTAATACTTTATTTAAGAAAAGGAATGAACATCTCATCACTTATAAAAATGGATATAGTACAACCCAGATTGACTATTTTCTTATTAGAAAATTAAATCGTTTAGATTGCAAAGATTGTAAAGTTATTCCGAGTGAAAATTTATGTACCCAACATCGATTATTAGTTTTGGACTTTTATATAAAGGGGCATGAAATAAAAAATAAAGTAAAACGATTTTCTAGGATTAGATGGGGGCATTTAAAGAATATTAACAAAAATATTTTTGAGAATAAGATTTTAGATCTTAAGATTTTGTCTGTGCATGAGGATGCTAATGCTATGTGGGAAAAAGTGGCTAGTGATATTAAGAATATTGCAAAAGATGTTCTTGGAGTATCAAAGGGAAAAGCTCATAATAGTAAAAATAGTTGGTGGTGGAATCCAAATGTGCAAGAAAAGATTAAAAATAAGAAGTTTTATTATAAAAATTTGTTTAATTTTAAAAATCCTGATAATTGAGAAATTTATAAAGTGGCTCATAAGGATGCTAAGAAAGCAATATGCAATGCAAAAACATTAGCTTTTAGTGATTTATATAATAGTTAGATACTAAAGAGGGAGAAAGATATATGTATAAGTTAGCCAAACAAAAAGATAGGAGTAGTAATGATTTAGTTCAAGTGAAGTGTATTAAGGATGAAGATCAAAAAATACTTTTCTTAGAAGGTGATATTCAACAATGGTGGATGAGATATTTTGCTAAACTTTTTAATGAAGATTGTGAAAATAAGATTGACTATAGTGATCTTAGCACCCTAAATGAAAATAAAGATCTCTATTTTTATCGGCGTAGTAGTAAAACTGAAGTTAGAGAGGCTTTAAAGAAAATTAAGGGTGGAAAAGCTGTTGGATCCGATGATATTCCAATAGAGGTGGGGAAATGCTTAGGAGATGAAGGAATTTCATGGCTTACTAAACTTTTTAATACTATTTTGAAGACTAAAAAGATGTCAGATGAGTGGAGAATGAGTGTGTTAATTCCTATTTTTAAGAATAAAGGTGATGCACAAGATTGTGCAAATTATAGAGGTATTAAGTTAATGTGTCATACTTTGAAACTATGGGAGCGAGTTATGGAGCATAGGCTGCGGCGTGATACTGATGTTTCTCAAAATCAATTTGGATTCATGCCGGGTAGGTCGACTATGGAAGCCATACATTTATTAAGAGGTTTGATGGAGAAATATAGAGAAAATAAGGAGGATCTACATATGATATTTATTGATTTAGAAAAAGCATATGATAAAGTTCCAAGAGAAGTGCTATGGAGAGTTCTTGAAAAGGAGTCAATAATGCTTATATTCAAATCATTAAAGATATGTATGCAGGAGCTATTACTTGTGTTCAAACACAAGGTGGATTGACCAAGTATTTTCCTATTTTGGTTGGGTTACATCAAGGATCAGCCTTAAGCCCATATCTTTTTGCTTTAGTCATGGATGTTCTCACTAGACATTTGCAAGAGGATGTACCTTGGTGTATGCTTTTTGCTGATGATATTCTTCTTGTTGATAAGACTAGAGAGGGAGTTGAAGGTAAACTTGAATTATGGAGGTCAACCTTAGAGTCTAAAGGTTTTCGCTTGAGTAGATCTAAAACGGAATATATGGAGTGTAATTTTCGTAGTAATAGACCTAGTGAGGGGATTGTGACTTTGGGCGATCAAGTCATTAATAAGAGTACACGTTTTAGATATCTTGAATATGTTGTTCAGAGTGATGGTGAAATAGATGGAGATATTATCAGCAGAATTCAAGTTGGATGGTTGAAGTGGAGGAATGCATCGGGCTTGTTATGTGATAGAAATGTACCCCTCAAACTTAAGGGAAAATTCTATAAGATGATAGTGAGGCCTGCAATGCTTTATGGTGCCGAATGTTGGCCACTAAAAGAGAAGCATAATACTAAGTTAAGTGTGGCAGAGATGATGATGCTCATGTGGATGAGTGGCTTTACCCTTAGAGATAGGATACGAAATGAGCATATACGTGAAAAGGTTGGAGTAGCTCCATTAGAAGATAAGATTAGAGAGAGTCGCCTTAGATGGTTTGATCACATAAAACGGCGGCCTTCCGATGACCCGGTTAGGAGAGTAGAGGTATTAGATTTGACTTATGTTAAGAAAGGTAGGGGTAGACCTAAAAAGACTTGGTTAGAAAATATTAGGAATGACCTTTCTTTATTACATTTAAATGAGAATTTGACTTTTAATAGGACACAATGGAGAAAAAGGATTCATGTAGCCGACCCCACGTAGTGGGATAAAGGCTTGTTGTTGTTGTTGTTGTTGTATTTTTCCAAGAAGTTGGTAACTCCTACAAGCCAACATTTTATGTAAAAATTCTTGATATTTTACATGGAATCTTGTCCAGACAGTGTTCACAATTTTACTTAGTAGGAATTATTTATGACTGCCGGATCTCCATCTCGGATATCTTAGTGGTCTACTTTGAGCATCTTGGCAAGAATATATAATTGTTGAATTTTTTGAGCAAATAGCAAAACAGTCGAAAAATATTGTAAGATTTGTATTGACTTACTTATTTGCCGCATACAGTGAATCTTTCATTTTTGTGAATCAAGGAATAAGCTTAAAGATAAATCATATCGGAAGTTGTATAGAAACTGAAATGTTAAATTTGTTAATCTCTCTACCTCATGATCCGTTGTGCTAGATTGCATCTGCTGATATATAAACTGCATGATAAATCTTTTGTACCTCCATATACCTGATATAATGTTAGATTTGGGGCATTATAAATGAACGGATTTCAATTCATAAATTTTCAAAACTTTGTTCAAATTGTGTGTATTACAAAACTTCTAGTCTAATGTTACAACAATTATGTAAATAATTTTTAACTACCCTGTTGAGCTAATCATTTGATTTGATGAATGGTATTAAGCAAAAATGACGGTGTTTCATGTATATGTGCACTTTTTTGTCAGGGTGAATGAGGAAGACTTTCTTGTAAAGTTGTGCAAGCTGACAGGAAAGCTTTTTAAGGTAAGATCCTGTTATATGTCTGCTATGTATTTTGAAATTGTTAAGTATTTCATCTTTCTTTGTCTGCATTTTTATTTTAAGCATGGCATGCATGATAAGCATTCTGTACTTGTGGAGGTGATCCCAAAGTTGTAGGTTCTGTTTGAAATGGAGGAGTTTGTCTTCTGGGCAATATTGTAGCTTCTCCTACAATGAAACTTTAAGATTAATGCTTGAATCATCTACTTTAGTAATCACCCTTATGTGTTCTCTTTTTCATCCAATTGTGATGATTCGAACAGCATCGGATTCTTCGAATTGATGGCAGGGTAGATCCTTATGTGGGACAAATCTAATCAAAACTCGTCATCTCCATTCTTTTGTAAAATTTAGAATGGGCCGTAATGAATGAACTTGATCTTCTATCATTTTCCTTTTAATCTTTCCTACATTATCTGTAAGCAAACTAGATCAGCTTCCTAGAGGTACACTTGTTCCCGTGCTTGTCATGTGAGCTTTGTATCTTTTTTGTATCCTGTGACTTGTTTAGATTTCCTCAACTTTCTCGTGGATCTTGAGAATTTCATCCAGGAATTGTTGTGCTCGTATTAGCTTAACATCCTTACCGTCACAATTATTTTTTGGCCAACTGAAATTTCTTGGGCATTAGGGCTTTGCATTAGGTACCCCAAACATATATTGAAGGTGTCTTTGATGCTAATCAATGAATGGCTCAGCTGGGGACAAACTGCATATATGAAAGAATCTTATCTCAGGTTGCAGATCTTCATCCGGTTCACAATCTCTTTTTGCCCATTTGTCTGCATATGAATACATTAATTCTTTTTAGCTCGGTGTCCATCAAATCTCGAAGGGCCTTCCTTAAAAAGTTGATATCCTTGTGGTAAGCAACTGAAGAAGTGCTTTTAAACATGTTAGGAAAATAACTTCGCAACATCCTCTGCTATGGTGGCCATCCAACGAGTCAGGCACAGCATTATGCCTTGAAGATTCACTACAAGGATTAGCTAATTGAACCCTTTTTATGTCATTGACTATATTCCCATAAACATTTAGATGAACTCATGACAAGCTGGGTATTGTTAATGGTGCGTACAGGCCTTTCCCAGTTCGAAGGCATTTACAGTAGATATTGCTTTAAGAATTCGTGCATAACTAAGTACATCTTAAACTAAAATAGCACTTTGTATTTTTAATTCTTAGACCCTCGTCTTAATTTAGTTTTTCTCTTGCAGTTTTTTTTCTTTATTTTCTGTGAAAACATGAATCAGTTGCTGTTTGTTATTCCTAGTGTTTGGGCAGCACTGGAGATTTTAGCGGCAACACATCGATAGGACAACTGGAAAATTTGCGAACAACAGCAAGATGCCAGCAGCAGGAAATAGTGGGGTGGCAGAACAAGGAAAGTCAGTTGTTGATGTGAAATAACCAATGGAATTGCAAGATTTTAATAAGAAACTTATTAATGAAATGAAACTATAGGATTAATGTTTCACTCAGTTAAGACTTTCAGTTTTTGTGGTTATCGACTTGCTTCAAGTATGCGGTTACACGCTAGATTAACAGGACGATTTGAAATAATAATGAGAAAACAGTAAAATAAATATGCGATTAACGATAATCCGTCACTTAACAAAGAGAGCTTTCACCTTAGAGTTTCCCTCTCAATTGGTCGTTGAAAGTAGGGTTAGCGGAGGAGGAATGTCAGCAATCCGAGTGATGCCACTGAAAGACAGAGGATGCCGGCGGATTTGATCCACGGGAAGTTGGCCAGAGTTGGAGAGACGGGTGGTCGTCCGGTGATCTTCCACTGTCCTATAGGTCGTTGTTCGTCGATGATGTCCACCAAATGGAAGAGAATACGCTCAATGTATTCCTCGACGGTGCCTTCGGATCCAAATCCGGGGTCGAAGAAGGGTGATTGAATGACGTCAGTTTTCCCTTGAGAATTGTAAGCAAATCTGTGATCAACTTCCGGATCTGCCATCCATAAGCTTTAGATTATTTTTGTGATGTTCTTTGGTGGAGCCGCTAGTTGGGAGGAGTGGAGAGGGGCGGCAGAGAGAGGGGGTAGGCGGGTGAGGAGGAGAGGAAAGGGGAGGGGTGGGTAGAGCTAGGGCTTGAATGTGGAAAAGGGATTATTAGAAAATCTGAAATTAATTCAGATTTTTCTAAGAGGGAAAGGAGGGAGTCAAATTATTCCTCAAAGGGTAAGGGCGGTGGTTTAGGAGGGGATTAGGGAGCTTTAATGGAGGATATGAGTTAATTAGGAGAGAGAGGAGATGATGAGGACATCCATAGGAGATTTCGACACACCTACTATCGGAGGGGTCGTACGATTCATAGTCTATATTTATGATCTTTTATGTTTTATTCATGTCATTTATATTTTATGTTTTCCACTTGTACCCCTATGAGGAAGTTATTGAATATTGTAGCCCAAGGGCAATGTCGTCTTTATGGTTTTTATTTTTCGGATGGCTTATATAAAGGCTTAGTCATTGTATTTGGAGTTTTAATTTTGAATGAATGAAAATTTCTACTTATCAATCTCTTTGTGAGTTATAAAATCTGTGCCTAAGTTCTCTTTGTGAGTTCTTTTGGGCGAGAGCTTTGTGGATCTCTTTGTGAGTTCCGGAATTCCTACGACCTCTTTGTGAGACCTCGAGGAAGAAGCGCTTTCGGTTAGTAATTCCCTTGGTTTTTTCCAAATCTTTATCATTCACCAAGTTCTGTTTTTTTTCCCCCTAAAACCCTCCCTGCTGCCGGCCTCATTGGGCCTTCCAGGCCTTTGGCCATCGCCCCTTCATTCTCCCCAGCACCCGACCCCTCTGCAGACCCCAGCCCTCACGGCTGGCAGCCAGCCCGTGAGCCCCAGCCCACCGTTCCCTAGCCTCCTCCCTTGCCGCCGGCTGCCCCATTGACCCAAGTCCAATTCGAATTTCAAAATCCCTGTGATCAAATTGATTGCCTAATTAATAACCCCTATTTAGGCAAGGCATTCAAGCACATTTAGATCTATTTGAAATTCGAATAGGGGTGCAACCGAGTCAAGCCGACTCGCGAGCCGGCTCAGACTCGACTCGGTAACGGGCTCGACGAGTCGAGCTTATCGAGCTTGCGAGTCGAGCTCGAACACGAGTTCGAGCTTGACGGCTAATCGAGCTCGAGGTCGAACATACATCAGACTCGACTCATCGGCTCGACGAGCAGCTCGTTGGCGGAGCTCGTGGGCGGGAAATCCAAATATCGCGCGCTGAAAATCCAAAACAACGGCACGAGCGAATCTCGTTTCTCGACGGCGAACGAGCTCGGGACAAAGGCCGGATGCGACTGATCTCGATCTCGACGGCAGAGCTCATCCATTGGTCGTCGAATCTCGGGACGACGACATCCATTGCTCGACGATCTCGGGACGACGATATCCATTGCTCGATGATCTCGAGACGACGGAGCTCAGGAACACGTCGGACGAGCTCCGCCAACGAGCAGATGGCGGACGGGCGCAATGGACGGGCGCGATGACGGAGCTCAGGAACACGTCGGACAAGCTCCGCCAACGAGCTGATGGCGGACTGGCGCGACGGACGGAGGGCGGACCAACGGGTGCAACTTGGGTGGGAGGAACTGCAGATGAAGTTGGAACTGAGGTCTCGAGACGGGCTCGATAGCGAGTTCGACGAGCCGCTCGATTTGACGACGAGTCGAGCTCGAGCTCGGGTTTTGGTTGTCAGGCTCGACTCGAACACCCCCTAGCTCGAGCTCGACTCGACTCGTTTGCACCCCTAAATTCGAATTCGATTGCCCTCTCATTTCAAATCAATTTGGGAAGTTACTTAAACCATAATTAAATCTAAAATTAAAATTTCAGATTTGATTAGGATTTATTTATTCAACCATGGGCCCCACTTATTGAATATTAGTTCCCTCTCCCTCTCTATGCAGGGCCGAACCCCCTCTTGGGTTTTCTCTCTCCATTACATTAATTACCTCTCTATTAAACTCCCCTAATTCCTCATAAACTGCCGGCCCCCTCCTTTGGGAAATAATTTGATTCTAAAATCAATTTTCCCCCATTCCACCTAATTAGAATTCAAATTCAGAATTCTAATTTTTCTCAATCCCCTTAGCCCACCTGACCCCCTCTCTCCTCTCTCTCACCCAAGCTCTCCTCTCTTGGGTTCTCTTATCTTGCTCTCTCATCTACATGCAAATAATGCATGGTGGATCCTGAAATTGATAGCGGACTCGTGCCCGACGTCTACAGAGACATCCACATCACCCGTTCACCGTTCTTCGACGTCGGGTTTGGCTTCGACGACACTGTTGAAGATTATTTGAACCGCATCATTCCCACTCTTGTGGACGTCATAGACAATCAATTCCAGGACTACGATTGGACCATCAACGGCCATCCACCCGCTTCCCCCACCTCCACCGCCGCCGCCTCCCTCGCCATCACTACGGATCGTCAGCGCCGTCTACCTTGGAGTGATTTCGTTTCTTGTATGGTTCTTCTTCCTCCGACAACCCTAGACGTATAAGAGTGACTTTGAGCCTCAATGTGAGACGATCGCTTTGTTAACCGTCGGATTCTAGTTGATTAATCATTTCATTAGTTTTGTTTAAGTTGTTATTTTAAAGAACTTGCAAATTTAGTTGTGATGGATTGCCTAAGCATTGTTTACTTCTAAGATCTTTCTTGAGTTTTCAATTTTGAGAAGCTTTAAAATTAATTTTATCATTGCTCCAACAAACTTTATTAATCTCTAAGAAAACAATTCCTGGTTTCACATCAGGGGAATAGGGAGAGGTGGCCGGCCATATAGATGGGTATTTGAATTTTGAATTTCAAATTTGGGAAGCAATGGGAGGGGCCGGCGGTTTGAAATTGTGGAAAGGGGCGGATGGGGGGGTCGGCGGGTGGGGCTGCCAAGGGAGGCCGGCAGCATGGGAAAGGGAATTTCAGTTTCGGGAGGGGATGCGACAATGGGAAGGGGAGGCCGGCGGGTGTTTGAGTGGGATTGGTGGGAAGGTGTAAGAGAAGAAATCGAAGAACCGCGAACCTCGGAATCCACCAAGGTTGATGGGCATTGCTCTCACCCTCACCTAGGATTTCTCCTCTCAAGAACTCACAAAGAGATCAAGCAAGAAAGTGGAATTATCATTCATAATCATCATTAGAAAATAATACAATGACTAGGCCTTAATATATAGGTCTCCGAAAGCACAAAATATAAAAGACACATATGCCCTCATGCTACAACATGAAACAAATCCCTCATAGGGGTACAAGTGAAAAACTGAAAAATAAATAAAATAAATGAACTAAAACATCATAAATAGAGACTATGAATCGTAGCCATCAATCTACGATTTCTCCGATGATAAGTACGTCGAAATCTTCGGTGGATGTCCTCATCAGTTGTGGCTAAAGTATTTGGCATTTGCAGCTCTGGCTATGCTACAGTACCGGGACTAGAACCTTGTTGGCTTGTGGAGATATGGACATGAGGAGAGGATTCATGTTATGATTGTTTAACAAGTTTTTGGATGTCGAAAATATAAGGAGAGGAAAAGGATTTTTTTTTTTTTTTTGGAGAATTCTTATTAATTTCTCCTTAGGAAGTAAACTTATTTATAGGTTAGTATATTAGGTTCTTATGCACTTCTAAAGAAACTCCACAAATAAATTAATTTTTTCTACAAGTTATAGCAGCAGATATTGAGGGAATTTAGTTTCTCTTGATTGCACTAGCAGATGACATTTGTTTCCTTTACCAAACCAAACACAAAGTTTAATTTTATAGCAGCAGTTGTGAGGGATTTATTTCCTCTTTTGCTTGGACTAGCAGGTCTTCTGTGTTTGATTTGTTTAGTTTGCAAGAGTCTTTCGTGGTTGACCTATTCTTTTTTGTGTACTCTAATACCCAAATTTGATTGATTTTGTTCTGAAGGTCTTTAATGCCTTGATTATAGGTTGGGGAAGAGATTGCAATCAAAATATATCACCATCATCATCATTATTAGCATTGTCAGTTTTGTTCCAATTTGTTCATCTCTTTTAATCCTTCACCAGTCATTTAGATTTATTGTTTAGATTAGAATCCATTCTGCATTATTATTTTTCTAAATCAAATTGAATAACTTTTTAAGTGCATAAGAGTTGATTTACCTTTGCCCCTCTTTCCTTCCGTATTTATGCTAATTCCATCGTTATGTCCTCTCTTTCCCTCCATCGCAAACTACAAAATCCCATTTAACTATTGAATTTGATCCTGCTGCTGGTTTGCATCTTGTATGTTTTATACATTCTAAAATTAAGTGCTTCAAATTTTTCGATCAAATTGAAAGGTATCATTTACAAATAGCATGAACCAGGTATAATTGTTTTTTTTTAAATGTGGTTCTTTTAACTAGAGAAACACACAAATTTTAATTAGTTTTGAAATATTGGAACATGATTTGAATAAACAGTCCTGAAACCATGGAAAAGTTGAAATTCATTCTGGTTATGTGGATCAGGTGTGTCTCAGCCTAGTTATTGACTTCAATTGGTTTGAAAGTATCTGTATGTATCCTTTTCACATGCTAAATATAGAAATCAGTGGCAGATGATTTATTGATTGTTAGCTTATAATCACGTTCAGCTTTAAATTTCAATACAACAACATCAATCCTTTATTCCATTACGCAGGGTCGGCTACATAAATCCTTTTTCTCCTTGAATCCTGTTAAGAGTGAAATTCTCATTTAATTCTAATAAAGAATGTTCATTTCTAATACTTTCTAACAAAGTCTTTTTAGATCTATCTCTATCTTTTTTAACATAGACCAAATCTAATACATTTACTCTCCTAATCGATTCATCAAAAGGCTGATATTTTATGCGACCAAACTATCTATTAAGGTGACTCTCTATTCTCATCAGCCTCTAGAGCTACTCAAACCTTTTCATGTATATACTCCAACTATAAAATGGACTAATTGACTATTTATTCTTGGCAGATCTTAGGTTTTTAACATCTTTTTATATTTATTATTTTTCCAACAATCAAATCATTTTGCCCTTCAATTTCAGGGAGGTGAACCTGATCTGAATACTGTTGCAAAGATGGTTCTCCATGACTGGCAAAGAGGGAAGATACCCTTCTTTGTGCCACCGCCACAACAAGAAGAGGAGGCCGAGGGCAAGTCCAATGCATCTGGTGCAGCTGAAGAACCCATGATAAGCACAGATCGAACCGCATCGACCATGAAAGCTATCGCCGGGATTATTGCATCCCAGCAGCAAATGCACGTTCCCAGCCACAAAGATTTCATTGATAGTGATAAGGGAGGTGCTGATGATGCTGATGATGGTGATAAAGTATCAGAGAATGTGAGGCTGGAACAATCTCTTGCGAATTCTGCTGGAGCAACTGGACTTACTAGTCCATCTTTTGTCTTGTGAAATATATATTTTTGAGGTCTGGAGAACGTTTCTGCTGATGTTTTCAGGTTAAAAAAAGTTTTGTGATGGAAATTTTGTTATAATAATGTATGTTATTTATTATTGAATCGATCAGGTAGACAGAACTCACATTCAAAGAAGGGCCAAGTCCAACAAAAACAACCAAACCAGCAGAAGAACTGAAGGAAATGAAAAAAATAAGCAACTTAACTGGGCAAATCATCCGATAAGGAGACATGAACAAGTAACATTTAAACTTGATTAAACACTTAGACAAAAAAAAAAAAAAAAACTTCTGCGACATTGTGCTGTTATTTCTACATATTTTCTTGATGAGAACACTGAACAATTATTTCATAATGCTATTCTCAGCTCACTTTTTCTGAAACATTTAGAAATGATCGTTCTTTATTAGATTTAGAAAAATGATTCATATAGTCAACCTCACGGTGGTATAAAAGCTCGAATTCAAGTACTTTTTACTGATAGTCAAAATTTAACTAACAGCTCAAGGTGATCCTCAGCTTGTAATAATTGAAGTAATGATTTTTTAATAAATTGCATGAATAATATTATGTATATATTATTTATGTGCATCCGACAGCTGCTGGGCCTTCTTATCTATTTTTGATTAACATAGATGAGGCCTACGCTCTACAGGATATATTATTTTATTGTGAGCAGGAAATAATTGGAGATATAGTTGTTATTATGGAGAGAGAATATAGGGATTTTTTTTTTTTGCTTTTTTTTTTCTTTTATGAGTTGTCATAATTGGATTGGATTGGATTGGATAGGATTGCAAGAGATCATTGTTAGACAACAAAATCTTTTATTTTTAGACAACAAAATCCTTTATTTTCAATTTCACACAAAAAAAATCATTTATTTTCTAAAAAATGTGGCATTGAAGGTTAAAACTTTTAATATGAAGCTTTTTTTTCACTTATTTTTTTTTATTTTTTGTTTAAAAATTAGTAAAATTGAAAATGTATATATATAATTTAATATAACTATAATGTTACTTTTTTAAGGTCAAATTATTATTATTATTATTATTATTATTATTATTGTTATGTGATCGAGAATTTATGGTGATATAATATATAATATTTTAATTCTATATAAATATTAAGAGAAGCTAATTTTTTTTTATATGAAAAATTGAAGAAGGGAAAAACTACGAGGTCAAGCTCAAGTAATCAAATTTACTATAGAATAAAATATACAATAAACCTCGCATTATCACAATTGAACGAGATAGGATTATAAATAATTATTTGATTCCTGTTATAGAAATAATAAAAATTGATTGTTCATAGGCGGAGATTAAAGCCCAATAAGAGGATTAGATATTAATAGTCAAGAAAAAATAAGTCAGATAATTATGACGATTGTTGAAGGTGGCCATTGATGATGATTCTTGAAGAGAATGGAGTCCAATTTATAACATTTTAGAGAGGCAATTTTGATAGATTTGGCCAGCAAATACTATATCGTATTGTTTATATTGTTCCCTTTGATTGTAGATAGTTTATCGAACATTTTAATGCCTTAATGATTTCATGATTGAATGATCGTATGCTTGCTAGATTTGTCTCATCGAGCCCCTTGTTTTGATTATAAACATGCAAGAATTGAAGACTGTTTTTGAATGTTGTATCCCTTAAATTAAAAATTATAAGTTTTCAAATATATTTCACTTGCTTGATTTAAGCTCATTTAGAGTCATATTAAAGCACATGTGTTTCATTCATCTCGTCAATACATTTAATTCTACTATAAATTTGTTAAAAACAAAGTGTAAATAATGATAAATTTAATTTTGAAAGTTTTCAATCCAAACATACACTTTAAATTCATGCTAATCATATAAATTTTCTTGAGAAGCATCAATTATTATACTATTATTATTATGAGTATTTTGAATAATATATTAAACATTAAATATAATAGCATATTATATTATGTACATTATGCTATTAAAAATCCTCATAATAATGTGTAATATTTTATTAAGAATCCTTATTATTGCATCTTATAATGTTTGTGGCGATAGAGAAATATAAAGTTTAACGTCTTAGCTTTGTACAAAGATTCAAGACACAATTAGATAAAAGAGAAGATGAAGTGTTCATAAGAGACACCATAATTTTTACGTGGAAACCACTAAATAGGGGGGAAAACCACGGGGCCTAATCCAGTTTGAATGAATTCACTAGTGTTTGTAGTCGATTACAAATGAGGCCCTTATTTGGGAGGAAGACCATGGTTTAATGTAGTAAACATACATTATACAAAGTACATAACATGATGGAAATTGAAAGAATCAATATTGACATGTTTGTTTGGTCAGCAGAACCATAGTCAGCAAGCAACTGAGGTTGGAAAAATCATAGTCATATGACAGTGGTCCGAAGGACCATAGTCGATGAGCAATGGAGGTCAAAAAGACTGTTATTTAGATCGGCGAGTGATGAAGGTTGGAAAGACCGTAGTTTGGCGACGAAGGTCCAAAGGACCATAGTCTAGCAACGGAGGCTGGAAGGACCTTAATCGACGGGCGATAGTAGTCAGAAGGATCGTTGTCTAGCAATGAAGGTCGTAATGATCGTAGTTAGCTGGTGACAGTGGTCAAAATAATCATTATTTAGCAGTGGAGGTCGAAAGGACCGTAGTATGTGAATGACAGTGGTCAGAAGGACCGTTGTTTAACGCCGGAGGTCGAAATTGTTGAAGTTGGTGCGCGATAATGGTAAAAAAGACCATTTTCTGGCGACGAATGTCGGAAGGACAGTAGTCGACTGGCGATAGTGGTCAGAAAGACCTTTGTCTAGAAACAGAGGTCGGAATGACCGTAGTTAGTGAGCGACAATGTTAAAAAAGATCATTATCTGACGACGGAGGTCAAAAGGACCATAGTCAGTGGACGACAACGGTCAGAAGATCGTTATATGGTGACATAGGTCAGAATGCCATAGTCGACGAGCTACAATGGTCTAAAAGACCATTGTATGGCGATAGAGGTCGTAAGGACCTTTTATTTATCAATGGATGTCGGAAGGATTTGTAATCGACATGCGACAGAGATTGGAAAGATCGTAATCTGGTGACAGAGGTCAAAAGGACTGTAGTCAGCAAGCTATAGTGGTCATAAAGACTATTATCTAGAGATAAAGGTCGAAAGGATCGCAGTCTGGCGACCAAGGTCGAAAGGACTATAGTCTGCTGGCGATTGAGGTTAAAAGGACATTAGTTGGCAGCTAGGTTGAAGTACGACTTTAGTTGGTTGCCGGACAGAAGTATGGGGTCAGTTGGTGGCCGATCGGAAGTCCAGTGATAGTTCAACGACAATCGGTGGTCCAATGGTGGTTGAGGAGGAGTCTGGTGACAAAAGAACTCTAATTTCTCTCTCTTTCTTCTCTTCCTTGCTTATGTCCCCTCTTTTTTGAGGAAAGATGAGTTTATTTATAGTTTTCTGAGAATGACATGACCAATAAATAAGAGATAGATCCAAGGGTATGTTGGGAGTGATTTGAATGGATGACCGATGTTGATCTCCTTGATTATGGATCATTTAATGAACATTTGAATACCTTAATTATATTTTGATGATCTTGGGCTCATTGGATTCGTCTCGTCGAGTCGCTCGACTTGATTATAAGCATGTCACGTTTGGAATTCATTTGGTAATTCAAATTATGGTTTGAACCTTCCAGAAGTGCTTCAGGTCTTCGATTTGGACCCATTTAGACTCGGATTGAGTCGAATTTGGTATCATCGGGTTCGTATTTTTGAGACGTTATGTTCGACTATGAGTTTGCTGAAATCGGAGTTCGAATAATCCTATATTTAATTTTAGAAGTTTTTAACTTGACTTTGTCGTTAGATTTGTGCCCGATCAAAATAATTTTTTGATTATATATATATTAAAAAATGTGTGCGTGTGAAAAAGTCGTTATGCTAGTCATTCGCTCACTTTACACGATTTACTAATACATATAATTCTCACCATTTTGTTTTAAGTATGCTTTGATGTGGAAGGGATGATGCTTTGATGTGGATGGGATGATCTGTCTGTTCATTTCTTTATATATAACAGGGCGAAATCATTTTTTTTAGTATGGTAAAAATAAAATTATAAAATATATTATATAATTTTATTTATAAAACATATATTTTTTAAAAAATTTGAGCAACTTTATTTATTGAATATGCACAAAATAATTAAAATATTTATTCTTCTAAAAATTTTTTTGAGCTCTTTCATATATATATATATATATATAAATATAATTTTATATATTATTTTTATTTATGAGCAGCCGAGCGACACCACAGAGCGTTAGTGAGGTCCGCATATATTTTTTAAATATTTTTCATTTCTTAAGTATTTATTAGAATATATAGTTTTTATATTATTAATGTGAAAGAATGAGATATATAATATTTAGTTATGAGAAATAATTTATGAAGAAGATGAGGGTGGCAGATCAACATGTCCAGATTTTTGTCTTTTATTATTTATTTATTATATTTTCTTTTAAATTATGACAATATGCTATAAGATGAGAAATTATAATTTAATATTTAGTTAATTATTGGAGGATTTATTTATTTTGTTGGATAGAGACTTATTAATTATAAATTATGTTATTTATTTATTTTATAATTTTATTACTTTAGTTGCATTAAATATATAATATATTATGTATTTATATATTGAATATTTATTTTTTTAATATTGAATTATATAAAAGTATATGGATGAAATTATAAATATTTTATTTTATATAAATTGAAATTTGTACACATATTAAATAATTTTTATGTAGTTATTATTTAATATTTAAATTTTATATTTAATTTTAATATTCTCAATTTTATGTAAATAAATATAAAAATTTAAAATTTCGAATGCATACATATAAATATTATTATTTAAATATTAAATATTTATAATTATTAAAATTGTAAATTAATATTAATATTGTTTTTAATATGATCTAAAATTTGATGTTATATAAATAAATATAAAATTTTAAATGTTAAATAAATAATATTTAAAGAATTTTGTGCTATATAAGATATTGAACGGTTTGCCTTTCCCGCAGGCAAAGAAGAGGCAAGAGGCAAGAGGCAGAGAGGCGAGAAGAATGGACATTCTCATGCGGAGAATTGTTCCCCTTCTTTTTCTTTTCGCCTCCATCATTCTCTGCTTGAAAGCCTCTCACAAGGTTTCGGTGCAGCAGCTTCTTAATTTCTCCTTTCCCTCTTTGTCCTTTTTATATCAAAGTCAGGTAATCCACTGACATGGACTTCATGTCTCGAAACCTCACTTTGCTCTTTCTTTTTCTTTTTTGTTTTTCCTGTGATTCCTTCCTACGATTCCTTATTGTTATCGAAGAAGAGTAATTGTTTATATGTCTCTCTTTTGTAGCAAACGGATAGCGGTTGCAGCCTGCTGCCATATGATGAATACTGGATACGCAGCAATCGTATTGTCACTTCCGAAGGAGTCTTTTCTGGCGCAGGTTTGTTGAAAAGCTAATAGCTTTTTGGTAAAGATGAGAGATTTTGAGATGCAGGATGGATTGTTACTGTTTTGTTGTTTATTTTTTTTTTTTCCTGTTGATGGCATCGTTTGCTTTGCTTTACATAGCAGAAAAAAGTTCCTTTCTGCAACTATTCCGACTTGCCTTACATCTGCTTTTTTGCTTGGTCTTTGTTATATGTAAATCTGGAACCTCCAGTTGAGGTGAAGAGTGGGAGAATCGCTTCGGTGGTTAGCGATGATTTTGAGGTCGGCCAGTTTCTTGGGAAGCATGTGGTGGACTTTGGAAATGCTGTTGTAATGCCTGGATTAGTTGATATGTAAGCTTTTTTATTCTTAACGCTTAGCCTTGTATGTATTTCTTTGCTGTTTTAATCTTCAAAATACCAGATCATAGAATGCTTTATATCACTCTATTTACTGTAACTAAAATTTACGTAACAGATAAATATAGATTCAGAAATTTTAAACAATAGTACTTATTATTTGATAATTTGACACCATATTTGGTGGGTGATGTTGAGGAGCCTGGTAATCTCAAAATGAGAAAGGAGGTAACGTTATCTTTGTTCTCCTCAATATATCACACATGGCAATATCATAACCTAAAAGGATTTGTTTGATGTTTGGCAAACTTCTCCTCTTTTGTTGGGTTTTTTTTATGCAGTAATTTTCAATTCAATTAAAATGATGACTTGGAAAGTTAATTTATGTTCTCTGCATACTTTCTTGTTTATAGACATGTTCATCTTGATGAACCTGGAAGGACTGAGTGGGAAGGATTTTCTGCGGGGACGAAAGCAGCAGCTGCTGGTAACTTGGATACTTCATTGCCATTTGTCTTTTCTTGTTTGTAGATCTATGGACAGAAAAAAATTCAAATAAACTTTGATGTTCTGTAACATCGTTAATTAGTAGTGTAGAGCTACTTTTTGGGAATTTAACTTTACTGTTCTGTTCAGAAAAGTTGAAATTTTTTGTGTTGGGAATGATTCATGTTGTAGTATTGTAATAAAATTTGATATGACTTGGTAAACTAAAACTTATGCATATGGAGCTTGGCCTAATTTTTGTAGAACTATTTAATGTTTTGAATGACGAACATCAAGAGTTGAGAAGTTCCATTTCGTTTCAAACTACAAATTCTTATGTCTTTGGAGATTAGTTTACTTTTGTTTCCTATTTAATGCCTGGGAATTACTACAATCAAGGAGAAGGATATAATCTTATGTAGATTGTTCAAATATTTACATGAGTAAAATCTCATATTTTGCTATTCACGAATCTGATCTGAAATTTGACCGATCATTTAATCTCAATTAGTCTGTGCCTGTAGGATCATGCAGGATTGTTGTAATTTTTTACTGTTAAAGGCATCAGTTAATCAAAACTTTTTCTATATTTTCTTCTTTTATCAGAAATCTGACCATTGCTTTATTGTGCAAAATCAGAGAGCGGATATTCTAAAATTAGAGAAAGTAGGAGAAGTATCATATAGTCTTTGCTATATTGTTTGTTTGGGTGACACGTATCAGGAACAATCTTGTCAATATGGCCATATGATGTACATTTACAATTATTTGTTGGAAATTCGTAATAATGAATTGCAATCCACAATAGAAGTCCAACATCATTGAAATTTTATTGTAAGAACTTTGCAAAATCATCTTTGCATTTGGTTTTGATTTTTCATTCCATTTTGTTACCCTTTTTGCTGCTTTTTTTCTTATATCAATATTATTTATCACTGAGATACAAGTATTTCCATTACTTATTTGCGATCGAGTATCATTTCAATATCTTGTCCATGAGTGAATAAATTAAGATGGAGATCATTCTGGTGGCTTTCAGGTGGTGTAACAACCTTAATTGACATGCCTCTTAACAGTTTTCCTTCCACTGTATCCGTGGAAGCACTGAATCTTAAGGTTCAATTCCATAAATAACCATTTCTTTTAATTTGTTTGTGTTATACTGGACTGATAACTGTGATTTATTTGATATTACAGGTTAAGGCAGCTCAGGAGAAAATCTATGTTGATGTAGGTGAGCTATTTCACGCATCTTGTCATGAATGAAAACCAATCATACATGCATCTATATTTAAAAATCCATAAGGTTAATTTTCCAATTATTTGCCGCTATTTAAAAATTAAAATCAAATAGTTGCAGACACATTGTTATGCCATATTCATAACATATAATTTCTAACATTTCTTCATTTTCTTGGTAGCTTCTTGTTTTTGTGATCATAAAACATTGTGAATGTTGGTTTCTTAATTCTATTTTTTTATATTACCATCGTAACAATGATTTAAAATATCATATGCATCATGATGTTGTACATTACATTCATAGCAGTGGTTTGCTTTTGTGGCATTAGTTTAACACTTGGGTGATCGTGGTTGGTTATTGCGTAGTCGTGAGACTACGGTTCAACATGTTTTTTCCTTAGAAAGATTTTTGAGAATGGGTGAACTCGTTTAGAGATACTCTTCCCCAAGACTTGAAATGTAGCCTAACATTAGTCGCTCGATAGGGAATAAGGAACAGATCTTGCTAAAAAGATGACTTCCTTCATGCTGAGGGTTCTGGCGTGCGTGCAGGTCTTGAGTGTCGAGGAGCCTTGGCTTGGCACATGGAGTAGTCTCATTTTTTCTTTTAGCTTGAACTTGGAGGGGGACTTGACAGTCCCATGCTATTTAGTTGTTCACGGCTGATTATTGCGCGGTTGAGAGGCTAGGGTTGGATAGGCTTCGCTTAAGAAATGTCTCTTGAAGAGCTCTCATTATATGTCCTAGGCGTTCGGGCTCGACGGCCCAAGTTCACTGAGCGTCTTGAAGTGATATCTTTCTTGAGTGGGTGTCTTTCATATTTTGTTCAAGGTATTTTCGTGAATAGAGAGACGATTCATATCAAAGTAAAGAGAAATAAAACATGGAGCGAGTTAAGACATGTGCTTCATTTATTGGTAAAATAACTTGAGGTTGTCGGCGCTCTAGGTCCTGGTTATTTCTATCCCGTTGTGAGTGCAAGTGATAGGCTCTTGGTATAACCTATCTTTTAATATAGAGGCCTTCCCAAGTACTTGCAAGTTTGTCAAGCATAGAGTAACGAGCGGCTGTGTATACTTTTTTTGGACAAGGTTTCCATGTTGGAAGCTCTTCTCTTTGACGTGCATATTGGTATCTAGTTGTTCTTCACTTTATTTCTTCTTGTTGGGGTGCCGCTTGCACTCTTTGTTCTTTTAATAAGTTGACAGCTGTTTGTTGTTCTTCTTGATTGGATATTTCCCATTCATTGGATTTGGTGTCTGGGTTGTAGGTTGCTGCTAGCACCCTTAGGCTTGACAGTTTGAGCTCTATTGGAAGCACAATCTCAATTTCGTGTGAGAGAGAAAAGGGGGTGTGCCTTGTGCCCGTTGATGGTGTTGTTCGGAGTGCTCCTAACATTGAAGGGAGGAATTCTGTCCATTTTCCTTTGGTGCCTTCGACTTTCTTCTTGAGTAGGTTAAGTATAAGTTTGTTAACAGCTTCGACTTGCCCATTGGTTTGAGGATGGTGAATGGAAGCAAACTTGAGGCAAATTCTCTGGCAACTACATAATTCTTTAAGGCTTTGGTCAGCGAACTATGATTTGTTATCTATAATGATTGTGAAAGGAACTCCTTATCGACAGATGATATTGGTCCAAATGAAGTTCCAAATTATGTCAGAGGTTATGCAGATGTGTGTTTGGGCTTCAATCCATTTAGTGAAGTAGACGATCATGACTAGGATGAATTTTCTTTGTTCTGTTTATGGTGGAAATGGGTCTAGTAGATCCATCCCCCATATGATGAATGGTTAGGGGTTTGTGATCGAGTGTAACTTATGAGAAGATTGTAGCTGCATTGGGGAGAGCATCTTTTGGAAAATTTTTTAGTATTTTTTCTCAGAGTTGGCTAGAAATACCCTTGCCTGAGGAGCCTATGGGCGAGCGTGCATCCGCCATAGTGGCTTCTTCATTTGCCCGAGTGGATTTCTGTTAGTAAAGATTGTCTTAGATCTTTGTGTATGCATTTGAGATTGAGTGAGGATGCTGGTCTTTTGAATATGTGGTCATTGAGTAGCAGATAGTTTGTTGCTTTGATCCTGAATCCTTAGGCTTGTTGACCTCAGCGTTGATTAACCCATTTTTCAGATACTCGATGTAAGGGTCCATCCAACTAACGAGATGCAGAGCTGGCGGATTTGTTTATGCTTGTATCACCTCCTCTTCTACAATGTCGGGCTTTGCGATCTATACGATCGACTGAACGTCAAGGCTTCCTTATTTGAAAAGGAGGTCGACGAGTTGATTCTGACTCCTAGGAATTTGAGTAATTTTGAAGTATTCAAACTGGCCGATTTCTGTTTCAACTTTGAATAGATATTGAGAGAATAATTCTTATTCACCATTGATCTGGTTTATCATGTGTTGTGAGTCTGAGTATACTTCTAGAAAAGTGACACCTAGTTTGGAGGCAAATTGCAGGCTTGCAAGTAAAGCTTCGTACTCGGCCTGTTTGTTGTTAGCTTTAAATTCGAAATTTGCGGCTTGAGTAATGGTGACCCCTGTGGAGCTTTTGAGAACAATGTCTGTACCAACTCCATGCTCGCTAGAGGCACACTCTACGTCCAACATCCAACGAGGTAGCATTGTTGTTTCTAAGTTTGTACCTTAGTTGGTGCAATCTGCAAGGAAATGGACAATCATTTGAGCTTTGATAGCTGTCCTTGGCATGCAAGTGATAGAGAATTCGCTGAGTTACGAACTATTTGAGCAATCTGCCCAAGTGGTTGTGCTTAGCGAAAATTGCCTTAAGAGGATGATTTGTTACTACTTGAATGGAATGGTCCTTGAAGTAGGTCATAATCTTTTGGCTGAGTTGACGAGTGCCAATATGAGCTTTTTCATGATGGAGTACCTTTGCTCCTTGCCTTGGAGTGTACGACTCATCTAGTAGATAGGCCATTTTTTTCCCTTCTTTGACGAGCATGGAACTAATGGCATTTTTACCTCCAAGATATAACAAGTTTTTGCCTGTCTGAGGGCTTTGAAGAAGAGGTAGTGAAATGAGGAGAATTTGTAATTGTTGGAAGGCGGTTTCACAATCTTCTCTCCAAATGAATTTCTTTGCATTTATGAGAATTTTGAAAAAAAAAGTGCATCTCTCTCCCAGCCAAAAGATGAAATGGTTGAGCCCGGCTATTCGCCCGGTTAGTCACTGCACTTCCTTTGCAGTTTTGTGTGTCTTCATATAGAGTATAGCTTGTACCTTGTCGGGATTGATTTTGATTCTGTCAGGTGTGAGAAGAAACCCTAGGAATTTTTCTGTGCCCACTCCGAAGGTGCACTTCAGAAGATTCAACCTCATGTTGTACAAACCTTCAGTTGAAGATTTTATCCATCATTCTTTGGTAAGTCTCTCAAGCATTTTTTTAATCTGAAAGGCATATCTTTGTAGCAGTACAAACCTTCTGTTGTGATGAATTCAGTTTTTTACAATCTAAACTCAACTTGATCTGATGGTAGCCGAAGAAGTTGTCTAGGAAACTCATGACTGGATAAACCACTGTGGAGTTGACTAGGGCTTCAATCCTTGGAAGCAGGTAGTCGTCCTTGGGGCATGCTTAGTTTAGATTGATAAAGTCCACACACATCTTCCTTATGCCTATTGATTTCTGAACCATCACCATGTTGGAAATCCATTCTAGGTATTGGACCTCCTTTGATGAAGTTGGCGGCGAGTAGCTTTCCTAATTCTTCTTAGACGGTCCCGACAAGTAAGGCGACAATTTTCCTGATCTTCTGCTTGATGGGATGAGTCTCTACGTACATTTAGTTGTTGGCATATGATTTCTTCACTTTTGCCCAACATGTTCGCAGTTGTCCATGCGAACACTTCAAGATTGTTGTGGAGGGTTCGTACCTTGTCTCGATTCTTCCTTGCTGCAGGAGCTAATAATTTTGAGAGATTTACCTGGCTCACTTTCTGCTGCAGATATTTCTTCAATGGTCTTGATTGTTTCAAGGATGGAGCCTCGCTCTATGTCTATTTGGAGGGCGTCGACTTGATTAGCTGCTCGTAGGTAGCAGGTGTGCGACTGGGCTAGGTTGCCTTTTACTGTAACCTCTCTATTTGGCTGAGAATTTAACAACGACGTGGTATGTGTATACCACAACTTTGAAGGTATTCAATTGGGGCATCGACAATGATGAAGTTCGTCATGGCTTTGTACTAACGATCTTCTTTGCTCCAAGTGACATGCAGGGCGATTACTCCTTCGCTCCCTTCATTCGTCAGAAAATCCCTAGAGAGGTCCAGCAGTAGGAGCGAGATGTGAAGCAAGCATGTTCATCTTGTTGAAGGATGTCTTAAAGATTATGTTCATTAAGCTTGCCGCATCTATGAGAATGCTACCAATTTGATAGTTGGCAATCAAGGCTGTGATGACAATGACTTCATTGTACGGGTTACCTCGGGCTGGCTCATCTTTGCCACTGAAGATGATGGGTTTATCCTTGATGGGCTGCGAGAATGATGCAGAGCTGACTTCTACAGTTTGTTGTTTCTTTACGCATGTGGGGGTGTCGCTTCGATTGTCACCCATATTTGCGGGTACTACTCCGACAATATGAATTGCTCGAGCTGGTTTGGGCTCATGAGCACTTTCTTCTTATGGGGCTTTTTCTAGTCTTCACTCTAGATTGGCGAGGACGAATTCTTTTAAGTATTATTGCTTTGATGAGTTCTTCGACCAAGTTCCACAGATGAAGACACTCTTCGGTGTCATGCCTATTATTTTTGTGGAAGCAATAGTACCTCAACGTATCCTTGGCACTGCCAATCTTCATAGGCCACACACACTATGCGAAATTTTTGTTCTGAATGGCTTCTACAAGTTCAGCAGTGGATACCCTCAAGGCCTCAACAGAGTTTATGTTTGGTATGTCTGAGGTCGGTGAGAGCCTCTTTGTGTGCTTCCTCCACCATTTGTGCTGGTGGTGCCTCTATCCTCAAAGACCTCTGCCAAGCAGGTACCTCATTGGTTGCTTTGGAAGTTTGGCCTTTGGTTCCTTCTTTTTCGGGACCAGGCTCTCTCTTTGCCCCTCCCTGGGAGGAGGTTTCAACTCACAAGAATCCCATAGTGTAGTGCGCCTGTGGAGGATTCAGTCACTCAATTATATTCTTCGACGTTGACATGATTGTTGGCAAGTTCCAATAGTTTTGCCAGCGTCTCCGGTTGTTGCAGACCAAGCGCGTACCGAAAAGGACCATCCCTCAGCCCTTGGGTCAAAGTTGCTTGGGCGGATGCCAGTTCTAGGTCTTTTATGTCAAGCATCTCTTTCTGGAACCTTAGTATGAAGCTTCTCATAGAATTGCTCGGTTCCTATCTCATCTTCAGTAGAACCTTGTGAACTCTTCGGGGGAGTTGGGCACAGCGAAGTATGCGACGAACATTCGCTTGAACTTGGCAAGTGAACCACCTTAACGCCTAATCTTTGAGAGTGGTGAAGAAGAGGCGGCATTGGAGGGTGTCGTCGATGTCGAGGAGGCAAGTTATAGACTCGATGGTCTCCACGTGATCCATGGGATTGGTCTTTCCTCTATAAGCTTCAAGGTGGGTACGTTGAACTTGGGAGGTTCCCTTGCTTCATAAATTGACTGGGAAAAGGCATTGATCGGCTCTGGTTCAATTTCTCTGACCCGTTTGGCTGGAGGGCTGGGATCTTCATTCGCTCACCTGAAGGCGAGCAGGGTTGGCGACAAAATTTGAAGCATGTACTCTTTCCAGCGGCTCATGATGAGCATAAGTTTTATGAAGCACAAATACTTCTGTGGAGCTGTCATGACGTTTCATACGTTTGCACTTTATAAGACAGTTGTACAACCTTTTGGCATGTCTTTCTAATTAGTTTCCTACTGTTGTTGATACTTTTTGTAGCACACTTAGAACATGGCACGAACATGTTGCACACAACCTGTTCCACTTTTACATATTTATATTCCTTTACAATTTTGATTTATAATTTCTCGATCCTGTTCTCCATCTATTACTCTCTTAATATCTTATCACTTTTCATATTCAACTTTTATGAGCATTGATTTATATTATAATTTATTTGCAACAATATATATATATATATATATCCGAAGTTTCCTTTTCATTGTCCAGGTTACTTCAAGTCTGCATCCATGCTTCATTGACTATTTCTCTAAAGGCAAGAGAAAAAGAATGTTCGGAATAAATGTCATGCATGGAACTAAACTATTGCGTTTACCGTTTCTTTTTCTCATTTTGTAACCTGTGATACTTTGCGTCGTCTCCTAGGAGCAATTTATATCATAGAAGCCATAGTTTTTTTTTTTTACTTGTCATCATCTCAAAAGCTTATATATGTATTTCTTTTATATCCAGGGTTCTGGGGAGGTCTTGTACCTGAGAATGCCTTAAATGCAACTGCTTTGGATAGTCTTTTAAGTGCTGGAGTACTTGGGCTAAAGGTGCTTTTTGTAACAAAACTGAAGATTCTAAGATGTATTTACAGATATGCAGATGGTCTAACTCTTATTTTATGTGGATAAGAAAATTTGCATGTTTTACACTGTAAAATCTGCAAATCTTTCTTAATTGTGAACGATTAGTTTGAATCATTGAACAGTGTAGTGTCTGCTATTAGGGAGCAGCCATGCTGCATCATAAGCATAGTTCTGGTTTATCAAAATCTTTTTGTAGCGATGCTGCATCCTAAGTAGAAGTAAACCTTTTTACTGGCACACAATAGTAAACTAATCTAATTAGCAATATCATGTACAAGTCTTAAGTATTACTAGTATACCACCTCTATCTTCTAATTATGCACACATGCCATCCTGGTTAAAGAATTTTGATATATTCTAATGATATTCAACTTTAACTTCTCTAATCTCATATCCTCCACATCTACGGCAGCAATTGGCTGCATAGGTGGAGCTGCAAGAGCAGTGGGTGGTTGAAGGGCCGGTGGTACAAAATTATAGATGATTAGAAATGGTGTTTTGGGTGGGCACTGATCGGTTGGCAACTACAAAATGTGGTCTGAGGGGGAAGATGGAAAGAAGGAAGGGTGCACGAACACATACCACATCTCCATGGCTGGATGGATTCATGCTATATGCTAGTTTGGATTAAATCAAATATGGTTGTGGACTCCAAAAATTCAGACCTCAGCCTCTTTGCTAAGAGAGTTTAGCTGTTTTACATGTTAAATTTTTGAAAGACATATTAGGTTTGAGAAGACACTACACTACTCATAGATTTCACACTCAATTTGCGAAGACTTTATAATATGTTTCTAGGTTTCTCATAGGTGCAAGCCTCTATGATTAATTTTTACCCCTATAACAAGAGAGGATTTTTTTATTAAAGCTTGTCATATTCAATGCACAAATGTCTCCATGAGATTCAATTCTTGTCAACTCTAGTCCTTATAAGGAGGATCATACTCGAAATATAAAGACTTACAACTTTGCTCTTTAGATAGAGCAGGCTACTTAAGAGCATGTGTATAATATTGATGCATTTACGCTCAAAGTTTAAAAGGGATTTTACATTTTTGTTGACCCGAAATGAAATAAAAAAAAAGGAGAGAGGATCGCACGTACCTCTCGGCCATGCCGCTCGAGCTCCACGCCCACGATCTCCTCCCACGTTGACGTCGTTTCATCGCACGATCCCTCTGCCTCATTAAAACCCGAAGAAACGAGAGAGTTCCTGTCTCGCTGGCTCGCTCACTCTCCGATATCTCTCACGCGAACTCCCTCTTCTCCGACATATTCCTCTCTGTTTTCTTCCTGGACAGATCGGAAGCTGCGACAATTTGATCAGGAGTAACTTGGGAGCTCGCTCGGCTGTGAAGACAACTTTCTCCCTCTCGACGCGTCTCCAGCCCCTTCGTGGACGCTCGACTTCGCTCCTCCAAAGACTTCCCTTCCTGTAGGATCGGAAGGATCGACATTTTGATCGAGAGCAACTGCGGGCGCTCGCTAGCTGTGAGATAACTTTCTACCTAACGCGCGCTTCTTCAGCTCCTTCAGGGCTGTTCGACTGTGCTCCTTCGCCGACTTTCCCTTCCAGTCGGACCGGAAGATACGACGTTTCGGTCAGAAGCACGAACGGGAGCTCGTTGCCTCTAGTGTTCCCGTCCGACTTTGCTCCTTCCACAACTCCCTTTCCTGTCCGGTGGGAAGTTACGACATTTTGATTCAGAAGCAACAACGGAAGCTCGTTATCTGTGAGGGTAACTTTCTTCCTCCCGTCGGCTCCTATGGCCAAATCCCGCAAATCTGTTGAACCAGAGAGAGTGGAGAGGGAGAGGTTTATTTTAATTTTATTTATTAATTAATTTTTAATTATAATTAATTTAATGATTATTTTTAATTATAATTAATCATTAATTATATATATTATAATTAATTATAATTAAATTTAATTAATTATTATTAATTATATTTAACTATTAATTATTATTAATTATAATTAGTTATAACTAATTATAATTGATTATAATTAATAGATTAATTATAATGAAATAGTTAATTATTATTAATTCTAATTAATTGTTTAATTATTTTTAATTATAATTTATTATAATTAAATAACATTAATTATAATTAAGTATAATTAATACTTTAGTTATAATTAAATAATTAATTGCTCATATGCCCCTTCTCCCGCCTCAATCCGCAAACCACTTCCACCGCCGGGTTCCAAGGTATAAATTTCTAACTCTAATCCCGTTCTCGACGTTTGCAGCGGACCGGGGAACCACCTATACGCGCTCTTGTAGCACGGTAGGAGGGAGCCCGGTGCGAAGCATACGACGAGGCGGGTAAGCCCTATACACGCTCTTGTAGCGTGGTGGGGACGGTCCTCGACCTCGACACCGACACCGACATCGCCGACACTGCTACACAAAGGTATGATGGTCCAAAATCCCATTCTCGACGTTTGCAGCGGACCGGAGAACCACCTATACGCGCTCTTGTAGCACGGTAGGAGGGACCCCGGTGCGAAGCATACGACGAGGTGGGGAAGCCCTATACACGCTCTTGTAGCGTGGTGGGGAGTCACTGCTGTTCTGGTACATCACTGTTGTTCTGGTACGGGTACTGCTGAAGGCCCCATACACGCTCTTGTAGCGTGGTGGGATGAAATTTTGTACGGCCGCGGTGTCTTAGGACACCTACCATACACGCTCTAGTAGCGTGGTGGGAAGGCCCAGCTCCCCAATTTTCCCCCAAACGGGGGATATGCCGGGGTGCTGCCGAAATTTTCATTGAAATGTACAAAGACTTGAACAATTTGAAGACCTTCTTGGGCAACAATATAGAAGACCTGTACTTGAACATAAATGTGCAGAACTTGAACTAAAATGAGCAGAGGACTCGTACGAAGAACAGATGACTTGTTGACTGAAACCTGAACAAAATCTAAATGATTTCTAAAGATCAAAATCAAATAAGTCAAATCAAATTGAACGGAAATTCAAGTCAATTCAAACACAAAAATGGAATGTACAAGAACTTCAGAAGATCCTGAATAAGCACCTGAACTCAAAAGACTGCAGGGGCACTCAAATTTGTACTCTGAGCTCGGACTATATAACACCAAGTGGGGCTTATGAACTCAACGGACTCAAATCCAAAAGAAGCTAAAAATAACCTTGCATTCTGAGCTCACGAGAACTGGACTGGGAAGAGTTCATACTTGAGTCAGACTCGACACCAATCAAACTACAACACCTCCTACGAATATTTCCTAGAAGTTCGTAGCAGATACAACGGTCTCCAACAAGTCAATGCACTATACTTGTAAGAAGCAATGGACAGTTGTGAGGTGTACGAATACTACCCATATGCAGCGATCAAAGATCTGCCCCTACAAATCAAACTACCACCCGAGATTGGTGAAGGGGTGGATATGATGCAAAGACAATGGGTCTTCTACAAATACCTTCAGGAGGTCGTAGTTGATACAGCGGTCCCCTGTAGATGATTACAAACCACTTGTGGACAACAACAATGTGTTGCAAGTATAACGAACCACTGTGGGCACAAGTACGAATATCTCCTACGACGATCCCTACGATTGTCTGTTGACTGAGAAGGCAATATTGGAGATTAACAATTAAGGGTCCTTCCTCTACAAATAAATGCAGACATCAGCCCACCTGAGATTGGTGAATAGGTGGATTTGATGCAGGAGCAATGGTTCTTCTACAAACATTCCTAGGAGCTCGTAGTAGATGCGACAGTTCCTACAAGGTCAATGCATTACACCTGTAAGAGGCAACAGACACCTGTCAGGTGTACGAGTCCTACCCATATATGGTAATCGAATATCTGTCCCTACAGCAAATACAATCGTCCAACCCACCCGAGATTGGTGAAAGGGTGAAAAAGATGCGGGAATAATAGGTCCACTACAAATACATTCAGGAGGTCGTAGCGGATATAATGGTCCTCCGCCAGCGAATACAATGAATCACTATGGGCACAAGTATGGATCCCTTACAAATGCAAATGAATACTTGTGGATAACAACAGTGTATATGTCGTAGGCACGACGAACCACTGTGGGCATAAGTATAAATATTTCCTACGAAGAGCCCTACAATGCCTGTTGATTGAGATGGCAATATCTAGGGATCAGCAATCAAAGATCCATCTTTTACAAACAAATTCAACTATCAACCACCTGAGATTGGTGAAAGGTGGTTTCAATGCAAAAGCGAGGGCTCTCCTACGAAAACTACTAGGAGGTCGTAGCGGATACAACGGTCCCTTGCAGATGACTATAAATGACTTGTGGATAACAACAGTGTGTACATCGTAAGCATGACGAACCACTGTGGACACAGGTACGAATATCACCTACGACAACGGTGATCAAGATCTTCAAGTATTTCAAGTACAATGGCAACCCGATGTACGAAAAACTCTACTACACTAAAGATCTTGAACGGAGATATTCTCAAAGCAAAGTGACAATCAGTGAACTTCAAAGTTCAAAAGAACTCCTTCCCCAGTGAATGAGAAAGGGGGAGTCAATATCAAGTCCAATACTCCAAAGTTCAGAAAGAATCCCCTCCCCGGTGAATGAGAAAAGGGGAATCAACATTAAGATGCCACGCCACCGGATCTGCAACACTGATATAAGCAGACAGAAGGCGTCTACAACCTACAATGCAATGCCACCGGATCCGCAACACTCGTATTAGCGGACAGAAGGCGTGTACAAGCCCTTAAATGAAAAGTTGTGCGCACTCAAATGGCTGTTACCTGCATAACTACAAAATATTTCAAAGTACCCCCACACAAGTGCAATGTCGTATTGTATACACATAGGTACACAACGGGGTACGTCTAAATCAATATAAAAATCATCCGCATGGGCCCCGGCGAGCGTGTTATTGGTACACACGTGACGCCTAGGGATGCTGCGCGGGTCGATAAGTGAATTTTAGTTCGAACTCGATCCTTTTATATGGATCAATAGAAGTCGACAGGGTTCGAACCTTTAAACGAATACACGGTTGTAGTGACCGGTGTATTTGTTTAAATACATTCTTTTTAGGCCTTCAATGCCTAAAATCAAGAAAATTCATAAATAAAGGCACAAAGCATACGACAAACCCGATCCCCTATCGATAAGTTGATAGGGTCGACAAGGTTCAATCAACAAATGGAAATAACCCCAAACACCCCGATGATGGCCGTGTTGAACGCTAATCTCAACCGGAGGGGTTCACAAATATTTTTAAATATCCTCCAAGTTCCACCCAAAAATCCACAATTCCACAAAATCCTAAAATCCAGATATTTAAATTCGAAATCAAACCATCAATCACTTAAAGCAAAAATCCATCCACCCTCCGCAACAGTCTGCCAGGGTGGACAAATTCAAATAAACTCTAGCTCACGAAGAGCGAAATGCCTAGTCGAAAATATCACTAGGATCCATTCTCAAAATAATCTCCTGCCAGTAAGGACGTGGTACGTGTCCTCTAACCGGCGGTCTGCCGCCAAATGGCCACCGCAGGATAAACGGTTACGACGACCCGGGACCCTCTGAACCGAGTGGTTTTGCCGCCAAATGGCACCACGATATACCGGTTATGGCCAGAGCCAATACGCTCCTTATTGGCATCAAATTCTTGAGATATGAATCAATAGAATATGATTGATAGGGCACAAAGCCCTCTGTCAGCTAAGGTGGATTTAAATTTGTCCCCTTAGACAAACACTCCCCCCCAGGTCTACAAGGTCCCCTTGGACGAAGCAACCCATGGCTGCCGACAAGGATCCTTCTATCAGGTTGGGTCGACTACCTCCTCTGACTAAGTAGACCAGGGACCACGATGGCCCGGGACGACGGAACCATGGGATCTTGATCGGGCCCATCATCCATTCCCCCACCATCCGATTTAAGTGCTAGATGGTGCAATTTCTATTTTAAATATTAAATCTTTCTAAATATCCAAACTTCCCAAATTCTCAAATCCAAATCCAGTTTTCAAATTCAAACCCATTGCTGCTACTATATGCCAGATAACACGTATTCCTACGTATCTGATCAACGACTAGCCTTAATCGAAAGTTCTCTCTCGTGATCGAGAAGGGTAATTAACTATAGGGGCTTGCGCCTATAGGAAACCAGAACTCAGATCATAAAGTCCTCGCAAAATGAGGGCGAAATCTCTGGGTAGTGTCTTATCTACAAACCCATCTGCCTTCCAAAATTTACCCCGGAACTTAATTCGTTAAAACTCCCCTCGCCCAAATAGCAAAAAGAAATCGCGCGGCGGGGAGGCTGGGGCCGAATTTTCGGAGCCCACAGATTTCTGGCGACTCCGCTGGGGAATGGTTTCTCTTTCCATCGCTGGCTAGTCACTTATATGCTATAGTAGCAAGTAAATCAAATTTTAAATTTCCTGAAAATGAATCTTTGGATGAAGGCTTAACAGAAGGCAGAGGAGGAAAAGAAATGCAGAGCTACGTGCTCAGCAACTGATAGTACCAGTTCATCCCTCCAATCTGCCAGCACAAGAACCAGAGATCAATATTCCCACTCAGAACAGATTCACTAACCTGAAGTGGGTAAAAAGAAACAGCTCTTCTGGTGAGCTTAAGCAATCTTTCTGGGAGCGTCGACCTGAAGCTCCAACCCCTCAGAATATAAGAGTGCCCGAACGTCTGTCTGCCCGAGTACACCGTGTATTGAAGACAGTTAAGGAGAAGGGCTTAATGAAAAAGAAGTTCCATAGGCCATTGATTGTTGAGGCCCGAAGAACTCCTCCAAAAGATAGACTATCATCTGCTGTGATAGTTGAAAGAAGGGATTACCGACAACAAGCTCCACGCGGTGAGCATCGGGGCGTGACACCTGAACCATATGTTCGGGGATCCGTCGCCGAAAGGTCCCGGTGGAAAGGCAAACAAGTATGGAGGCCAAAGCCTCGTAAAGAAGAGATGACTGAAGAAAGGATTAGTTCGGCTGTGACATCCGGAGCTGTCTCCCGGAGATCCGCCCCTGCCAATAGAACTCGTCAGAAATGGGTACAAAAGAAGGCCCATAATGACGACAATTATAATGACAGTCGACATCCTGTAGAGTCTTCCAGGAGATCCCGTCATTCTCCTACTTCAGCCAAAGAGGAACTTTATTTCGATCGTAGTCCGCAGATCGAAGAAGTAATCATTCCAAGTCAAGAGCCTAAAATTCAGTGGCGACGCCGCTCAGAAATTCAGATACAAGAAGATGAAGAAGAACAGCAATCACAGCCGCGCGTTCGTGTTTATCGACGCCGTCACAGGGCTAGATCCATTGCCAGCCGAAGTGCTCGCTCCTTAGAAGAAGGCGATGAGGAAGAAGAAGAGGTCGGAGAAAACCCCTTCGCTGGCGAAGACATCACACTCGCTGAAATGAGAAATCAAATGAGGCGACAGATGCGGAAGAAAGATAGAGAAATATCTCAGTTGAATGATAAGATGACTGAGATAATGACTCAGATGACGGCGATGATGGAGATGATGCAGAAGACCACTTCTGTGGGTCCTGCCCCGGCTCAACCCGTCAACCAAGCTGTAAATCCTCAAAATCTCCAAGCGCCCCAAGCCTCGGGAGTAAAAGGTGTACCTGAAGGTGGCGATAAGAATGATGATCCTACTCGCCAGCGCACTCCCCAAAATGTGGCGAATGCCTCTGAACCTGTAACTGCAGCACAACTAGAGGGCTTAATAAGTGAAAGGATTAAGGCCATTATAGCAGCTGAACAGGCAGAGAAGTTGGTAGGAAAGGGTCGCCCGTACCCAGCAGAGTACGATCAGATGCCGTATCCAAAGGGATATTCTGTGCCGAAATTCAATATCTTCGATGGCAATAAAAATCCCAGACAGCACCTCGCGCAATTCAAAGCTACATGTGGGAATACGGGAGGCAATGATTCTCTATTATTTCGACAATTCGTTAGCAGCTTGAGTGGAACTGCTTTCGAATGGTATGCTGAGCTACCGAATGATTCTCTGAAGACTTTCGCTGAATTAGAGGCCTTGTTCGTGAAAAGATTTGCCAGTGCAATAGAGAAAACTACTATCGCTGATCTTGCTCTAGATAAAAGGAGAAAAGATGAGTCAGTGACGAAATATATAACACGCTGGCGCAGTCTCAGTATGAAGTGCGAGCAGCAACTAGAGGAAGAACATGCAGTTCAACTACTGATGGGAAACATTAATGACAAAATGCAACCCTTCTTATGCATGGCTTCAATCACTACTTTTCAAGATCTGTTGGATAGGGTGGCAAAATTTGAAAAATTGAACTTATCAAAATCTGAAAGCCTCCCTGACAAACTTAAGAAGGCTAAGGCGCCTGATGTTAGGAGAAATGATGTTTACTCCGCATTCCCTCCTAGACCTGATAAAAGTAAAAGGGCAGTATATAATGTGGATAAAGGAAAGCAGCCTATGCAGTATGAAGAAAAATCAAAACAGACAATCCAAATTCTCAGCCAAAACTAGTTCTTGGAGGAAATGATAAACCTCGAACCTTTCCTGATGGAGGAGAGCGTCAAAGGCAAACTACAGGAGCTGGTGATAGAACGTTCCCCTCCCTCAAGGAGAAAATGAATAAAGAATATTCATTCAAGAAAGAAAGTGTCGCCAAGCTATTCCGACAAGCACTCAAGAATGGTCTGGAATTGCCAGAATGCAAAAGACCTGAAGAGTCCAAACACAGTGGCGACCCAAACTACTGCTCATATCATCGGGTAATTAGCCATCCAATTGAGGATTGCTATATCTTCAAAGATTGGCTAGAGAAGAAATATAAAATGGGAGAATTAACATTATCAGATAATGTGTTAGTTCGTCCCGAAAAGGAATCCACCCGGGTAGTCACGTCCTCTTCCGTACTCCCGCTTAAAGAAAAAAATGAAAGAACCTATTCAAGATAAACAATGGGAGACTGTGGTCTCCAAGAAGACAACAAAAATGCTGAAATAGCTGGAAGGAGTTCCGGGTGTCAAGTGGAAGTCTCCTACTGAGCCAGTACTGAACTTAAAATGGTTGCCTGTGTCACAAGCATCCACCTCTAAACAGCAACCTGGCCAAACCAGCTCATCCAAACCTGGTAAAGAAAGCCAAAGTCTTCCAAAAAGAAAGCCAAGTTGAAGAAGCCTATGACGAAGAAGACTGCAACTCAAAAGGCTATTGATAGTTTGGGCGAATATTACCAGACTTTCAGGAGGCCTATTAAGCTCGGTGATTTTATGAAAGAGCTTAAAATAGATGAAAAGGAAGAAGAAGCTGAGGCCGAATCTCTTCCTACGGAGATATGCTGAGTCATCTCAACAACATCAGAGATATCAGATAGGGAGAAATACGCTGAAGAAGCGGCCCCTGAGTTCTGTTTAATGGTATCATCGATGGAATTCAGTTCAGATGAGTTGTGTTTTCCAGATGATGAAGATTCAGACCCAAGCATAGAATCACAAATGAAACAAGTGAAGTTGGGAGACGATTCCGAGTCTACAGATGAATCTCCAGACACAACAATGGCTGACTCTGAAGAGAATGCTTCATCAAATAAGTCTGAATCAGATGAGGTGGCCCAAGTACAGTTGAGAAGTGGCAAGGTACTGCCACCTCCACCAAAGAAAGAGATTCCTAATAAAGATAAGGGAAAAGAGATAGTTATCAATAAAGATATTATCCCCGAAGATCCTAAGAAAAATAATACTTTGTCCAAAGGGATAGATTACAATATTTTGTCCCATTTGAGAAAGATCCCAGCGCAACTCAGCATATATGATGCTCTCTTGATGTCTAAAGACCTTCGAGAGATTTTGATTCAAGCTCTCAAGGATCCCGAAAGATATGAGGCATATTTTGCTGAATGCAATTTGACGGAAGTCTTACAAGCTCGGAATGAGCCCCTCATCACCTTTGTTGAGGATGATATGATGCTTGGAACGGCAGATCACAATCGCCCTTTGTATGTTACGGCAGAGAGCGACGATATGATGATCAGTCGAATTTTGATCGATCCTGGATCTTCCGTAAATCTTATGAGTCTTAAGGCACTGAGATCCCTCTGCCTTGATGTGGAACATCTTGGGCAAGACAAGTTGATGGTGCATGGTTTCAATGAGAAAGGGCAGAAAACCCTTGGATCATTCATGCTCCCTCTTGTATTTCGGGAACTTCACACGGAAGCTAAATTTCATGTGATTGATGCAGACACCTCATTTAAGGCGCTACTAGGTCGCCCCTGGTTGCACGAATATGGCGTTGTCCCTTCAACATTACACCAGTGTATGAAATATCTCAGAGAAGGAGAAGAATTCAGGATCTCTGGCGATATTCAACCATTTGCAGTACAAGAAGTAACAGTTTATGAAGACGCTAAGTACTTCATGCCAAAGAAGCAAAAGTCGTCAAGTTCTCTTGAGGCTAGAGCATCAAATTCTAATGCTGTAAAGAAACCCAAGCAAGAACATGAGAAGAAGCGTGTAGGAAGAAAGAAAGCGACGCCAACTCTTCCTAAAACATCAATCATTCCTAAAGAAAAGAAACATGTACCTTATCTTGGGAGCGACACAGATGAAGATGATGTTATTCCTGCCAAATCTCAAAAAATATGCCAATCCACGGATGAATGCAGTAAGCAGGTTGAATTTTCAAATGATGATTATGACTACGACTCAATCTACATGAACTCAGTGCAGAGTGTGTTCTCCAGAAGAATAGGCAGTCTGTCAATTTCAGATAGCGTACTCATAGTCACGCGTGTTCCCTTGCAACATTTTAAAGAACTCATTTCGCACGAGATACATAAGATTGAAGAACTTTCCACTCTTTATCTGCCTCCTCTAAAGAAAGGGACTGCACCTGGAAATGTATTGTATTCCACGGGAATACGCGAAGAGGAGAATCATGATTGGGATTGCATGCTCCTCGACTCCGAGGAATTATTTCCTACAAGGCTACCCAAGTTTAATACCAAAAATATTCAAAGAATGCTACGAAAGCAAATCAATATTCCTACTACCAAACGACAGCTCCGTACAAGCTTGGGCCTCTGGTATGGGAGAAGTCCACGTCCATTACAACGAAAGGATATAGACGCATATAAAGGCATCAGGTTCATCAAACGAAAATTCCTCCAGAAAGAGACTTGTCGAGCAATCACGTGCGGAGAAATCAAATTTGATGATGATTATGATGAAATATGCGAAGCTGAAGATTATGATGATAAACCCGTAGAAGCCGAGCCTGCACCAGAAGAGCTTGAAGATGGTGGACAGGCAGCCACTATGGATGAACTAAAAGAAGTCAACTTGGGAACTGAGGAGGAGCCTCGCCCAACCTTTATTAGCTCTCTTCTACCAGAAGATCAATTAGAAGAGATAAAAGAGCTCCTCTGTGAATTCAGGGACTGTTTCGCTTGGACATATGCTGAGATGCCCGGCTTATCCCCTGAAGTAGCAGTTCACAGGTTAGCAATCAAATCCGATGCAGCGCCCGTCAAGCAAGCTCCAAGGAGAATGAGATTGGAGATTGAAGAACAGGTGATTGCAGAGACAAAGAAGCTCATAGAAGCAGGCTTCATTCGAGAAGAAAAATATGCCGACTGGATTGCCAATATCGTCCCTGTAAAGAAGAAGAATGGCCAGATTCGTATCTGCATCGACTTCAGGGACCTCAATAAGGCATGCCCGAAAGATGACTTTCCACTCCCAGTATCAGAACTTCTAGTTGATAATACTTCCAACTACGACATGTTCTCATTTATGGACGGATCGTCAGGCTACAATCAAATCAAAATGGCACCTGAAGATGAAAGACATACATCATTCAGAACACCCATAGGCATATTCTGCTACACAGTTATGCCATTCGGCCTGAAGAATGCTGGTGCCACTTACCAATGGGCGATGACTCGTATATTTGATGATTTGATCCATCAAAAGGTCGAATGCTATGTAGATGACTTGGTCATTAAAAGCATGGATCGAAAAGATCACATTGATGATTTGAGAATTGTGTTCGAGAGAATCAGAAAGTATGATTTGAAGATGAACCCTCTCAAGTGTGCATTTGGGGTATCCTCAGGAAAATTCCTAGGGTACGTTGTTCGACATCGAGGCATCGAAGTCGATCCCAACAAGATCAAAGCAATCATGGAGATGCCACCTCCAAAGAACCTTCGTCAACTCCGTTCCCTGCAAGGTCAACTGGCTTTCATTCGAAGATTCATATCGAATCTATCGGGTAGGTGCCAGCCATTTTCAAAATTAATGAAGAAAGATGTTCGTTTCAAATGGGATGGAGAGTGCCAAGAAGCGTTTGACAGCATTAAAAGATATCTGTTAAGTCCTCCTATTCTCGCGGCGCCAATCCCGGAGAAGCCTCTTATACTGTATACAGCAGCACTAGAAGAGTCCCTCGGAGCATTATTGGCCCAGCATAATAAAGAAGGAAAAGAAAATGCGCTCTACTACATTAGTCGTAGGTTGATAGGAGCAGAAATCCGCTACTCTCCAATCGAGAAGCATTGCTTGGCCTTGATCTTCGCAGTTCAGAAGCTTCGTCATTATATGTTATCTCACAAAATCACATTGATATCAAAGATCGATCCGCTGAAGTTCTTGATGACAAGACCAGTGTTGACAGGTCGTTTGGCAAGGTGGGCAGCGATACTGTTGCAGTTTGATATCACATATGTCCCTCAAAAAGCAGTAAAAGGGCAGGTGTTGGCAGATTTTCTCGCTGCACATCCTATACCTGCTGATTCACCGCTCAATGACGATCTACCTGACGAGCAGATCATGAATGTTGAAGAAGAGGAGATGTTACGAGTATGGGAAATGTACTTTGATGGAGCATCATCAATTAAACGTGCTCGACCTCCAAATCTAGAGAAAGCTCAAGCCGGAATTGGACTCATTTTCGTGGCGCCCGAGGGAGGCATAATGAGATTCTCTTTCAGCTTGACTGAACCTCGGACCAACAATGAAGCTGAATATGAAGCTTTAATAGCAGGATTGGAGATTGCAATCGATGTTAGAATCCGAAATCTTCAAATCTTCGGTGATTCTCAACTTGTTGTGAATCAAGTACTTGGAGTTTACAAAATCACCAAGTTCGAGTTGGCATGTTATCATCGACGAGTTTTTGAGCTTATAAAGCAAATTCCAGTTGTCAAACTAACTCAAGTTCTCCGAGGCCAAAATGACAAAGCTGATTCCCTTGCCAAACTGGTTAAAGAGATGACAAATATGGATGATGAATGGCCCATCATAATTATGGTGCACAATCGTCGGATCCTAGAACCAGCACTATTACAATTCCCGCAGGCAGAGGGAATACCAAATTCAAGCCAGCAGGATGCAACTCCGGTTGATCCTCAATCTCCCCAACCAGTTGATCTCGAAGATCAACGTGAAGAAAATTAAGTTCATAAGAAAAGACGCAAGGCCAGTCAAACTTCAGAATCATGGTGGCATTGCTTAGATGTCGAGGAAGAAGATGACTGGAGATTACCTTTCATTGACTACTTTAAAGAAAGTAAATTGCCAACAGACAAATCACTAGCTGCTCAAATCAAGAAGAGAGCGCTATGATATGCATTTGTCAACAACACGTTGTATCGGCGTGCTTTCGATCAAATGTGGCTAAGGTGCCTAGGGACTCGAGAAGCTGATAAAGTGGTGGCAGAAGTTCATGAAGGGCTTTGTGGAGCACACCAATCAGGTCCTAAGATGGCAGTCAAGATCAAAAGAATGGGTTACTATTGGCCGACCATGGTCAGAGATTGTATCAATCACGCTAAGAGGTGCCACGAGTGCCAGATCCACGGTGATGTTATACATCAACCGCCAAATCCTCTGCACCCAACAATAGCATCCTGGCCATTTGAATGTTGGGGTACTGATGTTATCGGGCCAATAGATCCGCCGTCATCAGCAGGACACCGCTTCATCTTGGCAGCGATAGACTATTTTTCTAAGTGGGCAGAAGCGCTCCATTCAAAGAAGTTACGTCTGAGCACGTGATCAACTTCTTCACCCATAATGTCGTCTACAGATTCGGTGTGCCACGCCGTATAATCTCAGACAACGGAACTGCTTTCAAAAGTACAAAAATCTATAAGTTCGTTGATCGGCACAAAATCGATTGGCGGTATTCCTCTATTTACTATCCAAGAGCGAATGGCTTGGCTGAAGCCTTCAACAAAACATTAGTGAAACTGCTAAAAAAGATTCTCTCCAAAAATAAAAGAGAGTGGCATACGAAAATGGCAGAAGCGTTGTGGGCGTATCGTACAACTTACAAAACGCCAACCAAAGCCACTCCTTACTCTCTGGTGTTCGGAGTTGAAGCAGTGTTGCCACTAGAAGTTGAACTTCCATCTCTTCGAGTTGCTGTCCAGAATGAGCTCACTCAAGAACAAAATGCTCGTCTAAGAATGGAGGAGCTCGATGCACTCGATGAAATCAGGTTACAAGCTCAGCAAAACCTGGAAATCTACCGAGCAAGAATGACAAAGTCCTTTGATCGAATGGTTCGTCCTCGATCATTTCAAGAAGGGGAATTGGTCCTGGTGCAGAGAAGGCCAATCATCCCACACAGAAAAATCGGTGGTAAATTTGTATCCAACTGGGAAGGACCTTTCGTCATCGAGAAGGTATTTCAAGGAGGAGCTTATCAACTGATCGATCTGAACGGTCAAAGGCCCATGCCGCCGATCAATGGCCGATACCTGAAGAAATACTATGCATAAAATTGCCCCATAAAATTCTATATCTAGTGTATTATGCTTTCATGTCTGTTTATTAGCATATACATTTCACATTTTGAAATTCTGCTCTGTCATGAGAAACATTTCAAAATCCCCGATCAGACTGGGGACATTTTAAATATTTGTTCGAGTCGACATCGCGCTGCGTGCCGAGATCCCAAATAAATATTTAAAATTCCAAGATTCCAATTCTATTCTGCTCTAAAATGTCCTTGTAAGACAGGGGGCATTTTAAATATTTATTCGGGTTGACATCGCGCTGCATGCCGAGATCCCCGAATAAATATTTAAAATTATCAATTCATATGTCTTTTGTGCTAAAGAATACAAAGATCTTCTTTTTCAAAGTACATGCAGGTGATCTCTCAAAGATCGAGACAACACCTTCTTCAACAAACTAAGACTCAAAGGTCAAAAAAGAGACTTTTGAAACTACACACTCATACAAAATTGAACCAGAAAGGCTTGAAGTCTTTCAACAGCCTGAAGCTTAAGGCTCGAATGGGTGTAAAAGGTCGGATCCAACAAGCCCAAATATGGCCGGATCGCTGGCAGCTCTGTCTACTCAACAAGCCATAAGAAAGGCCGTAGTAGCGGAAACCCCACTTCGTCAATCTGTCAGTAGGGACTGAAGGAAGCACGAAGGCAAATTTGACTCGACCAGTTCGAGTGATCGTAGTTTGCAAAGTTCTCCAAAATGACCGGAGAATCAAAGTTCTAAGGGAAGATGAGTCTCGAGCAACTACTGAATCTTCGTAGGCTCCAAAATCTAAAACCATGAAGGATGACTCAAAATCTGTCAACTTCAGTAAGATCAGCATTGGGGAGTGCAATTCCCATAGCTCAAGTCTGAAGCCTGAATGGGTATATGAGGTCGGATCCAACAAGCCTAAATATGGCCGGATCGCTGGCAGCTCCGTCTACTCAACAAGCCATAAGAAAGGCCGCAGTAGAGGAACCCCCATCTCAGCAACCAGAGGACGAAGAGCTGTCAAATCTAAGCTGTCCTGATCTGATAAACTCAAGTGACTCAGATTGAAGTCTCCTCAAGTGGTTAAGGATCAAAATACTACCTACGTTCGGTAATATCAACTGAATCCAAAACCTGTAAATCCTTCAACAAATCCGTAAAGCACAAAGCAAGGATCGAAGAAATTTTTCTTCAACAAGTCCATCAAAGCACAAAGCAAAGGATCGAAGAAACTATCCCCAAAGTTCACGAAAAGCCTATGGGCTGAGCTAAGTGGACTTTGTCATCAACAAGTCTGTTATGCACAAAGCTCTAGACCGATGACTTCTTGCCACCGACCTAGTACAAACCCAAATGTTTAGGTCACCGGCATCTACTCCTTCATCAAGCCCGCCAAAGCTAGAAGCAAAGGGCAGAAGGAAAACAAAAATTTTGACAAGTCAGCAAAGACAAATCAAACAATCCTTCACCAAGTCCGTAGCACAAAGCACATGACAGAAAGGAATCAAAGTCTCGGGGCTCTAGCAAAAGCTGCAGAATGAGCATCCTAGATGACATCTACAAATGTCCGAAAGATTGGGGGCATTTTAAATATTTATTTGGGTCGACATCGTGTCGCATGTCAAAATCCCCAAATAAATATTTAAAATTCTATTAAGATACAGCCAGATGATTGAGCAGTCTTTAATATATGCTATCCACTAACGTCAATCCATAAAGATATGATATCAACTATCTATGGATACATTCAAAAGTGCAATGAAGAAAGAAGATTAGTGTGACATCCAAGCGTTGGCAACTACAAAATGTGGTCTGAGGGGGAAGATGGAAAGAAGGAAGGGTGCACGAACACATACCACATCTCCATGGCGGATGGATTCATGCTTATGCTAGTTTGGATTAAATCAAAATATGGTTGTGGACTCCAAAAATTTCGAGACCTCGCCTCTGCTAAGAGAGTTTAGCTGTTTTAAATGTTAAATTTTTGAAGACATATTAGGTTTGAGAAGACACTACACTACTATCGATTTCACACTCATTTGCGAAGTACTTTATAATATGTTTCTAGGTTTCTCATAGGTGCAAGCCTCATGATTAATTTTTTACCCCTATAACAAGAGAGGATTTTTTTTATTAAAGCTTGTCATATTCAATGCACAAATGTCTCCATGAGATTCAATTCTTGTCAACTTACGTCCTTATAAGGAGATCATACTCGAAATATAAAGACTTACAACTTTGCTCTTTAGATAGAGCAGGCTACTTAAGAGTATGTGTATAATATTGATGCATTTACGCTCAAAGTTTTAAAAGGGATTTACATTTTTGTTGACCCGAAATGAAATAAAAAAAAAAAGAGAGGGATTCGCACGTACCTCTCGGCCATGCCGCTCGAGCTCCACGCCCACGATCTTCTCCCACGTTGACGTCGTTTCATCGCACGATCCCTCTGCCTCATAAAACCCGAAGAAACGAGAGAGTTCCTGTCTCGCTGGCTCGCTCACTCTCGATATCTCTCACGCGAACTCCCTCTTCTCCGACATTTCCTCTCTGTTTTCTTCCTGGACAATCGGAAGCTGCGACAATTTGATCAGGAGTAACTTGGGTGCTCGTCGGCTGTGAAGACATACTTTCTCCCTCTCGACGCGTCTCCAGCCCCTTCGTGGTACGCTCGACTTCGCTCCTCCAAAGACTTCCTTCCTGTAGGATCGGAAGGATCGACATTTTGACGGAGCAACTAATGCGGGCGCTCGCTAGCTGTGAGATAACTTTCTACCTAACGCGCGCTTCTTCAGCTCTCAGGGCTTGTTTGACTGTGCTCTTCGCCGACTTTCCCTTCCAGTCGGACCGGAAGATTCGACGTTTCGGTCAGAAGCACGAAACGGGAGCTCGTTGGCTCTAGTGTTCCCGTCCGACTTTGCTCCTTCCACAACTCCCTTTCCTGTCCGGTGGGAAGTTACCACATTTTGATTCAGATAGCAACAACGGAAGCTCGTTTATCTGTGAGGGTAACTTTCTTCCTCCGTCGGCTACCTATGGCCAAATCCCGCAAATCTGTTGAACCGGAGAGTGGAGAGGGAGAGGTTTATTTTAATTTTATTTATTAATTAATTTTTAATTATAATTAATTTAATGATTATTTTTAATTATAATAATCATTAATTATATATATTATAATTTAATTATAATTATATTTAATTAATTTATTATTAATTTATTAACTTATTATTAATTAATATTATTAATTATAATTAGTTATATACTAATTATAATGTATAATTAATAGTTAATTTAATGAATAGTTATTTATTATTAATTCAATTATTGTTAATTATTTTTAATTATAATTTATTTAATTAAATAACATTAATTATAATTAAGATAATTATAATACTTTAGTTTATATTAAATAATTAATTGCTCATATGCCCCTTCTCCCGCCTCAATCGCAAAACCACTTCACACGCGGGTTCCAGGTATAAATTTCTAACTCTATAATCCCGTTTCGACAGTTTTGCAGCGGACGGGGAACCACCTATACGCGCTCTTGTAGACAGTAGGAGGGAGCCGGTGGCGAAGCATACGCGAAGCGAGGTAAAGCCCTTATATCACGCTCTTGTTAGCGTAGTGGGGACGGTCCTCGACCTCGACACCGACACCGACATCGCCGACAATGCTACCAAAGGTTTGATGGTCCAAAATCCCTTCTCGACGTTTGCAGCGGAGCGAGAACCACCTATACGCGCTCTTTGTAGCACGTAGGAGGGACCGGGTGCGAAGCATCGACGAGGTGGGGAAGACCTATTACACGCTCTTGTAGCGTGGTGGGGGAGTCCTGCTGTTCTGGTACATCACTGTTGTTCTGGTAGGGTATGCTGAAGGCCCCATACACGCTCTTGTAGCGTGGTTGGGAGAAATTTTGTACGGCCGCGGTGTGTTAGGACACCTACCATACCGCTCTAGTAGCGTGGTGGGAAGGGCCGCTCCCCAATTTTCCCCCAAACGGGGGATTATGCCGGGGTGCTGCCGAAATTTTCATTGAAATGTACAAAGACTTGAAATTTGAAGACCTTCTTGGGCAACTACTATAGAGACATGTACTGGAACATAAATGTGCAGAACTTGAACTAAAATGAGCAGAGGACTCGTACGAAGAACAGAGGGACTTGTTGACTGAACACCTGAACAAAATCTAAATGATTTCTAAAGATCAAAATCAAATAAGTCAAATCAAATTGAACGGAATATTCAAGTCAATTCAAACACACAAAAATGGAAATGTACAAGACTTCAGAAATTCTGAATAAGCACCTGAACTCAAAAGACTGCAGGGGCACTCAATTTGTACTCTGAGCTCGGACTATATAACACACCAAGTGGGCTTATGAACTCAACGGATCAAATCAAGCCAATAAAAGCTAAAAATAAAACCTGCATTCTGAGCTCACGAGAACTGGACTGGGAAGAGTTCATACTTGAGTCAGACTCGACACCAATCATACAACTAAACCATCCTCGAATATTTCTAGAAGTTCGTAGCAGATACAACGGTCTCCAACAGTCAATGCACTATACTTGTAAGAAGCAATGGACAGTTGTGAGGTGTACGAATACTACCCATATGCAGCGATCAAAGATCTGCCCCTACAAATCAAACTACCACCCGAGATTGTGAAGGGGTGGTATGATGCAAAGACATGGGTCTTCTACAAATTCCTTCAGGAGGTCGTAGTTGATACAGCGGTTCCCTGTATGATGATTACAAACCCATTGTGGACAACAACAATGTGTTGCAAGTATAACGACCACTGTGGGCACAGTACGAATATCTCCTACGACGATCACTACGATTGTCTGTTGACTGAGAAGGCAATTTGGAGATTAACAATTAAGGGTCTTCCTCTACAAATAAATGCCGACATCAGCCCACCTGAGATTGGTGAATAGGTGGATTTGATGCAGGAGCAATGGTTCTCTACAAACATTCTAGGAGCTCGTAGTAGATGCGACAGTTCCTACTAAGGTCAATGCATTACACCTGTAAGAGGCAACAGACACTGTCGGTGTACGAGTCCTACCCATATATGGTAATCGAATATCTGTCCCTACAGCAATACAATCGTCCCAACCCACCGCGATTGGTGAAAGGGGTGAAAAAGATGCGGGAATAATAGGTCCACTACAAATAAAATAGGAGGTCGTAGGGATAATGGTCCTCCGCCAGCGAATACAATGAATCACTTGGGCACAAGTATGGATCCCTTACAAATGCAATTGAATACTTGTGGATAACAACAGTGTATATGTCGTAGGCACGACGAACCATGTGGGCATTAGTATAAATATTTCCTACGAAGGCCCTACAATGCCTGTTGATTGAGAGGCAATATCTAGGGATCACAATCAAAGATCCATCTTTTACAAACAATTCAACTATCACACCTGAGATTGGTGAAAGGTGGTTTCAATGCAAAAGCGAGGGCTCTCCTACGAAAACTACTAGGAGGTCGTAGTGATACAACGGTCCCTTGCAGATGACTATAAGAACTTGTGGATAACAACAGTGTGTACATCGTTAAGCATGGCGAACCACTGTGGAACAGGTACGAATATCCTACGACAACGGTGTCAAGATCTTCAAGTATTTTCAGTACAATGGCACCCGGATGTAGAAAACTCTACTACACTAAAGATCTTGAACGGAGATATTCCAAAGCAATGTGACAATCAGTGAACTTCAAAGTTCAAAAGAAACTCCTTCCCCAGTGAATGAGAAAGGGGGAGTCAATAACAAGTCCAATACTCCAAAGTTCAGAAAGAATCCCCTCCCGGTGAATGAGAAAAGGGGAACAACATTAAGTTGCCACGCCACCGATCTGCCACACTGATATAAGCAGACAGAAGGCGTCTAACCTACAATGCAATGCCACGGATCCGCAACAACTCGTATTACGGACAGAAGGCGTGTAAAGCCCTAAATGAAAAGTTGTGCGCACTCAAATGGCTGTTACCTGCATAACTACAAAATATTTCAAAGTACCCCACACAAGTGCATGTGTATTGTTACACATAGGTACACAACGGGGTACGTCTAAATCAAATAAAATATCATCGCATGGGCCCGCGCGAGCGTGTTATTGGACACACGTGACGCCTGGGATGCTGCGCGGTCGATAAGTGAATTTAGTTCGAAACCGACCTTTTATATGGATCAATAGAAGTCGACAGGGTTCGACCTTTAAACGAATACACGGTTGTAGTGACGGTGTATTTGTTTAAATACATTCTTTTTAGGATTCAATGCCTATAAATCAAGAAAATTCATAAAAAAGCACAAAGCATACGAAAACCCGATCCCATATCGATAAGTTGATAGGGTCGACAAGGTTCAAATAACAAATGGAAATAACCCCAAACACCCGATGATGGCCGTGTTGAACGCTAATCTCAACCGGAGGGGGTCACAAATATTTTTAAATTTCCTCAAGCTCCACCCAAAAATCCACAATTCACACAAAAATCCATAAAATCCAGATATTTAAATTCGAAATCAAACCATCAATCACTTAAAGCCAAAAATCCATCCACCCTCTCTCAACAGTCTGCCAGGGTGGACAAATTCAAATAAACTCTGCTCACGAGAGCGAAATGCCTAGTCGAAAATATCACTAGGATCCATTCTCAAAATAATCTCCTGCCAGTAGGACGTGGTACGTGTCCTCTAACGGCGGTCTGCCGCCAAATGGCCACCGCAGGATAAACGTTACGACGACCCGGGACCCTTGAAACCGAGTGGTTTTGCCGCCAATGGCACCACGATATACCGGTTATGGCCAGAGCCAATACGCTCCTTATTGGCATCAAATTCTTGAGATATGAATCATAGAATATGATTGATAGGGCACAAAGCCTCTGTCAGCTAAGGTGGATTTTAAATTTGTCCCTTAGACAAACACTCCCCCCCAGGTCTACTAGGTCCCCTTGACGAAAGCAAACCCATGGCTGCCGACAAGGATCTTCTATCAGGTTGGGTCGACTACCTCCTCTGACTAAGTAGACCAGGGACCACGATGGCCGGGACGACGGAACCATGGGATCTTGATCGGGCATCATCCATTCCCCCACCATCCGCTTTTAAGTGTAGATGGTGCAATTTCTATTTTAAATATTAAATCTTTCTAAATATCCAAACTTCCCAAATTCTCAAATCCAAATCCGTTTTCAAATTCAAAACCATTGCTGCTACTATATGCCGATAACACGTATTCCTACGTATCTGATCAACGACTAGCCTTAATCGAAAGTTCTCCTCTCGTGACGAGAAGGGTAATTAACTATAGGGGCTTGCGCCTATAGGAAAACCAGAAACTCGATCATAAGTCCTCGCATAAATTGGGCGAAAATCTGGGTTTGTGTATTATTCTACAAACCCATCTGCCTTCCAAAATTTACCCGAACTTAATCGTTTTAAACTCCCCTCGCCCAAATTAGCAAAAAGAAATCGCGCGGCGGGGAGGGGCGGGCCGAATTTTCGGAGCCCACAGTTTCTGGCGACTACGCTGGGGAATGGTTTCTCTTTCCATCGCTGGCTAGTCACTTATATGCTATAGTAGCAAGTAAATCAAATTTTAATTTCCTGAAAATAAATCTTTGGATGAAGGCTTAACAGAAGGCAGAGGAGGAAAAGAAATGCAGAGCTACGTGCTCAGCAACTGATAGTACAGTTCATCCCTCCAATCTGCCAGCACAAGAACCAGAGATCAATATTCCCACTCAGAACAGATTCACAACTGAAGTGGGTAAAAAGAACAAGCTACTTATGGTGAGCTTAAGCAATCTTTCTGGGAGCTCCGACCTGAAGCTCCAAACCCTCAGAATATAGAGTGCACGAAAGTCTGTCTGCCAGAGTACACCGTGTATTGAAGACAGTTAAGGAGAAGGGCTTAATGAAAAAGAAGTTCCATAGGCCATTGATTGTTGAGGCCCGAAGAACTCCTCAAGATAAAGATAGACTTTCATCTGCTGTGATAGTTGAAAGAAGGGATTACCGACATACAAGCTCCACGCGGTGAGCATCGGGCGTGACACCTGACATATGTTGGGGATCCGTCGCCGAAAGGTCCCGGTGGAAAGGCAAACAAGTATGGAGGCCAAAGCCTCGAAAGAAGAGATGACTGAAGAAAGGATTTAGTTCGGCTGTGACATCCGGAGCTGTCTCCGGAGATCCGCCCTGCCAATAGAAACTCGTCAGAAATGGGTACAAAGAAGGCCCATAATGACGACAATTATAATGACAGTCGACATCGTAGAGTCTTCCAGGTAGATCCCGTCATTCTCCTACTTCAGCCAAAGAGGAACTTTATTTCGATCGTAGTCCGCAGATGAAGAAGTAATCATTCCAAGTCAAGAGCCTAAAATTCAGTGGCGACGCCGCTCAGAGAAATTCAGATACAAGAAGATGAAGAAGAACAGCAAATCACAGCCGCGCGTTCGCGTTTATCGACGCCGTCAAGGGCTAGATCCATTGCCAGCCGAAGTGCTCGCTCCTTAGAAGAAGGCGTGAGGAAGAAGAAGAGGTCGGAGAAAACCCCTTCGCTGGCGAAGACATCACACTCGCTGAAATGAGAATCAAATGAGGCGACGAGATGCGGAAGAAAGATAGAGAAATATCTCAGTTGAATGATAAGATGACTGAGATTATGACTCAGATGACGGCGATGATGGAGAATGATGCAGAAGACCACTTCTGTGGGTCCTGCCCCGGCTCAACCTCGTAACCAAGCTGTAAATCCTCAAAAATCTCAAGCGCCCCAAGCCTCGGGAGTAAAAGGTGTACTGAAGGTGGCGATAAGAATGATGATCCTACTCGCCAGCGCACTCCCCAAAAATGTGGCGAATGCCTCTGAACTGTAACTGCAGCACAAATAGAGGGCTTAATAAGTGAAAGGATTAAGGCCATTATAGCAGCTGAACAGGCAGAGAAGTTGGTAGGAAGGTCGCCCGTACCCCAGCAGAGTACGATCAGGTGCCGTATCCAAAGGGATATTCTGTGCCGAAATTTCAATATCTTCGAGGCAATAAAAATCCCAGTCAGCACCTCGGCAATTCTAAAGCTACATGTGGGAATACGGGAGGCAATGATTCTCTATTATTTCGACAATTCGTTTAGCAGCTTGAGTGGAACTGCTTTCGAATGGATATGCTGAGCTAACGAATGATTCTCTGAGACTTTCGCTGAATTTGAGGCCTTGTTCGTGAAAAGATTTGCCCGTGCAATAGAGAAAATATATCGCTGATCTTGCTCTAGAATAAAGGAGAAAAGATGAGTCAGTGACGAAATATATAACACGCTGGCGCAGTCTCAGTATGATGTGCGAGAGCGCAACTAGAGGAAGAACATGCAGTTCAACTACTGATGGAAACATTAATGACAAATGCAACCCTTCTTATGCATGGCTTCAATCATACTTTCAAGATCTGTTGATAGGGTGGCAAAATTTGAAAAATTGAACTTATCAAAATCTGAAAGCCTCCCTGACAAACTTAGAAGGCTAAGGCGCTGATGTTAGGAGAAATGATGTTTACTCCGCATTCCCTCCTAGACTGATAAAAGTTAAAGGGCAGTATATAATGTGGATAAGGAAAGCAGCCTAGCAGTATGAAGAAAAATCAAAACAGACAATCCAAATTCTCAGCCAAAAACTAGTTCTTGAGGAGAATGATAAACTCGAACCTTTCCTGATGGAGGAGAGCGTCAAAGGCAAACTACAGGAGCTGGTGATAGAACGTTCCCCTCCCTCAAGGAGAAAATGAATAAGAATATTCATTCAAAAAGAAAGTGTCGCAAGCTATTCCGACAAGACACTCAAGAATGGTCTGGAATTGCCAGAATGCAAAAGACCTGAAGAGTCCAAACACAGTGGCGACCCAAACTACTGCTCATATATCGGGTAATTAGCCATCCAATTGAGGATTGCTATATCTTCAAAGATTGGCTATGAGAAGAAATATAAATGGAGTATTAAATTATCGATAAATGGTGTTAGTTCGTCCCGAAAGGAATCCACCCGGGTAGTCACGTCCTCTTCCGTACTCCCGCTTAAAGAAAAAAATGAAAGACCTATTCAAGATAACAATGGGAGACTGTGGTCTCCAAGAAGACAACAAAAATGCTGAAATAGCTGGAGGAGTTCCGGGGGTGTACAAGTGGAAGTCTCTACGGGCCAGTACTGAACTTAAAATGGTTGCCTGTGTCACAAGCATCCACCTCTAAACAGCAACCTGGCCAAACCAGTATCCAAAACTGGTAAAGAAAGATAGCCAAGTCTTCCAAAAAGAAGCCAAGTTGGAAGAAGCCTATGACGAAGAAGAATGCAACTCAAAAGGCTATTGATAGTTGGTGCGAATATTACCAGACTTCAGGAGGCTATTAAGCTCGGTGATTTTATGAAAGAGCTTATAAAATAGATGAAAGAAGAAGAAGGCTGAGGCCGAATCTCTTCCTCGGAGATATGCCTGAGTCATCTCAACAACATCAGAGATATCAGTAGGGAGAAATACGCTGAAGAAGCGGCCCCTGAGTTCTGTTTAATGGTATCATCGATGGAATTTCAGTTCAGATGAGTTGTGTTTTCCAGATGATGAATATTCAGACCCAAGCATAGAATCACAAATGAAACAAGTGAAGTTGGGAGACGATTCCGAGTCTACAGTGAATCTCCAGACACAACAATGGCTGACTCTGAAGAGAATGCTTCATCAAATAAGTCGAATCGTGCGGTGGGCCAAGTACAGTTGAAAGTGGCAAGGTAACTGCCACCTCCACCAAAGAAAGAGATTCCTAATAAAGATAAGGGAAAAGAGATATGTTATCTCAATAAGATATTATCCCCGAAGAATCCTAAGAAAATAATACTTTGTCCAAAGGGATAGATTACAATATTTGTTCCCATTTGAGAAAAGATCCAGCGCAACTCAGCATATATGATGCTCTCTTGATGTCTAAAGACCTTCGAGAGATTTTGATTCAAGCTCTCAAGGATCCCGAAAGATATGAGGCATTTTGCTGAATGCAATTTGACGGAAGTCTTACAAGCTCGGAATGAGCCCCTCATCACCTTTGTTGAGGATGATATGATGGTTGGAACGGCAGATCACACTCGCCCTTTGTATGTTACGCAGAGAGAGCGACGATTTGATGATCAGTCGAATTTTGATCGATCCTGGATCTTCCGTAATCTTATGAGTTTAAGGCACTGAGATCCCTCTGCCTTGATGTGGAACATCTTGGGCCAAGACAAGTTGATGGTGCATGGTTTCAATGAGAAATGCAGAGAAAACCCTTGGATCATTATGCTCCCTCTTGTATTTCCGAACTTCCACGGAAGCTAAATTTCATGTGATTGATGCAGACCCTCATTTAAGGCGCTACTAGGTCGCCCCTGGTTGCCGAATATGGGTTGTCCCTTCAACATTACACCAGTGTATGAAATATCTCAGAGAAGGAGAAGAATTCAGGATCTCTGGCGATATTCAACCATTTGCGTACAAGAAGTAACAGTTTATGAAGACGCTAAGTACTTCATGCCAAGAAGCAAAAAAGTCGTCAAGTTCTCTGAGGCTAGAGCATCCAATTCTAATGCTGTAAAGAAACCCAAGCAAGAACATGAGAAGAAGGTGTAGGAAGAAAGAAAAGCGACGCCAACTCTTCCTAAAACATCAATCATTCCTAAAGAAAAGAAACATGTACCTCATCTTGGGAGCGACACAGATGAAGATGATGTTATTCCTGCCAAATCTCAAAAAATATGCCAATCCACGGATGAATGCAGTAACAGGTTGAATGAATTTTCAAATGATGATTATGACTACGACTCAATCACATGAACTCAGGTGCAGAGTGTGTTCTCCAGAGAATAGGCGTCTGTCAATTTCAAGTAGCGTACTCATAGTCACGCGTGTTCCCTTGCAACATTTTAAAGAACTCATTTCGACGAGATACTAAGATTGAAGAACTTTCCACTCTTATCTGCCTCCTCTAAAGAAAGGGACTGCACCTGGAAATGTATTGTATTCCACGGGAATACGCGAAGAGGAGAATCATGATTGGGATTGCATGCTCCTCGACTCCGAGGAATTATTTCTACAAGGCTACCCAAGTTTAATACCAAAAATATTCAAAGAATGCTACGAAAGCAAATCAATATTCCTACTACCAAACGACAGCTCCGTACAAGCTTGGGCCTCTGGTATGGGAGAAGTCCACGTCCATTACAACGAAAGGATATGACGCATATAAAGGCATCAGTCATCAAACGAAAATCTCTCCAGAAGAGAATTGTCGAGCAATCACGTGCGGAGAAATCAAATTGATGATGATTATGATGAAATATGCGAAGCTGAAGATTATGATGATAAACCCGTAGAAGCCGAGCCTGCACCAGAAGAGCTTGAAGATGGTGGACAGGCAGCCACTATGGATGAATTAAAGAAGTCAACTTGGGAACTGAGGAGGAGCCTGCCCCAACCTTTATTAGCTCTCTTCTACCAGAAGATCAATTAGAAGAGATAAAAGAGCTCCTCTGTGAATTCAGGGACTGTTTCGCTTTGGACATATGCTGAGTGCCCGGCGGCTTATCCCCTGAAAGTAGCAGTTCACGGTAGCAATCAAATCCGTGCAGCGCCCGTCAAGCAAGCTCCAGGAGAATGAGATTGGAGATTGAAGAACAGTGATTGCAGGCAAAGAAGCTCATTAGAAGCAGGCTTCATTCGAGGAAGAAAAATTATGCCGACTGGATTGCCAATATCGTCCCTGTAAGAAGAGAATGGCCAGATTCGTATCTGCATCGACTTCAGGGAACTCTAATAAGGCATGCCCGCGAAAGATGACTTTCCACTCCGTATCAGACTTCTAGTTGATAATACTTCAACTACGACATGTTTCTCATTCATGGAGGATCGTCAGGCTACAATCAAATCAAAATGGCACACTGAAGATGAAAGACTACATCATTCAGAACACCCATAGGCATATTCTGTCTACACAGTTATGCCATTCGGCCTGAAGAATGCTGTGCCACTTACCAATGGGCGATGACTCGTATATTTGATGATTTGATCATCAAAAGGTCGAATGCTATGTAGATGACTTGGTCATTAAAGCATGGATCGAAAAGACTACATTGATGATTGAGTAATGTTCGAGAGAATAGTAAAGTATGATTTGAGATGAACCCCTCTCAAGTGTGATTTGGGGTACCTCAGGATAAATTCACCTAGGGTACATTGTTCGACATCGAGGCATCGGAGTCGATCCCAACAAGATCAAAGCAATCATGGAGAGCGCACCCAAAGAACCTTCGTCAACTCCGTCTCCTGCAAGTCAACTGGCTTTCATTCGAAGATTCATATCGAATCTAATGGGTAGGTGCCAGCCATTTTCAAAAATTAATGAGAAAGATGTTCGTTTCAAATGGGATGGAGGTGCCAAGAAGCGATTGACAGCATTAAAAGATATCTGTTAAGTCCTCCTATTCTCGCGGCGCCAATCCCGGAGAAGCCTCTTATTACTGTATACAGCAGCACAGAAGAGTCCTCGGAGCATTTATTGGCCCAGCATAATAAAGAAGGAAAAGAAAATGCGCCCTAATACATTAGTCGTAGGTTGATAGGAGCAGAATCCGTACTCTCCAATCGAGAAGCATTGCTTGGCCTTAGATCTTCGCAGTCAGAAGCTTCGTCATATATTGTTATCTCACAATCACATTGATATCAAAGATCGATCCGCTGAAGTTCTTGATGACAAAGACCAGTGTTGACAGGTCGTTTGGCAAGGTGGGCAGCGATACTGTTGCAGTTTGATATCACTTATGTCCCTCAAAAAGCAGTAAAGGGCAGGTAGTTGGCAGATTTTCTCGCTGCACATCTATACCTGCTGATTTCACCGCTCAATGACGATTACCTGACGAGCAGATCATGAATGTGAGAAGAGGAGTGTTACGAGTATGGGAATGTACTTTGAGGAGCATCATCAATTAAACGTGCTCGACCTCAAATCTAGAGAAGCTCAAGCCGGAATTGGACTCAATTTTCGTGGCGCCCGAGGGAGGCATAATGAGATTCTCTTTCAGCTTGACTGAACCTCGGACCAACAATGATAGCTGAATATGAAGCTTTAATAGACAGGATTGGAAGATTGCAATCGATGTTAGAATCGAAATCTTCAAATCTTCGGTGATTCTCAACTTGTTGTGATCAAGTACTTGGAGTTTACAAAATCACCAAGTTGAGTTGGCATGTTATCATCGACGAGTTCTTGTGTTATAAAAGCAAATTCCAGTTGTCAAACTACTCAAGTTTCTCCGAGGCCAAATGACAAAGCTGATTCCCTTGCCAAACTGGTTGCTAAAGAGATGTACAAATATGGAATGATGTGGCCCTCTAATTATGGTGCACAATCGTCGGATCCTTGAACCAGCCACTATTACAATTCCCGCAGGCAGAGGGAATACCAAATTCAAGCCAGCAGAATGCAACTCCCGGTTGATCTCAAATCCCCCAACCAGTTGATCTCGAAGATCAACGTGAAGAAAATTAAGTTCATAAGAAAAGACGCAATGCCAGTCAAACTTCAGAATCAGTGTGGCATTGCTTAGATGCGAGATAGAGATGACTGAGATTACCTTTCATTGACTACTTTAAAGAAGTAAATTGCCAAAGACAAATCACTCACTGCTCAAACAAGAAGAGAGCGCTAGATATGCACTTTGTCAACAACACGTTGTTTCGGCGTGCTTTCGATCAAATGTGGCTAAGGTGCCTAGGGACTCGAGAAGTGATAAAGTGGTGGCAGAAGTTCATGAAGGGCTTTTGTGGAAGCACACCAATCAGGTCCTAAGATGGCAGTCAAGATCAAAAGAATGTGTTTACTTGGCGCCATGGTCAGAGATTGTACAATCACGCTAAGAGGTGCCACGAGTGCCAGATCCACGGTGATGTTATAACATCACAACGCCAAAATCCTCTGCACCCAACAATAGCATCCTGGCCATTTGAATGATGGGGTACTGATGTTATCGGCCAATAGATCCTCGCGTCATCAGCAGGACACCGCTTCATCTTGGCAGCGATGACTATTTTTCTAAGTGGGCAGAAGCGCTCCATTCAAAGAAGTTACGACTGAGCACAGTGATCAACTTCTTACCATTACTACTCCGACAATATGAATTGCTCGAGCGGGTTTGGGCTCATGAGCACTTTCTTCTTATGGGGCTTTTTCTAGTCTTCACTCTAGATTGGCGAGGACGAATTCTTTTAAGTATTATTGCTTTGATGAGTTCTTCGACAAGTTCCACAGATGAAACACTCTTCGGTTGTCATGCCTATTATTTTTGTGGAAGCAATAGTACCTCAACGTATCCTTGGCACTGCCAATCTTCATAGGCCACACACACTATGCGAAATTTTTGTTCTGAATGGCTTCTACAAGTTCAGCAGTGGATCTAGCCTCAACAGAGTTTATGTTTGGTATGTCTGAGGTCGGTGAGAGACCCTTTTGTGTGCTTCCTCCACCATTTGTGCTGGTGGTGCCTCTATCCTCAAAGACCTCTGCCAAGCAGGTACCTCATTGGTTGCTTTGGAAGTTTGGCCTTTGGTTCCTTCTTTTTCGGGACCAGGCTCTCTCTTTGCCCCTCCTGGGAGGAGGTTTCAACTCACAAGAATCCCATAGTGTAGTGCGCCTGTGGAGGATTCAGTCACTCAATTATATTCTTTGACGTTGACATGATTGTTGGCAAGTTCCAATAGTTTTGCCAGCGTCTCCGGTTGTTGCAGACCAAGCGCGTACCGAAAAGGACCATCCCTCAGCCCTTGGGTCAAAGTTGCTTGGGCGGATGCCAGTTCTAGGTCTTTTATGTCAAGCATCTCTTTCTGGAACCTTAGTATGAAGCTTCTCATAGAATTGCTCGGTTCCTATCTCATCTTCAGTAGAACCTTGTGAACTCTTCGGGGGGAGTTGGGCACAGCGAAGTATGCGACGAACATTCGCTTGAACTTGGCAAGTGAACCACCTTAACGCCTAATCTTTGAGAGTGGTGAAGAAGAGGCGGCATTGGAGGGTGTCGTCGATGTCGAGGAGGCAAGTTATAGACTCGATGGTCTCCACGTGATCCATGGGATTGGTCTTTCCTCTATAAGCTTCAAGGTGGGTACGTTGAACTTGGGAGGTTCCCTTGCTTCATAAATTGACTGGGAAAAGGCATTGATCGGCTCTGGTTCAATTTCTCTGACCCGTTTGCTGGAGGGCTGGGATCTTCATTCGCTCACCTGAAGGCGAGCAGGGTTGGCGACAAAATTTGAAGCATGTACTCTTTCCAGCGGCTCATGATGAGCATAAGTTTTATGAAGCACAAATACTTCTGTGGAGCTGTCATGACGTTTCATACGTTTGCACTTTATAAGACAGTTGTACAACCTTTTGGCATGTCTTTCTAATTAGTTTCCTACTGTTGTTGATACTTTTTGTAGCACACTTAGAACATGGCACGAACATGTTGCACACAACTGTTCCACTTTTACATATTTATATTCCTTTACAATTTTGATTTATAATTTCTCGATCCTGTTCTCCATCTATTACTCTCTTAATATCTTATCACTTTTCATATTCAACTTTTATGAGCATTGATTTATATTATAATTTATTTGCAACTTATATATATATATATATATATATATATCCATATATATATATAATATATATATATAATATATATATATATATATATATATATTCCGAAGTTTCCTTTTCATTGTCCAGGTTACTTCAAGTCTGCATCCATGCTTCATTGACTATTTCTCTAAAGGCAAGAGAAAAAGAATGTTCGGAATAAATGTCATGCATGGAACTAAACTATTGCGTTTACCGTTTCTTTTTCTCATTTTGTAACCTGTGATACTTTGCGTCGTCTCCTAGGAGCAATTTATATCATAGAAGCCATAGTTTTTTTTTTTTACTTGTCATCATCTCAAAAGCTTATATATGTATTTCTTTTATATCCAGGGTTCTGGGGAGGTCTTGTACCTGAGAATGCCTTAAATGCAACTGCTTTGGATAGTCTTTTAAGTGCTGGAGTACTTGGGCTAAAGGTGCTTTTTGTAACAAAACTGAAGATTCTAAGATGTATTTACAGATATGCAGATGGTCTAACTCTTATTTTATGTGGATAAGAAAATTTGCATGTTTTACACTGTAAAATCTGCAAATCTTTCTTAATTGTGAACGATTAGTTTGAATCATTGAACAGTGTAGTGTCTGCTATTAGGGAGCAGCCATGCTGCATCATAAGCATAGTTCTGGTTTATCAAAATCTTTTTGTAGCGATGCTGCATCCTAAGTAGAAGTAAACCTTTTTACTGGCACACAATAGTAAACTAATCTAATTAGCAATATCATGTACAAGTCTTAAGTATTACTAGTATACCACCTCTATCTTCTAATTATGCACACATGCCATCCTGGTTAAAGAATTTTGATATATTTTAATGATATTCAACTTTAACTTCTCTAATCTCATATCCTCCACATCTACGGCAGCAATTGGCTGCATAGGTGGAGCTGCAAGAGCAGTGGGTGGTTGAAGGGCCGGTGGTACAAAATTATAGATGATTAGAAATGGTGTTTTGGGTGGGCACTGATCGGTTGGCAACTACAAAATGTGGTCTGAGGGGAAGATGGAAAGAAGGAAGGGTGCACGAACACATACCACATCTCCATGGCTGGATGGATTCATGCTATATGCTAGTTTGGATTAAATCAAATATGGTTGTGGACTCCAAAAATTCAGACCTCAGCCTCTTTGCTAAGAGAGTTTAGCTGTTTTACATGTTAAATTTTTGAAAGACATATTAGGTTTGAGAAGACACTACACTACTCATAGATTTCACACTCAATTTGCGAAGACTTTATAATATGTTTCTAGGTTTCTCATAGGTGCAAGCCTCTATGATTAATTTTTACCCCTATAACAAGAGAGGATTTTTTTATTAAAGCTTGTCATATTCAATGCACAAATGTCTCCATGAGATTCAATTCTTGTCAACTCTAGTCCTTATAAGGAGGATCATACTCGAAATATAAAGACTTACAACTTTGCTCTTTAGATAGAGCAGGCTACTTAAGAGCATGTGTATAATATTGATGCATTTACGCTCAAAGTTTAAAAGGATTTTACATTTTTGTTGACCCGAAATGAAATAAAAAAAAAAGAGAGAGGATCGCACGTACCTCTCGGCCATGCCGCTCGAGCTCCACGCCCACGATCTCCTCCCACGTTGACGTCGTTTCATCGCACGATCCCTCTGCCTCATTAAAACCCGAAGAAACGAGAGAGTTCCTGTCTCGCTGGCTCGCTCACTCTCCGATATCTCTCACGCGAACTCCCTCTTCTCCGACATCTTCCTCTCTGTTTTCTTCCTGGACAGATCGGAAGCTGCGACAATTTGATCAGGAGTAACTTGGGAGCTCGCTCGGCTGTGAAGACAACTTTCTCCCTCTCGACGCGTCTCCAGCCCCTTCGTGGACGCTCGACTTCGCTCCTCCAAAGACTTCCCTTCCTGTAGGATCGGAAGGATCGACATTTTGATCGAGAGCAACTGCGGGCGCTCGCTAGCTGTGAGATAACTTTCTACCTAACGCGCGCTTCTTCAGCTCCTTCAGGGCTGTTCGACTGTGCTCCTTCGCCGACTTTCCCTTCCAGTCGGACCGGAAGATACGACGTTTCGGTCAGAAGCACGAACGGGAGCTCGTTGCCTCTAGTGTTCCCGTCCGACTTTGCTCCTTCCACAACTCCCTTTCCTGTCCGGTGGGAAGTTACGACATTTTGATTCAGAAGCAACAACGGAAGCTCGTTATCTGTGAGGGTAACTTTCTTCCTCCGTCGGCTCCTATGGCCAAATCCCGCAAATCTGTTGAACCAGAGAGAGTGGAGAGGGAGAGGTTTATTTTAATTTTATTTATTAATTAATTTTTAATTATAATTAATTTAATGATTATTTTTAATTATAATTAATCATTAATTATATATATTATAATTAATTATAATTAAATTTAATTAATTATTATTAATTATATTTAACTATTAATTATTATTAATTATTATTAATTATAATTAGTTATAACTAATTATAATTGATTATAATTAATAGATTAATTATAATGAAATAGTTAATTATTATTAATTCTAATTAATTGTTTAATTATTTTTAATTATAATTTATTATAATTAAATAACATTAATTATAATTAAGTATAATTAATACTTTAGTTATAATTAAATAATTAATTGCTCATATGCCCCTTCTCCCGCCTCAATCCGCAAACCACTTCCACCGCGGGTTCCAAGGTATAAATTTCTAACTCTAATCCCGTTCTCGACGTTTGCAGCGGACCGGGGAACCACCTATACGCGCTCTTGTAGCACGGTAGGAGGGAGCCCGGTGCGAAGCATACGACGAGGCGGGTAAGCCCTATACACGCTCTTGTAGCGTGGTGGGGACGGTCCTCGACCTCGACACCGACACCGACATCGCCGACACTGCTACACAAAGGTATGATGGTCCAAAATCCCATTCTCGACGTTTGCAGCGGACCGGAGAACCACCTATACGCGCTCTTGTAGCACGGTAGGAGGGACCCCGGTGCGAAGCATACGACGAGGTGGGGAAGCCCTATACACGCTCTTGTAGCGTGGTGGGGAGTCACTGCTGTTCTGGTACATCACTGTTGTTCTGGTACGGGTACTGCTGAAGGCCCCATACACGCTCTTGTAGCGTGGTGGGATGAAATTTTGTACGGCCGCGGTGTCTTAGGACACCTACCATACACGCTCTAGTAGCGTGGTGGGAAGGCCCAGCTCCCCAATTTTCCCCCAAACGGGGGATATGCCGGGGTGCTGCCGAAATTTTCATTGAAATGTACAAAGACTTGAACAATTTGAAGACCTTCTTGGGCAACAATATAGAAGACCTGTACTTGAACATAAATGTGCAGAACTTGAACTAAAATGAGCAGAGGACTCGTACGAAGAACAGAGGACTTGTTGACTGAAACCTGAACAAAATCTAAATGATTTCTAAAGATCAAAATCAAATAAGTCAAATCAAATTGAACGGAAATTCAAGTCAATTCAAACACAAAAATGGAATGTACAAGAACTTCAGAAGATCCTGAATAAGCACCTGAACTCAAAAGACTGCAGGGGCACTCGAATTTGTACTCTGAGCTCGGACTATATAACACCAAGTAGGGCTTATGAACTCAACGGACTCAAATCCAAAAGAAGCTAAAAATAACCTTGCATTCTGAGCTCACGAGAACTGGACTGGGAAGAGTTCATACTTGAGTCAGACTCGACACCAATCAATCAAACACAACACCTCCTACGAATATTTCCTAGAAGTTCGTAGCAGATACAACGGTCTCCAACAAGTCAATGCACTATACTTGTAAGAAGCAATGGACAGTTGTGAGGTGTACGAATACTACCCATATGCAGCGATCAAAGATCTGCCCTACAAATCAAACTACCACCCGAGATTGGTGAAGGGGTGGATATGATGCAAAGACAATGGGTCTTCTACAAATACCTTCAGGAGGTCGTAGTTGATACAGCGGTCCCCTGTAGATGATTACAAACCACTTGTGGACAACAACAATGTGTTGCAAGTATAACGAACCACTGTGGGCACAAGTACGAATATCTCCTACGACGATCCCTACGATTGTCTGTTGACTGAGAAGGCAATATTGGAGATTAACAATTAAGGGTCCTTCCTCTACAAATAAATGCAGACATCAGCCCACCTGAGATTGGTGAATAGGTGGATTTGATGCAGGAGCAATGGTTCTTCTACAAACATTCCTAGGAGCTCGTAGTAGATGCGACAGTTCCTATAAGGTCAATGCATTACACCTGTAAGAGGCAACAGACACCTGTCAGGTGTACGAGTCCTACCCATATATGGTAATCGAATATCTGTCCCTACAGCAAATACAATCGTCCAACCCACCCGAGATTGGTGAAAGGGTGGAAAAGATGCGGGAATAATAGGTCCACTACAAATACATTCAGGAGGTCGTAGCGGATATAATGGTCCTCCGCCAGCGAATACAATGAATCACTGTGGGCACAAGTATGGATCCCTTACAAATGCAAATGAATACTTGTGGATAACAACAGTGTATATGTCGTAGGCACGACGAACCACTGTGGGCATAAGTATAAATATTTCCTACGAAGAGCCCTACAATGCCTGTTGATTGAGATGGCAATATCTAGGGATCAACAATCAAAGATCCATCTTTTACAAACAAATTCAACTATCAACCACCTGAGATTGGTGAAAGGTGGTTTCAATGCAAAAGCGAGGGCTCTCCTACGAAAACTACTAGGAGGTCGTAGCGGATACAACGGTCCCTTGCAGATGACTATAAATGACTTGTGGATAACAACAGTGTGTACATCGTAAGCATGACGAACCACTGTGGACACAGGTACGAATATCACCTACGACAACGGTGATCAAGATCTTCAAGTATTTCAAGTACAATGGCAACCCGATGTACGAAAAACTCTACTACACTAAAGATCTTGAACGGAGATATTCTCAAAGCAAAGTGACAATCAGTGAACTTCAAAGTTCAAAAGAACTCCTTCCCCAGTGAATGAGAAAGGGGGAGTCAATATCAAGTCCAATACTCCAAAGTTCAGAAAGAATCCCCTCCCCGGTGAATGAGAAAAGGGGAATCAACATTAAGATGCCACGCCACCGGATCTGCAACACTGATATAAGCAGACAGAAGGCGTCTACAACCTACAATGCAATGCCACCGGATCCGCAACACTCGTATTAGCGGACAGAAGGCGTGTATAAGCCCTCAAATGAAAAGTTGTGCGCACTCAAATGGCTGTTACCTGCATAACTACAAAATATTTCAAAGTACCCCCACACAAGTGCACTGTAGTATTGTATACACATAGGTACACAACGGGGTACGTCTAAATCAATATAAAAATCATCCGCATGGGCCCCGGCGAGCGTGTTATTGGTACACACGTGACGCCTAGGGATGCTGCGCGGGTCGATAAGTGAATTTTAGTTCGAACCCGATCCTTTTATATGGATCAATAGAAGTCGACAGGGTTCGAACCTTTAAACGAATACACGGTTGTAGTGACCGGTGTATTTGTTTAAATACATTCTTTTTAGGCATTCAATGCCTAAAATCAAGAAAATTCATAAACAAAGGCACAAAGCATACGAGAAACCCGATCCCCTATCGATAAGTTGATAGGGTCGACAAGGTTCAATCAACAAATGGAAATAACCCCAAACACCCCGATGATGGCCGTGTTGAACGCTAATCTCAACCGGAGGGGTTCACAAATATTTTTAAATATCCTCCAAGCTCCACCCAAAAATCCACAATTCCACAAAATCCTAAAATCCAGATATTTAAATTCGAAATCAAACCATCAATCACTTAAAGCAAAAATCCATCCACCCTCCGCAACAGTCTGCCAGGGTGGACAAATTCAAATAAACTCTAGCTCACGAAGAGCGAAATGCCTAGTCGAAAATATCACTAGGATCCATTCTCAAAATAATCTCCTGCCAGTAAGGACGTGGTACGTGTCCTCTAACCGGCGGTCTGCCGCCAAATGGCCACCGCAGGATAAACGATTACGACGACCCGGGACCCTCTGAACCGAGTGGTTTTGCCGCCAAATGGCACCACGATATACCGGTTATGGCCAGAGCCAATACGCTCCTTATTGGCATCAAATTCTTGAGATATGAATCAATAGAATATGATTGATAGGGCACAAAGCCCTCTGTCAGCTAAGGTGGATTTAAATTTGTCCCCTTAGACAAACACTCCCCCCCAGGTCTACAAGGTCCCCTTGGACGAAGCAACCCATGGCTGCCGACAAGGATCTTTCTATCAGGTTGGGTCGACTACCTCCTCTGACTAAGTAGACCAGGGACCACGATGGCCCGGGACGACGGAACCATGGGATCTTGATCGGGCCCATCATCCATTCCCCCACCATCCGCTTTAAGTGATAGATGGTGCAATTTCTATTTTAAATATTAAATCTTTCTAAATATCCAAACTTCCCAAATTCTCAAATCCAAATCCAGTTTTCAAATTCAAACCCATTGCTGCTACTATATGCCAGATAACACGTATTCCTACGTATCTGATCAACGACTAGCCTTAATCGAAAGTTCTCTCTCGTGATCGAGAAGGGTAATTAACTATAGGGGCTTGCGCCTATAGGAAACCAGAACTCAGATCATAAAGTCCTCGCAAAATGAGGGCGAAATCTCTGGGTAGTGTCTTATCTACAAACCCATCTGCCTTCCAAAATTTACCCCGGAACTTAATTCGTTAAAACTCCCCTCGCCCAAATAGCAAAAAGAAATCGCGCGGCGGGGAGGCCGGGGCCGAATTTTCGGAGCCCACAGATTTCTGGCGACTCCGCTGGGGAATGGTTTCTCTTTCCATCGCTGGCTAGTCACTTATATGCTATAGTAGCAAGTAAATCAAATTTTAAATTTCCTGAAAATAAATCTTTGGATGAAGGCTTAACAGAAGGCAGAGGAGGAAAAGAAATGCAGAGCTACGTGCTCAGCAGCTGATAGTACCAGTTCATCCCTCCAATCTGCCAGCACAAGAACCAGAGATCAATATTCCCACTCAGAACAGATTCACTAACCTGAAGTGGGTAAAAAGAAATAGCTCTTCTGGTGAGCTTAAGCAATCTTTCTGGGAGCGTCGACCTGAAGCTCCAACCCCTCAGAATATACGAGTGCCCGAACGTCTGTCTGCCCGAGTACACCGTGTATTGAAGACAGTTAAGGAGAAGGGCTTAATGAAAAAGAAGTTCCATAGGCCATTGATTGTTGAGGCCCGAAGAACTCCTCCAAGAGATAGACTATCATCTGCTGTGATAGTTGAAAGAAGGGATTACCGACAACAAGCTCCACGCGGTGAGCATCGGGGCGTGACACCTGAACCATATGTTCGGGGATCCGTCGCCGAAAGGTCCCGGTGGAAAGGCAAACAAGTATGGAGGCCAAAGCCTCGAAAAGAAGAGATGACTGAAGAAAGGATTAGTTCGGCTGTGACATCCGGAGCTGTCTCCCGGAGATCCGCCCCTGCCAATAGAACTCGTCAGAAATGGGTACAAAAGAAGGCCCATAATGACGACAATTATAATGACAGTCGACATCCTGTAGAGTCTTCCAGGAGATCCCGTCATTCTCCTACTTCAGCCAAAGAGGAACTTTATTTCGATCGTAGTCCGCAGATCGAAGAAGTAATCATTCCAAGTCAAGAGCCTAAAATTCAGTGGCGACGCCGCTCAGAAATTCAGATACAAGAAGATGAAGAAGAACAGCAATCACAGCCGCGCGTTCGTGTTTATCGACGCCGTCACAGGGCTAGATCCATTGCCAGCCGAAGTGCTCGCTCCTTAGAAGAAGGCGATGAGGAAGAAGAAGAGGTCGGAGAAAACCCCTTCGCTGGCGAAGACATCACACTCGCTGAAATGAGAAATCAAATGAGGCGACAGATGCCGAAGAAAGATAGAGAAATATCTCAGTTGAATGATAAGATGACTGAGATGATGACTCAGATGACGGCGATGATGGAGATGATGCAGAAGACCACTTCTGTGGGTCCTGCCCCGGCTCAACCTGTCAACCAAGCTGTAAATCCTCAAAATCTCCAAGCGCCCCAAGCCTCGGGAGTAAAAGGTGTACCTGAAGGTGGCGATAAGAATGATGATCCTACTCGCCAGCGCACTCCCCAAAATGTGGCGAATGCCTCTGAACCTGTAACTGCAGCACAACTAGAGGGCTTAATAAGTGAAAGGATTAAGGCCATTATAGCAGCTGAACAGGCAGAGAAGTTGGTAGGAAAGGGTCGCCCGTACCCAGCAGAGTACGATCAGGTGCCGTATCCAAAGGGATATTCTGTGCCGAAATTCAATATCTTCGATGGCAATAAAAATCCCAGACAGCACCTCGCGCAATTCAAAGCTACATGTGGGAATACGGGAGGCAATGATTCTCTATTATTTCGACAATTCGTTAGCAGCTTGAGTGGAACTGCTTTCGAATGGTATGCTGAGCTACCGAATGATTCTCTGAAGACTTTCGCTGAATTAGAGGCCTTGTTCGTGAAAAGATTTGCCAGTGCAATAGAGAAAACTACTATCGCTGATCTTGCTCTAGATAAAAGGAGAAAAGATGAGTCAGTGACGAAATATATAACACGCTGGCGCAATCTCAGTATGAAGTGCGAGCAGCAACTAGAGGAAGAACATGCAGTTCAACTACTGATGGGAAACATTAATGACAAAATGCAACCCTTCTTATGCATGGCTTCAATCACTACTTTCAAGATCTGTTGGATAGGGTGGCAAAATTTGAAAAATTGAACTTATCAAAATCTGAAAGCCTCCCTGACAAACTTAAGAAGGCTAAGGCGCCTGATGTTAGGAGAAATGATGTTTACTCCGCATTCCCTCCTAGACCTGATAAAAGTAAAAGGGCAGTATATAATGTGGATAAAGGAAAGCAGCCTATGCAGTATGAAGAAAAATCAAAACAGACAATCCAAATTCTCAGCCAAAACTAGTTCTTGGAGGAAATGATAAACCTCGAACCTTTCCTGATGGAGGAGAGCGTCAAAGGCAAACTACAGGAGCTGGTGATAGAACGTTCCCCTCCCTCAAGGAGAAAATGAATAAAGAATATTCATTCAAGAAAGAAAGTGTCGCCAAGCTATTCCGACAAGCACTCAAGAATGGTCTGGAATTGCCAGAATGCAAAAGACCTGAAGAGTCCAAACACAGTGGCGACCCAAACTACTGCTCATATCATCGGGTAATTAGCCATCCAATTGAGGATTGCTATATCTTCAAAGATTGGCTAGAGAAGAAATATAAAATGGGAGAATTAACATTATCAGATAATGTGTTAGTTCGTCCCGAAAAGGAATCCACCCGGGTAGTCACGTCCTCTTCCGTACTCCCGCTTAAAGAAAAAAATGAAAGAACCTATTCAAGATAAACAATGGGAGACTGTGGTCTCCAAGAAGACAACAAAAATGCTGAAATAGCTGGAAGGAGTTCCGGGTGTCAAGTGGAAGTCTCTTACTGAGCCAGTACTGAACTTAAAATGGTTGCCTGTGTCACAAGCATCCACCTCTAAACAGCAACCTGGCCAAACCAGCTCATCCAAACCTGGTAAAGAAAGCCAAAGTCTTCCAAAAAGAAAGCCAAGTTGAAGAAGCCTATGACGAAGAAGACTGCAACTCAAAAGGCTATTGATAGTTTGGGCGAATATTACCAGACTGTCAGGAGGCCTATTAAGCTCGGTGATTTTATGAAAGAGCTTAAAATAGATGAAAAGGAAGAAGAAGCTGAGGCCGAATCTCTTCCTACGGAGATATGCCGAGTCATCTCAACAACATCAGAGATATCAGATAGGGAGAAATACGCTGAAGAAGCGGCCCCTGAGTTCTGTTTAATGGTATCATCGATGGAATTCAGTTCAGATGAGTTGTGTTTTCCAGATGATGAAGATTCAGACCCAAGCATAGAATCACAAATGAAACAAGTGAAGTTGGGAGACGATTCCGAGTCTACAGATGAATCTCCAGACACAACAATGGCTGACTCTGAAGAGAATGCTTCATCAAATAAGTCTGAATCAGATGAGGTGGCCCAAGTACAGTTGAGAAGTGGCAAGGTACTGCCACCTCCACCAAAGAAAGAGATTCCTAATAAAGATAAGGGAAAAGAGATAGTTATCAATAAAGATATTATCCCCGAAGATCCTAAGAAAAATAATACTTTGTCCAAAGGGATAGATTACAATATCTTGTCCCATTTGAGAAAGATCCCAGCGCAACTCAGCATATATGATGCTCTCTTGATGTCTAAAGACCTTCGAGAGATTTTGATTCAAGCTCTCAAGGATCCCGAAAGATATGAGGCATATTTTGCTGAATGCAATTTGACGGAAGTCTTACAAGCTCGGAATGAGCCCCTCATCACCTTTGTTGAGGATGATATGATGCTTGGAACGGCAGATCACAATCGCCCTTTGTATGTTACGGCAGAGAGCGACGATATGATGATCAGTCGAATTTTGATCGATCCTGGATCTTCCGTAAATCTTATGAGTCTTAAGGCACTGAGATCCCTCTGCCTTGATGTGGAACATCTTGGGCAAGACAAGTTGATGGTGCATGGTTTCAATGAGAAATGGCAGAAAACCCTTGGATCATCCATGCTCCCTCTTGTATTTCGGGAACTTCACACGGAAGCTAAATTTCATGTGATTGATGCAGACACCTCATTTAAGGCGCTACTAGGTCGCCCCTGGTTGCACGAATATGGCGTTGTCCCTTCAACATTACACCAGTGTATGAAATATCTCAGAGAAGGAGAAGAATTCAGGATCTCTGGCGATATTCAACCATTTGCAGTACAAGAAGTAACAGTTTATGAAGACGCTAAGTACTTCATGCCAAAGAAGCAAAAGTCGTCAAGTTCTCTTGAGGCTAGAGCATCAAATTCTAATGCTGTAAAGAAACCCAAGCAAGAACATGAGAAGAAGCGTGTAGGAAGAAAGAAAGCGACGCCAACTCTTCCTAAAACATCAATCATTCCTAAAGAAAAGAAACATGTACCTCATCTTGGGAGCGACACAGATGAAGATGATGTTATTCCTGCCAAATCTCAAAAAATATGCCAATCCACGGATGAATGCAGTAAGCAGGTTGAATTTTCAAATGATGATTATGACTACGACTCAATCTACATGAACTCAGTGCAGAGTGTGTTCTCCAGAAGAATAGGCAGTCTGTCAATTTCAGATAGCGTACTCATAGTCACGCGTGTTCCCTTGCAACATTTTAAAGAACTCATTTCGTACGAGATACATAAGATTGAAGAACTTTCCACTCTTTATCTGCCTCCTCTAAAGAAAGGGACTGCACCTGGAAATGTATTGTATTCCACGGGAATACGCGAAGAGGAGAATCATGATTGGGATTGCATGCTCCTCGACTCCGAGGAATTATTTCTTACAAGGCTACCCAAGTTTAATACCAAAAATATTCAAAGAATGCTACGAAAGCAAATCAATATTCCTACTACCAAACGACAGCTCCGTACAAGCTTGGGCCTCTGGTATGGGAGAAGTCCACGTCCATTACAACGAAAGGATATAGACGCATATAAAGGCATCAGATTCATCAAACGAAAATTCCTCCAGAAAGAGACTTGTCGAGCAATCACGTGCGGAGAAATCAAATCTGATGATGATTATGATGAAATATGCGAAGCTGAAGATTATGATGATAAACCCGTAGAAGCCGAGCCTGCACCAGAAGAGCTTGAAGATGGTGGACAGGCAGCCACTATGGATGAACTAAAAGAAGTCAACTTGGGAACTGAGGAGGAGCCTCGCCCAACCTTTATTAGCTCTCTTCTACCAGAAGATCAATTAGAAGAGATAAAAGAGCTCCTCTGTGAATTCAGGGACTGTTTCGCTTGGACATATGCTGAGATGCCCGGCTTATCCCCTGAAGTAGCAGTTCACAGGTTAGCAATCAAATCCGATGCAGCGCCCGTCAAGCAAGCTCCAAGGAGAATGAGATTGGAGATTGAAGAACAGGTGATTGCAGAGACAAAGAAGCTCATAGAAGCAGGCTTCATTCGAGAAGAAAAATATGCCGACTGGATTGCCAATATCGTCCCTGTAAAGAAGAAGAATGGCCAGATTCGTATCTGCATCGACTTCAGGGACCTCAATAAGGCATGCCCGAAAGATGACTTTCCACTCCCAGTATCAGAACTTCTAGTTGATAATACTTCCAACTACGACATGTTCTCATTCATGGACGGATCGTCAGGCTACAATCAAATCAAAATGGCACCTGAAGATGAAAGACATACATCATTCAGAACACCCATAGGCATATTCTGCTACACAGTTATGCCATTCGGCCTGAAGAATGCTGGTGCCACTTACCAATGGGCGATGACTCGTATATTTGATGATTTGATCAATCAAAAGGTCGAATGCTATGTAGATGACTTGGTCATTAAAAGCATGGATCGAAAAGACCACATTGATGATTTGAGAATTATGTTCGAGAGAATCAGAAAGTATGATTTGAAGATGAACCCTCTCAAGTGTGCATTTGGGGTATCCTCAGGAAAATTCCTAGGGTACATTGTTCGACATCGAGGCATCGAAGTCGATCCCAACAAGATCAAAGCAATCATGGAGATGCCACCTCCAAAGAACCTTCGTCAACTCCGTTCCCTGCAAGGTCAACTGGCTTTCATTCGAAGATTCATATCGAATCTATCTGGTAGGTGCCAGCCATTTTCAAAATTAATGAAGAAAGATGTTCGTTTCAAATGGGATGGAGAGTGCCAAGAAGCGTTTGACAGCATTAAAAGATATCTGTTAAGTCCTCCTATTCTCGCGGCGCCAATCCCGGAGAAGCCTCTTATACTGTATACAGCAGCACTAGAAGAGTCCCTCGGAGCATTATTGGCCCAGCATAATAAAGAAGGAAAAGAAAATGCGCTCTACTACATTAGTCGTAGGTTGATAGGAGCAGAAATCCGCTACTCTCCAATCGAGAAGCATTGCTTGGCCTTAATCTTCGCAGTTCAGAAGCTTCGTCATTATATGTTATCTCACAAAATCACATTGATATCAAAGATCGATCCGCTGAAGTTCTTGATGACAAGACCAGTGTTGACAGGTCGTTTGGCAAGGTGGGCAGCGATACTGTTGCAGTTTGATATCACATATGTCCCTAAAAAAGCAGTAAAAGGGCAGGTGTTGGCAAATTTTCTCGCTGCACATCCTATACCTGCTGATTCACCGCTCAATGACGATCTACCTGACGAGCAGATCATGAATGTTGAAGAAGAGGAGATGTTACGAGTATGAGAAATGTACTTTGATGGAGCATCATCAATTAAACGTGCTCGACCTCCAAATCTAGAGAAAGCTCAAGCCGGAATTGGACTCATTTTCGTGGCGCCCGAGGGAGGCATAATGAGATTCTCTTTCAGCTTGACTGAACCTCGGACCAACAATGAAGCTGAATATGAAGCTTTAATAGCAGGATTGGAGATTGCAATCGATGTTAGAATCCGAAATCTTCAAATCTTCGGTGATTCTCAACTTGTTGTGAATCAAGTACTTGGAGTTTACAAAATCACCAAGTTCGAGTTGGCATGTTATCATCGACGAGTTCTTGAGCTTATAAAGCAAATTCCAGTTGTCAAACTAACTCAAGTTCTCCGAGGCCAAAATGACAAAGCTGATTCCCTTGCCAAACTGGCTAAAGAGATGACAAATATGGATGATGAATGGCCCATCATAATTATGGTGCACAATCGTCGGATCCTAGAACCAGCACTATTACAATTCCCGCAGGCAGAGGGAATACCAAATTCAAGCCAGCAGGATGCAACTCCGGTTGATCCTCAATCTCCCCAACCAGTTGATCTCGAAGATCAACGTGAAGAAAATTAAGTTCATAAGAAAAGACGCAAGGCCAGTCAAACTTCAGAATCATGGTGGCATTGCTTAGATGTCGAGGAAGAAGATGACTGGAGATTACCTTTCATTGACTACTTTAAAGAAAGTAAATTGCCAACAGACAAATCACTAGCTGCTCAAATCAAGAAGAGAGCGCTACGATATGCATTTGTCAACAACACGTTGTATCGGCGTGCTTTCGATCAAATGTGGCTAAGGTGCCTAGGGACTCGAGAAGCTGATAAAGTGGTGGCAGAAGTTCATGAAGGGCTTTGTGGAGCACACCAATCAGGTCCTAAGATGGCAGTCAAGATCAAAAGAATGTGTTACTATTGGCCGACCATGGTCAGAGATTGTATCAATCACGCTAAGAGGTGCCACGAGTGCCAGATCCACGGTGATGTTATACATCAACCGCCAAATCCTCTGCACCCAACAATAGCATCCTGGCCATTTGAATGTTGGGGTACTGATGTTATCGGGCCAATAGATCCGCCGTCATCAGCAGGACACCGCTTCATCTTGGCAGCGATAGACTATTTTTCTAAGTGGGCAGAAGCGGCTCCATTCAAAGAAGTTACGTCTGAGCACGTGATCAACTTCTTCACCCATAATGTCGTCTACAGATTCGGTGTGCCACGCCGTATAATCTCAGACAACGGAACTGCTTTCAAAAGTACAAAAATCTATAAGTTCGTTGATCGGCACAAAATCGATTGGCGGTATTCCTCTATTTACTATCCAAGAGCGAATGGCTTGGCTGAAGCCTTCAACAAAACATTAGTGAAACTGCTAAAAAAGATTCTCTCCAAAAATAAAAGAGAGTGGCATACGAAAATGGCAGAAGCGTTGTGGGCGTATCGTACAACTTACAAAACGCCAACCAAAGCCACTCCTTACTCTCTGGTGTTCGGAGTTGAAGCAGTGTTGCCACTAGAAGTTGAACTTCCATCTCTTCGAGTTGCTGTCCAGAATGAGCTCACTCAAGAACAAAATGCTCGTCTAAGAATGGAGGAGCTCGATGCACTCGATGAAATCAGGTTACAAGCTCAGCAAAACCTGGAAATCTACCGAGCAAGAATGACAAAGTCCTTTGATCGAATGGTTCGTCCTCGATCATTTCAAGAAGGGGAATTGGTCCTGGTGCAGAGAAGGCCAATCATCCCACACAGAAAAATCGGTGGTAAATTTGTATCCAACTGGGAAGGACCTTTCGTCATCGAGAAGGTATTTCAAGGAGGAGCTTATCAACTGATCGATCTGAACGGTCAAAGGCCCATGCCGCCGATCAATGGCCGATACCTGAAGAAATACTATGCATAAAATTGCCCCATAAAATTCTATATCTAGTGTATTATGCTTTCATGTCTGTTTATTAGCATATACATTTCACATTTTGAAATTCTGCTCTGTCATGAGAACACATTTCAAAATCCCCGATCAGACTGGGGACATTTTAAATATTTGTTCGAGTCGACATCGCGCTGCGTGCCGAGATCCCCAAATAAATATTTAAAATTCCAAGATTCCAATTCTATTCTGCTCTAAAATGTCCCTGTAAGACAGGGGGCATTTTAAATATTTATTCAGGTTGACATCGCGCTGCATGCCGAGATCCCCGAATAAATATTTAAAATTATCAATTCATATGTCTTTTGTGCTAAAGAATACAAAGATCTTCTTTTTCAAAGTACATGCAGGTGATCTCTCAAAGATCGAGACAACACATTCTTCAACAAACTAAGACTCAAAGGTCAAAAAAGAGACTTTTGAAACTACACACTCCTACAAAATTGAACCAGAAAGGCTTGAAGTCTTTCAACAGCCTGAAGCTTAAGGTTCGAATGGGTGTAAAAGGTCGGATCCAACAAGCCCAAATATGGCCGGATCGCTGGCAGCTCCGTCTACTCAACAAGCCATAAGAAAGGCCGTAGTAGCGGAACCCCCACTTCGTCAATCTGTCAGTAGGGACTGAAGGAAGCACGAAGGCAAATTTGACTCGACCAGTTCGAGTGATCGTAGTCTGCAAAGTTCTCCAAAATGACCGGAGAATCAAAGTTCTAAGGGAAGATGAGTCTCGAGCAACTACTGAATCTTCGTAGGCTCCAAAATCTAAAACCATGAAGGATGACTCAAAATCTGTCAACTTCAGTAAGATCAGCATTGGGGAGTGCAATTCCCATAGCTCAAGTCTGAAGCTTGAATGGGTATATGAGGTCGGATCCAACAAGCCCAAATATGGCCGGATCGCTGGCAGCTCCGTCTACTCAACAAGCCATAAGAAAGGCCGCAGTAGAGGAACCCCCATCTCAGCAACCAGAGGACGAAGAGCTGTCAAATCTAAGCTCTCCTGATCTGATAAACTCAAGTGACTCAGATTGAAGTCTCCTCAAGTGGTTAAGGATCAAGATACTACCTACGTTCGGTAATATCAACTGAATCCAAAACCTGTAAATCCTTCAACAAATCCGTAAAGCACAAAGCAAGGATCGAAGAAATTTTTCTTCAACAAGTCCATTAAAGCACAAAGCAAAGGATCGAAGAAAACTATCCCCAAAGTTCACGAAAAGCCTATGGGCTGAGCTAAGTGGACTTTGTCATCAACAAGTCTGTTATGCACAAAGCTCTAGACCGATGACTTCTTGCCACCGACCTAGTACAAACCCAAATGGTTTAGGTCACCGGCATCTACTCCTTCATCAAGCCCGCCAAAGCTAGAAGCAAAGGGCAGAAGGAAAACAAAAATTTTGACAAGTCAGCAAAGACAAATCAAACAATCCTTCACCAAGTCCGTAGCACAAAGCACATGACAGAAAGGAATCAAATTCTCGGGGCTCTAGCAAAAGCTGCAGAATGAGCATCCTAGATGACATCTACAAATGTCCCGAAAGATTGGGGGCATTTTAAATATTTATTTGGGTCGACATCGTGTCGCATGTCAAAATCCCCAAATAAATATTTAAAATTCTATTAAGATACAGCCAGATGATTGAGCAGTCTTTAATATATGCTATCCACTAACGTCAATCCATAAAGATATGATATCAACTATCTATGGATACATTCAAAAGTGCAATGGAGAAAGAAGATTAGTGTGACATCCAAACAAATTTTGGAGATCCACTAAAAGAGAGTATTGTGACATCCAAACGACTTTTGGAGATCCACTAAATGGAAACCCTAGTGTGACATCTAGAATAAAAATCTAGAGATCCACAGGGTCAATCAGCATACAACAAATATGTTTCCCTCCAGACGCGAACCACATTTGTTGGGGGGCATTTGTTGACCCGAAATGAAATAAAAAAAAAGAGAGAGGATCGCACGTACCTCTCGACCATGCCGCTCGAGCTCCACGCCCACGATCTCCTCCCACGTTGACGTCGTTTCATCGCACGATCCCTCTGCCTCATTAAAACCTGAAGAAACGAGAGAGTTCCTGTCTCGCTGGCTCGCTCACTCTCCGATCTCTCTCACGCGAACTCCCTCTTCTCCGACATCTTCCTCTCTGTTTTCTTCCTGGACAGATCGGAAGCTGCGACAATTTGATCAGGAGTAACTTGGGAGCTCGCTCGGCTGTGAAGACAACTTTCTCCCTCTCGACGCGTCTCCAGCCCCTTCGTGGACGCTCGACTTCGCTCCTCCAAAGACTTCCCTTCCTGTAGGATCGGAAGGATCGACATTTTGATCGAGAGCAACTGCGGGCGCTCGCTAGCTGTGAGATAACTTTCTACCTAACCCGCGCTTCTTCAGCTCCTTCAGGGCTGTTCGACTGTGCTCCTTCGCCGACTTTCCCTTCCAGTCGGACCGGAAGATACGACGTTTCGGTCGGAAGCACGAACGGGAGCTCGCTGCCTCTAGTGTTCCCGTCCGACTTTGCTCCTTCCACGACTCCCTTTCCTGTCTGGTGGGAAGTTACAACATTTTGATTCAGAAGCAACAACGGAAGCTCGTTATCTGTGAGGGTAACTTTCTTCCTCCCGTCGGCTCCTATGGCCAAATCCCGCAAATCTGTTGAACCAGAGAGAGTGGAGAGGGAGAGGTTTATTTTAATTTTATTTATTAATTAATTTTTAATTATAATTAATTTAATGATTATTTTTAATTATAATTAATCATTAATTATATATATTATAATTAATTATAATTAAATTTAATTAATTATTATTAATTATATTTAACTATTAATTATTATTAGTTATAACTAATTATAATTGATTATAATTAATAGATTAATTATAATGAAATAGTTAATTATTATTAATTCTAATTAATTGTTTAATTATTTTTAATTATAATTTATTATAATTAAATAACATTAATTATAATTAAGTATAATTAATACTTTAGTTATAATTAAATAATTAATTGCTCATATGCCCCTTCTTCCGCCTCAATCCGCAAACCACTTCCACCGCCGGGTTCCAAGGTATAAATTTCTAACTCTAATCCCGTTCTCGACGTTTGCAGCGGACCGGGGAACCACCTATACGCGCTCTTGTAGCACGGTAGGAGGGAGCCCGGTGCGAAGCATACGACGAGGCAGGTAAGCCCTATACACGCTCTTGTAGCGTGGTGGGGACGGTCCTCGACCTCGACACCGACATCGCCGACACTGCTACGCAAAGGTATGATGGTCCAAAATCCCATTCTCGACGTTTGCAGCGGACCGGAGAACCACCTATACGCGCTCTTGTAGCACGGTAGGAGGGAGCCCGGTGCGAAGCATACGACGAGGTGGGGAAGCCCTATACACGCTCTTGTAGCGTGGTGGGGAGTCACTGCTGTTCTGGTACATCACTGCTGTTATGGTACATCACCTGAGATTGGTGAAAGGTGGTTTCAATGCAAAAGCGAGGGCTCTCCTACGAAAACTACTAGGAGGTCGTAGCGGATACAACGGTCCCTTGCAGATGACTATAAATGACTTGTGGATAACAACAGTGTGTACATCGTAAGCATGACGAACCACTGTGGACACAGGTACGAATATCACCTACGACAACGGTGATCAAGATCTTCAAGTATTTCAAGTACAATGGCAACCCGATGTACGAAAAACTCTACTACACTAAAGATCTTGAATGGAGATATTCTCAAAGCAAAGTGACAATTAGTGAACTTCAAAGTTCAAAATAACTCCTTCCCCGGTGAATGAGAAAGGGGGAGCCAATATCAAGTCCAATACTCCAAAGTTCAGAAAGAATCCCCTCCCCGGTGAATGAGAAAAGGGGAATCAACATTAAGATGCCACGCCACCGGATCTGCAACACTGATATAAGCAGACAGAAGGCGTCTACAACCTACAATGCAATGCCACCAGATCCGCAACACTCGTATTAGCGGACAGAAGGCGTGTACAAGCCCTCAAATGAAAAGTTGTGCGCACTCAAATAACTGTTACCTGCATAACTACAAAATATTTCAAAGTACCCCCACACAAGTGCACTGTAGTATTGTATACACATAGGTACACAACGGGGTACGTCTAAATCAATATAAAAATCATCCGCATGGGCCCCGGCGAGCGTGTTATTGATACACACGTGACGCCTAGGGATGCTGCGCGGGTCGATAAGTGAATTTTAGTTCGAACTCGATCCTTCTATATGGATCAATAGAAGTCGACAGGGTTCGAACCTTTAAACGAATACACGGTTGTAGTGACCGGTGTATTTGTTTAAATACATTCTTTTTAGTCCTTCAATGACTAAAATCAAGAAAATTCATAAACAAAGGCACAAAGCATACGAGAAACCCGATCCCCTATCGATAAGTTGATAGGGTCGACAAGGTTCAATCAACAAATGGAAATAACCCCAAACACCCCGATGATGGCCGTGTTGAACGCTAATCTCAACCGGAGGGGTTCACAAATATTTTTAAATATCCTCCAAGCTTCACCCAAAAATCCACAATTCCACAAAATCCTAAAATCCAGATATTTAAATTCGAAATCAAACCATCAATCACTTAAAGCAAAAATCCATCCACCCTCCGCAACAGTCTGCCAGGGTGGACAAATTCAAATAAACTCTAGCTCACGAAGAGCGAAATGCCTAGTCGAAAATATCACTAGGATCCATTCTCAAAATAATCTCCTGCCAATAAGGACGTGGTACGTGTCCTCTAACCGGCGGTCTGCCGCCAAATGGCCACCGCAGGATAAACGGTTACGACGACCCGGGGCCCTCTGAACCGAGTGGTTTTGCCGCCAAATGGCACCACGATATACCGGTTATGGCCAGAGCCAATACGCTCCTTATTGGCATCAAATTCTTGAGATATGAATCAATAGGATATGATTGATAGGGCACAAAGCCCTCTGTCAGCTAAGGTGGATTTAAATTTGTCCCCTTAGACAAACACTCCCCCCCAGGTCTACAAGGTCCCCTTGGACGAAGCAACCCATGGCTGCCGACAAGGATCCTTCTGTCAGGTTGGGTCGACTACCTCCTCTGACTAAGTAGACCAGGGACCACGATGGCCCGGGACGACGGAACCATGGGATCTTGATCGGGCCCATCATCCATTCCCCCACCATCCGCTTTAAGTGCTAGATGGTGCAATTTCTATTTTAAATATTAAATCTTTCTAAATATCCAAACTTCCCAAATTCTCAAATCCAAATCCAGTTTTCAAATTCAAACCCATTGCTGCTACTATATGCCAGATAACACGTATTCCTACGTATCTGATCAACGACTAGCCTTAATCGAAAGTTCTCTCTCGTGATCGAGAGGGGTAATTAACTATAGGGGCTTGCGCCTATAGGAAACCAGAACTCAGATCATAAAGTCCTCGCAAAATGAGGGCGAAATCTCTGGGTAGTGTCTTATCTACAAACCCATCTGCCTTCCAAAATTTACCCCGGAACTTAATTCGTTAAAACTCCCCTCGCCCAAATAGCAAAAAGAAATCGCGCGGCGGGGAGGCCGGGGCCGAATTTTCGGAGCCCACAATTTTCTAAAATAATTACATTATTTCAATATATTTGCACGAATTGTGAGGTGAAGTAAATATGAATCCATCCCATTTTAAGTTGTGCATTATTCTCATACCTCAAATTTAGGAGTTGGATATATTTGGTTGGAGCATATGTGAGTAAAGTGGTTTCAATGGTCCTGTGTATTGCGCACGCTTTATATTACATTTGTGTAACGTTTTTACATGTTTTACTATGCATTTACATAGTGCACTTGTATATTTGTTGGCGGAGGACCATTACTTTGTTGGCGGAGGATCATTACTTTGTATTTTAAATTTGTTCTTGCTCGCATTAAGTCCAATTGTGCATGTGTTGTGGATATGATTACAAGAATTATTGTTAAAATTGCGGGATCTGAAAATTTCTCTCTCAAGCCTCTCCATATGATTCATGGAGAATTTTAACATATCATGTTCCGGGCCAAATTTTGCAGTAGATTGGTTAGAGATAAGTCACAACCCAAAGATTTCGCCCTCATTTGAGAGGACTTTAAAATCATGGTTCAGGTTTCATATAAGTACAAGCTCTTATGGTTAATTACTCCTCTTGGTGACAAGAGAATACTTTCAACTAGAGATAAGACACCACCCAAAAATTTCGCCCTCATACTGCAGTTGATGAGCGTGCTTTTTAAATTGCTCTTGATTACTGTTTCTTTATAATAGCTCCTTTTCCCTGCTCCCTCCAACAAACACAAAAGAAAGGGAACCGAAGGCTCTATGAATTTGTTCGATCATTTGGCCTATCTCTTTCAAATCAATGGCGTTAAATAATTTTTGTACTGTATGATAAACCGTATGTACTTATTCAACATAATTGCATTTCCTTGTAATTGATACCTGAAAATAATTGTTAAAGTTTGCTTATGAGCATGATTGTTTGATATATCAATTAGAACTGAAGATTTATGCTGTTTCTGACTATTTCTTTTCTTTTTTACGTAGTCATTTATGTTACCTTCTGGAATAAATGATTTTCCAATGACAAACATAACCCATATCAAGGTGCGTTCAGATTCATATTCTGTTATTTAATTTGTTTAAATCCATACATTTCTGTAATCCACTTAATTTCCCAAAAGTAATGATATTAATCTCTTGATCATCAGGTCAAAATTGAGTTTTTTTTATTCCTATATTATCTTTTAAGTCGGTTAATGTGTGTTACTGCGTATTTCTTTCTTTTAATCATTGTTTATTTTACAACCAAAAGGTTATAATATATCTGCTTATTGATGCTTTTGGCATCCCAATTGTTGGCTACATCTTTGGGTACTGCATGTGGCCAATGTTCTTGCTGGCCTTGATTATCTCATCTGGACATTTCCCAAATGTTACCTTGGAACAAATTTTTTTGGGATATTCTGAAACCTGATCATAATTTAAAAATGACAACTAGCATTAAACCAAGCCAATATTCATGTAAATACAATTTAGGCTTCATTTGTGACAGCTTTCTTACTGCTTTCTAAAGCAACTTTTTAGTATAAAAATTTCTTGAACTAGAAAACTTTCTACAGAAAGCTTCCTTAGAAAGCAGTAATGAAGTTGTCCTAAACAAAACCTTAGATCAAATTTGAATGTGCAAAATAATTTAGTTGTAGTTTCAACAAATCACTTATGATCTAAAATCTCTAGATTCCACACTGTATGTAATGTTTACAGGTTCCTTCTCTCAGAGGCCAGTACCTTGTCCAAACCTATGAAATGTTTGCTTAATCACGAGAATGCTTAAGATATCAAGTTGTCACATTAAGACTGTTAGTTTAATTGCACGTGTAAGTGCACATTGTTGATTGCTATGATTTAAAAATAATTAAATTATGATTGAAGCAAATAAAATATATATTATAATTATTATTTTAAAAATTACATTTTTTATATAAAAAAGTTTGATGTATTATTTGTAATCATATGGATAATAAACTTTCTTCTTTATATTTTTTAAAGGATGATGATGATTGTGGGGGAAGATTAAAAAAATTTTGAATAAACTACCAAAAAAATGGTATAGAACATAAGATTATTATTTTTATCAAGAACAATTAAACTTCAATGTTGTTGAACATAACAAAAGAGAAAGTTAGTCCCATACCCAAACAAAGAACAACCAATTCATCAGCATGCATGGAGAAAAACGAATAGATTCGAAAAACACAATGAATGAATCGGAAAAGAATACGAAATAAATTGATGAGTGATGATTCCACTGGTGCCATTCAAACCTCACACCTCGGAATAATGTAAAGGAGTTCACCTCCAAGAAGAAATTTAGCTTTTAATCATCAATAACTATTATGTAATTACACTGAATGGCCACACATTTGTAGTAAGTTAAATCAACGAAAAATAACAAAAATAATAATAAATCCCAAATTAAAGGCCCTTATAGGATTTTTTCAATCTCAAGGACCAGCCAGAATATAGTATATGTAAAGCATCAAATATGTTGTTAAATAAATATAGTGAATACAAATAACTTTTTATATATAGTGTGAGAACATATTTCTCTCTAGGATAGGTATTATTAGCAAATGACCCTTGGGAAGACAAATAAATCTTTGGATGTTAATATTTATGATCTAAAAAATAATTGAACTATCAATTATAATAAATAAATAAATTCTAGGTGAAAGTTGATTATTTTTGACACAGGAAACAAAGAAAAAAGAACGACTAACAAACATAGTAACAAAGAAAACCCTCAGATTCCTAGTTTGCAAATTCTACAAGAAGTCTGCAAAACCAATTGATTAAAGTCTTTAAACCAAATGGTTAATCAGAGTTTGAAAGAACTGAAGAGAGAGAGAGAGAAAACAGAATTACAATGACTGAAGAAACAATATGCTCATGTAGCCTTAGGGAGTTCTTGATGAATTCCCTGGCTGGCAGTTCTTTTCCCTCCCAAATTGCCGGTAAACAACCCCCACTGGTCTCTAGCTGAAGAGGATGTGGGGAAGTGCTGGTGGAAACTTAGACTGCTTGCTCTCCTTCTATTTTGAGGCTAGACTGAGAGCTTGAAGGGCTGAACTAGTTGGACAGCCCCATCACCTGCTAGATATATACATCATTTTTTATTTCTTAGAACATTAAATACATGCACTTTCAAATTTGAAACTAGCTAAAAAGCTTTGTAGTTTAACATAAGGAATGTTTTAATACATACAACTTTTGTGCAAATTTAACTTATCCAATTTGTGCTCAATTGTTTAAAATAAACTCTTTTTAATTACAATTGAATGCCTTACTAATTGACGATGAATCATAGGCGAGCACCCTCATTACAATGACTTTGAAGCCTCGTTCTTTAAGTCACTATCTACGGAGTGTAAATTATCAATTTGTAAAATTTTCTTAATGTAAAATTTTCTTAAAATATTCTTAATGTATAGATATAAATTTTCTTAATTTGCATCAAGATAATCTCAAAATAATCACTAGTTCACTACTTATACAAATACCAAAGCCTAAAAGCCTACTACTTTGGTTCGAAATTGATTTGCAGAAGAAAAATATAAAAATTAAACTTTTACTTCAAAATCCCAATTTACTCCTCTTCTTTCCTTCACTTTCTTCCTCTTCTCCTCTCTTCTTTCTCCTTTTTATTTTCTTCTTCTTCTTTCTTCCATTTTCTTCTTCTGAAATCCCCTCATCCTCTCTTCTTTCAGTTTTTCTCATGGCTACCCAACTTTCAGCTTCCGCTATCAGCAAGGTTACAGGATATCCATGATTAAGGAATGCTAAGTGATTATCATAAATCATTAAACTATCAGTATCAGGCGATGCGTGCCTAGATTAGTAGAATAGCCGAAATTCCCTTGGAAGCTACAGCACAATAATCTCATGAATAGTAATATTAAGATGCGACTTAGATTAATTAATTTATACAATTTAACACATTAATTTTATATATATATATATATATATATGATTTTATAATAATATTATTTATCCATTTTAAGAGGTGAAAAATGGGGAATAAAAAATTTAGGATTTTTTTTACATGCCTTTTTGTTCCAAAATTTCTAAATATTACACTGTCTAATATTAGTTCCAATCATGATGTTGATACATCTCTTTTGCTCTTCATGTCTTCCACTTTTTATTCTCTTTTAGCTAATTACAAGTCTATAATGCTAAGAACAGGTTATTGCAATTATCTTCTAGCATGTGTTGAGTTTACTTGATTATACAAGGCCGTTTCCACTTATTTGCAATAAAACATTAACTTGCTTTCTTATGAATTCTCCATACACCATGCTGTACAAAGTTCTTATAAAAACAACAAAAATTTCCTCATTGAAACATGTTAATTCATTGAATATTAATCACTTGTTTGTTCAAATGGAATTGCACCTCCACCTTCAAAAAATTACCTCTATGATTCGATGAAATACCTTTATTTACACCTTGGGATTATTGTTGCAGGAAGGATTGTATACTTTAGCTAAGTATAAAAGGCCTCTGCTTATCCATGCAGAGGTAGATGTTGGGTCTGAAAGTGATGATGAAACTAGACACCGCTCTTCGGATCCTAGATCTTATTCAACATATCTTAAGTCTAGGCCAGCATCCTGGTAAGCCTTAACGTGTAAACTTCAGAAGCATGCCTTGAGGCCTCGCACAAATTGTCTTCAATTCTGAATATATTATTCATATGGCACTGTTTTACTTTGATTATGATGTGTAGAACAAAATTTACAACCGAAACTTGCATTTATAGTTTTTTTATTATTTTTGAGCTTATTATGTTGAGATTAACTGCATAATCATTATTTGACTTCAATTATCGAGTCTTAATCATTAGAAGATTTCTGTTGAGTTCTGTATGGATGGTAAAAAATTAGCAGGAGACTAGTTAGAAGACTGTACGTAAAAAAAGATTGTTACTCCTAGTTAATGTCAAAAAGGAATGAAGCTTCCCTTTTGCAATGTTCTACAAGTATTATAAAATGGAAAGGTAATTAGAAGTTTGAATTGTTCACAAAGGCTGAGTTCTTTCCCATTCCATTTTCCTCCCTTATTCTGGAACATTTTTTTTTTGGATGTAAAAGCTGGGTGTTGTAACCATTCTCATTTAAAATAAAAAAGATGCGTGGCTCCCCTTGCCATGCCAAATGCATTGCTAACGGGTTTTGTGATTCACCCATCATGTTGCTAGCGTCATTAACGAGCTTTCTACCGCCACACTAAGAAAAATGTGTACTGGGCTTCACTCGCTGCATCAAATGCACAACTTACAAGATTTAAACTGTTTTTTTGTTGAGTTGTAGTTTTATATCTACTTGCGTGAAACTTTTGACGAAGCAGACAACAAGACAAGATCCCAAGCGACATGAAATTTTTTTTTTTTTCGATATATATATTGCTTTATTTTTAGAGAAAAAGAGATTCTGCTTTCTTTTTAGAGAGAGAAAGATTGAGGGATACAGAGGGGTGTTTATCTTTTTGTTTAAAGAGAGAAAGAGAGAGCTAGAGAGAGGATTGAGTTTCTCTCTCTATTTTGGAGAGAGAAAGAGAGAGGAAGAAATTTTTTAAAGATAATCTCTCTATTTAGAGAGCAAGAAAGAGGAAGTGGAGAGTGGTATTTTTCTCTCTATTTAGAGAAAGAAATAGAGTAGAGAAGTGGTTTCTTTGTTGAGAGAGAAAGGTAGAGGGAGCTGTGGGAAGAGGGAGAGAGAGTGTGAAGAGAGACTTCTCTCCCTGTTTAGAGAGAGAAAGAGAAGGATGAGATATAGAGAAAGGGAAAGAAAGAGAAGAAGAGGGAAGGAGGAAGAGGTGGCGATAACTGGAGAGCAATCAACATTGGTGGCATGAGTAGAGACCTTAAGATGGTGCAAGCAATGGGCTGGGGAATCGTGAGCAGGGAGGTTGGCCAATAGTGGTCGACAGCCGTGTGCAAGCAGAAGAGGAGGGTCGAGGGTCGTGTGCATACTAGATGGGGTCGTGAGCGGTGTGTTGGTTGATTGTGCGTGTAGGAGAAATTGAGAGGGTTTCATGTGAGTGATGAGAGTGTCATGTGCTTGCATGAGTTTGAGTGAATTAGTGATAGCATGCATATGTAAGGTTATTTTAAATTTTAATTCTTTTAATAAAATAAAGATAAATAAAGGATAGGAGGGTCCTTTTGCTGCTGCAAAAGAATAGGGTTTTTTGTATCCAAAAGATTTCAGATTTGAAAATTCTTTATTTTATTTTATTACTTTTTTTTTAATTAATTAAAATCAAAGTTGTGAAAATTGTACCAGACATTGAACCGGTAGAAGGAGAGGTTCAAGGTTTAATGGTTTAACCGAGGTTGGATCGGATGACATAATAAATATTAAAACTATTTAAGTATTATCTAAATTAAATAATAATGATATAATAATCATGCAGTAATATTAATCTGACTAAAAACAATCATACATAAATAATAATTTCTATAATTTTAAATTTAAGCAAATTTAATTTTTAATTTTGATTCACATTTAATATAAATTTAATTTAAATTATTATGCGTAAATATAATTTATATCTATAGGTTATATACCAAATTTATATCATAAATTTACATTTATAAATTATTTATGTTAAATAATTTTTTATTAATAATAGATAAAAATTAATTTTGCTTAAATATTATTAACTACAAATTATTTTTTATAAAAATTAATTTTGCTAAAATAATAATAATAATAAATAAATTATTATTATTATTAACTAAAAAATAATATTATTTACATTATAAATAATTAAATTAAAAAATATGTTTAAAAACATATAATATATATGTTGTGATTCATAATTAATCTCAACTTATCTATTTAGTCTCACATCACTCAAGAACTTTCTCTTACTTTTGTTTATATAGATTTTTGGGTTTACATGTATTAAGAACTCACATGGAATGGTGGGACCATGTGAAGATGCTTCATTGATGTTTTGGGGCAAATAATTATTATAAGAATGTCATACTTATTAAAAAATGAAGTATTTAAAATTTAAATTAATTTTTTAAACTATGAATATTGTTTAATATTTAATTTTAAATGTAATAAATTAATATATTTAATTATTTATATAAATTGACAATTGAATCGGCCGGTTCAAAGGAACTAGGACCGGTTTACCGGTTGAACTGACGGTTTAGTACGGTTTGATGCAAAAGTGGTTTTCATGCTGGATCGGACCGGCCTTTATGATCGATTCACGGTTGAACCGGTCGGACCGGCTAATCCGATCCAATTTTTAAAACCTTGATTAAAATATTAAAATAGTTTTTTTTTAAATTAAACGTAAGTTTTTATAATAATAATAAATAAATATTTATTTTAAATCTATGTATATTCAGTGTTGAATTTGCTATCGCTCGTGCATGTCGACCTTGTCCTCATTTCGTGCGTGCGGGTGGGCTTTTTGTCATTTTTCTTGTGCAGGCACCCAAGCAAATAGGAGTATCCTTCCTAGTAATATGGATGTTCTAGACTAGGCCAACTTTGGATAACCAATTCACCCAAATATATGTAATATACTACTCTTTACCCCCATTCCAAAAATCAATATCATTCAAATTTTATTTTTATTGTTAGCTTACATTGGATGTTCTATGCAATAGAGTAATGCGAAGAAGGCCTTCATATTTGTAGATGCAAAATAAGTTTAAATGGGCCCTCTACCTGAATTTAGTGATTACTTCCAATGTTTTCAAAGGCGAAATCGGGAATCAAGGCGTTTTTTCTAAACGAGGCTAGGCGTAAGCCTCAAAACGATTAAAATAAATTAATTTAAAATTATGAATAATGGCAAAAAATAACAAAATATTATGTCAACTATGAATTTGAAGATTTGTTTTAAGATAATATTACTGGAATACAAGATTTAAAATAAACTCACTTAAAAATAAAACATACCCTTAGGATCAAGACCTAAAGCAGGCTCATCATCACTTTGATTGTCTTCAGAAGATTCTTCATAATTAATGTCAAAGTCATCCTCAAACTCTTCTTCATCTATAATACTTTTTCCTTTGTCTCCTATATCAGTTAATATTTCATTAGCTTTAAAATGAAACAATAGTAACATACAAAATAATTCATTATATTTAATAATACCTTTGAATTTTTTTTGAAGCTCCAATCTCACTTTGTTTCTTTCTTTTATATATTTGAGTAGTTACTTCATTATCTTCTTCATTGACATGACTTTCTCCTTCTGCTTCAACTTCAGATACATCAGCATTCTTAGGAGTAACCCATTCATCATCAGATTGTAACTCATCAACAAGCAAAGGGTCAATTTCATTCTCAATATTTCCTTGATTCTGCAATTTGAGATGTCTATCTTTCAGTTTTTTGTTAAACATAACATAAACTAGTTTGTTCATTCGATCTACCGCCAATCGATTTTTTCTCTTTGTATGAATTTGATTAAAGATACTCCAATTATGCTCGCATGCAGAAGCCGAACACGTTAGGCTAAGAACTTTAACTGCAAAAGCTTTCAATTCAGGAACATCATCTCCAAACTGAGCCCACCAACGTTCTACATGAAGTCAAACATAGTATTTTATGTATATTGGTTGAAGTTGAAGACTTTAACATAAATATTAACATTAAAATTATAAATACACAAACTACAAACATACCAGGAGATCGTGTTTTGTAGCATGCTTGTGCTGCTCTAAATCCAAACATTCCCTTCTTCAAATGAAAATCCGCAAGTTGATCATTCACTTTGAGGTAGTCTTCTTCAGAAATGAGTCTGTCCATACATGCATACAAACCAGTTTTCACCTCTTTGTCAACATGAAAATCCTTATCATAATGAAATTAATGATTTAAATAGTACGCAGCAGCATGTAAGTGTTGGTATAATTGTCGATCCCACTTTTCATGTAAAGGTTGTCTTAACTCCTTGAATCTCTGCAATGTTAAATATGCAGTAGCAAATCTTGTAACAGTGGGTCTAATAATTTCCTTGTCAGTGAATTTTCTCATCAAGCGGAGTACCCAAGAATGATTGGATATAAACTTACTAACGAATTTGGCCTTTAATATGGCTGATTTATGTTGAGGCAACTGTCCCAACCTCTCAAGCATCAAGTCAATATAATGTGCAGCACAATGAGTCCAGTAAAGGTGAGGCCTCTTCTCCATTAACATTCTTCCTGCAGCTTTGTAGGCACTTGCATTATCAATAACAACTTGTACTACTAAGGCATCTTCCACTTCCTGCACAATTTCATCCAATATTTCAAACAATAATTGTGCATCCTTTACAAAGCTTGAAGCATCTATTGATTTGAGAAAAACTGTTCCATATGGATTATTGACCAAGAAATTAATAATACTTCTATGTCGAATATCTGACCAACCATCTGACATTATTGTCACTCCTGTCTCAATCCAAGTCTTCTTAACATCATCCACCATTTTTGAAGTTGTCTTAACCTCCTCATTCAGCATCCAAGTCCTCAGCTCATACATGCTTGGAAGTTGTAATCCTCTTACATAGCTTCCAACAGATCGTAACATATTGATCCACGACGGACTCCTAACAACATTAAATGGAATCCCATTTTCATAAATGAATCTGGCGATATCCAAACAAACTCTATTCCTGAGTTCTTTTGTAGCTGTAGGAGGCTGAATATCATGAGTATTTATGTTTTCGTCGTTATCAATATTTAGCATAAATCTTTCAAAGTACCTTCGATTACAAGAAGCTGGAGAAGAAGAAGCGAGACATGAAGCAAATGACTGGAAGATTACGGGAAGCAAGAGAAGAAGAAGAAATAAATCGTTACCTTCGATCGCCTCCAGCTATGTTCGAACTCGACCGAACTGTGGTCGTCCAAGTTGGCAGAGTTCGCCTTTCAGTTCTCACCCGAAGCAGAAGCAGGTATGTTACCCTAATACTCGACTCTTATACGACTCTCACCGCTCGGTCTATATACTTACAAATCGAAGCGGTGCCTCGTTTCGCTTCGAGGCGTTACGAACCGAAGCCTACGCCCCGTGCGAAATAAGCGCACGCTCCGCCGAATCCAACGAGGCGTAAGCCTCAACGCGCAAATGCTTCGCCTCGCCTTAAGTCGCGCCTTAGTGCGTATGCCTCTTCCGCCTTTTTAATCGTTGATTACTTCTTAAGATACCATCTGGAGTCTGATGTGGCATATTCACACAAGCTATGATCAAATTGGGATTTCAACATAATCAACCATACACTCTTTATAAAACACTTCGTCAAAGGCATTATGTTTCTTATTATTATGTTGATGATATAATTGTAAGTTGTAACAGGTGAAGATGATGAGAAAATTGAGGAAATCAGAAGAAAATTCATTGTAGAGTTTATGATCAAAGAAGCCAAGCTAAAATTTTGCACATTGTTGACCCTAATACTAGTGTCGAGTCGAGTCGACCGCGCAAGGAGGGTTTTAAAAGCGAAAGAGCTCGAAATCGCGCAAAATCTCACCCGACGCGTGTCGATCGAAAACCCAAAATCGCCGAAACGACCTCCGTTCGCGAAACGGACAGCGCCAATGCGTCCGGAGCAACGAAAACAGCTAAGATCGACACCCATATTGGTGGGGGTCGTCGGTCGGCGAAAAATTAAATTTTGGGCGCGCGAATCGAGACGACGACTTGTGCGAGCGACGACGCGACGACCAACTCAATGCAAAATTAAAAAATTCTTTTTATTTTGTGCAATTTAATTAAAAAAAGAATTAGAAAAAAGAGAGAGAAATATAGCTTTTTTTTTTAAAAAAAAAAAAAAATTTTCCTAAATAAAAAATCCCTAAAATACCCTAAATAACCCACTTAAACCCTCATACTCTCCCAACCGCCCACCCCACTCTCATTTCACGCCAAATCCACGCCTCCAAGCCGCCGGCCTCCCTCCTCCTCCAAGCAAGGTGAGATTTCTTCTCCTTCTTCCTCTTTTCTTCTTCTTCCTCCATGATTCTTCTCCATTTTCTTCTTCTTCTTCCTTCATTCTTCTTCTTTTCTCCCATTTTTCATCTTCCCTCATCTTCCCTCCACATTTCCTTTCGTTTCCTTCCATTTTTCTCTTCCCCTCTCTTCTCCTTCCTCTCCTTCATCTTCTTCTTCCTCCTCCAACCTTTTTTCTCAAAACCTACACCAAACCCTAACCCTAATCATTTTTTTTCTTCACTTCCACTCACCAAACCACATACATTCCTTCACAAAAAACACTTCCCTACACTTCCTACACCCTTCCAACAAAGAAAAATTTTCGTCATTCATTTTCTCTCTCTAACCTAGAGAGAGAAAATTTTCTCTCTCTAGAAATCTCTTCATGAATAGCTCCATCTCCACCCCAAACATCTTCCCTCTCCACCATACCTCCAAATTCCTTCCCTAGAGGGAGAAAACAATTACACACTCTCTCTTTCTCTCTCCAAAATTGAGAAGAGATGAATTTTTTCTCTCTAAATCTCTCCTCTCACTTCCTTGCACCTCTTAAACCCATTCTACACAAATTCCCTTCAAATTCCATCTTTCCCCTCTCTTTCTCTCTCTAGAAAGAGAGTTTCCTTCTCTCTTTCTCTCTCTAAAAATTAGAGAAAGAGAGATTTTCTCTCTCTAACTCCACTCCCCTAATCTCCTACACACTCTAAACCCATTCCACAAGAAAAACCCATAAAATCCTTGCTTTCCCTCTCTTTCCCTCTCTTTCTCTCTCTAGAAAGAGGGTTCTCTTCCTTTTCTTTCTCTCTCTAGCTTCTTTTTCAAATAAAAATATAATTAATTAAATTGCACAAGTAAAATTCTTTTAATTATGCATCGCAGGTTCCTACGTCGCCGTCATCCGCCGTCGCCGCCTCGACTACTGCGCACCCAAGGTAAAAAATTAGTATTTACAGTTATATGCATGAGATAAGTACTCGTGACCGCTTTTCTTAGCGGGCGAGGAAAAACTTAAGTACCCGTGACGCACTGAGCGAGCGGGGAAATTCGTATGCATGAAAATATAAGTACCCGTGACTGCTTTTCTTAGCAGGCGGGGAAACTTGTTATTTGTAGCAGAATTATTTAATTAAGTACCCGTCATTGCTTTTAGGCGGGGAAAAATGCTATATTTTAAATCTGCGCTCAAAGACCCCGTGACCGCTTTTCTTAGCGAGCGGGGATTAAAACTGCGGCCGCGGTGTCACTCGACACCTACCGTGACTGCCTTTCTTGGCAGGCGGGAAGGCCTTACACACTCTGATGCAGCCCCCTATACGGGGACGACGCCGGAGTGCTGCTGAATTTTTATTTGAAAATATTAAGGACTTAAACAAAAAGTGGAACTTGAACAAGACTTGAACAACATGGGACTCAAATTGGACAACAAAGTTGAACTTGAAAATGAATCACATGGAATGGGACTTTAACCTAGCAAGTACTCAATCAAATCAACACAAATGCTAAAGACATAGATCTTTCTAATGAACATCAAAATCAAGTGATTACTTTAATTTTTCAAATGCATTTGAAAGAGCATTAAGATGAAAACAAAGATTTGTGGTGGGAAAAGAAACTCTTACATCCCTATCATCAACAACAATCCTAATCCAAGGAGATAAAACAAAAAAAAAGATGCAAATCATAAGTCAACAAGAGTCCAACCATTCAAATGAAGGTTATCTCATGAACAATGAATGATAAACTAAAGTGATTCAAATTATTCAACCAAAGTGAGCGATATGGCAATATGCCTACATCTAAAGTTTTCCACAAGTGTTGAAAATCTTCATGCTAGATAAGGAATGAATATCAAATAAATGATGAATATGAGCTTATTATATACGTTATGAACCGTCTTTGGAGACAAAGAACCTGCACGTTCAACTCATTTGCAAGTGACAAGAAGACGGTGGCAAATACAACAACAATCATGCTTGCGGAAAGGGGGTGTGGTGGTTGTAATGAACATCTCGATGTATTCATGAAGGAAACATAAAGAATATACAATGATTGTATAATGGATTCGATGAACTCTCCAAAGACATCGGTAGAAGAACCGTGGCATATTCAACTTTTTGCCTACGATCAACATCGGAGTACAAGCAATTATATTCAACTTTGCAAGCAATAAAATAAGAGGAGATTTGATTTCAAACAAACATGCGAAGTCTCTAAATGGTACTACAAAATGCATGCAAATAATGGAAGTCAATGTATAAAGGTTTATACAAACCATAGGGAAGCCCCTACTACTGAGGTTGGTTATCTGGTGGATGTGTGGTAGCCCTTACTAATACTAGAAGACAAGTGAATGCAACGGTCCACCAATCAAACACATCAATCTCCTGTAAGCAGAAGGGGTTTAATGACACTGCAAAAGACTCATACCACAACCAACATGTTAATTGAAACCGGAAGGGTTTTGCATGCAATGAATATAACAAGGTGACACATTTGGATGCATTCGAATATTAACATACAAGTGAAAGATTAGTTTATCAATGCAAACAAGTGAAAATCAAATACAAAAGCATTACAAAACCATTTGAATGAGTAAAGCTTCATGATAAATAAAACACTAAGTATGATTGTCCGCATGAAGTAGCCAACAACAATCAGGAACTAGGTGTCATTCAGTTATAGGTAGATCATGAAGAACTTTAGCAGTGATTTGATTCTTCAAGATGTTTCTAAGAAAGCTATCCACAAGCAAAATAAAGAAGACCTTCAACAAGGGCAAGCTCCTACGAGCCAAAGCAGGAGATTAGTTGGTACACTACGATCCACCCGTAAAATACAATGAGTAGTGTACGACAGTCTACCTGTACAAAGCAGCAAACAATTCAATCCATAAGCTGCTACGCCACGCCACCGGATCCGCAACACTCGTACTAGCGGACAGAAGGCGTGTACAAGTTCTCAAATGAAATGTTGTGTATTCAAACGATAGACACATGCACAACTACAAATATTTCAAAATCCCCATGCACCTACACCGTAGTTTGTATACACATAGGTATACTAAAGGGGAAAATATGATCTCGACCCGCATGGGCCCCGGCGAGCATGTTATAGAAACACATGTGACGTCTAGGGATGCTGCGCGGGTCAATAAGTGAATTCAAGTTCGAGCCCAATCCTCCTATGCAGGTAAGTAGGAGTCGACAAGGCTTGAACCCTTAAATGAATATCCGGTCACGATGTCGACTGAGATATTTATTTTATACATTCATTTTAGGCCTTCAAAGTCTACAATCAAGAGAATTCACTGACAAAGGCACAAAGCCTACGAAACCCGATCCTCTATCATCAAGTTGACAGGGTTGACAGGGTTTAATCAATGAATGACCCCACATACCCCGATGATGGCCGCGTTGATTGAAGATCTCAACTGGAGGGGTTAATTTCAGGCATTTTCAAATGCCTCCCAAAAGTCCATTCAAAACCCAAAACTCCAAAAATCCAAAAAAAATCTCAAAACCCCAAAATTCAAAAATATTTAAATTTGAAAATCAATCCATCAACTGCTTAAAGCAAAAATACATCCACCCTCCGCAACAGCTTGCCGGGGTGGACAAATTAAAGTTAACCTTTGCTCACAAAGAGACGAATGTCTAGTCGAAAATATCACTAGGATCCATTCTCAAACAATCTCTTGTCAGTAAGGACGTGGTACGTGTCCTCTAACCGGCGGTTTTGCCGCCAAATGGCACCGCAGGATAAACGGTTATGACCCGGGGCCCTCTGAACCGAGTGGTTTTGCCGTCAAATGGCACCACGAAATACCGGTTATGGCCATAGCCAATACGCTCCTTATTGGCATCAAATCCTTGAGATATGAATCAATAGGATATGATCGATAGGGCACAAAGCCCTCTGTAAGCTAAGGTGGATTCAAATTTGTCCCCTTAGACAAACATTCACCCCGGTCTACAAGGTCCCCTTGGACGAAGCAACCCATGGCTGCCGACAAGGATCCTTCTGTCAGGTTGGGTCGACTACCTCCTCTGACTAAGTAGACCAGGGACCACGATGGCCCGGGACGACGGAACCATGGGATCTTGATCGGGCCCATCATCCATTCCCCCACCATTCGCTTTAAGTGTTAGATGGTGAAATTTCAATTTTAAATATCAAACTTTTCAAACCTTTCCAAATCCTCAAATCCAAACTTTCCAAATTCCCAAATCCAACCCAAATTCCAAATCTTTCCAATCCAAACTCATTGCTGCTACTATATGCCAGATAACACGTATTCTATACGTATCTGATTGACGACTAGCCTTAATCGAAAGTTCTCTCTCGTGATCGGGAGGGGTAATTAACTATAGGGGCTTGCGCCTATAGGAAACCAGAACTCAGATCATAAAGTCCTCGCAAAATGAGGGCGAAATCTCTGGGTAGTGTCTTATCTACAAACCCATCTGCCTTCCAAAATTTACCTCGGAACTTAGTTCGTTAAAACTCCCTCGCCGAATAAGAAAAGCGAGTGGAGGCCGGGGCCGAATTTTCGGAGCCCACAGATTTCTGGCGACTCCGCTGGGGATTGGTTTCTCTTTCCATCTTTGGCTAGTCGTATATTTAAGCTATGGTAGCAGCAAAATTTGATGAGTTAAGATTTAAATGTCTTTTATTTGAACTCATTAAAATTTCTCTAAAAAGTATTTTGAAATTATAAGGATTATATGTTTATCATTCCGTTCTGTCGAGTCCCTGCGCTTTGAAAGTTTGGGGTAATATATCAAATCTTGATTACTAATCCCCATCTTTCATTTTGTGCAGAATGGACCTCCAGAACACTCCTTTCACCGTCCAGCTAGGAAGTTGTGCCAATATTCAATTAGCAAATGCTGTCATTAATACGGGAAGCTCCGGAGCCACCATTCAATTTGGTGGGCTACAGTTCTCTACTGCTACTGCGAGCGCTGCTGCCGTTCCAGTATACGGCATTAATACTGAAAAGCATGCCATGAGACCTTATGCTGCTGATGTTGCTGCTCGTCGCGTGCATCCACCGCCACGGCGACCACAACCATCCCGAGTTGTTACTGCTAATGAATTTCCCCAGAAGAGGGTCTCAGTCTTCAAAAGGCTGTCGAATTCTGAAACCCCGACAACAAGAAGGGTCTTAGCTGGGAAACAAATTTCTGTGATTCCTGCTGCTACCACCACTCTGCCGACTGGGATATCTATGCCTGGAAGGAATGATGCTGAGGCCTCCTCATCTGGAGGAAGGCCATCAAGAAGACAAAGGAGAAGGATGAACGCTGAGCTGCGAGCTCAGCAGTTGCTACAAGTCCACCCATCCACACTACCTGCTCAAGAACCAGAAGCGAGTGTTCCTACCCATAATAAGTTTAAGAATTTGAAATGGGTAAAACGGAACAGCTCTACTGGTGAACTTAAACAATCGTTTTGGGAGCAACCACCCCAAACCCTTGCTCCTCAGAAGAAGAAAGAACCCGAGACTTTGTCCGCCAAAGTGCACAGGGTCCTGAAAACAGTGAAAGAAAAGGGTTTGATGAAAAAGAAGTACCAAAGGCCAATGGTGATTGAGGCCAGAAGATCTCCACCAAGAGAGTTGCCACCTTTGGTAACACGAGGAAAATTTAAGTCAACTTCGCAGGAAGCACATCGGGGTGTGACACTTGGACCACGCGTCCAAGAATCCGCCGTCGAAAGGGCCCAGCAAAAAGACAAACAAGTTTGGAGGTCAAGACCATATGAAAGAAGAGCACTTGACAAAAAAATAAGTACGGGCGTGACATCTGGTGCAGCCTCCCAGAGATCCGCCCCCATTAATAGAAGTCATAAAAAATGGGTCCCTAAGAAGGTCCCAATTGATCATTCCTTTGATGGTCGACACCCCGGAGAATCCTCCAGGGGATCCCATCATCAACCAACTGCATCATCCCAAGAGGAAACTAACTTCGATCGCAGCCCACGGATCGAAGAGTTTTTTGTACCAAGTAATGAACCGGAGATTCAGTGGAGACGCCGCTCGGAGATCCGTACACAACAAGATGATGATGAAGATGATGAAGAGACCATGGGAGTTGAAGTGGTCTATATGGTGGAACATGATGATGAGCGACCGCCTTTGCGGGTATACCAGCGGCAATATGGGGCTGGATCCACTGCCGGTAGAGATGCTGACTCCTCGGAGAATGAAGAAGAGGAGGAATTCGAAGAAAATCCTTTGTTCCCTGATGCTACCACACTAGCAGAGGCACAAAGGCAGATGCATCGTCAGATGAAGGCGAAGGATAAAGAAATTGCTCAGTTAAATGCCAAAATGACTGAGATGATGACGCAAATGACTATGATGATGCAGATGATGCAGAGAAATATCACTGTTAATCCTACACCTGCTCAACAAACCAATCATCAGGCGATAAGTAGTGGTCTCGCTAATCCGCCAGCTCATCCTGCACCCCAAGTGTCGGGAGTACGAGGTTCACATGAAGGAGGAATTGAGAATGATCGTTTAGTTCGCCAACCTACTCCTCAAAATGTGGCAAGCACATCCGAGCCTGTGACAGTGGCACAGTTGGAGACAATCATCAATGAGAAGATTAAAGCTGTCATAGCTTTGGATCAAGCAGAAAAACTTGTGAGCAAAGGCCGTCCATATCCTGTTGAATTTGACCAGGTGCCATACCCAAAGGGGTATTCTGTCCCGAAGTTTAACACATTCAATGGTAATAGTAACCCCAAACAGCATTTGGCTCAGTTTAAAGCCACATGTGGTAATACGGGTGGTGTTGACGCTCTACTTTTCAGACAATTTGTTAGTAGTTTAACCTCGACTGCGTTTGAATGGTATGCTGAATTGCCGAATGACTCTGTGAGAACATTTGCAGAGTTAGAAGCCATGTTTGTGAAAAGGTTCGCCAGCGCGACCGAAAAGATAACAATCGCTGATCTCGCCTTAGATAAGCGAAAAAGGGATGAGTCAGTGACAAAATATATAACTCGCTGGCGCAATTTGAGCATGAAATGTGAACAACAATTGGAAGAAGAACATGCCGTGCAATTGTTAATGGGAAATATCGATGATAAAATGCAACCATTCTTATGTATGGCCACCATCACCACATTTCAGGACTTGCTAGACAGAGTGGCGAAGTTCGAAAAACTGAACTTATCAAAATCAGAAAATCACTCTGATAAGCTCAAAAAGGCTAAAGCCTCAGGTGCCAGAAGGGGTGATGCCGACTCTACATTTTTCTCCAGAGTTGATAAAGGAAAACAAGTGACTTATAATGTAGATAAAGGCAAACAACCGATACACTATGAAGACAAGCCGAAGCAAGTCTATAATCCTAACCCCCAACCAAAGTTGACACTTGGGGGAAATGACAAACCACGAATGTTTCAGGGTGGAGGAGAACGCCCGAGACAAATAACAGGAAATGGTGATCGAACGTTCCCGTCCCTCAAGGAAAGAATGAATAAAGAATATTCATTTAAGAGGGAGAGTGTTGCCAAATTATTTCGACAAGCGTTAAAAACTGGCCTAGAACTGCCAGAGTGCAAGAGGCCCGAAGAATCGAAACATACTGGTGACCCGAATTATTGCCCATTCCACCGAGTACTTAGTCATCCTATTGAAGATTGCTACATCTTTAAGGATTGGTTAGAAAGAAAATATCAAAAGGGGGAAGTCACATTGTCGGATAATGTGTTGGCATACCCCAGAAAAGAGTCGACTCGGGTGATTACGTCCTCTTCCGTACCCCCGACTAAAGAAGAAAGAAACAAAAGAGAATCAGCTCAAGAAGGGAAGTGGGAGACTGCGGTCTCCAAGAAGACTGTAAAAATGTTAAAACAACTTGAAGGAGTTCCATGTGTGAAGTGGAAATCTCCTACCCATCCGGTGTTGGATTTAAAAGGGATGCCTGTGGCACGAGCATCCACTTCTAAACAACATCCCAACCAAGCCGGTTATTTAAAATCTGAAAAAGTACGGTCTTCCAAAAGAAGGACCAAACTAAAGAAGCTTAATGAGAAGAAAACAACAACGCAAAGGGTCATTGACAGTTTGGATGAATATTACCAAACTGTTAGACGTCCCATTAAGCTCGTTGACTTTATGTCAAAGCTTAAAGTGGCTGAAGCAGAAGAAACGGGTGAAGATTCTCTCCCTGTGGAAACTTGCCGGGTTATTTCAGTAACACTAGTGACTCCAACAAAAGAAAAATACGTCGAAGAAGCAGCTTCTGAAACTTGTCTTGTGGCATCATCAATGGACTATAGTTCAGAAGAAGATCTATTTTTTCCAAATGAGAATGAGTCCGAGCAAGATATAGCGTCGCAAATGGGGCATGTGAGATTGGAGGGTGATTCTGAACTAGAAAATGAGTCTTTGGATGTTATGATGACCAACTCTGAGGAAGATGCTCCATCAAATGAGCCTGTGCCAGATGAAATAGCGCAAGTGCAATTAAGAAGCGGTAAGGTGTTGCCAACTCCGTCAAAGAAGGAAATCTCTAATAAAGACAAGGGGAAAGAAATAGTTGTCAATGAAGATATCATCCCCAAGGACTCTAGAAAGAAGGACACTCCAGTCAATGGGATAGATTACAATATCTTATCCCATCTGAGGAAAATCCCGGCGCAGCTTAGCATATACGATGCTCTGATAATGTCTAAGGATCTTCGGGAGACTTTGATTCAGGCTCTCAAAGACCCCGAAAGGTACGAGGCATATTTTGCTGAACGTAACATGACAGAAGTCTTACAAGCCCGTAATGAGCCGTTCATTACCTTCTCCGAAGAAGACATGATGCTTGGGACGGCAGATCATAACCGTCCTCTGTACGTTACTGCAGAGAGCGACGAAATGATAATCAGCCGAATTCTGATCGACCCTGGGTCCTCCATCAACCTTATAAGTTTGAAAGCGCTGAGATCGTTATGCCTCGACGTGCAGCATCTCGGGTCGGATAAGCTAATGGTGCATGGTTTCAACGAGAAAGGGCAGAAGACCTTAGGATCATTCATGCTCTCCCTAACGTTCGGGGAGCTTCATACAGAAGCCAAATTTCATGTGATTGATGCAGATACTTCATTCAAGGCGCTCCTGGGTCGCCCTTGGTTACATGAGTATGGCATTGTCCCATCAACACTACACCAGTGCATGAAGTACCTTAAGGATGGAGAAGAGTTCAGGATCTCTGGTGACATCCAACCTTTTGCAGTGCACGAAGCAACAATCTATGAAGATGCCAAGTATTTCATTCCAAAGAAACTGAAGCCATCGAGCTCTCTTGAGGTCCAGGCATCAAGTACTAAAACTACAAAGCGACCAAAACAAGAAGGTGAAAAGAAGCAGGTCGGGAGAAAGAAGGCAACGCCAACTCTTTCCAAAGCAGCGATCACTACTAAAGAAAGAAAACATGTACCTCACCTAGGGAGCGACACAGATGAAGATGAGGTCACCCCTACAAAATCTTGGAAGGAATGTAAGTCAATTGCCAAAGGGAAGAAGAAGGCTGAATACTCAGATTCTGACTATGATTATGAGTCTACCTACACGAGTAATGTGCAGTGTGTATTCTCAAGAAGAATAGGTAACCTGTCAATCTCAGACAGCGTATTCGTAGTCACGCGCGTTCCCATGCAACATTTCAAGGAAATTACTCCCCGGGAGGTACATCATATCGAAGAACTTGTAACATTCTATGTGCCACCTCATAGAAAAAGGGGCGGACCAGGAAGTTTATTCTATAAAGGTGGAGAGCGTGAAGAAGAAGCAAATCGCGACTGGTTTTGTAGGCTCGTTGATTCTGGGGAACTAATACCTACGAGGATGCCTAGGTTTAATACAAGAAATGTTCGGAAAATGTTACAAAAACAAATCAACATTCCCACCTCCAAACAACAACTTCGCTTTTGCCTGAGCATTTGGTATGGAAGACATCCACGTCCATTACGAAAGAAAGATATTGTTGCAAGGAGAGGTCTCGGATTCATCGTGCAAAAACATCCCCAAAAGGAGACTTGCCAAGCAATCACATGCGGGGAAGTCAAGTTAGATGATTGCGACGATGAGGAAATATATGAAGTTGATACTTATGATGATCAGCCCGTAGAGGCCAAGCCTGCACCTAAAGAATTAGAAGATGGTGGACAGACGGCTACTATGGATGAGCTAAAAGAAGTCAACTTGGGGACTGAAGAAGACCCTCGTCCAACCTTCATTAGCTCCCTTTTATCAGAAGACCAAGCGGAAGAAATGAAAGTGCTTCTCTGTGAATTCAGGGATTGCTTTGCCTGGACATATGCCGAGATGCCCGGCTTATCCCCTGATGTGGCAGTTCACAGGTTAGCCATCAAGCACGATGCAGTGCCCGTCAAACAAGCTCCAAGGAGAATGAGATTGGAGATTGAAGAGCAGGTGATTGCTGAGACAAAGAAGCTAATTGATGCAGGTTTTATTCGTGAAGAAAAATATGCCGATTGGATTGCAAATATCGTCCCAGTGAAGAAGAAGAATGGCCAGATTCGTATATGCATCGACTTCCGGGACCTCAATAAGGCGTGCCCAAAAGATGACTTTCCACTCCCTGTATCCGAACTCCTGGTGGACAATACGTCCAACTACGACATGTTCTCCTTCATGGATGGATCGTCAGGATACAATCAGATCAAGATGGCTCCAGAAGATGAAAAGCACACGTCATTCAGAACACCCATCGGGATTTTCTGCTACACAGTCATGCCCTTTGGCCTGAAGAATGCTGGTGCAACCTATCAGCGGGCGATGACTCACATATTTGATGATCTGATACATCAAAAGGTCGAGTGCTATGTGGACGACCTTGTCGTCAAGAGCGTAGACCGAAGAGACCACTTGGATGACTTAAGGATTGTGTTTGAAAGGATCAGGAAGTATGATTTGAAGATGAATCCTCTCAAGTGTGCTTTTGGGGTCTCTTCCGGCAAGTTTCTGGGCTATGTTGTTCGACATCGAGGCATTGAAGTCGACCCCAACAAGATCAAGGCGATCATGGAGATGCCACCTCCAAAGAACCTTCGACAGCTCCGCTCTTTACAAGGACAACTGGCTTTCATTCGAAGGTTCATATCAAATCTGTCAGGTCGATGCCAACCATTTTCAAAACTGATGAAAAAAGACGTCCGCTTCAAATGGGATATAGAATGTCAGGAGGCGTTTGACAGTATCAAGAGATATTTATTGAATCCACCCATTCTCGCAGCGCCAATTCCGGGGAAGCCTCTTATACTATATACGGCAGCGTTAGAAGAATCCCTCGGAGCACTATTGGCTCAGAATAATGAAGAAGGAAAAGAAAATGCACTCTACTACATCAGCCGGAGGTTGATCGGAGCAGAAAGTCGTTATTCTCCTATTGAAAAGCATTGTCTGGCGCTGATTTTTGCAGTTCAAAAGCTCCGCCACTACATGCTGTCTCACAAAATCACATTGATATCAAAGATCGATCCGCTGAAGTTCTTGATGACAAGACCAGCGTTGACAGGTCGTTTAGCCAGGTGGGCAGTGATATTACTACAATTTGATATCACATACATGCCACAGAAAGCGGTAAAGGGACAAGCCTTGGCAGATTTTCTCGCCGCGCATCCTATCCCGGCAGACTCCCCGCTTAATGATGATTTGCCCGACGAGCAAATCATGCAGGTTGAGGAGGACGAAAAGTTACCATTCTGGGAGATGTACTTTGACGGGGCATCATCTATTAGACCTGTCCGACCTCCAAATATTGCAAGAGCCCGAGCCGGCATCGGTCTCCTTTTCGTAGCACCCGAGGGAGGTATAATGAGATTTTCATTCAGTTTGACTGAACCTCGGACCAATAATGAAGCCGAATACGAAGCTCTAATAGCAGGGCTGGAGATTGCAATCGATATCAAAATTCAAAATCTTAAAATCTTCGGCGACTCTCAACTTGTGATAAATCAAGTCTTGGGCATTTACAAGATTTGTAAGGTTGAGCTGGCTCATTATCACCGGCGGACCCTTGAGCTCCTGAAACAGGTGCCAAATGTTAAAATAGTTCAAGTTCCCCGAGGACAAAATGCCAAAGCAGATTGCTTGGCCAAATTGGCCAAGGAAATGGCGAATACCAACGAGGAGAGACCTATATATATCGGAGTTTATAACCGTCGGGTGTTGGAACCCGCCCTGTTGCAATTCCCGCGGGCAGAAGAAGTATCAGATTCAAGCAAACGAGATACAATTCTGAGTGACCCTCAACCTCTTCACCAGATTATTATGGAAAATTATCCAGAAGGATATCATATAGCCAAGAGATGTAAAGCTAGTCAAGCTTCAGAATCATGGCTGCATTGCTTAGATGTTGAAGTAGAAGATGATTGGAGGCAACCCTTCATCGAGTATTTCAAAGAAAGAAAACTCCCAACAGATAAATCTCTTGCCACGCAAATTAGGAAGAGAGCATTGCGGTATGCATTTGTTAACGACACATTGTACCGACGAGCTTTTGATCAAATGTGGCTAAGATGCCTAGAGACCAAGGAAGCTGATAGAGTGGTAACAGAAGTTCACGAAGGACTTTGCGGTGCACATCAGTCAGGCCCCAAGATGGCGGCTAAAATTAAAAGAATGGGTTATTATTGGCCAACAATGGTGAGGGACAGTATCGACCACGCTAAGAGGTGTCACGAGTGTCAAATCCACGGTGATGTTATACATCAACCTCCAAATCCTCTGCACCCAACAATAGCATCCTGGCCATTCGAATGTTGGGGCACAGATATAATCGGACCGATAGATCCGCCATCATCAGCCGGGCACCGCTTTATTTTGGCAGCTACAGACTACTTCTCTAAGTGGGCAGAAGCAGCTCCATTCAGAGAGGTCACATCTGAGCATGTGATCAACTTCTTTACCCACAACATTGTTTACAGATTTGGTGTACCACGCCGTATAATTTCAGACAACGGTACTGCATTCAAGAGTACAAAAATATACAAGTTCGTTGATCGGCATAAAATCGATTGGCGGTATTCATCAATATACAATCCAAGAGCGAATGGCTTGGCAGAAGCCTTCAACAAGACGCTGGTGAAATTGTTGAAGAAGATCCTTACCAAGAATAAAAGGGAGTGGCATACGAAGATGGTAGAAGCGCTATGGGCCTATCGTACAACTTGCAAAACGCCAACCAAAGCCACTCCTTATTCACTCGTATTCGGAGTTGAAGCAGTGTTGCCACTAGAGATTGAACTGCCGTCACTTCGAGTGGCAATTCAGCACGATCTAACCCAGGAACAAAATGCTCGCCTAAGAATGGAGGAACTTGATGCACTTGATGAGATTAGACTGCAAGCTCAACAGAACCTGGAGATCTATCAAGCAAGGATGGTGAAATCATTTGATCGGATGGTGCGCCATCGAGCATTTCAAGAAGGGGAATTGGTTCTGGTGCTGAGAAGACCAATCATCCCACATCGAAAAATCGGTGGCAAATTCGTATCCAATTGGGAAGGCCCCTTCGTCATCGAAATGGTGTACCAAGGAGGAGCCTATCAACTTATCGATCTACACGGTCAGAGACCCATGCCGCCGATCAATGGTCGATACCTAAAGAAGTATTACGCGTAAAATTGCTCAAGAAAATATTTTGTTTAATGCACTGTATTTTATACATGCTTACTAGCGTATATGCTTTACATTTTGAAATTCTCTTGTGTCACAAGAATGCATTTCAAAGAACTCACAAAAATCCCCCATAAGACTGGGGGCATTTTAAATATTTATTCGGGTCGACATCGTGCCGCATGCCGAAATCCCCGAATAAATATTTAAAATCTCAAAATACAAGATTTATATGAAATCTCCCTGCGAGATAGGGGGCATTTTAAATATTTATTTGGTTGACATCGTGCTATACGCCGAGATTCCCAAATAAATATTTAAAATTTCAAATTCCAAATTTATTCTGTTCTAGAATGACCCTTTGAAGCAGGGGGCATTTTAAATATTTATTCGGGTCGACATCGCGCTGCATGCCGAGATCCCCGAATAAATATTTAAAATTATCAATGCAAATATTCTCTTAAGGAAGATACAATGAATTCTCTTCAAAGTATATACAGGTCATCTTCAAGAAGCTTAAGACTCCATCTTCTCCAATGTACCAAGATTCAAAAGTCATGAAAGAGATTTTTGTAATTACACACTCCAACAAATTGAGTCAGAAAAGCTTGAAGTCTTTCAACAGCCTAAAGCTTAAGGTTCGAATGAGTGTAAAAGGTCGGATCCAACACGCCCAAATATGGCCGGATCGCTGGCAGTTCTGTCTACTCAATACGCCATAAGAACGGCCGTAGTAGCGGAACCCCCACTTCGCAACCCGTTAGTAGGGACTGTTGGAAGAATAAAGGTCAATTTGACTCGACAAGTTCAAGTGGTTGTAGTCTACTAAATTCTTCCAAATGACTGGAGAATCAAAATTCCAGTGGAAAGATGAGCCTCGAGCAACTACCAGATGTTCGTAGACTCCAAAATCCAAAACCACGAAGGATGACTCCAAATTTGCCAACTTCAGCAAAATCATCATTGGGGAGCACAATTCCCATAGCTCGAGTCTGAAGCCTGAATGGGTGTAAGAGGTCGGATCCAACAAGCCCAAATATGGCCGGATCGCTGGCAGCTCCATCTACTCAACAAGCTATAAGAAAGGCCGCAGTAGAGGAACCCCCATCTCAGCAACTAGAAGACGAAGAGCTATCAAATTCTAGCTCTCCCGATCTGATGAACTCAAGTAACTCAGATTAAAGTCTTCTCAAGTGGTTAAGGATCAAGGTGCTACCTACGTTCGGTACTATCAACTGAATCCATGACCTGCAACTCCTTCAACAAATCCGTAAAGCACAAAGCGAGGATCGAATGAATTCTTCTTCAACAAGTCCGCCAAAGCACAAAGCAAAGGACCGAAGAAAAATATCCCAAAGTTCGCACAAAGCCTTAGGCTGAACTAAGTGGATTATGTCATCAACAAGTCCGTTATGCACAAAGCTCTGGACCGATGATTTTTCGCCAGTGACCTAATATAAATCTAAAGGTTTAGGTCATCGCATTTACTCCTTCAACAAGCCCGCCAAAGCAAGAAGCATAGGGCCGAAGGTACAAAAATCACCCGACAAGTCAATAAAGACATCAGGAAATTCTCCATCATTGTCCGCAGCACAAAGCATAGGGCAAAAGAAATCAGTATCTCGATCATCTATGGATACATCCAAAAGAGTAGTGGAGAAAGAAGATTAGTGTGACATCCAAATAAAAATTTGGTGATCCACTAAAAGAAAGTAGTGTGAAATCCAAGCAAATTCTTGGAGGTCCACTAAATGAAACCCCTAGTGTGACATCTAGAATAAATATCTAGAGATCCACAGGGTCAATCAATTTACAACAAACATGGTCCGCTTTAGGCGCGCACCATATTTGTTGGGGGGCATTTGTTGACCCTAATACTAGTGTCGAGTCGAGTCGACCGCGCAAGGAGGGTTTTAAAAGCGAAAGAGCTCGAAATCGCGCAAAATCTCACCCGACGCGTGTCGATCGAAAACCCAAAATCGCCGAAACGACCTCCGTTCGCGAAACGGACAGCGCCGATGCGTCCGGAGCAACGGAAACAGCTAAGATCGACACCCATATTGGTGGGGGTCGTCGGTCGGCGAAAAATTAAATTTTGGGCGCGCGAATCGAGACGACGACTTGTGCGAGCGACGACGCGACGACCAACTCGATGCAAAATTAAAAAAATTCTTTTTATTTTGTGCAATTTAATTAAAAAAAGAATTAGAAAAAAGAGAGAGAAATATAGCTTTTTTTTTTTAAAAAAAAAAAAGATTTTTCCTAAATAAAAAATCCCTAAAATACCCTAAATAACCCACTTAAACCCTCATACTCTCCCAACCGCCCACCCCACTCTCATTTCACGCCAAATCCACGCCTCCAAGCCGCCGGCCTCCCTCCTCCTCCAAGCAAGGTGAGATTTCTTCTCCTTCTTCCTCTTTTCTTCTTCTTCCTCCATGATTCTTCTCCATTTTCTTCTTCTTCTTCCTTCATTCTTCTTCTTTTCTCCCATTTTTCATCTTCCCTCATCTTCCCTCCACATTTCCTTTCATTTCCTTCCATTTTTCTCTTCCCCTCCCTTCTCCTTCCTCTCCTTCATCTTCTTCTTCCTCCTCCAACCTTTTTTCTCAAAACCTACACCAAACCCTAACCCTAATCATTTTTTTTCTTCACTTCCACTCACCAAACCACATACATTCCTTCACAAAAAACACTTCCCTACACTTCCTACACCCTTCCAACAAAGAAAAATTTTCGTCATTCATTTTCTCTCTCTAACCTAGAGAGAGAAAATTTTCTCTCTCTAGAAATCTCTTCATGAATAGCTCCATCTCCACCCCAAACATCTTCCCTCTCCACCATACCTCCAAATTCCTTCCCTAGAGGGAGAAAACAATTACACACTCTCTCTTTCTCTCTCCAAAATTGAGAAGAGATGAATTTTTTCTCTCTAAATCTCTCCTCTCACTTCCTTGCACCTCTTAAACCCATTCTACACAAATTCCCTTCAAATTCCATCTTTCCCCTCTCTTTCTCTCTCTAGAAAGAGAGTTTCCTTCTCTCTTTCTCTCTCTAAAAATTAGAGAAAGAGAGATTTTCTCTCTCTAACTCCACTCCCCTAATCTCCTACACACTCTAAACCCATTCCACAAGAAAAACCCATAAAATCCTTGCTTTCCCTCTCTTTCCCTCTCTTTCTCTCTCTAGAAAGAGGGTTCTCTTCCTTTTCTTTCTCTCTCTAGCTTCTTTTTCAAATAAAAATATAATTAATTAAATTGCACAAGTAAAATTCTTTTAATTATGCATCGCAGGTTCCTACGTCGCCGTCATCCGCCGTCGCCGCCTCGACTACTGCGCACCCAAGGTAAAAAATTAGTATTTACAGTTATATGCATGAGATAAGTACTCGTGACCGCTTTTCTTAGCGGGCGAGGAAAAACTTAAGTACCCGTGACGCACTGAGCGAGCGGGGAAATTCGTATGCATGAAAATATAAGTACCCGTGACTGCTTTTCTTAGCAGGCGGGGAAACTTGTTATTTGTAGCAGAATTATTTAATTAAGTACCCGTCATTGCTTTTAGGCGGGGAAAAATGCTATATTTTAAATCTGCGCTCAAAGACCCCGTGACCGCTTTTCTTAGCGAGCGGGGATTAAAACTGCGGCCGCGGTGTCACTCGACACCTACCGTGACTGCCTTTCTTGGCAGGCGGGAAGGCCTTACACACTCTGATGCAGCCCCCTATACGGGGACGACGCCGGAGTGCTGCTGAATTTTTATTTGAAAATATTAAGGACTTAAACAAAAAGTGGAACTTGAACAAGACTTGAACAACATGGGACTCAAATTGGACAACAAAGTTGAACTTGAAAATGAATCACATGGAATGGGACTTTAACCTAGCAAGTACTCAATCAAATCAACACAAATGCTAAAGACATAGATCTTTCTAATGAACATCAAAATCAAGTGATTACTTTAATTTTTCAAATGCATTTGAAAGAGCATTAAGATGAAAACAAAGATTTGTGGTGGGAAAAGAAACTCTTACATCCCTATCATCAACAACAATCCTAATCCAAGGAGATAAAACAAAAAAAAAGATGCAAATCATAAGTCAACAAGAGTCCAACCATTCAAATGAAGGTTATCTCATGAACAATGAATGATAAACTAAAGTGATTCAAATTATTCAACCAAAGTGAGCGATATGGCAATATGCCTACATCTAAAGTTTTCCACAAGTGTTGAAAATCTTCATGCTAGATAAGGAATGAATATCAAATAAATGATGAATATGAGCTTATTATATACGTTATGAACCGTCTTTGGAGACAAAGAACCTGCACGTTCAACTCATTTGCAAGTGACAAGAAGACGGTGGCAAATACAACAACAATCATGCTTGCGGAAAGGGGGTGTGGTGGTTGTAATGAACATCTCGATGTATTCATGAAGGAAACATAAAGAATATACAATGATTGTATAATGGATTCGATGAACTCTCCAAAGACATCGGTAGAAGAACCGTGGCATATTCAACTTTTTGCCTACGATCAACATCGGAGTACAAGCAATTATATTCAACTTTGCAAGCAATAAAATAAGAGGAGATTTGATTTCAAACAAACATGCGAAGTCTCTAAATGGTACTACAAAATGCATGCAAATAATGGAAGTCAATGTATAAAGGTTTATACAAACCATAGGGAAGCCCCTACTACTGAGGTTGGTTATCTGGTGGATGTGTGGTAGCCCTTACTAATACTAGAAGACAAGTGAATGCAACGGTCCACCAATCAAACACATCAATCTCCTGTAAGCAGAAGGGGTTTAATGACACTGCAAAAGACTCATATCACAACCAACATGTTAATTGAAACCGGAAGGGTTTTGCATGCAATGAATATAACAAGGTGACACATTTGGATGCATTCGAATATTAACATACAAGTGAAAGATTAGTTTATCAATGCAAACAAGTGAAAATCAAATACAAAAGCATTACAAAACCATTTGAATGAGTAAAGCTTCATGATAAATAAAACACTAAGTATGATTGTCCGCATGAAGTAGCCAACAACAATCAGGAACTAGGTGTCATTCAGTTATAGGTAGATCATGAAGAACTTTAGCAGTGATTTGATTCTTCAAGATGTTTCTAAGAAAGCTATCCACAAGCAAAATAAAGAAGACCTTCAACAAGGGCAAGCCCCTACGACCCAAAGCAGGAGATTAGTTGGTACACTGCGATCCACCCGTAAAATACAATGAGTAGTGTACGACAGTCTACCTGTACAAAGCAGCAAACAATTCAATCCATAAGCTGCTACGCCACGCCACCGGATCCGCAACACTCGTACTAGCGGACAGAAGGCGTGTACAAGTTCTCAAATGAAATGTTGTGTATTCAAACGATAGACACATGCACAACTACAAATATTTCAAAATCCCCATGCACCTACACCGTAGTTTGTATACACATAGGTATACTAAAGGGGAAAATATGATCTCGACCCGCATGGGCCCCGGCGAGCATGTTATAGAAACACATGTGACGTCTAGGGATGCTGCGCGGGTCAATAAGTGAATTCAAGTTCGAGCCCAATCCTCCTATGCAGGTAAGTGGGAGTTGACAAGGCTTGAACCCTTAAATGAATATCCGGTCACGATGTCGACTGAGATATTTATTTTATACATTCATTTTTGGCCTTCAAAGTCTACAATCAAGAGAATTCACTGATAAAGGCACGAAGCCTACGAAACCCGATCCTCTATCATCAAGTTGATAGGGTCGACAGGGTTTAATCAATGAATGACCCCACATACCCCGATGATGGCCGCGTTGATTGAAGATCTCAACTGGAGGGGTTAATTTCAGGCATTTTCAAATGCCTCCCAAAAGTCCATTCAAAACCCAAAACTCCACAAAATCCAAAAAAAATCTCAAAACCCCAAAATTCAAAAATATTTAAATTTGAAAATCAATCCATCAACTGCTTAAAGCAAAAATACATCCACCCTCCGCAACAGCTTGCCGGGGTGGACAAATTAAAGTTAACCTTTGCTCACAAAGAGACGAATGTCTAGTCGCAAATATCACTAGGATCCATTCTCAAACAATCTCTTGTCAGTAAGGATGTGGTACGTGTCCTCTAACCGGCGGTTTTGCCGCCAAATGGCACCGCAGGATAAACGGTTATGACCCGGGGCCCTCTGAACCGAGTGGTTTTGCCGTCAAATGGCACCACGAAATACCGGTTATGGCCATAGCCAATACGCTCCTTATTGGCATCAAATCCTTGAGATGTGAATCAATAGGATATAATTGACAGGGCACAAAGCCCTCTGTAAGCTAAGGTGGATTTAAATTTGTCCCCTTAGACAAACATTCAACCCCGGTCTACAAGGTCCCCTTGGACGAAGCAACCCATGGCTGCCGACAAGGATCCTTCTGTCAGGTTGGGTCGACTACCTCCTCTGACTAAGTAGACCAGGGACCATGATGGCCCGGGACGACGGAACCATGGGATCTTGATCGGGCCCATCATCCATTCCCCCACCATTCGCTTTAAGTGTTAGATGGTGAAATTTCAAGTTTTAAATATCAAACTTTTCAAACCTTTCCAAATCCTCAAATCCAAACTTTCCAAATTCCCAAATCCAACCCAAATTCCAAATCTTTCCAATCCAAACTCATTGCTTCTACTATATGCCAGATAACACGTATTCTATACGTATCTGATTGACGACTAGCCTTAATCGAAAGTTCTCTCTCGTGATCGGGAGGGGTAATTAACTATAGGGGCTTGCGCCTATAGGAAACCAGAACTCAGATCATAAAGTCCTCGCAAAATGAGGGCGAAATCTCTGGGTAGTGTCTTATCTACAAACCCATCTGCCTTCCAAAATTTACCTCGGAACTTAGTTCGTTAAAACTCCCTCGCCGAATAAGAAAAGCGAGTGGAGGCCGGGGCCGAATTTTCGGAGCCCACACACATTCTGTAAAAGGAATATTTATCTTTCAACATAAATATGTTATGAAACTATTGAAAGAAACAAATTAGATTGCAAGCCATGTGAAGCTTTAATTTAACTTGATAAAAATTGGATAATCATAAAGGAAGGATGTAGACAAAGGGAAACACAGAAGGTTTGTTAGGAGAATAATCTACTTCTCTTATACCCAATTAGAAATAGCATTTGATATAAACCTTTTTTTTATTTTTTTTTAACATTTGATATAAACCTAATTAGTCATATCTAGAAACGTTAGGAAGTTCATCTTCAAGATGCACATATATTTATCTAGTACTTGAAATCCACTATTGGAAAAGGCATCTTGTACGTAATACCAGAAGCTCTTGGATTAGAAGGCTATGTATATATATGGATTATGCAGGGTCTATTGTGAATAGAAGATCACCATCGGGTATTTTATCTTACCACCACAAAATCTCATTTCATGTAGAAGTAAGAACCAACCAGTTGTTTGAAGATTAAGTGCTAACTCTATATTCAGAATAATATCACAAAGAACTTATCAACTTCCATGGTTGAAAATCATTTTAGGTTATCAAAAAATAAAATTGAAAGGACTCTTAATGTTATGTTATTGTCACCCAATCCTATAAAGGAATACTTCCCCCCAAATGAAAGAGTCACCTACCACTGCCACCTTTGTTTATTTATTTATTGCTTTTTTTTTAAATTTTTTTTTATTTATTGCTTGTTTGGCATGCTTTGTTTGAAAATATTCCGTCCAAATTCATATGAAGCATTTGCATCGCCAAAAAACATAAACAGGGAGATCGAGGCTATTAGAGAGTTGCAAACAGCAATGGAGGATACAAAAGTAGGAGGCCGTGCAGAAGGTGCTCATGTTCACATTGTTCATTTGTCAGATGCAGAAACTTCACTAAACCTCATCAAGGTATGGTCAGTAGGTCAGATATGCATAGTCCACATGAACACTGTTTTACAAACACCTATTTTTTATATGTTATTGATGAAGAATACTTTAAAACAATGCAAATATGTAAAATTGCAATCTAGTGCTAATCTATAACATTATCCAAATTTCAATTCCTAGAATCAGACCTTGAAAGGTTAAGAAATCCATGCCTTGAAGTTTGATATGTATTTTACTTATTATATTCTCTGTTAATTCCGAGATCTCCCAATCTTGCATGCTACGAGAACCCTTTTTTTTTTCTTTTTTTGAGCGCTTGACCTACAACAAATTAGCCAGGAAATCGTTAAGCAACCAAAATACTTCAATACCCAGGGAGATGCTTCATAATATTCAAGCGTTTCAATATTACTAGGTCATTATATTACCTGAAGAGTGATGTAAGCAGGGGGGGGGTTAAATTCATCTTGATCCTCTTGGCCTTGGGCTGCTTGCTGTTCTCACTCTCGGATTGGGTTTTGGCTGCTTGGTGTTGAGCTTAAAAATTAGGTTCTACTTAGTTTCTAGCTCATAAATGCTTAAGCTAATGTTAGCTCATTAATTGGAAAAGGTATTCTTCTTGTAAGCTCATTAAAATGAGTTATATTTTGTGTCTCTTCCCTTCCCCTTGTCTTTTCGGTTTCTGCTGGCTATTGCTGTTCCTATGGTCACTCCCTCTCGGTTTTATTCCCTGGCTGTTTTCCCATGAAGCTTTGCCCTATTTTCTGTACTGGCTCTTCGGGTCCCTAGCTGGCTGGGCTTCCCGTGACTTTTGGTTGGGTTTCCCGTATTTCTTTCTCTCTATTTCCTGTGCAGTTTTTTGTTGCTGTTTTATAATAAATGCTAGCATTTTGGGAGCTGTTTTTGGACAGAATTTGGATATCCTTTTGCCCTTCCTCTTCCCCTTATTTGTTTGGTTTTAAATGAAGTTTTAGGTGGCTGTTTGGATGCTCTTTTTGTGCCTATATATAGAGATGTTTGTGGCTATTTTAAGAGGTTGGTTGTGAGTTTTGATGGCTGATTTTTGGATAAAAACCTGAGGGTTTTTCTTGGAAAAGCTTGAGAGCTATTTCCATTTCTTCCTCTCCTTCTTGGGATAACTTGCGAGTTACTCCTATACTTCGTCTACTCTTCTAACCTCTTTCTTCTATCCGCAAGTGATCACCTCACATGTATCCTTCTTCTCAAGCAAGGGAAAAGCAACGTTAGGTGTTTTTTGTTTGTCAAGAATTTTAAGGTGTTTTTGTTTATAAGTTTCAAAGTTGTAATCGTCTTTTTATATGTTATAAAGTTGTTGTTTTTGTTGTTTCAAGAGTGTCTTTGTGTATCTTCTATTACCTAGGAAAGTATTGTTTTTGCTAGCAAAAATTTAGGATTTTTCCCAAATTTTTGCTTGCATCAAAAAGGCACTACAGAAGTGCTATTGCTTGTTTGAAGAGTCTCTCACTCATTAATTGAACCATCTATATGACGGTTTTGTGACTCAAATGTCCAAACCTCCATATCCTTAGTGGGCAAAGTATTATGGGATATGAAAATTGTCATCCTGGCCTTTTCTGCAAGAGCTTTGGTGCATCTAAGTTAAATTTTCATAAAGCAGATTAGATTGAAGATTAAACAATACTCAAGAATTTCTCCTTCATTTCTCGATTGCTAGGTCACCAATATCCACCCTTTGCCAAGTATGTCATACAAAGCATAGGATAGCAGGAATACCATAATCAATCCACAAATTACAAATTGAATTCATTATCGTCAAGTCCACTACTCACAAAGCATTGGATCAATAACAATCCTGGCTTGATTAACAAGCTATTATAGTCGAGCTGAAATAATCAAAAAATTGATGTCTTCTAGAGTTAGATGCACATGCTCATGCAATATCAAACATTGGATTTTGACAAATTCTTTAGGTCAAACCATAATACTAATGAAAAGTTGTGATAAAAGAGGAGAAGAAAAGAGGATGCATTAAATGCATGAGGGAAAAAGGCTAATCAATAGTTTAACTCCCTCCTTGTGTTTACATCCAAGAATGCTCTATAATAAATCTATAAAATCTAAATTTTAGTTCAACCTTTAAAAGAACTCTTGAAGATCCATTTGTAACAAATATGGGTGGCATTGTTGATCAAAAGAAACTATAGAAAAATAAGATAAAATGAAATAAAACATACATGTCGCTCAAATAACGCGTACGAATCCTCGTCCTATCGCCATTCCTCACACATTGCCTGTAAGTGCTACCTCGCCTCTCCCATGTCTCCCTCATGCATCATCTCTCCCTTACTCTCTTGTCGCTTCCTCTACCCTAGCTGCCGCTTGACCTCGCTACTGCCTTAGCCGTACAGCTCGACCTAACTATCACCCCAACAACCTACTCGAACTCGTCGGCGTCGTTGCTGCCATCAGTCATCACTACCATTAATGTCGCTCCCCCTTTTTCCCCCTTTATCTCTCTTCTCTCCCTCTTTATTTCTCCTTTTCTCTCATCCTCTCTCTCCTTTCTTTCTCTCTTTAACTCTCTCCTCTCTCTATCTTTTCTCTTTCCCTTTCTTCTCGTTTCCACTCGCTCCCTCTCTCTCTCTCTCTCTTAAACTCTATTTATTTCTTCGTCCCCTATCACTAGAAATGAGAAAAATTATAAAAAAAAAGGAAAAAAGTGTTGAAAAATGAAAAAAAAAAAAAGAAAAGAAGAAAAAGGTAGAAATTTTTTTGTGTGGCGTCACTTCTTTTTCTCACCTTTATTGTCACAACCTCGTGCATAAAGCTATAAGCTCACAAACTCTCAAAATGATCAAATCTTGATGCTACACATTTGATTCATGAGCACGTTTTTCATAATGTTGTAGGTGAAATTCGTGACGTGATGAGTAAGCCCTTCATGTACTTTAATTAGCATGATGGAGAAAATTTAAGTACTTGTACATGTCTTTCTTGGCTTGATGAGGAAACATTGGGAGTTCTAAGCAGGTACACAAAGACCCCATACACTTCTTTTTGGGCGTGGTGGAAGCATAGACCCCTCAGTTGCATTGTCTTACAGTATCATCATACATTCTTTCATTGGCGTAGTGCACATGCATAACAATCCCAAAGACGCCCCCTATGTGGAGAAGATGCTGGGAGACTGACAAAATTCATATTAAATTGATTTCTAAGGAATATAACACTAACATAAGAAAAATAAAAAAATGAAAATTGCAAAATGAGAACAAGTACTGAACTTACAATGATTGACATGGGACTTGTAAAGATCTCAATAACTTGCCTACGAGCGCGAATAACCCTCTCTTTGCACTTAACTAAATTTCAATCGTATAAGGCAACAAAAAGGACAATGTGAAACACCTGTTGGATTCCAACTCATGAAACTCGCAGTCGAATATGCAAAACATGCACAAGAGGATAGAATGTGAGCAATAATAAATTTAAAATGCGAAGTCACATGTACATTCCAAGGGCAACATCTTCACGTAAACAATTGCTACATCAAACTCATCCATCCTAAATAGTCACATTCATGTGAATGGTTGCTGAACAGGACGAAATGGTCAATACTATTGCACATCATGGGTGTACTAATACTCTAATGATGCGTATATTAATTTTTAAAAAGGAAGCTCATACACATCTTGTGACCAAGTTGTACGTCTTGTGAATGAATACTGCAACTTGTGAAAGAAATTTTTGAATGAAACAAAACAGTTTACTGTTGTGGGTCACAATTTGCTTAACCATTTTTATAAAATGCATGAGACTTGTCAAATCACGTAAAGAATCTTGTCCGCTCGTCCTCTAAATGTATATTGTAAATGTATTGACAATGTGCAAATGCATTGTGCAATCGCGTAGAAGAACTTGCGAGTGTACTCTTGGATGAGCAAGCACACTATATATGCTCACCAAAGATCTTGCAAGTATGCAAGTGCGCTCTGTTTAAAATTGCGCAATAAGAGGCGCGCCTCTGCGCAATTTGACCCAAAAACGCCTCGAGGCTTATGCAATTCCTCTCCTGGCAGAGGCGTACACCTCACCTGGTCTGAGGCACGCCTCAGAGGCCCAATTGCGCAATTCTGGGTGAGGCGTACGCTTCATAGAACCGGCCCCACTCACTTAAAATGAAGCCTTTTCTCCCCTTAATCCCGCACGGCTTCCAGGTTATCCCGAAGTTTTCCTTCCCGCAGCCTATGTTCGCGAAACAAAGGGGTTCCCACACGGCCGGCTTCCATTCCCGCCGGCGCCGCCTCTCTCCGGCGAACTTGAAGTGTCTGGCCGCCCTCTAAGAGTACTCCACAATCGATTTTAGGTATTTTTTTTAGTTTAGGGCAAGATTTTTCAAGTGAAAGAAAATCTAGGGTTTTTTATTTTTTGATTTTTAAATTCTTATTTACGCAATTCTGCGTCCGTGAGGCTTACGCCTCACACCGCCTCGAGGCTTAATTACACAATTTTAAACCTTGCAAGTGCGTAATGTAAGTGTATTAAAAAGCATGCAAATATGCATTGTAAATGCATCAAAAAGTGTTTGCGACGCATTGCACTATTGAAATCAACATATGTATGCTCCCATCAATGCATCAAACTCTTAGATTTGAGGTCTGAGAATGCTTTGGGCGTTAAGATGAATGAACCCAAATTCTCTCCAGCTATAAATAATGTGTGATGGCTTCAAAACTGTGATTATTTTGAAACATCGCAAATCTCTTCTTTTTAAAATTTAAGCTAGTTCGCATGTGCTACAATGAACGTGTTGAGTGTTTAAATTCAACATCTACTAATGCTATGGATCGAAAATAAGTTGAAATTAAATTGAATTTGCTCCAAGAATCGTGCATCATTCATGGAAGAATGAACAACTGATGTAGAACAAGAAGGGAGGGGGGTCATATGAATTTCGAATTCTAGGGGGGCGGAAAACCGGCGGCATGCATGGGTTTGGGGAGTGGATTGGTGGAGTTAATGCTCTCCTAAATTGAATTTCAGTTTTAAAAAGAGAGATAGTTACTCCAATTTAATTTGAAATTGATTGGGATTGATTTAAGGGGTTTCCGAATTTAATCCTAGATATTTAGGAAAGAATTTGAAATTTGAATTTGAATTCAAATCAAATTGATTCACTTTCCAAAATTATTTAGCATATTTTAGGAAAGTAGGCTATCAAAGCGAGATTGGCTCCAATCAAGAGAAAGAGGGGTTAATTGCCTTAATTGGCGGGATGGAGAATTAATTAAGGAGAGAATATGGAAAGGGGAGGGGCTGGCCATGGGTGGAGGGAAAGATAATGTCCACATTCGATGTATGTGGATCAAGCATTAAATGGGATTGGGGGCATTAAATCTGAAATTAATTTGAGATTGAGAGTAATTGGAGGAGGCTCCCTAATGTATAATTTATTAAATTGGAAAAGTTTTGAAATTTAAATTTATTTAAATTCAAAATTGAATGACTTTCCAAATTAACAAAATCTAATTTAGGAAGGTAATCAAGAGGGAGTTTGGATGGATTTGAAATTCAAATTAGATTAATTTGAATTTCAAATCTTCCAAATTAATGACAACCTAATAAGGAAAGAGGAATTTTTGGAGGGAAGTGGGGCTAGGGAAGGAGGTGGTCTGATGAGTGGGTTGAACCATGGTGGATCTCGGCTAATGGGAAGAGTGAATGGAAAAGGTGGCGGTTAGGGTTGAAGTTGGGTGGGGTTAGTGAAAGGGGTGGCCACAAGGTGACCGGTGGCTTGGAGGGGGGAAAGGGGGAGGTGGCGGTTTAGGGAAATAAGGAAAAACAAAACAAAGAAAGAAAGAAAAAAGATAGAACCGTGAGTCTTGGACTCTTTCGAAGATTGACGGGTGATGCGTTGCCCTTTACCAATGGACTTCAAGCCACGAGCCCGGACCCATCCTGGGGCTGGTGGAAACTACGATTCCCTTCATAGGAATTCTCATTAACGTCCTACCAAAGAACAAAAGTGCAGAACAATTTTTTTACTAAAACTCCAACATCCCTAATACAAGAGAAGGAGCTTCTATATATAGGTCTCAAAAGAAACTAAAAGACAAATTTGCCTCTTGGGCTTACATAAGCAAGACTCTTAAATAAAAAGGGTAAAAAAGGAAAAATGTAAAATTAAATCAAAATACAATTAATAAACTAAAATAAAACAGAGTGATCTCGACCGTCGATCTTCGACCCTTCCTTTGAATATCGTCCACCATCGGATGTCCGCATTTGCAACTATTATGAAAATTTGCAAATACTCTTTCAAATATGAAAGTCAAATTTATTTTTACATGATGTTTCTCAAGCGAGGTGTCTTGTTTATAGGGCATGGTCATAAATTTCTCATTTCAAGTTGGATTCTCCTTGCAATGACTGAAATTGATTTGACTTTGAGTTTAACAAAGGATGCCCAAACAATGAATTCCAAATAATTCAATATAAAACCTATACTCACAAATGAACATACAATTGTAAAATTGGCGAAGATATTTTATTTTTCATTCATGATATTGTTATGCCGGTCCAGCTTGGACCGGCTCAACCTGGACCGGCCTAGCCGGTCCAGTTCTACAGGAGGCGGACACCAAGCCAGGCGGAAGAGAGAGGGAGCCAGGGAGTGGGGTCCACTTGCAATTCAAACATGGGTTAAGTGTTTTTGGAGGGAGAAGGAAGGGTAGAGTAGTCCTTTTGCTTTTAATTTGAATTAGATTGTATTAATAGGGAGTTATGAGGGGATTAGGGTTTCATCTTGATTTTGAAAAGAGATTTGTCTTTTAGGTTTTCTTACTTGGGCTCTTGGCGTTGCCGGAGATTGTTGGAGAGTTTTTCCTTCCTCTCGGATTGAAGGAAACTTGTATCTTTATTGTCTTTTGCATCGACTAGTGAAATTTCTATCGTTTGCAATTGTTTCTCCTATTTTCTCTACGATTCTTCTCAGATTTTTCCACTGTTTTTGTGCTTGGTGGCTGTTTTCCATAGAAAACAGCGGATTATTAGTATTTGGCTTAGATCCGATAGGAATCACTTGAAATACTCAAGTGGTACCTATCAAATTGGTATCAGAGCAAGATCCGGGAGGTAGGGGGCTGTTTTTCCCACGGTATCGCAGCAGATTTTTGCTGAATTTTCCTGGATCCGGAGACATCTCGTTGGTTCCCATGGCATCTAAGTGTGTAGAAGTCTTGGAGACCGAGATGGGTCAACTTAAGGCGGATCTGGAGGAGAAGATGGCCACATTTAGTGAGAATGTGGAGGGAAAATTCATGGCTCTGGAAGAGATGATGAAGAAGTTGTTGGAAGGGCAAGCAAGGGCGGTGCCAACGGAGGAAAGAGGAGAAGGTAGTGGGAGCAGAGGTAAGGAGAAGGTGAATCCAGAAAGGGAGGATGATGTGGAGCTGCTTGACAGCAACGGAAGGATGCCACCTAGGGAGTCCATCAGGAGGGAAGAACATGATAGAAGGAGAGACTTCCGGGAAGGAAGAGAAGAGGATTGGCGACGACGAAGGCCCGATCCATTGGACCGGCCTTGGGGAAATTATAACCACCATGGCGAGGTACGAGGGGAAGATGGCTACCGGCGACCAAGGAGGGAGGATGAGCCCCGTTATGGAGAGAGAGGAACGTGGGAAGATCCCATTGCTTGGGACAGAGGAGGTCATGGGGGAAACAGGGCGTACGGGATGGACACGAGGGCCAGGAAGCTGAAAATGCCAGTATTTGAGGAAGGAAACGTGGATGAGTGGATCCACAAGGTGGAAAGGTATTTTGCAGTAAACGGCCTGATGGAGGAAGAGAGATTGATGGCTGCTAGTATGTGCTTAGAAGGGGCAGCATTTGCCTGGTTCAAGTACATGGATAAATGGGAACCGGTGAGGACTTGGAGGGACTTCAAGGAAGCTATCAGGGAGAGATTCAGGGGGAGCAGCCCATGGGAGATATCAGAACAATTCTATGCCCTCACTCAAGAGGGAACAGTGGAGGAATACAGGAAGAAATTTGAGAGCTTGGTGGGAGACATGGAGGGCCTATCAAACAGTACGTTGGGGGGGAACTTTATGAAGGGCCTCAAACCCGAGATCAGAGATGCAGTGAAGGTCATGAGACCAAGAGATCTGAGGGAGGCGATGGAGTTAGCTCAGTTGGTGGAGAACCAGAAGACCAACGCCCGCACTTGGAGGAACAATCACTCAGGAGGGCCCACCAGGACAACTACCACTTACCTGGCTCCAAAAGGACCAAGCCCCATTCTACCTAGAGAGAGTGGAAAGGAGAAGAGCGGGGTGACCAGATCTGCTGGAAGCTTCAAAAAATTGACTGAGGAGGAGATGCAGGAGAAGAGGGCCAAGGGCCTTTGTTTCAGATGTGAGGAGAAGTTTGTTCCAGGACATAGATGCAAGGATCGCGCTCTTCGGGCTCTCACCGTCTATATAGACGAGGCGCCTGAAGAGGGTGATGATTCTGATGAGGAGCAGATTGATCCACAGTTGGAGGTAGCCGAGGTGTCCCTCGATTCTGTGATGGGATTCACTCCTAGCCATACAATGAAGGTGAAGGGGGAGATTCGGGGGAGAGAGGTTGTGGTTCTGATTGACAGTGGGGCAACCCACAATTTCATATCCACCCAGGTTGCGGAGGAGCTAGGGATGGAGCCTACTGAGACAGGCAGCTACGGGGTGATGATGGGGACAGGGAAGATTGAGTCCAGCACCGGGATCTGCAAAGGGGTGGAGATGAGGTTACAGGAGATCAGGGTGGTAGAGGATTTTCTACCCCTGAAGTTGGGTAGCACAGATGTCATTTTGGGCATGAAGTGGCTACAGACCTTGGGTGAAACCAAGGTGAATTGGGGGACCATGGTAATGGAGCTGAGCGTAGAGGGGAAGCAGGTGAAGCTGAGAGGAGAACCAGGATTGTCCAGAGCTGGAGTGTCACTCCGATCCATGGTGAAAATCATACAGGAGGAAGGAGGAGGATTCCTGGTGGAGTTGCAGAGCTTGGAGGAGCAGGAGGAGGGGGAGGGAAGACCCATCCCCGCTTTGGTTCAACCCCTGTTGCAGGAATTTGAGGATGTGTTCCAACCTCCAGTTGGACTACCACCTGACAGAGAGCAGGAGCACCAGATTATCCTGAAAGAAGGAGTATCTCCTATCAGTGTGAGACCTTACAGATATCCTCAGGTGCAGAAAGATGAGATTGAAAGGTTGGTGGGAGAAATGCTAGAAGGAGGGATCATTCAGCCCAGTGTGAGTCCTTTCTCTAGTCCAGTTCTGCTTGTGAAGAAGAAGGATGGGAGTTGGAGGTTCTGTGTAGATTATAGAGCTCTCAACAAGGAAACTGTGCCTGATAAGTTTCCTATCCCTGTGATTGATGAGTTGATGGATGAGCTACATGGAGCCGCTTTGTTCACCAAGGTCGATCTGAAGTCAGGCTATCACCAGATCAGGATGAGGAAGGAAGATGTGCAGAAAACGGCCTTCAGGACTCATGAGGGTCACTACGAGTTTCTGGTGATGCCTTTTGGCCTCACCAACGCTCCGGCAACATTCCAAGCTTTGATGAACCGGATCTTCAAGCCACACCTCCGCAGGTTTGTGTTGGTATTTTTTGATGACATCCTAATTTATAGCAGGACTGAGGAGGAACACCTAGAGCACCTGAGAGTGGTGTTGGGTGTACTGAAGGAGCATCAGTTGAAGGCCAACTTCAAGAAGTGTGACTTCGCTCAGGCACGGGTGGAGTACCTGGGGCACGTGATATCCCAGGAGGGAGTGGTTGCAGATCAATCCAAGATAGAGGCAATGCTGGCTTGGCCTCAACCCAAGACCTTGAAGGGACTCAGAGGATTTTTGGGACTGACAGGCTATTACAGAAGGTTCGTGAGAGGATACAGCACCATAGCATGGCCTCTGACAGAGCAGTTGAAGAAGGACGGGTTTTTATGGGGAGAAGCAGCTTCAGAGGCCTTTGAGAAGCTGAAGAAGGCCATGACGACGGTGCCAGTGCTTGCTCTGCCAGACTTCAATCAGGTGTTTATGGTGGAGACAGATGCTTCAGGCTATGGATTGGGAGCAGTGTTGATGCAGAGGCACGGGCCCATAGCTTACTTCAGTCAAGTCCTGTCATCCCGGGCTAGGCTGAAGTCAGTCTACGAGAGAGAGCTGATGGCGATTGTACTGGCCATCCAGAAGTGGAGACCTTACTTATTGGGCAGACACTTTATTGTCAGAACTGATCAGAGGAGCCTGAAGTACTTGTTAGAGCAGAGGATGGTCACAGAGGAGCACCAGAGGTGGTTATCCAAGCTGTTGGGATATGATTTCGAGATCCACTACCGACCAGGGCTAGAGAATAAGGCAGCGGATGCCTTATCACGCTGTATGGGGGAGCTCCAGGGGATCGCTGTATCAGTACCTGTTCTGATTGATTGGGGAGCCATCAAAGAGGAGAGCATCCAGAATGAGGAGCTAAGGAAAATCAAAGAAGAAGTGCTTTCAGATGAAAACAGCCACCCAGGCTACACAGTTGTGGGGGAAAGACTGTACTATCAGGGAAGGAGTGTGATTCCTAGGTCTTCCATTCATATTCCCCATCTGCTACAGGAGTTTCATGGGAGCGCCATAGGAGGGCATTCAGGAGTGCAGAAAACTTATAGCAGGATTGCTGCTGAATTGTACTGGAAAGGGATGAGGAAAGACGTAGAGGAGATGGTGGCTAAGTGTGATACCTGCCAGCGGAGCAAGTACATGACGATGGCACCAGGGGGATTACTACAGCCCCTGGCCCTACCAGAGAAGGTTTAGGAGGAGATTACTATGGATTTCATTGATGGGCTTCCAAAATCAGAAGGGTACACGGTCATATTTGTAGTGGTGGACAGGTTGAGCAAATATGCTCATTTCATTCCCTTGAGACACCCATACACAGCAGTATCTATAGCAGCAGCCTTTGTGCGAGAGATAGTCCGTCTGCATGGGGTACCGGAGTCTATTGTTTCTGATAGGGACAAGGTGTTCATGAGCCATTTTTGGAGGGAGTTATTTAGGATGCAGGGCACAGTATTGAAGAGGAGCACAGCATATCATCCACAGACTGATGGGCAGACGGAGGTGGTGAATAGAAGCTTGGAGACATACTTGAGATGCTTTGTGTCTGAGACACCAAAGCAGTGGGCCAAATGGCTGGCCTGGGCAGAATACTGGTACAACACCTCCTCTCACTCGGCTACCAAGATGACACCTTTTAAGGTGTTATATGGAAGAGACCCCCCACACCTGGTACACTACAGCCATAGGAGTACTCCAGTATCTGCAGTGGATCAGCACTTGAAGGAAAGATATCAAGTGTTGGACGAGCTCAAGAGGCATCTTCTCAGAGCCCAACAGATTATGAAGAAACAGGCGGACAGTAAAAGGAGGGATATACAGTTTGGAGTTGGAGACAAGGTCTACTTAAAGCTCCGACCATACAGACAGAGGACTATAGCCCAAAGGAGAAATGAGAAGCTAGCAGCGAGATATTTTGGCCCTTTCGAAGTGGAGGAGAAAATCGGGGAGGTGGCATACAGATTGAGGCTTCCTCCAACAGCCAGAATACACCCCGTTTTTCATGTATCACAGTTGAGGAAAGTGGTAGGGGAGCATGCAGTAAGCCCAGAGCTGCCCAGCACATTGAGGGAAGACATGGAAGTGACACTGGAGCCTCTAGCGGTAGAAGGAGTGCGCATCAATAAAAAGGGGGAAAAGGAAGTGAAAATTAGGTGGAGCGGCCTCCCAGATTATGAGGCCACATGGGAGCCATTGGAGAGGATTGCAGTGCAGTTTCCTGCCTTCCACCTTGAGGACAAGGTGGTACTTTGGGAGGGGGGTAATGTTATGCCGGTCCAGCTTGGACCGGCTCAACCTGGATCGGCCCAGCCGGTCCAGTTCTACAGGAGGCGGACACCAAGCCAGGCGGAAGAGAGAGGGAGCCAGGGAGTGGGGTCCACTTGCAATTCAAACATGGGTTAAGTGTTTTTGGAGGGAGAAGGAAGGGTAGAGTAGTCCTTTTGCTTTTAATTTGAATTAGATTGTATTAATAGGGAGTTATGAGGGGATTAGGGTTTCATCTTGATTTTGAAAAGAGATTTGTCTTTTAGGTTTTCTTACTTGGGCTCTTGGCGTTGCCGGAGATTGTTGGAGAGTTTTTCCTTCCTCTCGGATTGAAGGAAACTTGTATCTTTATTGTCTTTTGCATCGACTAGTGAAATTTCTATCGTTTGCAATTGTTTCTCCTATTTTCTCTACGATTCTTCTCAGATTTTTCCACTGTTTTTGTGCTTGGTGGCTGTTTTCCATAGAAAATAGCGGATTATTAGTGATTTGGCTTAGATCCGATAGGAATCACTTGAAATACTCAAGTGGTACCTATCAGATATGCTTCAATGTCTTTTATAAAGAAAATTTATAATAAAAAGCGCAAACTCCCGAAGTCAAATCACCTACATGGCAACTCACGATGCTAGTTTTTGAACTCGATCCTCTGCTAGCAAGCGAGCAGAGTTTATAAGATTTAAATAATAAAAAAAATATTTTTTTCAAAACCCTGATGAAGATCATGTTGAAAGAAAATCTCAATAGAAGGGTACTCTTTTTAAAATATTCTTGAACCCGTATGCAAGTTTTCTTAGACTCAAATTCAATTAAAATTACAAAATATCAAGAAAATCTATAAAAAAATCAAATCATTCAAGTGAAATATACTCCCTTATAGCTTAAAGAAAAATCCACCCACCCTCATCAACTATTTGTCTAGGGTGATAAATTTGATAATAACGTCAACTCATAAAACGTCAGTGTCTTACCAAGTGTATTGCTATAATTTATTCTCGAAAGATCTCTCACAAGTATGGATGTGATATGTATCTTCTAACCGGTGATTTTGCCACCAAATAACATCAACAGGTAAACGATTATGATCGGGGCAATTTGATTGGGTGGTTTTTGCTGCGAAATGACACCATTAAATTATGATCGTAGGCAAAGCCCTCAATTTCTCAATGGATAAAGACCCTTTGAATAGCATAAAGCTCTCTATTAGCTAAAGTTAACTTAACTTAGTTCTCTTAGACAAATATCCATGTTAGATCTATAAGATTCCCTTGAATGAAGTAATGCATGGCTGCCAACAAGGGTCGTTTGGTCATGTTGGGTAAACTAACTCCTCTAGCTAAGTAGACCAAGAGCTATGCTACCCGAGTCAATGGAATTATACAATCTTAATTGGGTTTTGTCATCATTTCCCCTACCATCTGCGTGATAAATTTAATATCCTATATCATTTTGTTGCTACAATATGCTAAGAACTTAGTGTCTATCTAATGATTAGTAAAGTTCTCTCTCGTTACTGTGAAGGATAATCATAGGGGCTTTTACCTATGAAAGTCCTGGATGTTAAAGTCCTCCCAAAATTAGGATGAATTCTGGGCAGTGTCTTATTTTTAATTCAATTTGCCTCTTTGGTTGAAAATATTCTAAACCTTGCTGGCGAGAGGTTGGGGTGTGAATTTTTGGAGCCCTGATTTAATTGATATATTTTTATTAATAAACTAATAATAGGCCAACAAGCGTTTGTGTCAAAGAAACTCTTCTAAGTAGGATTTCTCTCTTTAAAGTAACCAAAAAAAAAAATCTGTAGAGTTGGTTTATTGTCCTTATGTTTATTAGGGATGTATTTTTATGCTTTCATTTATAAAATTTCCATTATCATCAGGATGCCAAAAGTTCTGGAGCTAGCGTCAGTGTGGAAACATGTGCCCACTACTTGGCATTCTCGGCAGAGGAAATTCCAGATGGGGATACTCGATTTAAATGTGCTCCTCCCATACGTGATGAAGCCAATAGGCAAAAGTTGCGGGAGGCTCTTCTGGTAATGTAATCTCGTCTGTGATGTTCTTCATATGTTATCTGCTTTGAATATTTACATGGCAATCTGAAAAGTGCTGCACTTCAGGAGGGCCACATTGACATGCTAAGTTCTGACCATTCACCATCAACACCGGAACTTAAACTTTTGAAGGAAGGTGATTTCTTAAGGGCATGGGGAGGAGTATCTTCTTTGCAGGTATGCTTATAATATTTAATTCTTTTGCTCATCTATTTCAACAGTTGCAATCTTTTTTTTTTTCTTTTCAACTTTTGCGCTTAGTCCTATCGCATTACATGTACATTATACCTAAAACGAATTAGTCGATTCGTCTCATGTTAACTGGAAGGATAGCTATGCAAAGTTGTTAGAGAGCCATGTACAAGATGCTAGTTCGTTATTATCCAAGGCTTCATTATTCCTTCTAATATGTTTTTGCTTAATGATGTCCCATCTTCCTTTAGTTTCTCTTAATTACGATGAAGAGATTTTCCTAAAAGGTTTCTAGGACAGTTTCAAGTAGCAAGGATTTTTTTTTTTTTTGTTATGGAGGTTTCCTACCTCCAATTGTTATTCCCTTGACACGTTAGTTTTGACAGTATCTTTCACATATGCAATTGTGTGATCCATCTTCCAAACAGCCAACGTCAAGTAGTTATTAGTATAATATTGCTGCTTCTGCTATTTATTGTTGGCTCTATCTTCGCACCTATTTTATGTGAGAAGTTATGAATATTATGACTTATTCAGCGCTAGCTTTACATAATTCTAATAATCATGTTTTTTGTATGTTAATACATGCCATTTCAAAGTTTATGCAAAAGTTGCCTGGCGTCAAAGGTTTTTTGAGTTTGCTTCGATAAATTAACTAATAAAACATCGGTTTCTTACTTTTTCAGTTTGATCTTCCTGCTACTTGGACTTATGGACAAAAATATGGAATAACGTTGAGCCACTTAGTTAAATTGTGGAGTGAGAAACCAGCTAAGTTTGCAGGCCAAGAACATAAGGTAAGTAATTTATTCCACTTTGAGATTACATTTCTTGAAAGAAAGATAAAAAAAAATGTATGGTTAGCACTGAAATGCAACTATCTGACTGAAAAAACAGCATGCCTCTGTAAGTTATTTAACTAGTATCTAACTGTGCTTACATCGAAAAGAATATTGCAGCACATGAGAATGATGGACCTTGCCATTATGAAGGATGCAGCAAACAATGGCAGTCGGCATATGCCAGGAGCAAATTAATGCTCTTACCGTTTTGCGAACTATTTGTCATTTTCAATCTTCTACAAAAATAAGCAAAGTAATCTGTAATGCTAAGATGATCTGCATTTCACCAATGATGCATGAAGGTGTGAAAATAAAAAGTGGTAGATATAAAAATCACTTAAAATAATGAATTTATCGTGTTTGGTTTAAATGAGGTTTGATTAAGGCTTAACATCTTAAACCGTTAGGTCAGTGGAGGTTGGAGAAAACTGAAAAATAGAAGTGCGGAGATCTATGCTATTCTTTGATGCTAAACATATGCTAATAAGAAAGGAAAATTAAATATTATGACAGATTTTTAATTTTAAGCAGACTCAAAATAATTTGATAGAATCCCAAGGAATAAGCCCCTAGGCAACCCAATGCGTGGGGCCTATCAGAAATGCTGGTACCGCAGCAATTACTCATTAATTCCTGCTGGTCTCCAGCTATACTTGTCATCTGGTGAAGCCCGCTAGCTGCAGGGATGGCCGCCCGCTGCAGTCAGAAATTCAAGCCCACTAGCACACCTTCCATCCAGGGATGTGATAGGAAATACTTGAGTTCGCAAGTAATCCTAATGGGAAATACTCGAGTTTGCAAGCTAACCTAACAATAATTGGTAAAAACAGCAAGAAAAATCAAGAACGCCAGTGAAAACAATCCAAAACAGTTGATTGTATTATAGGAATCAAATCAAAGCAAGCACAAAGCAAAGATACAATTGATCCTCAATTCGAGAGGAGGATCGTTCTCTTCCAATCTCTAGACGATGAGTCTAGAGCCCAAAACAGCAAAGAAAACTTCAAGAGAAACAATAATCAAGCATAACATTAACCCTAATTTTCATCATACTTAAGGCATGCAATTAAACAATAGAACCAAAAGACCAAAATGCCCATGCCACCCCTGCTTTGACTCCAAGTTAGAATTTGAAAATCAAGTGGACCGCACCCTTCTCTCTTTCTCCTTTGTCGCGGCCCCCTTCCTACTGTAAAACCGAACCGGCCCCATAGAAGGGGCCGGCTAGACCCGTCCACTAAGGACCGGTCTAACAGGATGTCACCATATATAACAAAAGGCAAAAACACGTTGTTTCTTTCCTTATTTCTCTGGAAAGAAGCAACAGCTGCCTGCCGACGGGAAATTATTAAGCTTTCTAAGTGGTACTCACCAAACTATATATGTGTTATTATGTATATTTTGTTCTTTGTTCAAAATGTCTTACTCATAACCGTACAATTTAATAATTATTTGATGTTGCAAGCTACACTGAGTTGGCATGGATGACCTTGACATGATACCCAATGGTCACTTTCAAATAAAAATAATAATCCATCAAAGCTCTATACACTTTTTGATTGAAACAAAATATATCTAATGGAAACATTAACTGGTTTTAGGGCTGAATGTTAAATTGCTTGTTATTTTTGCATCTCAATTATATATGTCTCAATTTTAGCTTATCTATAATATAATAGACATTTTCAATGAATATTAACTTATTTGGATTGTGAATTTTTTAAAAGTACAAAAGCATGGCACTATGAGCAAATTTTAAACCAAACCAGCGCATTCATACTCAATTGCGTTCTTCTATTAACATTTTTCTCCATTGTTTTAATTCAGGGGGCCATTGTGACTGGAAATCATGCTGACTTTGTGGTTTGGGAACCTGAAGTGGAATTTGATCTTGACGATAACTATAAAGTATTCAGTAAGAATCCGGTAAGAAGTTACATTCTATGAAAGATCAAATTTTCAGTTTCTATTTTGCAGTTCTCATCAGCCTCCTCCTCGCCCTTCCCCTCCAACCAATCCAATCTCCCAGCTCGTAAAACAAACTGTCCTAGAATAATTTGCATTTTTAGAAGATCTCTCAAATTAAATTCTATATGGCAGGACCCATCATGTTCAACCATGAAAGTCATACTTGCAACCAAGCTTGAACAAATCATAGTTCCATAGTCTATAGAACTATAACATACATTAGTTTCCCAACCTTTCATTAAAAACACAACCTAATTTCATTTATTTCATTATTTAGATATTCAATCTGTCCATGCTAGGCATGGGAATATTGATAAACTATAAAAGAAAAATTTTCCATTGTCGTCGTCATCATCATCATTGGCCTTATCCTAAATATTAATGGTTATGGATCCTCATTTGCCATTCAATCTTACTGAACAACATATATCAATGTTACATTAGGCCTACTTTCTTCTTCATAGTACTTCAACAATAATTTTATTGACCTGTCTAATGGGGTGCATTTTTTTACTATTTATTTTACATGTTCAAATCAGCTATTTGTATTATCAACCATCTGATTTTTAATGGATGCTACTTTGACCATCTCTACTATATAATTATTCCTCAATTTATCTTTCTGAGTTTTTTCACACTAATATCTTAACATCATATTTTTCACTAAGAGTAATTAGTTATTAGCCACGTTTTGTACTACCCGATAGTCAGATTCATTTAATATAATTATCCTAATTCTAGTTTTAGAAAGTTTATCTTTAAGTATTCCTGATATCCTTTTCTCTCTTAAGACACTTTTTCATTTATCATGTAAGTCTTAGCTTTGGATGTTATAGCCTAGTTATATCTGCATTCTTATGTATAATAGCTCTAAGATATTTAAACTTATCACACCTAAAGCTTCATTTGGGATAGTTTTATTATTGCTTTGTTGTTCAGACTGCAACCACATTCTACTTTTTTTTTGTTGCTTTAAAAAAATTGTATTAGGAAGCTACTTTTTTATAGCAGCTTTCAGAAAAAGTTACTTTCCCCACAACAACTTTATAACCACTTTTACAAAAGTTAAATCCGTCTCAAATGAACCCTAAGCATTAATATTTCGTAGAATAATTTTAATTGATGACTGCTAAATCATACCTACGTACATTATATATATCATATATTTGATCTTTATGTTACAATTTATAAGCCCATTTATCTTCTAAATGTTTTCTCCATTGCTTGAACTATTTATTTATTTTAGCAAAAATTTCATTAATTATGTCATCTTCTATGAGTATATATACACTAATGCTCCTCACTTTGAACATCATTTGTTAGCTTCACACAGCCAATGCAAAAAGACCTGAACTTAATGTTGTTCCTTGATGAAATTCTATTACATAATTTGAAATTAATTGTTCACTCCAGTATTTCTAATGCTAGTCAACCATCATATATATTTTCAATTACTTATCATATCTTTGATATGGACATTGATTTCATAACTCTCACCAAATCAATTCTCATAATACTCTATTATATACATTCTCAATATCAACAAAAATTAAAAGACTTTTTCTCTGCTTTCCCTTATTTAAGATATGCACATTGATTTCTTAATTCTCACCAAATCAATTCTCATAATACTCTATTATGTACATTCTCAATATCAACGAAAATTAAAAGACTTTTTCTCTGCTTTCCTTTATTTTTCATATTGTTTGAACACAAAAATTGCTTTCATAAGTATCTTCTTTGCATGAAATTAAATTTATTATTTAAATTTTTTATAATTTTTCTTTTTTTATGTTTCAATATCAAAGCATGTGAATTTAATGCATCAACTAAAATAGGAGCATTTTCCTCATTCTTTTATTTTTTTCAGAGTATTTCAGCCTACATGGGAAAAAGGCTTTCAGGAAAAGTACTGGCTACTTTTGTCAGGGGAAATCTTGTTTTCAGTGATGGAATACATTCCCCAAAACCTTGTGGCGAAACAATTTTTGCCAAATAAACAGCAGCCACAGGATGCAGCCATGCAAACTTCATAGGAAGCTGATATTTCAGTAAGACCGGGTACCCCTAAGAATAAAGCAGATCAGGAAAGCTGAATCATCGTTCTCAGAGCAAAGCAAATTGTGATTCTTCTGCGTAAGATTCTGCCTAATTAGTTTGTGAAATTATTTTCAAGTGTCTAATGCATGCCTATTGTACCAAAAAATCAAATCTGGTAGTCTTCGTTGGAATCCTAAACTATGTGTGTTGATGTTGTTTGTAATGTAACTTGCCTATGATGATGGTTTCTTATGAGAATGAGATGTTTTCTTTAGTGTTATGATTATCTTGATGGATTTTGTTAATGTTGGAAGTTTTTTAATTCAGTGCAGCGCTTGTGATTCCCTGCTTAAGATCTGATTTGAAATTGTATCGTTGTTGTTTACTTTTTTGTCTTATTTTTCCTTCCAGTTTCAACTCTGTCGCTCAAGATGGACAATGACCAGGTTATTGTCGTGGATTGGTATAGGATTAAGGCCTCGTTTGGGATGGCTTAATTAGCGCCGTTTTCATTTCGAAACGGGAAAAATACTTTCGGTAGTTATTTGGAAGGTTATTTATCAGCTGCATTGCTTCACTTATGCAAAGTAAAGCAAGCTATACATTAAACTTCATTTATCAGCTGCTTTGTAGTTGAAGGACCTATTGAAAAGAACACAATGAGGTCCCAGCTCCCTAAAATACCAAAAATAGCTCCCTCAAAGTAGAAGGAAAAAAAAACATCTGATATACATTTTTTTTTGGACATTTAGGCATATTGAATCAGACTCACACACATAGCATACGCAAGACTTGAATCTGAGATCTCTTAGTTGATAACGTAAGTTTCCAACCAACAGATCAAAATGAGTTGTGTGCATCTTATATACTGAAGGACCTATTGAAGGCAGCAACATTTCAGCAATTTTCAGCTGAAAATTATATGCAGAGGTCATATGAAATTCAAATAATTGCCTGCAACTCAAATGCCATATATTTTCTTGGCATTGTGAAAATATATTGTTAGTTTTAAGCAATTTAAGCACCTAAAATGATAGACAGTATCATATTTGTGAAAATTCAGAGTTGTTATCTAAGATTAAACCATGCAAATTAATGCATTTGTCATATATTTTACCTTTTTGGTTGCTGTCAGAAGTTTTAAAAGCTATTGTTTGAATCACTTTTGAGGGATTGGTAGAGAGCTTTTTCTTCAACCAAAAAATAAAAAATCTTACATTTGAGGCATATTTTAGCCCATAAAACACTTAACAATTATTATTAAACCGCTTTGACTCTTAATAGAATATAATGGAGAAAAAGAGTTCTTGTAATTTACCTGATATAGTGGGATAAATGCTTGATGATGATGTTGTTGTGTGATTAAGGTTTTATTTGGGACAGTTTTATGTCATTGTTTTTTTGCTATTTTTAAGAAATTTTTATATTAAAAGTTGATTTAGAAGGTAGTAAGAAAGCTGTCTAAAATTAAGCCTAAATTTCTCCGGCCTTAAAAAAAGGAGATTTTATTTTTTTTATATATATTAAAAAAATTCAAAGCAAATTATGAAAAAAAATGTATGAAATAAGTTTTTTAATTTTTTCATTCAAATAGCTTATAATTGTACTCTGTTTTTTACAAGTTAAAAAAACAAATCAAACTAACCAACCCTAATTTTTTTTAATTTTTTTTGTCACAAAACATCTAAAAGTTTGGACATATTTGCAAAATAAATCACCTTCCAACAAACAAATCATGCATTATTACCTCTCAAAATAATTTCAATTGATTTTTTCCAACTATTAATCATTGACCTAAAATAATTATGACAAGACTCCATAAGCATTAATTTTATAATCATCATTATTATTTAAATTATTTATGATTCAGATTTCATTTGGAATGATTTTTTTATTGATTTTTAAAATATTTTTTCATACAAAATTAATTTTAAAAAAAAAAATTATTTTAAAAAACAGTAAGAAAGTCGTCCCAAACAAAACTTTAATTCAGAACTATTTCTCTGATATTTCTTCTGAAATCTGTATGTTGTGTGACTTCTAATTAAACAAGAATCTATTTTGTTATAAGATTAGGGTTCAGAACTGCTATTAACCTTTTCTCTGTCGGTCCTGATCTTTGCCTAATAAGTATCATGTCAGCATTGCCACCATTTCAATTTTTTTATAAAGATGGTAGAGATATTAATTTCTTAATTTTGGATAAAGATTAAAGGTCTGTATCATTATACACTCATAAATTTTTTATAAAGATAATTGTAAAACTATCATGAGGAAAAATAATTTTTTCAAAAGCTACTATTAAAAACAGCTTCCTAGCATATAAATTTTTTAAAATTCGTAGCAAAACAGAATTGTGGTTACGGTCTGAAATACAATAATGTAAAAAAGTTGTACTAAGATCTTCTGATTTCTACATTGCTATATTTTTTATATATTTAATATAAAATTAAACTCACTATTTCCATGTAATTAACACATAAATAGTTCTAAAATATATTTTTAATCAAGATTCATTATCACTTACAAACTCCAATAATCAACTTACACATATAGTTGAAGGAAGAAAGCTCCATACCTTCAATAATTCAAGCATTTTGAGAGCTTTCTGCCAAATCAAGCAATAGCTATATCCTTGTAGCCAGACAAGAGAATAATAATAATAATAATAATAAAGGCCACTTTAATGGTATTGATGTTACAAGTTTCTAATGAAGAGAACTTTGAATATGGGCACATGCAACATAGGACTTAAGTTGCTAGATATTAAATTATATGTGCATTGGAAGTCAATATATATTCTCTATTAAGGCAACATGGTCCTAAGTTATTGGTGGCCTTGATTTAGCAAGGTAAAAATAGGGATGAGAATATTCAATTTTGAGTCAATTTAGGTTTTGTTTGAGGCAACTTTTAGGTTTCGTTTGGGACAGCTTTCTTATTACTTTTTTAAGTAGTTTTTTAGTACAAACATTAAAACTTTTATACTAGACAATTACTTTAAAAAGCAATAATAAAGCTGTCCCAAGCGAAGCCTTAATCACTGCTCTTATTAAATTTTTGTATTGTCGATCATATAGATTACATGAAGCTGTATATTTGTGTGAATATGATATCGACGTGCCTCAACATTTAATAAAAATATTTAGAGTTAAAATAACTCAAATTGTTTTTTTTAAGTTATGAGATTGTATTTAATATTCCAAAAAAACATTAATTTTTTTCCTATAAAAATGACTATCTATACTTCTTTAATTTTTATCTTATAAAATAATAAAAAATAAATCATAAATCAATACGACAAATATTATGATTTAAGAAGACATCTCTTGTATTTTATGTCAGATTTAGATGAGAATATTAGAATCAAATTTTTTGATCTTGCATGGCTAAATTTAGCTAATTGAGGCACTCAAAGGAGGCAATTAAAGATAGAGAAGTATTATATTCAAAAGCCTACTTCATATTACTAAATGAAAATTTAGCATGTCAAGTAGCTATAATTCTATTTAAGTTAAATTAAGGGCCTAATTATATCTTTGTTAAAAATATAAGCTTCTCGAACATGCATTATGAACTATATATCATGTGATCAATAAATAGATGACCCTTTTAATCTAGCTGATCATTATGAACTTCCATACATAATTATATGGAAAATATTTAAATGAAATCTTAGGGGATTTGCATATATGTCCCAAATTATATATATACCACTTAAAGCTCTTTACATGAAAAAATATTGCTAATACTAACTTATTTTAAGTAAAGCATAAATTTTCATGATATGCTTTTCATGTAATTTTAAACACTAAAATGATATATATGTAAATATAAAGATTTAGATGTTAAATATATAAATGCATAAAAATTTTATGATACATATGTATATCCTCTAATTTTTTAACAGAAAAAATGTCCTCTAATTTTTTAACAGAAAAAATGCAAATGTTGTGTTATAAGGTGATGCTTTTTTATAAATAGAGGTATATATATTGTAAATATTTTATTAAAAATATTTGAAATCTATCTCATTCTTCTTTATCTCGGGCGATTTCTTATTAAATTTTCTTTATTTTCTTATTTTTATTACTTCAGCACAATTCCTTGAATTAAATTTTTTTTTTTCTTAATAAATGAGTTGGTTTACAAGTTGACCCAGGATCATAAAATTTAGTTCGAAGTTATTTAATTAGCCAAATTCAAATTCAAATTCAAATTCAAACAGATGTTAGCTTAAAATCATCACCCTGTACAAATTTTTATCTACATCATATGGTGTATTCAAGCTCAATTCGCTAAAAACTATGACAATTTGAACTTGGTTTAAGCTTTAGCTCATTAGTTAATCAAATGCATCTTATCGAGCAACTTGTTAGTCATCCAAACAGCCTTTATCAACCTTATTAATGAGAGCCTATTGAGCTTAAACAATAAGTTTATATGAATAAACTACTACAATTTAAAGAGCATAAACAACTTATTTGTGTTCATGAATAAATGTAATCTAACATAAAAAAAGAACAATACTCCAACATAATCACATGTTAAATATATTTGTAATTGAGCTTACTATCAAAGCTTAATCAAAATTATTGATGATTTTTGTAGACAATCTTTAAATAATATTATTCATAATCATAAATAAATTAAACATTAAGTTATTCAAGTAAGTTCATTAATCACAGAGCGAACTATTCTTTCGCCTTTTAACTAAGCTGAGGCACCAGTAATTTGTTGAGTCTTTTAAGACGAGGTATGCGGACTTGGAAGGAAAGAGCAAAGTCACAGTCAAAGAAAAATCCTGCATGTGGAGGCTTACTTATGGCTACAACTTCTACTCCAATGAATCCAAGGGCCGCTATGTTGCTTTGTGGGATTAAGCGTCTTTGAATGCACTATTTGCTTCTTCTTGTGAGCCTAAACACGGTTGATTGAACGCAGAAAGCATCTTCCTTGCTGTCTTTCAGTCACTCTCGTTTACACGCGCGCACAACTGGGAGTTTCAGATATCGCTTTTTTTTCTTTCCTTCCTGTTTTCTCCCGCCCAGCTGGTAGCTTTTCCGCTGGAGAATGAAGAACGGAAAGAAAGAGTCTTTTTTCCTTGAAGTTTAACGCGAGATCTGCCAACGCACAGAATCAAATCAAAGGTCTCGTCTTTGCTACGCTGAGCTTCATTGCTTCGCAACTCGAGTGCTGAAAATGTGATCGAGAAGAAGTTCTTTTGAAACAGACAAATTTCCAAAGCGGCTGCGTTGAGCTTCATTTTCCCTTCTAGATTCTTGAATTCTCCTCCGAAAAAGAACCTTTTTTGTCTCTTTGAAGCTTGCATTTGTACTATGAGGTGGAAATTTAAGGTACAAAAGAATTGATTTGGGAATGTGCGCTGGATAGCTTTTTCTCTGAGATCATTAGATAAGATACTTCTGGGAAGAAAACGGAGATTCTTGGATTTTCTTGTCTTTTCTTCGGTTCTTAGGTTTTGATGCTTGAAATGTCAAGAGGAAGTCTGGAGATGCGTTCACTTGCTCTGACCCCTACTTGGTCAGTTTCAACTGTGCTAACCATTTTTGTATTTGTCTCTCTGCTCGTGGAGCGTTCTATCCATCGGTTGAGCTCTGTAAGAGTTTCCTCTTCTTTTCTTTTAGTATGCGTGTTATTCAGATTCTTGTCTTCTTCTCACTTTGCCACACTCTACAAGTTCAAAGTGTTCTTCCATTCATGGTTTTTTAAAAGCATTAGTTTCTTTTCAATTTTTCGATTCAGCTAAGGTTTTTTTGAGGAATTAGTTCTCATGATTCCTTCTACTTGGAAAAATGATTTATATTACATTCACTTCATGTGTACTGTACTATACTTGGGTTAAAGTGCTGGGAACGCATGAGCTTAAGGCCCTTTGTGTAGATTGCTGTTTTCATGGATGCTCATCCCTTATTCAACAAAAAAATTTATATATGTGAAAAATGAAGCCCCAAGCGATCTATTTGCTTGAAGACAATGAGTTCCATGAAATCCTGTTCCAAGAATTTTGTTTTGCCTAGTCTTTCTATTGTACTAAGCATGTTGTAGATTTGTTAAAAGATACAAGTTTAATAAATTGCTTTAAGGCGTTCCATGCGCTGTTGGATCTTTGAACATTTTTATTCTTAAGATTTTCTGGATTTTTTTAAGTGCTCCTCGCATACTTGATGAGAGATGTAATACTTTTTCATAATCTCTCTTTCCCAAAGGGCCTAGGTAGGAATTTGATTCAGCTGTAAGATGAAACACATGGCTAGTATTTTCTGTCTCACTTTTTTTTTTTTTTTGCTCTTCTTTGCTTTTGTCATTGTTGATTATTTTGATTTTAATGCACAATTTTCAGTAGCGCTCGTCTTATTTCAATTCATAATACTTTTGTCTGCTACCGTAAATGGTTGTAATTCAATGAACGATTTTAGTACTCCAAATTTCATTTAGAATTACATGACTCTTGCTTTATTTTCTTCTTTTTTTTTTTTTACTAATTCTTCTGCTGTAAGTACTTATGGTGCTCATACTTCCAGTGGTTGAAGAAGACCCACAGAAATCCACTATTTGAAGCTTTGGAGAAAATGAAAGAAGGTAGCTAATCCCTCAAGAGTTATGAACGGCTTATTCATTTTTAACTCATTTTTCCCATGTGACTAACCAAATGCAAATAGTGAAATATAGCAGAAACACAAACAAAATTGAGAAGATATATTTCTATTAATAGGATGTTTATCTTTTCCTGCAGAAATGATGTTACTTGGATTTATATCACTTTTGCTGGCAGCCACTTCAAGAACAGTTTCAAACATTTGTATCGACTCAATGTTCTATAATAGTAAATTCTCCCCTTGTAAAAAATCAGAGGTAGAAGACACTACAGATTTCGAAACCGTATCACCTCATGTTGATAGGAAGCTTGTGGATTTATCTCTTCATCATTTCCTAAGGAGAATTTTGAGTGATACTGAAAAGACATGTCAAGAGGTGCACCATGAAACTATAAAAAATATAGAACTATTTACATATTTTTTAGTTTACAATCCTGAAAGCTTGATTTGTGTAGGGTCATGAGCCTTTTGTTTCATATGAAGGTCTGGAGCAACTCCACCGGTTTATATTTGTCATGGCTATAACCCATGTATCCTATAGTTGCTTAACTATGTTACTGGCCATAGTGAAGGTTAGTAAAGAAAATTATGACTTTTTCTATGCATGTATTTTCAAAAAAAAAAAAAAAATAAAATATATATATATATATATATATATATATATATATATTGTGGCTCAACATATCCTCATTAGGAAACATAACTAATGTTGGATTTTATTGTAATCTTTATTTAGTTTTTATCTAATTTTTAGTTTTTTGCATCTTTACAGATTCATACTTGGAGGAATTGGGAAGAAGAGGCTCATAGGGATCCTTATGATTCATATGATGGTATAATATTGAGCCTAGATTTGTTAAACAAAGTAGAATTGTTGGGTAAACTGTGATAGAGTGAAAAAGATTCTAATTGGTTAGTGCTAGGCAGTGGCGGAGCCAGAAAATGTTTTTAGGGGGGGCCTAAATTAATTTTTTTTAATTTTCCTTCAACTTTTTACATCCAGACTTGGGACGAATATAGTCTGTTTTAAAAATGATAAAACTTTGATAGTGAATTAGTTTATTTTTTTCCTTCACAAAATGACTTACAATCATTAAATCACTTGATTACTGCTAGAACGGATTCACTATGTTAATTAAATATATGATATTAAAAATCTCATTGCACAAAAACAAATCATAAAATCTCTTTAAGATAGAATCAATACAGGATTAAGCTAATATCAACCAAGAAAAAAAAAATGTAAATTAATATGAAATTAAATTTGTAATGATTTGAATGGACGGCCGATGTTAAATCTCTTGATCGTGGACCGTTTATTGAGAATTTAAATATCTTAGTGATATTAGAATTCGGCAATCTTGAGCTCGTTGGATTTGTCTCTCTAGCCGCTCAATTTGAATATAAGCATTTTATGTTTGGAAACCATTTGGTAATCCAAATTATGGTTTTAACCTTCCAAATATGCTTCACGTCTTTGATTTTGAGTCAATTGGGTTCGGATTGAGTCGAATTTAGTGCCGTTGGGTTCGCATTTTCAAGACGTTCAGTTTGATGGTAAGTTTGCTGAAATCGGAGTTAAAATGGTCTCCGATTTAATTTTTGAATTTTCCAACTTAATTTTATCTCTAGATTTAAATTTTATTTTTCCATTTTTTTTTAGGGGGGGCACGTGCCCCCCCCTTCCCTCCGCCATTGGTGCTAGGAGAATTTTTGGGTGGAGATGAGTTTTAAAATCCCTATGTTTATTTTGAGATAACTATAATACATGAATTATCACTCCGCTCCTTGTATTGTATACATTTAAAAGCAAGTCAAGGTGGTTTTAAAATCCATCATAATTAAATTTTGAGCATGATATTCTCATCCATTTTTTTCTTTTAGTGCTACTGCTGGTTTTATTATAATGTTACATGGAAAAATGTTTAGCATCGTAGAGAGAAAACAATGATTGGCTAGACAGTTGTTGCCTCCAAATTCAGTTTTAATTAATATTTATTATGTTGGTTAACATTGTTGATTGAAAACTTCATTTCATATTTTACATTATATGGATCACTTCCCCACTAAGAAGGCCATAGAAGCAAGGTGTTTTCTGTCTGAACCGATAGAAAGTATTATGTTGATTTAGATTTATTTCTATAGTGAATGTATAGTTCAGTTTATTCTTCACCACCACCAACAACAACATCAAGCCTTTATCACACTATATGGGGTCGGCTACATGAACTAAATCCTTACTACTATCTCTTTGTTTGGCTAACTTATACATATATCTTTCTCCCTTCTTAGTATCTTATCTATTATATAATTCATTAAAAGCTAAAATCTTTGCATTGTATATTGCTTTATTAGATTCCTTATAGGTCTATTTATATCTTTCTCAATTATTAGAATTTTTACATCTAAACCAAATTTTATAATAAATCTTCTAATTTTTTAATCTTTTCTTACACATTTTGATTCCACCACCAACTATTTTTACTATTAGGAGTTTTTCCCTTTGATACTCCAAGCATATTTTTTGCAATATTCTTAATATTATTAGTTACTTTTTCCCACATAAGTTAGCTTCCTCATATACATAAAAAATCTTAAAATCTAGAATCTTACTCTCAAAAATATTTTTGTTAATATTATTTAAATGCCCCCATCTAATCCTAGAGTAACAATTTTCTCTTTTTTTCTGCATCTTCATCTTAAAGTCCAAAACTAATAAGCGGTGATGGGTATATAAACGTTCACTTTGAATAACTTTATTATCTTTGCAATCTAAACAATCTATTTTTCTTATTAGAAAATAATTCATCTGAGTTTTATTATATTCATTCTTACAAGTGATAAGATGTTCATCTCTTTTTTTAAAATATAGTAAATCTAGAATCGGCTTTATATTAGTTCTGTTTATTCACCATTATATCTTTAATTTTTTATAGCAAATCTAGAATCGACTTGAATGGCGGAAATTTATGCTGCAAGATAATTGCCAACTAATTTCTTATGTCATCGTCCCACCAATGGGAGATTGTCTTATCAATATTCAAAATTACTCAGTTTTTGAATCAAATCAAGTATTCCTCAACAATGCATCATCAATCCAAATTCAAGAAGATGAAGGAGGGTTCTCTTATCTTCATATTAAGGATTAGGCTAGGATTGGGGAGTTCATGTAGATAAAAAGGGATTTTAATCGGGTTTTGTGGGCTTGAGCAGAGAGGAGTGGGATCAAGATATTAGGTTAGTTTTTAAATTTAGGGAAGAATTAGTTAAAGATGTTGGAGAAGATTGTCTCAATCAACAAGGTGGGTTGAAGATGTAGGCTAATCATTAGTTGGCTAGGGGATACTTTAGGGCTTTAAATCTTAGGTAGATAGAGATAATATGTGGAGATTAGGGTTAATTTTAGATCTTTGATTTTAGTTTTGTAGGGGCAGAGGGGCACGCAAGGGGACAAAATCATCCAGGAAATTTAAAGAGATAGTGTGGTAGGACTAAATAATAACATCAAGCAAACCACAAAGATGAGGATGCAATCATAGCAAATAAACAAGCATCAACATACACAAGATTTATATAGTTAAATGAAATTATGTAAAATTTGTCGAATAATCATGACATGAATCTTTAAAAAAAAGGATTCATGTAGCTGACCCCACGTAGTGGGACAAAGGCTTGATGTTGTTGTTGTTGTTGTAATGAAATTCAATTATGTCCAACCGCTCAAATATCAAATATTTACTAAATTTTAAGGAGGTATTTAGGGGTATTACATACCATATAAATAGGAGATGATTTCACTACCAAAGATGCATCTACTTGTTGTCCACAATTATGAATCTAACAAAGATGCTTACAAAAGTCTATTGCATATTGGGCGTTAAGAGAGACAAAAACACCTGTTGTGTTCGAAGACAACAAATAAAAGAAACAACCACCTGTTATCAGTAAAGGACGAGAGGTATAAAAGATGAAAATATCCTTTCCACATACTTTCTTTTGAATATTGCGGACCTGTGAAAGTTGACTTTCTCCCTCTCTTTGTATAGGATTGAAATAAGTACGACTTTCTTTGTTGATGGTAGTCACTCGATCATCGCACCTCCCAATATGTTTAAAAGAGCCACTAAAGCTTTCTCATTCAAAATTTACTATTAAGAGGAGTTTACATGCTATATTCGGAGATGACCCTCAACTCTTCTTGTTTATATAAATGGAATGGCCCTCAATCTATGACCTTGAACTCTTGATGTTATTCTGTGGTTCATCATATTCTTTCATATATTATATTTCCATTTAAAATTTAGGTGTCTTTTCCTAACAAGAATATAATTGTAAAAAAATCATAACAAACATTGTAAAATATAGTTGCCATTATCTTATGACTCATTCAAATTTCTCAAATTTCTTCCTACACAGAAATCACAAGAGCACTAACAATGAGGAGACAGTTATCATTTGTGACGGCTCATACTTCAAAACCTTGGAGCAGAAACAAATTTGTCATATGGGTGGTTGGTGTTTCTAATTCTTGCATCCATGATTCCAAATGAACTCTCTTGACTTTTAATTTACTAACACATTCCTGCTTACTTACTGTACAATAATGTTTCTCATCATAATTTTTATAGACATGTTTCTTTCGTCAATTTGGACGGTCTGTGGTGCGGGCTGATTACCTTACACTGCGCAGAGGTTTTATTATGGTATAATTTACTCTAATGTATTCATGCTGCAATTTTGTGCTTTCTGGTTCATGAGCTTTACTTTTTCCTCCAATTTGGACAAAAATGAGTTTCTTCTGGTTTCATATTTTCATAATCCTCTTCATGGTTTATTTGAATTATAAACAGAAAAAAGAAAATGTGAGACAATGTTGTGTAGGACTTCCAGGCAGCTACTTTATGATTCTTATCCTTAGCTATGCTGTGTTCACTTTGTAATAACTTCTTTGATCGCATTCATGAACTTCTAATGGCAGAACCACAATCTTACAGCAAGATATGATTTCCATAGCTATATGATACGCTCAATGGAGGAAGAATTCAAGATGATTGTTGGTGTTAGGTAAGTTGAAATTTGCCTCTATCACTTCTCACCATGACAATGCAACTCAAAAAAAGAATATTTATGTGCATATTGGTGAATTATATACAAATCCCCATTAAACATTCTCCCATAATAGATTTCAAAATTCTCATCTCTTAATTTTTTTTAGCATAAAGAATTATGTATTTGATAATAAGATTAAAAAAACAACTCCCATTATTATAACACATTTCCAAAGGAAAAAAACATCATTTTATGTTTTGAGATGCATAGAATATTGAATGTATGTTTCGCAAAGATAAATTAAAATTTCATTAAGCAAATTTATAAAACATAAATAGCTAATAATCAAAGCATTTTTGCTGTGGTAATTCTCATGATGAAATTGGAAAATAAATAAAATATGTATTTATATCTATATATCTATGTATTATGCGGTAAAGAAAAGTATATAAGCTATCTGAAAGTCCTTTTTAAACTTTGTTCTCTAATCATTTTTACATTTAAAAATTAGAAAGAGAGGAAAAATCTCTCATCTAACAATTTCTAAAGAGATATTTTTCATTTCTTTTTAAATTTTTTAATCTAAAAAATAAGAATGAATATAATTTTAAAATGAAGCTAAAGAATAGGAGCCATTTAAGTGTGCTTGAACCAAAAAAAATCTTTTTAAATTATTTTTAAAAGTGCATTGGAATTTGAAGATTTTTTAATTATATTCTTCTCCCCCAAAAAAAAATCTATCTTCTCATATTTGATTTTTGATATGAGAAGTATGATATAAATTTCCTCTCTTGCATTTAAGACTTAATATTTATTTTCCTATGACTCTATGAAGTAATTCATATTTAAATCTTTTATATAATTAATACATTATATGTATTTTTCCATGATACAAATTTGTCTGTAGACCTTCAATTCTTAAAATGTCTTTGATCTTTTCTTTGTTTGAATTATTTGCAGTGTACCTTTATGGGGATTTGTAGTGGCTTTCATGTTGTTTAATGTAAATGGTTTGTATAAAGCTATTAACTCTCCTTTGCTACTCAATTATTCAGAGATGGTAAGTTCTTTCAGTTCTGTTTAGACACTTACACTGCAGTGTAATGTTGCAGGATCTAACCTTTACTTTTGGATAGCTATAATACCTGTCACTGTAAGTGCTAGACCATTTGCATAGAGAATTTCCTATATTTCTTAATTGGAAAGAAGACGGGGAGATAGATTCTGACTGTCTACTTAACTTTCTCAGCTTGTACTTATAGTTGGTGCAAAGCTGCAGCATGTAATTGCCACTCTAGCACTGGAGAGTGCAGGCATAACTGAAAATTTAACTAGTTCTAGATTAAAGCCTAGAGATGCCCTTTTTTGGTTCAAAAAACCTGAACTTTTGTTATCTCTGATCCATTTCATTCTTTTCCAGGTTGGTAACTTATCTGATATCAGTAAGAATGTATTTATAGGTTTATTTGTTTTATAGAATTTTGTTAATCTCCATGTTAATTGTTGCAGAATGCATTTGAACTGGCTTCATTTTTCTGGTTCTGGGTACTCTTCTGTCTCTTTTGTTTTACAATTACTTAGGCCCCTCCCTTTCTTGTATGTGATTCATGAACTAGCAGTTTTTCCTGAAAATTTTCTATGGAATTTGCATAAGGCTAATTATTTTTTAGTATTGACAGTGGCAGTTTGGGTATGATTCTTGCTTTCTCAGGAACCATTGGTTGGTGTATGCGCGTCTCATATTAGGGTACACAATTATAATTGCAGTCGTATTTTTTAATATTTACGCACATAACACCGAAATCTTTCTTATTAACAAAATTAAGGCTTCATTTGAGACGGTTTTGTTATTGCTTTTAAAGCAGTTTCTTAGTACAAAAATTAAAATTTTTACTATGAAGCTGCTTTAAGAAGCATAAAGAAAGCTGTTTCAAACTAAGCCTAATATTTGGAGGTAGGAGGGTGTTAGCTCTTTCAATAATCAAGATTTTAATTTATGGATGAAATTGCCCTCTTTCTTCTTAAGGGGTCAAATCTAGGATATCTTCCTAAGAGATCAATGACAATATCACTTCACGAAATGGTTTTAGTATGTTTACTCTTTATTTATGTATGATTGCTTGATGATTATATGTTTCTTTTGCTTCTTTTTTTCTGAAGATTTGCTGGACAGTTCCTTTGTAGTTACAGTACATTGCCTCTCTATGCATTGGTCACTTAGGTGATTTTTATGAACTTGATTTCTGGCTTGAAATAATAGATCACTGAAACTATTATTGGTTTGTTAGTTGATGTGAAATCTGTATACCTTTCAGATGGGAACAAACTACAAGGCTGCACTAATACCACACAGGATCAGAGAGACAATGCATGGTTGGGGCAAAGCCGCAAGGAGAAGGAGAAAGCACAGGCGAGGGATCTATGAATCAACAATACATACAGAAACAAGCACGATTGACTCAATTGAAGAAGATGACCAAGACCTGTTCGAGGAATCCATCGAAAACCAGTATGTGCAAATTGAGTTGCAGCCAGCTACTATCATTGCTACAAACGCTACTGTAACTCCAATGGCCAGTGATCATTCTACAATTCATAGCTTAGAATCCATCCATGGTGGTGCCAGTGTGCCGCTGCTGAAATCATCTTTCTCGGTTCCGTCTTCGCCGTTACTCTCTGGACGGGGAAGAAAGATTTCTAGATCAGCTTCAATGCCTGCATGGGGACTATGACTTATACATATAGATGCATACATAGAGGAATGGATATGGATAAAAGGAGAAAAGTAATTAGAAATGTTTTGAATCTTTATAGTACATTTCCTTAATATTGTGACTGTATAGGCTGGGAACTCATTGTTGGTAAACTTGCACCCAGTGTTTTAAAACCGGACTGCATCATATCGGTCTGTTCAACCGTGAACCGGTCACAAGACCGATCATGTCCAATCTTTAAACCACTTCTGCATCGAACCGGACTAAACCGATCAGAACAGCCGGTTCAACTGGCGAACCTGTGAACCGGCCGGTTCAAATTCCACATTTTATTTTCACAACCTTGCTTACACCATTGCACTATCCTTTTTTCTTCAAACTTTTAAATCTATTATTTTAGCAAAGATCTAGTTTAGGAAAAGGAGCCTCAGTCATGAGAGGGGACTTCTTACCTACGCCCTTTCCTATCGCTACTTCTTGTATCAATCAACAATGTATTTGATTTAGGGGTGTCAATTCGGGTTCATGGGTCGGGTTCGGGTCGAACCCGACTTGGCCTGGGCTTAAACAGGTCGACCCGAATCCGACCCGTTTAGCTAAACGAGTTCATAATCAGAACCCGAACCCGACCCCCCCAACCCGCCAGAAAATTTTTTCAATTTTTTTTTTCCTTTTTTACTTGAGCAAATTATTGAATATTTGAATATAAGAAAAACAATAAAATTTTAAATGTATTCATAATTTATTACAGGTTACAACAAACAACTTACAAATTTCAAGTTAAAAAATATATTACAAATTTACAATTAATAATTTACAAGTATACAACTTAACTAAACATATAAACAACTAAAAGTCTAAAATAAGTATAAACTATAAAGCTTAATTGTTCCCTACATCTCTTGCACTCTTTCTGAGTTTTTGTCTTTCAGTCCCATGGTTGTCGCCTGTTGGATGATATCTCATCAAGTCATCATTCACCAATCACCATTTCACCTATAAATATTAAAAAACCTGCAAGGCTGCAATGTTGCAAATGAAAGAAAAAACAAATAAAAGCAATAATTCATTGAATCATTGATAATTGATTGCTACTTCACTGGCTCAGGGTGAACCTAGTAAAGAAACATTATCTTCAACAAGTCCAAAAATTGTGCCCTCCAAAGTTACAACTTGGTAATATGACTTTAAGGCTTTTATCAATTTAATTTAATAGTATCTGCTCAACTGCTCAATGCATCAAAATCATTTATACCAAATTATAAATTGGTTGCATCTAAATGTGTGTTGCATCTAAATCACTTTACCAAGTTCTTCATCACAGGCATTAAATATTTAAAACCAACCAAACCAACAATAACAATGTAGAACTACAAGTCTACAACAGAAAAATCCAACAGAAGCAGCAGTTTTACAAGTTTACAACACTTGCTCATTAGCAGAATGAGCACAACCTGATTATCCCAACAGTCCAACAGTTCAAGCAGCAGTTTTACAGCACTTCAATGTTTCAATCTAAACTCAAAGTCTCAAAGGCCAAATAGCAGAATGACAACAACCCGACAACAACAAAATTGTAAGATGCAACAAGCCAACTGTCCAACAGTTCAACACCAACACCAAAACAACCAGTCCCACACGGCCATCAGCAATATAACCCAGATACCTCCAACACCCCAAGTAGGAGAGCACCAATGAGACAAGCCATCAGCAATATAACCCAAAAAATCATGGTTTAAGTCCCACATAATCAAGATACCATCTAAATATGAGATAATCAGATAACAAAATGCAGCAGCAGAAAACAAAAAATTAAAATTAGTGATCCAAGCCCCAAGAGATATTAAAATAAATAGAGAAATACCAACTCATAAGTCCAGCAACCCAGCAAAAAACCTCCAGCCAAGAGAGTAATCAATCCTCCAACAATAACTATAACTGCACATCCAGAACACAATGAAGATGCAAAAACGCCGCCACATCTCCAATAAACCAACCAGCAAAAATAGTGATCCAAGAGATATACAAACACAGCACAAAACTCCAGAACTCCACCAGGAGATAACAGCCAACCCAGAAGAAAAACAAGACCCAACAAAAGGCAACCCAATAGAAAAGAATAAACCCGAACATTTAACACAACTACATAAATAATAATATTAGAAAAGTGTCTCTAAAGTCTAAACTTTAAGATGCAATGTTCGCTGACTCATTATCAACTCCAATTTGATTTCCGTCAACATCCAAACCCATTATGTCATCAGTCACCGCATCAAGCTCAGTGTCTTTTGCATATATTACAAATGCACAAATATTAAATTGTTAAGAAGTTAATTGTATAACTAACCTAAGAGTATAAGTTATATAGTAATTTTAATTTTTACCTTGCTCACTATATAACCAATCTTTAGTGCATATCAATGCTTCCACAATATCATGTTTCAAAGCAATTCGATATTGGTCGAGAACTCTACCACTATTGCTAAAAGCACTTTCAGTTGCTACAGTAGAGATTGGAATGCACAATACATCACGGGTCATGCTTGAGACCTGAGAAAATCTGTACTAATTAAGTTTCCAATATTGTAAAATATCTAACTCGTTATTCCTATCCAACTTGGTTTCGTCCAAGTATACTTCAAGTTCCGACTTTCTATTTCTTGGCATTGTTACTTCTACTTCAAATGTGTCATAATCCTATGCAAATGAATCAAATGATCATATATTTCATAATGAAAAGAGAGCAACATGTATTGTAAGATACAAATTGGCAAAGTAGTTAAGTAGAACACTTGAACCTGAAGGAATTGTGACTTAATCATTGTTATTGATTGAGTAGTTGAAGGAGTCTTTTGCGAAGATTGGGATGTTTGAGTTTCAGAAGTTGAGGTATTCTCAATTGGTCTTGAGTAGTTTGCAAATAGGGATTCCAACTTCTCCTTCACTTTTTCAAGCTCAATTATGTAAGTACCCATATACAATTTCTTGTAACACCATTCAAGCTATTGCTAAGAGTACACTAAAATCTTTCCAGTACTTTTCAAATTTCGCAAGCATACAACCTATCATTCTTCTTATATACTCCAAGCCAGAAGACATTTCATTCTTCAATGAGGCATATGTAGTAGAGACACAAGGAAAATATAGATTTGCAGTGGGATACTTAGATCCAGAGAAGAGACAAGTGATTTCATAAAATGGTGCTAAAAACTTGCATATATTCACACATTTTTCCCACTCAGATGCTGAAGGACAACATTTGTAATTGGAGTCACCCAATTCCAAATGCATAAAAGCACGTCTGAAATAAATTGCGTTGTCCAACATAACAAAAGTAGAATTCCATCTAGTTGGCACGTCTTGTCTAAGGCCTCTATTACTTTCAAGAAAACTTTGCCTCATGCACTTAAGAAACTTCTACTTTCTTAATTGAGAACTCTTTACATATTTAATGCTCTCCCGAACCTTTAGAACACATGAATCAATTTCTTTCAAACCTTCCTGAACAATAAGATTCACAATATGTGCACAGCATCTCATATGAAAAAATTCACCATTGCATAAAAGACCATTTTTCAAATTCAAATGGTTCCGGAGAAAATCAACAGAAACAGTATTTGCAGATGCATTATCTAAAGTGATGCTGAAAAGCTTAGTATCAAGTTTCCATTCAATTAAAAATAGTTGGAGTTTCTCAAACAATGCTAAGCCATCATGGGGGGGTGGGTGGCATGAAAGTAAAATTTATAACTTTTTTCTGTAACCTCCAATTCTTATCAATAAAATGTGCAGTCAAGCAAATAAAACCATCCGTGTTGATAGAGGTCCACAAATCTGAAGTTAAGAAAACTCTACCCTTACAACTACTAAGAAGAGATTGTATTTGAACTTTTTCCTTAACAAACATTTTCTTGCAATCATGTTGTGCTGTATTTCTAGAAACAATGAGCTATCAGGACGCAAATAACAAAGTAATGATCTAAGACCAGCCCATTCCACACATTGAAATGACAAATCATGCATAACTATACATGCAGTAAATAAGCTGTGAAATTCTTGATTATCAAACTTATTTTCAACCATAGATACAGATGCAGTTGAGTTACTTTGAAGAATAAGTTGACATATATCTTGAGAGTTTCTTTTCTTAAAATTTGCAAGTGACGTCTCAAATTTCCTGTACTATTTTTACTGTCACTTAAATATGTAGCCCCACATTTCTTACATTTGCAACGTTGTTTTCCATCCTTTGCAAGGGGCAACATTTCGAAATGTCCCCACACATTAGTAGTCAATCTCCTTTTCTTTTTTTGAGCTGTTCCGCTAGCATTATTAAGTTCATCACTGTCATATTCATGTTCATTATCAGTAGGAACGTACTCATTATGATCAGAAGGATTACTCGAAACAATTGTATTTGAATCCTCCATCTAAAAAAAATTATATAACTCCACATCACAACTCCATATTATAGGTTGTATAAGATTATAAGCATAGGAAAAATAGCGATTAATTAATTAAAGCCATAAATCATCACAGCAATTCAACATGGTGTCATGGCTTTTGAATTTAAATTTAAGTTGTATGAACAGATGAAGTAAATAAATAATAATCATAAAGCTGAAATGAAGCAGCTCAGTGAACAGCCAACTATCCAAGTAGCCAAAGCCAACAGCAAGTCAACAACAGTCAGTGAAATAACATGTCAACAACTCAGTAGTCAGTTACTCAACAGTCAGCAGGCTGACAAAACAATGAACAATCCCGGCTACTTCCATAGGTGATAGTTCCATACTCAAAATAATCAACATAAAGAATAGCAACAAGCAGCTCAGTGATGTAGTGACAAAAACATAAAAGATTTCATGTTCCTGGTCTCAAGACTCAAGTTCACAAAGAAACCCTAATCAACATTTCAGCACACCTAAGGCTCTCAGTCTCAAATCGGCTAATCCTCCTTCCTCCATCTATAGATTTCACTCATTTCAGAAATCACGATTCACGGACTCACCAAATCGGTAACGCTCAAAAGTCAAAACCTCAAACACCACGATAGGCAAAACTGCAAAACTCAAAATTTGTTACAAAAAGAAATAACCAATATTCGATCCAAAAACTAAATAGAAATAAAAAAACATCACCTTAGGCCTTGAACGTTCCACCAACAGTCCAAAACAACAAAATGTCGTGAGTTATTGAAGATATTACCGACCGTCACGAACGAGAAAGCCAGAAATGAGGAGGATTCGAGAGCTCGATACTCGATACTTCGATAGCAGAAGATCCAGAGAGATGAGAGACAGAGAGAGCGAGGAGAGGAGACCAGGAGACGAGGAGTGAAAACCCTAAAACAGGCGAATCCGCGAATGGCTGAAGGCTGAAGCCGCTGAAGTGCGCTGCCTCTCGCTCGAAACTCAAAAGTCGAAATAGCCCTAAAAAAGTAAAAATTTAAGTAGTCGCGGGTTAGTCGGGTCAAAAGCGGATTGCCGGGTTGACCCGAACCCGACCCAAAATTTAAACGGGTCAAGAAATTAAACCCGAACCCGACCCGTTTCATGCATGGGTTGACCCGAACCCAGATTTTTCAGGTCGGGTTCGGATTGGATTTTCAGGTCGGGTCAGAAATTGACAGGCCTAATTTGATTGCTTGTCTGAAAAGAGGAAATATTACACCCTTCAAACAAAAGGATCTGAAGAAGTAGATGGCCAATAATGGAAGCTCAATGTCCTCAGATTTTTTTATAATTTCTCAAACGCGTAAGAATGGGGAAACCAAACAATACACCCCAACTTGCTTTGGTTTAGTCGATAATGTTTTATTTGAGACATTTTCTTATGATTTTTATTAAAAAGTTACTTTAAGAAACAGTAAGAAAGCCGTCCCAAACGAAGCCTAAATTGTATCTAAGATCAAAGCCAAATCCAAGACTGCCAAGATGAACTCGAATCAAATACATAAATGAAGAGATCTCAAGAAGTGTCCAGTTTGGCAACTCGTCCCAAGAGAAAGACTACAGTCCAACTTGGTATCTCATCTCGGAAGGATTACTCTAGGCCAACTTGGCATCTCTCCTACAAGGGATACTTCAATGCAGCTTAGAATCTCATCAGAGAAATTCTGGCAACCATGCTATTAGAAGTGATCATGCTCAAATAGAAGATTTTTTTTATCACGTACAATTATATAATTCTCACTTCTAAAATTCTGAAAATTTTGGTGATGAGTAGTTTTTAATTATCTAATTTATTAGAATGTGATATCTATAAAATTATTATTATTATTATTATTATTATTATTATTATTATTATTATTATTATTGGGAGAAATAGCTTTAAGAATGTTAATTTTTTTCCTAATATTATATAATTAAGAGTCTATTTGAGATGGCTATATAAATAATTCGTACGCCTCTTCTCCCCCGCTCTTTTCTGGGAGCTAGGGTTTTTTTTTCGGAGCTTGGACCTCTCGCCCCGCTTCGCCTTGGTCTCTCTAGTGAATGATTTTCGTCATCTTCCTGTTGCTGGTGCTTCTCTGATTTCATGGGAGTTTTTCATTATCTTGTTTTTCCTTTCGTGTTTTGTTTGTTTCCTGCTTCGTCTCATTCGGCCCTAGTGGCCGGCATGGCGACGAAGCGTTTCTTGGATCCGGGTTTTTTGGATGGATCCAAGAAGTCGCGATCTTTTTTGGACGCTTTATCTGGTAATGTTTCGGATGTTTGTTTCCCGTCTATCAAAACGATTATATTTCGTGGTTTGCCTACTATGTGGATCTCTGAGGAGTAGATTGTTTCGTTGGCGGCACCATTCCAGTTTGCCTTGGTTGGTTTTTTTCCCCTATCATCGTCCTAGCTTGGATACCATCCAAAGTTTTTTTTTTTTTTTTCAATCTTAAGTTGACTGCTGAATTTTCTGTTACCTTACTCGATTCCTCTCATGTGTTGATTAAATTATCGAATGACATGGATTATAGTAGGGTTTTTTGCCATCATTCTTATCTGGTTTTCAATTGCTACATGAAACTTACAAAATGGTCTCCTTCCATTGATATAAGTGTGGAATCCCCAGTTATACTCATTTGGATTTCCTTCCGCAATTTACGGCCCCATTTATTCGCTCCCCGTATCCTTCATGTGTTGGGTTCTTTGTTTGGCCGCCCGCTAAAAGTTGATAATGCCACCTCTGTTGGCTAGCGTCCCTCCTTGACACGTGTTCTGGTAGAACTGGGCATCACCAAAAATTATCTTGATAAAGTGTGGCTTGATCCTGATAAATTGGGTTACATCCAGAAAGTGCAAATGGAGGTTTTTCCTTCTTTTTGTGATCTTTGTAAAGCTATTGGTCGTCCGGGGAGAGTGTCATTCTCTATCCCCAGCCCCCATTCATGTTTCTTCTGCGAATCATATTAACCCTGTTAAGAATGAAATTGTTAATGTGGTAAATGTTGTTAGTGAGGTTAATATTGATTTTGTTACCTCTAATATGTTGGGTTCGTCTATGAGTAATGGGGTTGAGGTTGTTGGGGCGGTTGAACCTTCCGCGCTTTCTTCTTATGATGTTTCTCTTGTTATTCATGTGGTTTTGTTTGCTTCTGTTGGTGGGTCTCATGTTGATTTGGTGGATCTGATTGCTATGCTAGTTCCTCCTAACCAAACTATTAATGACATTGATGAGGCGTTGCTAATTGTCGGGCTGGTTTTAGTTTACAATCCGTCTAGCCTAGTCCTCTCCCCTGCAGTCCCTGTTTTTCCTGTTGCTGTTTGCTCTAGTGGCTCTCCGGTCATTAATGGAGAATTGGTGGTTTATGGTGCTGTTGATTGTGATGTTTCTCCTACTGTGGCTGTTGACAGCATCGCATTGAATGATATTAACTGTTGTGTTAATCTTAGAGATAGTCTTATTTATGCTGATGGTGCGGAGTTGTCTAATGATAATTCCGTCTTTTTAGTTGATGGTGGTAATGAATCTTTGACTGATTTTGGGGAGGCATGAGTCGTGGTGCCTATGGTGGATGTGCCTATTTTTGTTATTTCGAATGCTAATTTGTTAGCTCATCTTGCTATAGATTCTATTCGGTGGCAATGTGATTGGTTACAGGATGACATGTCGTCTGTTGGAGGGGAGGATATTATTGAAAGCAATATGAAAATTGGCTCGCTCGATAATTATGTTAGGCATCGAAAACGAAAATCTAAGAAGAAATGACTTTCCTTTTTGGAAGTTTTGTAATTGTGGTGGTTGGTTTTATCACGGTTTTGGTTGCTTTAATTGCTTTGCCGAGATGGAATTGAAACATGACTATGATGAAGCAGTTATTCTGCATGCGCCTTTGGGACAGTTTTTTTTAATGTTTTTAAAAGCAGTTTTTTAGTATAAAAATTAAAATTTTTATACTAGAAAGTTGTTTTAAGAAGCAGCAAAAAAACCGTCCCAAATAAAGCCTAAAGCAATAAAAAAGTTATCCAAAACGAAGTAAGACTATTGGAATACAATAAAAAATAATAAAAAATTTGTCTTAAATAAAGCCTAAGATATAAGTAATTGCATACATTGGAAGAGATTTTTTAGCTAAGAATATCCTCCTAAAATTAGAACATTTAATCAGATGTTCTCAAACCGCAAAACAGCTTTTTTGAATTTTCCTAAGATAATTCATTTGGTTTCGTAAGGTAATAATCAAAAGTGCTATAATACTATTATTATTTACGAGGTAAGAATTTTTATCTAACAAAATATGTAGCATTGACTACTAGTTCGAAAAAATGCGTCTGTGCTGAGTTAAATTTTGAGGAGAATATTCCGAGCCAAGATTTTTTTTTTTTTTTACAACATAAATTCTTCCTGTTTTGAATTTTAATAAGGAAAAAAATTTATTTTGGGCATGAATTTTGTATTAGTGATCAGAATTCTGTCATTTCTTACCTCTAATTGTTCCTTAGCCTACTTCAAAGGAAATATATCTATTTTGTTAATTTAGGGTCTATATTGGTCAACTTTCTGTCTATTTTTTTCTTTTGAGGTAGCAATCATAATTTCATTTGATTACTATTTTTTATTTTTTCCACTATTTTTTTAGCAATCGGTCAACTTTTCACCTATTTGAAACCTCCTTTATCAAATCCAAATGAAGCACATTAAAACAATGAATGTATTGTCGCTAATGCTTTGAAATACTGAAACATTCAACATGGGAACTTACAGCAAGGAATGCAGAAAATAGGAATAAAAGATTAATAAATTTGTGCTAAGGGCATCTCCAACTCAAAAAAAAAATTATGTTTCACTTCAAAATATAATAACAGTCATATCAAACATTCATTCATTTCATCCAAACTCTATTTCTAACAATGATTTGGATAGAACTGAGTAGTTGAAGGAGGAACGGGCTGCTCTACTTGTTCGGGGCGAAGGAGATGGAAGACGAGAATGTTCACAGCCAAGATAAAAAGTAAAAATGCATTTCTATTTGTCATTCAAGTGGACGATTATCAGAACTACAAACGGACGAATGACGTTCGGTTGGAAAAGCCCTAGGATGAAATATCAACATTATTATGAAAGTTTTGATAGGCTAATGTCTTCAACACTCAGTAACACTCCTATTACGCACATCAGTGTCTATCTTTTTTTTTTTAAACGCACATCAGTGTCTATCTTAATTGTCATACAATGTCAATCCTAAATCTCCTATGGTTAAGGCACAAACTCCACAAATCCAAAACCTCCTAAAATTCAAACTAAAATTGAGAAATCTGCTTATATATATATATATATATATATATATATATATATATATATATATATATATATATATATATATATATATATATATATATATAGCTGCAACTCGAATTTGAGAAATCTGTCTTTAATTCATGAAAATTGCAGTGAGCCAACAAAAATAAATTCCTTGATGAAAGCTTATAACTAGCAATAATTTTATATTCTAACATATCCCACTTTGCTGGCTTATGTTCTGCTAACTGCTAACAACATATATATAACCTGTATTTTTATTAAGAACACATGTAATCTATCAATATTAATAACACTACCAAACTATTTCCATCTTTCTATTATTCAAAACAGTATTATAATTGTTGTGTCCTGGAGTATTTGCGGCGATAGAGAAATATAAAGTTTAACGTCTTTACGTTGTACAAAAATCCAGCACACAAGCAGATAAGAGAGATGGTATAACGTTCATAAGAGACACTAGCGTTTTTACATGACAATCCCTGAAAAGGGGGAAAAACCACAAGGTATGGCCCAGTTTGAATGAATCCACTAGTATTTGCAGTCGATTACAAATGAGACCCTTCTTAGGGAGAAGACCTTGGCTTGATGTCACAAATGAACATCATATAGAGCGTATTACATGGTGGGAGTTACAATTATCAACATAGACATGTTTGTTTAGTCGGCATGATCATAGTTGATAGGATAGAGGTCGAAAAGATCGTAGTAGGAAGGAGATCGGGGTCAAAAAGATCATTATCCGGCGATGTAAGTCGGAAGGGACTGTAGTGTGCAGGAGACCAAGGTTAGAGAGATCGTTGTCTGGAGATATAGGTCGGAAGAACCGTACTATGTAAGAGATCGAGGTCAAAAAGACCGTTGTCTGGCGATGTAGGTCAGAAGGACCGTAATAGGCGACGGAGGCCGGAAGGATCATAGTCGGCAGGAGAGAGGGGTCCAAAAGACCGTAGTTGGCCGGAGATTGGGGTCAAAAAGACCATTATAGTAGGTCGATGCTATGGTAGAACTCTAGACATCAGATGGTGGCTCGACAGAAGTCTGGGCCTCAGGTGATGGTCCGGCAGAAGTCCGGACCTTAGGTGGTGGTCCGGCAGAAGTTCGGGCCTCAAGTGGTGGTCCGACGAAATTTCAGGCCCCAGGTGGTGGTCCAGTAGAAGTTCGGGCCTCAAGTGGTGGTCTGGTGGAAGTTCGGGCCTCATGTGGTGGATCGGCAGAAGTCTGGGCCTCAGGTGGTGGTCCGAGAGAATTTTGGGCCTTAGTTGGTGGTCTCGTAGAAGTTCGGGCCTCAGGTGGTGGTCCGGCAGAAGTCCGAGTCTTAGGTGATGGAACGGTCAAAGTCCGGGCCTCATGTGGTGGTCCGGCAGAAGTTCGAACCATAGGTGGTGGTCTGGTGGAGAACAGGGCCTCAAGTCGATGCCCGGCGAAGCTAAGGACCTCAAGTGGTGGTCCAGCGAAGGTGGGGGCCTGAGATGGTGGTCCGGCGAAGGTGAGGGCCTCAAGTGGTGGTCTAGTGAAGGTGAGGGCCTCAAGTGGTGGTCTAGTGAAGGTGAGGGCCTCAAGTGATGGTCTGGCGGAGCAACGACATCAGACGGTAGTCCGGCGGAACTCCGACGGTGGTCGATGAGGCAAGACCGATCTCCGATATCTCTCTTGCTTGGAGGGCGCCCCCCCCCCCCCCCCCCAAGAGAAAGGATGGGTCTATTTATAAATTTCTGGAGTGGTATAGTCCGTAAATAAGTGAGAGATCAATGATAAATGATGAGTGGTTGGATAGACGGCCGATATTGAATCCCTTGATCGTGGACCATTTGTCAGACATTTAAAGGTCTTAATGATGTCGGAATTCAGCGATCTTGGGCTCGTTGGATTCGTCTTGTCGAGCCGCTCTATTCAACTATAAGCACATGATGTTTGGAAACCGTATGGTAATCCAAATTGTGGTTCGAACCTTCCAATAGCTCTTCGGGTCCTTGATTTGGACACATTTGGGCTCGGATTGAGTCAAATTTGGTGTCGTTGGGTTCATATTTCCGAGACGTTCAGTTTGATTGTAAGTTTGCATAAATCGGAGTTTGGATGATCCCAATTTTACTTTCGGAAGTTTACAACTTGATTTTGCCTTGAGATTTGTGCCCGATCAATATACATATCAATAATATATCTTTATTTACATTACACATGACACTATCGCATGATCAAACACGCAGAGAAAGGCTAAGAAGGGTCAAACTCACATAATTTATTGCCTTTTAGAAGCTTTAGAAGAAGAGCAGACCAAAGAGCGCACAACAGAGGAGAAAAACCCATAGCTGATGCAGCCAGATCTCCGCCCTCATCTCGTGCCTCGGCCTCGGACTCTCGCCAATCACCTCCCTCATGGCCCGAGAAAGGTTCCAGCTTGGCGGGTTGGTGAACGCCCATGGCAGCATGGCGAAGGCAATTTCGCCAAGTACCACGCCGGCCGTGGAGTGCAGTACTCCCGTGTGATAGGGCCGTTGGTCGATAGCAGCGGCAGCAACGAGGCTCCGAGTGTCTCTTGGTCGGCCCGGGATGCCGATACTCTGGCCACGGTTTTTTGCGGCATGCCCGCGGCCGTAGAGAGGGACAAGGGAGGAGTCAGAAAGAGGGGATTTGCAGACGGGGCACCGGCGAGGGTTATTGCTGGAGGTAGGATGAAGCCAGCGGTAGATACAAGGCCAACAGTAGAGATGGCCGCAAAGAGTGACCACTGGATCGGAAACGAAGTCGAGACAGATGTTGCAATCAAAGCTGGCGTTCGCCTGCGGAGAGTTTGCGGTGACGCTGCCGGCGCTTCTCTTTGAGGAATTCTCGTGCTCCGGTGACGATTCGAAGATGATATCAGGAAAGGAGCCGGCGAAAGTCCCTTCTACTTCCATGGATTCTTGGATGGAGATAAGAACGTCTTCTATGGATTTGAGGACAGCTCCGGTTCGTAACTAGAAAAAAAAGTTAGAAAATCAGAATCAAAATAGACCAAAAGGAAGAATGGATCTGAATCGAAAGAACAAATTAAGGCGAACTATATATCTTTTGAAACCTAACTGAACAGCTCGATACTATGATCACTAATCCCTAAACCTTTATCTCTTATCTCTTACCTCTCGCTTTCAATTCGAAAACTATAGAAAAGATTCCCAAATCCGAAGAGATAACGCTAATTCAATCACAACACGTGGAGTCGCAAAGAGAGAACCAGAAAGCGGAAAAGCCAAAACCAGAAGGCTCGGTCAGACATAGCAATCACCTTTTCTTCCGAAGGTGACCAATAAGGCGAAGAGCTCCGTCCTCACTTTCCGGCCAGAATCAGGCGTTTCACGACGGTCGTTGGCGGCGGGAGAGGAAAGCCGCGAAGGATGGAAAATGAACCAAGAGGCCGATGATATTTTGTAATCGGTTACGGGGCGTCGCGGGTCGGGCCCCGATTGGTAGGTGGTCAGTGGCCACGCACGCGTCGGATCGCGATGTGAGAGAAACTCCGATCGCAAAATGTACGGTAGCTTTGTACACTTCATTTTCTGACACCTCTGTTTAATTTAAGGTTAAATTAAATTAAAAAATAATAATAATAATTTAATATTTATAAATAGAAGATTTTTTTATTTATTTATTTGAATAATTAAAATTTAATAAATAATAAAATACAATATCAACAAATTCCAGTATATATTTATAAATATTTAAATTTTATTAAATATTATTTGATGTGGCTTTACAAAAAATTTTCATAGAGGGAGCTTTTTTTTTTTTTAAGAATCCCCTCAACTTTTTTCATCTGGCTTGGGACCGGCATTAACAATTTTAAAAAAATTTATTGACAAATAAACTACTAAATATAAGATGGAGTACACTTACAGTTTATACCGTCTATTCTTCATATTTTAAAAAAATTGAATGATAACATCATTGTTAATACAATCTAAATTTTTTTTTCAATATGAGCGATTAAAATATCGTTCATCCATTGATCTTAAATTCGATTGCGTAGTCGACTTTTTATGATAGCCATTGTAGAAAAAATTCTTTCAACTCTTGTTGTTGCAATATGTAATACTAATGCTAGCTTCAATAGTCTAAAAACAAGGGGATATAGTATTTCCTTCCTGCTCTAAACCATTTTTTCTGCAAGACTTCCTATATCTTTTATGAGGGAAAATTGACTATCAAACCACATATCAATAATATAAGTTTCCAGCTGATTATCAAGAATCATCAAATCCGAATGAGTGAAATCGCTTGTATATAAGTTTGTCATTTCAATTAACTTCTCTTTGTTGAATGCATTAAACAAATTTGATGTATTAAAATACACAAAAATATTTGAGTATTAGTCATTGTGAAATGATTATTCAAATCTTGAAGTTGCATATCAAGTATTGTGTAGAATATTTTAACTCGGTAATGATGTAAATTTGTTATTTCTTGAAGTACACGTCGTTGTCTTCCACAGGCAACCCATTTATCATTTAGATTATGAGTGATAATTTTGTGTTCAACACAAAAGAAAGTAACATTTTTTAATGAATTCATCTCAATCGTTATCTCTCATGTCAGCTTGTAATTTATTTTTTATATCGAACTAATGATATGACATTCATATATTCTGATCTTTTCTTTACAAAGCTTCTGATAATTTAGCGGTGATTCCAAGTATGTCTTTTATAAAGTACAGGCAAAAAGAGAAGTCAAATGATTGCAATGAATTTAATAATACAAAAGTTTCTCTTCTCTGTTCAGAGCTTATGTCATCCTCCAAAACTATTTCAAGCACATTAATAACTAAGGAAAATATTGTAACTAATCTAATGAGTGACTCATAATGAGAACCTCATCTTGTTTCACCAGCACGCCTTAAAGAAATTTCTTAATTTAATCCTCGTCCAGTGAATACCTCACTATTCTGTGATGCACTTAATGTTAGTTTGTGCTGTATTTCCCTTAGCTGATCACGACGTTTACATGAAACACCGATAATATTCATAATGTTTGAAATTATAGTAAACAACAATGCAATCTGAACATGATTCTTCGCAACTGCTATTAAAGCTAATTGAAGCTCGCATGAGAAACAGTGAATATAATGTCTAGACGCATTATCATTTAGGAATAGTGTTTTAAGCCCATTAAATTTTTCTCGCATATTACTTGTATCATCATACCCTTGATCACAAATTTTAGAAGAAGACATGCAATAATTTGAAATAACTTGTTTAACTCCTTTTTTGATACATTTAGATGACGTTTCAGGAAAATAAACAATACCCAAAAAATATTCAATAATTTGACCTTTTTCATTCACATTCAATAAAATACAATAACAACATTCATTTGTTATTTCCCTGATATATCACGAGTTTTATCAATAAGAATAGAGAAGTAGCTATCACCAACTTCTTCCTTTACGCATTTTGTAATTGCAATGGAAATAGTTCTACAAATATTCTTCTGAATATCATGTGTATTTAATTTCAAATTATCTATAGCATTTTTTAGTACAATATTACTTATATCTTCATTATATTTTGCTAAAAAATCAAGTTGCTCAAGAAAATTTTCTTAATTTTTTGAACTAGAATCTCATTATGCCCTCGAAAAGCTAAACATTTTCTTAGTAGGAACTTCACAGAATCAATAGAATAATTTAAGCGAACATATATGTATTTGTTGCTCGATCTGACTACATCTGAAAGGCAAAGTTAATATGTTGATCTTGTTCATTAAATCCTCATAATTTTGCCTTGTATTATTACGAGCATTATTAAGTTCTCATATATGAAGATCAAATCTATCATATTTTTTCCAATTGGAGAATCCATTTCTATGAAATGCTATGAAATGCCTCATCATCTTCTTTTTTTCTTCCTTCTACTCCAAAAGATAACAATACAAACAGTATTATTTATCCTTCTGTATATTGTACTCTAACCAACTCGAGTATTTATCAGATTATTTTAGTATATTATTATGATTTAAAAAAAAAATTTGCAGCCTTACAAAAATTTTGAATGATAACATAGTTTTTATACTTCAGTTTATACTTTTTAATTAATGTGATAATTTATCAGAAAACTCATTTTTTATCATAAACTATATTATATAATTTATCAAAAAACTCACTGATAAAACTCATTTTAAATTCTTCATTAAATGATATAAACTAAATTATATAAAACAAGAAAATAAAAAATAAAACTTACATGTATTGTCGGCCGATCCATGACGGAAGGATGGAGGAATCGTGAGCTTCTCATAGAATCCAGTATCCAAATTCCAAAACATAAACTTTAAACTATAATATTGTATTGAATCTAATATAATTTAGGATTAAAAAAAAACCTAAACTATAGAAAACAAGAAAGAAAAAAGAAAATCTTACCTGTGTGCTGCCGGACGGATCCAAGACGCCTGAAGTCAGAAGAAGCCCCAAGACGCCGGAAGAAGGGAGAGGCGAGGAGTCGGACTTGTACTGAATCTAATATATTTGAGGATAAAAAAAAAACCTATAAACTAAACTATAGAAAATAAGAAAGAAAAAATAAAATCTTACCTGTGTGCTGCTGGCTGGATCCAAGATGCTGGATGTCGGAAGAAGCCCCAAGATGCCGGAAGAAGGCTTAGAAGGGAGAGGCGAGGAGTCAGACTTGTACTGAATCTAATATAGTTTAGGATAAAAAAAAACTATCAACTAAACTATAGAAAAAAAAAAAAGAAAAAAAAAATCTTTCATGTGCTGCCGGCTAGATCCAAGACGTCGGAAGAAGCCACAAGACGTCGAAAGAAAGGAGAGGCAAGGAGTCGGAGTGTTGGACGAGAGCTTCTAGCTGGACAAAAGCTTCATGTGCGACTATGCTGGACATGTCCCATAGAGCAAACAAAATATTCTATGCGGGCGACGTCGCGAGGAGTCAGAGTGATTTTTTATCTCCTGAATATGAATCATTCGTACAGCCCAAACTGCCCAATTCTATACAGGTAAAAAAAAAATTAATTAATAATTTAAAAAAAATAATAATTAATAATTTAAAAGAACAAATGAGAGAATTTAGCTCTGCTAGGGTTAGCGATTCTGCGCTATCTCTACCCGCTCGTTTGCGATCTCCGCCGCCGTCATCGGCCGGGGGTTCTCTCCCCATGGCTGATAAGATGTTCCCCTCGCTTCCCACACTTCCCTCCTCTACCATTTCCTCCCCCTCAAGACCGTCTGTTCTTCCCCTATGGAAGAATCTACTCACCACCACCCCACAAATCTCTTCTGATTTTTCCCACTCCCTCTCCTATACTCCCACCCAAAACTTTACCGCCAACTTCACTGCTGATCAGTATGTGGCTGGCGCCCCGGAATGGTCTTTATCGCTGGTAGGCTACTCCATTGGGAAGAGGCCCTTCTACGAAGCGCTTCTCTCGACGATCAAAAAGGCATGGCAACTCGAAGGTGAGCTTTCCCTGCTCACCATGGATGACGGTTTTTTTCTACTCAAATTCACAGCCCTAGAAGATTACGAGCATGCATGGACTGGAGGACCCTGGTTCTTTTTCGGTAAGCCCTTCATACTTCAAAAATGGAGCCCAGATTTCATTCCAAAGCGTGAGGAATTCCCGTCAATACCTTTATGGATCAAAATCATGAATCTTCCGCTTTCTCTACGGACGCCAGAAGGTATTTCTAAACTTGCTAGTTGCGTTGGTATACCGAATGCTGTCGATGCTTTAACTGCGGCGAAAACCCGCCTGACTTTTGCGAGAGTATGTATTCAAGTCACTAGCAATTCTCCTTTACCAGAAGAAATTTTCTTTTCTATTGATGGAAAAATTACTCCTCTACGTGTGCATTACGACTGGAAGCCCGAACACTGTTCACAATGTGGTTCGATCATGCATCCCCCAACGCTTTGCCCAAAAGATCCCATTACCAAGCCCATTAGCAACAATAATACTAGAGGAAGAAGCTCAAGCAGAAACACCCGCCCATCCCCACCTCCCAGACTTACTATTCTTAAACCCCCTCTTCAAACCAAACCTCCTCTCAACAATGATGTTTCCGCTCAACCACCAAATATCCACCCCCCCACGAAAATCACCACATCTCTATCAATACCTAATCTGAATTCCCCTTCGGGCGAACTGCAGGATTCCACTGACATGTTTCTGAAAACAACTGCTCCTAAGCTTATCATTACCTCTAATAAATTTCAGACGCTGGGGGATGCTGATCCGATTGATGTTCTGCAGCCGCAAAACACATCTCTGGTTTCTTCTCCTACACGCAAAAACCAAACGCCAACAACTTCAACCAAAGCTCATAACACCCAAAACCAAAACAGCCAGCCTCAAACCTCTGCCCGTTTCCATCAGTCAAACATCCCCCCAATTGCAACGGAGACTTCAGGCTCTTCCTCTAGTAGCTCAACAGTCCATCTTGATACAAACCAAAATAAAAAAACAAACTAGAGGCAAAGCTAAAAAAGCCTCTACCCCCAACAAAAAATCATAATGCCCCTCCCAAACTTAGCAGCTTGGAATATTCGTGGGTTCAACAACCCAGCCAAAGTTGCTTGCTGCAAACATTTAGTCCGTTCTCAAAATCTTGACCTCCTTTTCATTCTTGAAGCAAAAATTTCCCACTCCAACCTCGCAAATGATTGGTTCCTTGCCAATCACCAAATTTTTCAGCATGAAGGCAATTGTGACAATTTTTTGCATAGTGACCCTGGTCGTATATGGGTCAAATGGAATAAGGATGTTCTTATTTTCACTCCACTACACAAGACGAATCAATTTATTCATGGTTCTATTACTACTGCTACTAATCTCACTTATGCTATTACTGCCGTGTATGCTAGCAATTCTCAGTCTGAAAGACAAATGCTATGGAATGACATTCAAATTCTAGCTCAGAATATCAATACTCCCTGGGCTATTATGGGAGACTTCAATACATGTCGTGAGCTTGGTGACAAAGCTGGTGGCACAGCTCTTTCTACCACTCATCTTGGTGATTTTAACAGCCTTGTTTTCAATACTGGGATGCATGAACTTTCATCTGTTGGTCACTTTTACACTTGGTTTAACCAACAACATCACAATCCCATACATATCAAGCTAGATCGTGTCCTTACCAATGAGCAGTGGCTGTTAAGTTTTCCCAACTCTTTCTATAAAGTCCTTGACCCGGATTGCTCTGATCACTCTCCTCTCATTTTGGTTAATGAAACGAAAGTCAAATGTGGGCATAGATTCCTATTCAAAAACTACTGTGTCAAACTTCCTGAGTTTTGGGATTGTTTGCTGGAGGCTTTTTCTCTTCCTAACACTAGTAGTCCCTTAAGCTCCTTCAATTTCAAGTTGAAATCGCTTAAAAATTCTATGAAGCACAAACATTGGTCTAATTCCAACAGTCTTAAAATGCAAATTGAGGCTCTTAAATCCAGTCAGAGAGAGGTTATCAGGCAAATCCAAAGAGAACCCCTTGATCCTCAGCTCAATAGTAATCTCAATCTCATCAACAGCAAGCTAGCCTATTACCATTCTACTCTTACTAGTTGGATGACTCAACGTGCAAAGGTCAAATGGCTCACTCATGGTGAAGATGATTTGAAGTTCCTTTATTCAAAAATAAACATCACCAAAAACTATAATAGAATAAAGGAGATCACCAATGATCAAGGCACTTTTAACTCTAGAGAGGATTTGGCTAACGTCTTCATAAATTACTACAAAACTCTCTTCAATACTCTTGCTCCTTCGGTTTCCAGTCATTCTGCTGTGAATATTCCTGCGGGTAGAGTCATTCCTCAGCATCTTACCTCTGAGCTTATTGCACCTGTTACTTTCGAGGAAATAAAAAACATTGTTTTTACTGGCAACTCCAATACTGCACCGGGTCCGGATGGATTTACTTTTGATTTCTACAAATCAACTTGGAATGTTATCCAACACCAACTCTGTAATGCTGTGTATTCCTTCTTTGCCACGGGTTTCATGCCAAATCAGACGAAAGCTACAGCTATTGCACTCATTCCTAAAAAGCCACATGCCAGCAATGTCAAAGATTATAGGCCTATAGCTCTCTGTAACGTCATTTATAAAATCATAGCTAAAATCATTGCCAACAGAATGAAAAAGGTGATGCCTCTCATTATTCATCCTAGCCAAGGAGGATTCATTCACAAAAGAATCATTTCCGACAACATACTTTTGGCTGCTGACATCCTAGGTCGTTTCAATCTTAAAGCTCACCAAAAACTCCTTTGTGCCAAATTTGACATCACTAAGGCTTTTGACATGGTTTATAGAGACTATCTTTATGAAAGACTTGAAATTAAGGGTTTTCCCAGCATTTTTATCTCTTGGATAAAGGCCTGCACATCGAATGTTTACTTTTCTATTTGTATTAATGGGACTTTAGAGGGATACTTTAATTCGAGCTCTGGTATTAGACAAGGCTGTCCCCTCTCACCTTATCTGTTTAGTATCATCATGGATGGTCTTTCATCCAAATTTGAGCAAGCCACTATTGATAAATCCTTTCACGGCATCAAGTCTGGGAACTGTGAGATTTCTCATTTAATGTTTGCTGGTGACCTTTTAGTATTTGGCGCTGCTACTATGGAAAATGCTCACACCATTAATGGAATTCTTAGAGAATTTGCGGATGTTACTGGGCTTGCGGTGAATCCTGCCAAGAGCTCCATTCTTATATCCAAAAACACAAACACAACCAATGATATTTGTAATATTCTGAATATCCAGCAATCTTTTGCGCCTATCAAATACCTGGGGCTTCCGATTTTTTACAAAAAAACTTAAGATTAGAGATTTCCAACCTCTGCTTGATAAAATTACCAATCTTTTACAAGGTTGGAAAGCAAAAACTCTTTCTTTGGCTGGGAGAATTCAATATATCAAATTCACAATATCTAATACTTTGGCGTACTGGATTCGTGGATCAATTATACCCAAGAGCTGTTGCAAGATTATAAATAGTATGTGCTCTCGTTTTACCTTTTTTGGTAACATCAAGGATAGAAAATTGGCTACTATCTCTTGGAAAAGCTCTTGTTGTCCCAAAATTAATGGGGGTCTGAGCATTTATTCGATTGAATCTCTTTATCATAACTACTCCTGCTCTCTCATTTGGAGATATTTAAATGCAAACTCACTTCTTTTTGCTTGGTGGAGAGGTAGATACATCTCTTTGTGGAATCAATTACCTGTTAAAAAATCCATTTATTGGGAATTCTTGTGTAGAAAGGCCAGTGAAATTAAACACTGTATTACCTTATCTGTGGATGCTAACAGCAAACTTTCTTTCCTTTGGGACCATTGGTGTGGTGGCTCTTCGGTTGCTGACTACTTTTTTAACCTGAACCATCAAGCTATTATACCTTCCATATCTGATTGGAAAATCTCTCAGGTTATTGTTGGCACTAGCTGAAACATTCCGAATGTTTTTGATAATAGTATTGCTGCTCTTATTAACTCTGTTATTATTAATGAGCATCCTGAAAATCATTACTGGTTGGACAAGCAGAACCCAAATTTCCTAGATTTTAATACTCAGTTTTTTACTTCCATGACTAAGGTTACTTGGCACAAATATATTTGGCATAAAAAATCTGCTCTTCGATACTCTGTTTATGCTTGGCTGGCCTTCCGAGGGGGCTTAAAAACAGCTGATGTGCTAGCTGTTCGCGGTATTATTGTGCCAAATACTTGTTGTTTCTATCATAATGAGAAGGAGACTATCTCCCATCTGTTTTTTGAATGTCATTATACCTTTGACATTGCTAAAACTCTCCTCCCCTGGATGTAAAATCTGTTCATGAGGCCTAAGATTCATCAACTTTATGATTTAATTTGGGAAAATGGCTTCATAGCTACAAACAGAAATTATTATCTCCTTACTGCTACTTCGATGGTTTATTTTATATGGAGAGCAAGGAATGACCGGTTATTTGGTGGCATTATCGATTGCAAAGCCACAACGATTGCCAAAATCAGGAGAGCAATTTCAATTAAAACTCATGGATGGAAAATCTGACTGGGTCCTGTATTGTTGTGCTGTTGAATTCTTGGCCCATCTCTGTCTGTCGAATCTGGAGCTTTATGAGTTTTGTGGTTCATGCTGGATACTTGACGATCATATCAGAAGCTTTTGGGGACCCTTTTTGACAGGACGATGATGATTGTTGATTCTGTTCAGCTGCCCCTTGGACGGCCCTCCGGGCAACCAGGGGCTATGCTCTATCACTGCCCCTCGTTTTGACCCTTCCGAGTTTTTGAGCATTTATCTGAGTCCTTTTTAGCTTTGAGCTAATAGTTTTATTGCTTTTAATTTCAATTATTGTATTTTCCTTTATTTAGAATCCATAATCTCTTTTTGTCCTGAGATTTTTGGATTATAGTTTTGGTTCTTCACTTACTTGTAATAGTTTTTCTTAGCAATGAATGGGCAAATGCCCCAAAAAAAAATTTAATTCATAGGGAGCACGTGCCCCCACAAGCCCCCTCTTCTCTCCGCCTCTGATTGTTTGAGCGATTTTGCTTATATATTATAGGTTTGTCATATATTTATATATTGACTGATTAAATATATTTTCACATGGATAAATATACTCCAAAATAATAGCTATATCAAAATATACTTAATTAGGGATAACATCGATCTTATGTTTATGAATTTCTCATTGAGTAGCGAATCATTTATAGTAAGTTCAAATTAGTTTGATTTATTTCATATCGGTTTTAAACTCAAGTTTGAATCCGGTTCAAACATTTACTTTGAATCAAGTTCAAACATGTTGACATATGCTTGAACTAAGGTTTGTTTGAACTAGGATCTAATGAGGTAAGTTCGCATGGAGGATCTCCTCACACCCCCATTGGCCCCATCAATGCCTGCTCCAATCGCTTTTTCATTATAAACTTATATTCTACTTCACACATCGATTATCTAGTAGATTCTTACCCCAAGTGATTCAACATCATCAACATAAACTCTTTTTCTTTACACCAAGTGGTTCTCGTCAATGTCTATCCCCAACACCCTTAAAAACTCATCTTTTCTGTCACTCGCCTCTAGGGCACTACCCCTAGTGAGTTAAATGACTCCTCTTCTTTATCACATATCATCGATTCGTTGATGCTTAACCCCAACATGCTCCCTTGCTCCTCTTTTCTTACACAAGGTGTCAATTTGTTGATATATATTATCATCAAGTTCTAAAAATCCTTTTCTCCTCTACAAGTTATCGATTTGTTGATGTATACCCTTAGCAAGCTCATGAAATTCTCTTATCATTCACACAAGATTAGTATATTTATTTCTGCCTCCAATGAGTTCCCATCACAAATTGCTTTCCTCCTTCATCCCTTTAATGATATCCCTAATGATTCAAATCATATTTGAGCTAAAGTTTAAACAAAAGTCCAAACCAACATCACATAATTTGTGTTCAATGAGTTCTTTGTTGCAAATCTAGACCCAACACTTTTGATTTTGATAATAGCAAATATTATTTGATTTTCTACTATGTTATTGTTATTATTGCTTGTTTGTTTCTTGTGCACTAATATTTTAGGTCCATCGTACACTGTGAAAATTGATCACCACAAGACTCGGTTAAATAGGGTTAAGTGTCTTGAAAAGTCTGTATTTTCTATTTTTATTTATTTATACATTTCTTGGGTTAAGTCATATATTTGATGGATGTTAAACTTGGTGAATGTACGCATACACACTCAGGAGAGTGAAATAGAAAGGAAATTAAAAGTGAAACTTTCTGAATTAATCGTACTATATGATGCATATTATATTGTACGATCAGCTATTTAAATAATCATTAAAATGGTTAATTGTGTAATTAAAGATATTTGAACTAATCATAATGGACAATAAATCATACAAGATGATAAGTTGAAATCAATATCTCAATCGCCAATTACAATTTAAGCAATATTTTAACATTCAAATTTTATACTAATTATTCCATGTGATAGGTATCATATTGTACAATATAATTAAATATTACTTATATTAATCATATAATTAGAGAAATATTTTGAATTAATTGATCCAACCATATTGTACAGGATGATTGGGATCAATCGTATTGTACCCAATAGTACTGTACGGCCCAATCTTTACATGGGATGATATCTATTCATCGTAAATTATACGGGATAATAATCCAAGTCATTTGAACTAATTTGTATTAGACGATGCTCAAATTGTATTGGATGATCAACTTAATTTCTTGAATTGATCATACAGTGCATTATTCTTCTTACAATACTAGCCGACTTATTTGAACTAATCGTATTGTACGATATGAAATCATATTATACGATCAATGTCGACAGAATTGAAGTTTAGAGCTTTTTTATTAGCCTTGTATTTAAGTTCTCTCATTAGACCTGTTTCAAGTCTTTGGTTGTTTGAGTTTTTTGGAGAGCGAGCTTCGAGAAGAGATCTTGGAGAGCTTTGGGAATGAGAAAGAGTTTGAAGGGTTTCACACGGTTGCTCTGAGCAAGCTTCAGCCTTATTTCCTCCAAGTGTCTTGCTCAGTTTCTTATGTGGCTTTACCTAGAAAATTATCAGTCCAAGGACTGTTGAGGTTCTCTGCCTCCAACTGAAGGGTGAAATAGGAGTTGAGATTATATGCCTTCATCAGGAGGGTAAGAAAGATGATAGGTTTATCGTCCTTCAATAGGAGGGTGAAAAAGATGTCAAGGTTCTTTGCCTTTACCGGGAGGGTGAAAAAGATATCAAGGTTCTCTATCGCACCGAGTTGGTGAAAAGATTGTAAGGGCTTCTCTGTATACTTGTGGGGGCTAAATGAGAGACACTAAAGATTTAGCACAATACTCGAAGATGAGGACTCTGATGAGTGGACGTATGTCATTTTTTTGTTGAACCACTATAAAACTATGGTGTAGTGATTCTGATTTTTTTTTTCTGCACTTTACTTTTTTTGCATTTTATTTATGTGATAATTGCTTGTTAAAAAACTATGATTAATTTTTTGTTACTTTGATTAGACTATCATCGCCATTATTTTAATATTTGATTAATTTATTAGCTTCCATATCACATGAAAGTATTGCTTGCTTTTTAATTACTAAAAAATCCAAAATATAAATTTTGTGTTTTAAAATTAACAAATAGCTTTTAAAACAACCAATTCACCAGAAATATATTCATCAGTGTCTATATTGATTATCAATATCAGTTTATCCTTCTATGGTTCATCATATTTCAATCCATTATATCATCAATCATAATATTAGTATAGTCAACAAACCAAATCTCAATAATAATATTAGTATCGTAATTAATAATTTTAAAGAGTATTAATTACATAAAATAATATCAGTGTCAGTCACAATATCAGTACAATGTTCGTACCAGTATTATTATTCAAATATTTAATAAGTGTATCTTAATAGTATCTTGATCATGTACTTATGATGCACAATCAATCATCCCTTATAACTCTCCATCAATATACTCCTTATAACTTTCCTTGAATCACGTGAATCAGTCACCTCAACTCCTTATAGTTGTGGGCTAAAATATACGCGGTGATAGAGTTAGAATTTTTTGTTTCAGTGTTATATGGATATCCAGCACACAAACATAAAAGATATAAAACACAAGGATTTTTACATGGAAAGCCCTGGAAAGGGAAAACCCACGGGGTCACGCCTAGTTGAAAGAATTTCACTAGTGTTTGCTTGAGTTACAAGAGGCTGACTCATCCTTAAAATTTAGGACAAACATATTACAATAATGAACTACCGAGTTGAAATTCAGTTGCAAACGAATATCATAATGCTGGTGTCAGAAAATTGGTGTCCGTTGTTTGTCGGACAGAATTCTAACGTTGCTTGGAAGTCGGGAGGAACTTAGGCGTCACTTGAAAGTTGAGAGGAACTTCAGTTTCACTTGGTGGTTGGACTGAACTCTGACATCTCTTGGAAGTTAGGCGGAACTTCGACGTCACTTGAAAGTCAGGAGAAACTCCGACAGTGGTCGAGGAGGAGCTTCTTCCTTCTCTTCCCTCCTCTTCTTCTCAACTCTTCTTTCTTGGGTCCCCTCTTAAGAGAAATGAGGGAATAATTATAGTTTTTTTTATGATGACATGACCAGTAAATAGGAGGAAGATCGGGGGTAAATTGGGAGCGGTTTAAATGGACGGTCGATGTTAAATCCCTTGATCGTGGATAGTTTATCGGGCATTTGAAGGCTCTAATGATATCAAAATTTGACGATCTTTGACTCGTTGGATTTGTCTCGTCGAGCCGCTCAATTCGACTATAAGCATGCCATATTTGGAAAATGTTTGGTAATCCAGATTATGGATTGAACCTTCCGAATGTGCTTCAGGTCTTTGATTTAAACCATTTTGAGCTCGGATTGAGTTGAATTTGGTGTCGTTGGGTTCGTATTTCCGAGACGCTCAGTTTGACTGTAAGTTTGCTGAAATTGGAGTTCAGATGGTCCAAGATTTAATTTTTGAAGTTTTCAACCTAATTTTTGCATCGAGATTTATGCCCGATCAAGATACTTTTTTTGATGATATATCACTTATAACTCTCAATCAATATCCATCTCCTTATGACTCCCAATTAGCATATCAATAGGATATCATGAGGAGTTATTATATCATGTATATGATATCATTCAATACTTCATTTAAAATATAATAAAATTATATCAAATCATTCAGAATGATCAAATTTATAACATATCCAAAATTACACCATGAAAGCTCATGAAACCAGGAGAGAATGTATTTTTGACAAATGTAGGAGAAATAAAATCTTTAGAAATCAAAATCATTAAAAACAGAAGTAAAAGATTATTCACTTACAATGATATAATAAAATTTGTAACATGAATGATTCATAAATATGATCCAAAGAATTTTCTCTCTCCTCTCTCTTCTTTCCTCCTTCAATTTCTTATTGGTCAAGCAATCAAGTGAAGGAATCGATGGGGTGAGACAAGGACATTTATAAATATATATGCATAAATACTGTTCATGACCTAACGCCGCAACGCTCACTAGATTAGCACTAAAACGCTCAACTTTAGAATTTTCATATTTTTTAAAAAAAAAAATTATTTCACATATTTAAATTATTACAAAAAAATTTGACTCATTCAATAAAATGCACAAAAAATGTTGACACATTCAGAATGCATCAAAACGTTTGGCGCATTTAGAATGCACCAACCATTTTGATGCATTATATTGAATATACCAAGTTAGATGATAAATTTATTCCTAATTAAATTTTATTTATTTCACGCTCTTTTCATTAATTTATGTTAATGACTATGCCCGTTCTTAAAATTTTCCCATAAATTTATGTAACACTCGTTTAAAAATAAATCGAACCCATTTCGTCTGAACCCAAAGTTTCTCTTATAAAAATTTCTGCATCCGCTAGGGCTCGACCTGACCCTGTGATTCATACGACGAGGGCTAGACCGCCGCCGATCGTCTCCTGCTCCGATGGTGAAGTCCGTCGTCGGCGAGGAAACCCGACTGAAGTCCGCCGAGGATCGGCTATCTCGATCCTCAATTACAACCGAAGTGCTCTGTCCTTGCCGTTCACAACTTCTCTACCATCTACAAAATTGCTTTCTTGGTTACAACTGGCTTTTGATGCGCAGGTTGGCATCTTAGTAGGGAAGCTAAGTTCCCATTTGGAGCGAGGGTTTGTATATGATTTGATTCCGACTCCGCCCACTGATGGAGGCAGCCCCGCGTGCTCGCTTAAATCGGAGAGCGGAGGCAGGGAGGACAGGAAGAAAGGATCGAAAGGTGGGAAAGCCTCGGCGGAGGCGATTTCTTCTCTTTTGATTGATGGGGAGTGGGTGGCTGAACACGCTCGTCAGGTACCGAAAGAAGAGGAAATGCTATAAGGATTTAAATTTAAGCTCCCTGAAATCCTGAATTCGGCAGGGTTTCTTTTTGCTACACAGACGATTTTTGCTCATTGCCTTTGAGTTCGGGTATGTTTCAGGTTTCAAGAATGCTTTTGGGTGGTATGAGTGTTATTGGGATCTACATTTGGTCCTCGGAGGCCTCCTTCAAGGCCACCTCCGCTTCACTACTTGCCCAGGTATTTGGGATGATTCTTTAGAATTTCAATTTTCATGGAATTTGCGTGGCTTAGGGCTCATTTGATTGCCTGAAATTAGAAATCTTATGATGAAAAAGGATGAAATTTGTTGAAGATTAATATTGATTTCAAATTCCACACAGATTTTCAGAACTCCCCTAAAAGTGATAATCTCATTTGTTGAAGATTAATATTGGTATATCTCATTGTTGTTGAGGATTTTTTTTTTAAGTCTTTGCATTTTTCTTTTCATTTTTCCAAAGAAAAACTATATATTACACCAAAGAATTATCTTCTGACAAATTTTGGTTGACTACTTGTCTCTTTAGGTTAGTTTTTTTTTTTTTCTAGGCAATTACCACATTTTTATATTGCTATAAATTTTTTTGGTTGCTTTTTGGAAATTTTTTATGATGAGAAACAACTTTTTTATTATCACATATACTAGAGTATTATAATAATAAGAAAGCTATTATCTAACTTTGTCAAAAGAAAAAAAAATTATAATACCTACGGCAACTTTTAAAAATATGCTTTTCCAATAATATTCTACAACTATTTTTACAAATAATTGTAGCCACCCCACATAAACTCAATATTATAAGTTTTTCTTCAAATTATCCGTTTGAATTGTACTTCAAGTCTCACATCATGAAATTGCTTCATTGTTTTGTGAGAATTTTATTGTTACATAAAATGGTGGTGAGACCTACAACGCTTTATGGTGTCGAATGTTGGTCATTAAAAGAGAAGCATAATACTAAGTTAAGTGTTGTAGAGATGAGGATGCTCATGTGGATGAGTGGTTTTACCCTCAGAGTTAGGATACAAAATGAGCATATACGTGAAAAGGTTGGAGTAGCACCAGTGGAAGATAAGATTAGAGAGAGTCGCCTTAGATGGTTTGGTCACATAAAACGGCAGCCTTTCGATGACCCGGTTAGGAAAGTAGAGATATTAGATTTGACTTATGTTAAGAAAGGTAGAAGTAGACGTAAAAAAATTGGGTTAGAAATATTAGAAATGATCTTTTATTATTAGATTTAAATGAGAATTTGACTTTTAACATGACACAATGGAGAAAAAGGATTCATGTAGCCAACCCATGTAGTGGGGCAAATAGGAATTTAGTCATCAAACATTTGAAAAGGCAGCCATTGGCTTCTCTCATTGTGAATGCTTCCTAAAAAATAGTTTTTTTCATGGCTGTCCGTTGTCTGAAGATTTGCATAACTATTTTGCAGACAATCAGGGTTGTTGCGCAGGCCACGCCAAGTTTGGAAAGTGAAACAAGTGAAAGGCTTCTCATTCACATATCTTATAGCCCAAAAAGGTTGGAGACCTTCATGTTTGCCATTGATTATTGTAAAATTGGCCTTAAAGGCTACTGACATCCCAACTGCCTTCAAATTTTGCTCGCGTCCAATTTAGCTTATATGTAAATTTTGGATTTTGTCTTATGGCCTGTCTGACTCAATTTGAAAGGTGCTTTCCTGTGCAGCTTTGATAGTTTTCAAGGAAGCTTTTCTTTTTAATCCTTTATTGAGGACTCAATAGATAGTTTGACTTAATTTTAAAGATGCTTTTATATGCAGCTTTCTTAGTCTTCAAATGAGTTCTTACCATGCGAGAAATATTTTACTGAGTTCTCAGCTTGAGCTCTGATAAGTTTAGAAATGAACCATAATTGATCAATAATCTCATGTAAAATTTTCTTTTTAATGTGAACATGAATGATAGGTGGGCTTGTCGAAGTTGTGCAGTTGCATCAGTAGATTTGCGGCCATGTGATTTCAAAATGAGCAAGCTCTTAGCTCTTCTTCAAACATATAGGTGCATGTACAGTTTTGACATAAGGTATGCTTTCTATATCTTTAATTCCTTTCACTGTTTTCAAACCAGTTTCCATGGTGGCTAATTCTAATGGACACTAATTACTTGGTGCTAGGAAATGATATATCTGTTGCAATGCTATGAGGAATTCATTCCTTCTTTTCATGTTTTGGAAACAACACTAAAAATGTGTATTGTGTCCAATGATATAATTTTTATTTCTTAGTTAACTCAATCAAGATATGATAAACCATGAAATTAAGAGTCAAATGGAAAACTAGATCATGATTTGATTACCTAAATTTGGTATATCATGGTGCAAGAAGGTACTTATACAAGATAATGCACATCAACTGAAGAGATCTACTAAGGATTAAGGATTACAATGAGATCCATTAGGGATTCTTTAAGTATGTCTATATGATGCACCGACACTTCTCCTCAAAGAGGCGTGTAGTGTCTGACACCGTGTCCGACACGACACTCGTCCAACACTCCTCTGACACGTGTCGGACACGCCGAAAACGTGTCCGATTAAAAGAATATTAAAAACAAATTGGACATGCGTGTCTGACACGCGTATCTTAAATATTTTATAATTTTTTTAAAAATATAATTTCTTATATTTGGCGAGATTTAAACTAAATTTCTTATTTCTTATCCACAACATCAAATCAACGTCTGCATTTAATACCCATTTATCGAATATTCTCATTTTCATTTTTCTTTGGCAGTGAAGGTATTTTCATCTCCTCTCTTTTTGATAAATCTTTCTCTTGTTGAACTAAAGTTGAAAATAGTGATATTCAATGATGATGATATTGAAGGCCAAAAACAAACCTCTAAAGCTAATCCTAATAGTTGAAGCTTGAATGCTTGATGTTGTAGTAAGTGATTCTTTGCTTATATTTTTGTAGCTGTACTAGATATTTTGTACTAAATATTTTATATTATAAGCTAGATAAGTTATCATGCATTTATTTATTATTGTTTGTCATTTTTAATATGATATTACATTAATATATATACACTATATAAAAAAATGTATTGTCGTGTCCGCGCCGTACCTGTGTCCTATATTTTCAAAAAAAAACCGTGTCCTGTGTACGTGTCGTATCCGTGTCGCCGTGTCCCTGCCTGTGCATCATAGGTATGTCTTTAAAAACTGGACCGGACCTGCCGGTCCGACCGGTTCAACCGTGAACCGGTCTGAAAGCCGGTTCAGTTCAACCTGAGAACCGGCTTAGCATCAAACCGGCCGGTTTTAGCAAGAACCGCCGGTTCAACCGGTGAACCGGCGAATCGGTCCCGGTTTCGTAAAACCGGCCGGTTCAAATTTTTTTAATATAAATAATTAAATAAATTATTTAATATTAAATAAATCTTAATCTTAATCAATTAATATAAAACTTTCAAATTTATGTTAAGTATATGAGTAAATATTAATTTGAACAACATCATGTCTTCATTTCTCCAAATGAACTCTTAGCATGGAGAAAGTAAAATGTTATATAAATTATGCAAAGCAAATCTTCCCAAGCAAAATGAAGGACTAAACCATACAAAGCAAAGATCCATCTTTAGTTTCATAGTTTTATGCTTTGTATAGTTTTGTATTATTTTTTTAAAACAATTTTTTAATTAGTTTTTATAAAATGAATAATATTAATTTTTTTAATTGATAATATTTATTTTCTTAGTTCATAATATTTAATTTTTTTCTATTTATTTTTTTTTATATTTTTCATTATATATATTATAAAGTTTATGTGGATTTATTTTTGTTTGTCAAACAATTAGAGTAAAAATTATATCATATAAATTATAATAGAAATAATTATTTGTATATTTGAATAATATTTTTTAAAGTTTTTTACATATTTAGATTTCCGATCATAATATTATGATGTAAAAAACTTTGTAAATTTTAATTTTGTAAATATTAAGTTTTTTAACATATTTGGTAAATATTATATTGTTAAAAAAAACTTTGTAAATATTATGGTAAAATTTTTTAACATATTTAGATGTTCCCAAATGAAATAGTTTTATATAAAAATATTTAATTATATTTATAATTTTATATTATGAGCTTTTAAATAATTTATGTTTATAAATTAAATATGAATATGTAATATAAATTAACAATAATTTATATAAAATTATATGGTTATTATATTTCATTATTTTATTAATTTTATTATTTTTTTATAATAATATTATTATTTATTACGTCATTCGGTTCAACCCCGGTTCGACCGATCGAACCGGTTGAGCCGTGACCCTCTCTTTCTTCCGATTCATTGTCCGGTCCAGTTTTCAGAACCTTGCTTATCGGTGAATTTAGTCCTAATATTTGAGATCAAGTTCGACGATCATATTTACAAAAAGGGTCATATCAGCCTCATAATCATAACTTTTCTAAAAATAAATTTGAAATCAAATATGAACATTTTAATCCTAGTTGGTTTGATAAGTACTTTTGTTGGTTAAATTATAATATTTATAAAGATAAATATATTATTTATATAGTTATATTTTTAAAACAGTAGGTACAGGAAATAAAGATATTAAGATATTTCATAAAAATAAATTTCAAACTATAAAAAAATGAACATATTTGAACTTCATGTTAGAGATCATAACAATTTGTATAATAATTTCAAGGTCATTCCCGATGGTAATCATGTTGAATGTGAATCTCAACCTGAGGGGTTAATGTTCAAAGATCTGTCAAAAATCTAAAGCTAAATATCTATCGATAATATAAATGTTTAAAATTGAAATAAAATATCCTAAACACTTAAAACAAAAAATACTCATCCACCCTCCGCAATAGTTTGCTGAGGTAGACAAGTTAAAAAATCACTTCAACTAACAAAGAGTAAATGTCTAGTCGAAAATATCACTATGATTCATTCTCAAATCATCTCTTGCCAGTAAGAAAGTGGTACATGTCCTCCAACCAATGGTTTCGTCGCAAAAATGGCATCAGAGGTAAACGGTTATAACAGAATAATTTTGATGCTAAATGGTATCATTAAATTACGGTCATGGCCAAAGACCATATATTCCCAACTGTGTTAAATCTTTCTATAATGAATCAATAGGATATGACCGATAGGGTACAAAGCCCTTATCAGCTAAGGTGGACTCAAATTTGTTCCATTAGAAACAAATATTCACTCCATGTCTACAAGATATCATTGGACGAAGCAACCAATGACTGCTGACAATGATCCTTCGGTCAGGTTGGGTTGACTACCCCCTCTGACTAAGTAGACTAGGAATTATGATGACTCGGGACGGCGAAACCATGGGATCTTGATCGTGTCTATCATTATTCCCCCACCATCAGCTTGAAGTGCAAGGTGGTGAATTTCTAATTTTAAATGCTAAATATTCACTACCTAAACATGTTGCTACTATACGCCAGATACTATATATATGTTTGACGACTAGCCTTAATTGAAAGTTCTCTCTCATTATCAGGAGAGGTAATTAACTATAGGGGCTTGTGCCATAGGAAATTTGAACTCATATCATAAAGTTTTCGCAAAATGAGGGCAAAATCTTTCGGTAGTGTCTTATTTAAAACTCAATCTGCCTTGTAAAAATTTGTCTTGGAACCTACTTGTTAAAACTCTCCTTGACGGCCCAAAAAAGAAAGAGGGACCGCAGAGATGATGGGAACGAATTTTCAGAGCCCGCGCTCTTGAATCTAGGATCCAATGTGAAGGAAATTATTTATGGTACAGAAAATGCAACAAGCAAGGGTCATACTATTGTGAGGTAAAGAGCATGATATGGATGATTTTTCCAAAGAGTTATGGGAATTCTTGAGTTTCTCGATCTCTCTTAAATTGAGGCCTTCTAATTCAACAAGATAGACAAGCTCTTTTGATGATATTCTTTATTTCCATCATAACCTGAGAAATTTTTTAAATTTATATTTGATATATTATTTTATCTTGCAGTGGTTACATCATACATTACCTTTTGAAGAAAATTTTTATATGTTTTTAGGGAAAGAGCCTGGAATAGTAAAACCCTTACCTTAGGGTTTGGCGTTTGTTATGGCATATGTTTCATAGATCCAAGCTTCGAGCATACTATCCTTTTTTTTCTTTTTCAGCTCGTATGAAGAAAAAATCTCATTTAGTAATGGTAGGTTTTCTTTGCTTAGGATTTGGACACGAATTTGGTCGAAGTCATGCCACCCTTTCTCTTTTTACAAATTGCTTGAAAAATTTTGTATCACTGCAACATGTCATCTTAATTTATTGGCAATAATCCAATTCAATTCATTAAACCTTTATTATATTCAGGGGTAGAACCAGTCTCTTCTTTAAGAGTGAGCAAAATTTGATTATGAAATATATAATCTTATGTATGAAATAGAAAATATATTTTTTCTTTAGAATTGGGCAACTGTATTTTTTTAAAGTGGGCAAAATAATTAAAATATTTATTTTTCTAAGGAAGAAAAAAAATTTTAGGGTGGGCAATTGCCGACCCTAAACTCTACCTAGTTTTACCCCTGATTATATTGATTTTTAAGGTGGTCTGTTGATAACTTAATTTGGATCTCATAGATAGGGCAACATCCTTTATTTTTTAGTCCATTTGTTTGACAATGTCCCAAATTACTTTTCTCGTAAACAGGAACATATATGATCCATTGATTTCAAGCATCATGATATTCCACAAGCATATCATAATCATTAGATCTGTTTTATCCCAAAGTACAAACTTTTTGTTCTCCAACTCCATAGGAGGATCCACATGGTGATGGATCTTTCCCTTCCTTTCTAAAAGGTTTTCATAATTTGAGACTACTTCAAACAGCTTCTCTTTCAAGCAATATGAGGTGTAACCCCTAGAGTTCTCCATCAGTATGACTTTTATCATTCATAGAAAGCAAGTCAAAGAAATAAACTATAATGAAGAGAATGAAGAATCCCAACAATAAGAAAATAGAACAAAGGTCGGAAAAATGAAACTTTAACCTTGCGCTAATACCATGTAGAAAATTAGAAAAATAGAAAAGCTACTTTCAATTTTATTGCTTGATTTTATACAAAGTATGCAAGTATATATAGACTTTTCCAAAAGTCTGCCAATGAAAATAAATCAAAACTATTTACAAAAAAAGAAAATATCCCCAAGAGAGGTCGACAGTTAAAAGAGGAAGAGGGGGCAAATGAAAAGGATCAAAATGGTCTCTTAACTTTTTATGAATGACCAAAATGATTTTTAATTATATTAAAGGATCATTTTGATCCCTTAAATCTTTAAAAAAGAATTAAAATAGTCTCATAGTAGGATTATTTTGATTCATCTTTTAGAAGTAAACTTTGATCAAACCATGTAAAGATCATTACATGTTCGTATGTAATTTTGTCCCTTCCCTTGCACTTTTATTTATTATTTGTGTTGATGATTTTCTTCCGAGCCTCATATTGTACATTGGTATTATTGACATTTAAAGTTTAATTGAAATTTTTTTTAGGATAACCTAAGTAATTCAAACCCACCAACCCCCCTCCCAGCCGCCGTTGCCGCCGCCGCACACATGCACACAACAAAACCCACCCTCCTAGGCAGCTGTAAATCAACATTTTGGCCATTAAATTTTGACTTATTTTAGGAGTTAATAGCTAAATATTAATACTATTTAACTTTGAATTAATATTTCCATAAGATTCCCTAGTATCCTAATAATTAATCATCTTAATTAATTAGCATTTTCTTATATCTTAAACATTAATTTAAAACTAATTAATTATGTTATATATTTTATTGACTAATTTTAATTTACAAAAAATTATACTCTTATTGTTATGATAATTAAAGTTCAATTAGGTTGTCTCATTAATTTCTAATTACCCTAATTAAACTGTCAGTAAGTTAATTTCATTACTAATCAGACTAATTTATTGTCCTAATAAATTAATGACTAAAAAAATGTTTTTATCCCTAGTTAGTTTAATTAATTATCTAAGTTAATAACTGACTAGTTTATCACACACACAAAATGACTAACTAGTTTACTTTTTTTAATAATAAACTAATAAATCTAATTTAATTCAAGCTTACCTTCAACTCCCTCTCTAATATTATGAACAAGAAGAATATCATTGACAAAAAGCATACACCAGGGGACATCCTCTTGCAAATGTCTAGTGAGACATGATAATATTTATCCTTTTCTAAGTCATAGCTAGTGTATGAATTGGTGGTGGTAATAGATTTTGTGACAAACAGTTTATTATTGATATACATATACTCTTACCCATCTTAAGTGGCAAAAGAAAAAAAAAAAAAAGGTGTGGTATAGCACCACACTGCCACCATAGTTGTTAACCAAATTGGTCAATTAATACTAACAGCCTTTTGAAAATTAGCTACACATTGTGGCTCTTTTAAATGTGCTTTGGAAGCAGATATGCTCAAGAAGTTTTTGTAGAATAAAAATTATGTCAACATATCCTGATTCAAATTATATTAAGATGGCTTGAAAATTATTAAATTTATTTTGAGATTAATTTAATATAATTTAATCTTAAATCAAATTCAATTGTTTTCAAACAAGGCTTTTCATGCAAATTAACTTGACTTAATTAAATAAAGTGGAAAAGTGGTTATTTCTTATTGGTGCACATGTTGGAACTATCTTCTTGATCTTCTTTTTGCATCTTGTTTTGTCATTTTTAGCAGTTCCAATCAATCAGTGATCAAAAGTGGTGACCTTTTGTGTTTCTTTCCCTCGTTTAGCAGTAGAACAAGATAATCTTTTACCAGTTCTTGGTAGGATGAACTGCATGGAGTCCTCTATTAATTCATATAAAGTCCATGATGTGTGCTTGTTTCTGTTCTACTTTTTAATGACTTTCCGGTGCAGAATACCTGTTTTTCGAGATTTGGCGTCCACATCAAATACTTTCAAGAATGTCCTTTGCAATGGAATCTCTCGTCATGCCAAAGAACTGCAAAGTGCTAGAGCATTATTGGATGGGAAATTGGTTAGTATCCAAATTTCTTTGTATTTCATTCCACTTATTAAGAAAAAGCTTGAAAGAGTGTATTCCTAGTGACTTTGTGGAACTAAATGTATTGATAATGGCATGTGAGCTGTAGTATAGCATACCTGAATGATTGAATGAATTATAACTTAATTGTTTACCAACTTTTTTGTAAAAAAAAAAGGTTTTAAATGCATGTATTTCTAAGATATTAAATTAAGTGAATGAGTTTACAACAAACTTAAGGATCTATTTTAGTCAACATTTTGATCTTTTTTAGTCATAAAAGTGGCCTTCTAATTGTAGTTGATGGCATCGTCGTGCATGGGAACGTTGCACACAATCTTCTTACTGATCTTCTCTCTTCTTTTATAAAACTGCCATTTAGGTTACTGAAAATCAACAAGTCACCTCTGCGGGCACGCATAATGTTGAACTGCTTCTACCCTTCAAGAGTGATGCACAACAGGAAAGGTGGGTTGAACTTGCAAAATGCAGTGTTCTTATTTGTACATTGTAAATTGTAAAATCTTTGTTGTTGAAAAGGGCTAATTCAATGCATTTTACATAGCATGCAGTTCAGATGATATTTCTGGTCTAGTAGTGTTTCGGGGAGCTATATGTGCTTACGCATATCTTAGTCCAAAAGAGCCTACTTCACAAGCTATATCTGATCTAAAGGTATTTACAATAATACTTTATTGTTTTTACATCGCTCTTAACGTGGATTAATCATTCTATGCGGCACCGAACGCCGTCTGGAGACCAACCAGAATTTGTCACATCACCTCTTCCCTCAGTACTGTGGCTCGGTATTGCTGATGTGGCACATTCTGGCTTGTTTTCGAACTGCATTATGCGTCTGACCTCCGCATAGAATAATTTATCCTTAACGTGAGTCTAAAGTTATTTATAGATGACATCTACTATCCTTAGTAATGTTGGAACAAGCAAAAACAGTGTATTTCAGTTGCGAAACTTTTTTTAAAAATAAAAATTGCCAAACCCTTCTCACTAATAGGAACAAAAAATTAGTATCAATTACAAAACAAAAGGGAAAACGCTGAAAGCAAAGCAGACAGAAGGGAGGAAGTTAAGAATGCAGAGACAATAGCTTGGGACATGAAGGGAAATGATTTTTTTTCATGGAATTTTTTATTGAAATTTTCTTCTTCCTTTTAGCATTAGAAATTGAGAAATAAGAAAAGTTGATGATAGTTAAACAAACATTTTTCTCCTTTTAAATTTTCTTCCCGAAAAACTTCAAGCATTCCTGTTAGTTCAAATAATGTAGCTGGAGAAATTTTCTCAAAGCTCTTTGAAGTCATCATGATGTATGCCTCTCCTCAATTAGATAAAACAGATTTCACATTAATAGTAGAGATGTAGATGCCAAAATAATTATAAAGCCTTTACCAAATATTAGAGATAGATTTACAACTAAAGATGTGGAAATCATCTTCCAGTTTATCTTTACACGTTTCACAAAAAAACATTGCTGATGATTCCCTTATTGTAGAAATAAACATTTTTAGGAATTTTTCTTGTATAAATAAATCACATAAGGGTTTTGATTTTAAGAGGACATAGCTTTCCAAACTCAAGTCCAAATTGGAGTTATCGCACCCTCATCTATCAAAAATGAGTGAAAGGAACTAACAAAAATGAGCCATTAGGTGTGAGAAGTCAATAGGGGATTTCCCAGCATCATCGATATTAAATTGATTGATAAGATACGAGGGAATTTTCTTTCTATTTTTAAGGTGAAAAAGAATAATCTATCTCTATAAACTATACCAGCCAGAACTAGTTGAATGGTAAGAAGCAAAAAAGTTATTTCAATTACTGTTAAAGGTGAAAAGATCATTAAATTGAAAACTAGAGAGACACATTAATCCCTTTATCCTTCTAAAAATTAATGTCTACTATCATGAATCTTCCGAGAGATATTAAGGCAGAAGTGAATAGCTTTGAAAACATCTCTATCATGAATAATAGAACCAACAAAAGAATGATTATTTGGCTGAATAGACTTCTAAGGAGAGGCAAGTTCTTCATACAAAAGTGATGTGAATCAATGTAGGAATTGCATTTGGAAAATAACATGAAAGTTATACAAAGCGTTGTCAAAACAAATTTTATTACCAATAAAATAAAAGATTAAATCGTTCTAGGTAATTAACTTGCTTAGGCGAAGATTTGCTTTGAGATAACCAAACAATTCATAACACTCCCAAAATAAAAGATCTACTTAATTGCTCATAACAAAAATCCCACAATTAATAATGAAGAATTTCACCTTGAGTACCCTCTCTCTCTCGTTCACTCTTGGGCTTTAGCGGAGAAGAAAGAACCACACGAAGATGGAGAGCACCACTACGGAAAAGGAGACGAAAGACTTCGTTACCGGAGAGGTAGTCGCCGGAGGAGGTGGTGGTGGATGGCGTCCGATGATCGTCCAAGTGTAGTTACGAAACTGTCGGTCGAAGATGCTTACAAGAATCGGGACGACTCGCTCCAAGTACTCTTCAATTGTGGCGTCGTCTTCAAATCCTACGTCAAAGCACGGAGATCGTAGGATATCAATGCTCCCGTCGGCGTGGAATACTAATTCCCACTCAAGCTCCAGATCCGCCATTCAACATTGAGGAAGGGCGGGAAGAAGACAAGGGAATGAGAGTTGAGCCGTGAGCTAGGGGAAGACAAAGAGAAAATCTGAATTTGAATTTCAGATTTTCTTTGGTTGGAGGGAGAGATTAATTGCAATAAAAACCTCCCTATTTTATTTTAGAGAGAGGGGCAGTAATTGGGGGAATTAAGGGATTAATTGTTGGGTGCTTAGGTGGCAAGTAGAGAGAGAAAAAACATGGGTGGAGGGGGCCGGCCAAGCAAGGGGGGGAAAGAGACGAGATATGATTAATTAGTGGGCCCATGGATTTAATCAAAATTTGAGCTTTAAGTCTCAGATTTTAATTAATTATGGCAGTTTCATTAGGGCTGTCAATATTTGACACGACACGAAAACCCGACCCGGACCCGACCCGGAAAATCCGGGTTGGACCCGACCCGATTTCAAAACGGGTCGGGTTCGGGTTCCAGAAATTGACCCGTTTAAAAAACGGGTCGGGTCCGGGTTGACCCGGCGGGTTGCCGGGTCAACCCGCCAACCCGTTTAGTTTAAAAAATTTCGAAATCCCGCCCGCTGCCCTCGCCCCCTGCCCGCTGCCCTGCTGCCACGCGCCGCTGCCCGCCCCGCTGCCCAGCGCTCGATCGCGCGTGCCGGCGCGTGCCGCCCTCGCGCTCGCGCTCGCGCTGCCGCGCGCTGCCGGGTGCCGCTCTTGCTGCCGCGGTGCCGCCGTCTCCTGCTGCCGCGTGCCGATCGCGCCGCCGTCTCCTGCTGCCGCGTGCCGATCGCGCCGCCGCGTGCTGCCGCAGTGCTGGGTCGGGTCGGGTCAACCCGGCAACCCGCCGGGTCGGGTCCGGGTTCGGATTTTCGACCCGTTTCTCTACCCGGGTCGGGTTAGGGTCGACCCGTTTTCCACCCGGGTCAGTTCGGGTTAGACCCGAACCCGACCCGTGACCCGAAATTGACACCCCTAAGTTTCATACCCAGGGGAAGGGGAGGGAAATTTGAATTGTGAATTCAATTGAATTAATCCCCAACTAAATTTCTTGCCTAATTGAGGTGACCAATTATGAAGGAATTAATGGGGTTTAATAGCTGAAATTCAAATCACCCAAGGGAGGTGGATGGCGGGATATCCTCAGGGGAAAGTTTCGGCCTGGCTGGAGAAGAGGGGCGGCTGGCTAGGCTGGGCCGTTGGCTGGCTCAGCCGGCGGCAGGGAAGGGGACGGCTCCTGGGCTGACTGGTGGAGGGGATTTTGACGGGGAAGGCTGCAGGGGTGGGGAGGCGAACTAGGCTGGGCCGTTGGTTGGCTCAGCCGGCGGCAGGGAGGGGGGGATGGGTCTCTATGCCGGCGGGTTTGGGGGGTTTTGGATAGGGAGGGCTGCAGGGAGATGGTAGGGGAAGAAGAAAATAACAAAATAAAAGTAAAGCCAATAGCTCACCACGGGAACTGTTGGGTATTTCGGGTGGAGCCTCTCCTAGGTCTCCTCACTTTCTCTCAAGCTCTCAAGTCAGAAAAGAAGAATGAAAATCTCATAATTTTATTAATCAAACATTAACCTCATACAATAAGAGGAGATCCTTTTATAAAGATCTCAAAGCATGAAACTAAAAAAAAAAGACTCACATGCCCATTGGGCTACAACAAACACTATGCCTTCATAAGGGCGAAATCGTCACTAGTACATGAAATAAAAGATACATAAAATAAAACAACATAAAAATGACATGACAACATCAAAAATATATACTCCCGATCGTAGCCGTCGATCTACGATTCCTTCGCCGATAAACCTGCCTAAAATGTCTGTCAATGACCTCATCAAAAAGTCTTTAATATCATGATCTCCTAAATCTTTATGATTATAAATATTCCTCTTATTGATAAGAATAAGACCACTACTTTTGTAATTTTCCAAAAAAGTTGCTTCTAAGTTTTTATTGTCTATTTGATAGCCTTGTTAGGAATTTAAAAAGAGGCATAAAGAGAGATTGATGAAATTGATGAGCATAATAGACACTTCTAGAGAGGAATTTATCTTTTGAAGGAGAGAATTTCATTTGGGTTTTTTAATAAAATAAAATGATTCCAAAATGCACATTGAAGACTTCTGGTGCTCAAAGGAATGCCGAAGTACTTGAAAGGAAGGGATTCAAGGCTGCAGCACAAAATATTTGCTAGAAGGATGCCCAAACCATGTTGCTTCCCCAGGTAAAATAAATAGAATCTGGAGTAGTTAGTCCTAAGATCAGATATTTCCTTGAGGATTAATTAAGATATTCTTGAGAAAATTAGCTTGAAAGGGTTTAGTTCCACATAACATGATGAGTTTCATTTTGAAATTGAAGAATATTAATGGTTGGCTCCCTAAACTTGAAGTGGCAGCCCTCAATCAATTGGTGACTGCTTTAAGTGACAACCCTCAATCAATTGTTGGCAATAGCAGATTAAAGCAGCTTGTAGCATTTTATAAAGAACTTTCGGGGCATGGAACTTATATGAACTTTTGTTGCTATTAGGTTGATTATTCTTTCACAAAGAGACATGAATATACCATTATATTTAACAAAATTTTCACCACTATTTGTAATGAGTTTTTTTTTTTTTTTACATTTTAACTATTTGTAATGAGTTTATTCTATGCTTATGGATATATTTTTCTGATGTTGATTTCTGTAGTACCAAATGTTTATATTTAAATTTGAACGAAAAATAATTACAGATGAAGAGAGAGTTCAGCTTACCTAGTAGCAATGGTAGATAGTGTTGATTGCGTTTTGTTTTCTGAATATCTTGGAATCAAAAGCCAAATTCACTCGAGCAATTGCTTCTATTATATTAATGCATCTTTCCGTCGCTCTCCTGTGCAGAATGATATCATAAACAGCTTGAAAAGCAGGCTAGATATCCTTTTAGATGAGGTAGAAGATACGTTGGACATGGCCTCTAATGATCTTGGGAAAGCATGTGGTGAAATAGTTACCGGAAAGCCAATCCATCAACTTCTTTTGCATGAATTGAGGTAGTGGAATTACATGCTGTTATGAAATCATATAATTAGATACAATCTGTCAGAGTTTTCTGTTCATCACCGAGACAATATTTATCATTTTGTTAATCTATACCCCAATTCTTACTGTTTATTAGTCTTCAAGAATTCTTGATCTCCTTACAAATCATTTAGTTTACATTTCTAGGGTTCATCTGCTAACTGTTTATCATGGATAATTAAGCTTATTAGTTATTACATTGTTGTTGCTAGGTTGATATCAGCTTAATATTTTATGACAACAAAATGATTAAAGATGCTATTGTGCTATTTTCATGGTGTCAACCATGAGATGCTTTGGAGTTTTGGCCAACTTGTTTGATGGCTGCGCCACATATAATAATAGTCTTGCATGGCTTAATTTTACAAATAATGATTTTATATGGGTAGAAAACTAGAAATACTCTTAGAAAAGTCATCTTGATTTACTGATGTAGGATATAATTGAAGAAACTTCAAGAAAAGTAAATCCTTGTGATGAACCTAGCAGTTGCTCAGATAAAAAGAACGTTGAACTTGCAAATCTTAGCGGTATATTAAGTTTTGGATAATATTAAGTTTGAATTTGTACTTTTTGTGCACTTTCAAATTTTTTCCATAACAGAGAGAACTTGCAAATCTTAGCCGTGCAGGAATCGGCGATAAAAATAACGTTGAACTTGCAAATTTTTTCCTTGTATGTTATATTAAGATGCTGTGCATTTTTGTGTACTATGTAATGGCTGTTATGGAAACAGGAAACCTCTGGTCCTCACCTTTCCTAGAAGAATTTTGATTCCGTGGTTATCTGATGTCTTCATATGTGACTATCTGCTACCTTCTGAAACTTTTGAGGTAAAGTTCTTCTTCCCTTTTTGATAAGTTTTGGGGAAAATTTTTGTTTTTATGGCCGATTCTTGCTCATTAATTCTCCCATAAGAGCACAGATGTTTTCTTTATTGAATGCTGCACTGTGCTTGAACCAAAAAATACTCAGGCAATCAAATGCTCAAAATTTTCTTATTCACAATACTTTTAAGTCAGTTATGACGAACTATGAAACTTTAAACATCCGGACCAATCAATTAACACAATCCATTATAGTGGCCAATTCCATTTCAGGGTGCACCCTTACTTCAAATTTCATTTTTTAGTAAAGTTTATTATCATTTGGACAAAGCCTTATTGAACAATTATAAATCTAATTTGTTCATGTAACTTGATATTTTTCATAGTTTGCTTTGGAACTAAAATGATCAGAACGTTCTTCTTTTATGTTCATAGAAATGCACAGTTTCTATCACTAATATCTCTTTTACCTGATATTTATTTTGATTCCATTATGCTAACCTTATGAACAATCCGACCATGGTTACTAGGACTTGAAAGATCGCTGCCGGGAGTTGTTGTCTATGGAAACTCCAGTAGAATCCTCTGCATTACTAGAACTGGAAACAGAAGCTGCGTCCCCAACAATGGCTTCATCATTCTGGGATCTGGTTAATGGAAATCCCTCAGCATCCATTGAAAAAACAAAGAACAGAAGCCATTCCATCACGAAGAAATCATCCAAACAATCAAAAAATTTCAACTTCAATTTTCAAGTTGCCCTATTCGTCCTTCTGGTGGCTTTTCTCATCGGTGGTTCTATCACTGTTTTCAATCCAGCAAAACTAGTTCACTAACATGGCTCGCCCAGGCGTTTTCTTCTCCGCTCAAATTTTGCAATTGTACAGCTGATTCGGTGTTAGTGGTTGCAATCCTATTGTTTTAGACATTAATGATGTGATTCGAGTTAAATTTATTATGAAACTTAAATTTTTAAATTGTGGAATTGGTGGCTTTGGTTTCAACGGATGATTGATAAATCTACAATCTTCTAAGAGGCTATATGTTTACATTATGAGGAATCGTATATCATGATGTCACTGTATTTGCGTACTAGTTTGTTTTCTATGATTTTTTTTTTTTTCTAATCAATGCTTTGAGCACTTGGATGTTGTAACATATTCCCTTCTCTTTTTTATGATAAATTGTATTTAGGTCCTTCATGTAAAGCTTTATTATTTAGGTTATTTCATGCAATGAACTTTTTTTTGGGCTTAAATTTGCATTGTGTTGTTTTCGATTTGAAAAATTAAAACAACTTGGAAGTGTTATCATAGGTTTAAGACGGTTGTTTTAGGCTTTATTTAGGGCATTTTTCTTAATGCTTTATAAAACAAATTTTTAGTTAAAAAAAAATGTACTAAAAAATTGCTTTAAAATTTAAAGAAAATTGTTTAAAAAACTATCATTTAGCATTTCTTCATCGGTTTTTCCTCTAAATCAGTATTCATCTTCATCATCTTTTTCTCATCCAAATCAATCTTCATTTTCATGGACTTTTCATTCTCTAAATCAATCTTCATCTTCAACAGTTGTTCCTCGTTTCTTCTTTCTCAACCGCTATGATAAAATTATTGAGCTAAAATTCTAAAAAATACAGGACTTTCGCAATACTTCATTTTAAAAAAAGAACGCTATTCCTTAATTGTTAAGTTTTTAGGCCGGGTCGATCGAGCTAGCCAAAAAAAAAGCTAAATGTGAGATAGAAATGAATATCTATGTGTACAATTCAGATGTCGCAATTTTATTGGAGTTCAAACACAGAACTACGTTCAGACTCCATACAGAATAATTTCTCAAGAGATGCTAGTGGTGGGAGCTCTCAAATTTCCAATAGATAAAATTTTACAGGAAAATCAATAGTTTATAAAGTTAAGGAATTTTATATTTAAGAAAAAAAAAGATCATATTTAGGTTAAGGGGATGCAAACAAAAGAATACAAAGGAACAATAATCAGAAGGCTACAAAAAAAATTTTAAAATTCTTCTCAAATTTCACTTGAAAATAGTGTATAAGAGGGAATTTTATTTGGTCCGGTTGACCGGATGCAAGAAACATCCGGTTGTAGGCAAAATCGCGCCTGAAAAAACTCGGTACACCTCGGTATAGGCGCGATTTTGCCTACAACCGGATGTTCCTCTGCATCCGGTCGGAGGACGTAATAATTGTTTGTATAAGAGGCCTTTTATAAGATATATATATTCTCAACCAGTCCTCAAACAATTGCCACCCTCCACGTGGCGTTCAATAGAATTGCTCGCTTTCAAGGATACCTCCATGCACAAGCAACTTGAGCCATGATAATATTTTAAAATCGTGTACAAAAAATGTTCAAAAAATTTTTAATATTGTGATCATTATTACATGTTCGAAAATTTATGATAATGGATATTGTTTATCTTAAATTTCTATCAAAATTTAACATTCATACATATAACATAAGAAAATATAGTTGACACCAAATTTTTATGTGAAAACTTTCAAAAAAAATGTCAAAAATTTTATTCATCACTCTATTTTATTCTTTTTTTTTTTTTGTTATTGTTGCTTTTTCTGCATATATCCTCAATTTTTTATGACCTTGTGTGCCTATATGTTTTTTCTCCAAAAAAAAAACTATCATTTTTTTTTTTTTTTAATATTATGTTGCTACAAATCTATCATTTTTATTTATTTTTTAATATTGTGACATTTTTGCCTACAATAAATTTCTACAATCAATCAATTTATCAAAAAAATTTGAAAATTTTTTACTATCTTGAATATTTTTCAGATGAAATAAAGGTCATTTGTGGGGTAGTAAATTCCTGAACAATCATATTGTAAAATTTGTCCTTTTTTATTTCTAATTTCATATCTACTCTTCCATATTAGATGAATTTTTTGTAGAGATGCCATTGAGAGTTATATCCCTTATAAAAAATAATAATGCTTTTTTTCAAAATATTTTCTATAAAAATTATTGAATGACTATTGGTTAATAATTTCTACACTATATTACTTGCATGAAAAAAAAAAATCATAACAAAATTAGATAAATCAATTTCTTAGTACTTTTCTATTTATATTTTATATACTCCTTGTAATATTAGAGAAGTTATGATATCATTTGTTAGGCGACTTTTACACTCCAATCATAGAAGAATGAAAAAAGCAATAAGACCTCCTAAAACTCACATCTAAAGAAATTCGACCAATTTGCCCACAAGAAGCTAATTGAATGAAGTTATTTGGATTAACAAGAGTTGAAGATCTATCATCTCTAATGATGCTTTGATGATTCTTATAAAACATTTCACTTTTTGAAAAATTTGATGGATATAACTCATGTTGGCTAAAACTCATGTTGGATTCAATCAAGCTAGTTCTCTTTCATCGATCTATGTGGCTATCCATGAGATGATTTTGTGAGCAAGCCTTTGACTTTCCATAGATTTTAAGTTGATTGATACTTTTATATTTTGCAAGGTTTACCTACATTAACTTTTATGTTGGGCTATCACAATTGTTGTTGGATCGACTTTATTTTTTTAGAAAATTTGAAGCACTAATAACACTAGAATACTAGTCAAATATATAAGATTACATGTGATGTTTATGGATATATCTCATATAGGGGCCGATGGTTAGTTTATGACCAATGAACTCATAAAGGGTTGGTTAAGTGAGTTATTTATCAAAAATGTCTTAACTCTTCACAAAAAATGAGAAAAATTAAAAGAGGTATCAATTTTACTTCATACTTGAGAGGACATATTGATAGTTCTAGATATTCCTAATGTTGAATGCATTCAATATGAGGTGCATTACGTCAGTAAGTTCATGGATGAAAATAAAGTACCCAAAGTTAACTTTTTAATCTGTCCATAAGAATTTTAAATTATATCAAATAATCATGAATATTATAAAGAATATTCCAACCATTCTTCTTTAAATCCTTCTGATGTTTATACTAAATTTCTTCTACATGCAATGCTTGAACATATGACTATTCCTTCATTATCATGAATTTTCTAGCACGCAATAAATTAACATCATCTATAGGAAATAGATCTCAATATCCTGACAACTTTTTAATCTGTCCATAAAAATTTTAAATTATATCAAATAATCATGAATATTATAAAGAATATTCCAACCATTCTTCTTTAAATCCTTCTTATGTTTATACTAAATTTCTTCTACATGCAATGCTTGAACGTATGACTCTTCCTTCATTATCATGAATTTTCTAGCACGCAATAAATTAGCATCATCTATAGGAAATGGATCTCAATATCCTGACAACATTATTTAAAGGGATGATAGAAATCATATCACTGGCAATGGATCTCGTCATTTTAATTTTTAACAACTATTTCTTGACTACAATCGTCCGACTACAATTTTCCGACCACCATCATCTAACTACAATACTCCCACCGTTGTCGCTTGTCTTTAATCATTTGACTAGCTTCACTGGACTGCAATCCTTCAACCGCCTCAATCAATTACAATCCTTTGACTAATTATAATCCTCTAATCACTAACACCTAATTATGATTCTTTGACCATCATCACCCAATTACTGCCCTTTTGACCACTATTATCTAACTAGAATTCTTTGATCCTCATGCCAGATTATGATCTTAAAATCATTATCACTCCACTACAATTTACTAATCATTGTTGCCCAACTACTTCAATACCCATTAACTTGTTGCCCATCGTCAAACCAGCTCCAATTTAATTGAACTGTCTAGTTTAATAAATAATATTTTTATTTAAATACTTTTTTTAATATCAATTTTTATTTAATTAATTTTAAATATTTTTTTAAAATCATATGCTTATGTAAATGAATTTAATCAAAATATAAAGTTACTAGCTTGCCACATCATACAACTTTATTTTTGATTTGTAAATTATGCTTTATACTATATAAAGAGAAACACTTTAAATTCTCATATGATGTGGGACTAAAAACCTATAAGAATTATAAACAAACTTAAATTATCAAATGTTCAAATTGCATGTGATATAAATTTGGATTACAAATACATATAATTTAAAGTTAGAAACATAAATTCTTTTATATTATAAATTTATATATTATATTACTATTTTTATTTAAAATTTTAGTTATTACATAATTTATATTATATTTAAATAATTATAGTATTTATTTCATCATCCGATCGAACTATAAACATTCTCTTCTTCTGGTACGTTGTGCGGTCTGATTTTTACAACCTTCCTAACTACTAACATCAACATCAAGATTTATATTTAACTTCTTGTTAACTAATCCTCCCTCCTCAAAATAGAACCAAATAGACAACAAATAATCTCTTATACACAACTCCCATGACATCACCATCAAGATTGATATTTAAATTATTGGTCACTAATCCTCCCTCCTTAAAGAAGAACCAAATATACAACAAGCAATCTCTTAATCACAACTGCCATACCAAAAGTCTTTTAAATTCTACCATAAAGTACATTCTATATAATTTATGTTTATTATATAACTAATGATAATGCTAATTGAATAATTTAAACAAGACCAAGCCCTGTATTTTTTTTTTCATTTTATAAGTTTTTTTCCCATAAAAGTCTGATGTCTCTTACAATCCTCTTTTAAATGTGTATGTATTATATTTTTGTACAAAATTAAAATACTAAGCTCTTTCTTTCTAATGCCACAGATATTCTAACACACAACATACAAATTAGACAGCAAAAGTTACTTGTCAGTTGAGGCCTTGCGGGGAAAGCTTTTGGGTTGTTAATCATGAGACAATTTTGATTATGATTAACTTTAAAATCATCAATTTTTAGACAAATAAATTGTATATAAATGGCTGGTTAAGATTTCCATAACTATTAAATATCAATTAAACATGTGCTGATGGTTATTTATGTGAAACAAATTACTTCTGATAAATTTCTATTAAAGGTTATCAGTTCATACAGTAATATCATTAGCAAAACAATGATGATTCAACAGCTTTGAACACTGTTCTGCTTTTCCACAACAAAATAAACTTAGTTGAATTTGACAGCAATATCTACTTATAAAAGCAAATTTGAGACAAATAAGTGGCAGCACATGCAAAGCTAGTTAACAAAATGGCCTTAGCACATTCAAAAGGAGGACCCTGGGTGTTACAGGTCCGATGAATTCCAATTTTAAGATAGAACTAACCTTTAGCTCTTCAGATCATTAAAGATTTTTCTTATCCTTAACCAGCGGCTCTGCAAGAAATTTCCAAAAAACAAAAGAAGTTCAGCGAATGCATATTATTTACAGAGAAATTTCATCAAACAAGTTACGGGCAAAACTCGTACTTGAAATAAGAGCCATGGGCCGGGTCTTGAAGATAATTCGATGACGAATTATTCCAATAACTTCCAATTCTACCCCAGAAGAATCTGAAGAACCCGACTCGAACGCATCTCCAACCTTCTTCTTCTTCAGCACTAGCAACGGCTTCTTCAGGGCCATCTTCGTCCCTGAGAGCTCGTGGTAGCCGACTGTAAAGGTGTAGTTTCCCTATAGAAAGCAACGGAGATAATTAGAAGAAAGATGAAACCATTGCCCATCGGAAATGAATTGGGGAGGGAGAGGAAAAAGTACCTCGGAAACACAGCAGAGACGGCCAATTTCGAGATTTTGAAGATGGTCTACAAGGGATGGATGTGATTCCACTACTCCTTGTAGCTCTATAATAGACCATTCCCGGCATTCTTCTTGTCGGCAAATGCATTTCAAACGGATCTGCATCCTTCTCGTTCTCTTTCGCAGATGGAGATTGAGGCCCTGAGGAGCAGCGAAGAAGAAAAGGCCTTTACGATGTTTGGAAAGCGCGGGAATTTTAAAACTTTGCCGCCACTAAAACGTTGAACGTGTTACTTGTTTGATCGTTTCAAGCATATAATTGGAGACTGAGCGTTGTGGAGCCCAATTCTATTTTGGTGATTTAGGAGCCGATACACTAAGATGGATAAATTATTTTGTAGAGACACAGAATTCTGTTGCGTAGAGATCAATCAGATTGCATCACATCAGTTATATCAAGTCACGATACCGAGCAGTATTGAGCCGTGGTATCAAGTGAATGGGTGATGTGACGCATTCTGGTTGCTCTCCGGACGGCGTTCGCATTTGCACATAATAATTAATCATGAATAAGGAACGCGTTAATGTATTTCAGGGGGCAACGGTTTTTCATTGCAACACAAATATATATATATATATATATGTATTTAATTATTTATTTATTTGGAATTTATTTTAATCTAAGTGTCTGAGAAAAATTCACTTGATTAGTATTAATTTTCATGTAATATTTATATTTAAAAATTTTAAATAAAATTCATAATCATTTGAAGTCAGATTTCAACTAATTTATGGTCAAATTAATCATCTTGATAACATGAACCCAACAATATAAGTGATCTAATCCAAGTGCAAATAAGACAAAATAAAGTAATTGATGTAAATTTAAAGGCTTTAGAGAATTGGTTGAAGGATAAAAAATTATTCTAATTTTGCATGATTAAAGTTAAATCAAGCAGCTTGATGAGATAAATCCAACAAGCCCAATCAAAAGCGTAAATATAGAATTATAGCTTTAAAAATTATTGTTCATGCTAAGATTATTGATATTATAAGTGATTATGCTCCTCATAATGGTTTGGATATGTATTCAAAATTAAATTTTTGGAATGACTTAGAATAATTAATTCAAAATATATCTTTTGAAAAAAAATAGTTTTTTATTATAGGAGATTTAAATGGGCATGTTGGTAGAGAGGTAGATGATTTTTAAAATATTTATATTAGCCAAGGGTTTGGAGCGGCCAATAAAGATGATCATATTATATTAGATTTTTCTTTAGCTTATAATTTTATAATTATCAATACCTTATTTAAGAAAATATATTAGTATCTCATCACTTATAAGAATGAATATAGTAGAACTAAGATTGTTTATATTCTAATAAGAAAAATGGAAGATGATTGAACTATGAAAGAAGCATGAGGCTCGCAAGCTTGCTCGAGCTTGTTTACAGTGGGACGAGCCGAGTTTGACCTCGCCTTTTAAGCTTGACTTGAACTCAACCTTGAGTTTGAACTGATTTTATGACCGATGAGCTAAGCTCAATATGGCCACTACTCTACTCGACTTGACTCGTTTACACCCCTAGATGAGATATTTGCTAAACTTTTAAATGAAATTATAAGAATGTGATTGACTTTAGTAACATAAACATCCTAAAAGATGGTGGTGAGACTTGCAATACTTTATGGTGCACAATGTTGGCCACTATAGGATAAACATAATATTAAGTTAGTGTTGCAAAGGAGGATGCTCATGTAATGAATGGATTTACTCTTAGAGATGGTATACGAAAAGAGCATATGCGTGAAAATATTGGAGTAGCTGCAGTGGAATATAAGATTAGAGAGAACTACCTTAGATGGTTTGATCACATAAAACAACAACCTTTCGATAACCCAGTTAGGAAAGTATTTGTATTAGATTTGACTTATGTTAATGAAGGTAGAGGTTGACCGAAAAAAGACAATTGTCATTGTTTAGAAATGATGATCTTCATTGGAGGAAGGTATTGGCACAATGTAATTAAATATATAATGTATAACATATTATGTAGGGGAATTTGGAAGAACATATTTGTTATTGTAAGTATTCAATATTTGAAGATACTATGATGTTTCAATTAATGTCTCAAATTTTCTTATTGCTCATCAAGATAAGAGTTCATCCGGACTCTGATGGGATTATTTTTGGTGTTGTTAGGTTCTTCTTAATGAGATGTTTAATTCATTTATATATTTATTGAAATTAGAGTTCAAATGATTTTAAGATCCAATTTGAAAAATTTTCAATTTGATTACTTATGATGATTTGTACCCAACTAATCTAATTCTTTCAAATGTAAATATTAAAATACTAAACATAATCATTATTCAATTGTATTTAAGAGCCACAAATACTAAAATTAAAATATCAAAATTTGTGGCTCCACACCAACGATTAAAAAAGAAGGGAAATTTGATCAAAAACTTCCATTGGTGCCAAAAATTTTCTCCCACTCTCTTCCTCTTCGTCGCCGCCGGTGGTCGGAGGTGCGGCGGCATTTATTACCCCAAAATGGAGACGCCACAACCGCCTAAAGCTGGACAGAGTCAGCGGCACACACCATTAACTATTTATATCACCTGCTACAAAATTAAATTCCTTCTCATTATAAAATGATGGTCTTCTTTCTCTCTCCGACTTATCTCCCCACTATAAATAATCCCATCGGGATCGGATCGATCGAAAGTGACGAAGGCGATTCCGATCCGATATCTCGGGGTTGAAGATCGTCGCTGCCTTGTTGAGAGCGAACAGGATGGTTCGGGGCACTCTCGAGGTTCTTCTCGTGGGGGCCAAGGGCCTCGATGACACTGACTTTCTCAGTAAGATTCATTTTGCTAAACTTTTTCCCTGTTTTTTTTCCTTAATTACTCTAACGGATTTGAGAGTTGCTTTTTTTTTTGGGTCCGTAAATTAGATGGATCGGCCTCAGATCAAGTCATCCAAATGCGTTTTCAGATTGCATTTTTTTTTTTTTTTAATTGTATTCGTCGCATCTGCCTTTGATCTGGAAAGGATATGAAAGAAAAAAAAAAGGTTGAATTAGGAGCAGTTAAATCGTTTAACTTGATTTAGCTTAAATATGATTTGATAAATCTAATTAATGGATTAAAAGCTGAAAATTGTTTGGAACGACAAAAATCAAACCTTGCTTTTAAATTTTTTCTGAACTTAAGATTTGAGAGATGGGTAAATTCTTATAAATTCTTAAATCTGTTAAATCCTGTTAATGATCGGACATATCAAATTCTGGATTTAGTCAATAACAGGCTGCAACTACATTTATCAAAACAGTAATAATTGAAGTCCTCGAAAATCTGTTTGGCAGCCTGTTAAGGCCAAACTGATCCCATAATTCAGTATTGATGTGTTCACCTGTCTTTTGTATTAGTTGTTCGTATACATAGCTAGGATTTATCATGTTTAGATCAATCCGTGAATATCCCTTCTGTCTATTCAACTTTGAATGTGGTTGGATTCGGATCTGAACTTATCTATGCCAATTTAGAAGTTATAGGTAGATGCCTTATGTTTTAACAGTAATCAGTTATTTCTTCACACTTGATATCCCAAAAGTAGATGTATATGATTTGGTTTTTATATTAGAATGCCACTTCTTGATTGTCTATGCCACCTTTAATTTGTTGATAACTATTTGAATATCACATTTTCTAGATGTATGTGATTTGGTTTTTATATTAGGATGTCACTTCTAGGAGAAATTATTATGTATAGGGAACCGTCTGATTCGTTTCTATGAACCACTGGATTTTTATTGTTTATAGAGATAAAACCGAACGGTTCTCTGTGTCCAGTCTCCGCACATAATAATCTCTCCACTTCTAGACTGTCTATGCCACCTTTAATTTGTTGATAACTATTTGAATGTCACATTTTCTCACAAATGAGATCCCGGAATATCTAAAGCAAATTAGAAAGAGCATTGACATAACAAAGCCGTTCATTATGCTAAAATGCCAAAATTTTGTCCTAGACTATTTAGATACCAGGATTTTCAGAACTAACCCAAGTCAGTTATGTAGGGCTTGCATGGGAAATGTCTATGAGGTTGCATGCATGAGAGTTTTTTGGACCCTGGGTAACATTTGTCATATATATTCCTTATGAAGGTGGTTTTATGTATCTGCTGGAGTAATTATATTATAACTTCCACTTTCTTGGCATTTTTTAAGAGCATGTACTTATGTATTTTTATGTTCACGTGTATTTTTTTGTACATTTATTTAAAAATTTCTTCAATAGAGAATGGTCATAATAGAATGCTAAATTTAGCAGTTTTTTAAACTTGAAAATGTTTCTGCATGGATGACATTGAAAAGTTTTTCTGATGCACAACATTTTTGAAGCCCCCTTACCATGAAGTTGTTATCATGTGCAAGGCTAGATGAGGACTAAAGGATCATATTATTTTATTTGTTTTTATTATTTTTGAGGTAGAATGCATGTCCAGATTTACATGATTTCTTTTTATATCTTTGAATATCTAATTTGACAACCTATTTAGGGCTTGAGTACAATAAATTTTCACTCCATGTTTTTAATATCATTGTTTAATTTTTCAACAGTAATGCTTCATAGCCTTTTTGTGCATTTGCTAAACAGATAATATGGACCCTTATGCTATCCTAATATGTCGTACTCAGGAGCAAAGAAGCAGTACCGCAACAGGTTTATATTTATTACATTTATTAATCATTGTGGCCTACAATTTTGAAGGCCATTCCTCATTTTAATTTGCAAATCCAAGCTTCTAATTTGAGCCGCACAGTCTTGTGATTTGGTGACTTTAGTAGCCGGCGACAATATGAAATGTATACATTGCATTTTTTAGAGAAGAATTCTTTAACGGAACGCTTGATTTTGTTTTATAAAAATGTGTCAACAACGGTTTCACACTTTTACTTGTGAGGCATTTATGTGACATCATCAAACAACATAACAGGCGTTTCGTGGATGAAGCTGCTTGGAAGTGAAAAGTTTGACCCCGTATGCAGATTATGATAAATTTTGTGTTAAAAATTTCATCCAAGTGAAAACAATCTCTATTCTTACTTGGTAAAGCAATAATGTTAGTTTCCAACAATATTTAATATTCATTCCTACAAAAGATTGGGGAATCGAAGAGAACTAAGTTCTAAAGTGAAAATTAGAGCTAAAATGAAGAAGTTTCTCTTGATTACCATGTGATAAGATAATATCATGTATACCAAACGCATATATTATAAGATTGCAATTTATTTGGGTAAGTTTTTGCATTCGAGTTTGGGCAATAGTGCTGTTATTAGTTAGTTGAGTGTGGAAAATTTTGAATTTTCAGTCAGATAAAAGCTTGATGTTGTTATTGTTTTATGTGTGGAATAATAAAGCAAGAAATGATTATATTAAAAAAATAATAAAATAACAACTATCATGAATCATTTAGGGGCAATTTGGTTGAAGTAAAAGGGGTGTAAAGTATTCCAAATGTCAGTGTTTTTAAATTATTGGTGTTTGATTTGAAGCAAAATGAATGCATAGTAAAATTTTGAAATATTTGGAATGTACCATTTAGTTCATTTTAAATATATTCTGAATTTGCTTAAATTTGGATGCATTTCAAATAAATTGCAAGAGTAAAGCTTTATTTGCTGTCACCATTTGTCAACAGCCATTCACCACCCACTACTGTTGCCACCACGTCTCACAAATCGTAAGTCGCAATCAGCTACCAACACCATTGGGTTTTATTTTGCATTCATTTAACTTCAAGTCAAGCACAAAAAAGTAATCACTTGAATTTATTTTACACTCATCAAACAATTTTAAATAATTTTAATACATTGCATTTGTTATGTATTTCATTTTATTTTACATTTCTTTTTCAACAAAACCCCTTGATATAAAATAGACTCAGTGTAGAACCTTCTCAATTAGAGTGCAGAATATTCAACCAAAAGAAATTGAGATAGAATTAATATGAAAGGATTGAAAAGAAAAAAGAGAAGGCCAAATGTTTAATAGCTAAATGAGAGTTAATACTTTAAAAGCACTAATCATCAATCACTTGGTTGAGTTGTGTTGCTTCTAACCTCCAAAATGAATGTCTAAGCCTCTAAGGTTTGAATCTTAGAAAAAAAAAAAAAACACTTAGGTGTATTCAACAAGAATGAATCTAGATTTATAAATTTCATCTCAAATAGTTGCGAAAAAAATAAAAATGATAATGATTGATCTTGGATTGAGATACATAAGACTTGTATATTCATATGGTTGATTATTTGCTTGGACATATGATTATTGAAAGTAATTGAAGGTTTGTAATTTCTTCAAAATTCTATTAAGGTTGTGTTCTTTTGATTAATTTGTTTTTGTCTTCATTGATCTATCTAGGCTTCTCTTAGTTTCACACAAACTATAATGATATTCCTATAGGTTTGAACTATGGTCCTAATACCAATCAATTTAGGTTTGGTATTGAGAAGTTTTTTGAGCTTCTCCATACCAAAGACTATAAAGTTATTGTAAGAATGTATATAGTAAAACTCATATTGATTATTTTCTTATAAGAAAAATAGATTATTTAGATTGCAAAGATTGTAAAGTTATTCCAAGTGAAAGTTTTTTGTACTCAACTTCGCTTATTAGTTTTGGCTCTAAGATGAAGGGGCATAATATAAAAAAATATAGTAAAACGTTATTCTGAGATTAGATTGGGGCATTTAAAGAACACTAAAAAACATATTTTTGAGAGTAAGATTCGAAATTTTAAGATTTTGTTTGTGCATGAGGAAGTGAATGTTATGTGAAAAAAGTGGCTAGTTATATTAAGAATGTTGCAAAGGATGTACTTGGAGTTTCAAAAGGAAAAGCTCATAATAATAAAAATAGTTGGGGGTGGAATCAAAATGTGCAATAAAATATAAAAAATAAGAAGCTTTGTTATAATAATTGGCTTAGATATTAAAACTTTGAAAATTGGGAAAAGATATAAAGGCTCGTAAGGTGTCTAAGAAAGCAATTTGCGATGCAAAGATTTAGTTTCTAATGATCTATATAATAAATTAGATTCTAAAGAGGACGAAAGATATATGTATAAGTTAGTCAAACATAGAGATAGGAGTAATAAGGATTTAGTTCAAGTGAAGTGCATTAAAGATGAGGATCAAAAAGTGAGTTTTTAGAAGAGTATATTCAACAAAGGTGGATGTGATATTTTGTTAAGCTTTTTAATGAAGATTGTGAGAATACGATTGACTTTAGTGATCTTAGCACTCTAAATAAAAATAGAGATTTTTATTTTTATAGGCGTATTAGTAAAATTGAAGTTAGATATGCTTTAAAGAAAATGAATTCTGGAAAAACTATTGTAGTTGATGATATTCCAATAGAGTTGTGAAAATGTTTAGGAGATGAATGAATTATTTGGCTTACTAAACTTTTTAATTTTATTTTAAAGACTAAAAAGATGTCAAATGAGTGTTGTTGATTCCTATTTTTAATAATAAAGATGATGCAAAATATTGTGTGAATTATAGAGGAATTAGGTTGATGTGTCATACTTCAAAACTTTGGGAGAGAGTTATGGAGCATAGGTTACGACGTGATACTAATGTTTCTCAAAATCAAATTGGATTCTTGCCGGGTAGGTCTACTATGGAAGCTATTCATTTATTGAGAGGGTTGAGGAGAAGTTTAGAGAGAATAAGAAGGATCTACATATGATATTTATTGATTTAGAGAAAGCATATGCTAAAGTTCCAATAGAATTGCTATAGAGAGTTCTAGAAAAGAAAGGGGTTAATAATGCTTATATTTAATTCATTAGGGATATGTATGTAGGAGATGTTACTTGTGTTTAAAACACAAGATGGTTTGACCAAGTATTTTCCTATTTCAGTTGGATTACATAAAGGATCAGCCTTAAGCTCTTATCCTTTTTGCTTTAGTCATGGATGTTCTTACTAGACATTTGCAAGAGGATGTACCCTGGTGTATGCTTTTTGCTGATGATATTCTTCTTGTTGATAAGACTAGAGAGGGAGTTGAAGGTAAACTTGAATTATGGCTGTCAATCTTAGAGTCTAAAATTTTTTGTTTGAGTAGATCTAAAACTGAATACATGGAGTATAATTTTAGTAGTAATAGATCTAGTGATGGGCTTGTGACTTTGAGCGATCAAGTCATTAATAAGTGTACTCATTTTAGATAAATTGGGTCTATTGTTTAGAGTGACTATGAAATAGATGAGAATATTATTAGTAGAATTCAAGTTGGATTGTTGAAGTGGAGGAATGTTTCAGGTTTGTTGTGTGATAGAAAAGTGCCACTCAAACTTAAGGGAAAATTTTATAAGATGGTGGTGAGACTTGCAATGTTTTATGGCGCAGAATGTTGGCCATTAAAAGAGATGCATAATATTAAGTTAAGTGTCATGAGATGAGGATGCTCAGGTGGATGAGTGGATTTACTCTTAAATATAGGATACGAAACGAGCATATTCGTTAAAAGGTTGGAGTAGCTCCAGTGACAAATAAGATTAGAGAGAGTCGCCTTAGATGGTTTGTTCATGTAAAACAATGGCCTTCTGATGACCCTGTTAGCAGAGTAGATGTATTAAATTTGGCTTATGTTAAGAAAGGTAGAGGTAGACCTCAAAAGAATTGGTTATAAAATATTAGAATTGACCTTTCTTTATTAGATTTAAATGAGAATTTGACTCTTAACAAGACAATGGAGAAAAAAGGATTCATGTAGGTGACCCCACATAGCGGGATAAAGGCTTGATGATGTTGTTGTTGTATGAACCAATAATAATATTTAGAACAAAGAATTAAGTTTTATATGGAGAAATTTTATTGAATTATTTTATTTCACCCATCTAAGAAGGTGAGAGAGAGAGAGTGAGAGAGGGAGTTGATGATTATTCCTCGACAAAGAGAGAGAGAGAGGCTCGAGCAAGGTCTCCTTGGCTGGATATTTTAGAGAAAAAAGTATTGGGAGGAACTTACTTCTTGCATGAGTGTTTACATTACGAGACATTTATATAAAATTGTTGCTAATCCAAATTTTCTACTATTCAATTAAATGCACAGTTTTAGGAAACCTTGTCATAGATTTCATAGATTTGTTTAAATTATTGATAAAATTCTAAATTAATTTAAGCTTATGGATGTCTCACCTTCCTATCTCGAAGCTTAAAAAGATGGAAATAAAAATAACTAGCTTAAATTAAACAGAATAATCTCTTAGATCTCCCAAAAAGATGACTAACTATGTAGCGGAGAAAATTATGGAGAGATTATTTGTTAGTTTTCTTGATTCTCTCATCTTGAATCACTCACTCTCTCTACTTTGTTGCCCCTTCATATTTGAAAATTTATATTGCAATTCCTGCACTTATGTACTTAAATTCATATTTGCAATTTAATTTTTTTTATATTGAATTATGTAAACACTCATTAAATATATTGGGTCTATTGTTCAAAGTGATAGTGAAATAGATGGGGATATTATTACTAGAATTCAAATTGGATGGCTGAAGTGGAGGATTGCATGGGGCCTGTTGTGTGATAGAAAAGTGCCCCCTCAAACTTGAGGGAAAATTTTATAAGATGGTGATGAGATCTACAATGTTTTATGGCACAAAATATTGGCCATTAAAAGAGAAGCATAAAATTAAATTATGTATTGTAGAGATAAGGATGCTCAGGTGGATGAGTAGCTTTACACTTAGAGACAAAATGCGAAATGAGTATATTCATGAAAAAGGTTGGAGTAGCTCTAGTGGTAGATAAGATTAGAGAGAATAGTCTTAGATGGTTTGGTCACATAAAACATTGGCCTTTTGATGACCTTGGTTGGAGAGTACATGTATTATATCTGACCTATGTTAATAAAGATAGAGGTAGATTTAAAATAACTTGGTTAAAAAGTTATATAAATGACTTTTTTATTAGATTTAAATGATAATTTGACTTTTAATAGGACATAATAGAAAATAATGATTCATGAAGCCGACCCCACATACTTGGATAAAAGCCTACTATTATTGTTGTATGTAAACACTCCTGAGAGCCTCTTGAATCAATGATTGATAGCAATAACGGTCCTAGGCAGTCACTTCACATTTAATATTGTGGCATTGTTCTTTGCGTTGCCTCAAAAGCGAAGGTCTGTAGTTCAAATCCTTAAAAAAAAAAAAAAAATCCTTTGTGCAGGACTGGGCTGTTAAGGTTTAACTGAGTCATATTGTCATAATTTCTTTGCTAGTTTCATTTCACTAGTTGGTTTTTTGTTTGTGCAGGCAAAGGGAGCGAGCCTGAATGGAATGAAACCTTTGTGTTCAATGTCTCTGATGATGTTCCAGAACTTGCTATCAAATTGATGGATAGTGATACTTTCTCAGATGATTTTGTTGGAGAAGCCAAGTGATTCTTACTCAGTTTTATTTTCATTTCTAAGCTCAATTGATTTAGCGTAGTATGATTTCAAGATTTCACGCATGCACATCCATCATCAAGTTTTTTTATTTTTTGGTTTAAAAAATTATTTAACTGCCCAGGTCTACGGTCTACGGCAATCAAAATAGTTAATCTGTGTTTGTATGATACAATTGTTGTTAATATTATTCTTCTATTGAGACATAATACTTGTTTGTTTACAGAATTCCCTTAGAGCCCCTCTTTTCAGAAGGAAGGATACCTCCTACTGTATACAATGTGGTGAAGGATGAGGAATATCGTGGAGAAATTAAAATTGGCCTCACCTTCATTCCAGAGGTATTTCTTCTTCTCAATTCAACTGCCTAAAAAATTTACTATGTACTTACTGCTAGAAAAATGAGAACAGAATTTAAACTAACCTAAATTATTTATAGTGGTTATAGGATTTGCTTATGATAATGGCCTACAAGAACTAAGAATGATTATGTGCTCCTATGGTCAGACATCCTGTACATAATATGTGAACTATTGATTCAATTATACACATTTATGAGAAAGTAGAAACAGATGGTCAAAATACTAGCTCTTTTTTCATTTTTGTTAGTTGTGCTGTGTGTTGCAAGTAGGGTAGCTTGAATTTGGAATTTGGTAATCCTAAAAATCCTCTAATGCATACTGCATAGTGATGAATTTGGCTTCAATTGTCAAAACTATTTATAGGCACTTAGGTTTCGTTTGGGATGACTTTCTTACTGCTTCTTAAAGAAGCTTTTTAGTATATATATATTTTTTTAAATTTTTACTAAAAAGTTGCTTTAAGAAGCAGTAAGATAGTCGTCCCAAACGAAGCTGATGGACCGGACCGCCCGGTCCATCCCGCATGCGCACCGGCCCACAAGGGGCCGGTTCTCGCCTATTGCAGGCGGAGAAAACGCCCGCCTGGGCGTTCGGCCGAAGGAGAGGGAGGAGGCGGGTGGGCCCAAGGGGCCCACCAAATGTAAGAGGGAGTTTGTTTTGTTTGCCTAGGGGTAATTAGGGTATTTTGGGGGGATCATGTGAGGGTTAAAGGGGAGTTAGGGTTTGTTTTGGAGGGATCTTGTTTTGGTGGCTGTTTTAGCTTTCTTCTAATCTAGGGCTTGGGAGAAAGCTTCTCTTCTCGAATTGAGAGCATTGTATCCGTGGAAACTTGTAAGTCTTTTGATATTTAAGTAATCGAAGTGTTTGTGAGTGTTTCCATCCAAGAAATCCTCCATTTTTCCACTGTTTTTGGGCTGTTTTTCCTGGATTCCGAATTTTTTGCAACTCAAGTTCCATCAAAGTGGTATCAGAGCACTAGATCCACAAGGAAGGGATGGGTACACGAAGGATTGAATCTATTGAAGAGAAAGTCGGAGAGTGGGAAGTGGAGTTCACCGCCCTCAAAGAGAAATTTGCATCCGTTGACGAAAAGCTTGATGGAGTAGAAGAGTTGAAGACTCAAATGTTAGGGTTACAAGAAATGATCAAACAAATGGTGGCGGGCCAACACAACATAGGGGGTTCGGCTAACCCTAACCCTAATGCGCCGCCGGTTGATGGTGAAGGTGGAAGTAGGGTTCGTGAGGGACCTAATGCAAAAGGGAAGGAGGCCATTGACATTATCGACCATGGAGGGGATGCATGGTCCGCCGGCCCAAGGGGGGGCATGTATGGCCCAAACCGTGGAGGGGAGGGCTACTCCACCGCCGGATTTATGGGAGATGCTAGGGCAAGCTATACTCAGAATCATCAGATCAATTTTACCAAGGAAGGGAGGGAGGAAGCATGCCTTACAATCAGTGGGGAGGAGGATCGTATCGAGGCAGAGGGGAGGCCGACCCTAGGGAGCCTCATTGGGGGTCGGCTGGTTATGCAAGGGGGGATCCGGTGGCACCTCAAGCTTGGGAAAGAAGGGAGAATCGTGGGGTGGACCCACGGCCATGGGAGAGGCAACCCGATGGGAGATATGGGCTAGGAGGTATGAGCAACGGCAGGGTGAATGGGAGAGGAGAATGGGGAATGAGGAAGTTGAAGCTCCCAATCTTTGAAGGAGAGGATGCTTATGGTTGGATCTTCAAGGCGGAGAGATACTTCACAGCGATGGGGATGACAGATGAGGAGAAACTCTTAGCGGTACCTTTATGTCTGGAGGCAAGAGCCCTTGCTTGGTATCAGTGGATGGAAGAAAGGCAGAGATTCAGATGTTGGGCAGAGTTTAGGGAGATGTGCCTAGACCGCTTCAGACCGCCAAAGGAGGGAACTCATCATGAGCAGTTCTTCGCACTGACTCAGACTGGTACAGTATCTGCTTATAGGGACAGGTTCGAGTTGCTGTCCAGTAGACTTCGGGGGATGACGGATGAGGTGCTTGAGGGTAACTTCATGAAGGGCTTGAAGCCCCACATTCGATCAGCAGTTAGAGCGGCCAAACCAAGGAGTCTGAGGGAGACTTTGGAGATGGCTGAGCTGATAGAGGATAGATTGTCTTCTGATCAATACCGCATGCCTACTTTTTTTGGAGGAGGACAGAAGGTGGCAAATCCTACGGGAGGAGCCAAGGGTACTTACTTGGGGGCAGGAGGAGAAGGACAGAAGGAGAGGGATCGGAGTGCACCGGCCAAGGGGGACTTCAGGCGGCTCACTGAGGCAGAGCTGAAGGATAAAAGAGCCAAGGGGCTCTGTTACAGGTGTGATGAGAAGTTTGGGCCGGGGCATAGGTGCAAAGACAAATCACTCCAAGTCCTATTGGTAGAAGACCCCAAGGAGGAGGAAGTTGAGGAAGAATTAGGAAGAGGAGAAGAAGGTGTAGATCATCTACATCTTGACATGATTGAGGTTTCCCTCAATTCAGTGGCAGGGTTGACAGCACATTCTATCATGAAGATGGAAGGGAGGATTGGGAGTTATACAGTCACAGTACTGATAGATAGTGGGGCCACCCACAATTTTATAGCTTGCAGATTAGTGGAAGAGTTGGGCATTCCCATGATCCAAGGGAGAGGAGTGGGAGTCTCTTTGGGGACCGGTCAGAGGGAGCAGTGTGCGGGAAGATGCAGCGGGGTTACTCTCTCCATACAGGGGGAAGATATTACCCAGGATTTTTTGGTGCTCGAGCTGGGTAATACTGATGTTATTTTAGGTATTCAGTGGTTACAAACTTTGGGGGAGATGAAGGTCAACTGGAAGATCCTGATGTTGGAGTATGGGGAAGGAGAGCATCGAGTTACTTTGCATGGGGATCCCAAATTATGCCGATCTAAGGTGGCTTTGAAGACTATTCTCAAGTCTCTTAGGAGTGAGGGGGAAGGATTTCTGGTAGAGTTATGGCGATTGGAGGGAAGTGAGCCAGTTGAGCAGAGTAATATCCCAGCAGAGGTGGGAGAGTTGTTGGAGCGTTTCGCCCCAGTTTTTCAGCTGCCAGCAGGGCTGCCACCACAGAGAAGCAAGGAGCACGCCATTGTACTGAAGGGGGGAGCAGATCCAGTTAGTGTGCGGCCATATCGATATCCTCATGCTCAGAAGGAGGAGATTGAGAAGCTAGTCAGGGAGATGATGGAGGCGGGGATCATCCAACCTAGCGTGAGCCCTTTTTCGAGCCAAGTACTATTGGTAAAGAAGAAGGACGGTAGCTGGCGATTTTGTGTTGATTATCGGGCTCTCAACAAGGAGACTGTTTTAGACAAATTTCCAATCCCCGTTATTGATGAGTTTCTTGATGAGTTGGGGGGTGCTACAATGTTCTCCAAGCTTGATTTGAAGTCAGGGTATCACCAGATCCGGATGAAGAGGGAGGACATTCCCAAGACTGCTTTCAGGACTCACGAGGGACACTACGAGTTCTTGGTGATGCCGTTTGGACTCACCAATGCTCCCTCTACATTTCAGGCTTTGATGAACCAAGTGTTTCGACCCATGTTGAGGAGGTTTGTTCTAGTGTTTTTTGATGATATTTTGATCTATTGCAGGACCTTGCAGGAACACTTGGAGCACTTGAGGGAGGTGTTGAGCACTTTACAACATCATCAGTTGTATGTCAATCAGAAAAAGTGTTCTTTTGCTCAAGGAAGTGTGGAATATTTGGGACACATTATCTCAGCAGAAGGAGTAGCAGCTGACCCTTCCAAGGTGGAGGCCATGACGAGCTGGCCAACTCCTAAGAACCTTCGGGCTCTCCGGGGCTTCTTGGGACTCACAGGTTACTACCGAAAGTTCATAAAAGGGTATGGATCTATTGCAGCTCCACTCACTGAGCAGTTGAAGAAAGACAGCTTCAATTGGGGACCGGAGGCAGATCGCGCTATGGAGTCTTTTGAAAAATGCTATGGTTAGTGCCCCGGTGTTAGCATTTCCGGATTTCGGGCAGCAGCTTGTGGTGGAAACTGATGCATCTGGTTTGGGGTTAGGAGCGGTTCTCATGCAGCAAGGGCGACCCATAGCTTTCTACAGTCAGGTGTTATCAGGGAGGGCAAAGCTCAAATCTGTCTATGAAAGAGAACTGATGGCCATTGTTAAGGCCATTCAGAAGTGGCGGCCGTACTTGTTGGGTAGAAGATTCCTTGTGAGGACTGATCAAAGGAGTCTAAAATATCTGTTGGAGCAACGCATGGTGACAGAAGAACATCAGAGATGGCTCTCCAAATTATTGGGCTATGATTTCGAGATTCAGTACAAGCTAGGATTAGAGAATAAAGCTGCTGATGCCTTATCCAGGAAGGTGGAGTGCTCTCAACTAATTGCTACATCTGTGCCTCAGTTAGTAGATTGGGAGAATTTGAGGACAGAAAATATGACTAGTGAAGAATTGGGGAGCATCAGAGAGGCCATAAGGAAGGGGGAGGAAATACCATCAGGATATACAGTGGAGGATCAGCTTTTGCTACACAGAGGAAGGTTAGTGTTACCTAGGACCTCTTCCCATATTCCACTGATACTTCAGGAGTTTCATGCCAGTGCTATTGGAGGACATTCAGGAGGGAAGAAGACTTATCAGAGATTGGCTAGAGAGATATACTGGAAGGGGATGAGGAAGGATGTGGAGGAAATGGTGGCCCAGTGTGATACTTGTCAGAGGAACAAGTATCAAGCTTGTGCCCCTGGGGGACTATTGCAGCCACTGGAGCTACCTGATCAGGTTTGGTCAGAGGTGACTATGGACTTCATCGAAGGCTTACCCAAGTCGGAAGGCTACACTGTCATTCTAGTTGTAGTTGACCGGCTTAGTAAGTATGCTCATTTCATACCCTTGAGACATCCTTTTAATGCCACTACCGTTGCAGCAGTTTTCATCCGAGAGATTGTGAGGCTTCATGGCTTTCCTGAGTCGATATTCTCTGACAGAGATAAAGTGTTCCTGAGTCACTTTTGGAAGGAGATGTTCAAGTTACAAGGGACACATTTGAAGCGCAGTTCAGCCTACCATCCACAGACAGATGGGCAATCTGAGGTAGTTAATAGAAGTGTCGAGAATTACCTTAGATGTTTTGCAGGGGAGAAGCCCAAGCATTGGGTAAGGTGGCTACCTTGGGCTGAATATTGGTATAACACTTCATTTCACAAGGCGGCGCAGGTCACACCTTTCAAGGTGCTTTATGGAAGGGATCCTCCAACCCTGATACAGTACAAGCCTCATTCTACATCAGTGTCCTTGGTGGAGCAACAGTTGTCAGAAAGGGATGAGATCTTGGGGAGCTGAACAAACACTTGTTACGAGCCCAGAACATCATGAAGCAGGCAGCAGATCATCATAGGAAGGATGTTCATTTTGAGATTGGGGAATTTGTATACTTGAAGTTGAGGCCTTACAGGCAGAATACTTTAGCAATGATGCTAAGTGTTAAGTTGGCCCCAAGGTATTATGGCCCCTATGAGGTAGAGCGGAAGATTGGGAATGTAGCATATCGCTTGAAGTTACCACCCACTACTACGATTCATCCAGTCTTTCATGTGTTACAGTTAAAGAAGTTCAAGGGAGATTCTGTATCAGTCGATACTTTACCACCAACATTGTCTGAAGAGGGTACAAGCCTATTAGAGCCTTCTTCATTGAAAGGGGTTAGACCCACTGAGAAAGGAGGGAAAGAAGTTTTGATTGAGTGGAAAGATCTACCGGCACATGACGCTACTTGGGAGGCCTATGAGAGCATACAAGCCCAGTTTCCCGCTTTCAACCTTGAGGACAAGGTTAATCTTTGGGCGGGGAGTGATGATGGACCGGACCGCCCGGTCCATCCCGCATCCACACCGGCCCACAAGGGGCCGGTTCTCGCCTATTGCAGGCGGAGAAAACGCCCGCCTGGGCGTTTGGCCAAAGGAGAGGGAGGAGGCGGGTGGGCCCAAGGGGCCCACCAAATTTAAGAGGGAGTTTGTTTTGTTTGCCCTAGGGGTAATTAGGGTATTTTAGGGGGATCATGTGAGGGTTAAAGGGGAGTTAGGGTTTGTTTTGGAGGGATCTTATTTTGGTGGCTATTTTAGCTTTCTTCTAATCTAGGGCTTGAGAGAAAGCTTCTCTTCTCGAATTGAGAGCATTGTATCCGTGGAAACTTGTAAGCCTTTTGATATTTAAGTAATCGAAGTGTTTGTGAGTGTTTCCATCCAAGAAATCCTCCATTTTTCCACTGTTTTTCCTGGATTCCGAATTTTTTGCAACTCAAGTTCCATCATAAGCCTTAATCAATGTTGATTATTTCTTGTGAGGTGGCAAGTTGAAAGAACAATGAAATAAAGGTTTGACACTAGATTTTGATTAATGGTAGCTTTATGGCAACATTCATAACGGTCCAATTTGTGCTATAATTATAAAATATAACTCGTGATCAATAATTTTAAAAAATGTTAAGCATAAATATATTTCCAATTTCAGGAAACGCTTAAGGCTTGATTTTTAAACATTCTAAAATATGTTATGAATATTCTCATTATGTCTTGTTTCCAAATATGTGTTAGTATTTTGCAATCAAACATTTTTTAGAAGTTAAAGGCTGCTTCTGATATTACCACAAAAAAAAAAAGAAGAAGAAGAAGGAGAAATGAATCTGCTTCATTGATGTTTATGAGCACTGCTTCCCAATTCTATTTCTTTTTTAGTATTCATAGTGATTCCATTAAGCATTTGATGCTCATCAACCCTTACCCCTATCTCAACTTTGCAGGATAATCACGGCAGGTATAATGAGGAGAACTTCGGTGGATGGAGAGAATAATCTTGAATCAGATAATCTCTGGGTCTTCATTTCTGCCTCCCCTCTGAAGTTCTTTCTGATTCTTGATGTAATGCTCTCTAAACTTCTCATAGATGTTTTGGCAAAGCAGTTTCTATAAACAAAAATGGCAAAAAACCAGTTTCCATTTAACTGTTTTAATTAGCTTTTTGTGAACAATTTACGTTGCGCTTGTCATTTCCTTAATAGAGAAGATTTTGTCATCATCCAGTTATTGTCTGGTATGTATGAGACTTTGGTCAACAGCCTATTTTTTCCATAGCACATGACTTATCCTGTTATTTTGGGAAACTTATTTGGTGCGGAGATCGGACGTAGAGGTACGTCCGCACATCCACTTAAATTTTGACACGTGGAATGCACTTTGGTTGCGCTTTTTGTGCGCTTTAACCTGTACTTTAGTTGCACTTTGACTGGTATTTTGTTGCATTTTTTTACTGCGCTTTACCTGCCATTTAGTTGTACTTTAGTTATGTTTTGACTGCTCTTTTGTTGTATTTTTATTACACTTTGGCTGCGCTTTTGATGCGTTTAGCTTAAAGTTCCGCGGACACATTAAATATATAAAGTAAAAAATAAATCCAACTCCACGTGTCAACATTTTATTGGAGTCCAAACGTACCTCGACGTTCGGTCTCCGCACCTAATAATTTTCCATTATTTTGACCTTCTATTTAACTTCACGAATAATTTCCTTTTTATGCTCCTGCTATGGAAGAAGCAGATTAAATCCTTAAGAACTTGTAATGTTATTTGGTAGTTGGGCAAGGTAAGTAGGGTTGAGCTTTCCGCTAAGGATTTGTTTGGAATAAATGTCTTATTATTTTCACATTGTAACAAGAACTTTTGTTTGGCTATTATTTTTTCATTGCTTTCAATAATTTTTTTATATAATCGGCTAGTTCTTTCTAAACTTGGCCGGTTCAGCGGTTCACCGGTTGAACCGCCGGTTTGATGCGAAGCTGGTTCTATAGGTTGGATCAGACCAGTCACCAGATCGGTTCATGGTTGAACTGGCCGGTCCGGTCCGATTTTCAAAACATTGGCAGTAAGAAAATTTTCCTAAATGAAGCCTTAATAGTAAGAGATGTACACATTCAATGGATGAAAATGTGGACAAGCCATAGAGTAGTTTTTTGTTTTCAGCCAGAATCATCATCACTAGCCAGATCTAATCTACAGCTATGGGTTTACTTGTGATGGTTGCATTTGTTTGCAAAAATAATTATAGAATTATATAAAAAAATAAATTTTTTAAAAAGTTATTATGAATATTATTAAAAAATTTTAAAGAAATTGGATAAATTTATTTTCATTAAGAAATAGAGAAAAAAGATTATTATTTGCTAGAAGCTGAATTGATGATAGATAGTAGTTTTGGTATTCTTTTTTATGAACGATAATTTAAACAAAATAAAATAACTAAATGAATTGATGTATGGTATAAAGAAAATTAAATTTTTGATATAAAAGAAAAATATCCCAGGAACTCTTGCCTGATTAAAAAAATAATAATTACTTACATATTTGAATTACAAAAAGCCGCTCTTTCTTGAACAAGTAAGGGCATCTCCAACTGAGAACACGATTTTTCACGGCAAAATAAAGCAAAACTCCAAAATGCCGTAATTTTGCTCCAATCGAACTCCATTTTAGGTGCTTCTGCGAAGGTAATGATCCTTCTCCCCTTTTACGCGTTTTTTCGTCAAATCCGGTTGAGAGAGTAAAATAACGTGAGTGAACGGTGCAACGCCAATATTGACATCACACTGTTCACCCGCAAGTAAATGGCGGAAGATTTGACGTTCGGCTGGAGCGACTAAACGACGTTATACGCGCGTTTGGCGTTCGGTTGGAGATGCTTTAAGTGTGATTGTAATGCAAATTAGATTGAGATATTTTTAGTATGTTTTTATGCCAATGGCATAGTAAGGTCTTGTATTCAGATGAATCTAATGCGGATTGCTTGGAAGATTTATCCTTAGACCAATGAGCCGTTGGTTCGACCCGCGTAAGGTCAAGTAGTACTCTTTTGAGCTGAAAAGATGTCGCTACTTAGAGAAACTATTATATGGGGAGTTCGGATATAGCTCTATGTCTGGACTCCAAAAAAATTGTGAAAATGAGCGCCAGACGTAGCTCTATGTCAAAACTCCAATAAAACCATGAAATTGAGTGTCAATTGAATTTCTTGGTTTGGATCATCGGGAGACAAACTATAAAAACATATATATATATATTAACAATCCACCTGTTAAGTAAAACATGTCATGATTTCATTGAAGTCGAGACGTAGAGTTACGTCCTGACTCTGACGTAATAATTTCTCCATTACTTGAAAGTGATGGATCACACACTCAAATGTTGAGAGAGTCATTAATGATATATAAGCGGATCCTCCTATTAGAGATGAAAGCGACAACTTCAAAAACAATGCAATAAGTACTTATAATTATTATAATATATATGATGAGAGCTTGAGTTGGATATACTTTTCAAAATTGATATAATTTATATGATTAAAATCAATTAACACTTCCTTCATAATTTAAATGGAATACAAATTTAATCATATCAAAGGGATTTATACTAACAAAAATAAAGTATCATGATTATAATTATATTGACATTAGTCATAAATAATTTAGATCAAATAAATCTTCATAATAAGAGACAATTGTTTTTTTATTTTTTGAAAAAAAGGTTAAAACTAAAAAAGATGTGAATGCAAACAATATTAAACTATGAAATAATAAATATCAACAATTTTAATATCAAATATATAATTCATATATTTTATTATTATCACTCATATCATCGAAAAAATTATTCTGTGGGGTCACCGAATGATGTCCAGAGACGAATGAGAATGCATTGCGTCATTTTTTCTGTGTACTGCTCAGTACCGAAGGACAATGCGCGTTCTGATTCGCCTCTTGACCGTTCAATGACCACACATAATAATGTTTTCATACCACCATATAAATTTTAATATTTTTTTATATACCTATATTTGTTATATGAGTGATAGACATGTATCATAAGTCCTAGATATTAGATATGTAAATAACAAGTGATATATATATGTTTTTTTTTTTTTTTTTTTGAAAATGGTGGGTTAAGTCTGAATGTTGGAGCTTGCTGTTGTGCTAAAGGCCACGAATACGAGGAATTATTGTGTACACAATCTGAACGCAGAATTGTGTTCGGATGCTGCGTACACACTGCTTATTTCATTGCGTATTTTTTGATAAATTATGTTTTCTAAGTTTTTTTTTGCGTATTTTTTGTGTATTTAGTGAGTATTATTTATTTCATATTTATTTGACACGAAAAAATTATTTATCAAAAAATACGCAATGAAATAAGCAGTGTGTACGCAGCATCCGAACACATTCGGATTGCCTACACAATAATTTCTCCGCGAATACAGTACTACGAATAAAACCCTAAACCCTTCCTATCGTCGGCTCCACAGCCATGTCCTGCTGCGCACTCCGCCACCGCTCCAAATCTCTCCCGAAGCTCCTATGCAACCTCTCCCTTGTACGTACAATGGGCGGAGGACCACGCACTTTCGCCGGCGGCCTCAACAAGTGGCAGTATAAGCGCATGCACGAGAAGCTTGCTAGGGAGAAGGAGCGCCGCTTGCTACAGCAGGAGAAACAAATATATCAAGCCAGGCTCCGAACTGAGATACGTGCCAAAATCGCCGGAAAATCTTCGTCCGATGATTTCTCAGGCTCTTCCCCTGGCGCTGGCGGAATGTCATCCAAGGATCATATCAGGGCCTTGCCGATCGCTTCATGAAAGAGGGTGCCGAGGATCTATGGAACGAGGATGATGGTCCAATCAGATCCCGAACTCATGGTCGTCCTTCTAATGTTCCTCCTTCGCGACCCCTTGATCTCAGAAAGATTGTGAAGGAAAAAAGAGCGTCAATTGGTTCATTTGAGCATCGCAGAAATTACTCTAAGTGGAGTAGGAATTCTTCTAGCGACGAGGATGAGGATGACTCCGTTGTTCGCTTGGAGGGGGGTTTGTTGAAGAAATTTCACGGTAAAGGTGGTGGGAGGGTGGAAGGTTTGAGATTTCCAAGGTTTAGTCAGGATGAGGAGGATTCTGAGAAGGATTTGAAACGGGGAGATGGAGGACTTGTTAGGAAGAAGATGATGAGTGGGGCGGCTTTGAGGAATTACGACGTCAAGATGGACAAAAGGAGGCCTCCTAGACCTGATATGGAAGAGAGCGACTTGACTACAGATATACGAGAATTCCATCGAGATATGAGAAATAGGGCCTCATTGGAGAATGCTGTTAATCAGCAGGAGGTGCATGAAGGATCAATTCTTACTCAGAGGAGGTACGCGGCAAATAAATTTCAATAATGATTTCAGTTACAGCCTGATGTAATGATGGTGTAATCAACTTGCATATTTGGAATCCTTCTCCGTAGCTATGGCTACAGGGGTTTTAGATCAATTTCTTTTGTCTGTAAAAAAATACAGAATTTTAGTGTCACCGAATGATTACTACCTCTTGATGTTTTGTCAAGAAGTTTATTTCTCATTGTTTTATGGTTTCTAATAAGGCTGCCCATTATTGGTATCCTTTCAGTTAAAGCTTGTCTATATTTCTTTCTGTTGCATTTTATTTGCTTGTTTCAAAATTTTCTGACCTTCATTTTATTTCAACTTTTTAAGTAGCTAAGATTGTAACGGCATTCCAGTGATAATAATTAGCAGGCCCCTTAAGATTCCTGTTGTGTCAACTTGGCACTCTAATTAAGATAAAAATGAATGTCTATCTATCTAATAAAAATAGCTTAACAGGAACAGTTTTAATGTATGAACCTGAAGAATATACTTTGCGGGTGGGGATCTTTTTTTTCCTTGACTTTCTAAACAATTTTTTCTTCCTCATTTCTTTCACATGAAGTCTATTTAATTGCATCTTTTACTCTACGCTATATATGCCAAAGCATCTATTCTTTTCAGCATATAATTTCATTAGTTATTACCAGCTATATCTCTAATATAATCATCTTGCTAGTTTTGACCATACATGAATTGTGACATTCCGAATCGTTCCACTCAATACTGTGTTATGTTGTTTACCATTCATTATAATCCATATTGTAAGTTTGATTTAATTACAATTTGATAAAGTTTAAATTTAAGTCTTCCTGTTAATCTACTATTGCATATTTATTTATTCATTTTAACCACTTAGTATTAATTCTAAAACTCGCTTGCTTAATTATATCCAATTCTTTTGTATACATATCTAAGGTATGTAAGCATTAAATAGCAATATATCACTTTATCTTTAATTTACCATCACTTAAATTTTGTTAATTGACTGACTTTGCCATATTCTCCCTAAAGTCCCTCTCATCTTTTAAAAATTTTAATTATTCTAACTTTTCACTTGCTTTCATTATTAAAAATTTTGTGACAAAAATTTTCACTTGCAAATAGTGTACACTATGATACCTCACTTCGAATATATTTTGCAAATATTTTCGAAAATAATAAGAAAAGATCCTTCATGTAATTAGATTGTGATTTGAAGTTAACTAGTTTTGTCACATTTCAACTAAATTGAAATCCCTTTTATCCATTGTAAGTATTTCGTTAACAAATGTAATTAGTTTAGGCTTAATATTGAACCCTTAGTATCATTTTGTTTTGATTGGAAATTTTTAGTCACTGCTTGAGCATATATGTCCTAAAATTTCAATAAACATTTGAGATAGGCCATTTATTCTTAATGCCACCAAGTCAATTCCATGTTACTTGTTCATGTTTATTTTCAAGATAAATAAAATCAGTAGTATTTTTCATTGCTCCTTATAGTTTTCTAGCAAATTTCTTGGCACAAAAAAACCTCAACAACCTTTTCTTGCACAAAGACAAATTTATAAAGCAATAATTATAAATTTTTATTATTTATATAATGGGCTAGATACTAATGAAGTAGAAAAAATATATATAGCTAAAATAAGTGTAAGAACTCTAAAAACTTTGAACATGTTGAATGCATTAGAGGCAAATATGATGAGATCTTAGTTAGAAGAGGAAATGCTACTTTGAAAAGCTATTTAAGTGATTATCTTAAGAAAAAATTATTTTGTAAGAGCTTGATAAATAAAATAATGAGGTATATTATTGATGGATTGAGCATAATTATTTCACAAGAGCTTAATTATCAAAATAATGAGGTATATTTTGAAGGTAACTCATAAGAAGATGCATTGTTGCTTAGTTTTACATACATATGTGATACTGATTGGTAATATAAAATTTATTAATGGTATTATTTTTGTTTGATTGAAAAATTTTTTTAATGAAAATTTGAAGGCTAAATGAATGCCAAATGATTGTAGAAATTTTTAGTATCAATGTATAAGAATTAAGGAGATGTTTAGAATTGCAATAATTATATATGAATGGCAGTTATGAGTCATCCGATAAATTAATGGTAGAGAATGGAACATGAACTTAGAAAAAAAATCTTCAGTATCGGAAAATCAATTTCTTTTTATTTTTGATCAGGTTGTTGATGGATAAGTATATATAGTAGAGAAATGATTTTCATATTGCTTTATTGATCTTTCTAGGCTTATGATGAAGTGTGAAGAGAATTTGTTTGGTGTGCATTAAACAAACAATTTGTATGTCAAATGTATGTTGGAGTTAATAAAAATATGTATGATAGAAAATTGACCAATATTAAAATCAAAGAGTTTATAGTTATAGTAGGATTATATCAATGATCAATATTAAACCAATACCTTTTGGATTTGTTATGAAGATGATTATAATGGATATTCAAAGTGAGGTGCCTAATTGTATGAACTATAAGTTATAGTTCTAATTAGTGAGAATTATTAAACTAATAGCTAAGTTGGAGCAATTCAGAAAATGCATAAAAGAGAAGGAGATTTGTAAAGTATATGAAATGCATTGTTAGTGAATGTAAGATTAATAATTATTAATTAGTTCTTGTAAAATAAAATTATTAATTAATGTTTCTAGAATATATACATATAAATGAATTTTTCTTCAAAAGATTAGGAAATAAGAGAGCTAAACCATAGGTGATATGAATAAGAATTGTGTTAAATGATTTACATGTAATATATTTAATATCTCATGCAACATTTAGTAGGAATTAATAGAATGTTAGAATTCTTAAGTTCAATCTCAAATATTTGGATAGGTCTAATGACGGTGATGCTAACATGACTTTTTTCTAGTACTATATTCGTTACCCTTTCCAACAAATGATCAGAAAAATTATGAAATCATGAACTTATCTTTTGATTTTATTTTTTAGAAATGGGTACCATAATTTTTTCTCCATCAAAGTGCCATTTCCTAGTCATTAGGATTTCATTAAAAATATCAAAAGAGCGTTTTAACCCTATACTCTCCAAATCTTAATTGTTATCTCATATGAACCTTAAATTTACCTTTTTTCATCTTTTTTTAAGCACACTCTACTTCACTAATTTAAAACATTATATTATACTTCATGGTTCTCATTATTTACTCTTATATTTTTTTTTCTTAAAAATACATTTATTTAATTCTCAAAATAACATTTCTAATTTTCCTGGATGTTGACAATCCATTATCTTCAACCTTTATAAAGTTGACTATAGACTTTTGAACTCTCTTGCTTTATTGTAGTTATTTTAAATAATTTCTTTCTCCTTTATATCTCTAAATTTTTTAGCTTGGTTGAAATGCTTTGCTTTGTTATTTTTGAGTCGCACTGAACTCTATTGTTACTACCATTGACTTCTCAACTTTTAACAACTTCTCACATCACTTTTCGCGAGGCATTTGTGTGGATACCATTAAATTAACAATTTATGAGGTGAAGATATTTTGCCTTGGGTTTTAAAATGGCTTCCTTAAGCATTTTATTTTGCTCAGGCATATTTGCATATGCTGCGATGATGAGTTCAGTGGATTTTTGCTTATTTAATATTCAAGAAATTTGCAGTGAGAGGTCAAAATTCTCAAATAAAATAACACTTACTGAGCTCTAAATATTTAGCTTCGTCAAGTATTTTAAGGACGCCTTCATGATTGGAAGGTTTTACACATGTATTATTCATTCATAAATACATGCTTCAAAGTATGAAGAATAACAAAAGAAGAGAATGATGAATTAGTACTGGGCTGCATGGTCTTTAAATGAGCCATCTATTTCAAAAGATGGGATTTGTGGAAAATTTAATATTCACACTAATGTTCAATCTTTCTTTTTGTTGCTCGCATACGCTGCTTCTGTTTTTTTTTTCTATGTGCATGCTAAATGTTATGTTTCTCTTATGCTTTATGACTGATTTCACTTCCTGCACTTCAGGTTTGATGAGTACAACATTTCTCCCCTGACAATCAAGGCCCTTAATTTGGCTGGATATGTTAACTTGACTGTTGTGCAAGAAGCAGCACTTCTAGAAATCCTTGAAGGTATGCTACAGTATATGTTTTAGATTGTAAACTTATCTAAATGACTCAACTACATCTTTTTTTAAAATTATCATAATTCCTAGTAATATTGACACTAAAAGATGTAACATATGAACTTTTACGGTTAAGTTCTTTTTTTCCCTACCCGCTCTTTTTTATCCTGGCTACAATTAATTGTTAGTGTTTAGCTACAAAATTTTGATTTGTCTTAAACCTCATATCTCTTATTGACATATGTTCTTGCCACCTCGTATAAAGATTTGTGAGTCTGCGAGACAATTTTGACTTAGTTGGTTCTTTGGTTCGTTGGTGTTTAGACTAAATTTCTCTACAAGTGTGTTTCCCATGGTCGTGAAGCCATGGGGAGGTAACACATGCAAGATAGTACTCTCCATTGCTTATTTCTAACAGTAATAAAGATAGTTATATGTCAGGCTTCATCATATATAATGGGAAAAGGGAGAGTCAGCACGGTGGTTTTATTTGAGAAATTGAATTTCTATTTCATGGAATTCAAAACTCTATAACAATCGAGCTAATTGTTCACTAGAAAAGCTGGAATTATCCAGAAACATGCTATCAAATTAAAAGCAATTTTAAAACTAGAAATTTTTTGAAAGTGCCAACTAACTCCTAAATTTTGGGAAAAGTATGTAAAATCCAGAGAATTTGCAAGTCATATAATTGTTCCCCTTTTTTGAGAAAAATTGAGTACTTTCTAGAAACATGAAATCAAATTCAAAATAACCATAAAGGAGGAACTAACTCCTAAATTTTAGAAATCCTAAATAAATGCAAGAGATTCAAACAAATCCCTTGCATTGCTCCTTGAGTTGGTCGGCCATAGCTTGTGGATAGGGTTGGTTGCAAATTTTTTTACTTGACTCCACTTTAAACCATCCTTTTTAACAAAAATTTGAATTTTGAAAACCCATGCTTGACCATTCTTGGTATGGAATGGAATCATATGATGAAAATCCTCCTGGAAATTTGGAAAGACTATGAAAGACATAGGTTAGATCATTGCTCCTTCCCAAACTGTGAAAGCAAGCCCAGTAGACGCACAGAATTTCCCATTTCTCTGTCTGACGCTATGAAATTGTCATGGTTTAAGCTAGTAACTTCAACATTGTTTTCTTCCATTCCAATTTCAATTTTTTAGGCATTTAAAAATGACTTTTTTTTACTTTATCCCACTGAAAAGGATCTGAAATTTCTGTACTCTTTGGTTTATGTAGATATGTTAAGATTATTATTTTTCAATCACATTAGAAACTTTTATTCTTCTGCTCAGCTCATCCTTACTTTTTGTTGTGAAATTAATAGTTTTCCTTTTTATTTTTTTTTTTCTGATTTTATTAGGAAATTGGTCGTCTTATCTTCTTTAAAATGTTTAACATGTGCATGCATTTAATACACATGGCCTACTATTATACCCAAAAATAGATGTTATTGTTTCATTATCCTTGCAATGGTCATTTCCAGTTATTAAGTCCTGCTTATTTTCAACTATTAAGTTTATTTCTGTTTGGTTATCTCTTGCACTACATGCTTGGCTGATCCATTATAAAAAAGCCAAACTTTGAAATATCACGTTTGCCTTGTCTTATTCGTTGTTCATGTTACCTCATTTTTTTTTGTGAATCTAATTTCTGTGGTCTTGTTTGCTATGGATTATCATAAATCATTTCTAAATCATCAAAGCATGCACAGATGAAACTCCATTTATTATTATTCTTATAAAAGTATGATGGCTATATAAATATTATTAGTATCTCTTGCAAGCATATGACATCATGAATGCTTTTGATGTTTGGTGACATTTCAAAATGGTTATTAGCTTTGTTGACTTTGGCACGCAAATTGATCAACGACGCACATTTAGTCATTTTACCAGCATACTAAAATTCAAACTCAAACTAAATAGAACTCTGTCAAGTTCTAATTTCCCCAATTTTCATGAAGTATGCAATGATATAGCTTGCATAGATCTTTAGTTATTTTTTTTGAGCTAATTGATCTTGGGATACATGTTATTGATTATTCAAGTTCTTTATCATTGCTTGCATGAAGCTTACTTTATATTTGATGGCCTTAATTTACATCTTGATGATGCTTCTTCTCTTGCAAATGTGGCCAATGATTTGAAGCGTACAGATTGTATTTAAAATACTTCAACCATAATCTAGACTTGAACTTCAATGTTTTTGTTGAGGAATATATATGGGTATTACTCAACTAGCTCTATTTAGGGTTATCTTGATGGTTTGGTTGTTTATCTGAAACTAAGTTTACATTTAAACAGGCAAGGATGTTTTAGTTAAAGCAAAAACAGGCACAGGAAAGAGTGCAGCTTTTCTGGTACTTTATCCATGCTTTATAATGGATTAAGTTTAGTATTCCTTTCATGAGTCCTTTAAAATTCATTATATTGATAAACAGCTTCCTGCAATTGAAGCAGTTGTGAGAGCTTCAAACACCAACTCAACAAACCGTGCGCCTCCAATACTTGTTCTCATTATTTCCCCAACAAGAGAGCTTGCAATTCAGCTTGCTGCTGAAGCAAATGTTCTGTTAAGATACCATGATGGAGTTGGTGTCCAAACACTTATTGGTGGTACAAGATTCAAGCTTGACCAGAAGCGCCTTGAGGAGAATCCTTGCCAGGTTTTTCTCATTTTCTATTCACATAACTTGCTTTATATTCCTTTGCTTGATTTTATATAGTCAATTATCAAGATTATTCTTGACTGCAACTAGCCAACTTCATCTCTAATATTCTTCAATGTCTTACTGCGAATCAATATAGGATTCTTGATATCTCGAAATGGAGTTAATTTGCATCATTATATTCTGATGAAGCATATTTGCAGATTTTAGTCGCAACTCCTGGTAGGTTATTGGATCATATTGAGAACAAATCTGGATTCTCTGTTCGTCTTATGGGTTTAAAAACGCTCATACTTGATGAAGCTGATCACTTACTGGACTTGGGATTTCGGAAAGATATAGAAAAAATTGTTGATTGCATCCCACGTCAGAGGCAAACAATGTTGTTTTCAGCCACAATTCCTAAAGAAGTAATAAATGTTTAATTTTCAATTCTTTTATTTTCTTGGAAAAATAATCCCTTGAATTTAATTACTTATTTGAATTTTAGGTGCGTCGCATTTCTCAACTTCTCTTGAAACGGGATCACATCTTTGTTGATACTGTCGGTCTGGGACATATTGAAACTCATGACAAGGTTTTAGTTCTAAATCCATAGCCTTATATGGATTGTTTAATCACCTCTGAAATACATATGATAGTTTTTGATAAATTCATCGCAAACACTGTGTGTTTATAAAAGCCAGCCATTTTCAACTTTTTCTTTAATGCTTTAGTAAATTATTATTGCTACATATGCATTATGTTCAATATAACTTCGTGATCAAAGATGATAAATGATATAGAAATTAGACCTTCTGAACCTGATACTATCTTATTATTGGTTACTGAGTTTTTGGAGTCACGTGTAAGCTAAAAAGCTTTTTTTAATAATAGTACATTGGACCTTCACCCTTTCTTTAGTCATGCAAAGGTTGCTATGCTTTTAATGACTTTTTTGTGGATTCAAGTCTACTCGGACTGCCTGACTTCACCAATTTTTTATTTTTTTACTTCTTCGTTGAAATTCATGCAGATTTGTATTGAACTTCATACACATATTTTGAGGCTATAATGATAGACATTGCGCCTATAAAATTGTTTCACTCATTTGTTAAGTTGCTCATTTAGATGATCCATGTAATGTCCTTGTGAAGTTACGGAAGTGATCTTCCTCACGGTATCCGGTGTTCTTTTTCCTTTTCTCACTCATCATAAATACAACTTCTATAAGGCAAAACGTTATTGTTTTGCATAGAACTTATGGTTAAGTCTAGTTTTTAAATTTATGGATGGTAGCGTAGAAATTAACTGTGGATATTATATCTGACTTAGGGATTCAGGTTTCCAAAGGATGAACGTTCTTTAGCATATAACTTCCATACTTTGTACTTTGATAGGGTGGAAAACATTTAAAACATATTAGTTCCTGCACATTATTCTGTTTGATTGCTGGGTTGTATGGAATGACGGCTTAATTGATCTTGTTGAATATTTTCTTTTTTTGCGAGTTATCGGTGACTTTCAAAGTGGTATAGCTTAATGCTGCAATTCTAAAATTGTCTCCTATCACCGATATATAACTAAAAAACAAACAATTCTATTTAAATACTTATAAATATGATAACACGTGCAATGCAAATGCTACAAATGTTAGGTTAAGTGATTTTGTTCTTTAGTCTAAAAACTGGGCCGAATCAGTCCATTTGATCTATCCAACCATGATGTGGTTCTGAATCAGTTTAGCCCAATGCTATTACCGTTTTACAGAAGAATCGGAAAAACTGTATTGATTCAGATGTTGAACCGTTGAATCGGTGAGCCCTTTGCAGTTTGGTTATAATGCTTAGTTCATTTCATGATCAAATTTATGTTTGATGCACCAGTTTTTTTTATGAGATGGTTGAAAATTAATCTTGTTGTAAATAATATGAAACCTAAATTTGCTAAATAAAAATAATTTTTAAAATAATTTCTAAAATAAATTGCTATATATTTATGCAATTGGGTATCAAGGACTATATTATTTTAACTTATTTTTGGTTTATATCTTGAGGGATTTACATACATACCACTTTATTTCATGCTATTTACATATCTAACATCTAAAACATTAATATTACATGCCTACTACTCATAGAACAAATTTGGGTACATAGAATGAAATATTAAAGTTTATAGGATGGTATGAATGATAGAAACGAATTATATGAGTGATATATTTGATATTAAAGTTGTATATGGGTGGTAGACATGTAATATTAATGTTTTGGGTGGTAGATATGTAAATATCATGAAATAAAGTGGTATGTATGTAAATTTCCTTATATCTTTTTAGTTGATATGATTTATCTCTATTCTTAAAAGCATATTTATGCATTATCGGAATTTCATATTACTAAATAAAAAATTAGTCATTTAAAGATAGGTGTTTTAATTTAAATTATATTAGATATTTATATGTATGTTTGATATTTCATAAATTAATTCATTTTATTTTTTTATCAAATATTTACATTATGTTATGATGTTTAATTAATAATTAGATAATTTAAATGTGGGGGAATTTTACCTACATACCACACTTAATCCTTATATTTACTTGTATATCACTGTGGTGTCTAAATCACATTAAAGCATATGGATGAAAATTTGTGTTTAATTATGATTTTTTGGTTGTGATGTGAGATTGGAGTGTTATATAGGTAAATATTAAGCTTTAGGTGCTAGACATGTAAATATATAAAAATTTTGTGTTGTTGTATGTAAACCTTGTTTAATATTTTTTACATCATCATGGTTGATTCTTTCTTCCAGCTCAATGCCTCCTTTCGTTTTCAGAACCTTGATATCACTACACTAACAAGCGTTTCACATGCTGCTGTCCAGATTTTTTTTTTGGGTAAACTGTCCAGATTTTCAAATATATAATATGAAGTAATGTAAAAAATCTCATCTAGAATATCCATAAAAAGCTGTGTTGATGCATATTGGTAAGGCATTTATAATATTTTACACTTATTTCTGTAGCCTTCTTTAAAACTCTGGGGTGCGCATTACATAAATCATTGATTGCCTAGAATATTTCATGTCACTTCCTATATACCAATTTGTTATGGGTCCGTATGCTTATTTGATTAAAGCATTTCAGTTCTCATTTAGCTTCATTTATTTCATCGAAAAATTGTTTTTTTACAAACCTTGCATTATTTTACGTTAATTTTTGAGCTGGTTTGTTAAATTGCAGGTTGTGCAGTCATACCTTGTTGCACCACATGAACTGCATTTTCATCTGGTTTATCAACTATTGAATGAGCACATAATGAAAGTGCCTGATTACAAGGTAAAACAATTTATTTTCTAAATAACAGCAAAGGAAGTTGTAAGGCATGTAAGTTCCCGTGATGTTATGTCTTCTGTGCTTTTAGGTGATTGTCTTTTGCACAACTGCTATGGTAACAGCATTCATGTATGTGCTGCTCCGAGATTTGAAGATGAATGTTAGGGAGATGCATTCCCGAAAGCCTCAACTATATCGAACACGCATTTCTGATGAATTTCGGGAATCTAAATGCCTGACTCTTGTAACATCAGATGTTTCATCTCGTGGAATGAACTATCCTGATGTTACTCTTGTGATCCAAGTAACTTTCTAACTTGTTTAATGGCTTAAATTGATTCTTCTTTCCAAAATATCGGTCCTTATGGCTTTTTTTCAATGGAATTGGCAAAGCTACCAAATTCTTATAATGTCCTTGTTTTTATCTTGAAGTTCCATGTTCAGTTGTTCAGTTTATTTGTTATGTTTATTTATTTTTATATTGATATTCCCCCCAAATGGAACTCATCAGACTGAAATACTAAATTTGAGAAGTTTTTTCGATCTTTCACTTTTGTGTATGCCCAAATACAAGAAAATTGAAGTTTACCAAGCCCACCATGCAAGATTCAAGAGGTTTGCAAATACAGAAAGATGGAGTAGGAGGTACATTTTGATGTTGGAGGTGAAAGAGGAAATATGTAGGGATGGAATATTACTATCAGAATCCTTAGCTGGATACCAGCCGTTTGGTTCAACTTTACATTCATTCTATTGATTTTTTTATATGGTGTTGATTTTAGCTTATGCAATTGATGCGGACATCCAACCGTCCATGCCAATCCGAGGAGGAGCTGAAGATCGACGACCGATATCACTTTGCTTTATTTTCGTTTATTAAGTATATTTAAATTTAGTTTTGCAATTTCTCATTTTACCCTCTTGTTTTATGTAAGCCCAAGGGGCGAATGTGTCTTTTAATTTCTCTTGAGGCCTATATATAGAGGCCCCTTCTCTTGTATTTGGAGGATGGATTATTGATAATGGAAAAATTTATTTTCGTGTTGATCTCTTAGTGAGTTCAGAAGGATCTCTTTGTGAGTTCCGACTTTCCCAAGATCTCTTTGTGAGTTCTTGAGGAGAGTTTTGCGGATCTCTTTGTGAGTTCCGAGATTCTCAAGATCTCTTTGTGAGTTCTTGAGGAGAGTTTCGTGGATCTCTGTGTGAGTTCCGACATCCCTACAATCTCCTTTGAGATCTTGAAGTTTAAGAGCGTGAGGTTAGAAATTCCTAGATTTCCCCAAACTTCTCATCCTCTACCAAGCTCAGGCTTTTCCTCCCCAAGTTCTTCTTGCCGCCAGCCCTGTTGGCCCGTCCAGAAATTCACCCGCCCGCCGGCCATCCCTTAGGCCAACGCCCACCAACCCCCCACCTCCCCCTCTCTTCGTCCTTGGAATAAAGAAATTTCTTAATTAGGAGAGGCTCACAATTAATGACAATTCAAATTCAAAATTTGAATTTGAATTAGCATTAATTACTCCTTAAATTCGTCCCTCCAATTAAGCCAATAACTATTAATTTAAATCTGATATTTAATTTCAGATTTAAATCAATTAATCATTTAATCTTCACAATTAATGACAATTCAAATTTAAAATTTGAATTTGAATTAGCATTAATTACTCCTTAAATTCATCCCTCCAATTAAGCCAATAACCATTAATTTAAATCTGAAATTTAATTTCAGATTTAAATAAATTAATCATTTAATCCTCCCAATTAATGACAATTCAAATTCAAAATTTGAATTTGAATTAGCTTTAATTACTCCTTAATTTCAGATTTCCATTCTCTCTCCCAAAATTGATTTGGGCTTTAATTAATCTTACCACCTAGGCAAGTATATGGCATTTACGTTTCACATTAGTTTGGTATCAGAGCATGGTTGCTCACCCGGGATGCGAACTCGACGGAGTCGAGTCTTTTCCACCCCGGGAGAATGATGCGGACATCCAACCGTCCATGCCAATTCGAGGAGGAGCTGAAGATCGACGACCGAGATCACTTTGCTTTATTTTCATTTATTAAGTGTATTTTAATTTAGTTTTGCAATTTCCCATTTTATCCTCTTATTTTATGTAAGCCCAAGGGGCGAATGTGTCTTTTAATTTCTCTTGAGGCCTATATATAGAGGCCCCTTCTCTTGTATTTGGAGGATGGATTATTGATAATGGAAAATTTTATTTTCGTGTTGATCTCTTAGTGAGTTCAGAAGGATCTCTTTGTGAGTTCCGACTTTCCCAAGATCTCTTTGTGAGTTCTTGATGAGAGTTTTGCGGATCTCTTTGTGAGTTCCGAGATTCTCAAGATCTCTTTGTGAGTTCTTGAGGAGAGTTTCGTGGATCTCTGTGTGAGTTCCGACATCCCTACAATCTCCTTTGAGATCTTGAAGTTTAAGAGCGTGAGGTTAGAAATTCCTAGATTTCCCCAAACTTCTCATCCTCTACCAAGCTCAGGCTTTTCCTCCCCAAGTTCTCCTTGTCGCCGGCCCTGTTGGCCCGTCCAGAAATTCACCTGCCGGCCATCCCTTAGGCCGACGCCCACCAACCCCCCACCTTCCCCTCTCTTCCTCCTTGGAATAAAGAAATTTCTTAATTAGGAGAGGCTCACAATTAATGACAATTCAAATTCAAAATTTGAATTTGAATTAACATTAATTACTCCTTAAATTCGTCCCTCCAATTAAGCCAATAACCATTAATTTAAATTTGAAATTTAATTTCAGATTTAAATCAATTAATCATTTAATCTTCACAATTAATGACAATTCAAATTTAAAATTTGAATTTGAATTAGCATTAATTACTCCTTAAATTCGTCCATCCAATTAAGCCAATAACCATTAATTTAAATCTGAAATTTAATTTCAGATTTAAATCAATTAATCATTTAATCCTCCCAATTAATGACAATTCAAATTCAAAATTTGAATTTGAATTAGCTTTAATTACTCCTTAATTTCAGATTTCCATTCTCTCTCCCCAAATTGATTTGGGCTTTAATTAATCTTGCCACCTAGGCAAGTATATGGCATTTACGTTTCACATCAGCAATTCTTTATTTACAAATTTTTATCATTGTTATATGTGGTCCATGCAGCGCTTTTTACATTGTTTTCTATCTATTGTACTTACTAGTGAATCTTTTGCTCTTGGATGTACATATGGAATCACCTGTCTATATTTCTAAGACCTTGTCTTTGATAAATGCTACTCATATAACCTGTTTAATATAATCATTTTGCACTCTATCATATCTAGTTTTACTACATATCTGCCTTAAGATTCTTATTTATGTCATAATTAGTGTTTATTGATTTATTTGTATGTGACACACTATTCTTATCATTTTTTTTAAATGTTTATATTTGAGTCCTCATGAATGGCTGTTATTACAAAGTACTCTTGAGACATTTCTTTATACTAACATCAAGCTATAATTCCAAGTTATTGCATCCTTAATATCCTAATTTTTCTTTATGATAGAGCCAAGGTATCTAACTTTTTTACACAGGTATTACCTAAATCCTAAAAGGTTATTTAGTGACCATTATTTATTTCCATTGATATTCAATGGTTTAACAAAATGGAATAGTTGACGGTGGCTGGGAGATTGAGAAATATGATGGATTGGGACTTCATGGATATCGTGTATGTTCAGTTTGGTTTTGAGTCATAAGAGCATGAACAATAATGAGTTATCCACTTATGCGTGTCTTGTTCCACATAGGTTAGAAGGCTTAATGATTTGTCTGATTTGGTGGCATTTGATGTGACATGGGTTCATTGTGTCACGACCCAACTTGAGTACTTGGAATACCAAACCGGGAACACTAACCGTACGGTAAATTAATTTATCTCAATAATAATTAAAATGATCAAGTAAAATAACATCCAAAAACTTTAGAAAGAGCCACTAAATTATCCATCACAAGTTTAACATATATAATTCTGTTCAAACCTATTTTCATTCGATCATATTTGTGTGCACACTAAATATTTTCTATCAGCCATTTATTTAGGAGTTTTACTTCAGATATTTAATTTAATGGGTTGAATTTTCATCATCAAATCGCTGATTAATTATTTATAATATAACAATAAATTCTAAACAATATGCATATATATAAGTTATCCTGATTATCCATTAAGTCTTTTATTTAAGAGAAATTTCAAATATGAACACTAATAAGATAAATTTTTTTTTTCATGAAATATTCTTTGATTGTTTGATATTGCGGCATTTGCCAAATCATAACTTTTAATATATCATTTATTTTAGGAACATCGTCTAAGTTTATACTAAATAAGACACAAATATTTTCATTTTTACTTTCGTTTTCAATATTTTTTTTTATTTTACGTGCACGAGTACATTGCTTTGTCATCTAGTACTTTAAGAGGGCGAACATCTGCATTTAAATGCATATACCTTTTTCTTTTATTGCATTAGTTTCATCAACATATTTTATTCCTTTCATTTACATTTATACATATATGAATTTCAATAGAATGATTTCACATCTAAAGTGTATTATACACCATTAAAAGGCATTTGATTCCCCCTTTTAATGTAAATTAATATTATAAATATTATCTACTATACATACAAGATGTCCTGTTTGTAAATGCAGTAAATCATAAAGAGAAATTTAATTGTTATAAATAAAAGTGTAATCACTTATCTCACTTCCTTCTTAAAAGTCAATCCTCCCACTTCAATTTTTAAAAAAAATCTTAGACGGTTATTCCTTAATTCACAACCTAAATATCATATACATGATTAAGTCAATTTATTTAGATAATTCAAAATTTTATTTACATTAAATTGTTTAATTAATTAATAATAACAAATTTAACTCTTTTGTTAATTTTCAATAGCAGACTTGCTTGCCTTAACTGCCCTGCTCTTGCCTCACCTGCCTTGCTCAGTTTTTTAATTGTCTAAATACATAACACCAAAGATGTCAAATGATGTCAAAAACAATGCCAGAAGTGTGGAATATCGTCAAAGACAACATTGAAAGTATTGAACATATTCGAAGATAACGTTGAAGATGAATTAATTAGTAAACAATTCTGATTATGTTTTATATTCTATTCTATCTGAAAAGAATGGAATGAATTTTCTTTATTACTTTCAATTGTTCTTCCTCTTCATCAAATGAGATCACAGTCTGATCCGTCTTCTTCTTTTCTGTCGAATACAATTGCATAACTTAATTAAATCAAATTAAAATCATAATTTCTTCCATTCTACACCAAACAGGAGAGATCTCCAACTCTAAAAAACAAATTGCAGTAATTTTTCTTTTCCTCTATTTCTGACCCCACCGAACAGAATTGGACTTCTATCTTTCACCGATTGAAGTTTTCTAACAACCCACTTCTTACAGTTGGATCCAGTTAAGAAGTCGCATGAGAAACATAGTCGATGAATGAACTCTTCTTCTCCTTCATCCACGTCGAACATGATCTGAACAATCGAACCCTTCTTCTTCCTCTTTGATTCCAGGGAACAGGTTTCTTGCCCCCCTATTTGTCAAATAAGATTGCATGGTCGATCCGTAATGCATGGTCGCACGCTTACTCTTCTTCTTCTATCGTTTCACACAAACTTATCCATCTTCTTCGATATAAGTCATGAAACTGCAAGCGCACTCATTCTTCTTCCTCTCCTCTTTCTTTGACTCCACCGAACCAATCAAAGCCAAGTTTTTCGTGCAAGGACTTTCGTCTACTGGTACTGTTCACATTTATTCCGCTGCCTGCTTAAATGGAAGACATTTCGGTTGGACCGATTAAATTGGCTCTTACACATGTTCGACCTTCTTTGAAATTGTCTTATAGTCATAATTTCCTCGAGTAAGGTGGTTTTGAATTTTGGTTTTCTTTGTTTTTTAAATATATGTAATTTTGTATATTTTTTATTTCTCAAAATTGATTTTATGTTTTGTGCCATTTAATTTAGGGGGTTGTATTCTTCATAAGCTCTCACATTAAATTAGAAATAATTACACATAAGCAAGGACATGGTTTACATTCTTGAAAATGATAAACTGGAATTTTCTAAATTAGAAACAGTTCACATTTCTGAAAGGTTGACTAGACTGAAAGATTGTGATTTTTTTAAGGTTTTTTTTCTTACATTTTTGACAGTTAATGCTCACTTGAATATAGCCACCCGGATGAAAATTGAACAGAGAACTTTTTATTTTTCTTGTTTCTCCATTGATTTAGATGCTAACTGGCTTTCTTTTGTGTAAAATCTGTGGTTATAAAAGGACTTGCTATGCTAAATAATCTAGTGGATGAAATTATTTTTTGAAACATGTGAGCCATGTGATTATACTGTTTTATTATAGTTCAATTTGCATGGCTTCTCTGAGTAACTAAAAACATTCATGGTCCTCAGGTTGGAATTCCTTCAGATCGTGAACAGTACATACATCGCCTTGGAAGAACAGGCCGTGAAGGTAAGGATGGAAAGGGCATCTTGTTGCTTGCGCCATGGGAGGAATATTTCATGAATGAGATAAAAGATCTCCCCATTGAAAGGAGCCAGCTAACGGAGCTAGGTTCAGATATAAAACAGAAGGTGCAAAATAAGTTTATAATCATTTATGTTCCGGGCAATTTATTCAAGTTAAATTTCCCTCATGCATTTCAGTTCTCCTATCACTTGCACATTTTAGTAGTGCAGCTTCACTTTTAAGAGCCAAATGGCTTCCAATACGTTCTTTTAGGTGTTGTTTGGGACGACTTTCTTACTACTTCTTAAAGAAGTTTTTTAATATAAAAATTAAAATTTTTATACTAAGAAATTATTTTAAGAAGCAGTAAGAAAGCCATCCCAAATGAAGCATTAGTCTGTTACTTTTTTTTTTATTGAACTTTTTATGCTTAACTTTGAATTTTCTGCTGCATTTTCTCTTGTTAAGATCATGCATTCATGCTTTCATTTTTATTGCTTCATTTTTCATCTCCGTTGATATTTATCTTTTTTTTTTTCTTTCTTATAGTGGACTTTTAAATATCACTTTTTCTTAATGAAAATTGAAATGCAGTTTGAAATAGAGATTGTTTGATTTCTTGTAGGTATCAATAATTAGCTTGTACATTTTATTGTTTGTATTTTTTTTCTCTTTTGTGTTGCTAATGTTTTTCATTCCTAGTATTGTCTATCCACCATATTATTTAGTTACCATATTGCAATAATACTATTAATCTATCAAATAAGGCTTGATAATGTAGCTTGATCTTATTTGCACATATTTAGTTTTGATAAAATATATTTATTAATCTTTTGCTACAAGTATAGTTTTATAACTCGTAAGTAAAATGCACTTCAATTGATAAGTTTTTGCTGTAGTGTTCATGCGACTTCAATTGTTGTGCCTCCCTTACTCTCACCTTTGTTGCCTTATGACAAGCTCTCATTTCTTGCCCTCGCAGTGTTTCCTCATCAGCACCTTGCTCTTGACTCCTTGTTTGGATTAATTATTCTGTGCGACGCCGAACGTCATCTGAAGACCACGTAGAATGCACCACGTCACCTCTTGCTTAGTACTGTTGATGTGACACATTCTGGTTGGTCTCCGGACGGCATTCTGCGTCCAGTCTCCTCACAGAATAATTTCTCCCTTACTTGAGCAGCCTCCTTTGCGTCCTTGTGCGTTGGCATATTGCCTCACCTCTCCCCCTCCCAAGTTTCGAGAGAGAGAGAGAGCGAGAACCATATTACAGCCGACAAATATCGCTGTACTTCTGAATTAGAATAACAGTATTTTAGAAGACCATAACGTGAACTCTTGTATAACCCCGAGCCTCTAATTTTATTTTTGATGCTTAACATGTATTCTGCAGGTTGAACAATCAATTGAAAAAATTGACCTGAGCATCAAAGAAGCAGCCTATCATGCATGGCTTGGGTATTACAACTCTATTGCTGATATTGGCAGAGATAAAACTACACTTGCTGAACTAGCAAACAGGTTTTGTCAATCAATTGGCCTGGTGAGGCCCCCTGCTCTCTTCAGAAAAACAGCATTGAAGATGGGATTAAAGGGCATTCCTGGCATTAACATTAGGAAGTGAAACGCAAAATCTCTTTTTTCCATGCTGCTTGCAATGCTCATAATATCAGGTTGTTTATTTCCCTACCTTCTGTCTAAATTTAGTTAAGGGGCTGTTTGGCAACAAGTAGGATCTAACTTGAATAGGATTTACTAAATCCTATAAATCCGGATTTAGTAAAGTCTGAAAACTATGTGGTAACCTAAGCATTAAATCCTGGTAAATCCTCTATAGAGTTGTTCGACAATGTAATCGGATTTTTAGACGGTTATTTCTAACATGACGTTGGAAGCCAGGTTCCGTTGTCCGCTCTTCCCTTCTTCTGCTCCCTGAAATCTTAAATCTGTAGGATTTAGCAAATTCAGGATTTACCACACAAATAACGAGATGGAGAATTTATTCCGCCGGAGCTTCCAAAAGCGTCATAAATCCTGTTTGGCAGGATTTATTCTAAATCCTGCTCAAATCGGGCATAAATCCTGTTGCCAAACAGCCCCTAATACATCTGCCAAGATGCAACCGTGGAATCATGGAAATCATGAGATATCAGATAAAGAATTGAGTAGATTAGAAGCGAGGAAGAGAAGAGGGGAAGATTTTTCTTTTTATCTTTGTAAATAAACAATTGAATTATAATATGCTTGATTATTTTATATGTTAAATTTTTTGATAAAGAAGGATCATAAGCCAATAAGCCTAAGCCATGCTTGGCTAAAGCTCATCAAGCTGGACTAGTTAAGGGCTGGTTTGGCTCAGTTACAACTCATAGTTTTGTTTTATTTTTGTAGGTTTTAGCTTCTGCAGCCTTTTATTTTCAGGATATTTTTAACATGATTACCTTTTGCTCTGTATTATAATTTATAGCAGCACTGTATCCTCCTTCAAGACTAGGCAAGCTGAAGAAGAACAGGAGTTTTGAACAAATGATTTCTAGGATTTTTGTTAGAATAGATTTGTCGGTTTATCACTTAAAAAATGAATATTTTTGCATGTAATTTACAGTGTCACAATAAAAAATTCAACTTTGTTTCAATATATTATTGTGTTGGCTATTCATGCTTAGTCTTGACTCTTGAGTGTACAGCACGCCTTATTTTCTATAGTGTCAGTTTTTGACACGACCCGAACCCGGATTTTTAACCTGAACTCAAAATGGGTCGGATTTGGGTTTAACAAATTAACCCGTTTTAAAAATTGGGTCGGGTTGACCCAACAACCCAATATTGACCTGAAAGTGACCTGAAAATTTGAGATTGACCTAATTTTTGACTCTAAAACTAGCAATTTTGGGTCAACCCTGGGTCATTCTTGTCGGATCGGGTCCAGAAACTTGACCCATTTTTAAAAATGGTTCGGGTTGACCCGAATAGTGCCGGGTCAATTCTGAATTCGACTCGAACCCGACTCGTTGACCCGAATTGGCACCCCTAATCTTCTGTCATTCTAAATGCCTACAGCTGAAAGGAAAATGTTTAAATTTTATGAAGTTTTATGATATTACTAAATATTATTTATCATGCACGAAACATTGTAATATTGAAGGTTTATATCCTTCTACTGAACTAAACCTAGCACCGTGAGTAATAATACATACGTTTGGGTATAATAACATGAGTTAAGCATCTGAGTTTAAGCGGTTAGTTTTGATTTTCATGATCCTTTATAAGAGAAATTATTCTGTGGACATCTGAAACATAGCATTACATAATCGCTGTACACAGTAAAAAAGTGATGTGGCATGTTCTAATTCGTCTCCGAATAATGTCCGTAGTGGTACAGAATAATTTTTTTCTTTATAAGGTTGTAAATGAGTCGTGATGAGATTTACGGGAGCTCATTGGAAAAGGATCAATGATGTATAACTGGAAAATATCATCACTGCGGATGCCTGGAGTTTGTTATAGAGGGCATCAATGGGCTTAGTAATATTGAGAGGAAACTGCAACTAGAGTCTGTTGCATAAGGCATCAAAACGGATCTAAAGGCTAGGAAATTGTGGTGGAAATTCATTCATTGTATAAGACATTGACTTGTTGAGCCTGTGGAAGTCAAGGTTAGAGTTTACTGGAGAATGGATCAAGAGTTCTCTAATAAGCCCAACGAATTGGTGAAACTGGAGACAAAATGGGCTAATAATAATAATAAATATATTATTTCAAATTGAGCAGAGGAATTCGAACTTGAGCTGATGGCTTGATAAGTTTAACTCATAAATTTGTTAATGATTTTGTTCAAGCTAAGAGTCGGCTCGACTGTCAAATATCGAGTTCAAGCTTGAAAGATGAGCTTGAGCTCAACGCATCTCATGAAATGAGTCAAGTCTGAGGGGCTCGTCGTACTCCTTCCTGACTTGCGTCGTCCGTGAATCCCACTTGTCATCTCGAGCTACGTCGACCGGCATCGAAGCCGCAAGTTCGTCCACCCAAGCCGCGAGCTCTGTCAAAGCTCGCTCCCCCCTGTGAATCCTGCTACCGCCTATTCCTAAATCCCGCTCCTGCCTGTGAATCCTGCTACCGCCTATTCCTAAATCCCGCTCCTGCCTGTGAATCCCACCTACGAAATCTGATTCCCGAATCCCGCTCCCGCCCGCATCTTCTCTTACGCGAGCTACTCGACGAGCTCTCGAGTTGAGCAACGGAGTGTTAGAACTTGGGCTTGTTAAGCCTTTGAGCTCAAAATTGTGTTCAAGCTCAATAAGCTCGACTCGTCGAGACCAAGCCGGCTTGACTCGATTGCACCCCTAGTTCAAGCTGACTTAATTCACACCCGTAATACCTCATCAAGATGTCCAAGCTGCCAAATCAGGGAGGAGCATAACATTGCAATACTAACTTAGCATAAAAAGTCCTCTTCAACAGAGCAAAAAGCCCAAATAGATCATGTGGACTAACCTGTTGGCATATATTTCATGTAATTAAAATCAATAAAGCAAGCCTGAGAAGAGGTCATCCTCAAGACGCCCGAAGATGATGCATTATTTAGAACCAAAAAATAAATGGGAAAAAATTACTCTCACCTAATTTTATTTGGGAGGGCAGCAAAGCCACCCTTTCTCTATTTGAAACGTACGTTGTGCTGTGATTTGACATAAGAAAAGCAACCTAAAGAGGGCATTATGTTTGCATGTGAGCTATACAAATCCTTTTCAATTAGCTGTACAATTTTCAAAATTCTGGTAAAAATGTTTCTCAAAAAAACTTTTCTTATAATCTGGTTTACGAGTGTGATCATATAGCCAATGTACCTTCAACAAATTCATCATCATCAGAATCGGAAGAATTCAGAGATTTCGTCTTGGACATTACTCTTGAGAATCCATAACCCAAGGACCCTCCTCTTGCCTCACATAACTGCAGAAGAAGAATCATTAATTAATTGCCGCATAAAGCAGAGAATGTTCAACAAAGTAGTTCAGATGTAGCACATGGAAAATGTAAATTAGTTCAGGATATCTTAACCAGGTTGAATTTCAAAATTTTTGAATTTATTTGGAGTACAATGTGTATAATGAATTTTTATATTACACTCATCTTAAGCTAAATCTAAAAAAATTTAAAATCATTTTGATCAAATTCTGATAAGGATATCCTCACAATTTCTTTTTGAATTGAATATTTAATAAGCATATCAGCAGCACAGGAGGAAATGCAGATAACTATGCTAAATGAGAAGCTCTTGAGGAGGCATGAAACGTATTCTGACATACCTCAGTGAGCTCGGAGAGGTGACGGGTTCTGAATTCATTAATAGCTGTTGCAATCTCGGACGTTGGCAGCTTGGCCTGTAAGGCAAAAAGGGACAACGAGTGATAGGAAGAACCAAAGGAAATTCGATTACAGCAATTTTCTACTACTACTTTACCTGAGCAAGAACAGCCGCTGCAAGCTGGAGACTTGGTTCCAAGGTCTCTGGGACAACCTTACATTCCAGGTAATTAAATTTTGTCAGCAATATCATAAATAACTCTAGTAAACTTCTCATTCATCTTTGACTCAAAATTACGGGAAATTATTCTGTGTGGAGTCCGAAGGTAGAGCATCGTTCAGATGCTGCGTATGTGCTGCATATATACTACGTATGTGTTGTGTATTTGTAGATACGCAAGTATTTAGTGAGTATTGTTGATTTGCTGCTTATTTGCTCATATCTACATATACTTAGTAAATATGTAGTGTATATGCAGTACATATGCAGCGTATATGCAGCAAATACACAGTGCATACGATGCTCTACCTTCGGACTCCGCACAAAATAATTTCCCTAAAATTACACGGCTTGTCAGAAAACAGATGATAATCTTAGATTTGATCTTGAATTTAGTAGAACTCAGGTTGTGACTTACAGCAGTTGCTCCTGCCTTCTCGAGATTAATGCCATGATCAACATCATGGGCTCGAACAAATGTCTTCACATTGGGAAAATATTTGCTAAGGGCCCACACGGTTCTATAGTTAGCGCCAGGTGTATCCAAAGTTATTGCAGCAGCACAAGCTCTTTCAGCCCCAACTTTGTGTAGGACCTAATTACAATAACATTGAGAATTCGGTCTGATCAAATGTTGATTCCTACATTCATGGCATTTTATTAGACCTGGTATCAGAAAATTTTGACTAACCTCTCGGCTCCCAGCGTCTCCAAAATATACAGGAAGGTCAAGAGCACGCCCAACTGCTACCCGATCACTATAAAATGCCATGATAAGTTAGCATGGCATTTTAGAATTTTTATGCAGGCTTTGTTTGGTGCAGCTACAGTTAGTGGAAATTTTCTATAAAAAAAGGCGGAAAATTGGCAGGTTCTGTATAAGTTTTGATGGAACATATTTAATTTCATGAGGTTAAAAACTGGCTTTTTATGAAGATGTTGCAGAACCATTCCGCTAGTGCAAGAGGACTATCAACCGCAAAGATCAAAACGGGATAATGTTCAACCTAGTTTAAAATGCGAATAGTTTAAATTGCTAGAGACAGAAATAAAGTGAAATATATCATACAAAAATATAAAACATGTAAATCTTGAAGCATATTATTTGATGAAAAAATGTCTTTATATAAGCATAGAAAAAACGTCCAAAGATCATGTTATATGGGAACCTTTTCTCATATTAGTGAATAATTAATTGAAACGAACTTGCATTTGCTTCCAACAGAAGATCTTACCTTTGCAACATCCCTCGTCAAGTCAGCTGCCTACTGAAAAAAAAAACTTGCATTTGCTAGAACATCGCTGGAATCATATTTAAACATATGTTCGAATATGGTTCAAGCATGGTTGTTCAAATCATGTTTGATCATGTTTCAAACAAAACTCAAACATGTTTGAACCATGTTGATTTTGGTTCGAGTAAAATTTGAATATGATTTAAAAAACACATTCTCTAGTAATAATTTCACTTTGGCATTTCATATTGATATTTGTTTTCATTTTTCTTATTATGTGATTTTGTAGTTTATGATGATAAACAAAATAATATATGGATGATTTATGACATATTTATGAATTATTTTTAACTTTATGAGTTTTATTTTTTTTATTATTTGAGGCATACGCCTTGATAGGCTTACGTGGCCCCTTGCTAAGGAAAAATAAAAGTGGAAACGATGAACACAACATCGAACAAATTATCCAAACATTGCACATTTGACAAAATGGACTATACAATTGCTTTAAGAATGTCAAAATTAATAGAAAGGATCCCTTGTTGTCGATTTGGAGCAAACTAATTTGAAACTGACAAACTATGAGTGCGACATTGCGCAAAATCGCTCGAACTATCCGTTTGGGAAACAGAATTGGAATGGCGTAAATGTTTTAGGACACCGATATTGCTTGTCCCCCTTATGTAGAGAAATGAAGAAAAATTCACCTTGCATCAAAATGAGGAATAAATCCTACGTATGTGAGGAATGAAAATTTGGTGAGAGAATTGTACAATTGAATAAAATATTAATTTTAAAAAACAACATCTTTAATTTTAATATAGAACAAAGAGAGACCAGCGCAAACCCTTATATATAGGTCACCAAGAAAAAAAAAAACTCTGAAAATCCAATTTGTGGTGTGTTTGTAGAGACCAGCGTAAATCAATGCATGTTTTTCTTAGTGTAGCGGTGGAAACTTATAAGCGACATCCACGATGTGGTTGGCATGACAATAAGAACTTACAATGGAACTTATGCCATAGAAATTGCTACAAGATGCACATGACACATAGTGGGCTACATTGTGACTTACATCATTAAGGTTCAAGCGAAAGATATTATCTGGTTTGCAAATAGACAACATCTCCTCTTAGTTTTTGTTAATTTTCTCATGTTACGAAAGCTATGGTGTGCCTAGACATATGCCATAACAAAGCACGATATGACCTATGTTGTAGGAAAGATGCACCCTGGCAAATATCATAATGAAGTGTGATGTGACATGTGCTATTAGGATTAAAGAGCGATATTTTAAGGATTATATAGCTGACACACTAGCAGAAATTTTGGTTCTTATATCTTATAAATACATTAGAGGTATCACTATATTGAAGATTTGAGATGCAAAATTTATAACGAGGTGAAGTTTAGATGCCACAATGAGAAAGAAATAAATATATGAAGAAAGGCATAACAGAGGGGTTATGAGTTATGAGTGAAGGGTGTTAGCTCAGGGATCACAAGGGTCAAATGTAAACCAATTGAAGGAAAAAAAAGATGTGATAGAGAGTGAGAGCGATTGCGGAGAGAGTAAAAAAGGTTTGTGTGAGATCGAGAGGAGATCAAAGGGAGACAAGTGTTGCAGGCTTTGGGTGCTGGAGAAAAGTGGCATGTCCACCCAAAAATAACAAAAAAATGAGGCGTTCACAGATATTATGGCATGTGCTTGCACAAGGAAGCCGAGCTACTGAGCTTGCATGCGAGCTTCATTTAAAAAGAGAGACAGGGTGAGTGCATGACATGCAATTTCACATAACATGGAGATCATGAAAGTGAGTGCATGTGTGGTGAGGCTTCATGATAATGGATAGGATATGCATAAGAGGACTTGGTGCGAACAAAGTGGTGATGCCGTGCAAGCATTTTTTTTTTTCCTATTGTTCTCTTTTTAATGATTAACACTAAATTAATAGCATTATCCAAACCCTTAATGATACAAAAGCTAGTTATGAAAAGCAATTTACATAAATCCTCAAATGATGAAATCAAACCTTGTCTCTTTAAAAATGGGTTTTATTCAGCACCTAAGGGTTGTATTCCATATTCATTATCATGTACTAAATCAAATTATCACAATGACAAATGTATGATATTCTCTCGTTAGAAAAAATATTGCCATTTATTGTATTTTTCTTTGTTGTTTCTTATACTGCCTCATATATATATAATTCAATAGAGATTAATTCTATTAATTTCTCTCTTTAGCATGGTATCAAAGTTAAGATCTCTCCAATAACATTATCCAAACCCTCAATGATACAAAAAATTGTTATGAAAAGCAACTTACATGAAACCTCAAATGACGGAATCAAGCATGGTCTCTTTAGAAATGGGCTTATTTAGCACCTCAGGATTGTATTCCATATTCATTATCATATGTACTAAATCAATTATCATAGTGACAAATGCCATCATATTCTCTCGTTAGAGAAAATATTTTCATTTATTGTATTTTTCTTTTTTTTTTTTCTTATACTGCCCCATATATAATTGTGCAACCTATGAGGATCTCTTGAAGGCCATCCTCTATTATTTAAATGATTAAGCATGTATTTTACTCCATGAATCCATCTACCACATGATGTTTTGTCAGCCATGGAGCACTTGCTTCTAGAGCAACGATTTGTACTCGTCATCCTCCATCTCAACAACAAATTCCACAATTGCACTCTCTGCTTTCATTGCATCGAGAAAATTATATTACATCAAAACACCCATACCTATGTTGAGATCATTTTCATTCTTACTCAATCTTCCATGCTTAAACCTTAGCAAATGCTAGCGATCTCCGACACAAACTCCATCTCCAGTCATGAATAATGAGAGATCATATTCCCTTTGTGGTTGGTCCTCTTGATCTGCAACGCCTTGCACCCCCTCGTTAATCTCTAGAGTCAAAATTCATAATCCTCACCGCAAATGCAACATGTGGTTGATCCTCCTTGAATGCATCACAAATAACCCTTCCACCTTAAATACGAATTGAAAATGGTGACGCCTCACTTGGTTCCTCTGCACATGGCACTTTTATCACATTAGCCTCACTTCTTTGCCAGCAGGATGCATTGGCTATGCTTACCAAACTCCGACCCTACTTATCACACACTACCGTAGAACAACAATATTCATCTACATCCTCAATTTTAACCCCGTTAACTTCAATCAACATTGTATCACTAACAACGTCACCTCCCTCCACTTAATTGCCATTGGCAACTCCTAGGAGTTGCTTGACGCCATCAAGATCCTTATGAACCCATCAACGACTTCATCAATACCTTTCGTCGAATTTCTTCATTGATATCTTTTGTTGATGCAGTTCGTCAATACCTCCGTCATCACCAATTCCTTCATTGATCCCTCTATCTAATGCTTCTTCCATCAATGGCCGAGTTAATGTCTTTGTTGATGCTTAAACAATGCTATCCATTGATGCTCACCGTTTATACCTCTATTGATACTATCCTTTGACACTCTCCATCAACAGTCTCCAATGATATCTTCGTTGACGCTCTCCATCAATACTCTCAATTGACGCTCTCTATTGATACTCTTCATCATGCTCTCTATTGATAACTTTGTCGACAATCACCATCGATTTTTACTATAAAGGCCTTCGATGACGGCTCTACAGATGCCTTTATCAATGTTTATATCAAAACCCTCGATCAACGCCTCTTGTTCACATCCTTTGATGTGAAACAATCAACGGAATTGCAGGATTTTATTAAGAAATTTGTTTTAGCAATGAATTTATAAGATTAATGTTTCACTAAGTTAGGATTTTCAGATTTCGTAGTTACTGATTTGCTTCTAGCATGCGGTTACACAATGTTGGAGAATTTTTGTATCCTCGAACGGATTGCATATTTTATAATCGGGCACGGCATAAGAACATGATATATCACCCCGAAGGGTAAAAATATCATTTCCTTATGGACTCAATCATAAAATTTACAATTATTTAATAGAGATTCCCCCACTCGATGTTTGGTCGAGTGGGGTTTATTTATTCTGGGGTACAGACATCCCATAGGGGCAAGCCCCTATGGTTAATTACTTCCCAAATTTGGTTTGGGAAAACTTTTGATTAAACTAGTGGTTTTCTTGTTTGCTTGGAAGTCATTTGAATGTTGGCTAAAACTGATTTTTGTTGTTTTAAAATCCATGAAAGTCTTGCTTAAAGGTTTTGGCCCTTTAGGAATTTCAAGGAAGAGATTTGATCAACTTAGGATTAGATTTTGGGAATGAAGGCCAAAGGAAGTGAAGTAGGGGCACTTGATTCTGAGGTGAAACTCAGAGGTGCCCAAACTATCCTATATTGGGCTTTACATTTTTGAATCTAAATTTAGTTTGAGTTGTTATTTTATTAGAAGATTGGGGCTTACATCCCAACAACATTTGTTGGAGGAATTGCCCGAAAGATGAGGGCTTATAGGGTGATTTGGAATCAACCCATGCCTCGGACCCTAAGACTAAGGTGAGGACCACCGATAGGTAGTGCCTCGAACCTAGATCTGACGAGTGCAAAAAGGGACTTACAGGCTACACCTCACAAGAGGTATAACCCGCCCGACCTCTGGATTTATTATCCCGCCTGGAAGGGACTACCAGCTAAACTCCCCCTAATCGCTTTTAAAACCATGCTATTCGGTCTCAATGCAAATGTAGAGTGGTAGGGTTGTTTTTATTTAGAGGGTAGGTCTTATAGCTTGGCTTTGAGGCCAAGATGCCTAATTATGTGGGTATGCATATGCTGACTCATAAAGAAAAGATTTTTTTTTGTTATCTAATCCTTAAGTTGAGGCATTCTACATGTGACACATTTTTGGCTATGCATGTTTATTTCCGTTTTGAAAACTTGGCTCCTTGAAGGGAGCCATGCAATTTTTCTTATTTGAAAGACATGGAGCCTAATTTGATTTTATTATTAGGTTGCTTACATGTTAAGGGGTAGAAAATTTAGTTTTTAACCTAAGAGCCTAACGTAATCAAGTCCAGGCCACACCCACAGAAACAAAAGAAGAAACCTAAGAAAAACATGCTTTTCTAATGCGCACCCAGTAAACACTTCAACACATGCTTATATATAAATAAAATGCAGAAATGTAGATAATGTCCCAGTTATTACAAACATGTTTGGCAGCTGAGTTGCCTGCCATTATACAACCCAGTCAAATTAATTACAGACTCTACTTGTGGGGATCTTCAAGCTTTATCTCAAAAAAGGTACTTTCTCCCTTAATCCTCCTGGCTTTCTAATCCAAACCCCACAAGTTTTACATCCTATTTCTACCAAATACATGATAAAAAAAAAAGACTCAAATCTGCAAAACAGAGTTAGGAGGCAGTTTATATAATTAAGCATGTAATCATCTCAAAATTGGCCTAACACTTAGAGTGCTAAGTGCTAGGCCCCCTGCTTCTACCCTATTGGTCATGTCTCCTGGGGGGTATTAAGCAGCGCCTGCAAGCAAACAGCATTAATAAAATTATGACATTTACCCCCTTCTTGGACATGACCACCTGCACAGAAAAGCATATATATTTCTATACTAACCACTTAAGGGCAAGTGCCCACACGCAGACAATCCAAGGGCAATCAATCCACAACATCAATCACATGCGCACACAAAGAAAAGTCCTAATCCTAGCATGCCTAAGGGGTTGTGCAACTAAGTGTGTGAGGCTTGTGTGGTATGTCACACTAAAGATCCTCCTAGAGTTTGGGTCTAAGGAAGGTGCCCAACATGTAATTTTGGGTTACATGTTGAGGGATTCTTCTTAGCTTTTGGAGCTAAAAAGAGAAAGGTAGAAATCCGTCGTTTAGCTTTTGGGCTAAATGTTAGAAGGATTCTCCTTAGCTTTTGGAGCTAAAGAGAAGGGAAAATCTCCTACAACTTTGGAGTTGAAGGAGAGAGAATCTATAGCCTTTGGGTTAAGGTATTACATCTTTTACGGCTTTTGGAACCTATAAAAGTGAACGGAGATTAGTAGCTTTGAGGCTACGAATCAAAAAGATGTCTCCTTGAATTGTTGTATTCAAGGAGTTAGGTTTCATTTGCTTAATTTGGATTAGGCAAATAAAGGTGAGTCACTTATTGAGTTTGGTTCAATAAGTGAGAAAGATTTGTAACTTTGGGGTTACAAATCAAGAGAGATTATCATTGAACTCTTATATTCAATGATGGGTATTTAGTTTGCTAAGTTGGGATTAAGCAAACATAAGAAGATGATGTGTAGATTTGGGCTTACACATCAAGGATTCTTTGAACTTTTAGGTGTCCAAAGAGAGGATCTCATTCACCAAATTTGGGTTAGGAGAATGGAAGAAAGCTAGGAATTTCTCCTTTGCTTGATATGAAATTATTTATTGAATTTGGTTCAACAAACAAATGATTTTTGATTGAATTACTTGTTGATTTTGATTCAACAAATAAGTGATTTGGGTGAGATTTTCATACAACTTTTGAGTTGTAGAAAGAAGAAGAGAAGATGCAACTTTGGGTTGCAAGCTTCTAAAACCTCTTTAAACACTTGGAGTTCAAAGAGGAGAATTCATTCTCCCAACTTGGGTTTGAGAGCATGAAGATGAATTTGGAAACTCTCCTACAATCTTGACTTGTAGGAAAGAGAAAGGGAAATGCAACTTAGAGGTTGCAAATCATGGATGCCCTTGAACATTTAGTGTTCAAAGGGGAATTCATCCTCCCAATTAGGATTTGGGAGCATGAAGATGAATTTGGAAACTCTCCTACAATCTTGACTTGTAGGAAAGAGAAAGGGAAATGCAACTTAGAGGTTAAAAATCATGGATGCCCTTGAACATTTGATACTCAAGGAGAAGGTCATTCACTTGGTTGGAGCCAAGTGAATAAGGATAGATGCTCATTTGTTAATTTTATGACTCAACAAATGAAGAAACTCCTTAGGATTTGGTCCTAAAGTCTAGACGATTCATACAATGATACATTTGGAGACTTGAGATGTCCCAAATAAACATGTATGAGAGAGAAGGATTGTTGATTTTGTTTCAACATTCAAATGGGAGATTACTTAGAATTTGTTTCTAAAGTTTGACTATCATGTAATGATAATTGATCGGAGCCTTTGGGGACTTCAAATTATCATACATGGGGGAGTGGAACATTCATTTGTCAATTGTATGTCTTAACAAACGAAAGGGAAGAAAAAGATGGGTGGGTGATAGCTCCTACGATAGACTAGGAGACAAGCAATGAGATATTTGAAGCTTGGGATGCTCCAAATAACATCGCATAGGAGAGGTAATTTGTAGTTTTTGGACTACAAATTAAGGGGTCATCTACCTATATAGGTTAGGCAAATGAAATAGGCTAGATTTTAGAATCCTAAGCCTAAAAAAGGAATTCTTTCATTGATCTTAGTCTCAAAACGAAAGAAGGGGAGAACTTAGGTTTTGGCTCTAAGCTACAAGATTTTCATATAATGATAGGTTTGGAATTTTAGAGAATTCCAAATCATCATTTATGAAGGGAGAAACATTTATTTGCTAACTTTGTGTTGTTAGCAAATGGAAATGGGAGAGAGGCTTAGGATTTGTTTTCCTAAAACCTTGATTCATGCACTATAATAATTGGGACTTAGAGAACGTCCCAACTATTAAGTGCAAGGGACATGTACATGAGGACGAGGACTTCCAACTCTCCTACAAATATTTTGGATTTGCTTGAAAGAGGGAAGGCAAACTTCCTAATGCGTTGGAGGGTTTTCCCAAATCAAACTTGATATGATTTCGGGGATTTGAAAGTTTCTAGAAACCTCCTAGAGATCCATTTTGGCAAGATCTAAGAAGGACCTAAGAGTAGACACGGGATGGTTTATAGCTCTTAGGTTAGAGCTAGGATTCACACAATCCAACATTTGGAGCCTTGGGGATGCTCCAAATATCATGTATGAATGGGAAAAACATAGGGGAGAGAGTTCCCCAAAGTTTTGAATGAACATTTTGGATTCATTTGGAGAGGAGAGAATTGATCTCCTACGATTTCTAAGAAGTCTTACGATTGGATTTGACATCATCTAAGAAACCTAGAAACGTGAATGTCGTTTGTATGTTTAAGGGGATGAATATATGCTAAGTTCAACTATCATTGCACTTGAGTCCCTTAATTTACAAATTTGATTAATCATGCTTAGGTAATTTCAATGTTTGGTGGAGTATGATCCATAAACATCGGGATGTCATGGAATACACCACATTTGCTTCAAGAAGCATTTGGAAATTAAATAAACATGCCTATAAATTTGTAGATTTTGGGTAGAAAAGAAAAGCGAGCAAACAACCCTTAACACATAAATGCATTTCAATAATTTCATTATAAACCCTCAATTTGGAAATTTCGAAAATGGGATTAGATAATTCTAGGCATGGGCACTCATGGGCTTGTGAAGGCCCATGAATCCTCAAAATCATCTAGGATTAAATGAACACATTTACTCTCCTTCCAAACCTCTAGGGGTTAGGGTTGTTCCAAACAAGTGGCAATCATCATTCTAAGCAAAGTAAACTTGACGGAATGACTTGTCATGAATTTAGTTGGTTATGAATGTCGTGAGGTTTACAACATAAGTCTTTGGAGACTTGTAGTAAATCTCACGACGATTTGTATCAAAACTCCACCACAAGTTTCCGCCAAATTTATTAAACATTGAACTTTAGCAAACATACATACCCTAAACATATGTCAATTTTGCCATAACGCGTCGACCTAAGGAGCCTAACCTAGCATGCAACGCTATAAAGAGAAGTGTACATCCTAACATTTGATTTCTAGGTTGAAAAGAAAGGTTTACCCTATTAGTTCAAGCATAGGTAATGGAAGGGTTGCATGAATGCAAAGACATACAATTTAAAAGGTGTCGGATACCAATCCAACATCTTCATACGCATCAAAATCCTCTTCGGACCCTTACATAAGAGTCACCTAATGGAAATCGACCAATTTCCATAGTCTTTGCGAAGTGGACAGCCAACACAAAGGTTTTGGGGGACCAAAAATTAAAGTTTCTAAGGACCTAAGGCTTTGGATCGTCAACCACATTGCAATTGGCCTTGGGAGCCTTAAGGTTTCGCCTAAGTTTTGGTGGTATACCTTCCCCGGGTTGTCCAAGCGCTCCAATCTTTATCCAAGTTGCTGTCCAAGGTCCGCTCCAAGCTCCAATGTCGCTCCAAGCTCCAATCCAAGCTCCAAAGTCGCTGTCCTAGGTGTTCCGGTCGTTGCCGCTGCTGTCCGGGACGCTTCGAAGGCTCCAAATCGCTGTTTGGAAGATTTAGAAACCCTCCTTTGCTGTTTGGAAGTCTCCAACAGCTTCCGACTCGCCTCGAGGTCGCCGGAGACGAAGAAGGAAGAAAGTAGAAGCGTTCTTCCGCAAGAATGCCTCGCCAAAAGCCAAATCCGGGCGAAATCGAAGGCTCTGCGGCGAATTTGGAGGCCGGCAGCTTCAAGAGGTTCGGCGGTTGAGGGGAGACCGACGCCTGGGAAGCTTAGCCGAAGCCTTGAGCGGGGTCGGAAGGTAGATCCGCACGCAAGAAGAGGGATTTCCGCCTCTATCTCCCGCTCTCTCTCGCTCGTTCTCTCTTTGTGTCGGGACGGGAGCGGGAAAGCAACAGGGGAGCCGAATGAGGCTCCCCACTCGTCTCGTCCACTTAGGGGCGCCAGCACAGAGCCGAACGACGCCCCCGTTCCGTCCCATCGGACAGCCTCGTTGCGAGAAACGAGGGAAAAATCTACTCGAGTAGATTTGGCTGCCACTTGAAATGAAATTGAGTGGGATTTGGAGCTCAATCTCAGCCCTAGATCTCAAAGGGATGGCTTGAAAGTCAAATTCAGCCTAAATTAACAAAATAAGACTGAAATTGAGCTCGGATCGAACCCGACTTGGGTCGATTTGGGTTCAATCGAGTCAATTTCGTGAAATTGAGCTCGAATCGGCATCGGGTAGCGTTGAATTGTGTCGAGTTGGGCTTGACGGCGTTTGAATTGATTTGATTTAAATTTAATTTAATTAAATTGATTTAATTTAATTAAATTAGAATCTAATTTGAGTCGATTTTGTCTCGACGTCGATCGACTGAGTTGATCGAGCGCGATCGAGCGTAGTCGGGCTCGATTGGGGTCGGGTCGGTGCGAAAATATTCGTCAACACACAAAAGATTTATAAAGCCATTCAAGATAATAACAAGACGATAACAAGACAAATATGTAAGTAACAATAATCCAACACTTAACAAATAGAACTTTCACCTTCGAGTTTCCCTCTCAATCGCTCCTTTGTAATAGGGTTAGCGGAGGATGAAGGTTAGCAAACCCAGTAACGCCACTGAAAGACAGAGGATGCCGACTGTCTTGATCAACGGAGAGTTGGTCGGAGTTGTAGAGATGGGGGGTTGGCCTGTGATCTTTCACGATTCTATAGGTTGTTGCTCTTCTATGACGTCCGCCAAAGTGAAGAGAATACGCTCCACGTATTCTTCGACGGTGCCTTCAGATCCAAATCCGGGATCGAAGAAAGGTGATTGAAGGATGTCGATTTCCTCTTGAGAATTGTAAACGAATCCGTAATCAACATCCGGATCCGCCAATCCATGAGCTTGAGGGTAGGCGAGTGGTGTTCTATGGTCGAGCCGCTGGTAGGAAGAGGTGGAGAGGAAGGTGGAGAGAGAGAAGTTTGTGGTTAGGAGGGGATAGAGAGAAGGCGACAAGGCGTGGAGGTGAGTTAGGTCTAGGATGGTGGGAGAGGAGAAAGAACAGAATATGAAATTTCTCTCAAATTTTGTTTAATTGGGTGTTAGGGAATTTCAAAATTTGAAATTTGAAATTTGAAATTGGGAGGATTAGGAGGGAAGTAGGTTTGGATCTTAATTAATTGGATCCTTGATGTGGGCAAAAAATATAGGGGGTGCCTATACCCTTCGCCCACAAGAAAAGCAATTCTAAGACGACTGGTAAAGAGGACGAAAAATGACTAAAGGACTTGAAAAGGACGAACAAACTCTTACATTTCAAATCTAAGACCGACTTAGAAATTAAAAATAAAATTACAACGACTTACAAACTCGCCTCGAAATTAAAAGACACCCTAAAGTTGCTTCACTTAGAGAAGAAGGATATAGGTGGAGTGGCACTTGCGGAGAGACAAAAGAGGTTAGAAGCCCGAGAAGAAAGGTTGGAAAGAGCCCGCAAGATTTCCGGATGGGATGAGAAAGAAGGGTGGAAAGAGCCCGCAGTATTTCCTAAGCAAACCCGCAGGTTATAACTTTTCCAAAAATAACATTTCATTCATCTTCTTTTGAAACATTACAATACCCCCCATATATATAGGTATGAAAGGGGAAGACCAAAAGACACATAACATAAATTATCACAAGAACCTAAACATCACAAGCATTAATCCCAAATGCTTTGCACGAAAAAACACACCCAAGCCAAGGAACCGAAGAAGCATCCACGGGAACCAAGGAGACCGCCCGGAACCAAGGGGCACGGTCACGGGAAAGAGCCCAGGCACGGGAAAACCAGCAGCCGGTCGGATTCCAAGGGGGCAAATGCACAAAATACTAAAGGCCATGGAGGAAGCCAAGGAGCCACCTCATGGGAAAAGTAAATCTTGGAATTCCAAAGGCCGGTTTGGAATTCCAAGAGACAAACATAATTACAAACATAAAAAGCATAAAAAGAACATTTAATAAAAGATACTATGAGCTAAAATCATAGCTAATAATGAGCTAACCCTTAGTTCAATAAGTGAACTAAAGACCAGCTCATAAATGAGCTAAAATTTTAGCTCAATTTTGATTGAGCTAGTAGACTCAAGGGAAGCCAAAAATCTAATTATTTTTGACATGAGTTGACCCCCCCTTTGTCTATATCAATCCTTAATGAGATACCAATTAATGAAGATTGGTGAGGTGGAGAAAATATTTTGGGAAAAAAGAAAATTTGATTTTTAATTTGAGGGAGGGAGAATTAATGCGAATTCAAAATCCCAAATTAGGGCTAGGGGGCTGGCGGTTTTAGGAGGGGATTAAGGGAGCATTAATTGGAATTTGAATTGGATTGGAGAGAGAAATCATGAGGGGGGGGGACCATGTAGAGCTAGGAGAGAGGGAGTTATGTTAAGTATGTGGGCCCCAATAATTAAGTGGAGATTTTAAACTAAATCTGAATTGATTCTCAAATTTATTTTAAAAAGGGAGGTTTCCAAATTTAAGTTTTAGCATTAGGAAAGAATTTGAATTTCAAAATTTAATTAAAATCCAATTATATAACTTTCCTAATTACTTAGACTTATTTTAGGAAGGTGATTAACGACCAAAGGAATTTGAAATTCGAAATTGAGTAAGAAGGAGAGAGGGCCGGCGGTTTGGGTGGGGATCAAGGAGGGCGGTTGGAGGGATGGCGGCCGGCGATGGAGTGGGTGGTGGCCGGCGACTGGGGAGCTAGGGAGGCCGGCGGGGGTTTTGGGTAGGGCTGTTTTGGAGAGGAGAAGAGGGTGAAGATGGTGATGCCGGCGGGATGAGCAAGAGAAGGGGGTGGGGATGGAGGGGGAGGAAAGAATCGAGGAACCGCAAACCTTGGAATCCACCAAGATTGACGGGTATTGCAATTACCCACTTAGGGTTGCTCTTCTCAAGAACTCACCAAGAGATCATGTAAGAAAGGGGAAATTTTCATTCATAAGCATCATTAAAAAATAATACAAAGACCAGGCCTTCATATATAGGCCTCCAAAGCACAAAACGTAAAAGGCACAAATGTCCTCATGCTACAACATGACACAAATCCCTCATTGGGGTACAAATGAAAAACTGAAAATAAATAAAAGAAATGCATTAAAACATCATAAATAAAGACTATGAATCGTAGCCGTCGATCTACGATCCCGTCGATGTTGAATGTACGGTGGATGTCCTCATCACCCTTACTGAGTGCATCCTTCCTTTAATATAGTTCATCCTTGATCTAATCCTTACCTTCTCTGATACGGATCTCTATGCTACACCATTGATCCAAATCAAACTCTTTCACAAATCTTGTGAGCATAATTCATGCTCCTATAACATTCACAAATTTTGGGCAACAAATCTTCAACCACTTCATCTTTGATCACTACTTCCAAACACAAGTTGATATTTTCTCTGTGTCCTTGAGTTTGCATTAGAGTATTACCAGATCCATATTATAACCTGATAAATCATATTATTAAGATGATGAATATCATGACATCCGTCATTATTGAGGATTTTCTCATTTATTATATTTTTCATTATTGTATATAAGCACATATATGCTCATACTATTCATATAATTCAACAGAGATCAAATCTACTATTCCCCCTTTCTAACAATCTAAGCAACAAATGAAAATCAACTCTCATGAGGATCTACATGTGGTTTTTGGCAACCAGGGAACCTTCTTTTTTATTTCCATTTTGTTCTGTTGGGTGCAAGTTTTTGGCACATTATGAGTCCGTTTTTTGGGTCAGAATTTCTACTTCTTTTTAGTTTGTCCATGAGTTTATCTAACTTTTGATGCTGCTCATGGCTTTTTATTTCCTCTTTCCGTTTGTATTTTTATACCTCATGTAACAGTATTTTTTTATTAATAAAATTGGGCCTCCGCCTCAAAAATTTCCCAACAAAAAAAGATTTACATGATAAGGTTCTATTTCTAATTTTTTAAAGTAGGATATTATTATTCTATTTATTTTTATTTTTTTGCCTTTTTTAATTATTTCTTAAGTAGGGGCAGGATTGTAATTTGTTTCTTTTTTATTGGTCATGGGGTTTCTATAAATACCTCTTATTTCCTATAGGAAGGATCTTTGATGGTTTACTTTTTTGGAATTGGAAAAACTTTGAAAGGAAAGGGAGGAAATCCCATTCCTTGGAGTGAATTTCCCTTGAAGCTTGAGAGGAGAGGAAGTAAGGGCTTTTAGTGGAGTTTAGAACTCTGGCAACATCAATCTCTCGCCGCTTTTGCTCTCTCCCAGTACCTATTGCATCTCCGTCAACAATAGCCACCTATCGCCCGCCAGATAGCCATGGCTGGGCTGATTTCGAGCAGGCTGACCTGTCAGGAAATGGTTTACCGAGCATTCTAGAGTTTCCTTTTGTGCAGCGAGCGGTTGTTTTCAAAGGATGGCATTTCAGTTGCCCGTCCCAGGAAGAAGACTCCAGCTGATTAAAGAAACGCCTGGCTGCCTTCCGAATAATCTCTAACAGGTTCTATATTCTCCTATTGTTAAATTCATAGAATTGGAGAGGAAAAATGCTTAATTTTATTATTAAAAACTATCCCTATTTATTGATATATATAAGATATCTTAATAAAGAAACAAATACTTACGGAATCATGAATAGTTGCATAATATAATCCTTCTTAAATCAACCACCCGAATATGGAAGGAGATCGACATGATCCAGGTGAGCCTCCCATTGATCCCCATGCTGGCCATAAGATCAAGATGTAAGGAACGGTTGGGATTTAACAGGTGAGCCTCCCACGGATCCCAATGATGGTCGTGGAATCAAGGGCCAACGAACGGCTAGGATTTAACACCCCCCCCCCCCTTTAAGTTGGGGAATATAGATCTGTCATTCCTAGCTCAGTAATTAGTTCCAAAGAGGTAGAGTTATCAAATCTCTTAGTTCACCATAGAGTTCTTCATCAGGTCAAAGCTTTGGGGGGAATTAGCTTCAAACATTATTGCGGCAAAGCATAGTGATGAAGGCTATCTCAATGAATGCAGTGTTGAACAATAGTCCTCAAGATACCGCAAATGACAATAAAGGCCGATGGTGGGACAACAGGAAAAGTGGATTAATTATCCTTAGGGTCCGTCTCCCTCTTGGTTCTCAAGAGAAGGTCGACAATGAAGGCACACCGGTAAAAAAGGAAAAAAAGTTTTTAGGGTTGCGACAAACTTTAAGAATAGGAGATAAAAACATGTCTCAAGCGACCTAGCATTGGACACGCAGATCTCCTTCTTGCCATGTAATCTCTCCACCTGAACAGATTACTATTGGATCGGCCAGTATAGGTGCATGCAAAGCCTTTGATTCCTCTGGTCTGATCATAGAGGGAGTGCAGGTCTAGTACTCTTGCTTGTCTCCTCATTCCCGCTCGATCTCTTCTCGGTCATAGACGCACAAGAGACTCTTTTCTTTGCTTCTTCTGGCCGTAGGCACAAAACAGAGGGCACAAGCACTTTGAATTGCTCAACTCTCGTTTGATATTCAACATCAACGAAGGTCGCTTGCTCCTCTCCGCTTCCTTTGATTCGTATATCCCAACGATTCCGACAATGAAGGCCAGTGGTGAGAATCAGTATTCCTCAGAATTCCAACAATGAAGGCCGGTGGTGAGAATCAATATTCCTCAAAATTCCAGCAATGAAGGCCAGTGGTGGGAACCTGTATTTCTCAGAATTCCAACAATGAAGGCTGATGATGGGAACATGTATTCCTCAGAATTCTAGCTATGAAAGACGGAGGTGGGACAGTAGGACAGCCAATTAATTATTGTGGGCTCCGAAAATTCGGCCCCGGCCTCCGCTCGCTCTTCTTATTCGGCGAGGGAGTTTTAACTGAATAAGTTCCGAGGTAAATTTTGGAAGGCAGATGGGTTTGTAGATAAGACACTACCCAGAGATTTCGCCCTCATTTTACGAGGACTTTATGATCTGAGTTCTGGTTTCCTATAGGCGCAAGCCCCTATAGTTAATTACCCCTCCCGATCACGAGAGAGAACTTTCGATTAAGGCTAGTCGTCAATCAGATACGTAGAGAATACGTGTTATCTGGCATATAGTAGCAGCAATGGGTATAGGGATTAGAGATTTTGGAGCATTGATATTTAAAAATATAAATTTCACCATCGTGCACTTAAAGCGGATGGTGGGGGAATGGATGATAGACCCGATCAAGATCCCATGGTTCCGTCGTCCCGGGCCATCGTGGACCCTGGTCTACTTAGTCAGAGGAGGTAGCCGACCCAACCTGACAGAAGGATCCTTGTCGGCAGCCATGGGTTGCTTCGTCCAAGGGGACCTTGTAGACCTGGGGTGGAATGTTTGTCTAAGGGGACAAATTTGAATCCACCTTAGCTTACAGAGGGCTTTGTGCCCTATCGATCATATCCTATTGATTCATATCTCAAGGATTTAACGCCATTAAGGAACGTATTGGCTCTGGCCATAACCGGTATCCGTGGTGCCATTTGGCGGCAAAACCACTCGGTTCAGAGGGCCCCGGGTCATAACCGTTTACCTGCAGTGCCATTTGGCGGCGAAACTGCCGGTTAGAGGACACGTACCACGTCCTTACTGGCAAGAGATTGTTTGAGAATGGATCCTAGTGATATTTTCGACTAGGCATTTGGCTCTTTGTGAGCTGAAGTAAACTTTAATTTGTCCACCCCGACAAACTGTTGCGGAGGGTGGATGGATTTTGCTTTAAGTTTTGATGGATTTATTTCAATTTTAAATATTTTTGGGATTTTGGGTTTTTGAGATTTTTATGGAGTTTTTTTGGGTATTTGGGTGGAATTTGAAAGTGTTTGGAATGGACCCCTCCGGTTGAGATTTTTAATCAACGCGGCCATCATCGGGGTGTTTGGGGGTCATTTCTCTTTATGGATTGAATCTTGTCAACTCTGTCAGGCTGTCGACAGAGGATCGGATTTCGTAGGCTTTATGCCCTTGATAGTGAATTCTCATTGTTATAGGCTTTAAAGGCCTAATATGAATGTATTAAGACAAATATAACGGTCGTCATAACCGTATATTTATTTGAGAGTTCGAACCTTGTCGACTCCTATTGACCCGTATAGGAGGATCGGGTTCGAACTAGAATTCACTTGTCAACCCGCGCAGCATCCCTAGACGTCACGTGTGTACCAATAACACGCTCGTCGGGGCCCATGCGGGTTGAGATTGTACTTTCCCCTTTAGTGTACCTATGTGTATACAATTTATAGTGCACGTGCAGGGGTATTCTTTAAATAGACGCCTTCTGTCTGCTTGTACGGATGTTGCAGATCCGGTGACGTGGCGTAGCAGCTTCTGGATAGAGTTGTTCGCTGCTTCGTACAGGTAGACTGTCGTGCACTATTTGTTGATTTTTGTAGGCGGGTTATAGTGCACTAACTAATCTCCTGCCTTGATCGTAGATTGTATGTAATATTCGTGGCGGGGCTCCAACAGAAGCTCGTGGGAGCTTGTATCTGTCGTATCCTTCATGCACTTATGTTCGTCACTTGTACGCCATTTGTATTGTATCTTTTTTGTAGATACATTAGAGATTTCATGTCATTACTCATAGTCAAGCTGTGAATTTGTCTTGATCGTTGCTAGTGGATGAAAGAAGTTTCCTTTTGACTCATCGATGTTAGTTGAAGGGAAATCATTGCATTCATAATCTATCCATCATTATCAGTTGCAAGCTACTATATTCACATGCACTTCTTTCATGCTTGAAAGCCAACTATCTCCTTCATTAAATGTATTTTGCATGCATTCGTAATAAGCTTTATTTGTTGTAGGCTTTTGGACCTCCTTTGTAGACCCTTGTTCATTCATTGATATCTAGATGAAGGTTCTTCCACATTCATTTGAGATCTTCACATTTTGATTGCAAATACATTGATTGGAATGGGAGGTAGGAATTATAAATCTCTCATACATCTTCCTTTGCATTTAAATTGGAGCTTACCACTTGTAATCTATACAAGTTAGATCTTATAAGGTTCATTTGAAATTCTTTATGTCGTCATCAAAATCAAATCCAAACTCTAACTTGAGTTTTTCTAGTTCAAGCTTTGCTCCAAGTTTGAGTTCAAATGATTCAAATTATGACTCCTTTGAATCAATATAAGATCCACATCCAAGCCTTGTTGTAATTCAAAATTTGGGCCAAGGCTCATGCCAAACCCCTTTCATGTTCAAATTTATTTGGAGCCTTGCTCATTTTGGATCCAAGTTCCTGTTCAAGTTTAGTATTCCAATCAAGTTCAAGTATGAACTTATTCATTTGCATTTGAGTCCAAATTGTCCATATCATATCAAGCTCAATTTTAAGTTAAAGTGTATCTAGTTCAAATTATTGTCCAAGCTTGAGTCCAAGTATTATTGTCCAAATAAATTCCTCTACGGTCCATGTCTTGTTCAAGTTTGATGTCCACAAGTTATGAGTCAAAGTTCACCTTGCAAGTTCAAGTTCATATTCTCTGTGATCCAAGAATGATTCAAGTCCCCTGTTGTTCAATATGAGTTCTTTCTTGAGTCCAGTTCAATTTTATTTTACTTGGGTTCAATTCTTTATTAAGCCATTTTGAATCTTGTCCAAAGTCCAAGTACAAATCTTTCGTAGTCCTTCTGAGTTCAATCGCTCCAAGTCATTGGATTTTCAATCCAAATTTTGGCAGCCTCCCGGCGTCTCCCCCGTTTAGGGGAAAAACCAAGAGGCCGCCTACCCGCCACGTCACTAAAGACGTGCACGGTTGGTGTTGGTGAGACACCGGCGGTTGTATTTGTGTTTTTCTCCCACCACGCGCACTAAAGGCGTGCTTGGGGTTTTAAAAAGTATTTTTGATAAGCAATTTTGATTTCCCCCCGCCCGGGGGTACTTATGAGCGACCCCGCTTCGCCACACGTGCCGCACCGGGGTTCCATCCTACCACGGCCAATAAAGGCGTGCTTAGGACAGTTCTCCAATTTGCCACGAATATTGAAGCAAGGTTTTGAGTTTAGAAGATTACATACCTCCGCGGGGTTGTCGTGGTTGACACGTGGATCGAGGGGTCACTCGCTTACCTCGTCGTAGGTGTCGCACCGGGTTCCCTCCTACCACGGCCACTAAAAGCGTGCTTAGGTGGTTTGCCGGTCCGACACGAACGCCGAAGAAAGAGAGTGGAGAGAATATTTGAGGTTGGATCGAGGATCGAGGGAAAGAGATTTTTTTTATATTATAATTAATCATAATAATTAATATAATTAATTGTAACTAATAATAGTTAATTAGAATTAATTAATAATAATTAATTATTATTTATGATTAATTACGATTAATCAAAATTAATCGTACTTAATTATATTAAATAATAATTAATACTAATTAATTAAAATTAGTTAAAATTAATTAGTAATTATTATTAATTAATAATTGATTTGTAGTTAGGATAAAAAAAATGGATTTTGGATCAAAGTCCATTAACCCGAGAGAGTTAGGCTCTCTGTTTCCACATGTTCGGCAACATCAAGGGGATTCGGCCGGATGAGCGTGAAAGGGAAGGGATTACCTTCACACGAGCGAGCTCCTGTGTTGATTCCAATCAAAATGTCGTGACTTCAACCCAACAGGAAGGGGAAGTAGGCGGAAGAGTGGAGTCGGCGTCGGATTAGGGCAGAGGATCGGTGGAGGAAGGAGCAAGGCAAGGTGAATGAAAGACTCCTTTCTCTCTCTCTCTCTGAATCGGAAAGACCAAGAGGCCGGGCAATGATCCCGACCGAGCTGGCTTAGGCGGGATGGGGTCGGAGAGGAAGGAGGGATTGGCCAGGTAAGAGCCGAATCTCTATCTCTCTCTCTGTGGCTTGCGACCTGGGTGAGATCGGGAGGAGTCGTCGGGAGCAGCAGGGAGGAAGGGTCGGAAGTTCGGTCGTGTGGAGATCGGGACGGGGTCGATCGATTGGAGCGGAGGCTTCGACGTCGGAGGGAGTCGAGAGGGATCGGGAGAGAGTCGTGGGGGAGAGCCCCTTCGTTTTATAGACACGCGAGAGGCGAGAAACGAGGCCGTCGTCGCAGGATTTGCGCCAGGTTTACGGAGAAGTGATCGTTCGCGGCGCCGATTCAGCGGGATTTCGGCAGGTTTCGCGGCGGGATTCGAGGATCCAACAGGTACGAAATTTGCACGTTAGATTTCTTCCTTCTTTTCTTCTTTTATTCTATGTATATTGGTTAACAATTATCCTTCCAAATCCACGAAATCGAGAGCAAACAGGTGCACAAGAGGCTCCCAGGTTTGTTCGGCTCAACTAGATTGCACGCACAATAACTCTTCAACTGCTTGTTCCTTGCTCGGTTCGGCTCCAGCACACGCACGAGGGCCAATCGTCCCTGCTCAGGCACACGCACACAATTCCTGCTCTAATAACATGTTAAATTCAGAGAATTGGAGAGGGAAAATGCTTAATTTTATTATACAAAACTATCCCTATTTATAGATCAATACACGATATCTTAATAAAGAAATGAATAATTATAGAATCATGCATAGTTTCCCTAATATAATCCTTCCTAAATTAGCCACCCAAATATGGAAGAAGATCGACGTGATCCAGGTGAGCCTCCCATGGATCCCCATGCTCGCCATAAGATCAAAAAGGTAAGGAACAGTTGAGATTTAATAGGTGAGCGTCCCACGGATCCCAATGTTGGCCGTGGGATCAAGGGCCAACGGACGACTGGGATTTAACACCTTCGTTAATTCTCTAAATTCCTTAAAACAAAGAGCTGTCACCGATTTTTGTCTTATGAATTTCTGAAGGAGCTGATTTCTTGAAGCAAGAATCCATCTGGATTCCATAAAAAATCAGTCAAAGCAACCATCGATTAAAAGGAATTCCAAACCGCCGGTCCTTGTAAATAAGCGACCCTAACCGCTCTTGGGAAAACCCATGCATCGGAGGCCAACACCACCCTTACGCAAGACCGTCATCGGACACCGTCTTGTTTAATCAATTTGATGAATTTGTTTTGCCAGTAAAGATGTTTCATGTCAGTTTTTCTTTTGAGGTTTTCAAACGTCTGAGTCTTTTTCCATTGCCAACACATAGTCAGCTGAGTGGCCAATTTTGTCATGTTGGTTTTAAGCTGATTTCTGATAGGTACCACTTGAATATTTCAAGTGATTCCTATCGGATCTAAGCCAAATCACAAGTATCCCGCTGTTTTCTATGGGAAAACAGCCACCACACACCAAAAACAGCGGAAAAATCTGAGAGAACGCGTAGGAAATAATAGGAAAACAATAGCAAACGATTGTATTCCACTAATCGATGCAAAAGACAAGAAAGATACAATTTTCCTTCGATTCGAGAGGAAGGAAAGACTCTCCAAATCTCTAGCCGTAGCCTAGAGCCCAAAAGAAATAAAACCTAGATCTCCAAATCACATTCAAAATCAAGATGAAACCCTAATCCCCTCATAACTCCCTATTAATACAATCTAATTCAAATTAAAAGCAAAAGGACTTCTCTACCCTTCCTTCTCCCTCCAAAAACACTTAACCCATGTTTGAATTGCAAGTGGACCCCACTCCTTGGCTCCCTCTCTCTTCCGCCCAGCTCTGGGTCCGCCTCCTATAGAACTGGACCGGCTGGGCCGGTCCAGGTTGAGCCGGTCCAAGCTGGACCGGCATAACATTACCCCCCTCCCAAAGTACCACCTTGTCCTCAAGGTGGAAGGCAGGAAACTGCACTGCAATCCTCTCCAATGGCTCCCATGTGGCCTCATAATCTGGGAGGCCGCTCCACCTAATTTTCACTTCCTTTTCCCCCTTTTCATTGATGCGCACTCCTTCTACCGCTAGAGGCTCCAATGTCACTTCCATGTCTTCCCTTAATGTGCTGGGCAGCTCTGGGCTTACTGCATGCTCCCCCATCACTTTCCTCAACTGTGAGACATGAAAAACGGGGTGTATTCTGGCCGTGGGCGGAAGCTTCAATCTATATGCCACCTCTCCAATCCTCTCCTCCACTTCAAAGGGCCCAAAATACCTTGCTGCGAGCTTCTCATTTCTTCTTTGGGCCATAGTCCTCTGTCGGTAGGGTCGAAGCTTCAAGTAAACCTTGTCCCCAACTCCAAACTGTATATCCCTCCTTTTGCTGTCCGCCTGCTTTTTCATAATCTGTTGGGCTCTAAGTAAGTGCCTCTTGAGCTCGTCCAACACCTGATCTCTTTCCTTCAAATGCTGATCCACTGCAGATACTGGAGTACTCTTATGACTGTAGTGTACCAGGTGTGGGGGGTCCCTACCATATAACACCTTGAAAGGTGTCATCTTAGTAGCCGAATGAGACGAGGTGTTGTACCAGTATTCTGCCAAGGCTAGCCATTTGGCCCACTGCTTCGGTGTATCTGACACGAAGCACCTCAAGTATGTCTCCAAACTCATATTCACCACTTCCGTCTGCCCATCCGTCTGTGGATGATAGGCTGTGCTCCTCTTCAATACGGTGCCCTGCATCCTAAACAGTTCCCTCCAAAAGTGACTCAGGAACACCTTGTCCCTATCAGAAACAATGGATTCTGGTACCCCATGCAGGCGGACTATCTCCCTCACAAACGCTGCTGCTACCGACACCGCTGTGTACGGATGTCGCAAAGGAATGAAATGAGCATATTTGCTCAACCTGTCAACCACCACCAGTATAACTGTGTAGCCTTCTGATTTTGGGAGCCCATCAATGAAATCCATAGTAATCTCCTCCCAAACTTTCTCTGGTAGGGCCAGAGGCTGCAGTAATCCCCCTGGTGCCATCGTCATGTACTTGCTCCGCTGGCAAGTATCACATTTAGCCACCATCTCCTCTATGTCTTTCCTCATTCCCCTCCAGTACAATTCAGCAGATAACCGGCTATAAGTTTTCTGCACTCCTGAATGCCCTCCTATGGCACTCTCATGAAACTCCTGTAACAGTTGGGGAATATGGATGGAAGACCTAGGAATCACACTCCTTCCCTGATAGTACAGCCTTTCTCCCACAACTGAATAGCCCGGGTGGCTGTTCTCATCTGATAACACCTCTTCTTTGATTTTCCTCAACTCCTCATTCTGAATGCTCTCCTCTTTGATGGCTCCCCAATCTATCAATACTGGTACTGATACAGCGATCCCCTGGAGCTCCCCCATACAGCGTGATAAGGCATCCGCTGCCTTATTCTCTAGCCCTGGTCGGTAGTGGATCTCGAAATCATATCCCAACAGCTTGGACAACCACCTCTGGTGCTCCTCTGTGACCATCCTCTGCTCTAGCAAGTACTTCAGGCTCCTCTGATCAGTTCTGACAATAAAGTGTCTGCCCAATAAGTAAGGTCTCCACTTCTGGATGGCCAGTACAATCGCCATCAGCTCTCTCTCGTAGACAGACTTCAGCCTAGCCCGGGATGACAGGACTTGACTGAAGTAAGCTATGGGTCTGTGCCTCTGCATCAACACTGCTCCCAATCCATAGCCTGAAGCATCTGTCTCCACCACAAACACCTGACTGAAGTCTGGCAGAGCAAGCACTGGCACCGTCGTCATGGCCTTCTTCAGCTTCTCAAAGGCCTCTGAAGCTGCTTCTCCCCATAAAAACCCGTCCTTCTTCAACTGCTCTGTCAGAGGCCATGCTATGGTGCTGTATCCTCTCACAAACCTTCTGTAATAGCCTGTCAGTCCCAAAAATCCTCTGAGTCCCTTCAAGGTCTTGGGTTGAGGCCAAGCCAGCATTGCCTCTATTTTGGATTGATCTGCAGCCACTCCCTCCTGGGATATCACGTGCCCCAGGTACTCCACCCGTGCCTGAGCGAAGTCACACTTCTTGAAGTTGGCCTTCAACTGATGCTCCTTCAGCACACCCAACACCACTCTCAGGTGCTCTAGGTGTTCCTCCTCAGTCCTGCTATAAATTAGGATGTCATCAAAAAATACCAACACAAACCTGCGTAGGTGTGGCTTGAAGATCCGATTCATCAAAGCTTGGAATGTTGCCGGAGCGTTGGTGAGGCCAAAAGGCATCACCAGAAACTCGTAGTGACCCTCATGAGTCCTGAAGGCCGTTTTCTGCACGTCTTCCTTCCTCATCCTGATCTGGTGATAGCCTGACTTCAGATCGACCTTGGTGAACAAGGCTGCTCCATGTAGCTCATCCATCAACTCATCAATCACAGGGATAGGAAACTTATCAGGCACAGTTTCCTTGTTGAGAGCTCTATAATCTACACAGAACCTCCAACTCCCATCCTTCTTCTTCACAAGCAGAACTGGACTAGAGAACGGACTCACACTGGGCTGAATGATCCCTCCTTCTAGCATTTCTCCCACCAACCTTTCTATCTCATCTTTCTGCACCTGAGGATATCTGTAAGGTCTCACACTGATAGGAGATACTCCCTCTTTCAGGATAATCTGGTGCTCCTGCTCTCTGTCAGGTGGTAGTCCAACTGGAGGTTGGAACACATCCTCAAATTCCTGCAACAGGGGTTGAACCAAAGCGGGGATGGGTCTTTCCTCCCCCTCCTCCTGCTCCTCCAAGCTCTGCAACTCCACCAGGAATCCTCCTCCTTCCTCCTGTATGATTTTCACCATGGATCGGAGTGACACTCCAGTTCTGGACAATCCTGGTTCTCCTCTCAGCTTCACCTGCTTCCCCTCTACGCTCAGCTCCATCACCATGGTCCCCCAATTCACCTTGGTTTCACCCAAGGTCTGTAGCCATTTCATGCCCAAAATGACATATGTGCTACCCAACTTCAGGGGTAGAAAATCCTCTACCACCCTGATCTCCTGTAGCCTCATCTCCACCCCTTTGCAGATCCCGGTGCTGGACTCAATCTTCCCTGTCCCCATCATCACCCCGTAGCTGCCTGTCTCAGTAGGCTCCATCCCTAGCTCCTCCGCCACCTGGGTGGATATGAAATTGTGGGTTGCCCCACTGTCAATCAGAACCACCACCTTTCTCCCCAGAATCTCCCCCTTCACCTTCATCGTATGGCTAGGAGTGAATCCCATCACAGAATTGAGGGAGACCTCGGCTACCTCCAACTGTGGATCAATCTGCTCCTCATCAGAATCATCACCCTCTTCAGGCGCCTCGTCTATATAGACGGTGAGAGCCCGAAGAGCGCGATCCTTGCATCTATGTCCTGGAACAAACTTCTCCTCACATCTGAAACAAAGGCCCTTGGCCCTCTTCTCCTGCATCTCCTCCTCAGTCAATTTTTTGAAGCTTCCAGCAGATCTGGTCACCCCGCTCTTCTCCTTTCCACTCTCTCTAGGTAGAATGGGGCTTGGTCCTTTTGGAGCCAAGTAAGTGGTAGTTGTCCTGGTGGGCCCTCCTGAGTGATTGTTCCTCCAAGTGCGGGCGTTGGTCTTCTGGTTCTCCACCAACTGAGCTAACTCCATCGCCTCCCTCAGATCTCTTGGTCTCATGACCTTCACTGCATCTCTGATCTCGGGTTTGAGGCCCTTCATAAAGTTCCCCCCCAACGTACTGTTTGATAGGCCCTCCATGTCTCCCACCAAGCTCTCAAATTTCTTCCTGTATTCCTCCACTGTTCCCTCTTGAGTGAGGGCATAGAATTGTTCTGATATCTCCCATGGGCTGCCCCCCCTGAATCTCTCTCTGATGGCCTCCTTGAAATCCCTCCAAGTTCTCACCGGATCCCACTTGTCCATGTACTTGAACCAGGCAAAAGCCGCCCCTTCCAAGCACATGCTAGCAGCCATCAATCTCTCCTCCTCCATAAGGCCATTCACTGCAAAATACCTTTCCACCTTGTGGATCCACTCATCCACATTTCCCTCTTCGAAGACAGGCATTTTCAGCTTCCTGGCCCTAGTGTCCACCCCGTACGCCCTGTTTCCCCCATGACCTCCTCTGTCCCAAGCAATGGGATCTTCCCACGTTCCCCTCTCTCCATAACGGGGCTCATCCTCCCTCCGCCGGTAGCCATCTTCCCCTCGTACCTCGCCATGGTGGTTATAATTTCCCCAAGGTCGGTCCAAAGGGTCGGGCCTCCGTCGTCGCCAATCCTCTTCTCTTCCTTCCCGGAAGTCTCTCCTTCTATCATGCTCTTCCCTCCTGATGGACTCTCTAGGTGGCATCCTTCCGTTGCTGTCAAGCAGCTCCACATCATCCTCCCTTTCTGGATTCACCTTCTCCTTACCCCTGCTCCCACTACCTTCTCCTCTTTCCTCCGTTGGCACTGCCCTTGCTTGCCCTTCCAACAACTTCTTCATCATCTCTTCCAGAGCCATGAATTTTCCCTCCACATTCTCACTAAATGTGGCCATCTTCTCCTCCAGATCCGCCTTAAGTTGACCCATCTCGGTCTCCAAGACTTCTACACGCTTAGATGCCATGGGAACCAACGAGATGTCTTCGGATCCAGGAAAATTCAGCAAAAATCTGCTGCGAAACCGTGGGAAAAACAGCCCCTTACCGCCCGGATCTTGCTCTGATACCAATTTGATAGGTACCACTTGAATATTTCAAGTGATTCCTATCGGATCTAAGCCAAATCACAAGTATCCCGCTGTTTTCTATGGGAAAACAGCCACCACACACCAAAAACAGCGGAAAAATCTGAGAGAACGCGTAGGAAATAATAGGAAAACAATAGCAAACGATTGTATTCCACTAATCGATGCAAAAGACAAGAAAGATACAATTTTCCTTCGATTCGAGAGGAAGGAAAGACTCTCCAAATCTCTAGCCGTAGCCTAGAGCCCAAAAGAAATAAAACCTAGATCTCCAAATCACATTCAAAATCAAGATGAAACCCTAATCCCCTCATAACTCCCTATTAATACAATCTAATTCAAATTAAAAGCAAAAGGACTTCTCTACCCTTCCTTCTCCCTCCAAAAACACTTAACCCATGTTTGAATTGCAAGTGGACCCCACTCCTTGGCTCCCTCTCTCTTCCGCCCAGCTCTGGGTCCGCCTCCTATAGAACTGGACCGGCTGGGCCGGTCCAGGTTGAGCCGGTCCAAGCTGGACCGGCATAACAATTTCTAAATTGAGATTTTCTTTGTTTCTTGTTCTTGTATTTCCATTGCTTCCAGTCCTATTTTTTCTCAACGGTGTCACTAATCCATCAAAGAACAGAGATACATTTTAGACAACCATAAATCAATACCAGTTTTTAAATTGAGGTTAGCTGGATTTTGTCTTTGATTATGAAATTAAAAATTTAATAACTCCAAATAAGTTGAGCAGTATGAATCATTAATGACATCAAAACAGATAGATGCATATTAAAGTAGTCAAGACTTTGAACCTAATTAATTTTCCAAACTTATCACAAAGATTGAGATTAAAGCCCATGATGGAGGATCATACCTTCTAACATCGAGAGCAACAAATGGAATCAAACGCTCAGAAAGAAGTTGAGCAATAATCTGCATGATAATGAAAAAAAAAGGAAAAGCATAAAAAAACCAAATACCATCTCCAAAAAATTAATGTACTCCTAAAAAACTAAAAAACTAAAAAATTAAAAAAAAGGGAGAAGACAAGATCAGGAGGAGAAAAAAAGACAGAGAGAGAGAGAGAGCAAAAACTACCTGCCCAACTCGTCCAAAACCACATATAATGATGTGGTCCTGTAGATCATCAGTCTGGAAAAGGTACACCACTTGTTAAATATGTGAAGGAAATCGGGGCACCAAAACACAAATACAAACGATGAATAAAAGCTACAAATGCAAGTTTACATTATTTTAAGGGTCAAAGATAATAGAATTAATATCATAGTATACAAAGAATTGATACATTATATTTTATTTTTCATACAGGAATGATGAGAAAAATAATGAGGTTTGTAACATAGATGCACATCATATTTCTATACATGAAGATGCAGTCATTCTTATTACTTAGAAACAAATTTGGATGATTTGATAACCGATATCTCAAACATGAACACATACATATATATATTGCTACAATGTCCTCCATTAGCCGAACAAACTTATTCATATATGCTGTTAATGTTTGGTTCCTGCATATTACAAGTGGATGTAGCAATGGTTTTCTCCTGACAAGCAATGGGTTGTCTTAAAGCTTTCTTCAAATGTATGAATAACCAATTAGAAGTAATAAACTCATATATATTGCTACAATATGTCCTCCATTAGCCGAACAAACTAATTCATATATGCTGTTAATGTTTGGTTCCTGCATATTACAAGTGGATGTCGCAAGGGTTTTCTCCTGACAAGCAATGGGTTGTCTTAAAGCTTTCTTCAAATGTATGAATAACCAATTAGAAGTAATAAACTCAGCACTACAGCCAATACTACAATGCAAAATATATCAACTTCTGTCCTAGTAAAACCATGGAGAAAATCATAAGTATACCAGGAACCCAAAATAATATTATGCCATCACTGTAGAGAAACCTACCTCACTCTCCACTGGAAGTAAGCTTCGAACATCAAGCTGCTCAAATCGAGAAGCCAGCAACTGGCCTCCAGCTGCTAACCAGGGTGTAACAGCCATTGAAATACCAACCACCAGAAATAGTAAGGATGATAGTTGAGAAGACAGTATGCCCTGAATTATAAAGCAAACGCACTAAACTTCAGCCACATATAGTCAGAAAAACAATAGCTTTGTAACAATATATCACATCTTTTATTTCCTCAATCTGCTCAGTATGAAACTGTATAGAAGCAAAAGTAACTAACAAGAAACAATAACGAATAAGTTTCAGCTATGCCAATCCAAAAAGCTAAGCAAACCTACACTACCATGAAAAAAGCAAATCCCAGTCATAAGATGATTATGTACAAGTGGATCATAAGATTAAAACACACCTGATTTACAGCTTCTCCAAAAGCAACAAATGCAAATTCTCCACCAGGAGCAAGTAGAAGACCAACTCGAATAGCAGCTATAGTTGAAAGGCCAAAAAGTTTACCTAGTAAAGCAACCAGTAGACACTTGCCACAAATTAAGAAACTCAAAGTCCCAACGATAACTGGAAAATTGGAAAGAAGAAGCTTTGGATCAATAGACATTCCAACCTGGAAAAGCAGGAACAAAATTCATAATTAATGACAGAAAACATGTGATTATGCATTCCTCAGAAACCATGTAGGGCAGTTAAGCTACATATTCCAAAGTAGAAACATGAAGGACATGGCACACTTTCTAACTAAAGAAAAGATTACAACGGAAAAACTTTAGTCATTAATTGGAACCTATGTGGAACAAAATAGGCAGCAATAGTAATATTTGAACAATTATATCATTATTTCTAGGACCTCAAAGAATATGTGTCATCTTTTGTGGCTATATCTAAGCCTTCTTTGGTATGTTCACCATTTTTCTAATCCTTTAGTTCTATTCTAGCAGCAATTTTTTATTTTATTAGGTAAATAAAAACATATAAAGGAGGTTGGATAAGACTTCCCATGCCTTATTCATTGCATGTACCAGTGCTAAATATGCTAACATATTCAACTGCAGCTTAATAGCCATACTTAGTTTTGGGAAAATATTACCATAAATCTAGCTATCATGCATTCCTTAGAATAATTACCACTGTTTCTACCTAAATATAATTAGAACATTACCATAGCACATTCCCATAAATCTAATTAGAACAAGTAGCATTCTCCACGTAATTAATTATGATCTTCAAATGTAAGATCAAAGCATCCAAAAAAATTTTTTAATCAAAAAGCAGGATTTATTTTTATAATCAAAGCATCCATTCTATTTAATAACATTAAAATTAGGGTGTGGGCTCCGAAAATTCGTCCCCGGCCTCCGCTCGCTCTTTTCTCTTTTTATTTGAGCAAGGGGAGTTTTAACGGAATAAGTTCCGGGGTAAATTTTGGAAGGCAGATGGGTTTGTAGATAAGACACTACCCAGAGATTTCGCCCTCATTTTGCGAGGACTTTATGATCTAAGTTCTGGTTTCCTATAGGCGCAAGCCCCTATAGTTAATTACCCCTCCCGATCGCGGAGAGAACTTTCGATTAAGGCTAGTCGTCAATCAGATACGTAGAGTATACGTGTTATCTGGCATATAGTAGCAGCAATGGATTTTGATATTGGTAGAAATTGGATTTGGAAATTGGGTTTGGATTTGGGAATTTGGAAAGTTTGGAAGTTTGGAAATTTGATATTTAAAAAAAAATAAAAATTTTACCATCTTGTACTTAAAGCGGATGGTGGGGGAATGGATGATAGACCCGATCAAGATCCCATGGTTCCGTCGTCCCGGGCCATCATGGACCCTGGTCTACTTAGTCAGAGGAGGTAGTCGACCCAACCTGACAGAAGGATCCTTATCGGCAGCCATGGGTTGCTTCGTCCAAGGGTACCTTGTAGACTGGGGGTGAATGTTTGTCTAAGGGGACAAATTTGAATCCACCTTAGCTAACAGAGGGCTTTGTGCCCTATCGATCATATCCTATTGATTCATATCTCAAGGATTTAACGCCATTAAGGAGCGTATTGGCTCTGGCCATAACCGCTATCTGTGGTGCCATTTGGCGGCAAAACCACTCGGTTTAGAGGGCCCCGGGTCATAACCGTTTACCTGCAGTGCCATTTGGCAGCGAAACTGCCGGTTAGAGGACATGTACCACGTCCTTACTGGCAAGAGATTGTTTGAGAATGGATCCTAGTGATATTTTCGACTAGGCATTTGGCTCTTTGTGAGCTAAAGTTTATTTAAATTTGTCCACCTCGACAAACTGTTGCGGAGGGCGGATGGATTTTACTTTAAGTGCGTTGATGGATTTATTTCATTTTTAAATATTTTTTGGGATTTTGGAATTTTTTTTTGAAGTTTTGGGATTTTGGAATGACATTGGAAATTATTTGGAATGGACCCCTCCGGTTAAGATCTTCATTCAACACGGCCATCATCGGGGTGTTCGTGGGGTTATTTCCACTTGAAAATATTTGTATTTTATGGATGAACCTTGTCAACTCTGTCGGGCTGTCGACAGAGGATCGGGTTTCGTATAGGCTTCGTGCCTTTATCAGTGAATTCTCTTGATTATAGGCCTTGAAGACCTAATATAAATGGATTAAAATAAATACACCAGTTGACACAACCGTGTATTTATTTGAAGGTTCGAACCTCGTCGACTCCTATTGATCCGTATAGGAGGATCGGGTTCAAACTAGAATTCACTTATTGACCCGCGCAACATCCCTAGACGTCACGTGTGTACCAATAACACGCTCGCTGGGGCCCATGCGGGTTCTTGATAGCTTTTACCCCTTTTAGTGTGCCTATGTGTATACAAACTATTGTGCATGTGCGGGGGTATTTTGAAAGTGTTTGTAGACGCCTTCTGTCTGCTTGTACGGAGGTTGCAGATCCGGTGGCGTGGCATAGCAGCTTCTGGATAGAATTGTTCGCTGCTTCGTACAGGTAGACTGTCGTGCACTATTTGTTGATTTTTGTAGGCGGATTATAGTGCACTAACTAATCTCCTGCCTCGTAATCTCTTCAATAGGTATTGTAGTTGATCTCTTGTCAATGGTTGATAAACTTTCATATTTCTCCAAGGCTGACATGGAAGATGTAGAAAAAGATGATCGTTTTGGAGCTTCTGCTAAGAAAGAATATTCTACTTTCAAGCCATTCACATTTGCTGGCTCTAGGAATGTGTGAAGTTTGGGAGAATTAATGAAACTAAGGTCATTGATAGAAACTCTTATGGAAGACGATTCACTGGGTTTTGTTACAGATGGTAAACCAGAATCCTCATCAAGTCATGATTTAAGAGCTGCCCTTAACATCGACTCAGCGAGATAAGAAGAGATGGATGTCATAAAATTTTCTGTAACACTGACTAGTTTGATCATAAACAAAATTGGACTTTGAAGGATGACAACATAAATTTTCCTTTTTTTATCTTCATTAATATCAGCTATTGATGAAGAAGAAGGGTTGTCTGGATCATGGGAATCACTTGCCAACCCGTTCCCCTCACTCTCTACAAAGCTTGTAGTAGATGGGTCTGAATCATTATAGGAGCCACTTTCATCGATGGCAGATCCAGAATCGAGTAACCCACGAGGAGCCGTATGAAGCACCACATATTTTGAGTCAGGAAATAACTTTAGGAGAAATGGAACTGACTTTACAGTTCTCTAAACTTTCTCATTTGGTGCCATGATCTAATAGCCACCGCAACAGTAAGCTCAATTGTATTATTATGACTCTACAAAAGAGACAATGTACATTGCAATAAAATCCTCACATCATCATTTTCGATGGATGTTGAAGCCACATAGTTTAGGTGATATTGATCTTCACCAACATTTCCATTTGTAAAATCATATTGTAATAAACATTCCTCCCATCCTTCAATGTAACGTGAAAGAAACTCAATTTCCTTTGAAGTCATATGGAATATTTCAATAGAACTGTTATGATTGTCAAATGTATGGAATAGACCATTAGAACCCCATTTAGAATGGAAACTTTCTGTAGCATTTGAAGTGAACATGATAGACTCTCTAAACAAGTTCATGCCTACTATTACATAACGTGAATGAAGCTCAATCAAAGTAATCTGCCCTCACTCTTCAATATCTGGAAGGGATTCACATATCCTTCTAAAGTATATACTAATGAGTGAAAGATTTTTTAAGCATAATATTTTGAAGGCAACTGCAGGAACTCTACAACTCCAAATGAATGGTCACTCATGATGATATTGACTAGCTCTTCAAGAACATTATTTTCCTCAACCGTGGAGTGTAGTGCCCATGCTCTAACTAGTGGATCTAGATTAGACAAGTCTTTTTGAAAGCAATTAATTGACAGCAAAGCTTCATTGGGGCGCTCTCTAGCATATGGGAGAAGATGAAGATGAGCAAACTTCTTCATTGTTTTCTCAATTCTTGTCCAAGTTCACAAGTCCTTGTTATCATATTGAATAATTGAATTTTAAGTTTTTAATGTATTTTGTTCAAGCTTGGATTTAATTCATTTGAGTTCCTTCTTAGTCCAAGTTCAAAGGTCCCCTGCTGTCCAAATAATGTCTAATATTTGTCCAAGTCATAAGTCTGAGTTCAAGTCCAAGTTCTTGTCCACCTTGCAAGTTCAAGTCAAGCTCAAGTTCTTTGTTCAACTCATTTGAGTTCAAGTAGTCCCCTGCTGTCTTGTAGAGTTCAAGTCCGAATGCACAAGTTCAAGTTCAATCTCATTTGCACATTTTTTTATTTGGATTCAAGTTCATTTAAGTAGATTAAGTCAAGTCCATAAATCTCAAATGGTTCCAAGTTCTTGTCTGTATTTCAGACAAAATTTCGGCAGCCTCCCGACGTCTCCCCGTTTAGGGGAAAAACCAAGAGACCGCCTACCCGCCACGTCAACAAAGACGTGCACGGTTGGTGTTGGTGAGACACCGCGACAATGATTTTTTTGTTTTTTTCTCCCACCACGGCCAACAAAGGCGTGCATGGGGTTTTAAAAAGTATTTTATGAAAAGATACAGTTTTGCTTTCCCCCCGCCCGGGGGTACTTATAAGTGAACCCGCTTCGCCGTACGTGCCGCACCAGGGTCCCATCCTACCACGGCCAACAAAGGCGTGCATAGGACAGTTCTCCGATTTGCCACGAATATTGAAGTAGGGTTTTGAGTTTAGAAAGATTCATACCTCCGCGGGGTAGTTGTGGATGACACATGGATCGAGGGGTCACTCACCTACCTTGTCGTAGGTGTCGCACCAGGTTCCCTCCTACCACGGCCAACAAAGGCGTGCTTAGGTGGTTTGCCGGTCCGACACGAACATCGAGGAAAGAGAGTGTAGGGGGGAGCACTTGTACTTTCTCTTTTTAATTAATCATTACTAAAAGAAAATTTAAATATAATTAATTATGATTAAAAATAATTAATTATCATTAAAAATAATTAATTATAATCTAAATAATTATAATTAAAATATGTCTAATTAATAATTAATTATAATTAAAAATAATCAATCATAATTAAAATTAATTAATTATGATTAATGATAATTAAGTATAATTAGAAATAAGTAATTATAATTAATTTAATAAATTATAATTAATAATAACTAATTATAATTAAATCTAATTAATTATGATTAATTAGTAACGATATCATAAAAGGATCTATGCAGTATTTGGAAACAGGATTTGATCAGCCCGAAAATTTTACACAGAATAAATCATGTATTTCCCCTTTAATGCCGTAAATCCAAGATTTATAAATCCTTTAGTTTAGTGGATTTACGGGATTTGGCCAAAGAGGCATACGAAAGGGAGAAAGTCACCTTCACAGCCAGCGTGCTCCTGTTCCTGCTTGAGATCAAAATGTCGGAACTTCCGATCCAAAAGGAAGGGAAAGTCGGAGCGAAGTCGGACAGGGGAGGCGGGTCTCGGCAAGGTAGGTCTTCCTCTCTCTCTCTCTCTCTCTCTCTCTCTCTCTCTCTCTGGACGGGAGGATCGGACACGGCGTCGGCACAGGGAGATCGGGGAGCTTGTGGAAGGAGAAGAGCCGAGAGCCTTGCGTGTATGGAACGAGTAGAGCAGCCACGATGGGAGCTTGGGCTTGGTATTTAAAGAGGCGAATGGGGCTCGATCGAGGAGAAGATCGCAGATTTTGCGCAAGATTTCCGGAACGGCGCCGACTGCACACCGATTCAGCGGGATTTCGGGGATGCCTTCGACAGATACGAGGTTTCCAGGATTTCTGGCGGGATTCGCGTGTTAGCATCGATGCATCTGAGTTCGTGGATCCGATGGTTTACAGGCATGTACGTTGAATTTTGGCTTCCTCTTTTTTTGTTCTTTTGGGTATATGATACAGGTCAACATAGGGCATGTATGATTTCAAAAAAAATTTAAATATGTTTGATAAATCGGATGCATCAAATTTTCACAATGGATGTCTCTAATTGTATGATAAGATTACTATGATTTCAAAGTGTGAGACTTTCAAATGACTTGGAAGAAAAAAACATACGCTCTTAATAATATATTGCATGTATTAGATAATTCCAATTTTAAATACATGGGAGTTGGACTTTTGAAAGCAATTTTATGTCATTTGAACATCCTTAAGAATAGTCGTTGTCGTCCTAGAAGAAGAAAATTTTCTCTATCACTAGCAGCATTGGGAATGAGAAACTTGGGGTAATTTCCTTTGCCATCTTGAGAGATAACTTGTTTGACTGTAGAAGTTGTTTATTTTATTTTTTTGCTTTGCTTTTCATTATTAGAACTTTCTTTTTATGAAGTTTCACCATTTTACTTCCATTGAGTTACTTTGAGAAACTTTTAAAGAGGCTTTTTGCATGGGCTTTAAAGTTTCTTTCAACAACTCCAACAGGATTTTGGATAATTTATTAAAAATTTTCAAAGATGATTTAAAAAGAGATAACTACAATACATTTACAACTGTAAGAAAATTATTACTGCAGCCTTTTGGGCTAGATATTACTGATGATGAAGAAGCTGTGGTTGCCGATACTGCTTTCTATCCTTAGGTAAGAATCATTTCCCCATAAATGACAGTAGCAAACTCCTGTCTTGGGTTCGCTAAGAATGCAATAGGAAGGGTCACCTTACCAGCAATGACTTCACTTTCAACCCAGTAGATGAAGATATAGCAATCCCCCAGCACAAGATCCAACATCATGTGATAAGGGGAATAGTTTCGTTCATTACTTTTATCAACATCAGTCTTTTGGGCATAGGAAATTCGTAATTCTTATCCTTCACTTATAAGTTGAAATTTTTATTTTCCTGCATCTCTCCTGAAAGAATATTACAAATTAATTTTTTTTATCAATTTAGTGAAATAATATACGATTGACTTTAATAACCTTAGCACCCTAAATAAAAATAAATATTATTATTTTTTTCGGCATATTAGTAAAACCGAAGTTAGAGAAGCTTTAAAAAAAAAGAAGAGTGGAAAAGCTGTTGGACTTGATGATATTTCAATAGAGATGTGGAAATGCTAAGGAGATGAAGGAATTTTTTGGCTTCCTAAACTTTTAATATTATTTTGAAGAGTAAAAAGATGTCAGATGAGAGGAGAATAAGTGCGTTGATTTCTATTTTTAAGAATAAAGGTGATGCACAAATTGTGTGAATTATAGAGGAATTAAGTTAATGTGTCATACTTTAGAACTATGGGTGAGCGTTATAAAACATAGATTGCGACGTGATACTAATGTTTCTCAAAATCAATTTCGATTCATGCCGGGTAGGTCTACTATGGAAACTATACATTTATTGAGAGGTTTGAATGAGAAGTTTAGAGAGAATAATGAAGATATACATATGATATTTATTGATTTAGAGAAACTATATGATAAAGTTCCAATAGAAGTGCTATGGAGAGTTCTAGAAAAGAGAAGGGATAATAAAGCTTATATTCAAGTCATTAAGGATATACATGCAGGAGCTGTTACTTGTGTTCAAACACAAGGTGGTTTGACCAAGTATTTTTTTTATTTCAGTTGGATTACATCAAGGATCAGCCTTAAGCCCATATATTTTTCTTTAATCATGGATGTTCTCACTAGAAGTTTGCAAGAGGTTGTTCTTTGGTGTATGCTTTTTGCTAATGATATTCTTCTTATTGATAAAACTAGAGGGGAGTTGAAGGTAAACTTAAATTATGGAGGTCAACCTTAGAGTCAAAAGGTTTTCATTTGAGTTGATCTAAAACTGAATATATGGAATGTAATTTTAATAAGAGATCTAGTGGGGGAATCGTGACTTTGGACGATCAAGTCATTAATAAGATACATGCTTTATATATCTTGAGTCTATTGTTCAAAGAGATGATGAAAAAAATGGGGATATTATCAGTAGAATTCAAGTTGGATGGTTGAAGTGGAAGAATGTATTGAGCTTGTTGTGTGATAGAAAAGTCCCCCTCAAACTTAAGGCAAATTCTATAAGATGGTGGTGAGAATAGCAATGCTTTACGATGCAGAATGTTAGCCATTAAAAGAGAAGTATAATATTAAGTTAAGTGTTGCCGAGATAGGATGCTTAGATGGATGAGTGGATTTACCCTTAGAGAAAGGATACAAAACGAGCATATACGTGAAAAAGGTTGGAGTAGTTCCAATGGAAGATATTATTAGGGAGAGTCTCCTTAGATGGTTTGGTAACATAAAACAGAGGCCTTCCGATGACCCAGTTAGGAGAGTAGATGTATTAGATTTGGCTTACGTTAAGAAAGGTAGAGGTAGACCTAAAAAGGATTGGTTAGGAAATATTAAAAATGACTCTTCTTTATTAGATTTAAATGAGAATTTGATGCTTAACAGAACAATGAAAAAAAAGGATTCATGTAGCCGATCCCACATAGTAGAATAAAGGCTTGGTGTTGATTTTTTTCATCAATCCTCTTGTGTCAAGTTTTTTGGCCATCTCTTCTTTCTTCTTTCTAGGCTATTCTTACGTAATATGTACTAGTTTCCCTTTGTCTAAGGATAATGCTGACACACTGCATTTTATTTCAACTATTTTCTATTTGAATTGGTATTATTATTGATATCTTTGAGAAAGAATAATTGGGCAGCCTCAGGTTGTAGACTAGTACATTGCTAAGTAATTTTTTAAAAGTCCTATTAGTGAATCCTTTTAGGATAAATGCTATTTGACTATGAATATTTCTTAGCAAAATCTCAATAGTGTGTTGTGCCTGGAATCATGGTTTAAATTTTATGCTAAGATCCTCCGCCTAAGAATGTAATCCACCAATCCCACATTGGGTCTTTGTTTTTCAACCACCAGATCTCCCCTTATGATGTGATGTCAGCTCCGACAAACTTCTAAATGATCGGAGCTTCCAACTTTACAAGTATTTTTACCGAAACATTTGGTAACTCAATTTAACAACCAAATGCAACACTTAAACAAATTGCTCACAAACTGTCAGAATAATAATGCATCACTGCCACCCACATTACAACACAGTTTTTAAATAAGCGAAATATTGACATGGGTTCCCCAGTCCATCAAGTAACTTCAATGAAGGAGGAACAAATCCCTTCGATATTGTACAAATCAAACTCTTATGAACATGATCTACCCCTTTAAACTGAAGGACCTCCTTGAGTTTGAGCCATGTATATCTTGATCTGCTGACTAATGTAATCCTTCAAATCTACCTTTGATGCCTATTGCTGCACGGATCAATGTTCTTTCTTGCTCTGGCTTCCTATCTCATCATAAACTTTATCTACATTTTTTGACCTTTTCAATACTTCTTGAATGCTTATCTACTATGATTGAGGGCTTTTAAAACCCTAAAACTATGTTGTCAGAGTTATCATGGTTTCTACCATCTCATTCAACCTTCTTTCCATGTTATGAACATGATCACCTTTTGCTTTCAATTGTTGAAGTAACAATTGGATTTGAAGAATGCCATCCCTCTCTTCCACTCGAGTTTCTACCAACATGCCTATACGAGAGTCTAATGGTAGAAATGAACCTCTTTTGTCATATTGAATTACAAATACTTCCTCCTCATTCAAAAGATAATCCTCATCATGGTTGAAGCTTTCTATCAACATCCATTCATTTTTTGTATTCCTTCTTGTGTATTTTTTTGAGGTTATCTTTCAGATATTTCATCATTTCCTCAATACTCTTACCTATTGCAGGATTGATTGGCGGTAACCCATCATGCTATTGATGACCATCAATCTCCATAGGTTGCTTTCTTTTATTTTTTGAATCGGTCTCACTATGAATTGGAGAGGCACAATAGATGGAGTTGCCACATTAGATCTCCATTCGTTCTTCATACTCTTTGGATATTTGGTAGGAGTGTAAACGACTCGAGTCACTACTAGCTTAAGCTTGAACTTGATTAATTAATCGAGATCGAGCCAACTTATTTATTATGAAAGATAGAAAATGATTATGATTCAATCAATTATTATAATTAAATAACGAAATGAGTGAGAAATTAAAAGAAAAATAATAAATAATCACTTAATATACGAAAGTGAGATATATTTTTAAGCATCTTTTATAATTTTGTTGTTAAAATCTTGAATGCTAATATATTTTAAGCATATTTTATATTATTTTTTTTCAAACTAGCCGACTAGTGAGCTAACGAGTTGAATTAGGGCTGACTCAAGCTTGGCTCATTAGCTCATCGAGCTCGGCTCACGAACCATTATCAAACCAGCTCACGAGTCGAGTTGATTTACTTACACCCCTAAGATTTGGTGTCCCAAAGCCATCTCATCTAAATATGAAGTTTGAATGCAATCCCAAGAGTATAACTCATCAGGAGAAGTATAAGGTCTGTCATCTTCAAAAGATCTACTAAACTTATAAGGTGCATCGGATGTATTGGATGTTGATAAAGAAATACGAGGGATCATCGAGACCACTCGATGATAAGAATAATCAACTTTTGATCTGCGATGGACCTCGGGTGGAAATACAGATCAATACAATCTGCTCACTAAACGTCCTCCTAAAATAAGGCTTAAATCCATAACCAACATTAAAGCTGACAAAACTGGTTGTCAGGTATACTTCTGCTAGCCTTTTTATAAGGGTTGAACAATTAACAAACGATCTTTGGGATTTTTGCCCTCCCTTAGAATACTGTCAGTGACTCTCTTGGCAAATCATGTGCTTCATTACTTTAATAACCCCTTTCTTGGAAGAGTTAATCTTTTCAGCTATCCTGTGGAAGAAAATCCTTATATCCTTGTCCTATTGCTTTGACCGTCCTTTAGAAGTACTTTTTTTTGGTGGCGATGTAGAAATTTTCTATCATTCTTCTCTCCTCCAAATTTTATTAAATACCTTAAACTCAGGGAAATAAGAATAAGAAATAGTAAACGATATTATAGATTGTTAGCCTGAAGTTAAGAAAACTGATTATTTAATAAAATAAACATTATAAAAAAATCATAAGAAAAAAGAGGATAATTAGAAAATAAATTTAGTGTCAAGTACTTATTAAGTTATTTCAATAATATATTTTAAAATAAAATAAAAAAGATGGCTTAACCTAAGTTATTTAATGTAATGTATATTTAAACTTAAAATTTTTTATTCAGGACGTGTGTCAAATATGTGCAAATTATTATTACTTAATTGGACACATAGATGGCATGTTTGACATATGTCAGCCACATGTCAAGCAAGTGCACCTGTCCGAAATAATATGCTTTATTATTTTGTAGTGTTGTTGCATCATACTATAAAAAAGACAAGAAAGCAAGAAATATGACGAAAAAATAATCACCAACCAATGAAAAAATGTAAAATAAATTTAAAAAATGAGGTTCTAATTGTGTTCATGATGACACATTGAGAATAAACAACTAATTAATTTGTGTGTGTGTGTGTGTGTGAGAGAGAGAGAGAGAGAACAATGAAATAACCTAAAACAAATTAAAGTAATATGATTTTTTATGAGCACTTACTGTCATGAAAAATAGGCCTAAAAGGAGGCCCCGATAAGGAGCAATATCTGACTCAACCTGCAAGGAAAATTCTGTTTCTGCCAAGAGGAGACCAGCCAAAAATGCTCCCAGTGCCATAGACAGTCCAGCCTGTAATGGATAGAATTTAGAATTATAAAGAAGCCAATAAAAAGGAAAAGATGAAGCTAGGTTGAACATACTCGAGCTGTAAGGAGACTAGTGCCAAGAATGACAAGGAGGGTATTGGCAGAAAAAATCTCAGCATTCTGATTCTCTGCAATCTGTTTATAAATTGGCCGAAGAAGCTGCCAGATTGTATATTTTGTCAAATGAACAATTATATATATCTTATGGGAAGAACTAAGAAAATAGCTCTCAGATCCAAAATGGAAAAATATATTAGTTACCCAAAGTAAATACTAAATTAAAATATAACAAAAGCATCAGACAACTAAAGGAAAATTCATATTTCTAAATAAAAAGTTGTTTTTATTTTCCTGTTCAGCAATATAACAATAGATGGATAAATGCATTATATCAAGTCGTACAGAGTCTTCTGGTAAAAAATACGCAATTGAATCATCAGACCAGCACTGAGATAAAAAACATGCATAGAATAAATTCTATAAGATAAGGCCATGATAATTTCTGAACGTCTGAACAGCACATTTTCGTTGAATACATAGTTGGGCATCTAATTTGACTCCAAAATGCACGCAACCAAAATACAAACTCACAAGCAGTCAAGAGCACGGTGGTTCTGTTTTTATTCCGCAAAATTTCAGATAAAAAGTATTTCAAGAACTAAAACCATTTCACATATTCTCAGCAAATAAAAGTCTCATGAAGGATGGTGACAATAGCGCAACAATAATAATGATCCATTGAACTATAGAAGTACGAACTCTTTAGAATGATCAAAACACGAATTGCTGATCCAAGGAAAGTGGTATGTGTGCCATTTTTAGTACTAGAGAAATAAAGACAGAGCCTTACCAAGCGTCCGCCTGCAATTATGGCAGTTATGGCAACCATTGCTTTGACAGCAGCAATTCCAAGGGCTTCTGCAATTGCCTGAAAACCAATCTGAAAGAAGCAACGTTTCTGTAAAACTACATGTATGTTTTTTTAATTAAAGCATAATTTTGCAACCAATTAAAAGACTAAGTAAAACATAGGGAAATTTTGAAGAACTGCTAAAAGAAAAGTAAAAATCACAAAAAATAAAATTAGAGATCACATGAAGCAGAACAAAGTATCCTTCAACTAAAACAAAGAACTATATAAACTCTCATTTGTAGCGCGTTGCTTGAAACATTGAATATCGGTGAATGCCAACAATTTTTTTTTTTTTTTGTTTCTGACCTGCCAGATGAAAAGAATTTGAAACCCCATATCCATCAAATGATGAATACTTTGAAGACACCCATCTTAATCATAAGGCAACTATGCAATATGGTCATCAACATCTTCAGTAATGTGAAGAGATGAGTAATTCTCATATTAGGAGGGTTAGGATCACCAATCATGCATCTATGCATGTAGATGAGGAGTTGAACATATCCTTGGGGCCTAATAATTAGGTGGGCTTAGAAGGCTCAGATTCCATATAAACAGGATCTTGAGAGAGTTCCACATTTTGAGCACAAAATCTGATATGACAGGTGTCACTACACTCATACTGTTCAAAGTTAGAAATTAATCATTTGCATAATCACATTGTACATGGATATTTGATTTCCTCAATTTCAAATGATACTTGAAACATTATGAGAAATTGTGCTAAAATTTTTTGCAGGAGAATAAAAATGAAGGATTTCAAATTATATGTTTTTCCAATAATCAGAAGATGTAGAATGAATCAACACCTTTTTTTAATGAACAATAATGTGTTGAACTCTACATCTATTCCAAAACCCAAATCAGTTGAATGCAATGAAAGTGGTGGGCAACGAACACGGTTTTGTGCAAGACCATTTCTTAATGCCTTAATTGCATTGAAAGTATTCAAATGTCTCGAGTTTCATAACATGAATTGCATTGACGTGCCTAGAACACCTAAATACCCTCATGATCCATTTTATTGAACTGAATAAAGATTTACACGAAAACTTTCAAATCGACTTCAAACACCTCAACCAAAATCAAAATCGCTCAAATATTGCTTATTCACAAAAAGACTATGCTGATGCGTCCAGAGTGTCGAATCATCAGGAAAAGTTATATTAACCTATCTACAACACAAATGCAAATGCAGGATTTGCCCGCACACGATGCGATGGCACAAAGTTTGAGATGTCCATGAAACAAGAAATTGTGTGACTTTGGGGGTTTGAATTTTAAAGTAACTTTCATTTGTAAAAGGCATTGAAGCTTAAAGCTAATGCAAAAACAAAATCTCATGTCTTTAGATTTGGTGTATAAACATCTGTCATAATGTTCAAGTCTTTGTTGACTCCAACTTTGCACGGAGGAAGATCAAACTTAAAGTGTAGGTTACCTTCTCTTATGTGCAAGCCGAACCGCTCTTAACTGCAGGTCTTACACATTTTTTACTATAGATGCATCACATATTTGCACATTTATATGTTGTATTTGCACATTTTTCAATATATTTGTATGATGCCCTTGTGTGGTGAAAGATTTTTGGTTCACTTGCACGATGCACTCCCATGCTTATCGATGCATTTGCACCATCTGCTTGTATGATTTTGAATGTATTTGTGTGATTTTAATGCAGTTACATGGCGTGCTTAAATGCATTTAGGTGCATTTGTATATTGTACTTGCATTCTTTTCAATGTAGTTTTATGCATCTACACTGTGCACTTGCACACTTTTAATGAGTAAAATTTAAATTCATTTTTATTTTAGTTCACACAACATTATTGAAGGTCAAATTTATGAGTTTGATGCATTTAGTTGAAGTACATGAAGTTATTTCATTTTATAAGATTAGACATATTTTTTGGTGATGCACAAGATTTTGCAAATTTTAGAGGAATTAAGTTTGTGTCATACTTTAAAACTATGGGAGAAAGCTATGGAGCACAGGTTACGATGTGATACTAACGTTTCTCAAAATCAATTTGGATTCATGTCGGGTAGGTCTACTATGGAAGCCATACATTTATTGAGAGGTTTGATGGAGAAGTATAGCGAGAAAAAGGAAGATCTTCATATGATATTTATTGATTTAGAGAAAGCATATGATAAAGTTCTAAGAGAAGCGCTATGGAGAGTTCCAAAAAAGAAAAGGATTAATAATGCTTACATTCAAGTCATTAGGGATATGTATGCTGGAGCTGATACTTATGCTATTGTTCTCGTAGGCAGGTAGATGTGTTCATCCATGACTCAATGTTGACTACAGGATACTGCATTTGCTGAAGTTCTTCTTTATTTGCCTACAGATGGCATATAGTGCACGTGTTGAGTCTCCTACAGTGACTCATGGGAGCTTGTATTTGCTACAGTCCTCTTGCATTTTGCTTGTGAACAACATATTGGATGTATAACAAGTCTTCTATAGCAGCTCGTAAGAGCTTGCATCTGTCGCCAATTGACCAACTTTTAGCTTGCAAGGGATTTGTGCAATTTCCTTCCATTGAATGGTCATTGAGTGTGAGGATGTTGTAGCATCCATTGTGTGTTGCTCATTATCACTATTGTAAATATGAGGAATCTTCCATTATTTTTTAACAAATGTTAACATTTATCACATGCTATACTGTAGATGATTTGCCAGGAATTTTGTGTGTTGGTTGCATGTCGCTATCCATCACTCATAGGTGGACTACAACATGAATGAGGAGTCTTTTATAGCGACACTGAGGAACGTGTATACATTGTTGATTTGTTGTACTTGTCTATACACAGTACTATGTGTGTGCATTATACACTACCCTTTATCACTTGCAGTGGCCCAATGCGTTTGCTCACGAGCTAATATTGACTGTAGACAAATTATGTTCATTGCAGTATCTTCTAGTATTGGCTATAAGTAATGCTATTATGTGCGCTTCCACGAGGCGAGAGTGTCGAATTGAGGATCAATTTTATCTTGCCTTATTCCTTCCATTGGTTTGCTTTCTAAAATAAAAACTACTGTTTTTGCTTGTTTCCATTAGATTTGTAGAGTTTTCCCGTTGTTTTCGATAATCTTGTTAGGGTTTATTTGAGATATTCAAGTATTTCCTATCAGTTCGTTTGGGTGTTTAAAGGAGTAGTTGAAGGTGGATCCGTGGCTTGGAGTTTGAATCCTCTACACGACACAGAAAGGGATAAGGGGATGGAGGAGCTTGCGGAAGAGGGAGCTCATGAGCAGGAGAGGGCTCTATTCATTCTTGCTTTTAACGAGAGCGGGAGCAAAGCAAGCACGGTATTGAGGTGAAGCACATGTGAACGGACAACTGCGGTACCGTTTGCAGAGATTCGAGCGGGATTTGATCAGGGATTCGGGATGGGCTTCGGCAGGCTATATATATATATATATATATATATATAATCTTAGTGTAGGTCAACAACATTCCTCATGATGATGAATTCTTTCGTAGATAACCTTAAGCAAATGGACATCAATGAGGGAGGTTAGTTTTGTTAACCATTTATCCTGAGTTGTTGGGTCATTATCATCATAATTATTGATTAGCAAGCTCATCAATGCGATCCCAACCTACCATACCTATGAATATCTAGATCGTCAATTTTCTAAAAGAGGATTGCCTATCTCAACATGCTTCGTTGTTATGTGATCCTTTCGACTTAGGATTATTGTTTGAGGAGACAACCGAGCCAGTTTTCCAAGCAAGACATTCATTTCTAGTGTGCCAAGTAAAGATGAAGAATTGTTTCTCATGGGATTTTTGGCCACATGGTTATGCACTTTTATATTCTTGAACAAAGTGGAATTCATGCAATATAGCATTATTTTAGCAACCAACTGGATTCTCAGGGAGAGCGCCTCTCCTTTGCTGCTACGGTACTAATCAAAGCACATAGAGTTCTGTATATCCTCACTGAGATAAGCTCTCTTGAGTTGAGGGATGTGATTTTGCTGTGACACTATATATATCTACCTCCACATATATGAGGACTTCGCTTATTTGAAGCGCCCTTCTTACCTTGTGGGGCAAAGATATATCACAACTATTTAACTATCGCAAATATCATCCAACTAAGAGCAAGGAGTATACCACTTTTTTCTTTGCTCTGCATTTGGAGGTAAATTGTCTTTCTCTAGTTCATCAACACCCCCACCCCACATTCTCTTTCAATTTTAGGTTTGGAGTGATAATGTTAGTGTTAAAGAAATATTGTGTTCAAATAAAATTTTTTATATTGACCAGAGAATAGTATTTATACCTTTTTTTTGGAAAGAATCTGATAAAAATACCCTTATTAAATTTAAGGTCTAATTTGCTTCGGTGCTTGGAATGATTATGAATAAAGACTAAATACTCAAATTTTGTTTTAGGAGCAAAATAAATGATTCTGTCTTGAAACTTAATAGAGATGGATTTGAAGCAGGGGTTTCAAATTTAATAAACTTGATGAGATTCTATTAATAAGATATGCAACTATCAGAATGACTTCCACCCTAATAAACTCAGGGGTTCTATGGTTGCCACCCAAAAAAAAAAAAATTGTGTAAAATAAATATTTTGAAGCTGTTTGGATGATTGTAAAAGAAAAGCATGAGATTTTTTTTTGTTTGATTTGAAGTAAAATAAATACAATGTAAAGTGCAAAAAGGTAGTGGTCAGTATCGGTGGGTGGCATACAATGGTAGTGCCCGGCGCCGGCAGGAGGTGGAGTTAAAAGGCTGTGGCCGACGGCGATGGATGTAGTCAATGGTGGCGAGCGGTGATCAATCTCTGGCGTGCGGCGGCGGCGGGCGGCGACAATTGCAATGACTTTCCAGTGTATTTGAAAATCGACCAAATCGGAGAAATTCTAAATACACAAAATGAATTAGATAGTGCATTTCAAATGCACCAAAGTTTTACAATGCATTTGTTTTACATCAAGCCAAATGCCAATATTTTTAAAACCATGCATTTGAAATACTTTCACTCCCTTTGCAGGCAAACAAACAACCCCTCAAGAATAATTGTGGAAAACATCAGTGATCTAGTCACCTAAACAGACGTCTATTTTTTTTCAACAACCCAATTTTGTTTAGGGGTGTCGACATAAAAAATTTGTAGATAATCCCTTGATATATGAGATAATATTGTAAAATTGATATGAAGTACTCTTTAGCAATTATGAAGTTTTGGATATGAATTTCAGTGCAGTTGAGTGTGAACCATGGTATTGAAATGTTTCATGATTTGAACTTAAATTTTCTTTCATTATGAAAAATTAGCCGAGACGAATATGATCTTTAATGAAGGAAATAAACCATCTACTACCAAAGATGTTTTGACTCAAAATGGTCTCCACAGATTACCGTGCACAGAAGCAAAAAGTTAGAAATGTCTGTAGGTTTGATTAAGATAGAAACTACAAATAAATTTAGCCAAGTGGCAAATTTTACACTAAAAGTTCTTTGAATTTTTGTGTGGATACAGAAGAAATTGAGTTTTCAAGGTAAGTAGAATTTGGATGTCCTAGGTGATATTGTCAAAGCTAAACATCATGATCATTATTTGAAACGTGGTTGAATGAAGGGATGGGTTTTAGTGGATACATAGCCCACTATTTGACATCATACCTTGCTAGAGAAATTATTTAGAAGACAAAGCCCTAAACACATCTCTGCACTATCAATCAACCTCCTGGAGTTCAAGTCTTGAAAGTGACAAATATTAGATGGGAAATCAGCAACTCAAGTTTTACCTCGAGTGAATTTACTGATTGGTAGTACGCTGCAATCTAGGTTAAGACACTAGAAATACGGAAGTGGCAGATCTTTTGAGAGAATAATGAAACATATGTCTGCCACATTTGAGGGTGACTTATATGCAATATGGGCATTATATTTTCATGGCATGGGCGGTAATAATGGAAGCCACTTTCGTCTCCTGTCATATTATTTGACGCTCCCTAGTTTTGCAATCAGAGCATATAAGTACTTACTTTTTTTAGCAACAAAGCTTATTGTATTGGTGTTCTAAAATAAGCTTTTGTCAGGAATAATTGGTTGTTTTAGATTTGCTATCTCTATGATTACAAAGTAAAGAGAGAGTGGTTGCACTTTATCTTTATTGTTGGTTCTCTTTGGAATTTTTCAACCTCGTATTTCATCATGAATTTTCATGTTTGGGTATGGATTTTCCATTTTGAGATAATTTTCAATACTGTATTTGCTAGCTTCTTTACCACGGATTTCTTCATGGTAGTTGTAATTGTCTTCTTTCTAAGAGGATCCTTCATATATATTTTTATCAATCTTGCTGGACAAAAACTTGCATCCGGTGTTGGTGAAGAACCCATCAACTTGGAGAAGAGATTCTATGTTGAAAGACTCACCTGTTTCACATGAAGTAGAACCTTAATGGCTTTGATGCCATCTTAAAAATTAGAATGGAAAGAGATGATTGAATTTTATTTCCATGCTCTAGGTAAAAAAACAAGATATGAAGTTGTAAATAAAAAGTAACAGAACAACTATCAAAGAAAGAAATAAATATGAAAAACAATATTTAATTTTGAAATATATAATTAATAACCAACACAAATATAATACTATTGTCCACGAATTGTTAGATTGTTTTAGATGAAAATTAATATTCACGTATTCCTAGATTATTATAGATGAAAAATTATTGTTTGAAAATTGTTAGATTATTGTAGATGAAAAAATTTGGCCACATTAAGTATTATTTTAATAATATGATTGGTAATAGCAAGCAATCTTATGACATTATGATAAGAAATTTAAAAGCAAAAGTGAAGTAAAGATTTTAGAACTACAGTTCTCAAAGAAATAAAAACCAACTAATTGAATCGTGTCATCATTATTTTATAATTATTTATCATTTACTTACGAATTTTGAACATTTGAAATTTAACAATACATGCTTAACTACTAGGCAACCCTTCCTAGGTTGGACCTCGCTACATTGGAGATTCACATATTAAGATATCTGGAGATAAGCTTAACCTAAAGTACAATATGCCAAGTTGTGAACATCCGGTGCATTACTTTCAACATAGGTTTTATTTGGATAGGATTATCCTGAGAGTCCTCTAGCTAGATTTTAGGGGTGTCTTAAAAGGAAGCATTAACAGGCCTTAACATTAAAATAGAAGGGCCATCTTCTTTTCTATTTAAGCCTTGGCATGTTGATTTTAAAAAACTATGTTGGTTAAATATCAATATCTTCTTTTATCAATTAGTCGTTGATTTTCAAGCAGAAGCATGAATGGATGCATGAAATCATGCTATGCCGATTTGGCGCTTCTCTATTCTGATGATTTTACCCGTTCTCTCTTCTTTCCACTTCTTTGTGCCATTTCTTTAATTTGTTCATAATTGTAAATGTCAATTGGTATTTGTCGGTGCAGTCACAACTGGAGATCAAAAACCACAATGGCTTCAAGGATTGGGGACAATTACATCTTTTCATCTCTGGGATCAGGATTCTTTCACCTTTCAGTCTCCCAAAGGGCTTTATTTGCATCAAAGCTGCTTCATAATTGATTTTGATAATCTTTACTTTTGCAACTGTTTTCCGTTAGGTTTCAGCAATTCATCATATAAAAGCTCTCAAAACTTTAATCAATATCTTAGTTTTTTAATTTACTGCCTTGCATCCTAGTGAATCTTTCTATGGGTATCGCGCATAAAGCACTAGATCTCAATACACGCTTCATCAAAAGTGCTCAAAGATATAAAACACACAAAATTATAGATAAATAATTTTTTTTGCTGGAAAGAATTAAGATCAGAGCATACCCCTCCTTTGGATGAATTGGGTGAAATAAGAGGGATCAGTATTAGCAAAACAACCACAGCTAAGTCCTGCAAAAAGCTCACAAAAAAATAGTCACTAGAAACCACTGGATCTACATAAAGTACTAAATAACCATTAGTAAAATTAAAAAAATATGAGATAAAACGTAAGGTCGCAGTACTCTATCATAAAGATAAATTTTGCCATAATATACTGAAAACACATTTTTCCCGTTTCCTTATTTTTACATAGAAGAATGTCAGAAATATGAAACAATATTTGTGCAACTATCATACCAAATGAGGTACATATTAAAACAGAACTCTGGGAATTGTGACAGTCAAAATTTACCATGTTTTTTCAGCATGACATAACCATGACAATCACAATGCCCCACATTTTGCAGTGGCAGCTATTAGCTGTATTGATATAATGAATATTTACATAATCATCATCAACAACAATAAGCCTTTATCCCATTACGTGAGGTCGGTTATATGAATTATTTTTTTTCATAGTGTCCTATTAAGAGTCGCAATGAATATTTTCATCACTCAGTAAAATACATACCTGAAAAAGTAAAACAGAAAAAGTAGCGCGACCATGTCGTGATGTGCTCTCTCCTCTCTCTTGGAGCACCTGTTAAAGGACAAGAAACTTCTGGAAAGTTCAAATTTTCTGCTAGGCAATTGTATAGATATAAGACATTTACTTTCATGAGAACCAATGATATCAAACAGCCAAATTAGCATCTGAATTAGGGAACATGGTTATAAAAATAAAATAAAATAAAAAAACAAACACCACCAACTGATGAATGATTCTGCATGTTTTACGTGAATGTTAGCTCTCTGCATGTTTTACGTGAATGTTGTCATCAGTTCTTTCATAGCATTTCTACAGACATAAAAAAAAATTAAAATATTAGACATAATGATGACAAGAGTTATCTAAGTCCTTTTGATGCAATGGAAATCATGACAAACTAAGCCAAAAAAATACAATCCGCCATAGATTAAATATTAGGACTCAAACCTAATTCTAAAGAGCTAAATCAGACCAATTATTACCTTTATAGGGCAATTTCTATTTATGATGGAACTTCTCTTATTTTAAATTTAATTTGTTTTATCGTGCTCAATTAGTTTCTCTTGGATAATTTCAATTTTGAGTTTAAATTATTAGGATGGGATTTAACTAGTTTTTAGATAGTTTTAGAGTTCAAATTTAAATCCAAGTTGTGTGTGTAGATCACTACAAATTACATGTGGAGTTATGTTCTTCCCCCTCCATCAACTTTAATCCTCCACCAACAATTTTGGTGTTAGATCTAATGTGATGTCTTGCAAACCCTACATAACCAATTCGAGAAATTGTCTTATGCTCAAGGATGTACAGAAGAAGCTCCCAACTGCTCTCTTCCCCCGTCTCCCTCTCTATTTGCCCAAGTAGATCGCACGAGAGGGCCTTTGTCCGTCTCTTCTAGCCGTGCGCGCAAACAAAGCATGAGGTTCTCAGGACTCCGCTCCCTCTCTCGACTTTCCTGCTCTCTCTTAGAAGGACTCACGCACGCACGCACACACGCACGCACGCAAGTAGTAGGCTAGAAGACCGATTGACCTCTCTCGACTTTCCTATGCTCGAAAATGAAGCCTGCTATACTCGATTTTGTGGATTTGGAAACTTGCAGAGAGAAGAATTAGATAAGAAGCCCAAGACGAAGTTATAGAGAGGATAAGAGAAAGGGGGACATACCTCGCAAGCTATCAAAGAAGAACCCTCAGGTTTTCATGCTCCAAAAATCATCCATAACCTTTTTAAAAAAACAACCTAAAATTCCTCTTTTATAGCAACAAAAGAGAGACCAAAAGATAGCCTCAACCGCCCCAAACAGCCAACCAAAAAATAGAAAAAAGGCATCATTTAATGCTCCCAGAAATCGAACCACCATAACCAGGAACCGGGACAGAAACAGGAACAGAGGGACCCAGGCAGACGAACCGATGATGTAATCAAAAATTTGGGAAGGGCCCCAAATTTTTTATCAAAAAAAGAAGACTCTTTCTAGGATCTAGAAGATTACAAGAACTCACAAAAACTAGACAAATTAGACAAAAACTAACTTTTTATATCATATAAAGACTTACAAACTTAGACACTTACAATAAAGACGCTTACAAGACACTTAGAAAAGGACTTACAAACTTTAGAAATAAAAACAAACACCTAAAGAAGCTTTGCCTTGAGAAGAAGGATACAGGTGGAATGAAACTTGCGAAAAGACGAAAGAGGTTAGAAGCCGAGACGAAAGAGGTTAGAAGCTAAGACGAAAGGTGGAGAAGCTCGCAAGCCTTCCAGAGAAGTAGAAGAAGAAGTGGACAAAGCTCGCAAGCTTTTCCAAGCAACCCGCAGGTTATAGCTTCCAAAAATAACTCACATAAACTCTCTAAAACATCCCAAAACATCTTATATATATAGACGAGAGGGGGAACCAAACAGCCCCAAAATCTCTTCAACTAGTTAATTAAATGAGGGAAATGAAAAGCCAACAGCCACCTCATAATATTCCCCAAGTCTACACAGGAAACAAAGCACCACAAGCCACGGAAAATCCCCCCAAACAGTCACGGGAAAGCAGCCCAGGCGGAACCCGAAGAGGCAGCCGCAAGAACCAAGGAGGCCCGCACAGAACCGAAGAACCAAGGCACGGGAAAACCACCCAGCACAGCCAACCGTGGGAACCAAGGAGCCAAGGCACGGGATACAACCAGCACAAGGAAATGAAAAGACAAAGGGAAGGAGAATAGGTTCTAGTGGAGAAATCAATGAGACACAAGAAGAAATCAAAAGTCATAAATAAAGGCAAGGGAAGAAACCTAAGAGCCACAAGGAGGGGATGAATCTAATTAATCTTCAATTTATGAGCTTAAAAGGCTCTCTACTAGATATTAATGAGCTGAAAAAGAAGAAGAAGCTCATTAATGAGCTGATTTTTAGTAGAGATAAATAAACTCACAAAATTTAAAATCCAACTTGTTTTGACCCCCCCTGCCTACATCAACCGAACAAATAGCAAGGGGAACCGAGACAGCAGGGAGGCTTTGCCTACATAAACTCAACTAAAATTAAATAAAACAAAACGACACCTTACAACTTTTATATTATAACGGAAAACATACAACTCACACGACAAACACAATCTTAGATCATAAAAACACCTAAAAACCTTTCATTGATTGAAAAGAAAGATACAAATGGGGTGGAAACTTGCTGAGAGAAGAATTAGATAAGAACCCCGAGATGAAGTTATAGAGAGGAGAAGAGAAAGGGGGGCATAGCTTGCAAGCTATCAAAGAAGAACCCTCAGGTTTTCATGCTCCAAAAATCATCCATAACCTTTTTTTTAAAAACTGCCTAAAACTTCTCTTTTATAGCCACAAAAGAGAGACCAAAAGACAGCCTCAACCACCCCAAACAGCCAACCAAAAAACAGGAAAAAAAGGCAGCATTTAATGCTCCCAGAAACTGAACCACCATAACCAGGAACCGGGACAGAAACAAGAATCGAGGGACCCAGGCAGAGGAACCGAACAGTCAACAAGAGGAACCGGGGCAACAGGGAGGCCTTGCCTACACAAACTCAACTAAAATTAAATAAGACAAAACGACACCTTACAACTTTTATATTAGAACGGATAACACACAACTCACACGACAAACACAATCTTAGATTATAAAAAACCTAAAAACTTTTCATTGATTGAGAAGAAAGATACAAATGGGGTGGAAACTTGCGGAGAGAAGAAGTAGATAAGAAGCCCGAGACGAAGTTAAGAGATGAGAAGAGAAATGGGGACATAGCTCGCAAGCTATCAAAGAAGAACCCTCAGGTTTTCATGCTCCAAAAATTATCCATAACCTTTTTTTGTAAAACAGCCTAAAACTTCTCTTTTATAGCCACAAAAGAGAGACCAAAAGATAGCTTCAACCGCCCAAACAACCAACCAAAGAATAGGAAAAAAGGTAGCATTTAATGCTCCCAGAAACCGAACCAACATAACTAGGAACCGGGACAGAAACATGAACCGAGGGACCCAGGCAAAGGAACCAAACAGTCAGCAAGGGGAATCGGGACAGCTTAATTTTCCACAAAATTTTGGTTGCATCAAACTTGCAAGTATATGGCACGATATTCACCAACAGCGCACATTCAACCACAATTCCAATTAGAAGTATAAGCAAAATATGAAAGGAGGTTTCAGCATTTGCCCAAGGAAAAATAAGAAGGAAGACTGGGAATCTCATCCGAAAAGACACTTCTAAGAGGTTTTTCATTCATAGAACAGCATGCGAAGGATGCAAAAATTTTCTGATGGAAATCAAATGTCGTTCTTCGACATGTGGATCAAGTTGAAATGATAATTTTGACTGTAAATTATTTTCTATCTCAGGAATAAAAATATACTTACATAAATGGATGAATGGATGCGGACAGCTGACCCATTAAGGTAAGTATATATTTAAATGGGGATTTTTTGATAAAATGACTTTCTGAAACCCATTCCCTCTCCTTGAAATAATATGTACGCTATGGTTCTAGGTCCAAAAATTAAAAGAGCTATCTGCTCTTCATGGATAAACAGTTTATTATTCAACAAAACTAAAAAACTTTGGGTATATTCAACCTTCAGCTGAAGAATTCCAGACTAAGGACATTATTTTATAAGCCTATTTGAGGAAAAGGCAAAAAAAATGGAGCAACAATATTGTTGTTTGAATGACAATTTTCCTAGGCTGCTGGACCGTTCTTTAGAAATCTAAACAACATAATCATGATATACAGGATGATGTTTGAACATGCTAGTATATACTAAGCTCAAGGAAGAGAAAGTAAACTTCACCTGTAAGACTACTGCGGTAGATGACAAAGCAAGACCATTTCCAATAACAATTGCTGCAGGGCCTGGAAGCAGAGTAATAAAACGGGCAGCCAAGCCAAATGCAATTGCAGTCACAAGAACCTGAAAATGACCAATAACAAGAAAGAAACATAAAACTATTGCAAACCGTAAAAAAAAACCAATAAGATTAGGAAGTTTCTTGTCACCTGAGCAGAGCCTAAACCAAAAACGTACTTCTTCATTGAACTTAACCTTTCCACAGAAAGCTGCAAAGTGAGAATTATATATTTTGCAAGTTTTTCTACTAACAAATTCTCAAGGAAGAAGCAATAGAAAGGCACAATTTTTTTTTTTCAAAGAAAACTCCAGTATACTACCTCAAGTCCAATATTAAAGAGCAGAAAAACAACTCCAAATTCAGCAATGGCCTTTGTCCCATGAACATGACGGATAATGGACAGCCCATAAGGACCAATAAGAATACCAGCAGCCAAATATCCCAGTACAGGACTACCTGAAACATGTCAACAGCCTTATCTTGCACCCCAGAAGATAACACATAAAAACCAATGCCACTACTGAAAACAGGGCACATGATGCAGTACAGCAGCAGGTATAGAGATACCATCAGCAATATTAAATACCTTCAAATGGTGGGCATCGCTAATTGAAAGAGATTCTCAAGAAAATTTGAAGTAATTAGAAAAGTTATTGCAGCAGCCAAAACGCGGCAGCTTCATCAAATTTGGAAAGTAAGCTTCAAGGTCACAAGGAGCCTTCAAATTGAACAACAATAACAACAACATCAAGCCTTTGTCCCACTACGTGAAGTTGGCTACATGAATCTTTTTTGTCATTGTGTCATGTTAAAAGTCAAATTCTCATTTAAATCTAATAAAGAAAGATCATTTCTAATATTTTCTAACCAAGTCTTTTTAGGTTTACCTCTACCTTTCTTAACAAAAGTCAAAAATCTAATACCTCAACTTTCCTAACCGGGTCATCAGAATGCCTCTATTTAATGTGACCAAACCATCTAAGGCGACTCTCTCTAATCATATCTTCCACTGGAGCAACTCCAACCTTTTCACGTATATGCTCATTTCGTATCCAATCTCTAAAGGTAAAGCCACTCATCCACCTAAGCCTCCTCATCTTTGCAACACTTATGATGTGGACATCATATCCTGAACTGTCTTTCGGAAACGTGGTCGACGATTGAAGGCCATGATCGCGCCGATCTACTTTTGAGTCTGCATATGTATTTGTTTTATTTATTTGCTTTATGTATTTGTTTTAGTAGCTTTTACCATTTTGACCTTACTTAAGGGCTTTGTCGTATGTACGCCCTAGAGGCAATGTTGTCTTTATTTCTCTTTCATTGTAGGAGGCTATATATATGCCCCATATGTTTATTCTGAGAGGAATGAATGATTATTACAAAAATTTCCCTGCAAACATGTGTTTTGTGAGAGCTTGAGAATTGTGGAGAGCAATCACTAGGAGAGGGAAGCGGATCACCCACCAAACTTGGAGAAGTCTGGGTTCGTGGTTAGTTTCTTTCTTACCTTCCTCCCCTTTTCCCCCTCTCTTCCTTACCACCCACGGTTTCCCTTGAAAGCACCACCGCCGGCCACCCAAAGGCCCACCATCCCCACCATCGGCCACCCTCCCCACCACCACCACAAACCACCAGCCCTCCCTTCCCCATCAAGCCGCCGGCCCCCCAAACTTCCCTTTTCAAGATTATTTCCTAAAGCTCCACTTTCATTATTTAACTCAACCTATCTTTGGAAGGAAATTGAAATTGAAATAAGTCAATTTTAATTCTCAAATCTTTCCTATTTCCTTAATCTTTTTTTTAGAAAGGTCCTTAATTAAATTAATTAATTCAAATCTGAATTAATTGATTAAAATCCTTCCTATTTCATTAATCCTATTTTTGGAAAGGTCTTTAATCAAATCAATTAATTCAAATCTGAATTAATTGAGTATTTAATACCTTAAATCAAAATACATTGAATCTAGACACATGCCCCCTTCCTCTCTCCACATTAATTCCCTACCCAACCTAAGAACTCAAAGCCAAATTTCATCTCCCCTTACCTTGGCCGTCCCTATCCCTTCCTTTCTGCAATCCCTATTTGTTGATTAGTGATCCCAGCAAGGTTAGCTTGCTTCCAGGTGATTCCAAAAAACTGTGTGAGATTGTCCAAGGCATCCCATAGTGCATAGTTGCTGTTCCACCTTCCCAGGATTGTTAAACTACTGCTCAGCAGATTCCTGTACTTCCATACCTGTTGTCCAGCCCCGGAACTCGCCCTATCGCTGTCCAGATTTTTTTCCGGTTGCTGTTTGGAGTTTCCAGCACCTGAAACCTGCTGTCCAAAAGTCTTTAACCCAAGGGATCCAGTCACACCATTGCCTAATTCCCAAAGTGCTGTCCAGAATTTTCCCACAGCAAAATGCCTTGCTGTCCAGAAATTTACTGCACGCTACATTTCTGTCCAGACATCCGGAATCAGTCTAGAACTGCTGCAGGCTCGTTCTAAAGGTGCAAGTTGCTTTCCTCTCTTCATTGGCCCCAAACAACGTCACCAAATCCTAGTATTTTCTCACTTTGGTAAACTCTTCCTCCAAGTCAATATCTTCTTAGTCGCTTATCAATTGTGGTTTTATTATATTCATAAAGAAAGTGTGAATGCTCCCCCGCTAAAACCTAATAATTGAATAGTTGAGTAAGGGACCTTTCTTAGTAACTAATATTATTGTTAGCATAGAGATTTTTGATGGAAACCTTCCATGTATGCACGTTTTGAGTAATTGACTATTTTAGGATCTTAACCTCTACGCATGTGATTTGTCCTAAGCTTGTTTTATCGTCTTATTGTTTTGTCTTATCGCTTAAAATCAATATAAGTGTATTTACTATTATTCTCTAAAATTTAAGCGTGCAAAATCCTACATCAAGTATCATCTAAACATTGTAGTCCTGCATCATCTGGTATCAGAGCATGGTTTGCTTAAGTTGCATGTACTAGGATTCATCTTAGAGCTCTAATTATCCATCTTTAAGTTTCATTAGTTGTTTAACATTGCATCCATTTGAAACAACACATTGTTTGTTTGTTGTCCACTCAATTTCTACATCATACCGCAAATCCTAAGTGTGTTTTCCATTAGTATAAGTGTTGTCCTTTACATCCCTTCAAACCTTAGTATCTTTTAGTGTCTCTTAATGGATCCGGAACAACTCGGCAGGACTTTAGACCTGTTGGTAGGTCAAATGAATAACATTAGCCAACAACTCAAGAAAAACCAGGCTGACTTAGTTGACCTCCGTCGTTAGAAGACTGAACGCTTCGATACCCTAGATTGAAGTAGGAACCATCCTCCCCTTTACACACCTAGACCTCCATCCATGTATGGGGACGACACCTAGCAACATGAGGGACTTCCTCGTGCCCCTCATCGAGCTCCCCACTATGGACAGGATCGCCGCCTCGACCCTGATATCCCACTGATGAAAAATATCAAGGTTGACGCTCCTACCTTCGACGGAACCTTAGATCCCCAACTTTTTTTAGATTGGATTAAAGGGATGGATAGCCCCTTTAAATAGTACAATATTTTCGAATCTAGGAAGGTTAGTTTTGCTAAAATAAAACTCACGGGTAGGGCTAATCAATTTTGGTCCAATTTAGAAAGTCTTAGAGAAGCCCGAAATGAGTATCCCATCACTGATTGGCTATCCATGAAACGTGAGCTTAAGCAGAAGTACTTGCTTCTCTCGTACTTCCCCAAGCTGTTGGATAGGTGGAATAGGTTGACTGAGGGCAACAAACCGTTCAAGAATTACATCGCATCTTTTGATGACTATCTGATTCGTTGCAAAGGGGAGACCTCCACTACTCCCGCGCAGATTCTGTCCATGTTTAGTACCGGGTTACAAGAGGATCTTCGCAATGAACTGTTTGCCCGGAACATCACTACCCTTGAAAATGCCTACAGTTTAGTGTTAGACCTAGATGAAATCCATCCCCAACACCCTAGTCGACACCATGATTCTAGGCCTCCTTACAGACCTCCAGGTAGTGCCACTTCTCACACCACCATTGCCCAGCCGACCCCAGGGAGCACTACCCGACCCTCGTCTGGTCCCCCACCCTCCGTCCTGATATTAGAAGTAAGCCTCCCACTCCAGATACCCCTCGGTCCAACCCTGGGACCAAGTGATTTAGATGTCGGAGGTATGGGCATATCGCCTCTCAGTGCTCTAGTCCCTACAAAGTCAAGATTATCGAGGAGATCACTGAGGCGGAATTCGAGCCCGAAGTCAACCAGATTCACCAAGTGGACAACGATGTTGAATTCTTTGAGGAGGATGACGACACTACTGTCATCCAGTCCAAAACATTCAGAAAATTGACACTTCTCCCCCATGCGAGGTGAGAGGTGAGATGTGCAATGTCACAACCCGTTGCCACTGATGACTGGCGTAGGACTACAATCTTTCACACACACCAAAATCAAGGATAAGAACTATAAAGTCGTCGTGGATAGTGGCAGCTGCATCAATGTTATCTCATTCAGCATGGTGTCTAAGCTTGGTCTGTCTGACGTTCCTCACCCTAAACCCTATAAGGTAGCATGGGTCAACACCACTGCCTTGGAGGTAAAGGAACGAAGCTTCATACCTATCTCCTTCGCTGACTATAAGGAGAATGTTTGGTATGATGTGTTGATTATGAATGTCAGACAACTCCTTCTAGGCCATCCCTGGCTATTTGACAATGATGTTCACATCTTTGGGCGTTCAAACACATTGAACACCTTTGTGTTTGAACATGAGGGCAAAAAGATCAAGTTTTTGCCATCACAGCCTCAGATTACGGAGGATCCTAAATCCAACCTTGTCAAATCCAAAAAGGGACTGAACCTGATAACTGCCATGGTTCTAGATTTTGAGATAGCCCAAAGTGCACCCTTGTACGCCCTAGTCTGTCATGAGACTTCCACTTAGTCTGACGAACCAGTCCCTCAGGAGGTTCAGCCCATACTTAGTAAGCTTGTTGATGTCGTCCCTGATGATCTTCTCGATCAATTACCTTCGATGAGAGACATTCAGTATGTTTTAGATCTAGTCCCTGGAGCCTCCCTATCCAAACTCCCCACAGCCGAGTTCGCCTACCATGATTCAGTGACCCGTACCACTGGTTTAAGTCTCGCTGAAATTGTTTATGGGTTCAAACCTAGACCGTCGATAGATCAAATACCCATGTGTTCTAGATATAGGATTTTTAAGGCTGCATCTACATTTGCATTGCATTTGCATGAGTTACATAAAGAAATTACACGCCAAACTGAAGAGAACAATAATAAGTTTACACTTTATGCTGCTTCTAAATGACAATTTAAAACTTTTAGTGATGGTTCGGATTCGTCTGGAACGGTTCCCACAAGAAACTGTTAGAAAATTACATGCTAGAAGTGCGGGATCGTTTAAAATAGTCAAGAGAATCAATGATGATGCTTATGTGGTGGGTCTGCCTGCAGAGTTCAACATTAATCCCATCTTAACATAGAAGATTTAGTGACATATGAGGGTTCAGAGTTTAATCTACCAAAACCACTTCAAATAGAGCCTTGTGAGACCCCACCTTGTGAAAACTCAAGCTTACCTTCTCTCCCAAATATTCCTAAAATACCTATAGCAGAGAAGGTTAATATGACTCTAAGTGATGATATTATTTCCACAAAAAAGAGTGGACGAAGAAAGTATCTAATAAGGTGGAGAGGTAAACCAAAGTCAGGCAATATGTGGCTAGAACGCGAGGAGTCAACAAATCGACACAGATGCACTAGAGTTCTACGAGAGCCTCCCGGGACACGTACTCGATAGAGTCGAGCCTTTCCCACCCCGGGAGAATGATGCGGACATCAGATCCTAAACTGTCGTTCGAAAACGTTGCCGACGATCGATGGCCATGATCGCGCCAATCTACTTTTGAGTCTGCATATGTATTTATTTTATTTATTTGCTTTATGTATTTGTTTTAGTAGCTTTTCCTGTTTTGCCCTTAAGGGCTTTGTCGTATGTACGCCATAGGGGCAATGTTGTCTTTATTTCCATTTCATTGTAGGAGGCTATATATATGTTTCTTTTGAGAGGAATGAATGATTATTACAAAAAATTTCCTGCAAACATGTGTTTTGTGAGAGCTTGAGAATTGTGGAGAGCAATCCCAAGGAGAGGGAAGCGGATCACCCACCAAGCTTGAAGAAGTCCGAGTTCGTGGTTTGTTTCTTTCTTGCCTTCCTCCCCTTTTCCCCCTCCCTTCCTTACCAACCACGGTTTCCCTTCAAAGCACCACTGCCGACCACCCAAAGGTCCACCATCCCCACCGTCGGCCACCCTCCCCACCACCACCACAAATCGCCGGCCCTCCCTTCCCTATCAAGTCACCGGCCCCCCATCCTTCCCTTTTAAAGATTATTTCCTAAAAGCTCCACTTTCCTTATTTAACTCAACCTATCTTTGGAAGGAATTTGAATTTGAAATAAGTCAAATTTATTTCCCAAATCTTTCCTATTTCCTTAATCTTATTTTTGGAAAGGTCCTTAATTAAATCAACTAATTCAAATCTGAATTAATTGATTAGAATCCTTCCTATTTCATTAATCCTATTTTTGGAAAGGTCTTTAATCAAATCAATTAATTCAAATATGAATTAATTGAGCATTTAATACCTTAAAGCCAAATACATTGAATCTAGACACATGCCCGCTTCCTTTCTCCACATTAATTCCTCACCCAACCCTAAGAACTCAAAGCCAAATATCATCTCCCCTTACCTTGGCCGCCCCTATCCCTTGCTTTCTGCGATCCCTGTTTGCTGGTCAGTGATCCCAGCAAGGTTAGCTTGCTTCCAGGTGATTCTAGAAGACTGTATGAGATTGTCCAAGGCATCCCGTAGTGCATAGTTGTTGTTCGACCTTCCCAGGACTCTGTTAAACTGTTGTCCAACAGATTCCTTTACTTCCACACCTGTTGTCCAACCCCGGAACTCGCCCTATCATTGTCCAGATTTTTTTTTGGTTGCTGTTTGGAGTTTCCAGCACCTGAAACCTGCTGTACAAAAGTCTTCAACCCAAGGGATCTAGTCACACCATTGCCTAATTCCCCAAAGTGTTATCCCGAATTTTCCCACAACAAAATACCTTATTGTCCAGAAATTTATTACACACTACATTTCTATCGAGACATCCGGAATCAGTCCAGAACTGCTGCAGGCTCCTTCTAAAGGTGCAAGTTGCTTTCCTCTCGTCATTGGCCCCAAACAACATCACCAAAGCCTAGTATTTTCTCACTTTGGTAAACTCTTCCTCCAAGTCATATATCTTCTTAGTCGCTTATCAATTGCGATTTTATTATATTCATGAAGATAGGGTGAATGCTCCCCCACTAAATCCTAGTAATTGAAGAGTTGAGTGAGGGACCTTTCTTAGTAACTAATCTTATTGTTAGCATAGGGATTTTTGATGGAAACCTTCCATGTATGCACGTTTTGAGTAATTGACTATTTTAAGATTTTAAACTCTACGCATGTGATTTGGCCTAAGCATGTTTTATCGCCTTATTGTTTTGTCTTATAGCTTAAAATCAATATAAGTGTATTTACTATTGTTCTCTAAAATTTAAGCATGCAAAATTCTACATCAAGAATCATCTAAGCATTGCAATCCTGCATCAACTTAATTTAGTATTATGTTTTTCTTTTAATGGCGAACATTCAGCACCACAAAACATTGCAGGTCTCACCACCATCTTATAGAATTTTTCCTTAAGTTTGAGAGGGACTTTTCTATTGCTCAACAAGCCTGATGCATTCCTCCACTTTAACCATCCAACTTGAATTTTGCTGATAATATCCCGATCTATTTCACCATCACTCTGAACAATAGATCCAAGATATCTAAAACATGTACTCTTAATAATGACTTGATCGTCTAAAGTCACAATCCCCTCACTAGGTCTATTGCTACTAAAATTACACTCTATATATTCAGTTTTAGATCTACTCAAGCGAAAACCTTAAGACTCTAAGGTTGACCTCCATAATTCAAGTTTATCTTCAACTCCCTCTCTAGTCTTATCAACAAGAAGAATATCATCAGCAAAAAAGCATACACCAAGGTACATCCTCTTGCAAATGTCTAGTGAAAGTGATGTGATACTACGAGGAGTTTGCTTAGAAATTTAAAAAGAAAAGATTAAAGCGTTGCATCTTATGAATTTAAAACTAGCACATAAAATTGAATTAGGAATTTGAAGATATCAACTTGCTTAGGCCAAAGATTCGCAATAGAGATTAACCAAGCCGATTCAATCCAAGTTCTAGGAGAATTTAATATGCAAAGTACTATAACAAAACCCAACGTTTAGCAATGAGAAGTTCACCTTGGGGCCGTATCACTCAAGAGGTAGTGGACTTTTGGCGGAGATAAAAGATCCAAGAGATGAAAGACGTTACCACTAGGGAGATGGCGCCAAAGAACTTCGTCGAAGGAAAAGTTGCCGGTTGGGATGGAAGTCGTAGACGACCGTTGAGGCTCCAAGTGTGCTTCGAAAGTCTTCGGTCGTAGATGCTTGCAAGGATTGGCACGACTCTATCCACGTACTCCTCCACGGTAGTTTCGTCTTCAAACCCTACGTCGAAGCAAGGTGACCGTAGGATGTCGACGCCTCCGTCGGTTTGGAAAACGATGCCCCACTCAAGCTCCGGGTCCGCCATGCGTCATTGAAACGGAGATGGAAGAAGTCGCCTTTGTTCCCTCTACGACTCTTGATTCAAGAGACGGGAAGAGAGGGGATGAGGGGCGGCGGAATTCCACGGGGGAGAAGGAGGCCGGCGGGTGTGGGGAGGAGCAAGATGCGAAAACCAATTAGGTCTAGTTGGTTTCTAGTGGAGAATTAATCAAAACCTGAATTAATTTCAGTTTTGATTAAGATTGGAGGGAAAATTGACTTGAATTTGAAAGTTCAAATCTAGCAATTAAGGCATTAAGTGGGATTAATGAGGGGAAATCAATGAGGAGGGGCCGGCGGTCAATAGAGGGAGGGAGGATGTTTGAAAACTTAAAACTGAAATTTGATTTCAGTTTTAAATAAATTAGGAGGGAAAATAATTTGGAGTTAATTCCCAAATCAAGGGGAATCAATGCCTTAATGGGGCATTAATGGTTCCACCCAAGCATGGGGGCCGGCGGCACCTAGAGGGAGCAAATTGGTGTGAGAATAATTGGAAGGTTTCCAAATTGGATGCATGACGTGTACGGATAATTAATACAAAATCCGTTTGAATTCGAATTTTGTCATGAAAGCGGAGTCAATACTTTCCTAATTTGGAAATTCCAAAATTGGCAAGATTTTGAAATTCAAATTTTGAAATTTCAAAATTTGAATTCGGGGGGAATGGGAGATGAGGTCGATGGTTGAAAGGTTCACGGACGGATGATGGTGGTGGGGTGGCCGGCGGCCAAAAGGAAACTAAGGCCGGCGGTTGGGGAAAAAGGAGAGGGGGGGGGGGGATCGGATGTCGGGGATAGACCACGAGCCACGGACTCTCCAATGACTGGTGGGTGTTGCTTTTCGCCCTCACCTTGGGCTCTCGATCTCCTCTCTAGCTTCAAGCTCTCATGCAAGACAAGAAGAAGAAGAAGCAAAGAGACAAAAACTAGATTCTCATTCAAATATTCATTAAAATTTAAAATGATACAATAGACCACTATATATAGGTCTTGACTCATGAAAAGTGAAAAGACTAAATTGCCCTCTGGGCTACAAAGAAGCATAACTCCCCACAGGGGTAAAATGGGAAAACAGTAAATCAAACGATACAATAAAAATAAGATACATCATGTCATCAAAAGTAGAGACGCTGAATCGTGGCCGTCGATCTGCGGTTTCGCCGGCGATAAACATGTCGGTAGCGTCTGTCGATGTCCTCATCAGAAAGCATCCATGACTAAAGCAAAAAAGATATGGAATTAAGGCTGATTTTTTATGGAATGCAATCGAAATAGGAAAATAGTTGGGCAAACCATCTTGTGTTTGAACATAAGTAATAGCTCTTGCGTACATATCTTTAATGATTTGAATATAAGCATTATTAACTCCTTTCTTTTCAAGAATTCTCCATAGCCCTTCTCTTGGAACTTTATCATATGCTTTCTCTAAATCAATAAATATCATAGGCGGATCCTCCTTATTCTCTCTATATTTCTCCATCAAATCTCTCAATAAATGTATGGCTTTCATAATAGACCTACCCGACATGAATCCAAATTGATTTTGAGAAACATTAGTAACACAACGTAACCTACACTCCATAACTCGCTCCCATAGTTTTAAAATATGACACATTAACTTAATTCCTCTATAATTCGCACACTCCTGTGCATCACCTTTATTCTTAAAAATAAGAATTAACACACTCATTCTCCACCGATCTGACATCTTTTTAGTCTTCAAAACAGTACTAAAAAGTTTAGTAAGCTAAGAAATTCCTTCATCTCCTAAACATTTCCACTCTCAATTGGAATATCATCAGGTTCAACAGCTTTTCCACACTTCATTTTCTTTAAAACCTCTTTAACTTCGATTTTACTAATACGCCGTTAAAAAAAATCTTTATTTTCATTTAGGGTGCTAAAGTCACTAAAGTCAATCGTATTTTCACATTCTTCATTAAAAAGTTTAACAAAATACTTCATCCACCTTTATTGAATATCATCTTCTAATAAAAATACTTTTTGATCTTCATCCTTAATACACTTCACTTGAACTAAATCCTTACTAATATCGTTTAGTTTGATTAACTTATACATATATCTTTTTCCCTCTAGTATCTAATATATTATATAAATCATTAAAAATTAAGCTCTTTGCTTCACAAATAACTTTCTTATATTTCTTACGAGCCTCTTTATAGTTTTCCCAATTATCACAATTTTTACTTCTAAACCAATTTTTTCTAACAAATCTTCTTATTTTTTATCTTTTCTTGCACATTTGGATTTCACCGCCAACTATTTTTACTATTAGGAGTTTTTTTCCTTCGAAACTCCAAGCAAATCTTTTGTAATATTCTTAATATCACTATCCACTTTTTCCCACATAATATTAACATCCTCATGCACAGGCAAATCTTAAGATCTAAAATTTTACTCTCAAAAATAATTTTGTTAATATTTTTTAAATGCCCCATCTAATCCTAGAAAATTATTTTACTTTATCTTTTATTTTATGCCCATTTATTTTAAAGTCCAAAACTAATAATCGATATTGGGTACATAAATTTTCACTTGAAAATCTAAACGATCTAATTTTCTTATAAGAAAATAATCAATTTGTGTTTTACTATGCACATTTTTATAGGTGATAAGATGCTCATCTCTTTTCTTAAATAAGGTATTAGCTATTAAGAAATCATAAGCTAAAGAAAAATCTAATAGTGTCTTACCACATTCTTTTGTCGTTTCAAACCCATAGCCACCATGAATGTTTTTAAAATCATCTACCTCTACCAACATGTCCATTTAAATTTCCTCCAATAAAAACTCTTTCATCAAGAGATATCTTTTGTATTAATTCTTCTAAGCCATTCCAAAATTTTAATTTTAAACCCAAATTCAAACCTACTTGAGGAGCATAAACACTTATAATATTAATAATCTTAACATTAACAACAATCTTTAAAGTTATAATTTTATCTCTAATTCTGTTAATTTTTATAACATTATCCTTCAAACTCTTATTATAATCACACCTACACCATTTCTAGTACGACTCCTACCCGAATACCATAGTTTATATCATAAACTATCAATCTCCTTAGTCTTCTCTCCAAACCATTTAGGTATGCACCGATACACCTATTTATGAAGGCATGTTGTATCTGATACAACGATACACGGATACACCTCCGATACGACACTGATACGTGTCAGATACGGCTTTGTCATATCCAATTAAAATACTAGTTAATTTCAAAAAGACACGCGTATCGGATACGCGTGTCCGTTGAAAAAAAAAATCAAAAAAAGGACCGTTGTATTTATTTCCGCGGCTGCGAGCGAGGTTCTCTCATTTTCGAGATGGATTTGAGTCTCTTGATGATATGAGAATATTAGAAATTGCTAATCTTTTACTTGATGAGCCTAAATTAGAAGCTATGATATTTATTGAAGATGATATAGAAGTTCAAAGACAAACCACTGAAGAAGCTAATTATATCATTCATTCTATTGAATAGTTGAAACTTCATGTGCTAGACAATTTATGTTTATGCTTTTGTTGTTGTACTAGATATTTAATGCTTATTTTTATTTTGATATTAGAAGCTACAAGGCTACAAATGATGTTACTTTCATTTTTTTTTTTGTAATTTCAAATACTATGCTTTGATTGTTTTCTTAATTTTTATGTATGATTTATAAATTATAATGTTGTGTCTGCGCCGTACCTGTATCTTATATTTTAAAGAATTGACATGTCCCATATCTGTATCGTGTTGTATCTGTGTCGATGTATCCGTATCGGTGCAACATAGAATTCAATTAGTAATATAACTCCTTGGCATGCCTATTGATTTCATCACATTTAACACTTAACCATTTCGTAATATTAAAGCATTCAATTAGTAATATAACTCCTTCCACTAGTGACAATTCAAGCTGTAGCTCTCTTTAATAAAAGGCTTCACGACTAGTTTGATGCAATGACAATGATGAAAAATTATGAAAAACGATCGTAGCTTTTCAAGAAATTGGCTAAAAATGTTCAAAATTCCATCATTCACTTCAACTGCACCTAACTTCATCAAAATTTCTAGATTTCCGACCTCTTTCCATAACTCTTTACATATTTTATTCCTTCCTTAGTATTGAAAATATCATACAAATCATTAGAATTTATAGCTTTTGCTTGCTCACTATTCTCTAAATAAAATTTTTGGTTTACTTAAATTCATTATCAATATCCACAAAATTTATTTATGTCACTTTTTTAAAGCATGTTTCTTTAATAAAAACATGTTGTCACTTCTCACTCCACCACAAAATTTCCTTACTAATGTATTATCTTTTTCCATACTCCCCTACAACTTTATGTTAATCTTCTAAATGAAACTAGCCATCTTATTCTAAAATTTTGTTCTACTAAACAATCCCAATTTGTTTATCATAGTAACCTATTTACAACGATTAACAATTTAACCTTAAATGGCTCAAGTAATTAAAACGGACATCTAGTTACAAGAATTAGGATAAGCAATGAAGAATTAATAAAGAAAACAATAGAAATAAGTAAATATTCCCACACGGAGTAAAACTGAAATTACTCGTTCCAAACAGTTGATTTTGCCCATACAAGCCAAAGAAATAAATACTTTCATGGATCATAGTTTAATTTCTTAAAGTTATAACTTGGTTTCAAAAAATAGAAAGATACAAGTAGTTATGCCAGGCAAACCATAAAAATCCAATAAATGTGAAATCCTGAAATACATTTTTCCTTCTTTTCAAAACCATTTGGGCACAACTGCATGTACCTATACTACTACAAGCACATCTAATAGGAATCCATGTAAAAGATGGCGAGATATAGCACAGATTATAAATCGAAACATAGAAACAATAGACCAAGAAAACACATTAATCATTAAAAATACAGAAGATCAAAAAATTTACATGCTCGCAAAAAATAAAGATAAGAAAACAATTGCATTCACTTACCACCAGGAATCTTTTGGAATATGGGAACAAATATGACACTGGCTAATAAGAGCCATAGCATATCAAAAAGGGAGGCTTCTTCCTCCTTTATCTAGCAAAATAAAGATTAATTGTTAGGGACTTTTGTCCATTAATTGAAATGCTATCGTTAGCATAATTTTGAAGCTAAATAGCTCTTCTTACAGACATCAGCAAGAAATGAACAAATGCTAAAGTCATTTCATACTGTCCTTAACATGTCATTCAATAATTTTCAACCCAAACTTGAACTCCTAAGGACTGCTTAAAGGTTTAACAGTAATTAACAGAAATATATCAAAAGATAAAAAAAAGAAATCCAAAGAAAATTTCATCTACCACTTCTCACTAATTAACAAAAACGGAAAAACATTTACAAACAGAAGAACAAAAAAATATATAAAATAAAGTAAAAAACAAAATTACCTACCTCTTGTTGTGGTAAGAGCGCAATAATCTTTTTCAATCTTTTAGGGAACCTTCGTATCTCCCGAACCATAGGTTCTGCAGTTGAGGTTACTTCTTCGATGCTAGTTATTAACTCTGGCTGTTGAAGCAGCTGATAATTCTTTTCTGGTCGATTACTCAGTAGAACAGTCCTGCTAATCCAAACAAATGAAAGGAAAAAGATATAACTATGTCGGAAATATATGTTGAACTTAACACTCGACAATATGAAGACAAGAAAATATTGCTGAATACTAATCGAACTGACCCCAACCCAAGAAGCAGAGTCCCCAGAACAAGGTTTGGTGCATGCTTCTTAGCAAATGCAGCAAGCCTTTCGAAAGCTGTTGCAGGAGTGAACTCTTTGCCTTCTACATTGAAAGAGAAGAACGATGCAGAAAAGAAGCGAGATGATTTTTTTAACAATCCTTTTGGAGCACTTAAAGGTGAATCCTTAGTTAGATCTTTTGATTGAAGTTCCTGCTTCTTTCCTTGATAAGCAACCTTTGTATCGACTTCATATTCTTTGTCCAGAAATGAATTCAGCATGTCATTCTTCTGATCAGACAGATAACCTGAGTTGTGCGTCTCTCCCAGACTTAGTTCATCCACATCGCTAGCAGTTGACAGTCCAATGTCTCTTAAAACAGCTGAGCCATCAACAACAGCTGAACTAGTCTTCTCCGCATCAGGGTTCACTTCCTCAGTTAGCTGTTCTTGGGAAGGTTGCTCCAACAGATCAGCTGTCAAAGCAACCTTCTCCGCTTTCTGCAAAGCAAGCTCTGCATCATTCACATGCTGAGTCACCTCCAATTCAAAAGCCACAGCTTGTTCTGCTAGGAACATTATGTTGGTAACATCCTCCTCTGCCTTCAAGGCATTCAACTGAGTCTTCTCAGCAATTTCACTCAACCTGTCTACTTCCTTCTGCAGCTCCTCCTTTTTTGTCCGTATTCTCATCAACTCTGCTTCATAGTTATTCAAGCAATCATTACAATCTTTAATCTCCTCCTGTGCAGAAAGAAGGTCCTGCTCCACGTTACTCTGCGCAGAAGACTCCGCCAAGACTGATATCTCCTCTGTGGGATCCAATAATCCCATTGCCAGTCTTAACCTAGCCTCAGCCATTGAAAGGGCCATAGTGGCCTTCTGGACAGCTTCTTTTGCAATAGTTTCTTCATTGATTATCTCCTGAATCATAGTCACAGCAGAAGTAACATCTCTCCAAGCATTTTCTGCTTTATCTTTTAAATCGAATGCAGATTCAGATGTACTCTGAGCCTTCTGCTCAAACATGGTACTGTTAAGCCTGGCAACTTCAAGCTCCTTCATAGCCTTCTGAAGAGATTCCCTAAAATCCTCCAACTGATACTCACCCTTTACATTGTCCACCGAACCATTAGTTTCTGTACCAGAACTTGATGCTACTTCCGTGCTCTCAGCCAAAGAATCGGGTTTTGACATCATAGGGCTTTCGGTAACGTCAAGATCCTGACCTTCCCCGTCAATATATGCCAAAGAGTCATTTCTCTGACACTGCAACCACACAGCTTCCCTCCAAAGTTTTCTGCAATTGCATGAACTGCCAACCAGCGGACTCCGGCTCCCATTCAAATGAGAAAAAAGTGCTCCACAACCTGAACAATGCACGGAGCACTGGATAGGAATTACATGACTGTTTCTCCTCTTTGTTGACCGTAATCGACAGATAAACCTAGCGTCTCCAGCAACACAACAATCCCCAGCACTAGACTTAAATTTTGCATTCCTTGTGCTAAAACATGAATAAACACGGTAATTGGAGATACCGGAGCGCCAAAAGCTACAAGCAATATCCATCTTCCACACAACCGAGCCAATCAATACGAAAATCTTCAGTGGAAATATATACAATAAGAATAATCATAAATCAGCGGAACAGGAGGTAGGTTTCCAATTAAAAAAAAAGGAAATAGAGTTCGATACATTACTGTATGCACAAACGCAAATATTAGCTCATCAATTCAAGATAAATGGATATATCTCTCAAAACCCTAGGACTTCAGTTACAGAAAAACCGGCAGCGATAGTAGAATTGGAAAAACGATACTAGAAGAAAGCCGGAGATGAAGGAGTGATGTAAACGATTGCGGCATTACCTGTTGATTGAACAAGACCTTCGATTAAATGTAATAGTTAGTAAGGAAATCGAGGGTTCGAACTTCGGAGCGGCGAATTCCGGAAGGTGGACATCGCGGAGGTTGTTTTCTTGGTCCGTGCTGTGCGTCGGGAAAGTGTAGTGTCACGGAGGGCTGGTGAACTGTGCCTGAGAAGGAAAGATGCTCTTGTCTGTGTGCCGGTTTTGTTGTGAGAGAAGCTAGAAGAACCTGTGGCAAATCTTATTTACGAAAATATCCTATATGAATCATATGATACGAGGAGAACATTCCAAAACTCCGAGGTGAATCCTGAGATTTTAAAGGGCGAAGAAAAATGAAATTATTTTGTATTTTTTTTCTTAATATTTTTTTTTATGAACAACATCATCGAATCTTTATTTCACTACATGAGATCAATTACATGAATTTTTTTATTATATTATATTAAAAATCAAATTCTCATTTAAATCTCGTTGCATCCTTAAATGTTTGTGGCGGTAGAGAAATATAAAGTTTAACATCTTAGCTTTGTATGAAGATACATCACACAATCAAATAAAAGAGATGGTATAGAGTTTATAAAAGACACAAGTGTTTTTACGTGGAAATCTTTGAAACGGAGGAAAAATCACGGGGTCTGACTCAGTTTAAATGAATCCACTAGTACTTGCTGTCAATTACAAATGAGCCACTTCCTTGAGGGTAAGACCTTATGTTGATGTAGCAAATATACATCATATAGAGTGCATTACATGGTGGGAATTCGAGAATCGGTATCTACATATTTGTTTAGTCGCAAAGACCGCAATTGGCGGCCCTGCAGAAGTCTGGTGTCAGTCAGTGACCGGGTAAAAATTCTGTGTTGATTGGTGGTCGGTCAAAAGTTCGGCGTCAGTTGGCGGCCAGGTGTGAGTCCATCTTCAGTCGGTGACAGGGCAAAAATGCATGCAGCGTCAGTTAGCAACCGAGTGTAAGTTTGGTGTCAGTCGATGGTCGGGCAGAAGTCCGGCGTCCATCGTTGGTCAGGCGAAAGTCCAACAGTGGTCGAGGAGTATGGTGAAAGTTCTCTTCTTCCTTCTTTTCCTTGCTTGGGTCTCCTCTTCCTCCCCCCTCAATGACAAATGATGGGTCTATCCATAATTTTCTAGGAGTGGCATATCAATAAATATGAAGAAGATCAAGGGTAAGATGTGAGTGGTTTGAATGGACGGCCGATATTGATTCCCTTGATCGTGGACCGTTTAGTGGACATTTGAATGCCTTAAGGATGTCAGAATTTGACAATCTTGGGCTCGTTGGATTCATCTCGTCAAGTTGCTCGATTCGATTATCAGCATGTTACGTTTAGAAACCGTTTGGAAATCCAAATTATGGTCAAAACCTTCCAAATGTGCTTTGGGTCTTCGATTTGGTCTCATTTTGGCTCGAATTAAGCTCAATTTGGTGTCATTGGGTTCGTATTTTTCAAATGTTCAGTTTGACTGTAAGTTCGTTGAAATTAGAGTTTGGATGGTCCCAATTTTAATTTTGAAAGTTTCCAAGTTGAATTTCTCTCAATATTCGTGCCCGGGCAAAATAATTTTTATGATATAGGAGTTGTCCTCCTATTTTTAGACGTCGAATATCCAGAAGTCCAAAAATACGCATCACAATCTTTGGGAAATTTTTTATGCAATTTAAAACTAAAAAATAATTTTAATATTGGGCGGAGAGGTCTCAAATAGTTTTAAAAGTGTCAAAATTGAGTTCAAAATGTTGGAAAATAGTTTCAGGGATCCCAAAAATATCAGATTTGGACATGTATTGCCTTTAACAGAATGCAACTTAACCATCGCCATCACCAACCCTTCTCCTGATGTTAGACGTCGGTCCTTTACTTCATATCAGTCATCATCAACTTCTTGTTCAACTTCTATTTGCAGCACACCCTTCAATTATCTCCTTCAATTCTCCACTCGATCATCAATCGTTGTTAGATTTTTGCAACGAACATTCCAAGACGCAACAGTTTGATGTCGTCTATGGGAATGCGGTTCCTAACTGGGGGCAATTTTTGCTCCAACCTTGAAAGATCGTTCATGTCAACACCTAAAATCAACTATTACTGAATTAATTCATGGAAACTAAATATGGACTAGGGGGCAACTTTGACTATAGTCGTGTTCAAGAAGGTTCCTCCAACTCTTCCAATATCCAAGACGATATTTTGGGATCATAAAGCTTCTAACAAATGCAACGATACTTCCAATAAATTTTAAGCTTTATACAATCCCTAACTTGATATCTACTCCTTGGGCAATGTCTTAATTTTGACCTCAAAAAGGAAATAACAATATAAAGATAGATCATTCTTCACCTTTTGATTCGGGATACACACTTCGCTCCCTCCCAGTCAAGACAAAATTCATCCCAAGGAATTTGATTCGACCTCTTCTATATAGGTTAACATCATCGAGTAACACTCTGACATACAACCTCGAATGCGTCAAACAACCTAGAAGGATGTCAATCAAATCTTAAAAATCATGATTCAAGAAATACATAATCTTTATTATGTCTCAATCACTGGATAATCGATCCCATGGGGAGTTGATTCAACCTCATCCAAATAGGTTAATGTCATCAATCAAAGCTTTGATACACAACCTCGGATATGTCAATCATTATAGGAGGATGTCAATCAAATTTCAAAATACATGATTCGAGAAATACACAATCATTATTTTGTCTCAATCACTGTATGATCAATCCCAAGGGGATTCAATCCAACCTCTTTCATACAGGTTGATGTCATCGAACAATGCTCTGACAAATAACCTCATATATGTCAAATATCCATCATGGATTTTTATAAACCTATTAACATCATTGAGCAATACTCTTAGTGGATAACATTCTATCTAGAAAGATTTCATGAAATTAAGTGGATGACAAAGTTATCACTCATATAAAGATCTTAGTAGACTAAAAAATCTCAAAAAGAACGAGGGACAATATATCAAAATATGCCTCAAAGATGCATAAACAACTTAGTTTCCTCAAGGGAACAAGTTCATTTCAAATGAAAAACAAGTATTTAGCGTATCTCAACTTTATATACAATATCATTGGACTTACATAGATTCCACATCAAGTTCAAATATACACTCATTTTCACAAGAAGATAAATTAAAATTACACCACCATCATCTGCACAAGCACCTCATACAACATCTTCTTCAAAGAAAACTTAAAAATTGATCTTCATCAGGCCTTCACCAAATTGACATTATTAATGTGTCGTTAGACTACTAACAAGACATACTGCTTTGACCCCTTCCATCAGGGATGTCTGACATCCGCACATATCAATATGGACGCATATTGCCTTTAGCAGAATGCAACTTGACCACCGCCATCATCAGCCCTTTTCCTGATGTCCGACGTCGATCCTTTACTTCATATCAGTCATCATCGGCTTCTCGCTCGACTATTATTTACAGCATACCCTCTAATTATCTCCTTCAGCTCTCCATCCAATCATCAATCATCATTAGACTTCCACTACGAATATTCCAGGATGCAACAAATCTAATAAAAAATTTATTATGAATATTTTCTAATTAATTTTTTTTTTTAATTTACCTCTAACTTTCTTACACAAGTCAAATATAATATACCCACTTTTCTAACCGGGTCTTAAAGACATACCCATTTTATGGAACTTTTATTACATTCGGTGCAAGGACGTAGAGGAACGTCCGGTCGGAGTCAAATTTCCGCCAAAAAACTCGGTATTTGCTCGGTACAACTAGGTATTATTTGATAATAACGATGAATATCGCTCTTTGAAGACCAATACCGAGTTATACCGAGCTATATCGAGAAATACCGAGTTTTTTCTAGGAAAAACTCGGTACAACTTTTGTATAACTCGGTATTGCTCAAGATAGCTCGAAATAACTCGGTATTGGATCTTCACATGATGTTATTCCTCGTTATTATTTGATATTGCTCGGTATTTACTCGGTACAACTCGGTATTTCACGGGAATTTGCCTCCGACCGGACGTTCCTCTACGTCCGGTCGGAGGACGTAATAATTGTTCCATTTTATGTGACAAAATCATCTAGGATGACTCTCTAATTTTAATTTTCACTGGAGCTACTCTAACCTTAATAACTTTTCATCCATAAGTTAAAATGCTAGAATTTAGGGGATCATTGAGCTAACTAAGGATATTGCAATATATATATATATAATTTTACAGAGTAAAAACAATGTAATGATGATATAAAATATAAGAAAAAATATTTATAGAAAAAATAATAATTATGTAGGAGGTTATGCAAGAATAAAGTTTGGACAATTGGCCAAATATCAAGCAGACAAATATGTCTGTAATCCCATACTCAAGTAATTAAAAATGATAAACTTAAGGAAAAATCGCTCTGGTTATACATTGGCTTTTCCATATAAATATTTTGTTATCATACACAAAAACAGATAAGTTCCCCAGACCGATCAGTAGAAGATAATGTCATATAAAAGTAGCGGCACCGAAAGATTTTGCAGCTCAATCAGAAACATGGTCGATGGTGATCAAGAGCTTCTAAATACTCCCACATTTAGCCCTTTGGTTTGCATGTGGCAAAAGCTTTTTGTTCACTGAGACCCCACTTGAGAAAGTCTGTGGTAATACTATCCATGATCAAGGGCGATAAAACAAGCAGGGCTGACAAAAGTTCTTTGGGAAGGGAAATTGTTATGTGCAGACTCCGAACGTAGAGGATCGTCCGGATGCTATGTATTGACTGCGTATTTGTAGATATGCAACAAATACTTACTAAATACTCAGTAAATACTCACAACTAATGATTGGTTTAGCATTTGCTGCAAATCTACAAATATGCAATAAATACGCAGTTCAGACAGAGCATCCGGACAATTCTCTACGTTCAGAGTCCACATAGAATAATTTCTCCTTTGGGAAAGAGACGGTTCACCCTCCCTTTGTCGCTATCTGTGCAAGTTCTCGAGCGCCCTTCCAACAGCTTAAAATTCTAACTGTGTCAGCGCTTCGTAGGGCTGATTTTACACAGAAAAATATACTGTGGCATGCTTTTGCCAGTTCTTCAAAGGGCTCATCATCTTTATACGCATATTTAGGTGAAATGGAACAATTGTCAGAAGCTTCATATTTCTCTATAGTTTTATTACCAGATATTGTTGCTAGATTTATTAGCTGTGAACCCATGTCTGCTTCTAGTTTTGCCGCGATGAAAGCTGCTCTTCTAATGCACAAATCGGGCAGCTGCAATGAAACAATTCACATAAAATGCAATAACAACTGCAAATTATTTAATAAAACAACCAGAAACTGACTTCAAAAAAAAATTATAAGATTAGTAGGTGCTTGAAAGGGCATCTCCAACCGAAAATCTCATTTTTCACTCCAAAATGCGGTGAAACTAAAAAATGGCATGAATCATCTCCAATCGAACTCTATTTTGCTCCCTTCGTAGAAGATAATCGTCTTTCTCTCTTTCGCGTGTTTTTTTGGCCAATCCGGTAGATACAGAAAAATAACGCAGGTGAACAGTGCAACGCCAATATTGGCGTCACACAGTTCGCCCGCAACCAAATACCGGAAGTATTGCTGTTCAGCTGGAGCTCGCGAGCGACGCCATTCATGCATTTGGAGTTCGGTTGGAGAAGGCCTTAGTGCAAGCAATTAAACTAACCTGTGCGAGGCGAGCAACATTAAGACCAAAGCTCTTGTCTGATGCACCATGAACAACCTTATATAGAAAGGTCACTTCTTGTTCGTCCACTTCTCCATTATCAAATTCTGGTTTAGATTCCATCAAGTTCAAAGGTTTCTGTGCGGTCAGATAAGAAACGCGATACGCACCAACTGATCCTTCAAATTCACTCTGTATATCCAGAATTTGGGGGTAGTGGGTGACAAAAAGAATCATACATTTCTTCTGTTGAAGAAGATAATGCAATGTAGCATGAGCAATCGCAACACCATCATGAGTGCTTGTTCCACGGCCGAGTTCATCGATAATGACCAGAGAGCGTGATGTGGAATGTTCTAGAATATGAGAAGTCTCACCCAATTCTTCAAAGAAGGTACTTGATCCATGCTGGATGCTATCAGAAGCTCCCATGCGAGTGTATATCCCGTCCAGCACATGCAAAGTTGCTGATGACGCTGGTACAAAGGAACCAACCTAATGGGATCAGACAAAGATATGATAAAGCAATTGCAAGGAAAATCTAAAAGTTCATAAATGTATCAGATCAGGATAGTTAGCATTGTTAGAGTCGGTGCCTTAATAAAGGCAAATTGGAAGTAAAAGAAATGAAGATGTTAAGGAGAACATAATTCCAATTTAGCTGCTTTCCTGCAATAACAGTACTACCCCTGAAGTTAAGAGTTTTGACATGGTCAAAAGACTGAAAAAAAAAAAAAAAAAACTTAGAGTTTTGATAAAAATACCAATAAATTATTCTTCAGGGAGAATATGTGGAGTGATATTTTTTGATAAAACTGCAACTCTGATGAAATGACAAAATGTTTTAATATGTTTGATTCTTTTATGAAAGATAAGATTGCTTGCAAAGTAAAATTGTTTGGTTATCGCAATAAAGAATTATAGATCGTGTTACAGGGAATAATTGTTCGAAATCTTTTACTAAATATTTAAGACACACATATACACAAGCGAAATAAACCATTCCTTATAATCATGTAAGATTTAGCTAAAACAATTTAATCCTTTCTTCAGCATGAGATTTTCACCCATAAAGGATCCTAAAGCAAATTTCCCATCTACAAGTTGAAGTTCCTATTCAAGATGAACTTGATCGTGCAGCTTTTGAAACTCATCCAACTATTTCTTGGATTCCCGAGGATAAAATTCCGACAACAAAATGGATACCACCTCAAGCATGTTCTACTAATCCACTCCTGTGTGAACTTCTTAAAATACGATGACAAATGTATTTATGTACAAAGAGATATGAAAATATGAAGCGTCTACTTCAATTCGAGTTTGAACAAGAAAAAGAGAAGATTCAAAGGAGGTACAACACTTTAATTCAGGAAACGGAAAATGCACAATTGGAACATCTTGGATGTTCTGAGGCAATCTCATCAGGGGATGAGATTTCTCCACCAGGGCAGAATTGACGTAGGCAAAGCTAGATTTTTTTTTTCTTTATGTTTTTCCTTGCTTCCTTGCAGGCAATAGGGGTATTTAATCTTTGGGTTGCTTTTTCCTTAATGGGCTTGGCCCATATCTTCCCATGATGGCTGGTTGCAATATTTGGATTCCCATTTTGCATGTTGTTAATGTTCTCCATGCAGATTTCGGATGGATGTTGATGTTCTCCATGCAGATTTCATTTCCCTATGCTGATTGTTTTTCCCATGGTGTTGTCCCCCTTTTCCTGCTGTTGGCTGTTTATCTTTCACCCTAATATTTTCCTATACTAAGTGCATTAACTCCTCATTAAGGGGGCTAAATTGTGAGGCTTCTATGGGCTGTTTTTGGTGGCACATTTATGTGGGCTGTTAGATTTTTTTCTCCTATAAGAAAGGTTGTTTGGCTGCTGGAAAAAAGAGAGGGAATTGAGAAGAATGTTTGAAACAAAAACCTAAGGGTTTATATAGCTTGCGAGCTATTGTCATCTACCTCCCTATCTTCTAAAAAATTTGTCTCGAACTTCTACCTACTTCTCTCCACGGTTTCCATTCTACTTGTATCTTTCTTCTCAAAATTTTATAAGTTGTAGTGTGTCTTGGTTTTAATAGTATTGTTATCTTGTTTATGTTTGTCTATGTTTTAAGGAAGAAAAGTTGTCTTCTAGTTTGTAATTTTAGTGTAGTGTTTTTTTGGTTGCACCATAAGGCTAATCAATAGCATGACACAACTGGTATGATCAAGATAAAACTATAAAAGCCAAGAGTATTGAGTTGAATTATGATACTTCTATGTTAAGATACAGAACCAGGCCATTGAGACCCGTTAATCTCATATATAGGACTTGTGTTTAAGAAGAAAAATCAAGAACCATATGAATTCCAAAATTATAACTACAGGAACATGCCAGAGACATGGGACAAAATAAGAATTGGTTGAATTATACCAGGGGTGTCAATTCGGGTCGGCGGGTCGGGTTCGGGTCGAACCCAAAACTGACCCGACACTGTTCGGGTCAACCCGAACCCGACCCGGTTTTAAAAACGGGTCAGGTTTCCAGACCCGAACCCGACCCGATTCGGGTCCGGGTCAACCCGACCCGACACGAATGACCCGAAGTTGACCTAAAATTGCTAATTTTCGGGTCAAAATCGGGTCAATATTCGATTTTCAGGTCAAAATTGGGTCAACATCGGGTAAAAAATGGGTCAATCTCGGGTTTTCGGGTCAAATATGAGTTTTCGTGTCACTTTCGGGTTACTGGGTCAACCCGAACCCGACCCGATTTTTAAAACGGGTTGATTTGTTCAACCCAAACCCGGCCCGTTTCAGGTTCGGGTTGACCCGAACCCGGATTTTTCCGGTTCGGGTTCGGGTCGTGTTTCGAGTCGTGTCAAAAATTGACATCCCTAAATTATACTATAAATGATAAACAACAGTTTCCCATAAAGAATAAAAGATCTGAGTAAACAAACAACTGAATGACGCAACTGTTATAATATAAGATAAAAGCCAATAATTTCCATGAAGCAGTTTTGACAATAGGGCCAAGTAAATTTTTCTATAAGAATTTTATTTAACAGAAAAATAAAAACCGTCATTATTCCTGATTGATAAGTATGAAAGGATGGAACATGCCTGAGCCATTATTGCTATAAGGGCAACCTGGCGTATGTAGCAACTCTTTCCACCCATATTTGGTCCGGTGACTACCTGGCAATATTCACCATCTGCACAAAGGCACGTATCATTTGGAACAAAATGTTCTCCTAAGACGGACTCCAGAACCTGCGAGTACACCACCTTATTCAAGATCATGTCATTAAGCAGAAGATGAAGTTACTTGACAAAGCTGAACATTTGAAAATATATCATTGGCCACACTGAAATACCACCCATTTAGGGTAATGAATCACCCAATTTTCTAAAAGACATTGCACTATCAGTTAGAAGAAACCAAAAGGAGACGACTCCAGTTGCCAATATATATACCATATTGTTAGGCCGGCCCACTACAGGAGGTGGAACTTGTCTGCCTCCATTGATCTTGCCTGCCCACATTGAGGGCCCCACTAGTCCAAGGGAATTCAAATTGAAAAGGAGAGGGCCGCTAGGGGTTGGGAGGGAAATTAGATTAGGAAAGTTTTTTTATTAAAGAGCATGAGATGTTTAGGGAGGGATTATGTTTTGATTGGTTCTCAATTAGGGTTCTTTGGCGATTTGGGCTTTAGGCTCTCTTGTCTAGAGATTTGGGAGAGACGATCCTCTTCTCGAATTGAGGATCTCTTGTACCTTGTTTTCATTATTGTTTGACTTTGATTTTCCTACCACAATATATCGCTTTGGGCTGTTTTCACCCAGATTTCGCATTATTCTCGCTGTTTTTCACCAATCGGTGATAGGTTTGCTTAAGGTTACTTGCAAACTCAAGTATTTCTTGTCACATATCAACTTAACTAAATTGGGAAAAAAAATACATACATGCAAAAGTTTTAGCTTCAGCAGGTTTGCATAAGAATGGAAGCTGTAGAAAGGTGGTGGCTTCAACATCCTTTAGTAGATAACGCACAGCTTCAGTCTGCAACTTCCAAGGCAGGTAAAACTAGAGTTGTGCCGGTGATATTTAGCTTTTTGAAAATGTGAGGATGTTAGTAATAGCATAATAAGAGTTGTATTTACGACCGTTACATTCAATTACAGCTTTACCATAGGATATGTCTATATATATGTACTGTAACATCTCCAATTTTAATAAGACAATTCTTTTATCTCTTTCGGTTTCACTATCTATACCGAACTCCCTCTTCTTCCCTGTCTTTGTTCTCATGGTATCAAGAGTCTTTTAGGAAGATCAAGAACCCATGGATCCCTCACCTTCTTCCCCCATCATCTCCTCCTCCTCCACTCAAACCGGCACCACCAACATGACCGCCGGCATACCACCCAATCTCAAGTTTCTTGTTTCTAACATCAAGAATCTTGCCCCGCATCACCTTACGACGGACAACTACCACATCTGGAGGATACAACTGCTACAGCAATTCACAGCAAATGGATTCTCCGGTCATCTACTCGGCTCTGTCCAACCGCCCTCCGACACCGCGTCCGCTGAGTACGCTCAATGGCTTCTTGTCGACAGCAACCTCCTCTCCACGCTCTTCTCTACGGTATCTCAAGCCATCCTACCTTATATCATCACGTCCACCACCGCCCATGAGGCATGGACGGTTCTTGAGCGCCGTCTTCAACCAACGAGTTGCTCCCGGGTGATCCAGCTCAAGAACGAGCTCTACCGCACCCAAATGAAGGATCTCTCCGTCCAACAGTATCTCACCCGCATTAAGCAGCTTGTGGACAACATCTCAGCATCTGGATCCAAGATTGAATTGGAAGACGTTATGCTCCACATTCTTAATGGTCTTCCTCCGACGTACAACTCCTTCAAATCAACCATCCGCAATTCCCTTCTACCTATCGATCTTGACACCTTCTACGCACTTCTGTGTAATGAAGAGATCCATCTCAAACAAGAAACTCTTCAAGAATTGCACGGCAACAACAATCCCTCCGCCCTCTACGCAGTTCCGTCCAACTCCTCTCACTACCGCAATAATAACAACAAAAGATCGACCAAATCAAAGAATCAACAATCTCTCCCACCCGCTTCTGTCCTACAGCCGGCTACCTCAGCTCAGCAACCTTCATCACGACCTCTATGTCAAATATGTGGCAAAATCGGACACATCGCACTGAACTGTTGGCACCGCCACAATCCGAAATACGCCCCCACTGATACCCGTCAACCAAGGGCTCTCTACGCAAATCCAGCCGCTCCTGTCAGCCAAGACTGGATTCTTGACTCCGGCGCCTCCTCCCACCTAACGCCGGACGCCAACAACCTCTACTACCAAACCGCTTACCAAGGCTCGGACACGGTTTCTACTGCAAACGGTAATACCATTCCTATTAACAGCACCGGTTAAGGACTTCTTCCCTTGCCGGACACTGCTCGTAAGTTAAAACTCAACAATCTACTGCATGTACCCTCTCTTACGCACAATCTCATATCTGTCTCAAAACTTACCTCAGATAATCTTGTCTCTATTTCGTTTGATACTAACGGTTTTGTCATCAAGGACTCTCGGGACCACCGTCCACTGCTTCATGGACATCTCTGTAACGGCCTCTACCACATCAGTGCTGCTCCGATAGGCAAGAATATGGCACTCTCGGTCACGTCCAATATTCCGCACAACTAGCACTCCCGTCTAGGACATCCTAACAAAGACACACAGCTTCTTCTTTCAAGAATGTTTCCTGAAATACACAATGTTCACCGCTCTTTTATTTGCGATTCTTGTAATCAGGCCAAGAGCCACAAATTAGTTTTTAATAAAAGAATCACGCTTACTACTGCACCTTTCGAGCTCATTCACACTGACGTTTGGGGACCATCTCTGCAACCGTCCCTTAACGGTCACCGATATTACCTTATCTTCATAGACGACTATACAAGATACTCCTGGCTCTATTTTCTCCATACCAAAAATGAGACATTAACTATGTTTAAAACATTCTGCAATCTGATTAAAACTTAATACAACAAAACTCCCAAAATCCTTCGTTCAGACGGCGGTGGAGAATTTACGAGTCACGCCTTTAGGACATACCTTCAAGAATCTGGCATCATCCAACAACTCACCTGTCCTCATACCCCAAAACAAAATGACCTTGCCGAACGACGACACCGTCATCTCCTCGATCTAACCCGTGCACTTCTACTCGAATCCGAATTACCGCCTAAATTCTGGTCCTCAGCTCTATCCACGGCTCACTACCTAATAAACCTATTACCGTCCAAATCCATCTCCAACCAAATCCCTCTTCAACTCCTCACAGGCACCACGCCCTCCTACACACATCTGCGCACATTCGGCTGCTTGTGCTACCCGTGGCTAAGGCCTTACTCCACGGACAAATTAGCCCCTAGATCCAACCCGTGCATCTTCATAGGCTACTCACCTCAACACAAAGGCTATCTTTGTCACAATACAGCCACTGGCCGAACTCACATTTCTCGACACGTTATTTTTTACGAACAAATCTTCCCTCTCAAAACGTCTGCCAACTCAAATCTCAATGATCGCCACAAATCTCAAACTCACATACCTCCACTCCTCCTAACACCATCTTCGTCCATCCCTCACACCTCACCTTCTCCCACTACTTTCAGCCCAAGCATCAACATAGCCCCTGCCTCACCGACCACTCAAAGCCCCTCTGTTGTTTCACCTCAACCGGATCACGAAGTACCAAGCCCATCCCCTCAACCTCTAACCAACACTACGCACGGTCATCCCATGCAAACACGTCTGAAATCAGGAATCCATAAACTGAAGCAAGTTTTCAATCTCCTAGCACACACTACTTCGCACGACACACCAACTACCTACACTCATGCGCTCAAAACAACTCACTGGCGGACGGCAATGCAAAACGAAGTAGATGCACTCCAAAAGCAATCCACATGGACTCTCGTCCAACCTCCTGCGGACAAGCCTATATTGGGTTGCAAATGGACCTACAAAGTCAAACTCCTACCCAACGGGCAAGTGGATCGATACAAAGCACGTCTGGTTGCACTCGGCTACGACCAAAAGTTCGGCATCAACTACACCGAGACCTTTAGCCCAGTTGCGAAGATGCCCACCATCCGTCTCTTACTCATGCTATCCCTTTACCGCAACTGGCCGGTCTATCAATTGGACGTCTCCAACGCTTTTCTTCATGGAGACCTCCTCGAAGACATCTACATGCGACAACCACCGGGCTTCATCGATCAAACTCAACCTCATGCGGTTTGCAAGCTCCAAAAATCACTCTACGGTTTCAAACAAGCCCCGCGGCAAAGGTTCAACAAACTCACCAACTTCCTACAACAACAAGGCTTCCGGTTTAGTCGCTCCGATCCCTCTCTTCTCCTTTTCACCCATAACAACATTCAAATATACATTCTTATCTATGTTGATGATTTTTTGGTGACAGGCAAATGACGAAACTGCGATTCGCCTTCTTCTCACACAACTCCAAACGCAATTCGCTCTCAAGCAACTTGGCCACATCTCGCTGTTCCTCGGAATCCAGGTAACCCGCTCCAAACAAGGCTATTTTCTGTCGCAAGAGCGCTATGCTACTAAAATTCTTAATGATGCAGGATACAAGGATTGTAAATCTGCTCCAACTCCGGTCACGCCCACTGCAAAACAAACAGAACCGGATCTGCTCCCACATCCCGATCCCACCCTATACCGCAGACTCGCTGGATCACTACAATACCTCACCATTACTAGACCGGACATCGCATTTGCAGCTAACCAAGTCTGTCAGCACATGCAATCACCGACCGAACACGACTTCAAGGCTCTAAAGTGTCTACTCCGCTATGTCAAAGGCACCCTATCCTATGGCCTACCGATCACCGCCGGATCACTCGAACTACGAACCTACTCCGACGCCGATTGGGCGTTTGATACGACCGACTGGAAGTCAATCTCAGGATTCTGCACTTTTCTCGGCCCAAATCTTATTTCTTGGACAGTCAAAAAGCAGGTAACAGTGGCCAAATCTTCAACCGAAGCCGAGTATCGGTCTCTTTCCGCAGCCGCCTCCGAAGTGATCTGGCTTCGACGTCTCGCCACCGAACTCAATCTTCCTCAGCCTTCACCGACAACCATCCACTGTGACAACACATCGGCAATGGCAATCGCCAAGAACCCGGTGTTTCATGCTAGGACAAAACATATTGAGATCGACTACCACTCTATTCGTCAGCAGATCAGCTCCGGCAACATCACACTCGAGCACATTCCATCCAAAGATCAAGTCGCCGATATCCTCACAAAATCTCTCGGTTCAACGAACTTCGACACAAATTAACCATTCGGACAAACGACTGCTTAATTTGAGGGAGGATAATAGCATAATAAGAGTTGTATTTACGACCGTTACATTCAATTACAGCTTTACCATAGGATATGTCTATATATATGTACTGTAACATCTCCAATTTTAATAAGACAATTCTTTTATCTCTTTCGGTTTCACTGTCTATACCGAACTCCCTCTTCTTCCCTGTCTTTGTTCTCAGTTAGTAGTTGTACGAGCCTTGAGTTAACATTCCTAGGTTGGAGCATGCCTACAAAATGGTAACTAATTATTGATTAATCAATTGATGTAAAGTACAATATGTTGCAACGTAAGCTATGCTTACATAGAGTTTACCATATATTCTGATTCCAACACACCATTTTTTTTGCAGTGAGAAGGCAATGTGTGAATCATTGGCCTTAGTAATGAGGTTCAAGCATACAAGACTTTCAGATTTGAATTTTGATTGAAGTCACACCAACTTATGTGCCTTATATCGTCGCCCTTAATTGCACGTGAAGAATTTGTGCAGCAAGTCTTAACCCTCATAAATGAGATTTTAAGATTTCTGATGCAGCATGGGAAATGGAGGCCACAAAGCAATTTTGAGAAGGTGGACAGAAAACTATGGAATTCAGATATGCTAAATGATCAGCATGTGGAGACATAAAGGATAACAGGATAGAGGCAAATACAGAGAAAAATATTTTAGAGACACACAGAGAGAGAGAGAGAGAGTGTGTGTGAGAGGGAAAGATTATGATAAATAAATAAAGTCAAGGGGTGAGGACAATGATAGGAGAGAAGATAGATAGATAGATAGAGAGAGAGGAGAGATAGAGAGAGTTAACAAAAAAGATAGAGAAAGGAGAGAGAGAAATTAGGAGAGATTTGTCGACCTCTCCTTTGACCCATCGGGGTCTATCAATTTAAGTTGTCTATGCACATTCAGGGATAAATTTTATAAGTAATTATGTTAAAAAATTATAAATCTGAAGAAAATTTTAAAAGGCGGAACCCCCTTATGTCCAGGGGGGCAATTGCCCCCCTCAAAAATTTTATTTATTTATTTATTATATGATTCTTTAAATAATTTGTCCCTAAATCTATGTTTTAGTCTTTATTATAAGGGTTTTAAAGCAATTGTATCCCCTAAAAGTTTTAAAATATTATGGTCTTTAGGCAATTGCCCCCTGTATAATTAAACACGTTATGTAGAGGTGATATTGTCAGGGAATGATGAACCATATAAAATATTATGGTCTTTAGGCGCTGCCCCTTGACCATTCGACCTGACCGGGCAGGTTGAACCCCGCTAGGGGGCGCTACCCCCTTGGACCCCCGATATATCTGCCAACAATTATCTATCTATTATTTTAATAAATATAATTATTCATAACTTTATAAACTTTATATATATATATTATATTCAAAAGCTAGTCATAGTTGTTGTCTGCGACTAGCATTTTTTTCTTTTGTTATATAGCACAAATATAAAAAGTTTATATATAAATTAATATACAAAAGCCAATTACTAACATCGGAAGCAGTTGGTTTTTTTTCCTTTCATTTCACTATTCGCTCTATCTATTATTTCGTCTCCAGGTAGATAGCACATCAAAAATCAGTCGATAGCTTTGCTAGCAACTCTGGCGTGTTAATTTTTTTCATAATTATTTTAATAAATATTTATTAACGTAATTATTTAAAAAATTTGCCCGAGCATTCATACTATAGAGCCTTGCTCTTAGTCCAAACACCCAAGCCAAAAGTTGAGCTCTATTGACCAACAAGGATTTCCAAATAGCTTACTCTAGCACTCAACGACTGTGAACTCAAACCAACACAGGCTCATCATTCACACTTGTTATTTTTTGGCTAATTTAGCTAAGAAATCTACCTTATTATTTTGCTCCAAAGTCTCGAGTTAGTAAGAGATTCTGGATTTATTTCATGAGCTCGATGACTAGCCGTCAATAAATGACTTGACCTTAACCTAACTAAAAGTTTATGGGTCACCCGTAGTTTGTATTTGGGTCGAGGTTTATCATTTTCATTGAAAGTAGCTCGTATAACGGGTCTTACAGCTTCCTTTGAAAATAGCTCGTATAGCGGGTCTTACGGCTTCGCTTAGAAGTGGCCCATAGGTTTAAGTTTGAAAAGGGGGTCTTACCTCTTTCATTGAAAGTAGTCAGTATAGCAAGTCTTACGACTTCTATTAGAAGTAGTCTGTATGTTTGGGTTTAGGGTTGTTCACTTAGAAGTTTCCCTAGCATGCAAGCCTTACTACTTAGCTTGAAAGTAGCCCGGCTATTTTGGTAGGTCTTACAGCTTCAATATTTAGAAGTAGCCTAAATGTGAGTCTTACAACCTAGCCCTGTAAACAAAGTGACCCGTATAATTTAGCCTTTTAGAGTTTGACAATTCACTTGATAATTTCTCTAAATAGCCTGCTTAAAGGCGGGTCTTACTGCTTCGCTATGAAGTAGCCTAAGTTATCAGGGATGTATTATCCGCTCTTGGAAAATTTTCCCTAACACTCTAATTAAAGTAGGACGTACGGCCTCTATTAGAGGTTGCTAATTGGGTTATGGGGGATTTAGTTTAGTGGGCCTTTAGCAGTAGATACTAAGTTCTGTGCTTTTCACCACCTCGACACCCGTATCAGTGTTTTGTTTACAGTAATAGCTTATGGCTCACAGTAGTAGCTTTACTTGTTTGTTTCAACACCAGTCTTGCATGTAGTAGTAGTTTTACTTTCAATAGTTTTTTTTTTACTTTCATCACTATTTTCTTTGCTTCTTTTTTTTACCTATCGTACTAGTTGTTTGCTTACAATACTAGTTTTGTTTACCATCATGCACTGACTTTTTTTACTTGTTTGCAAGTGTTCATCTAGCAGTTGTAGGAGCTGGAGCTTGCAAGGAGTTGGTCTGCGTTAAGGATTGCTAGAAGTTTTTGGAGTTTTGTCTGCATTTTTTATTTTCTTTAGTGTTTTAGTTTTAGGAGTTTGGACCTTAGTTGGTGTGCTTTGAACTTAAGTTTGATGAGTGGAAACATTATTTTTGGTATTTTTTTATTTTATTTTAATCAAAATGCATTTCATCATAGAGGCTCTACTCTCATTACATTTCTACTTACATTTAAAAAATTTTTATTAACTAGTTGATTTAAAGTTTAAATTTTAATTTAAAATTAAACACTCGGCTCATTAATAAATATTAAATTACTTGAATGTTTTAATTTAATTATTAATTAAATTAGTTGTTATATTGGTGTAATTAATTTAATTAAATGGTTTATTAATTTAATATTAATTAACATATTTTAGTTTTGCTATTAATTTTTAAATTAATTAAAGATATTGATTTTATTAAATAAAATAAAATTTTAAATTAATTATTCAATTATATTTTAAAATTGTTGTTAATTTAGATAGTCAATTAAGTAAAATCTCAAGTTTATTTTAATTAATTAATTATTAAATTTTAATTCTTTAATTTAATCACTCATTTAGATTTTAATTAATTAATCAATTAAATTTTAATTATATAGTTTTTAGGTAAATTAGTTACTCATAATAATTAAATTAGATTTTAAATTAGAATTTTAATTTATTATCAAATTGAAATTTTAAAATTGAATTTAAATAGATTAATTAATTATTATTCAATTAAAATTTTAATTGAAGCTCTCAGATTGCAAGTTCGGCAGCCTCGCGACATAATTTCGGTAGCCTCATGGGGTTCCCTCACCAGAGAGGAGTTCGGAGGGCACTTGCCTTTTCTAGTCCACCTAGCCGGATAGAATTCCACGACCAGGGGCTTTGGGGGACAAATCATCCCCGGAATTGATCTTCGAGTCCTATAATTTAGTTGTTGTGGTACCTGTTAGAAGAATTTTAAAATTTAGCATTTTCCCCGAAATTTCGGCACCCTTTTGGCTCCCCCTCTCTGCGAGAGGAGGTTGGGGAAGGCACTCACCCTTTTAGGTCTGCTCAATTGGATCATAATCGACGATCGAGCACTTCAGGCGAAGGATCAACCCTGGAATTAGTCTTCGACTCCTTTGATTTGGCAATCGCGACATTTGCTTCTTTTTTTTCTTTTATTAATGACACTAATAATATTAATCATTATTATTATTAATTATTACTATTAATTATAATAATAATAATTATTATTATTATTATTATTAATCATAATAACGAAATATAATAAACCTATCTTCTTCCTCACTCACGGTTTCAAGAAAACCATAAGAATTGTTCGCATAGAAGCAGAATCAGGCGTGTGCACAAGCTCAGACAAAGCTGGCCACTCACGCATACAAAAGACGTGCGTGAGTTTGAACACGGGAGCTTGTGATCGGTTGTGCCAGAGTCACGCGCAGAGGGGCATCGGGCCTAGACGCAGGTCGTGACCTAGTCGTGGTCAAGTAGGTCGTTGGAGGGGAGATCGAACTCGGAAGCGAACGAAGGCTCAGAGTTAGAGGGAGGCAAGGGTTCGAACAATGCAGAGAGGCCATTTGGTCAGGGTCGTCTGCGTTGGTTGCTTTGGTCGCAAGTGAGGGAGGCAGGAGCATATTCGTCAGGAAGAGGGTTTGGGAAACCTAATGTCGCTCAGTTCACCTACGGATTGAGGGAGGGTAGGCTTAGTCAACTGCCATGCGTTAGGTGGAGTTAGGCGCGAGCACGCGAGATGACGAGGTTGGATGGGAGGTGATGGGTTCATGACTTGTCTGGTCGTCCATGCGTATATGGGAGGAGGCGAATGAGCCTTAGTCTCGTTCACGAGTTGTTGGGAGGCTGATCGATAGGAACCTTCTCTCAACTGCAAAAGAGCGTAAGTAAGCATCAATTTCTTTCGATCTTTTTTTTCCTTTTCTTTTATTTATGATCGAGCAGCTATTTTAGACAGTCTTGGATGTGTAAACATGTTGACATGCTGCGGTTAGCACTTTTTTATCGTTTTATTTGATTTTCAACATTGATGCTCAAAACTTAATTTATAACAAGTTGAGAATGGTTGACATATGTTTGAAATTTTACAACAAACTTCCCAACCACATTGGAAAAAATGCATAAGTATTTAGATTTAAAATTCTATGTCGTGCAAAGAAAAACGTGCACAGGGCTTACCTGTTGCATCGCGAGGTCATATATGAGTTACGCTTGCTATGTTAAGAAAATCACGCATAGGTACCACTCGTCGCGCCAACCACTATAAAATCGAGATTTTAGTAATTTTAAGAGCTGCATTTTTTATATCTACAAATCAGGAGTCGACGACACTTATGAGCTAACAAAATTTGCAAGGTAAGAATATACTTCTCGTTTTTTTTTCCCTTCTCATTTTAGAGATAAAAAGAAAAAAAATTGATATAGCGAGAGAAAGGATATAGGGAGAGGAAGATATGGAGAAACAAAAGAGAGGGAATTAAAGAGATAAGGATAGAGGGAGATAGAGAGGGATTTAAAGAGAGAAAAAAATAGAGATAGAGAAAGAAAAAAATAGAAAGATAAAGAAAAAATAGAGAGGAAGAAGGATATGAGAGGTGGAGTGAGACAGTGAGTGAGAGAGAGAGAGAGAGAGAGAGAGAGAGAGAGAGAGAGAAAGAGAGGCAGCGACGACAAATGGGGTATGTTGAGACGACAACGACGACTTAGAGTAGGGCAAGACAGCAACGCTAGCTAGGTTATGGCACGGCGGTGATGGCTGCTGGTGTAGGCGATGTTGGCGATGAGGTGTTGGTTGCGGTGCTAGAGAAGAGAAGAGGAGAGAGGGCTCCGAGCTAGGGGGTCATCAGGAGCATGAGATCGACAAGAGAGAGGAAAACCCACAGTAGTTGGATTTAGTCGTGCAGCAAAGAACTGGGCTATGAAAGAAGCAAGTTAGCTATGGTGTTGGAGAATAGAAAAAGAGAGGGCTGCGAGAAAGATAGGAGAGAAGAGAGGAATTGATGCAAGAGAGGCAATTGGGAGGGAGTCATGTGATTTGAGGGAGTTCGTGAGTGGCATGGTGCATGTACGAGGCAACGTGGGTTCACGTATGGGAGACATGGGGGTGGTGAAGAGAATGAGAGATTTTTTTCCCTTTTCCCATTTTTTCCCCCTTAAGGTCAATAATAAGCACTCTCATAAACAAGCCAGCATAAATTTCCAGAGCCTATGAGTATAATATCTATTATTGGGCTTCCTAATATCTTATGTTTGGGGTGTAAGTCCCTTCATGAGCAACTTGGAAGGAAGTTAAAATAAGCCCCATAGATACCAATTGCTTGCATTAGATATAGGAAGGCATTCAATTTGAGTGGCGTTGTAAGTTAAAGAAAGGAGCAACTCCCTCTAGTTTTCACGTAGTTGTAAGCCACGCATTCCCATTTAGTAAAGGTCTATGTGCTTTTAAACATCAGGGTGTTAGATTGGTCCACTGGACCGGTTCAATAGATCCAGGCGGGACAGATTTACGGGCGAAACCACGACGCTATTCTACCTCTGACGGATGCCGCGCGAGCCGCGATTCCACGGGAGCATTTTAGGAAGGAATTTTGAGGAATATTAGGAAGGAAATTGAATGTAGGGACTGTTTAGGGATTTCCTTTTGATTTGTATGCATTAAATACTTTGTTTTCCTAGGGTTAGGGCATCTTGAATTTGGCTGAAATTTGAGATCTCGTAGATTTAGGTTTTCTTTGGGTTTTAGCAGCGTCTAGAGATTTGAGAGAGATCGATCCTCCTCTCGAATAGAGGATCAACTGTATCTAGCTATTTTTCGTTTCCCTTTCATCAAATAATACAAATTATCTGTTGTTTTCGTGGTTTTGTGCGGACTTTTGTGAAGGATTCTCGCTGTTTTTTGAAGATTGATAGGAAATACTTGAGATTTACAAGTGTTTCCTATCAAATTGGTATCATAGCAAGTCTTGGGACCGTTCGTGGGTTATTTTTGGCGAAGTTCGGGGCCCAATTTTTGGTCGAGAAGGGATGAAGTGTTGTTTTTATAATCCAAGTCAAGAATTTTTGTATTTACAAAAGTTCGGATCGAGATGGCGGCCAAGAAAGTTGATGCGCTAGAAGAAAGGCTTGAAGGGGAGATGAACCAAATCAAGACAATGGCGGAGAAAAGGATTTCCTCCATGCAAGGACAAGTAGCCGATCTCCGGGACATGATGAAGAAAATGTTGGAAATCCATAACCAAACGGCGGCTTCTGTGGCAAAAGAGGAAGAAAGAAAAAACACGAATTTTGAAATTCATAGGGAGGAAGATGAGGTGGAAATCGTGGAGGGAGAAAGAAGGAAACCCGATCTGGAGCCTTTCCAGAGGGAGGATAGAAGAGGTAGGTATGGGGAAAAGCATGGGTATGGAGGGACAGAGCAAAGGGGTGCTGATTGGGAATGTCGAGAGGGACATTATGGTCACTGAGGTGCTGATTTTGAAGGAATAAGAGGAGAATTCGAAGGGGGGTTTGGGCTATGGCAGGGCAAGGGAAAACCGGGAGATGTGGGGTGAGCCGAGCACTTGGGAGAGGGGAAGTTATGGAGGAATAAGGGGGAATGGTGGAGATCAGAAGGCGAGGAAGTTGAAGATGCCTATCTTCGAAGGGGAGGATGCATATGGGTAAATCTATAAGGTGGAGAGGTACTTTGCCGTTAATGGGCTAACGGAGGAGGAGAAGCTGACAGCAGCAGGCCTATGTTTGGAGAAAAATGCACTGTCATGGTACCAGTGGAGAGACCAAAGGAGACCTATCAGGAACTGGAGGGAATTCGAGGACTACATAATAGAACGTTTCCAAACCGACTAGGGAGGAGATTTTTATGAGCAGTTCTTTGCTCTGGCACAGAAGGGATCAGTAGCAGACTACCGAGAACAGTTTGAGCACCTAGCCAATAGGGTGGATCGATTATCAGATACGGTATTGGAGGGGAACTTCATGAAGGGGTTGAAGGCAGAGATACGAGCAGCAATGAAAGTTCTGATGCCTAATGACTTGTGGGAGGCCATGAAGTTGGCACAACTGATGGAAAATCAGAAGAATCTGGAGAAGGGGGCAGGAGAAGAGGGCAAAGGGGTTGTGATTCAGGTGCGAGGAGAAGTACATACCAGGACATCGGTGCAAGGACCGAATTCTTCAGGTTCTCATTGTCTGTGATGACGAGGAAACTGATGAGGGAGGTAAGGGGGAGTTGGAGGAGAAGATAAAGGAGAAGTTGCATTTGGATCTGGCCGAGGTTTCCCTAAACTTAGTGGAAGGATTCACTACGAATCATACCCTGAAGGTGAGGGGGGAGATAAAGGGCAGGATGGTGGTGGTGATAATTGATAGTGAAGCTACCCATAATTTCATTTCCACTCAGGTCGTCGATCAATTGAGAGTGAAATTGGCGGACACCGGTTGTTATGGGGTGATGATGGGTACAGGGAAGGTGGAGAAAGGCCAGGGGATCTATAAAGGAGTGGTTTTGACCATCCAGGGGATTCAAGTAAGAGAAGACTTTCTCCCACTAGAGTTAGGAAGTACTGATGTCATCCTGGGGATGAAGTGATTGCAAACCTTGGGGGAAACCACGGACAATTTGGGAGCACTCATGATGGAATTAATGGTGGATGGGAGAAAGGTGGTTATAAGGGGAGATGCGGGGCTATCCAAAGCCATGACATCACTTAAGACCATGGCTAGGGACATACAAGAGGTGGGGGAAGATTATTTAGTGGAACTATACAAGCTGGATGTGATCAGGATGGAGGAGGGAGGAGATGTTTCTCTTTCAGTGCAGCCCTTGACTCAGCAATTTGGTAAGGACTTTCAACAACCTCAAGGATGGCCACCTCCACGGAAACATGAGCATATTTCCACCTTGAGGACAAGGTAGATCTTTGGGAGGGGAGTATTGTTAGACCGGTCCACTGGACAGATCCAGGCAGTCCAGGCGGGACCAGTTTACAGGCGAAACCGTGACTCTATTCCACCTCTGGCGGATGCCGCGTGAGCCACAATTCCACAGGAGCGTTTTTGGAAGGAATTTTGAGGAATATTAGGAGGGAAATTGAATGTAGGGACTATTTAGGGATTTCCTTTTGATTTATATGCATTAAATACTTTGTTTTCCTAGGGTTATGGCATCTTTAATTTGGCTGAAATTTGAGATCTCGTAGATTTTGGTTTTCTTTGGGCTCTAGCAGCGTCAAGAGATTTGGGAGAGATCGATCCTCCTCTCGAATAGAGGATCAACTGTATCTTGCTATTTTCCGTTTTCCTTTCATCAAATAATACAAATTATCTATTATTTTCGTGGTTTTGTGCAGACTTTTGTGAAGGATTATCGCTGTTTTCCGAAGATTGATAGGAAATACTTGAGATCTACAAGTGATATTACAAGTGTTTCCAATCACAGGGGTGCTAGAAAGTTACGGGCTAGCTTAGCTAAGCCTACGTAGGAATTTGTTTGCAAAGCTGGAAGTTGTTAAATCCAACCAAAGATACATGGCATTGAACTGTAATGGTACATCACAGCATGTTTTATGGTATACGTTATATTTCTATTGCACTGGCTTTAACATAAGATATAAGTCCTAGCTCAATGATAAATTACAAGTTTCGTAAGGTACATTTCAAACCTAATCTGTTTTAACATGGCAATAAGAGTCCAGTACCAAGATCCTGCTTTATGTTAATGATTCGCATGACAGATACTAGCCTGAATATGTAAAAGTCATATTTTCTTACCCCTTTTGTGAGACCTCGTTCCCTTACTGTTCCTCTCTGATTTGGATTTTCCTCCCAGGATCGTCCAGGACGATAGTGAGATCGTCCAGGACGATAGTGAGATCGTCCAGGACGATAGTGAGATCGTCCAGGACGATAGTGAGATCGTCCAGGACGATAGTGAGATCGTCCAGGCCGATCTGCACTGTAGAAAATATCATTCTGAAAATAGTCCTGGGAACCGTCCAGGACGATTTTTTTTGGTCTGATCGTCCCAGGACGATCTGGCGATCGGCCGGGCCGATCTGCTTCATGATATAAGAAAATCAGCTCGTTTTGAGGAGAGAGAAAATCATTTTAAATTAAAATATCTGATTTTAGAGAGAGAAAGAAAAAGGGAAAAAGAGGAAAAGCTGGGTTTCGGAGGCCGCGGAGCGCTTTTCGTCCGACGCTGCTGTTCGAGAAAGTGTGGATCTCGTGGTAAGGACTCCGAACCCTATTTCTGTTTTCAAAGATATTGAGTTTTGACCGAGTTGCGATCTGTTTTGTGTTTTCGTAGTCGAATTTTCGACATGATTTCGTATTGACACAACGTTCACCGCACAACTTTTGGTATGTTATAGATATGACTATTGTACACTATTTGAGTATTTTCTACGACGATTTTACCGGTCGGAATTGATTCTACGCGATTTTAATCGAATAGAAAAATATCAGGACTTGATTTGATTTGGATTCTATAGAATAATAGTCTTGTATTGATGTCGTGGATATTCTACGGTAATTTGGAGAAATTTGGAATTTGTGCCTTTTTGCAGGATTTTTGTGTAAATTTGACCGACTGCCGTTACTCTGCCCGATTTTCGTACAATTTCTGATTTTTCCCGAAATTGATAGATTGAATTGATATGTGTATGACTATTGATATGATTGTTCTAGATTTCTTTAATATTGCTTATTTCATCGATTATTGCATTGACTATTGATTGAATTGAATTGATTGTTACTGAAAGACAAGTGGGAACCTGGTTGAACGTTGGTTGGAGATAGATCTTGACCTGTACAGGATGGTGGGCCGACGGGCTTTCCTTTAAACATCGATTATGGATTTCTACAACAGCACTATAGATGGGAGTCATAAGAAGTTTTTATATGCTGACGGGCGGCCGACGGGCAAAAAGAGTGTTCGACTCTTATTGATTGAAACCAACGTACGGATATCTACAACAGCAATATGGATTCTACAACAGCATTATTGATAATAGCCAGTTTAACCTGGTTGATCATAGCTAGTGTTTGTGCTTGTCGAGTAAGACCATTGTATGGAATTGCATGATCTTGCATCGTATGGATTTCCTGATATGCATTGATTTATTGATGTTCCGATTGATTTATTGATTTGATTGGATTTATCGAATAGATTTCTTATCGTACGGATTTATTGATTTTATTGATTGATTTTATCGACTGGATTATGGATTATGGATTATGATATGTATTGTATTGATTCATAGATACCGGCACCGACATTGATATGGATTCTGTGTATTGATTCATAGATATTGACATCGACATTGACATAGATTATCGATTGATAGATACCGACATCGACATTGAAGATACCGACATCGACATTGATATGGATTATGATATTGACATATGGATACTATTGATACGACAGATCCTAATATGCTATTGATACACTGATACATTGATTCGTCGTACCGATTATCGATTGATTGATTGAATGGATTGTTGCCGTATGGATTTGATTTATCGTAGAATAGATTTCTTTATGGAGCTGATTGTATTGATTTCTATTGACTTGATGATTTCATTGTATTGATTTGATTTCAATTGATCTTTCGCCGTATTGATTTGATTGTTTATTGGGATTTGAGCTGATAGATATAATTGACTGGAAAGTGTTCTATGGATTGAGATGATTTCCCGATTGTAGCATCGTACGTCGTCATTATTGAGTTGTCCTCGCTGCCGTGGTGTCATTGAATATTGTATACTAATATCGAGTAAATCGTATTGAATAATTGGATTGACTGATTTGCAAGAATGATATAGATACAACGAATTGACTAGACGACACGATTGACTAGACGACACGATTGGACGACACGATTGATTGAACTGATAGTATTGATTGATAGACACTGCTACGATGGATAGATATTGGCTTCCAGTCACTTACTGATGTGATTGCTGTGGCGTATTGATTTATCGATGTTTTTAACGCTGTGATTATTGATTATTGATTTCCGTACTGCATTGACTTACTGATTTGATTTCTGCTGTTCAGACTTGATTTCATTGACTATTGATTTCCGTATTGCATAGAATCATTGACCATTGATTGACTTGACTTGATTGACCTGCATATTGATAGCATCGCCGTGCTTTGATTTCAGTTTTAGGCTTTGGTGACCTGCTGGGCTTGTAAGCTCATTATATGTGGTTAATATTTCAGGTGCAGAGCCTCCCGCGTGATGTTTCTTCGGTTGATGCTGTAGCCTTGTTTTGTAGCTTGAGTAGACTTCTGTTTTGTAGCCGTTTGGCTATTGTATATGACCTTTTGGACGCTTCTGTTGATTGTATATATGTTGATATGTGAATTACTGTTGTTGCTGTATTTCTTTCCTGTAATGTAATTATCTCTGGATGACTGTATTGATACGAACGAAAAGAAGCAAGACTGATAGAAAAAAAAAATATAACAAAGATATGGAAAAAGAAATGATTGGATGAATCCTTTCACTATTGATATCTGGGGCATCACACCTTTGTTGAGGCCATTATCTCTATTCGGACGTCAGACGTAGCTCTACATTCGGAGGCGAATCATGTGCAGCCACGTCAGCGGTACCGAGCACGGCATTAAGCAGTACCGAGCTTCGGTACCATGCAGTACCGAGTCACGGTACCGAGCAGGGGTGACGTGGCGCATTCTGGTTAGTCTCTAGACGGCGTTTGGCATCCGCACAGAATAATTTTTCATGGATGTGAAGTTTTAATATTCTTGCGAAGTTAGGAGGAAGTGGTGGAATCATTCATCATCAATTTGTTTCATCATTTTTTTATCATAATCCTTTATGGCGTTAGATGTCTTACATGTGTTTTCTATCCGACCTTGATATCAGAAAATTGCATGGAACAGTGAACACACCAATGATTCTATGGTTAGGATCAAGAAACCACATCAAAAACAACCACAAGGACAGTAAGATTGCAACTTTGTTTTCATATCTAAAACTTAGGCTCCTTTTATCTTTCAAACACTTCTCTAATTAATTTCTAGGGTTTATTTTGTGTTTTGCATTTAGATCTCCATAACAGCATGCATAAATAGACGTAAAGTTAGCTAGAATGGATGCAATGTATTTACTACGTTCATATTTACAAGAACCAGATGATTATAACCAAAGGTGATAACGCACATGTTAGAAAGAAATATGGATAAGTGTGTTGACTCCTTGTATTTAAGTAGAATTTTCAAATTAAAAAAGAACATCGTATAAATTGCATAAATAACAAAAAGGAATTCTTAATACCACCAACAAAAAGATGATTATTAGCACTAAAAATTACAGTTCAACCATTCAGAAATAGTAATAAAATATTTAGATGGAACCAAGAGCAAGTGTAACTTACTGGGTGGCGACCTGAACTGATATGTATTTGACCAGGTTCATCATTACTCCCAAATGTTGGTCGCACATATTTCTACAGATGGTAAATTAGATGCACGCTGTGAACTAGAAATGTAATTATGATCATCTATGAAAAAAAAAGGGCAGCTGAATCAATCACCTGATTCCTTGAGAGAATGGCTAGTGAATGCAAACAATCCAAACCAGCCAGAGCTTGAACTGAAGCCTGAAATTGAGCATAGTATGTGCCAAACTCTGTCAAAAAAATAGCCCATGTTTTCCTGCATGTAACAGCAAATTCTTCCTTCGCAAGCACCAACTTATCCAATGTTGCCAAGACCTCTGGGGTATGATATCTCACCGACTTCTTAGTACTATTGACCTTAACCCAACTGGAAGGAACCTTGGTATCAGAAGATAACTGCACTTACAAGATTGATGCAAATTAGATCGCCAAATAAAAATATTTTCATGTTTCAGTCATCTTACCACAATTCCAAATTAACATGACCACCAAACAGTCGAGCATGAGAAACCTTTAGAATGACACGAGAAGTAATTGAAGTAAAAGATAACACCATTGAAAGCAAATGATGAAAGGGTAACCCTACTGAAACTAGTCCAGCTTCAAACATATGCATATATTTGCAGCCAATCTCATAAGTTATTTAAGGCATCACTAAAAAGATTCAATTTTATATTGTCTTGCATTGATTTCAGTTGTAGGTTTTAGTAACCTAGTGAGCTGTCAGCTCAATATGTGGTTTTACATATTTTCAAGAAGAGATCGTGATCTAGTGGAGTAAGGACAGGTCTGATATTCAAGTTTTTTTTTTTTTTTTTTGCATTTTTCTTAATTTTATTATTTTTGTAGTCAATAGCTAAAAGATAGAATGATGAATGAATTGATTGAAGTATTGACTATTATATATGAAATTTGAGGAATGAATATAATTTATATTTTAATGTATATAATTTGTAATTGCTTTCATTGGATTGATTTGTATTGGTATATTCATAGAAACTCTAGTTGATTAATGAAGCGATTAAAATAGAAAATTCTTCCAAAATTTGATAATTGGGCATTATATATATATATATATATATATATATATATATATATATATATATATATATATATACACACACACACATCAAGGGTCTTGACTAACACCTTACACCGACACTTAATTATTCCTCCTCCTTTGTCAACTAGACTCTCTACATTCCTGCTTCTCAGTCAACTAGACCATATTATGTCTTGATGAAGGTCAAGATAACATTTGATATTGTTCAAATTGAATCTGACAAGCCAAAAGAACTTGATCTTTCATCAAGACACAAATACTCTAATTCTATAGGATCATTTGCATGACATAAACATGATTTATTTCTCAGGAGTATAATGAAACTGACATTGTCATGGTTTGTTGACATTCTGAACGCTTGATGAAAACTAGATGAAATAAATTGTATGTATAAGTATGCAATCATTTTGAAATAAGTAAAAAGATTAGTTCTAATGCTTAAATTTTAGTTTTATATGTTAATATATTTTTATATCCTATTTTCAATATTGATAATTTAATACTTTCTTGAGAAACTTTAGTGATGAGGGCACCAGATTTCGACATGTGTACCATCGCCGGGGACGACGATCGACGGCCCTGATTCAGAGCCTTTATCTGTGATGCTTTAGTTCTTTTTTTCTTTAGTTTATTTCATGTTTCCGTTTGTACCCCTATGAGGGATGTAGCACTTATTGTAGCCCAAGGACATTTTCGACTTTATGCTTTTATTTTTCTGTCAGCCTATATATAAGGCTTGTATCATTGTATTTGAGAATTATTGATTGAATGAAAATTTTCCAAGCTTTGTTCTCTTTGTGAGTGCATGAGGTTCTCTTGGTGAGTGCTTCCCCTTGAGATCTCTTAGTGAGTTCTCTAGGTATTTTTTTATTTAATTTGCTTGCTTAAATCCTTTTCCCTAGAGAATTCCTCAAAATTTTCCCCTTAGTCTTGCTCTTGCCGCCGGCCCTAGGGTTCTCCCCAACCGCCGGCCACCCTCATCCAGCCCACCCGACCACCTCCCGCCGCCCCTTCCTCTCCCGGCCAACTTCACTCCATCATCCCACGTGAATTTGAAATTGAAGATTCAAATTTTGAATTCTTTCCAAATTTGGAATTCCAAATTATGAAAGTTGGCATGATTGAGGCAATTTCAATTTATTGTAATTGTGGAATTTTCAAATACTAATCCACGTCATCATCCACGTTTAGAAACCATCCCCTCTCTCCTCATAATTCCCCTCTCTCCTTGAGCATGCCGCCGGCCTTCTCCCCCCAATCATGCCCCCCTTAATTGCCCCATTAAATCCCATGATTCTAATTTGAAATTCAAATTAGGAGTGATTAATTTTCCCCCCTATTTGGATTAAAACTGAAATAATTTCAGTTTAATCCCTCCCCTCCTCTCTTCTCCCCACCGCCGGCCTCTTCTCCCTCTCTCCCCCATTAATTCCCATTAAGGAATTAATTATGCCCACTTGAGAATTTGAAATTCCCCTCCTAAATTTCCCTAAACCTGAAGTTTCTTTCAGTTTTGGAGTCATTTACTGCACTCATCCCTCCTCAACCCCCATACACCCGCCGGCCTCCTCCCCTTGCTCCTATCCGCCGCCCCCTCCTCTCCTCCTTGGAGACGTACTCGCGGCGACCACCCCCCACTCATCCAAGGATGCATGGAGGTTCCCGAATGGAACTTCGGGTTTGAATACGACAACCGCGGGCGAGTAGACATCCTCCGATCTCCTTTCTTTGACGTCGGATTCGACTTTGACGACACCGTCGAGGAGTATTTGGCCCGGATCGTACCCACTCTAATAGAGACCGTCGACGATCATTTTTCAGTGTACACTTGGATCGTTGAAGGTCGTCGTCTTCCACCACCTCCACGACCCGCGCCGACCTCTTCCTCCCTACGGATCTACGGCACCCTCGCCCTAGGAGTGATCTCATCCATCGTGTGGTTCTTCTTCTCCCAACAAGCCTAGGCGTAGGTAATTGAGAGCGGCCTCAAGGTGAGACAATCGCTTTGTTAACCTTGGGATTCTAGTTGGTCTCTTCATTTGCTTTACGTTTCTTTAAGTTGTTATTTTTCTTGGTCTTGCTAATTTAAGTGTAAGTGCTTGCCTAATCGTAGTTAACAACTAAGACTTCCTAAAAGCTAGAATTGGGAACAAGATTAAATTTGCAATTATCATACTTTAATAATCTTTTGTTAAATCTCTAAACTCAAATCCTGGATTTACATCATATTTGGTATCAGAGCATGGCTAGCATGCTTTGCTCATGTTAGATGCATCCTAGGAAGTCCACTATAGCTTGCCTTTAATCGTTTACATGCACAACATTGTCAAAAACATTTTATTTACTGCTTACATTTGCTGTCCAGTACATTCCAGCATCATATCTTCATGGTTAACATGCATGCTTAAGTTACCCAAGTGTTAGTTTGGTCACTTACCACCCACCGCTTCACCTAAGTCACTTACTACACTTAAAATCCCTGCTGTCCAGAGTTTTTCCTGCACCGTTTAGTGGCTGTTAGGTGCCCGTAACCTCTACCTAGCTGCTGTCCACACACCACAACTCACCCTTATTACTTAAGCCACTTTCCCCACTGTGTTAGGTTGCTGTCCCCGACATTCCAGCGGCTGTTTGGAGGTTTTAGGAGCTGTTTTCAGGAGAATTTAAGTGCTGTCCTCCACCCCAACCCGACCCCTTCATCCCTTAACCTACCCCATGGATCCGCAGCACCTCCAAGCTACCCTAGACCTCATCTTGGGCCAATTAGGAACTGTTACGCAGCAAATTCGTAACACTCAGACGGACTTAGCGGATTTTAGGAGGTTAACCAGTGATCGATTAGATAACATAGAGCGTATTGGGAACCCCGTGATTTACACCCCGTCACGACCTCACTCACCTTACGTCGAGGAAAACCGAGCCGATCATGGCCACCCTAGAGACCAATACCGCCATAACCCGAGACCCCATCAAGATCCTGTAGGAGATGAGAACCCTTGGCGTGATAACGATGCCCAGTTGTTGAAAAACATTAGAATTGATGCGCCAACTTACGATGGGACCCTCGACCCCCAAGTCTTCATGGATTGGCTCAAATCCATAGATAGTTACTTCAAATGGTATAACATCTCGGAGGCTAGGAAGGTTAGATTTGCCGAAATGAAACTCACGGGCCGAGCCAACTTGTATTGGACCAATTTAGAGAATATGCGTGAGGCTCGAGGCGAACATCCTATCACGGACTGGAGGACGATGAAACAGGAACTTAAGAGAAAATATCTCCCTCCTTCGTACTACCCGAAGCTCCTTGATAAATGGAATAGATTGACCCAGGGGAGCAAGCCCATCAAAGACTACATCTCGGCCTTTGACGACTTCCTGATCCGTTGCAATGGCGAAGAGTCCGCCACCCCAACTCAAATCCTTTCTATGTTTAGAGCTGGCCTTAGGGAAGACCTGCGTACGGAACTCTTTGCTCGAGGTGTAGACTCATTAGAGGCAACCTGTAGCCTAGTTCTCGACCTCGAAGATTCTAGAACCCACTCCCAAACTAGGCACTTTGACTCTCGTTCGAACTCGTATAGAACCTCGTCTGGACAACCTCAAAACCGACCCTCGGGATCGACTGCAAACCAAACCCCTGCTAGTTCGGCCCCTCCTCGTACGGACCTCAAAGGTAAAGCTCCCGAGCGAGACGCTCCCAAACCTAATTCTGGAACCAAGTGCTATAGGTGTCATGGGTACGGACACATTGCTTCGCAATGTTCTAGCCCTTACAAAGTCACCATCATTGAAGAGGTGGACGAAGAGGAAGAAGAACCTGAGACTGATTTGGTTTATCAAGTGGATGAGGAAGAAGACTCTTTTACTGAAGAGGAACCCGTTACCTTACAAGTTGTTAGGTGCGCGTTAGCCCAACCTAAGTTAAGTGATGATTGGCGTAGAACTTCAATTTTTCATACCTTCATTAAGATCGGAGAAAAGAGCTGCAAGGTTATCATAGATAGTGGAAGTTGTATCAACGCAGTCTCGTCAGCCATGGTCTCCAAGCTCAATCTTAAGGTGACCCCGCACCCAAATCCGTATAAGGTTTCTTGGATCAATTCGACTACCATAGAAATTAAAGATCAAAGCCTTATTCCGATCGAATTTGTGGATATCAAGACAAGATTTGGTGCGATGTTCTAACCATGGATGTAGGTCAAATTATCCTTGGTCGCCCTTGGTTATTTGACAATGACGTCCATATTTATGGGAGGACGAACACCTGTGTGTTCGAACATAATGGGAAGAAGATCAAGTTAATGCCCTCTCAACCTAAACCTCCCAAAACTGAAGCTAAACCTATCTCAGCCAAGCAAAGTAAAGGCCTCCACTTACTGACTGCGAAGGAGGTGGAAACTGAGATCACCCAGGGAGCACCCATGTATGCCTTAGTGGCTAGGGAAGTAGATGAGGACCAGAAAGACCCAATCCCCGATGCCGTTAAACCTCTTCTTGAAACCTTTGCGGATGTTTTCCCAGAAGATTTACCTAACCAACTGCCACCCCTGCGGGACATACAGCACGCGATAGACTTGGTGCTAGGGGCATCCCTACCCAACCTTCCTCACTACCGTATGAACCCGACTGAACACTCTGAGCTTAAGAAACAAGTCGATGAACTCCTACAACGAGGATTCATTAAGGAGAGCCTCAGCCCCTGCGCTGTTCCTGCTCTTTTAACTCCCAAAAAGGACGGCTCGTGGCGAATGTCTGTTGATAGCTGCGCTATCAACAAGATTACTGTCAAGTATAGATTTCCCATTCCTCGGTTAGATGACATGCTGGACATGATGACCGGAGCCACTCTCTTTTCCAAGATAGATCTTAAGAGTGGGTATCATCAAATTAGGATCCGTCCCGGAGATGAATGGAAAACGGCATTCAAAACTAAAGATGGACTTTATGAGTGGACTGTTATGCCGTTTGGACTAAGCAACACCCCTAGTACCTTTATGAGAGTTATGACTCAAGTTCTTAGGCCCTTTTTAGGAAAGTTCGTAGTGGTTTACTTCGATGACATATTAATTTACAGCACTTCGGAGGATCAACACCTCAGTCATATAACTCAAGTCTGTGAAGTTTTGAGGAAAGAACAGCTGTTCGCCAACCCTTCTAAGTACAAATTCCTCACCGATAGTGTGACCTTCTTGGATTTATTATTTCAACTCAAAATGAGTGGCCAGAACCTAAGAATATCCGGGATGTTAGAAGCTTTCATGGATTGGCTACTTTCTATCGGAGATTTATTCGAAATTTCAGCACCATTGTAGCCCCCATAACTGATTGTCTTAAGAAAGGGGAATTTCATTGGACGACTGTCGCTACCAGAGCGTTTGAGGATATTAAGAAAAGAATGGTAGAGGCTCCTGTTATGCGTCTCCCAGATTTTTTTAAAGTGTTCGAAGTAACCTGTGACGCATCAGGAATCGGAATAGGAGGAGTCTTGTCGCAGGAAGGACACCCCGTGGCCTACTTTAGCGAGAAACTTAATGACATACGACAGAGGTACTCTACCTACGATAAGGAGTTTTATGCTATCATTCAATCCCTTAGGTTTTGGAGACACTATTTACTACCTCAGGAGTTTGTGATCTTTTCAGACCATGAGGCGTTGAGATACATCAACTCTCAAAAGAAGTTAAATGCCCGTCATGGTCGTTGGGTTGAGTTCTTACAGGAATATTCGTACACTATCAGACAAAGCCGGAACTGAGAATAAAGCAGCAGATGCTTTAAGCCGTAGGATAATGGTCACAAGAGAAATGAGAACAGAAGTTGTCGGATTCGAACGCATTAAAGATGACTACCCAGAGTGTACTGACTTTAAGGAAATATATGCGTTACTAATGGCGGGAGACAAGCCATCTGTAGATGATTTCTTATTAGAAGATGGTTACTTGTTCAAATCTCAGAAGTTGTGTATTCCCAACACTTCTCTTCGTGAGTTTCTTGTGTGGGAGCTACACGCAGGAGGATTAGCCGGACATTTTGGGCAGGCTAAGACCATTGCAGCCGTTGAGTATAGATTTTTCTGGCCCAGCCTTAAGCGTGATGTCACTAGATTGATCAAACGTTGCCATACCTGTCAGCTAGCAAAACAGAGGAAACAGAACACGGGCCTATACACCCTGCTTCCCGTCCCAAACCGTCCTTGGGAAGACATCAGCATGGATTTTGTTCTAGGGCTCCCCAAGACCATTAGGAAGCATGACTCTATCTTTGTCGTAGTAGATCGTTTCTCTAAGATGGCCCATTTCCTCCCGTGTGCTAAAACCTTCGACGCCTCTACAATTGCCAAGTTATATTTTAACGAGATTGTCCGACTCCATGGACTTCCAAAAACAATTGTGTCGGATAGGGACGTGAAATTTACGAGCTATTTCTGGAAAACTTTATGGGTTAGGATGGGTACTAAGCTGCAGTTCTCCACCGCCTTCCACCCACAAACGGATGGCCAAACCGAAGTTGTTAATAGGAGCCTTGGTAACCTCCTTAGGGCCTTGGTAGGTGAAAACATTAGGGATTGGGACTCCAAACTACCCATTGCCGAGTTTGCCTACAATAACTCTGTCAACCGAACCACCGGTATGAGCCCCGCTGAGATTGTTTATGGATACCAACCTAAGCAGCCTATAGACTTAGTCCCCATGAGTCCTAAGATTAGAGCGTCAGAGTCTGCATCTGCATTTGCATCCCATATCCAGGAATTGCATCGAGAAATTAACAAAAGAATTACACAAAGTAATGAAAATTACAAATTAAATGCTGATCTCAAACGACACTTCAAGGAGTTCAAAGTTGGAGACTATGTCATGGTTCGGATTCGTCCGGAGCGGTTCCCGCATGGGGCCGTTAAGAAACTGCATGCTAAAAGTGCGGGTCCCTTTAAAATAACTTATAAAATAAACAGCAATGCTTATGTTTTGGACCTTCCTGAAGGTTTCAACATGAATCCCACGTTTAACATTGAGGATCTAGTAGCCTTTGATGGACCTGACTTTAACCCAGACAATCCTTTGAATCTTGAGCCTTGTGAGTCCATACCTAGTGAGATCCCAGCCTTACCTCCACTCCCCAAAATTCCCACACTACCTAATAGGGAGAAGATTGAAACTATACTGAGTGATGAGATCATTTCCACCAGAGACGGCGGGCGCCACAGATACTTAGTGCGTTGGAGAGGAAAGCCGGAGACGGAGGACACTTGGCTAGAGCGGGATGAGGTACAGAGACTGGACCCCGACATTCTGGAGCTGTACGAGAGTTCTCAGGACCCTTACTCGACAGGGTCGAGTTTTCTCCCACCCGGGGAGAATGATGAGGGCATTAGATTTCTACATGTGTACCATCGCCGGGGACGACGATCGACGGCCCTGATTCAGAGCCTTTATCTGTGATGCTTTAGTTCTTTTTTTCTTTAGTTTATTTCATGTTTCCGTTTGTACCCCTATGAGGGATGTAGCACTTATTGTAGCCCAAGGGCATTTTCGACTTTATGCTTTTATTTTTCTGTCAGCCTATATATAAGGCTTGTATCATTGTATTTGAGAATTATTGATTGAATGAAAATTTTCCAAGCTTTGTTCTCTTTGTGAGTGCATGAGGTTCTCTTGGTGAGTGCTTCCCCTTGAGATCTCTTAGTGAGTTCTCTAGGTATTTTTTTATTTAATTTGCTTGCTTAAATCCTTTTCCCTAGAGAATTCCTCAAAATTTTCCCCTTAGTCTTGCTCTTGCCGCCGGCCCTAGGGTTCTCCCCAACCGCCGGCCACCCTCATCCAGCCCACCCGACCAGCTCCCGCCGCCCCTTCCTCTCCGGCCAACTCCACTCCATCATCCCACGTGAATTTGAAATTGAAGATTCAAATTTTGAATTCTTTCCAAATTTGGAATTCCAAATTAGGAAAGTTGGCATGATTGAGGCAATTTCAATTTATTGTAATTGTGGAATTTTCAAATACTAATCCACGTCATCATCCACGTTTAGAAACCATCCCCTCTCTCCCCATAATTCCCCTCTCTCCTTGAGCAAGCCGCCGGCCTTCTCCCCCCAATCATGCCCCCCTTAATTGCCCCATTAAATCCCATGATTCTAACTTGAAATTCAAATTAGGAGTGATTAATTTTCCCCCCTATTTGGATTAAAACTGAAATAATTTCAGTTTAATCCCTCCCCTCCTCTCTTCTCCCCACCGCCGGCCTCTTCTCCCTCTCTCCCCCATTAATTCCCATTAAGGAATTAATTATGCCCACTTGAGAATTTGAAATTCCCCTCCTAAATTTCCCTAAACCTGAAGTTTCTTTTAGTTTTGGAGTCATTTACTGCACTCATCCCTCCTCAACCCCCATACACCCGTCGTCCTCCTCCCCTTGCTCCTATCCGCCGCCCCCTCCTCTCCTCCTTGGAGACGTACTCGCGGCGACCACCCCCCACTCATCCAAGGATGCATGGAGGTTCCCGAATGGAACTTCGGGTTTGAATACGACAACCGCGGGCGAGTAGACATCCTCCGATCTCCTTTCTTTGACGTCGGATTCGACTTTGACGACACCGTCGAGGAGTATTTGGCCCGGATCGTACCCACTCTAATAGAGACCGTCGACGATCATTTTTCAGTGTACACTTGGATCGTTGAAGGTCGTCGTCTTCCACCACCTCCACGACCCGCGCCGACCTCTTCCTCCCTACGGATCTACGGCACCCTCGCCCTAGGAGTGATCTCATCCATCGTGTGGTTCTTCTTCTCCCAACAAGCCTAGGCGTAGGTAATTGAGAGCGGCCTCAAGGTGAGACAATCGCTTTGTTAACCTTGGGATTCTAGTTGGTCTCTTCATTTGCTTTACGTTTCTTTAAGTTGTTATTTTTCTTGGTCTTGCTAATTTAGGTGTAAGTGCTTGCCTAATCGTAGTTAACAACTAAGACTTCCTAAAAGCTAGAATTGCGAACAAGATTAAATTTGCAATTATCATACTTTAATAATCTTTTGTTAAATCTCTAAACTCAAATCCTGGATTTACATCATTTAGAATCACGTGATTTGCCATTTTATTTTTCTACACGAGGGATTTCAACTGAAGTTGCTACCTTCATTGAGCCCATCATTCCCGTTGCATCAGATCTCATAGATGATTACACTACAGCTAACTCTCAAGAGGACAGGTGATGCAAACATCAGATCCTAAAAGCCCTATAGTGGACTATAGAATTTCCATGGATGAACTAATTCTGGAGACGGACCCTAAACCTCCTTAGGTGCGGTACACTAGAAACTAAGAAAGAAGGCGCGAAGAGTTGAACAAAGAAAGACTGACTTCTTTCTATAACTAGAAAGAATTCTCTTTCTCTAATGAATGAGATAGGAAAATGAATTAGTTCATCCATGGAAATTCTATAGTCCACTAGTTGGAGTAGCGAATCATAAGGCTAAGTCGGGAAGGCTTTCTAAGCCTACACTAAAGACTGCAGGTAGTTCACAACCAAAAACTTAGAATCAATAACTCGACCCCCATCTATCATGATCAAAACTGTTTTTGAGATTCAAAGACCGCTTATGGAGAAGATCTTTCTCGTGTGTTGGCGAGTGACTTGCCATAGTTTACTCACCCGTACTCATTCCCAAGCCTAAGATCCCAATCCTTTTCGTCATAGAATTCCACGACTTACAAACTAGACTTTCATCATCATACTTGGAAACATACCTCTGAAATGCTCTTAACACTTGGAGTTAGTTATCAGTCATTCTCATCATTCTCATCATCACAGAAGCTGCTTCAGCTACTGACCGGTCAGTCAAAATTTTGATTGCCCGAGAACCGCTTTCCTAGTCAAGGATGCCCTGTATATTTAGATTTCGGATTCCGCCCGTAGCACCTTTCCTTCCGTATTTTCTTTGTTTTCTGCCTTCAAGCGCTTTGCTACCGGGTTGCTACCGATTCCCTTTAAGGTAAGGAGCGCTACTGGCTACTCTAAGAAGAAGATGCGAGGAACAAAGGCTACTCTCATCATTTGCTTTACACTTGAAGTTCTCAACCTATTTTCTTTCGATATGCTGAAAACTTGGAGTTATCAACGGAACTACTTTTTTTATCCTGCACGAGCTCCTTCATGCATCCCATAGTGAAGGTCTTACCTTGCCTTATTTCTTACTACATACTCCATTTGTTGCCCAACCTGGTTGAAGCCTCGATTCTAGCCATTACTAGTTCAAAAGCATTTCCATATTCTTTTCTTCTCATTTAGTTCCTGAAAGCAAGCCTACTCGTTCTCATCGATATTTTCTTTTTCTCTTTCTTATCAGAGTCTCAGCCGTTTACGAGGCACTAGAGAGAAGATTCATTCCTAGAAATCAGACAATCGTACCATACCGAATTACAAATTTGAGATTGGAGGTAATGCAATTGGAGGAGCTCGCATCGCCATGCATCCACTTCCTTGGGCCGAGTCCCTACATCCGCTTCAGCTGACCAAAGTCCTTGATTCGAAGCAGCCCCAAAAGCCGGAATCAGATTGACACCCAACCTTCATGCTTCTCTCTATTGCCTTGATTTCTTCTTTTCTTTCTATATACTCAATTCGATTTAGATCTTCTATTCAAATCATTTGGAATTTTGAACTGCACTGGAATGAGTCGAAAGCAAAAGGGGGAAAGTGATAGGAAAAAGTGAAGTCATTGGCATAGTGCGGTGAAGTGAAAGATTCTATAAGAATAGATAGAAGAATCCTCATTATTTCTTTCTTGCCCTGCTAAGTTCGCCCCGACCCCTCCTGCTACCCTTGTAGATCATCTGGTGTCGGTGAGCTTAACTCATTGTCAGTAGTTCTCGCATTTCCCCCTGAAATGAAAAATAAAGAGATCTGGATGTTCTTTCTTTTTACTCGCGCCAGAAAATGGTGCCGCAAACTAAGAGCAGGGAAGGAACTAGGGCGGGCATAAGCTCACCAATTAAAATGCGTGACTGACGCATCTTTTTTTCAAATATTTCCATTTGGGCTGGGGGTAACCACTAGCGAAGGGCACCTGCTCTCCCATTTCTATTCTTTGTTTTCTGTTCCAAACGCGAGAGTAATTCTTTCGATTCAGTAGAGCGAGAATCCCCTTTTTAGGAGTATGCCAGGGGCATTCTTCTAAGAAATCATAAAAGTAAGGCAATAGTTGACTCTTCAAACTTACCCCATCTCAGCTTTCATTGAAAATCTCGTAAATAAAAGGATCAAAAACCGTGTGCTTCTCCCTTCCTCTCCTCTCTTTCAACTGAGAAAGAAGAAATAAGGACCGAGTCTTGCAGGTCTGCTGCTTCAAATTCATCGAGCTGGGTGCTGCTTCCTTCTCCTAGTTTTGTTTGTCTTTTTTGGTGATCTCAATGTCATTCAGATTCCGCTTTCATCTGAAGATGGAGGCATCATTAGCTCACTTGTCTTGGTTTAGTCTTTCAACCATAAAAGCGTAGAACAGACTCATTTGATGTAGGGATCGGGGAATGAGCTTCACAACAAAGAGTAGATGCGAGTGGTTCAAATCATGTATTAAGCCAACCCATTCTTTCTATCTATTCTTTTTATCAGTAAAGAGGTGCCTCGGGCTCTTTTCCAAGGGGCAGAGGTTATTGAGAAGCAAGTAGAGAAGGAAGGAAAGATCCCTTTCAAAGCCGCAAGCAAGCTGCATATCTTTTCTTTCTTCTCTTTTCAAAGAGGGGGTTGATGGGCCCCTGCTGAGATTCATTCCTCGTATCATCTAGGAGTGAATAGGGCTTACGGAACAGCAACTGAAAGAGTTTACTTCACGAGCTCACTGCCTCACACCACTAGCATTGAAGAAGTAGTGCTTTCTTCTTTGCTAAAGGGAACGTCAAACCTGCAAACAGAAGGCATATTCTAGCTCTTTCTCTTCCCTTTGGAGAGCTTTCAATGGTTTCTTCTTTCGATTCTGGGCCTAGGGAAATTGGCTTCACTTTATTCATTTTAGCCATGAGCTGTCCTTGCAAGCATCGTCTTCTATTGAATTTCATGTCTATCGCTTTTGTGCCAACCTTCTTTTGAGCCTAAATTGAATATTAAGACCCGGGGTCAAAAGAAAGACTTGCGGTAAGAAGCAAGGGATTACTTTACTAAAAGCTTAGTAAGGAAGTCGCATACGACAACGCTAAAGGTTTCTTCCTAAATGTGAACTTTGAATGGCTAGATAGAGTCGAGTGAGGCTTGAATAAGCTAATAACATCCATTGGCATCGCTTGAATCTCTTTCAGCAGTTCTGCTTACCCTCTTTCCACTTCCAGAGGGTCCTTCATTATGAAATTAGGGTCTCGGTTGCACTTGGAAGAGTTAGGAATCCCGTGACGCATGCTACCAATGCTTCCTTGATTGGAGGTAGGACTTTGGCAAAAGAAAGGGGAAGCCATAAAACTCATTTGCGATTCGGCGCATCATATACGAGAATAGCATTTGACAATTCCTTAGACCAAGCCCTTCTCCGGTCTAAGGAAGATGTTCTTATAGAAGTCTTGCTAAAGGAACTGGAAGCACTGCTCTCTCCATTCATTTCAAAGATGAAGGAGTATACTTCTAAATCAAGGCGCTAGATAGCCTAAGGTGAACAAAGCATATTCTATTGGAACAATAGGATTCCTTAAAGTGAAAGTCAAACCCCATCACGAGATAGGGAAAAACATTGTCTCCATGTTGCTAAACACAATTCGTGTCATTCTTGTCTTGGCTGCAATCAAAAGTTGGCCTGGAATTGGACGTGAAGAATGCCTTTCAAAAACATAAGGGAAGGGAGGATAGGATTCACAATCAGTTGTTCGGCAGCCTCCTCCAATTCCATCTCTTATCATAGGAATCCTAACTTGGTATGCAAGCTCAAGAAAGCGATTCACCTTACGGACTCCGACAAGCTAAAGCATGATATGATTGAAGTATGCACGGACAGAAGTAGCTGCTTAAGTCTTAGGTAATGTAATATGAATTCCTAATTGAATAGAATAGAAAGAATAGAATCCGCGGCTATTGATATGGAATACGCCTTGCTGGGTAAGCAAAGTAGGGACTTTTTACGGTGCCTGGCTTAGCGCTTTCATATTGATAGGATAATGAATAATATTCGTGCAACAGCAGCAGGCACATATGGATGGCAAGTCCTAGTCCTAAGTATAAGTACAACAGGGACCATCGAATGCAGAAGAGGATGAGGAAGGATCTACTAATAAGCATAAAAAGGTTGACCTATAAGCCTTCTCTGTTGTCCATGAAGTGAAAGTGACATATGTTCTCTTTCTAAAAGCAGTAGCGGTATTGTTCTTACTTCATCCCCTACTTTGCTCTTGGCTTGGAAGGAAAGGTGCGGAGCAAGGAGCAGCGAATGCCATTTTCATTTCAGGAAAGCACTCATTCTCATTGCGTTCGAGCTAATAGAATGACCATTCTCTAAATTCCCTCTTTGTTTGTTTTTGATCGCTCCATCACTCACTCCACTATAAGAATCTTGAAGGCAGTTACCTTGGATGTAGGTCTATCCGAGCCTCTTGGAGAGCTAAGCCCCCGCCCCGATTTTTTTGCTAGAATACTGACTTTTCTAGAGCACCTCTAGAAGGTGTAGTGGAATGCCTTTTTCATTAACAGAGTATATGGCGGCGTGACCTTAAGCATATAAAAATGCAGAGTTATAGAATGTAGAGTGCTTAAAGCTACTAGAAAGATTTCACTATCTATTTCATAATAGAGTCCTATCTTTGTTTACCTGCAGGGCATAGGCCGAGTACTAGATTCAGTATCTCTTGTGTTAATTGCTTCTCGGATGAGATCTGGTGAAAGTTCCAGATATTACCATTTCTTAGTATTGAAAGTGGTCTTGTAGATATTCTATTCTAGCTGGAGTCCTAAGCCCTCTCAAAGTCAATAGAGTAATGTCATACCCTGTCCCTCCGTCCCTAGCTTTTCTTTCTCTTTCTCAATTCTAAAGCTAGTCACTTCGTCCCTTAGTAAACAGCCTATCCCTATCTAATTCGAGCCAGCTGTTTAGTTCCTTATTTGTGGTGGTCTAGGTGTAGAGCAAGAACCTTCTTCTTCTTACTTTTAGGAAGAAAAAGTGGAAATTGTAGGGGCGATGAAATTGAGCGAGACCGAACGAGTGGAATGAAATGCAACGAGAACCAGACGGGAGATCCCCATTCTTTAGTAAAGAGGGAGTTCTCTAGAATCATCCGAACATTTTGAGATCGAGTTTGAAAAATGGGGGAAGAGAAAAAAGAGGACTTTTCACCGTGAAGAGATATCTACAAGTGATCTTCACTTAGAAGGGTGAGTTTGATTATGGATTTCGGCAATCACCTTTTCCCAGCCTTGCATCCCCTTCCCCCATCCTTCTTTCCAATGCAATGAAGAACATTTTCTTTCTAAGTTCAAAGTGTGTTCTGAGCGCAACAACCCCATTTTTTTCCACTGCGCTGAGAGACTGCCTGCACTTGTAAACTCACTTGTGGGGCATGAACAATCCTAAGTGAGAACTTCCTTTCTGCATTTCATGAGACGTCTTCTTTTCGTACTTGTGAACCTGTAGTTTCTGCTTCCTACTAGTTCCTGTTGCACGGAGAAAACAAAGGTGCGAAGCATCCGATTCCTGAGAACTCAATTTTCTTTAGAAAAAGCAGTCGATTTCATTGATGACAGTCCTGAACTGGACTCCTGGTAAGATTGGTGTTGATCCAATCTCTCCTTTCTTCTGGGGAAGAAGACTTGCTCCTTGCAGATCGCCCCTATCCTATGCCCCACCTTGACCTACCAATAAGACTGACTCCCGATATATTGTCCTTCGCTAAAGAAATGCTTCGGCCCCGAAGCCCCTAAAAAAACTCATTTTAGAATAGATGATTTCTAAATAGGATCACCTCGGCTTGAAGAAAGAGAAAGCTTTCTTAGCAGGAACTTCTCAATCGCTCCTTTCAGTCGCGCCTCCCATTCCATTACCCCAAGTCCGAAAAGCTAATGCAAGTCGAACGTTGTTTTCGGGGAGAACCAAAGGTGCGAACGAAACGAAGCAATTCCTCAGACTGTGAAAAAACATAAATTTGTGTTTTTCTCTTTCTATTATACGATGATATTGCGAGTTGAGTTACTTTATTGAAGAGTTGCTTTTGTTGGTTTCGAGTGTAACCCCACGCCCGGTCTTGATACCTAGGGTGTAGCATAAAGAATAGATCTTTCTTGTTGTCTTGCAAGCCAGGCAAGGCCTACTCCTCTACTAGCGCTGCCCAAAAAGCCAAAAAGAAAGTCGATGCACTCACAAGATAGCTAGTTCGGGAAGCTAGCAAGTTAGTTGTTTCTCTTTTATCGGTAGGACTTGAAGCATTTTTGAAGTAAGCGAGTGACGCAGGTCAAGGATGGTGCTAAGCCTTTCCTTTTAGATCCTCATCTCCCAGCAAGCAGCAAGTAGTCTGAAAGCTCGTCTGTTAGCAGGTTTGAAGTTAAGGCATTCCATCGTCTTTTCGTTTTTCGTTTTCAGACCCGAAAAAGAGAAAGATGGAAAAGCAGGGTCGGAGGTTCTTTATTCCCTTCACGCAGGTTCCATGGGTTCGGTACTGAATTCCTAATCGACGGTCCCGGCTGCTTATCCTTATAAAGAAATAGAAGGCGCTAGAAGAATTTTGACTAGAAGCTATCCCCTTTAAGGGAAAGATATAGATCTATTACTGCGCGAGATGTAAGAGAACCCCCCAATGGACTCACCTTTCTCCCAACGGCACTGGGAAAGAAACACTTCCCTGCTACTAGGTGATGCAAACATCAGATCCTAAAAGGTCTTTCAGAGACGTGGCCAAGGATCAACAGACACGATTGCGCAGATCTACTTTTCAGCCTTCATATGTATTTGTTTTATTTATTTGTTTTATGTAATTATTTTAGCATCTTTTCCTGTTTTGCCCTTACTTAAGGGCTTTGTCATATGTACGCCCTAGCGGCAATGTCGTCTTTTATTTCCCTTTCATTGTAGGAGGTTATATATAAGCCACATATGTTTCTTTTGAGATTAATGAATAAATTATAAAATTTCGGCATATTGAGTTCTTGTGAGAGCTTGGAGAGTCTTTGGAGAGAAATCCTTTGGAGAGGGAAGCGGATCACCCACCAACCTTGGAAGAGTACGGGTTCGTGGCTTTCTTTTTATTCTCTATCCTTTCTTTCCTCCTCCCCTTCCCCTTGCCGTTAGCTTAGGGTTACCCAACCCCAAAACCGTCGGCCTCCGCTTCAAGCCCAAGCCCCACCTCCGGTCAATACTCTTCCCCCTTCCCACCTAGCCGCCGGCCATCCAAGGTGGCTCACCCCTTGATTGGTTGATCCACTTAATTCCCTCCACCTCCACCCAACCCTAACCCTACCCCTAATTCTAGCCGCCAGCCACCCCTCTCCAATTCCCCTTTCCTTCAAATTTTCAAATTCCTCATCAATACTTTCCTTTCTTACTTAATCTCTTTTGGGAAAGCTTTTCAATTTCAATTATTCAAATCAAGTTTGAATTTTGAAACATTTCCTAAAATAGAGTTCTATTTTAGGAAAGTTCCTACATCAAATCCAAATTAATTTTGGATGGGATTGGAATTAATTCCTCCTTAATTTGGGATTCCCCATTGAACTAGTCTCAAAACCTTACCAAAATTTCCCAAATTCTCCTTGATGCCGCCGGCCCCTCCTTGTCCCCACCTCCTTAATGCTTTACAAAATAAAAACCTCTCATTTGGGAAAGAATTAAATACTTTCCTAATCTTGATCATCTTAACTTTGGAAAAATTCAAATTTCAAATCCCAATTAAATTGAATTTGAAATCCTTTCCTAATGAGATTGATTTATATTTGGAAACTCCCAAATCCTCTTAAATCTAAAATTGATTAGAGATTTCTCTCTAATTCTCTTTCCACAATTAGCAACCTACGTTTGGAAAGAATCATAAATTCCCCAATTAACTCCCCATGCATGGCCGGCCCACCCTATCTCCCCTATCTAATTAATTCCCCATTAAGCTCTCAAATCAATTCCCTTAATCTTTCTCAAATCCAGCCGCCACCTCTCCCTATCCCCTAGTCGACTTAATTGCCCCTCCAAGCAAACCCTAGTAGCTGGAAACCTGTTCCCAACAACTTTCCAGAAATTCTGCATTAAGAAATACTGCCCAGAAAATTCCGACCAGCAGATTTTGCTGTCAACTTCGCTCCGGTTTGCTATCCAGCAACCCTTCAAGAACTGCAAGGGTTTTCCTAGGCATTATAGATTGCTGCACAGACTTTTCCAGGTATCAAAACTGCTTTCCAAGACCTGCAGATTGCCAAAATGTTGCCCAAGACACCTAGAAGGAGCATGCTGTTGTTCATTCATTTCCCAACATCCAAGCGACTACGCCGGAGCTCCGTATTTGTCTTTCCCTTGGGTAAATTTTTCCTCCTACTCTTATATCCTCCTAATTCACCTCTCAATTGTGGTTTATAGTTTGATTCACAAAGATTCTTGTTGATCTCTCCACTAAAGCATAGTAATTTATGGAGTTGAGTGAGGGATTATTGCATAGTGACTAGTCTTGTTGTTATTATAAGGATTTTTTATGAAAACATTCATGTATGCAACGTTTTGAGTAATTGGCTATTTTAGGATCTGAACCTCTACGCATGTGAATTGACCTAAACTTGTTTTATCGCCTTATTGTTTTGTCATATCGCTAAAAATCAATATAAGTTTATTTACTATTGTTCTCTAAAATTTAAGCGCGCAAATTTCTTAATCAAATCATTTTGCATTTATGTCCTGCATCAAGAGGACTTCACAACACAAGAGAATTAATGACATATCATCCGTGTTTACAAACTGTTCGATAGAATCAGCCCTCAAAGTTCCAATTTCTCATAAAATCAATTATAACATATGTAATGCCCAAATTTCATTACAATACACAGTAGAGACTCAGTAGAAGGCTTGAAATGAAATCCTAGAACACTTTTACGAGCAATAGTTCGAATAAATGAAGAATCTACAGCAAACATAATTTTTATTTGAGCCACATAACATCAAACATGGTGCACAGGAACATCTAGACAGTCTAATGCATAAAAAACCAAGATAAAATAAGCATTTTAGCTTGCTGTAAGGTTCTGTTTGGAATTACTTCAATTAAATGGGTGACTCCAGAGACACTGGTGAAGTCTAAATTCCGCATTCCAAGCTGTTTTCGGTACTGAATGATTAATGAATCAAGCTTTTCTTTGGTCATTTGAACAGCTATTTGGCTGCTAGCAACCTGTGGTAAAAACATTAAAAAAAAAAAAAAAAAGTTTGGAGACAATGCAATAGCCTACCTCTGGGAATTGACCACAAGAAGTATTGAACAAATTGAGCATATCACCCTGATTAGCAGCATCCTTGTTAAGAGAGGAGAGAAGCTGTGCAGCTCGAGCAATTAAAGTAGTTGATGATGCGGTCAAAATTAGCCTTCTCAGAAGAGCAGATTTCACAATTCTAGTAACATTATTTTCGTCATCTTCAGCATAAAGCTTCTGTAATTGCTTGCCAGAGAAGAGGATAGCTTGGATGGCCCCAACGAACTGCAATGCTGAAAAAGCTGTTAGTGCTAAAATCACAAAAGAAACAAACAAAGCAAGAATCTAAAGAGTTCCACATCAAGAAATGCAAGCCATTATATCAACACCAAACCTATCAATCAAAAGATGTCAAAAGAGCATTGTTGGCCTACCCTTAAAATAATAATATTCATATCACGAACAGTGCAGTTTCAAAAACAAACTGGGTCAATTAGAATGTTTAATCCCTCTAAGATGTTAACCTCCTTTTTCATCTGGCAAACAAGACAAAAACAATGGCATAAAGATGTATTGTGAAACAGGTTTGAAGCATCATGACCACAATTGAAATAGCCCAAACATCACCCACTTGCAAAACAGGCTGCGGCAATGTGTCCAGAGTGTTAAAATCACCAAAGAATGGCGCCTACGATCGATTTGATTTGGCACAACAAAAAAGTCAAATGGATGCTTTGTCGAGTAAATGTAGCTCGAATACTGTTAACAAAAAAGACTATGCTGATGCTTTCGAAATTTCAAATTTATCCAAAAAGGCTATATGACATGCACTTCGATCAAACGCGACAAAAGACGTCAAAACAACAGATGTGACATGTCCATTCACAAAACGAACTACGGAGACCCGTATGGCGTGTCAAAATTATCGTAAAAGATACACAAATTACCTTGGTTGTTTGACGAAAGCTAAAAGAAAAATTTGCCACCATCCAAAGTGAGAGTACATATTTCGAGGTGTATGAGGGATGAGAATTTGCATGAAAAGTTGACTCACCTTTAGTTGGTCTTACTCTGATTTATTTTATTTTATTTTATTTTTAAAAGAAGCCAGATTAAATAAAAAAATCAATTTAAACAAAAGATTAAAAAAATTCTTAATCCTCGCCTCCCCAAAACCTTGCTCAGTTCTCCTCTTTGTTTGCATAACGTAGAGCCCCCTTGGCTCTAGTTTAAGCCTCCACACAACAAACAACCTTACCTGCCTCCTCCTCCACAGCCCTTCTCTTCCAACACTGATCTCCCTAATTGTCGCCGAACACCCTTTGAACCTTGTCGACACTCATCTCCTGCACATTATCTTCCCTCATTATGATCTCTCTTTGAAGAACATTGATAGGAAATACTTGTAGAAACACATGAAAATTGGTGGCTGAAATTGAATTTCAGCAAAGATGAAAACAGCGATTGAGAAGAATAATGGATAAAACATAGTAGAACTTTTCTTTTAATTGATAAACAATGGAAAGAAAGAAATAAGGCACAATAAATCTTCAATTCGAGAGGAAGATCCGGCTCTCCCAATCCCCTAGCCGACGGCTAGAGCCCAAATCACCAAAGAGAAATACTAAAATCAGCCAAAACACAAGATGCCCTAACCCTAGGAAATTTTCCTACTTAAAGCATACAATCAAAAAGGAAATCCCTAAACAGCCCCTATTTTGAATTTTCCCTCCCAATCTACGGCTAATGGACCCCACGGCTTGTGGTGGGAACCTGGGAGGCGGAATCTCTGTTCCGCCTTTGGTAAACACAGTCTAGTCTCATATAGACCGACTGGATCGGTCCAGTGACTGGTCTAACATACATCAACAAGCTCCTACACACAATTCCTCTCACATATGATATCACTACCGACAACTCCTCACCCTCTATCCAACACCATTGGTGGCACATCACCCGCAGCTCCAAATTTCCCAACACCTCCAAACCACCTACTCATTTTTCTTTCACCTTGAATCTCATGCTGGACGGCACCCCAACACCCTTTCCCTCACTCTTTATCTCTTGCTACTCTCTCTCTCTCCCTCCCTCTTCCATTTCTCTCTATGAAATAGAAAGACAATTCTCTCACAAAACCACTCTCCCAAAAATAGAGTGAATCCTATCTTCTCCTGTTTCTCTCTTGACCAAACAACCCCCCATCTCACCCACTCACTAGCACTTCCCCTCTCTAAACAGAGAACTAAAAAATATCTCTTTCACTTTCTCTCTCTAATGTCTCCCCCTTTCTCTCTCTAGAGAGAAGTATAAATTTTTTTCTCTAAAACTCCTCACTATCGTTGCATCTTCAAAGACTCTTTATGTGCAGGTATAAGAAAATGAAACACTCAAATTCTCAAAAATCTCGATTGTAACACATTTGGTGGAACAAATGGAACCTTCACGTACTTTTTTAGCATGACCGGGGAAAGTCGTAGACGACACTCTTGACAATAAGCTTTGTGTGCGCTTTACTTAGCATGACAAGAATAAACATATTGTATTACAAACTCTCTTGCAGGTACCCGCATATGAGTCTTTCTTGGCACAACAGATTTTGAAAATTCCATCTGTAGTGTCTTCAAAGACCGACTATGCACACTTCTTTTGACATGATGGGCAAGCCTAAACTACCTATAGATGCCCCCTAAGTGAGGGAAACATCAGGAGACTGCCAAAATGTATACTGATAGAGGATGCAAATCCAAAATTTACACTGATAGAGGACCAAAAAAGAACATAATGAAAATAACTTGTGAACAAAAATTCAACTAAAAATGAAAATGATAAAACCAAACTAAAAAATTAAACGATATGAATACTTGAAATGTAACGTACAACACTATAAACAAAGATAAGATTTGAACTAAAACAGGATGTTAGGGACTTGTAATGAATAAAATATCTCGAAACCTCGCTGTCACACTCAAGATTCGCAAGAACCCAGACAATAAACTTGAATGTGAAAATGAATAACCTAACCCTTCATATTTATAGGTGGGAGAGCAATTCCTTGTGGGCCCGAATCACTAAGGTCTAAATATGTAAAAAGAATAAAGGAAAATATAAAACATATAACAAGATTCATATTCACCTCAACGTCATCGGATTCTTAACGCACACAAATAGACATAAAGCATATTTTAAATTCTTAAAACAAAAATTTAAGCAGATCTCAACAATAAATGCTCGCGCAAATAAGCAAAATTTAAATATTTTAAATTAGCCACACATCACAACATAATTTTCAAATTCAAGCATGCTACCCCGAGGAGCACAAATAGACATAATGCATATTTTAAATTCTTAAAACAAAAATTTAAGAACATCTCAACAATAAATGCTCGCGCAAATAAGCAAAATTTGAATATTTCAAATTAACCACACATCACAACATAATTTTCAAACTCAAGCATGCTACCCCGAGGAGCACAAATAGACATAATGCATATTTTAAATTCTTAAAACAAAAATTTAAGCACATCTCAACAACAAATGCTCGCGCAAATAAGCAAATTTTGAATATTTCAAATTAACCACACATCACAACATAATTTTCAAATTCAAGCATGCTACCCCGAGGAGGACAAATAGACATAATACATATTTTAAATTCTTAAAACAAAAATTTAAGCACATCCCAACAATAAATGCTCGCGCAAATAAGCAAAATTTGAATATTTCAAATTAACCACACATCACCATAATTTTCAAATTCAAGCATGCTACCCCGAGGAGCATGCAGCTGCCTCACGAAGTGTGCTGCCATTCTAAAATCGCACAAATGTGTCATGTAAAGGCATCAAAGGGCATGCAAGCAAACAACATAGGTGCACAAAGAAATGTGCAACCTATGTGCACGTACACTATTAAAATGCATTAAAAGGTGTATAAATTTACCATGTAGATACATCGAAAAATGTGCAAGTACATTAAAAATATATAAATATACTATGAAAATGCATCAAAATGTATGCAACTGCATTGTATAAGAGCATCAAAAGTGCATCAATTCATTTAAAAGCATGCACATACAATAGTACACTATGTAAATACATAGAAAAGCATCCACATGGACACATTGAACAGCACATAAGTATATTAAAAAGCATGCAAATGCACAATTTAGTTGCATCAAAAAGCCTACAATTTGATAAAAAATGCAAAAAAGAATAAAAAATCGTGCATGACACATCATCATCATCAACAACAACAACATCAAGCCTTTGTACCACTACATGGGATCGGCTGCATGAATTCTTTTTCTCTGTTGTCCTCTTAAGAATCAAATTCTTATTTAAATCGAATTTAAAAGTTATTTCTAATAAGTTAATAAAGATACTACCGTTTTAAAAAGCCCCTAAACCTGAGAGGACTTTATTTTCAAAAAGCCCCTAGACCCCAATATAGATATACTTCAAGGCACATCCAAACATAAAATTTAAAAATCTCAAAAATTACAAAATGTGAAAATTCAGAAGTAAAATATACACCATATCACTTAAAGCATAATTCATCCAATATTCTTAACTTTTTTTATAGGGTGGCAAATGTGAGAATTACCACAACTCACAGGGAGCCAAATTTTGTCAAGCATATTGCTACAATTTATTCTCAAACGTTCTCTCGCCAATAATGACGTGTTAAATGTCCTCTAATCAATTATCTTGCAACTAAGAGTCCTCTAACCAGATAGTTTTTGTACAAAATGACATCGTTAAATTATGGTCACAGTCAGAGCCCATAAGTTCTCCAATTGCTAAAAACCCTTGAGAAATAAATCATATGGTACACCTGATGGAGTATAAATCCTCGTGTTAGCTAATGTCGACTTAATTTATGCACTTAGACAAACATCTACCCCAGATCTACAAGGTTCTCTTGGACAAAACAACACAAAGCTACAGACAAGGATCACTCGATCAGGTTGGGTTGGCTACCTCCTTAGACCAAGTAAACAAGGACTCATAGCAACCGAGCCAACTGAACCATATGATCTTGATCGAGTTCTTCATCATTTCTCCCACCAGACATTTTAATATCATGATAGTTAATTTCTCAATTATTAATCAAATTTGCTACTATTATAAGTGAAGCATTTAGGCTTGTTTGACAATAATAGGATTTGAGCACGCTTTAGCATAAATCCTGCCAAACACAGTTTTAACTCGACAAAAATCTCACGGCAGAATAAATCTGTCTATAACACCTTTTTGCAGTAAATCTCGAATTTGATAAATTTGCGAGTTCGACATATTTATGAGATTAGAAATAAATCTAATTTAGAAAAATTATAACTACCTACCATCCATATTGTACTTACTATATAAATTAAATTTAAAACTCAAATCCTAGACACCCAACCATCCAAATGAGAATTAAATTTAATTTAGATTAATTAATATAATTTAAATATTAATAATTAATTAGGCTAATTAAATAATTAGTAGTATAAATAAATATTTTAAACTAGTTTAATTAAATAATTAGTAATTAAAACTTAATATAATTTGCTTAATAAATATAATTTAAAATAAAATTATTAATTATATAATTAACAATGTAATAATTAATGAGTAGTAAAATATTATAATTAACGAGATAATTAATATTATAATGAATAATTAAAACTAATAAAATAATACTTGAATAATTAATTAAATTATTAGCAAGAGTATTAGTTAAATTTCAAAAAAATAATAAACTAATTAATTAGAAATCAAATACTTATTAAATTAACATTTAAATGAGTAATTTGATAAGTACTATAATAATTAGTATTAAATATTTAGTTAAATTATTTGATAATTAAGCTAACTTCTAATTATATTATTTATCATTATAATTTATTGATGCTAATTAAATTTGAAATTAATAATTAACTCATACTTAACACATAAATTAAATTAAATATACGATAAATTTAATTTTTAGAAGAACTAACCGCCTTAAATCCTGTATTACGTTGTCAAATAATTTCATAGGATTTAACAACTATCTTGCTAAACAATTTTCATGACTTAACATACCTAGGATTCACTAAATTCGGATTTACAGAATTTACTAAATCCTATGAAGTTAAATCCTACTTGTTGCCAAATAGCCCCTTAGCTTCTAACAACTTGCATTAATTGAAAATTCTCTCTTATCACCGAAAGGGATAATTAATCAGAAGATCTTATGCTTTTAAGAAACTTAAACCATATCATAAAGTCCTCGAAAAATGCAAGCAAAGTCTCTAATTAGTGCATTATCTGGCTTCTGAAAAGTTGACCCAAAAAATCTAAAACTGTCTCAGCAAAGCAAAGGCATGAGTTATCAAAGCCCACATTAAGAAATTGACTTATGTTCCGAGTCTAATTATTCAATTGCGTTCGACAACCTTGCACGGACAAAAGAAAAAACAATGTGTAGGCTTGAAAAACTAGAATTCACCTTCTATCATGTAACAGGTAAAACATTAGAACAATACAGAAACGTTTTTTTTTTATTCTTTTACAAGGATTAAAAAAAAAACAATGGAGACATTGGAATAATGCTCCCATCTTTTTTGCATTGAAATAGATCACAATACTAATTCCAACATCATTGAAATTGTGATGCACTGTAAAAAAAATGGAAATCAGGCCAGCTTACAATAAAAAATAAAATAAATGCTTTCGTTTCTAACAAGGGGAAGAGCAGGAAAAGTTCAGCGCCTTCTTTTGTTGTATAATTTTTATCTAGTTTCATTTTATTTTGTTGTTCTTCTGTCCCCAAATGGAGTTTGGGCTTAGACACAAATACCTATTCGATCCTGCTGCAACAGGAGTGCTGAACAAGAGTCAAAAAACTACCTTGGGAGCGACAGCAAACGGTGGTTAATCATGCACAAAATGGAAGAGAAAAGATTTAAACTCACGTTCTCAGGTTTGCATTTCTCACTATCAACAAAAAAAAACTATTGCATTTATTCAAAATGCAAGATACACTTCAAGCCAATCTTATTTTTCATATACAGAAACATTTTGTTGTAAATATATATATATATATATATATATATATATATATATATATATATATATATATATAACAAAATCTAAATTTACAGACGAGAAGGCAAGAAAATAATAATTGAAATTACATTTACGTAAAAGAAAAGGAATAAAAAAGTAAAAGATGAAAATCAAATTTTCTTGTACTATGTCAAATTCACTTGTACTATGCTTCGAATTTTTCACATTATTAAATTTATTTACTCTCACCATCCTATAATTTTTATCCCCTTGGCTTACATTTATTCTAGAATTTTGAATTAGATATATCAATCTCTGCTTGCCTAAGAAATTTTAATTTCTTTAATCTAATTTGAAAATTTTTACTTTAACCTGATTATCAAAATATATTAAAAATAAGATCTAGAAGTAATAATTCAAATAACTCTTAACTGCATTTAACAAGACCATGGAACACTTAGCCTCTAATATATATGAGAGATTCAGAACGGATGATTGCTAAAGAACCTCAGCTGCTGTAGCAGTTCTGTGAAAAATTCTAGTTATCCCACGTTGTACATCTGGCGACTTCCCCAACATCTTTAAAACTTCTGAAAGTATAGAACTAGTTTCATTGCATGAAGTTTCTTCTTTTAAACCTCTACAAGACCCCATTGAATCTGCGATTTCAGTAACTGCATCAAGACGTGCAATTATGGAGTTTCTTTCACATAATGGATGAGTAACCTACAGAATAAAAAAAAGGTAAATCAAATTCAAATAATTAGCAGATTCAAACCTAAAGTGTAAGTGACATTTTACAGCAGAGTGCAAAATCAACCAAGCGACAGACACAGATCTCCATAAATCAACTACACGAGCAAACATGCACTGACATGCATGTACATATCCACACATGTTGTGCGTATCAATCAATAGTTAAGTTGATTGATACAATTTCACTTTCCTGGCTTAATCCTTCAGCAAAAAGATTAGTTAAGTTATAATAATGTTAAAAGCACCTCACAGATAAACAAAACTAGAATCAAAGGTATGACCAGTTCCGATCATGTTCATGGCTTACCCAGTGCTTCAGAAGTCTTGAACCAAATGAAGTACAAGTGTGATCCATAGCATGCAGCAATGAACCTTCAATAGAACCATCGCAGCTGTTCCGCAAGACCTGAAAAGCATCTCATGGATTATATCTAGTCAAAACGGCAACTAGATCTAATCTATTGTATTAAACAATTATACAAAATTTAAAATGTTGGTCCGTAATCAAGAAGTTAACTAAAGAAATTGACATTTCCAAGTCGCTAGATGTACCAATATTTCAGAGGATGGTGCAATCTGCATCATTGTTTACAATGTATTCACTCGGCTTACTATTTAAGTTAAAACATAACGCAAGTATCATAAGTCTGCCTTCACTACCTTATTCTTTCAACAGAAATTAACAAAATAAAATTAACTATTTTTCAGAGGATGGTGCAATCTGCATCATTGTTCACCACATATTCACTCAGCATAACATTTGAGTTGGACCATAACGCAAGCGCCAGAAGCCAGCTTAACATTAGCTCACAAAAAGATGGCAAATGAAATTGATATTTCTAAGTTGCTTGATATACCTATATTTCGGAGGTTAGTGCAATCAGGCAATCATTGTTTACCAGTTAATTAACTCAGCTTAACACCTGAGTTGGACTATAACGCAAGTATCAGAAGTCTGCTTTTTCTGTTCTTTTCTTCAAATGCAAACAGAAATACGAGAATTCCACATAAACAACAATGCAATAAGAAAATAAATCAGAAGAAAATTTAAAAAAAAAAAAAAATTAGACCGAGTGAAATCAGCCAACTACCCCCAAAAAGTTGCAGTGAGTAGTAAACTGATTTCTATTCCTTAATGGGAATTACTCCTAAACAAGGAGCTGAGGTACGTCTCTTATGATATCACAAAGGGTGTAAACAAGGCAAGATTACATCAAGTTCACCTAAGCTACAGGGGGATTATAGGCTAGTCGCACAGCACAAGAAGGATGGGTTGAACTAATAATGTCAAGGAAATCATGTTGAAGCTATAATGGAGGATAAACTGCAGCACGAAAATTAGGCGGCCCTCCACGGGTGCCCTAAAATTGACTAGCTAACTAGCCCAAGCTTCTTGTTGACTTTGTGGAAGTGAATTCCATCGTACTATGAGCGCGTTATCTTTTGTCCAATCTCCTCTAAGAACTAAAGGATTTGAGAATGATACCCTTCCATTAATTGAATCCGATAATCCAAGGAACAGCTTAGGAGTCCTTCACTAGCAAGATTATGTCATCCTTGACTATGGGATAGATTCTTGGATTGATGAATGGAGTCGGAGATTCCATTCTAGTGGGTGTTACATCTATCAGCCATTGGAGAGGTCTTTGTAGAATGCTAAGAATGTTTCCAATAAACAACATCAAACTATTACATGCTGGAAAAGTTGTGCTTGTAGAATAAGAGTTTATCATCTTAGTATTGCATGAAGATCATTAGGCACATAGATAAAAAAAAAAGTTCAGAGAATACACCAAATTTTTTACATGAAAAATCTAGAAAAGCAAGAAAACCACGAGAGCTTGACTAGTTGAAAAAAAACCCATTATTGAGATAAGATAATAGATGTTTACTCTTTCCCTCAATTAAAGAAACTGAGATTATTTAAGCATTGCTAACCTGATCTCCTATATACTTGCTAGAGAATATTGATAAGCTTAGTCATCTAAGATTTGCTTCGATTAATGAGCTTTATGAGGGATGAAGGTAACCCAATCAAAATCTCATGGTTCAATCATCTCGGGTATACCAATGATTTTCAATCTACCAATTTTAACATCCTATAAGCCATAACATATTTCATCACGCTCGACGGCTCGATCACGAACACACATCCAGCCTCTTGATCCCGGACATTGCTGATCGCGGATTTAGACAAAGCACACCAACGCTCGATCCGGATTAGGACTCACCATCCCAGGATCTCTGCACGCAAAACCGGGTTCGCAGGTCGGGTTGGGTCAACTCGGTAACTCGCACAAGTCGGGTCTGGGTTGGAGAGACTGTGATGGGGGCATCGACAGGAGATTCCGGCGCGTTTATCAGAGACGACACCGGAGATCGATGGCCATGATGGAGAGCCTTTATTACTGATGACTGTTTGTATCTGCATTTTATATATTACGCATTTATTTTCAGTTTTTCCCATTTTACCCAAGAGGCATATTAGACTTTTATACTTGTTGTCATTTGGAGCCTATTTATATGGCTATTGTATCTTGTATGAGGCTAATGAATTATTGAATGAAAGTTTGTTTTCTGCGTTCTCTTTGTGAGTTCCGTCTTGTAGATCTCTTAGTGAGTTCTTTGTTGGAGATCTCTTAGTGAGTTCTCGAGGTAATTACGTGCAACATTCTTCTTCTCCACCATAATCTACCGCAAGCAAAGTCCAATAGTTGGAAGAAGCCAAACCCCTCACTAGCGCCGCCACCCTTGGAGCCCCTACCTGCCGGCCAACCGAGCTCCGCCGGCCGGCCACCTTGCCGCCGGCCTCTTCCCTCTCCACCACTTCCCCACACCTCCCTTCCCTAGTTCTCATTGGAATTCGAATTTCAAAATTCAAATTCTTTCCAAATTTGGAAATTCCATTTATAGAAATTTTTTTGAATAAATTCAAATTTAAATTAAATCGATTTGGATTTATTTAAAAGTTTTCCTAGTCATCGTTCATATTTGGAAACCTCCTTCCCTTCTTTCCCTAACCCCCTCTCTTCCTCCATACCGCCGGCCCCTATATTGGGCTCCCCATTAATTATGCAACTAACTCCTTCACCTTATTTGAAATCCAAATTGATTTCAAATATTTTTCCCTCCCAATTGCACTAAAACTGAAATCACTTTCAGTTTTAAACCCCTCTCCCCTCTCTCTCTCTGCACCGCCGGCTCCCCCTTTGGCTCCACCCAATTAATGTTCCATTAATGCTTTAATTGCAATTTAATTGGAAATCAAATTTCAAAAAATTTCCCTCCCAAATCCCTTAAACTGAAATTAATTTTAGTTCTCTAAAATAAACCCCATCCCTCTCCCCCTCTCTACCGCCGGCCTCCCCTCCTCCTCTCCAAGCCGCCCCCTCCTCCTCTCCAAGCCGCCCCCTCCTCCCCTTGGGTTTCTTGTGTTGAATGCTCGTCTTCAAGTCCATGATGTATGGCGGATCCCGCCGTTGATCACGGACTCTTCTACGACATCTACGGAGACATCCACGTCCTAAGATCTCCCTTCTTCGACGTTGGATTTGGCTTCGACAGTACCGTCGAGGAGTATTTGGATCGGATCCTTCCAACACTAGTAAATGCCATTGACGACCAATTTTCAGATTACATGTGGATCATTAAAGGTCATCCTCCCGTGCCACCTCCACCTCCAAGTTCCTTTTCAACAACGGAGCTCCTTGGCTCCTCCCTCCTCGTGGAAACCTCATTCCTAACATGGACGTTCTTTCGCCGCTCAACCTAGTTTCGTAGGAAAGAGAGAGAAAGGCATCAAGGTGAACAACTCCGTATTAATTGTTGGATTCAAGTTATTAGCTTTTAACTTTACGTTCTCCTTTGTATTTACTTAAATTGTACGATTAATTTCCATATAATTTCTTTGCCTAAGCAAGTGGAACACAAAGAATTTTCATAACCAACTTTGATTTGACGCATGCTTTATAAAAGGTTAAACTTCTAGTAAATTTTCTTTCCTAATCTCATGTAACTCAACTTGCATCACATCATTCTGACCCATTTGCAAAATCGGATCGGGTTAGGGTCAACCCATTTGGACCCAAGTCAATTCGAGTTGGGCCCCAACTTCACCCGTTAACCCATTTTGACACCCCTATGTCGTAGGTCGAGGAGCGTCAGAAGCATGAAAGGGCTATGCGTTCGCGTGTGTATAGGAAAGACAAGAGGATGGGGAGTTTTTCGTGTGAAGTAGAGATGCAGGGGATCTCCTTCTTTCACACAGAGCTAGAGTTTCATTCGTCATTTTTTTAGCCGAACAGATTAAGGAGTTACGAATCAAAACAAAGGATAATTGTTAGACGTGGGCTGGTGGTTTTCCAAAACGTCCATAAATTTGTAATTAATTATTTTTAATTAAAATTAATTCAAATTTTAAACATTTTCCCTCTCTTTTCTCATTTCTTTTCATATACCATCTATAGGGGTCATTAAAATAAGATAAAGAAAGAAAATTTTCATTTACAAAATTTCAAGCAAATGATAAGCTTTCTTCTTCTTCTTCTTTTTCTTCAATATTAATTAATTTATTGGCATTTATTATTTTCATTATTGGTTTGCCAACAACAGCCAGGTAACCTTTGATCCATGAAAATATAAACCTTCCAGCATCAAGGAAATGGTTCACCAGTAACGCTCATCTGGATTCTGGATTGGTGGATCCCATATCAAAAGAGAATATGCATGTCAGAAGCTTATATGTCTGAGTACATAAATAGCATGGTTTTATAGCATGTCTCTAGCAAACAGAAAACAAAGAATTAAAAAAATTTATTTCCCTAATTTCTTTGATATTACAATCAAGACAATGAAAATTTTGATTACCATGAGTATTTGGAAAGCAAACCATTTAAAACCTTTTTTTTTTTTTTTTACTCTATTATGCTAACCAATAAAATTTAAAATTACCTCCAACTGGTGAAGTGTATTTGCCGATAGCGTCATCTCAACATTACTAGAGAGAGGCCGGAAAGAAGCACCCATGATTAAAATCCTTTCCAAACCAAACTTTTTAAGGTATCGCAAGGATAATGCCAATGCTTGGATAGATAGTTCTGGCATGGCTAAAATTCCCTAAAATGAAATAAGAAGCTCTTTCAGTATAATTAAATGCCAAGATAAGAAAATAGATATTTCCATGCAAAATAAAATTTCATAAGAAATGTAAATAAAAATTAAACTAGAATCATATGATGTAATCCTACCACAAACACAATCAAAGAAAAGGATATATTTTAAGAACTCACCTCAATCCCACTGGAATCGTCTCTCCCTCTCCTGATGTCTAAATTTGTTTCAACATTTTTCACATTTGGGGTATCCCCAGCCACCTCTTCATATAAAGACATCACTTCAGCAAGTGCACCCCCATCATTTAAACAGTCTCGGGAACTTCGTTCAACTCGAACATTAGATGCAGGTCCAGCATAGGCCAACAGCAGCTAAAGGATAATTTGAACGTATAGCACATCAATAATTAAAGTTCTTGTCAGGTAAAAACAGATAAGAAAGATGCATAAATCCAACTCAAACTAGGTTAAAAAAGCAATTTATTGTGATAGTTTAATTGACTATAAATATAAGAAAATTGTCTCAAACAACAACTAGAAGAAGAAAATATGTTGAGAATTTGACAAAAGCTTGAACTGGAAAACAAAAACAGTTCTGCAAAAAATGAACTAAGGGCTGTAGGATGCTTATCACAACTGCCACTGTTGCTCTTCTTGCAAAAACGGGCCTGAAAATTGACATCAAAAATTTTGTTCCCAATGCCATAGCATGATTATAAGTGCAATGGCAAAGTTACTTTTATCACTTGATATGCTCGAGAACGGTGAACAAAATTTTGATATTGTGTGGGAAACAGGAACAAAAAGCACTATAATACACATTCTGCCTCCTCCATGGCTACACGCCATAGAGAACACACTAGTATAACAGAATCTCCATCTCATTGAGGGTTTTGATTTCATATCATACCAAACAGCACAATACAACTTTACCAAACAAAGAATGAAGCTAAGATGCTCTTCCGCAATAACCATGAATTGTAGAAAAGCAATTGAAGCCATGGAAGTCAATGTTAAATTGTCGTACCATTAGCAGCTCATGACAGATTACTGAAATTAGATTAACAGCTCATAACAGATAACTGAAATTAGATGAAATTAATAGCAAGTCCAATATCATAAATCAGGGTAAGAAGTTTAGTCTTTACACATCATGTCCATAATGCATGCAAACATTAAAGTATTCTTAGTAATATGAAGCTAGAACAAAAAATCATGCTGCATTAGTCTTAATTTAATGTAACCATATCAGATCTGGCCATTTAGAACAAGCTCTCCACAAAAAGAACAAGGGAGTCTAAGGAAAAAAAGGATAAAGATGCAATAGGTGATAGCGTAGGACTTATAAACTCTGACAACTGAAAGGAATTAGAAGGTAATATGTAAGGCAAAATGGGTCAACATTGATATCTTCAATGCTGAACATTGATATCTTCATGTTATAAATAATAAAACTTATCAAGCTTGTCACTGCAGAAAAGAATACAAGATAACATGGGTCATGGAAAGATCCGGAATAAATCTCGAAGCACCAGCATCCCGCAGTGACAAGGACAAGGACTCTTTTCACTCATTTTATTTATGATTAGGTTAACCACTTCAGTAATTGTTTCCAGCAAAGATGATAAGGAAGCATGACAAATCAGCATCAATAAAGGTTTCCACTTGCAAACTTCTAAATCAAAGCACTGAACAAGTCTTTGTAACCTTTCCTTTAACTATGGATCTAGTAACTAAGTTATTTACCCTTTGATTGCTGAACGGGATAATATTGTCTAGTTATACTCATTTCTTCTTCAGTAAAAAATTTAATATCCTCCTGGCAGCGGCCTCGAATAAACTAACTGAGCCACTCGGGCAGATTAATTTTCAACCAAAATAATCATGATAATCCAGAGTTGAGACCCTTAAAACAACTTACCTTTTCAACCCATCACACGCATGCCCGCACCAAATGGTAATGATGACTCACATAACTTCCAGCTAAGTTTTCCCATATCGCTGCTAAGTAGAGGGCTCGAACTAGCATACTACCTTCTATCATGCCATCATGCATAACAATAACTAATCTTTTTCAGTACATTTAATAACAACATAAAACTAACGAGCAATGAAAAATTGAATACCTTCTCGGTAGATGCAGAAAGAGGGTCCCCTAGAAGGATTTCTGCTGGAGATAAGCTCAAAACCACGGCTTCGAGCCCCGATCTCATAACATTGTCATTGAACTCACCATGAATGACCTCCCCAGTCGATATCTCCACTCCAACAATCCCAATCTTCACGTCAAAACAACCTTCCAGATCAGAACCTTTATATCCAGCCACAGCTTCCTTCTCTGCAACACAGAGAAGGTAATTCCCGTCCGAACCCACCAGCCCGTCTTCCTTTCCGCTTCCCATATCCTCCGCTGCTTCAATCGTCGACCTCGTATACAACGCCGACAAGCCCCTTGAAAACGGTCCTAGCCGGTTCGACCCATGTGCCTTAATCGCCGCCGTTTCTGTCTGCTTAACTACACCCACCTTGTACCCGGCGGCAACAAGGCGCCGGACATGAAAATTTAGCCGGAATGTGGGCACACTGGCAGTGAGAAAATTGTGGTCCGCGTGAGCGACGATGCCAAGGACTCGCGCAGCGTTCTCGGCGTCCTCGCCAAAGAAACGGTAGCGGTAGCCGACCTCTACCATGAGGAGTACGTCTGGATGCTGAGATTTTAGCTCGAGGACCTGCTGCTCGAGTGGAGTGTATTTGGGGTTTTCAGCCGAGGGTTTTGGGAGAGTAACCGAGGAGGAAGCGGGAGAATCGAGGAGCTTCGACACCAACTTCTCGTGGAGCGAGGGTTTGGGTTTTTTGGCACATGAGGACGGGTTTTGCGAATGAGGATGGGAACGCTTAGAGGAGGTTGCGGACGGGGAAAAAGAGACGATAGCGGCGATCCTCGGTGAGGGTTTGGAGCGGGGAGGGGACGATGGCGGTGGCGATTTTTGTTCCATCGCCGCCGGAGGAGGCGTCGACTTTGGGGCAAAGAAGCGGGAGAGGATCTGCTGCTTAGGCTTCCCCATGAACGGGAGTGAAGGAAAGGGCGCGGGAAAAACAACTACTTTGCTCGATGCGCGACGGCCTCAGGCCCTCAGTATTCAGGTTGACGTTTAAGCGCGCGCGCATATAATGTGCCAGTGTCCTGTGTCCGTGTCCGCCAACGGGGGGCTGAAGCTCCTTTTATAGGTAGAATATTTTTTTTAAATAGTATCTTTTTTTTAAATATTTTCTTAAAAAAGGCAATATAAGAATTTACAGTTAAATATTATATTCTAAAATCTTAAATATTTTGTTTCTATGATAGAAAATTATTACATAAAATTTTAGTCTTGAAATTATATTTTTAGCTAGAGTTTTCTGAAATAGCTCACTCCTCGTTCTAGAGTATCATGCCCTAATGCACTTTATAATGCTCATGCAACTCTTAAATTCTCCAAAAAATAAAAATAAAAACTATTAAATTCTCCTAAAAATAAAGTGTTATTGTTGTGGGCTAGAATATACGCGGCGATAGAGTTAGAAAATTTTCATCCCAGCATTGTACGGATATCCAGCACACAAACTGAACCAAAAAGAAACATCAGGATTTTTACATGGAAAACCATGGAACAGGAAAAACCGCAGGGTCACGCCCAGTTGAAATGATTCAACTAGTATTTGCTTAAGTTACAAGTAGCTGACTCGTCCCTGAAATTGAGGACGATTAGATTATAACTCTCGGGTTGAAATTCAGTTACAAATAGATATCGGAATTCCGACAATATTGGATGGTTGGGCAGAACTCCGACGTTACTTGGCGATCTGGCATAACTTTAACGTCGGTCAGCTGCCAGGAAAAGTCCGGCGGTGGTCGAGGAGGAGTCTCTTCCTTCTCTTCTTACTTCTATTCTTGCTTCCTTGCTTAATTCTGGTGTCGGTCGGTTGCCGAGTGAAAGTCCGACGATGGTCGAGGAGGAGTCTTTTCCTTCTCTTCTTGCTTGGGGATCTTTTTTATAGTTTTCTGAGAGTGGCATGACTAGTAAATATGAGGAAGATCATGGGCAAATTTTGGGAGTGATTTGAATGGACGGCCGATGTTGAATCCCTTATTTGTGGACCGTTTATTAGGTATTTGAAGGCTCTAATGATATCGGAATTCGACGATCTTGGGCTCGTTGGATTCGTCTTGTCGAGCCGCTCGTTTCGACTATAAGCATGTCACATTTGAAAATTATTTGGTAATCCAAATTATAGATTGAACCATCCAACTGTGCTTCAGGTTTTTGTTTTGGACTCATTTGGGCTTGGATTGAGTTGAATTTTGTGTCGTTTGGTTCATATTTCTGAGACGTTCTGTTCGATTATAAGTTTTATGAAATCAGAGTTCATATGGTCAGGTATTTCATTTTTGAAGCTTTCAACTTGATTTTTACCTCGAGATTCATGCCCATCAAGACAATTTTTAATGATATATCAATTATTTTTTATGATTGGGGTTTAGGGTCATTATTAAATAAATTATGTTTTAATTAAATAAAATTAATATTTATTTTTTCATCTAATTTGATCACGATTGAACCATTGAACCTCTACTATTTCTATTTCATTGTCCAATCCGATTTAAAAAATGGTCAAAGGTATTTTGCTCCTAAAACCCTACAAATAAAATGACAGCCAATTATTGAGGTGGTAATTATATATTTGTAGGCACGTACAAAAATAGAGAAAAAAATACATCAAAGATGTTATACCCGAATTAAATTAGCCCGGTCCAGGCGGGACCCAATGAGCAGATCATCGAGCACCCCCTTCACGCGCAAACTCTTATGTTTCGCATGCGAGCGACCTGAGTGACTCCGGAGATGCAATTCCCTCTCTCTCCAATCGCTGAAATTTTGTGATTATTTCCATGTTCGATTGATTCTCCCGTCTGGATGCCTTACACAGCTCACCTTGGCTTGTTGGTTGAGAGCTTATGCTTCCAACTATGAGGTCTTGGGTTCGAGTCTTTTTGTATGTATTGTGTGTATGAGTTTGCCTTAAATGGCTTAAATGACAAAAAACAAAACAAAACTTGGCTGCTTTCCTCGCCATTTAAGGAAGAAAAGAGAAGCCTACGACATCAAATCTTTAATCTCCTTCTTGAAGCACCCGCGAAAATCTTGTGATCTTAAATTTAATTCTAGGAGTTTCAACTTTAAATTTGGCCACGAGATTTGTGCCTCTCATATAATTTTTTTGTAAACATATCAAATATAACTACATGGAGTTAAAAAAAATTATGATTCTTTTTTCATATAATTTATTTCAAATATCTTATTATTTAAAAAGTATATCTATAAAAAATAATATCAGTATTTTCTAAAATGCTTTCAAATCAACTAGAGACAAATCTTCTTCTCCTACATAGATCTAGATAATTAACTACTATTCATGTACTATCTTCACTGATCATATTTTGATGAATAAAACCTTTACAAATTAAATAAATATAATTTATTTAATAAATATAAAAATATTAAAAATAGAAAGAAAAAAAACTATATAAATCTGAGATGACTATAGGGCTGCAAATGGAGACTTGACAAATCACTCGTGGCAATGCTTAGATTTCATTTTGAACATATTTTTTATTATTTTTTAAATCAATTTTCAAGCACAAATTTTTTTTTTACTAAAAAATTATTTTTGAAATCAGTAAGAAAGTTGTCGCAAACTAATTCTTAGTTTAAGCTGATTTATAATTCTTTAATTAAGTAATAGAATAAGATTGAATATTTTTATAAATAATCAAATAATAACTAAATAAGCTTGAACATTTTGATATTTGATTTAATTGTGAGCGTAATTAAAGTTCTTGAACAAGCTTAAAGCAGCTCGATTAAGGCTCGATAGTATGCTCGTTTAACGGTCAATTGTAAAGTTATTTGATATGTGATTATTTGAGAGTCTTGTTCTTTTCTATATTATTAATACGGCTAAAAAAAGTTGCCTATGAATCTCAATGTAAAATGAAGGATGAAGGCAAAACTTTCAAAATTCTATTCCAACTATTCAAACTCTAATTTTTGCAAACTTATAACCAAACTAGCAGTTCGATGAACTTTTATTTTTCAATCACATCAAAATATTTACACGAAAATGTATGTTCTCCTTTAGAAAATTTAATGCTAGTGACATTTTTTATAACAGTTAAAATAAAGGCTAAGGAAATTGGACCGGACAATAAACCGAAAGAAAGAGAGGTTCATGCTTCGATCGGTTCTATCAGGGTCGAACCGGATGACATAGTAAATAATAGTATTATTAAAAATTAATATAATAATATAATGATCTAATCTTAAACTTAAACACAAATTCATTCTATCATACATATCAAATATTCAAATTAAAAATGAGTTTGAAGTTTAAAATCACATTTTATAAACAATGTAATTCATATTATAAAATTTGTTTACATATATATTTTTAGATATAATTTATATGTATGAAAATTATACAAAGTTTACATTATAGAATTATATTAATAAATTCTTGTTATATTATTTAATATTAAAATATAAATAAACATCACATAATATGTTTCGTCGTGTGTCATACGATAAAGCATTTTTATGTTTTTTTTTATTAAAATATATAAATTTTAAATTTATTTATTAAGTAAAATATTTAATAATAAATTTATTAAATATTTCATTTAAATATTTAATAAAATATTAGCCGGACCAGTTTTTGAAAATCAACACCGATTTGTTTGTTAATCGGTTGAATCGTCGGTTCAAGCCAGTTCAATCTTGCGGTATTTGCAAAATTTCGGGCTGGCCAGCGGACCAGTTCACGATTCAATCGGTTGAACTGGCTGGTTCAGTCCGATTTTTAAAGCATTGGTTAAAATTTTAAATGTTATATAAATAAATATAAAAACTTGGGTGCTAGATTTATAAATTCTTACCAATACTCCAAAATTTTCTCTTCAGTATATAACATATTTAATTAATCATGACTTTGAATGTTATCTCTGAAGTTGATGTTAATCTATTGATCATGTCATATAGTGTTGTATTCAAATTCAGGGTATACAGCTTTCTTATGCTTCTTAAAACAACATTGTAGCTAGAAAACTGCTGTAGGAAAAAAACTCTTTTAAGAAACAATAAAAAAGCTGCCCCAAACAAAGTCTTACTTGGCTTCCTATCAAATCATTTTTCTACTCGAGAGATTTTAACTAATAACACTCAGTAATAGTCATATTTTTCTGAGCAATTAGATTATGTCTAGATAAATTTGGATGACGAAAAAATATAAAGGCTTGATGATCACCAATCAAGATGTTAATATGTGAATAAATATTTTTATATAAGAGGCATGTTTTTATGATATGAGAGAGTAGTACTATTCAATTGCTTGGGTGAGGAGTGTGAGAGTTGTTGGTGAGTGGCACAAGCATGAGATAACTTAGGAAATGTTTCTAAACCCTTAAATCTACCTTAATTAGATGGGGGATCTCAGCTTATTACATGTAATACTTCCTCGTAGTCAAAATGGATGATGCTTTGGTAGGCCTTGTGACCTCCTCTATGAGCTGTGTGACCTTATAAGAGCTTATAAGCTTTAATGTTGTGGAGGAAACTTCAACTATGATATCATCAAGTCTTAAGGTTTACATGGTACAATGTAATTGTTAATTTTTATTTAATGGATTTATATAGATCAAAAAGTGTGCTTATGATTAATAATAGATTAATGTGTTATGTAAATGAGATATTTTTGTGTTACATCTATCATCGAGAGATATCGAGGCTGTATAGAGGGATTAGCGGACATAGGCTTTTGAGAGAAAGGTAGTGTTTGCCTTAGATATGATTGCAATAAATTTTTTGTATCTTTTGACACAACACATTTTATTAGACAAAAAATTTTATATTTGTTTCCTTAAAAATTTTTTTTTTCTTTATGCAAATTGTAACTAATCTATTTTGATTGTTTGAATAAAGTCTAAGGCTTCATTTGAGATAGCTTTCTTATTGCTTCTTAAAGTAGCTTCATGGCTATAAGAAGCAATAAGAAAGTTGTCTCAAACGAAGCCTAAATCATTCAGATGGTCTTATTCATCCAATTATTATTAGTGCAAGAGCATATTCTTGTGTGTACGCCTGATTAGTAATAGCGCTCATGGAATCAAGCTCAATAGCTCATATGTGAGTTGAGCTCGAGCTAATCTCATTGGAGAAACAAAAAATGTTGAGAAATTTTTATATGTGAGCCTATATATTTATATATAAAAATAAAGTATTATGTATTAGATGCTATTTAAAGTTGAGCCAATTAAATTGGTGATCTATTTAAGAAATAAATTATTATTTGACTTATGTGGCACCTCAATTAAATTTGAGTGGAATTAATTAATGTGTAGAGGCCGAGTATTTATTTTACTTTAATGATATGCTGGAATAAAATAAATATACTTAAAATATAAAAAGGTCGTGGCCTCCAGTTTAAGTGGTGAAGTTCTCATTTCCCTCATTCTCTATCTTGAGTGAAAAGAAGGGGTATCTCGTTCTCTTGGAGAACGCCGCTTCAAACGTGGAAGATCAAAATCCTCGATTCTGCATTTCAATGGATTCAAGCACACTTATATTATCTTTTCTCAATGATTTGACATGTCTTTCATAGACGATAAAATTATTTTTCCGTCTCCATTGAATCCTAACACAAAAAACTCCCTCGAGCTCGTGGCTTGAGCTATAATCAGTGACAAATGCTTGCTAGAGATTGTAGCAATGGATGTTCTTTGGATAAAGAATGATGGGAAACTTAATAAGCGAGCTTGCTTGCCAGTGCAACGACGTGAGAATGCATGAGCTTGGTAGGGAGCTTAAATAGATGAGCCAGATTTTGCTCACAAACACCCATAGCTTCGTTGCTTTGAATTTTAGATCATTGCCACAGTACTTATATTTTCACAACTTGTTTTAATTTGCGATTTTGCCATTCGCTGCGCCTGCGATCGAGTTTGGGGGAAAAAAGAACATGTGCATTGTTTAAATAAAATAAGTTGAATAAACAAGTGTATAGTTTACAATAATTAAAAAAAAAAGGATATAGGGAAGAAAGGAGAAATCTTAAAGAGCAATAGGAGTAGTTTGACGATGAAGATAGATGATATATTTATAAGGCTTTATTTGGGACGGCTTTCTTATTGCTTCTTAAAGCAGTTTTTTTGGACAAAATTTTTAATTATTGTACTAAAAAGTTGTTTTAAGAAGCATTAAAAAATCCGTCCCAAATGAAAGCCTAAAGAACTGAGAAGCACAATTGCTAGGATAACAAGATGTAAGATCATGCGTTCGTGCATAGGGAGGAAGTTAACGGGAGAGAAGGTTGTGCTTTCATGCTTAGGGAGGAAGCTATACGAGGATTAGAGATAAGACTGAGTGTCACGTAAAATTAGTACTAAGATTATAAATGATTCTTCCCCATAGCAAATTGGGCAAATTATAGCTCCACGAGAAGAGTAGAGTGACTATCTAACTTAATAAGCAACTTTAGTCATTTCAAGATTAACAACTTGTTAAGCTTAGTTCAAATTCTTAAATGACTAAACAATCAAATCTAAACTAATATAAGTATGAATACAAACCTAAATAATATTTTATAAATTATTTAATTTTAATTAAACTTTTTAGATCAAATAATAATAATAATAGTTATATATATGTAAATTATCAACAATAAATACCAATTAGTTAAACTTAATTAAAAAATTATTATTACCTCAATTGCCCTTTATGTGCTAGCTGATTACCTAAGATTTCATTTGTGACAGTTTGCAATCAAAATTTTTATTTGATTGCCATTTTTCTTTGCTTTCAAAAAAAAATTTGTATTAAATGTTGCTTTCAATAACTTCAAAAAAAAAAAACTGTTTGAAACGAAGCGAAAATGAAAGGCCACTGTGATTATTTCTATTTTTTTAACATACTACCATTTTAATATTATTATAAAACTAAATATTAATTATTTTATTTTTAAAATAAAATAAAATAAAATAATTTTTCGCTTCTTGTGGTAGCCTAAGAGCCAAGCGGGTAGGCGATTAGGATTATTTTAATTTGTTACTTTTGCATATATAACTATTTTATTTTATTTTATTTTTCATCCAATAAAATGTTAGATATATTTGACGTGGAAGATAGGCATTGGAAATGTTTTAGGACCGGAATTAACACACGTATTCGACGCCCCGCCACGGAATTCGGCACTGGCTCGACTTGTGGGTCCCATCATTTCGGAGCTAATAGGGCTACAACGCGCACACGCTTCCGCCCTGTCTTTGCACGCTTCCCACCAATAATATAATTCCACCTCCTCAACTTGACGAAGTATTTATACAGAATTTAGTATTTTTTTTTATCAAATACACACACACATATATATATATATAATAAGTTAAATTTTTGAAACCTGCAATACTTTCCTAATACTAAGTTAAGTATTGCAGAAATAAGTCACCTTAGATGGTTTGGTAGCTTAAAATGATGACCTTCTGATGACCCGATTAGGAAAGTAGAGGTATAAGATTTTACTTGTATTAAGAAAGACAGAGATAGACCTAAGAAGAATTGGCTAAAAAAATATCATAAATGACATTCTTTATTAGATTTAAATGAGATTTAAGGCTATATCTTTTCTAATAATGTATTTCACAACTATATAGGGAACATTTGCTTTAACATCTAAATGACTATCCAAGAAGAGAGATATTAGATGTATAACAAATTATTATTGGGTCGAAGAGGATTGATAGATGAATTTATATATGGAGTTGAGACTTTTATTCAAAGTTGCATCTTAACTACCTTCATTAAGTTTGATAAAATGTTTAGATGTTCATATTTGAAGTACAAAAATCAAGCATTCCTTAAATTCGATGATGTAAATGTTGATTTATATCATAGATGATTTATTCAAAACTACTACATTTGGATCTCACATGATGAGTACGAGCCATACAAAAATGCTCATATCGGTTGATCACATCTTTTGAAATAGTTGATGTAGATCAGAAGAGTAAATTATATAAAGAACTTGTTTTTGATGTAATATGTTCTAATTTAAGGGCTAGTGTAGAAGAATCACCAAATGCAAAAATCATTTTTTTAATTACTACATTCTACTCAAAACAAATTTAGGATGGATGCAAAACTCATCCAAAATTATCAATTATTATGATGATGTAAGTATCAAAACTGAATATAATATTTCTCGTGATTATTTCAGACCGTCGAAACTGTCGAAAACCTGGATACTAATGCCTGTGTTCAATAAAAGTTTGTAGATATTAAATTATCCGGTTGATACTAGACAGCTCATTTAGCCACTAGTTTTAATTTTTAGTATAGCCGTCGGTTATTACTAGCAGCTTGGAAATGCCGGTGTTTCCTATGGCCGATATGCCACCGGTAATTAACAGATGGTCGGCGACGGTTTAACCACTGAAATTTACAAGTTAAAAAGAGCACGCTTTATTTTTTTTATCTTTGATTTTTTTATTAATAATTTTTTACATGTGACTTTTAATAATCATTTAAGAGACGTCACTCTCTACCAGTCAGCTTAATTCGGTTAGTCGGTTACATGTTACAATTAAGATTATACCACTAACCTTTTATTTAAAAGAAAGTCCATCAGTTCTTTCCTACATAAGATATTATATTTTAAGAGTCAATCCATATTCATTATAGTGTTAACCATAAGCCTTCACTACTTATATGCAAATAATATATTTTCTATGCAATATAAATTAATATCATTTATGAAATTCGATAATAAAAAATAGAGAGAAATCTATCAAATTTATCTACCATATATTTACTAAAAAAATCATAATTTATAATTTAGACAGTAAAAATTCAATATGTTAAAGTTAAAATGCTCATATTGAAAACATCTATCACATACCAAAAATTAAAAGATTTACCAATACAAAATTATCCCTATTTTTCGATAACAAAATACAAATTTAATTAAAAAAATCAAAATATTTTAATTAGAAATAAGAAAATATTTTCTTACAATGAGATGAGTAAATTTTCCAATATATTCGACGGATGAAAACAGCTTTATGGCTTCCAAATTCAAGCCTCTATTTTGTCTCTCATCTTATTTCTCTTTTAAATCTTTTTTCCTTTCTCTATTACCCGCTTCTCATTTAGCCTAAGGGATTATAAATGATTTAAAAGATTATGTTGATGATGGATTAAGATATTTTAATAAAATAATAAATATAATAATTTAATTTATTTTAAATTCAGTATAAATTTTATATACATTTTTTTTGCTTTAAAAATTATAGAAAAATATTTTTTAAATAGCTTATTTTATTTAAAATTTTCAATTGAAATCGGTTTGTAAAATGGATACGTGACGGTCCTAAAATCTCCGCTTATACCGATATGTTCCAATTTTCATAAAAATTTTCACCAGTGCCAAAAAATTAGTGTAATTAAAATACTATAATATATATTTTATGGCGAAGACGATTTGTGATTTAGACTTATAATGACTCCAAAAAATTTTTATTTAACTGTGATAAAATACTGACTATTACACGGTGATAGTCAAATGGCAATGTTCTGATGGTGGTGATGGTATGAATGTATGATAATTATGGTCAAACAATGTTAGCCTAATTTTGGTGGCCATATTGTGATGCTCAGATGATGGCGACCAAGCAGTAAAATTAAGACAATAATGATCAAGTGGTGTTGATCCGATGACAACAATTGGACAGCAATGGTCTAATGGAGTGATGCAATAGTGTTAGAGCTCAAATTTTCTTCCAACCTCTAAGCCATCACTAATCTCAAGTCTAAGTCTAAGCCTATTCATGTAGAGAATTTGGTTCTCTTTATAGTTTTTGAAAATAATATTTTGATAAAACTAGCCAAAATTCCAACATGTAGATTGTAAGTTATGTAGTGATTATCTTGAATATAGGCTATAATTTGAAAGTTTGATTTCCATAATGATATCGAAATTAAGCATTCGTGGGCTCTTTGTATTATTCTCGTCGAGATAATAAATCTAACTATAACTATATAATATTTAGATATCATTTATCCCTCTAATTAAAATCTCAACATTAAGTATTTGATTTGAGCTCATTCGGTTCAAATCAAATCACTTCTGGCGCCTTAAAGTCTATCGCATCAAGATATTTAGGCTTTGTTTGAGATAGTTTTCTTATTGGTTTTTAAAACAGTCTTTAGCAAAAAAAAAATTTTGAACTATAAACTTTTGTACTAGAAATCTGTTTTAGAAAGTAGTAAGAAAACAGTCCAAACAAAGCCTTAATTCGATTATTGACTTGCTTAAATTGGAGTTCATCTAATCATGAATTTATTCCAACCTAAAAATTACAATGAGATTTCGGCTTAACCCAACAACTTTTCTGATGATATATCACTTTAAAATCGATTGTGAAAGAAAACTTCATATTGTTTGATTTTGATTCCAACCCTTCCCAATTGTGGCATCAAATTTAAATCACATTTATGACATCAAATTTGCATCGCCAAGTATTGTTGCTCTACTTAGACAGCTTTCTTATTATTTTTAAAGCAATTTTTAGTTAAAATTTTTTTGAGCTATACATTTTTAGGCTAAAAATCTACTTTAAAAAACAGTAAGGAAGAAGCTTTAGTAGCAAAGTCCTATATGGGGTCCTGGTTGGATACCCATTGGGTACCCATGCTTTACTTAGATGGGCTTCGCCCACCCACACCCACCCATGGTGACTTTCAGGATGTCGTACCCACCTATACCCACCCACTTTCCATGCTTGTTGAACGCAGCCTACCACTAACTGATGGCATTGAGGCTTGTTGTCCTTTGCTCTGATTGTAAACTTTCAAGCTGCATATTAAAATTTATCGTAGTCGCAGCTAGCGTGGTTAAGTGTTGCACGTTACATAGTGAGGATTGAAGTAATATCAGATATACAGTGATTAATAATATAAATTGATTTATCACTCGATGTTGAGTACACACCCATACCCACTCACAAGGCGATGGACGTACCCATACCCATTACATGGATGGGTGTGAGTATGGGTACCCGATGCAGGGCTCTGCTTAGTAGATATCTTCAGTCAACTTTTGTTTTTCTAATACTGAGAGAAAATTTCTTAAATGCATGAAATAGTAAAGATTATAGAATTAAGAATATAAACATATAAAAAAATTTGTTCAACTACAAAACAGCTAATAACTGAAGATGACATGTCGGAACATCGTTATCTTTTTTTTATGTCACTGTTTTTCTGTTTTTTTTTATTTATTTAATTTTTAACAGAATAAGCAATGTTGATTAAAAGAACAAATTAATGCATAAACATAAATTGTACAATCTGTGCAGCTATAATTGGAATATTACTTATACAAAATATATTTCACACTTATCATTCTATACACCTTAAAATATTTCAATAATATATATTGCTAATTTAATTATTTTGCAATACTTTGTGATCTCTATGACATTAAAAAATTAATTTGATATAGTTTTTTTATGAATAAAAAATGTATGTAAAAAAAAAAATTGATGGGTTGACATTAAGGCTTCCTTTGAGGCAATTTTCTTACTTCTTTATTTTTTCAAATTATAATCTTAATTTCTATTTAACCAATATTCTTTTGTTGCTTTAATATATATATATATTAGAAAGCTGCTTTTCTACAACAACCTTATAAAGTTAGGTTTCAGCTTCTTTTGAGACAACTTTCATACTGATTTCTAAAACAATTTTATAGTATTAAATTTTCTGATTTAAAAAAATTTTGTAATAGAAAATTGTTTTAGAAAGCAACAAAAAAGTTGTCCCAAACGAAACCTTCATATGGAACAGCTTTCTTCTTGTTTTCTAAAATAACTTTTTAGTACAATTTTTTTTTAAACTAAACATTTTTATAGGAGTTAGAAAGTTATTTTAGAAAACAATATGAAAGTTATCTCAAATGAAATCTAAAATTTTATAAAGCAAAATGCATACAATAACAAAATAAAGCCTAAAGAGAGATAAATCAAATAAGAGAGGGAGGGAGAGCTTAATAACACATTATTAGTTATTGTATGCAATTTTTTTAATGTCACCACTTTAATTTTTTTTAAATATAAATAAAATAATATAACATTAATTTTAATATATATTAATGTTTACTATATTTAATAGCAAATAAAAAAAATTATATAACCATATTCACATAAATTATATCAAAATTATCTTTTTATTTTAAAATTATTGAGCAAATAAAGAAAGCCAATTTAAATGCAAATTTAAAATTTTCAAATTCACCCTAACAAAGTAAATAAATTTTTATTTAAATTATAAATGCAATTAATGTTAAATGTTAATTATAAATTTCTTATCCCATATAATTAGGCCCCACCAAACCAATCATAATTTAGAAGTCAGAAACCAAATCCATCCATTTACGCAAAGCCAAAAAAAAAAAAGCAAAAATCTTCTGAATTTTACATTATCCCTTCCGCCGCTCTCCCTCCACGCCGCGCCTATGATGCATGGACTATGAGCGCGGAGCCTCACCAACCAGAATCGACGAACCCCGACAAGGAAGAAGCAGATAGAGCTCACTGCGACTGGAACTTCCGTCTTGCCACCGTCGTCTCGCCGCCGGCCTCCAGGCCGGAGGCTTCCGATGTCATTGGCGCCATCGAACTTGACCCCTCCGACCGCCTCCTCGCCACCGCTGGAATCGCCCGCAAGATACGTTTTTACACTCTTGCCACTCTCCTCCCTCACAACCCCCCGGCTTTTCTCTCGCACTCCTCCGCATGCGACTTCTATCTCTGCACCCCTGCCAAGCTCAGCAGCCTCCGTTTCCGTCCAGCCACCGGTTCCCGCCTTATCGCCGCGGCCGACTACGACGGAGTTGTTACTGAATACGACCTCGAGAATCGTGAGTCGGTTTTTGAGCGCCACGACCATAACGGCCGCCGGGTCTGGAGCGTGGATTTCTCAGCCGCCGGCGATCTCGGGGCTTCGGGCTCCGACGACGGGGTGGCGAAGGTGTGGGATCCTCGAAGTTCCGCGGCGGGAAGCCCGGTTCACGCGGGGACTGGATCGGTCTGTTGCGTGGAATTCGACCGAGTTGATAATGGGCCGTATCTGGCTCTGGGATGTGCGGACCGGCGGGCTTATGTTTACGATCTGCGGGCGACGGGGGCCGGACCGGCGGCGGTTTTCGGAGGGCACGAGCGAACGGTGACGTACGTCCGATTTATGGGAGGCGTGCGGATGCTGTCGTCGGGGACGGACGGATCCCACCGGCTGTGGGAGGCCGGCAGTAGGGAGTTGCGGGCGTACAGAGGCCACAGGAACGGGAGGAGTTTTGTTGGTATGGCGGTGTGGCGGGAGGGTGGGCTTATCGGTTGCGGATCCGAGACTAATGAAGTGTTTGTTTACGATTTGAGGTGGGGAGAACCAATATGGGTTCGAGGATTCGGGCCGGCCGAGTCGGGCTTTACGAGCGCAGTCAATTGGCGTGGCGCCGGCGCCGGCGGTACCGATGATTGTACGCTGATCGCCGGTGGATCTGACGGGGTTCTACAGTTTTTTTCTTGCCGGCGAAATCAGCCCGCGGATTGATTAATTAGCCGGTACTCGAGTTACATTTATTTCAAATAAAATATATATTTTTTTCTCTGTGATCGTTCGATACTCGTGCGAATGTACTTAAAAAAAAAGATTGAAATTGTTTTTATTTATGAGTACTTATTAGGAAGGTTTTGGAGATCTTGTGTGATTCGGTTCATTCATATTTTTAAGGGTGAGAAATTATTTTGTGCGAATATTGGACTGTTTGGAGACCAATCAGAATGCGTCATGTTGAGCGGTACCGAGCACCGGTACCGAGAGAAAAAGTGACATGGTGTGTACTGGTTGGTCTCCGGACGTCGTCCGATATCCGCACATAATATTTTTTTTTCAAGGGAAACCTTTCATGTTGAGTGTGTAGTAATCAATGTGCTATCCATCTTTCATCCTATTCTTATTCTCTGAAGGGTACAAAAGATTTCTCTATCTCCTCCCTCTCATTCTCATTTGTTCTTACAAAAAGATCGATTTTTTATCTTATATATATATATATATATATATATATATATATATATATATATATATATAAAATTACTTATTCATGTAATGAATTTACTTATCCTCAAAAGAAAAATTGGTTTCGCCGCTACATACTTTGCTTTGATCAACAAATTTTATGATAGATATAAGTAAAATTTGAAAACTTGCCTAACGTTGAATTGACTTAGTTCAAGCTGAGTATTAGATGTAGATTGCTCTAAGTGCATGGCTTAGACTACTTCTAATAAGTTTCTCATGAGTTATGTCTTACTCACATTGTATTCGATGATTTTGACTTTGAAATTTATTTATTGGACTCTTCCATATTAGCTATTGGTTGTTGTATCTCATTTAAAAGTTTGAGAACTATGGCTCATTCAAAGTTGACTGCTTAGGCATTAGTTTTGTTATAATGAGTCAAAAAAGACTAGTTTACTTTAATTTTTTGACGGAATTCTATTTAATATTGTATAACACATTATGTGATCATATTGACCTTGACTTTGCATATAGATAGGGAGGCAAATATTGATTAATTTTAGGTACTTTAAGGCACACATTTTAAAGCAATCCTATATTTTAAATCTCTATCTAATTATTTTTTTAAGATAGATTTATGGTATCAAATAATTAGCCTTTATATCGCATTTTATTGTACTAGTTATAAAAATCGATGAGATTCTACTTCATAATATTGAATCCAAAAACACGTCATTCAATGTGCATTAAATTCAGTGCATCAATGAATATACGCTTATATATGAATGTATACATCTTATAATAGTAAAAAAAAAACATGCCATCTAAGTTCAATGCATGCGTGCTCATATTTCACTGAAACTCATATTTTTTGTGCTGAGAGAATCTTCAAGTGTCTGTTAATTTAGGCTTCGTTTGTGATAGAGTTTTTACTGCTTCCTAAAGCGGCTTTTTAGGACAAAATTTCTTGAATTATAATTTTTATACTTGAAAGCTGTTTTATAAAGCAGTAAAAAAGCTGTCACAAATAAAGCCTTAATTTTATTCATACATGTAACGAGCAAGCTTGAGTGAATTCATGCATTGTATGAGTAACAATTATTAATCAGTGCTTGAGCATAACTGCATCTTTTTACGAGCAAAAATTTTTAAGTATCTAATATTTTTCACACACATAAAATCATATATAGTGTGTGCGCAGAAAGAGAAAAATAATTTTAAAAAGCAATAAAAAAATTATCCCAAATGAAGTCTTACTCTCCATAATTCTCTCTTTGTAGCTTACAAGAGAGAAAGATTATGTGAGTTATAAATTTGTGGTATAATCTATTTAAGAGTATAATTTCTTAGTCATATGCATATTTCTTCGTTCATCTATTATTAAAAAAAAATTTAACTAATTAAATTCAAAATAATCAGAAAATCAAAATTGTAATATTAAAAAAAACAATTAATTTTTTCTTTTTTATTTCACAACTTAAAATAAAAAACAAATATAATAAAAATATTATAAGAATAAATAGTTTTATTAAAAAAATAAAAACAAATTTTCAACGTAGATGGCAGCACAGGGCTGGCGGAGGTCCACGTAGAGGCGGACAGGTGGGGCATGGAATCAACAGTAACTTAAAAAGGTTTATGCAATGAATAGGAAAGGCCGAGGAGCCAAAGCGTAGTTGCAATAAATTAGCGGCTACCGCTTTGGGAAACTTTATGGCCGCTGTTGTGGAACTGCGGACGCCAATAGTTCCTTCAATGTATAATCTTTTCTGTAGGGCTGATATTAAATTTATTATAATATTTAGGTATTTTTTCAATTCAGAATAAATGCGAGAGTAGTTGGATGTCCATAATTATGATTATTACTGTAGACGATACGCTGAAAATTCGATTGAGAATTATTTACGTTAAAACCAATCAAATAAATAAATAAAATGAATGTTATTCTAACCGCGGTGGAGAAATTTTGGAGAGATTATTATGTGCGGTGTTCGAATATGTCCGGAGGTTAATCCGGATGCAACACGTCATTCAATGCACTGTGCATTATGTGACGTGGTGCATCTGGACACCGCGCATAATAATCTCTCCAACAATGTGCTTCTCAGCCGAATCTTCTGTCGTTCTACCTCGCACTACAGTTAGTTTCTTTTCTCTATATATGTTTTTTTTTGTTGGCAATAGTTAGATCTCCTAATTTTTTTTCAAGATATATCACATTGCCTTAAACAATTTTGGATTTATTATTTAAATTTAAAATTTTTAGGAGAACTTTATGTTTGATATATCATCAAAAATTTGTGTTGATCGGACACAAATCTCAAGGCAAAATTAAGTTGAAAGCTTACAAAATTAAATCTGCGACCATCCAAACTCCAATTTCAGCAACTTATAGTCGAACTGAACGTCTCGGAAAGATGAACCCAATGACATCAAAATCAGTCAAATTCAAGCCCAAATGAGCCCAAATCAAAGGTCCAAAGTATATTTGGAGCGTTAAAAGCATAATTTGGATTACCAAACGTTACATACTTATAGCCAAATCGAGCAGCTCGACGAGAAAATCTAGAGTGCGCTTCCCTACCATATCTTCAACCATTCTATCTCGCAAAATTAGTTTATTTTCTCTATATATGTTTTTTTTTTTCAATAGTAAGATTTCCCAAATTTTTTTCAAGATATATCACATTGCCTTAAACAATTTTAGATTTATTATTTAAACTTATATATTTTAGGAGAAATTTATGTTATTTTTTGTTTTGTTTAAGATCCAAAATATTTGAGTAAGAGATTTTATTTAATGTTAATTCATGAATATACAAATCTGTTATAATTTGTTGTTATCCTCTCTTTCATCTAATCCATATATACCACATAAGCAGCTAAATCCTTTATATATGATTCTTATATTAAATATTTAGTACTTCTATCATTCCAGTTATTTATCATACCCTTTTTTAGCAAATTTTTTTTTTAATTAAGCATGTGTCTCAACATTAATTGAGCACGTGTCTTAAGATATTTAGTAAATTTAATTATGGAACTAATTAGGCAGCATTTTAGATAATATAGAAGTTTTTTTTTTTTAAAGATGATCATATAAAGTATTAGGATATAAGAGTTTGAATTCTCCCTTTATATTAATCCATTAGCAGAAAGTTTCATTACACAACTATTGCAAGATGGATCAATCATTTTTTCCCTACATATTATGGCGCCCGGGAATTTAATTTGGAAGAATTATTCTTTTATCTTTTATTATTAACATTAGAACTGTCTATTTAACTTTTATCAATATAATATTATATGAAAATAACTAGAAATAAAAACATAAAAAATTCAAAATACTTTTTTTTTTCTGATTCTAAACTCATATACAATACTCAGGAATTATACAATTACAATCCATCATCATCAATTTTGGGTATAAAATAATTGTTAAAAGATAGAAAGAAATAAACTAACAATAAATTTGAAAATCCTGTTCTAATCAGTCTTACACACATGATCCTCTGACCTGATGTAAAATCATTTAATACATATATAATGAACTAAATGACCCAACATATTATTGAATTCAAAATACGTTAAAGAAGCAGTATGCATGTCATAAGTCATTTTATAACAATAACAGTCATATGACCATGAATCAGTACATAAATAGTAAAACTCGCATACAGTAGCAATAGAATTAGTAATTAATAAAATATTACGGTATAAAAAGTTAAAAACCAGTAAAGCAGCATAGTGGGGAAATCAGAAAACTAGTATGGGTGTCGAATAAGTAAAGCAAGCGTCATATCAGTACTATCAATCAGTAAAATAATTGTATAAAGTGATAAAACTCATATTAATATAATACAATATTATAACGACATCAAATCAGTATTTTAATCACATGCTCAATATATCACGTACTCAATATAAGTACAGTGAATCGATATCACTACTCAATACAATGAATCAATAGTAGTATCGAACAATAGTGATATCCATATTGATAGCATTAGCAAAATCAGTGACAATAACAGTAAAGCAATACACAATAATAGTAAATTCGTATAATAATAATAAATAAATAAATAGTAATAGTAAAACAATGAAATCACACAATAAAAATAATAATGAATCAATAACATGCATTTTAGTATTGGTCACACTAATTAAATAAGACATCCTTAATCATTATTTTTCCAATATCATATCAAAATAGTAAACTATTGGCTCAGTAAATATAATTGTCACTTTTTACCTGTTAACATAATAATGATCTCCTTATAACTAACTCTCAACTAGTATAATATGAATCAATAGATGGTAATACTAAATCATAGTATTTAAATAAAAGCTCGTCAGCCCACCATCCTATACAAATCAATCAGACTTCATTCAACGTAAGTGAATAACCAGTCTTTACTATGTTACAATTAAAATGTCTATGATAATCAATGTAACATCCAAAAAAATTCTTTACCAGTAACGCGAGTTCATAAAGATAAACATAATATTCATAATTTTTATCTTCTAATATTTTTCATCATTTGAATACTTGTATGTAATCAATCCCCTAAACAATATATTTTCTAAATAAAAAGAAGCATCTATATAGTCCTAATTTCATTACACAAGTAATTATGGAGCCTCTAAGAAAATTAAAATACATCACCATCATTTAATAGTATAAATATCTCACATAAAGACTCACAAATATTGCTAAACAAAAAATTTAAATATTCAATAACCTTTTTAATATACTACAACTTTTTTCATGTATTTCCCTATAACAATAGTCATTATACAAGCTAGTAAGCTATGAAGCTCATAAATTTATACAATTTAAATAAAAAATTAAATGTAATATTATAGATAATAATATAATTGAAATCATAACTGAATCAACTTATAAATATTTACAAATAAAATCATATTTATGATCAAATTTTTTTATTTGAAGCCTATACTGAATATTACAATTAGTTTTTTAAAGTTCTAGTTATCATTTTTTTATATATTTAGCTTTCATAAGAATGTTCAATGGAGCCTAGATAAATCTGATATTATTGTCATTGAACTACATAGAAGTATCTTTTTACCTCTTTTGAGAACCCTTTTGCCTCACCTGCTACATTGGCTTCATATTTGATGTAACTTTTGCCCCATCTGCAATGCAAGTAAAATATCATTTCATAGTCAACCTTTTATAATTTTGATGTTTAGTTGATTTCAAAAATTAGTAATTAATACTTGCTTTGTAATGTTGCATGTTTTTATAAAAAAATATCTATTACACTATTTACATAAAAAGAATATGTTTGCGAGATGTAATGTAATAATATTCTTTCTAAAGTATTACCAACTAGAAAAATCTTTAAATAATCATACTACATCTAATTTTAAACTCGAATTATTCAAATATAAATGTAGTTGCTTATTCATGAATGCTTGGATGTATGCTCATCTTCAAAAATCTAAATCATTTTAATTTATTCCTTCAATTGAGTCAATTAAAATTGTATATATATAGATGATACGTCATCACAAAAATTAGCTTAATTGGGCACGAATCTCGGGCAAAAGCTAGTTGGAAACTTCAAAAATTAATTTTGGGGGTACCTGAACTCCGATTTCAACGAACTTATAGTCAAATTGAGCGTCTCGAAAATACGAACCCAACGACACCAAGATCAACCCGATTCGAGCCCAAATGAGTCCGAATCAAGGGCTCAAAGCGCTGTTGGAAGGTTCAAACCGCAATTTGAGTTACCAAACGGTCTCCGATTTTGACGAGCTTATACTCGAATCGAACGGCTCGACGAGACGAATCCAACGTGCTCAAGATCGCCGAATTCCGACATCATTAAGGCTTTCAAATGCTCAACGAACGGTGCATGATCAAAGGATTCAATATCGACCGTCCATTTAAAACACTCCCAATTTGCCCCTGATCTCACACCTATTTACGGGCTATGTCACTCCAGAAAAACTATAAATAGAGCCCTCATTCTACACCAAAGGGACTCAAGTGAAGAGAGAGAAGAAGAATAGAAGAAGAAGGAAAAGGGGAAAAGGCGATTCCTCTCCTCCTCGACCACCGCCGGAGATCTTCCCGCCGCCTGAATACGCCGGAACTCTGCCGGATTTTCAGGAAACGCCGGGAATTTGCAGAACTTTGTAAACTTCCTATAAGAAACAAATTGTATTCTGATTGTCCCGACTTGTGGGACGAATCAGCCATTTGTAATCTATAAAAACAATAGTGGAACTTTACAACTGGGCGAGGCCCTGTGGTTTTTCCCTTTTTGGGTTTTCCACGTAAAAACTCTGGTGTTTACATTTTCTTTTCTGCTTGTGTGTTAAATTTACGTGCAACGCTCGGACGCGAATCTACAAACTCTACCGCCGCGTATTTTCTAACACCCAACAATAGAATTAATAATATTTGTTGTTACAATTTAGAATTACATTTCTTACCTCTTTAACGAGTTATCTCCTCAAATCCGACACCTCGCACTTTTTCATTCGTAAATTACCTACAATGCACATATCAAATTCTATAGTTTCTTCAAATCATTTCTCAATAATATTATATAAAATAAGTTTATTCCAAAATAATCATTTACCTCGTAACCTATCTCATCGATGAACTAGTCGAATCCTACAACACCATAAGGTATAATCTTCTTTAGAACTTTTACCAATATTTGAAACTTACAATACACAACTATAACATAATAAAAATGCTTACCATGGTTCCTTATTCCTTCAATTTCTCTATTTCCCTTCTTCTCTCTTCCTCTGCTTTTACTCACAACAAAACTCACTTCAATTTCTACCAATTCTCCTCACACGGCAAAACTCCTGCTCCTATACTTTATCCACTTCATCACCTTGCCGCTCTCACCTTTCCCGAACTCAATTAAGAAGGATAATGAAAAGTAACTTTACACTTTAATTAATTAAAATTAATTTATTGCTACTTAGTGCTTAATTTAAATTAACGATATGTTAATATTTAAGTACTGCTTTATTGTAAGTTATTAATTAATAATTTACTAATTAACAATCATTTAATAATTATAGTAATTAAACCTTAAACTTTCATATAAATTTTCAAGTTACTTTAACTAATCCAAATTTATTTTTTTACTTGAAACTTTTGGGTATTACAAATCTTCCATCCTTATTAGAATTTAATCACTAAAATGCATCTTATCACTTTTCTAAAATGATTAGAAAATTTCTATCTCATATATGTTTCTTTTTCCCATGTAGCATCCTTCATTGACTTGTGCTTCCATTTTAATTTCACATAAGAAATTATTCTACTTCTTCATTTACGAACATCTTTTTCTATGATATTTTCAGGTTTCTCTACATTAGGGCTGACAAAATTGGATTTTGGGTCCAACACAAAACTAACTTGACACAATTTGAACAGACTCGAATCGACCCATTTTTAAAAATGGGTTAGATTATTAGACCTGAGCCCGACTAGCCTTGAGTCCGGGTCAACCTGACACTACACCTCCAAACACAACCTCACACAATTTCACAAGCACAACAGGGCTCGCTGGTGGTGCGCAAGTGCGGCAGGTAGGGTTCACAAGCGTGCGGTCTTAGGTCATTGAACCTAAGCGACGAGCACACAATGCCGGGCCATCGGCTAGGCCTCGAGAGTAGCACTGCGACTGGTGTGCAAGGCTAAGGCGAGAGCCGTGACTCATGAGGGTAGGTAGACAGCGCGGGAAGGGATGACGTTGGACTCAAAACATGTCTGGACTCTGACAATAGCGGCTACAGGATGACGTGTTGACGTCGAGTCGTTGATGACTCGACTAGACGCAGTGGCGAAGCCAGCTGCTGGCATACGACACAACGACAATTGGCAGTGCGGGTCTAGCAGCCAAGGGATGACACCGATGAGTGACTAGACAAGACGCGGTTAAGGAACGATGCCGATGAGCGTGATATTCTTAGGTCAACCCGAGTTAATTTTGGGTCAACTCGAACCCCACCCAGTTTAACAAATAGATCGAAATCTCAAACCCGAACCTGATCCGTTTTTCAAACATGTTGACCATAACCTAGAATTTTCGGGTAGGGTTTGGGTCGGGTTTTTGGGTCGTGTCAAATATTGACACCCCTACTCTACATATGTCAAATCATTATGAAACTTAATTTTATTATGTGATACTCTTTTATTTTCATATACAACTCATTTTCTGAGCATTGACTGTTAGAATAATTAAATATAATAATTATGCGAGATGTCGCAATAATTAGTTAAGAATATATATTTAATTATATAAACCATTATGTGGCCCATATATTTGAATTATTGAAATTTAATTATTTATGTTTAAATCTTATTGTTCAAGAAGAGATGATTTGATCATTCGTTTATGGACCGTTTGATCAAATAACTCCTATGAGCGGTTATTATAACTTCTATGAGCGGTTATTGTAATCAATCCGTAGGAAATAACTACCGGTCCTCTCTCTCTCTCTCTCATTATGAGGAGTTGCTTTGCTCCATAGAGAACTAACTCATGAAAGAAGAAAGTGAAAGGAGAAGGGAGAAAAACCGTAGTTTGGAATTCGGCGAATTCAAAATGAATCAAGGTATGTTTTCTTTCGATTAAAAGAATTGTGAAAATCATCTTGTTTAAGATCTTGAGGATTTAAGACTTATGTAAATTTAAGTTTTCCGTTTCGATTTATTTTACATAAATTTTGATGCGAGTTCTTGCAAGAATTAGAGAATTCATAAGGCATGTTAGGAGTTCTTGTAAAAGTAAGAGAACTTAATCAAAAAGAAATTTCTCGCAAGATATTTTAAGAACTCCATTAAGTATTACATTGACACGTGGAAGTTATTTTGCCCACATATCTCCATGTAGTGTTAATTTGTAAGCAATTTTTCCCACTCTTTCAATGATCTTAATTGACCAATATATTTAGGATTGAGTTTTCTATCTTAGCCAAATCTAGAACACATTTCATTGGTGTAACATTTAAGAAAGTAAAATCACCAATTTCAAATTCTATCATTTTATGCTTGAGATCACAGTATTTCTGTTGTCGGTCTTGGACTGCTTTTAATCTCACTTTTTAGCAGTTTGTTTAACTAATTGCATACCTAATAATTATCTCTCACCAATTTCAAAACAACATAAAGGAGGTTTATATTTTTTTATCATACAACGCCTCATATGGCGTCATCTTAATACTTGATTGATAGCTATTGTTATAAGAGAACTCTATCAACAGAATATAATCTTCCTAGCTACCTTCAAAATCCAACATACACAATCTCAATAGATCTTTTAGTACTTGTTTGTGGATGAAATGCGGTATTGAACTGCAAATTTTTGCCCAAACTTTCATGAACCCTCTTTCATAATTTGGATGTAAAGCGTCCATCTATGTGACTATGTCTGACATAACGAGCTTAAAAATTCCATACATTCTAATGATTTTCTTAAAAAAATAATATATCTAATTTCTCACTTGAATCAGTTTGACAAATTAATGGATAGAAAATGTGCTGATTTTATTAACTTGTCAATCAAAACCCATAAGTAGTTGCGCCCTTGCTTTAATATGGGAAATCCTGTAATAAAATTCATTGTTATATCTCCCCACTTTCATTCTAGTATTGGTAAATATTGCAACATATCACTTGGTTTCTAGTGTTCAACTTTTACAACTTGACATTTCTTATATTTTGTTACATATTATGCTACCTCTCTCTTCATTCTATGTCACCAAAATAATGTCTTTAAATTTTTATACATCTTTCGTACTACATGGATGGATTGAATAACCTAAGTACTGAGCTTCATATAAAATCTCCTGAATAATACATGATTCCTTTGGTATCCACAAATGTATAATGAGGGATAGGGGTGTAAATGAGTTGAGCCGGCTAAAACTCGACTCGCTAATGAGCTCATGATCTCGAGCTTAAACTTGAGCTCGAGTTCAAGCTTAACAAAGCTCGGCTCATCGGCTTGCAAGTTGGCTCAAAAAAATTAAATTAAATATTAAATTATAATTTAAACATTAAGGTATAATTAAAAGATAGTTTAAGAAAAAAAAGGTTGTACAATTCGGAAAAGAACAGTAAATGCTATCGTTAACTTCAAAGAAACATTAAAAGCTCTCGATTTTCAAATAAGAAAATATGAAAAATTAATATAAATGTGAAAAAGCAGAGCTCCTTGATCATTTCTCCTGCCATTTCATCGAACGGTCATTTCTATTCCTTCTTCGAGATGAGTGTCAACTGTCAAGCATACGAGATTTCGCTCTTCCTCGACTACAACAAAGACTTCCAGCCTCCATCTTCCCACGAATTATTAAGTCAGATCACCGGACGTCCGGAAACCCATTTCAGACGCGCCATGTCATCCGATTATATTGGGTCTTGTTGTTAATACCATAATTATACATCTCTTGCAGCATATTTACATATTAAACCAATACATATTAAACCAATGTGATTGAACCACGTGTAAAGGTCTCACCTACAGCCTATTTATAGGCATATGTATTACTGTTCTGTGAATAAGAAAATACGCATGCTCTGGGTTTTCCATTATAACTTTCTTGTCCTCTTCTCAATTCATCGTCTTCTTCAACTCCGGTAGAGTTCATCGGAAATACATTTCAACATGGTATCAGTAGCGGTCTGATTCTTCGACCTACTCTACTCATGGCGTCTTCGCTGTCTCGATCCTCGTCTCCTACACCTCCGACGACAACAGAAGCTCCGTCGTTCAAATCCAAATTTGGACTATATCCTTCCCTCAAATTCATTATAAGCAATCTGAAAACCCTCGTTCCCCACCATTTTTCTCCTGACAACTATCCCATTTGGAGACATCAGATCGTCAAGCTGTTTAAAGCCAATGGGTTCGATCAGTTTCTTGAAACTTCGGTTTTTCAAGATCAAGATCAACAAGATTCACCATACACTGAAACATCCTGGCGGTTCACAGACCAAAATCTTGCGGCTGCGATCTGCTCAACTATCTCAGCACCTGTTCTTCCTTACGTCATTCAACATGACTCCACTCATGACATCTGGCTTGCTCTTCTAACCAGATTCCAGTCAGCAAATCGCTCCAAGGTAATGCAACTCAAGAATGAGCTTAATAACATTACCATGAAGAACATGACGATGCAAAACTATCTCAACGACGTAAAGAAGATAGTTGACAACATTGCCTCCGCTGGATCATCTCTGGACAACGAAGATATTATTCTACACATCTTAAACGGGCTGCCACCATCGTATCAGTCTTTCAAGACTACAGTCAGAACGATGCAATCCTCACTCACATTGGACAATTTCTACGCGATGCTGATTAGTGAAGAAATTCATGTCCAAGCGGACTATCAGCGCAACGCTCTTCTTCAAGAAACTCCAACTGCTCTATACACTACTCGAGGCAGAGGCCGTAGTGGGCGAGGTCGTCAGCAAGGGCCACCTTCTTCCTCGTCAAGACAGACAACAAGATCCTCTATCATTTGCCAAATTTGCCAAAAGAAAGGCCACACGGCTGATATCTGCTGGCATCGCCACAACGCCAACTACATCACGCCGAAACCACAATCCGACAATAACACTGCTCTGTTTACTAACAATGTTGAGACCTATGAGGAATGGTTTCTTGATTCCGGAGCCTCTACGCATATGACAAACCGACCTGATCAACTTCTTCAAGGTTCGGCATACCAAGGCAAAGATCAGGTAATGGTTGGGGATGGTCGCTCCCTCCCGATAGCTCATTCGGGCACGGGTCTTCTCCCCACACCAGACCGTAAGTTAATTCTATCTAATCTTCTACATCTCCCTGATATCTCGCACAACCTCATTTCAATTTCCAAACTCGTGTCTGCCAATCATATCTCTATTACTTTTACTCCTAATGATTTTTCTTTGAAGGATCTACAGACTAATAAAACAATTCTGAGTGGTCCGAGTAGAGACGGCCTCTACCCAATCGCTATCTCATCACACAATCCGACGCAGCAAGCCATGACCGCTGTTCAGTCTCAACAACTCAACTGGCATGCACGATTGGGGCATCCTCACCACCGGACACTCCAACAAATCTCCAGAATTGATCCTAGCATTCATATTACAAATAAAATGGCTATATGCACATCCTGTAATTTGTGCAAAAGTCACAAAATTCCATTTGATACTTCTGTAAACAGATCTACTAAACCATTGCACTTACTCCACTCTGACGTCTGGGGTCCTTCTTCAATCACGGCTGAGCATGTATATCGCTATTACCTTCTCATAATTGATGATCACTCTCGTTATTGCTGGTTGTTTCCCATGTATCTTAAATCGGATGTCACTAATATCTTTCTCAATTTTATTACTTTCATTGAAAAGCAAACAGATCATAAAATTAA